>OU342674.1:19839243-21089243 GCA_910589285.2 Mythimna ferrago | reverse complement strand
ATGGAGGTATATACCCTATATAACCGCAGCCCTTTATGCCCGCCATACACGCTAGGGTATACGCCTGACAGGTATGCCTGTACAGGTAAATCGGAGCGTGTACGTTGCACATCTGTGCAGGTTTGCATACAAGCTCACCTGACAGCTATAACTATGCAGGCAAACCTGTCAGGTATATATACCCTAGTGTGTATGGCTACCTTCATGTGCGTTAGCAGGGGTGGGCAGGGGAGGGCAGCTGCCCCCCCCTCCTGGATTTAGTTGACGTCCGTACTAACAATCTATTTTAAAATAAAAAATGAAAACGTTTTTTTTTTGTCATTAGTAAGTAATACAATATACACAAGTCCACACAGTTACAGTTCCAAAATTGCAAAAATGTGTGAAGGAACTATCTATTTTTATGAATTAGAAGAGATTATATCGGAAGCCGAACTATGAAAGTACATTCAGTCAAAAAAGTATCGGGAATGGATGGTTTGTTTATGGTTCCAAATTCAAATTTTAGATTTTTTTGTTGTTGCTAGATTGGCACAACTGTTTTCCATTTTGGCGCGGAGTTTGAGTTGCATCTGTTATTTATATTAAATACGGTGCTGTTTTTAGTTATATCATATCTAGTGTGTATTACGAATTTCATAATGGACAAAAACATCGAACAAAGAGTTTGTCTTAAATTTTGCATTGCCAATGGAATTTCGTGTTCGGAGTCACTGAAAATATTACAGAAGGCTTACGGTGGATCGACTTTATCAAACACGTAGGTACTTAGGAGTGGTACAAAGCATTCAAAAGCGGTCGAGATGTGATGGAAGATTTGCCTCGCTCTGGTAGGCCATCAACCTCTGCAACTGAAGTTAATATCGCAAAAGTAAAGGAAATAGTGACTGAAAATCCTCATTCAAGTTTGAGAGAGATAGCCTCCGAACTTTCTGTATCTCGCGAGTCGATCCGTACCATTTTAACTAATCATTTGGGTATGAAACATGTTGCCGCTCGGCTAGTCCGAAAAGACCTGAATTTTCTCCAAAAACTCAATCGCATGAGAGTCGCTGAGGACATGCTAGAACGAGTCAATTCCGACCCAACATTCATGAAGCGCATTGTTACTGGCGACGAGACGTGGGTTTACGAGTTTGACATGCAAACAAGTCAACAAGCTTCGGAGTGGCGCCTTCCAACTGAACCAAAACCGAAAAAACCACGCCAAAGTCGATCAAAAGTCAAAGTCATGTTAACTGTTGTCTTTGACTATCGCGGTGTTGTGCACTCGAAATTCTTACCGGAAGGTCAAACGGTAAATAAAGAATATTATTTGAGCGTTATGCGGCATTCAAGAGAGCAAATTCGACGAAAAAGGCCAAATTTGTGGAAAGAAAATTCTTGGATTTTGCACCACGTTAATGCGCCTTCGCAAAAGGCCATCATTGTGAACGAATTTTTGACCAAACACTCAACAAATACCATCGAGTAGCCACCATATTCGCCACATATGGCTCCACCCGACTTCTATCTTTTTCCTAAACTCAAATTACCACTTCGTGGCACCCGTTTTCAATCTGTAGAAGACAAAGGAGAATTCGCGGCGAGAACTGAACTCAATTTCGGAAACAGCGTTTAAAAAATGTTTTGATGATTGGTTTATTCGTTAGCGTAAGTGTATCGTTTATGAAGGGGCATATTTTGAAGGTGATAAAATAAATTTGGATGAATAACAAAAAAATTGTGTATTATTGATCTTTTCCCGGTACTTTCTTGACAGTAGTATATAACGGAATTAAGAGCGTGCTCTTCGAGTTTCATACCACCACCGCTCTAACGTGATTATGATGTTATTACACATCTTTCTCTAGGTATTTCGGATACATACCTAGTTATCTTGGGATATTATCTAGGCTTCTATAGAAATCAAATAGGTGTAAAACTAATCTAGCAAGACCTCTGAAAATCCACTATTTTTCGTGAACTTTGGCCCTTCATAATGTACTTATTTAAATTAAAAATAGAAAAAAGTACATGAATAGAAAGACTTGCACTTAATCGAAATTCTGAATGACGAAATTTTTTCTGAAAAACCTTTAAAAGGTTTAGAATAAACACGTATTTCTTCTAACAAATTTAGTGCAATATTCGACTAAATCACGGAATTAGGGTAGGTGCTCCAGTGAATGAACACACCCCAGTGAATGAACAAAACGCAGTTTTTTCAAAAAAATAAGAAATTGAAATATTTCTACCCAACGACGTATTTTTATTCGTAATTACAGCTCTATTTTCTAATAAAATGACAATATTCACTGCATATGTTACTGTTCGTTTGAAAACGGCGAGCGTTTAAAGTTAGCAGTGTTATGTAAAAATATTTTTGTTCGGGCAGGAATTTAGGACTCGGGGTAGACACAAAATTTTTGATATCAAATTGTGGCCGTAATTTAAATAAGCACTATAAGTTATTTATTTATTTGAATAATAGATTGTTTTAATATACGTCTGAAATCAATTACAATGCCATTCTAGCCAGTTTTACGTAAATTATTCGACGTCCCAGCATTGGAAATACAAAACGTTTGAAATCCAGTGAATGAACGGCCGTTCATTCACTACATACAAGTACATACATAAGTACAATAAGTACATTATTATTACTTGATATTTTTTACTTCTTTCTTGCTCACTTCTTCTTGCGCAAGATACTGGTTTAATTGTTCCTACTGCGCTGATTTGACTGATTTTAATAATATTTATACTTTATTCGCGGCGAATCTAGCAAACGACCCAAAAGCTAGCTTGACTGACACTATACCGAAGATATCCCGGCACTCAGCCTTTTCGAGACTAGGCTGGCTCTGAAGCAACGTAAAAACTACAAGGCTTTGGGTGAGGAAGGAATTACGGCTGAACTCCTGAACGCGGGTGGAAATCTGTCCTTAAGGCTTTTCAGAAGCTGTCCAATTACGTAATACTCAAAAAAGCAAAAACTCTACTTTAAGAAGGGCGACAATTCCTTGTTTAAGAATTATTTATACATCCACATCAGAGCCATGTTTACAATCTGTTTTCCAGAATCTTCACGAACTGATTTGCGTGCAGGTTTGGCGACTTCTAGCCTCAGGACGGAAAAGGTTTCAGCACCGTAGACCAAATACATGCTCTGCAGCAGATTATAATCTGACCGAGAAGTATAATCTGCCTCTCTGCTTAGCGTTTGTGTACTACGAGAAACCACGCCTTTGATTTGATCGAAACTTGGGCTGTGTCGCAGTACTCCCCAAGTCAACGGTGCCAGGTTAACCATAACGGTACATCGAAGAACTGAAGTATTTGTACGAAATGCCACCATGTCAGTCCGACTTCAGGACCAAACCTTTAGAGGTTTAGACTTATCGGATAAGTTTAGACTTATCCTTTTGCAGCGGAGTGTGAGACAGGGAGACGTAATTTTTCGGAAATGTTTCAAAGCCGCAATAGAGGATCTCTTTAAGGTTCTAGATTGGAGAGAGCTATCACTCACCTTTAATTTACCGACGATATAATAGTCATAGCTGAGGCTAAGCTTCAGAAATACTGGGTCTCAAGATGAATATGGACAAAACCAAAGTCATGGTAAACAACTATTTAGAACCTGCTCCTGTCAAGATCAGAGACTAAATTCTAAGTTTTGGACGATTACATCCACCTGGGACTGAAAGTCCAATTAGGGTGGCCTAACTTCGAGTAACAGGTCAATCGTCGAATTCGACTCGGCTAGGCGGCGTTCAGGCAGTTGCGTGGTATTTTCTCATCCGATATACCACAGCGTCTCAAGACGAAAGTCCACCACCACCAAACCCCCAAACCAAACCAAACCACTGACCAAACCAAACCAAACCAACCAAACCACCAAACCTGACCAAAACTGGTCCAAACCAAGACCAGTGTGTGTTGCCAGTGATGGTGCCTATATGGCTCTAAAACGTAGTCGCTCACAATTGGCCTCATCAGAAGCCCACCCAAAAGACAAAGGAGAGGGCTATGCTCGGAATTTACTTGCGTGATCGAATCAGAAATGAAAATATCCACAAGAGAACTAAAGTTTCCGACATAGCCTGAAAAGGTAGGTCATATTGCTCGTAGAAAAGATGGTCGATGAAGCCGAAAGGTTCCGGAGTGGCTACCGTGTACTGAAATACGCAGCGTTTGTAGGCCACAGGTCCCACAAGGAGATTGAATGAACTTTGATGATTTGAAGGCTTTTATTTTTATTTAAGAATATTTAATTTTGTTTATGTTTGTAATAGATTTAGAGGAAGGGTACATACATATGTTCGTTTTTTTAGCTTTTTTTGGGACTGAATATGTTACAAAAACATAGATTTTTTTAATTATTAAGCAAACAAAAATTGTGTTCATTTACTGGATTTACTCTGTTCATTTACTAGAAATTTTTGTTCATTCACTGGGGTTTTAGGGTATTTTTCAATTAATTGCTAAATATCTAAAAATATATCCAGGTTATATCGTAAATTTATCTTAAAAACAATTCTTTAATATATTTACACTACCTACCCAAATATAGATTTGGACCGTATACCTTAGAATTAACATAGTGTAATTATTTTTTGAAGTTCAAAGATCGCTTAAGTGTTCATTCACTGGAGCACTTACCCTACCTACCGAATGCTAAAAGAGTTCTCAGGCGAGGTGAGAGTCATACCGGGCGGCGGTCGCTCTAGCACGCGGGGTTGCGATAGTCGTTGGTAGAATCCAGGAGTTGGGACTCGAGGTGACGCTACACAAATCCGAGGCTATGTGCTTTCACGGCCCTCGGAACGCGCCACCATCATGTTCCCAACTAACGGTAGAAAGAGTTCACATCGGCGTCGGCTCGACGATGAAGTACCTGGGACTCGTCCTCGACAGCCGGTGGAATTTCGGGGAGCATTTCCGATGTCTGGCTCCCAAACTCAACCGGATGCCTCCTGCCGGAGGCTCTACGCGGGAATCGATCGGTCCATGCTCCTCTGCGGGGCGCCGGTGTGGGCGCCTTTGCTGCAAACGCAACCGGTAACCACGCTGAACGCCTGCCAGAGGGTCGTGGCAATACGGGTGGTGCGGGGATACCGCACGGTTTCCCGCAAAGCGGCGACCCTTCTTGCTGGCCTACCACCGTGGGATCTGGAGGCAATAGTCCTTGCACACATGCACGATATGCGCGTGGAGATGCAACGCCGGGGTGAAAGTCCGCTGCCGCGCATGGCGGACAGAGCTCCGGCAGGATCTCACAGTGAAATGGCGTCAGCGAATATCGCAACCCAGTGCACGCCATAAACATGGCGGTCCCCTCTTTGAGGCGTGGCTGGATCGTGGCTGATCGGCGGCGGAGACCTTTCGCGCCTGTCCTTGGTTGAGGCCATGGTCCGGAGCGAGGAGGAGTGGCAGGTGGTCGCCGACTTCTGCGAAGCAGTAATGCTCGCAAGGGAAAAAGTCGACCGCATCAGGCAACGGCGCTCTCGCCTCCACCGCCGGGATTCCGATCCCGATTTCCGGCCACCGTAGGCACGGGCTTGCGGACAGTGAGCAATGGGTAGCTCGCTGTACGGCCGTCCGGTAACTGTCCGGACCAAGCGCAAGTCGTCGACAGCGCGCATTGTTCCCGCGCGCCTCAAAGAGTTGTCAGCAACAGCAGGGACCCAGCCGGGTCGAAGCCTACTGGGGCCAGGGTTATCCGAAAGGGAACTCAAGCCCCGGTATGAAGGCTAGAAGGAACAGGGTGGGTCTTTTAGTCAGTAAGAGTCTGACACTATCTCCCGCTCCGCCCAAGAGGGGGTTGTCATTGGATGATTTTTCCCACCATAAAAAAAAGACCTCAACCTATAAAATACAAATTGAGATCTATATTAGAGAGCATGGGCTCCATGTAACAATAATTCAAAATCCTTAAAAATTCTTTACGATCAGTAGTGGACAACTTTCCAATGATCACCATGCATAAACAGATGACGCGTGGCCTAAACGCTTAAAAGCCCGTGTTAAGGTTAATCTACACTAATACTAATGCTCGTATAATAAAAAGGTAAAGTTTTTTTTTTGGTTTTTATGTTTTTTTGTTTGTAGGAGGTAACCTCTGGAAGTACTGGTCCGATTGGTAAAATTTTTTCACCGATAGAAACCTGCTTTGTTCCCGAGTGACATAGGCTATATTTTATGTACGCGGGCGAAGCCGCGGGCAAAAGCTAGTGGTGGATATTTTGAGTAGAAGTATATATAAACTTCTAGCTCAGATTCTTTATGTATGACATCATTTTGAGACATTCGTTTTTATGAAATTGAGTTTTATTTTGTTTTTAACAGGATTCATATTATTATTATTTTTTATTTCCTTATTTCAATATATTTTTTAACAGATAAGTTCCAAGATAAGTTTAAAAATATTTATTTAGAATTTCACAAGCAAAAAAAATTAAAATTTTCACTTAAAAATAAATAAAAAAAAACTAATTTTAAAACCGGTTACCCGGTTAACCGGTTTTTTTTTAGGAAAACCGAAAAAAAAACCGGTTTGTAATTTTGGCGGTTTTTGCATTCCCTACTTCGAAAGTTGCTTTTAAAGTACTTAGCTATAGTAGGTATACTTAGGTACCTAATTAAATAATTTATATAAAAAATTACCTAATTTAATTTTCGTTTATTTATTTGACTAAGAGCTTATAAAAATTCGATTTGCCCCCCCCTGGCCCAAAACCTGGGTACGCCCATGGCTTATAACTTAACAGTTCTGTTTAGTTCGTAGTGGTAGGGCCTCTGAGGGGCAATTTCCGTGGTGAAAGCTACGGGCCCGAGAATGTACTCGTTAGATATAGTCATGGTGCAAAATAGTTTTAACCGAGTTTAAAAAAAAGGAGGAGGTTCCCAATTCGGTTGTATTTTTTTAAGTTTATAACCTCAGATTTCAGAACTCTGTCGTTTATGGACAGATTTCCAAATTTTTTTCCCCTTATACCTACTCGTAGAATATGCTTCCAGATTGGTCCCATTTTTTTCAAAATTCAGTTATTATGGGATCCATAAGGAATCGAGAGAACTCAAATATTATAGGCAACCATAAGTGTTTATGATATTTTCATTGAGAACTCAACCTTTTACAGTCAAAGTAACATTTGATGAAGTGGACCTGGTGAAGAATACCAGAAATGGCCAAAGGAACTTCATCCTCGTATAGATATCACAATGAAGATAGTTAAGCAACTATGACAGTACAAATAAATTAATGGTTCTCAATATAGAATATGGTATCATTAAGGTGATCTGATGATAATGATACAGAGCCGGAAGATAAGCACCGAAACTCCGTAATACATAAATCAATGTATCTTAGCCGTGTTTGGGCTTAGGTAAATATTAGAATTGTCATGACAAATGGGTACTCTGGCTATAAGTATATCACAACTAAACAGTGTGAAATAAAAAACCTTAAAAAAAACCGACTTCACTAATAAAAAAAACAAAAAACGAACAAAATAACTTTAATTTCGGAATTCAGTCTTAAATAAAAAATAGGTAGGTACTAGAAACAGCCGACTTCCGAAATCAAAGTTATTTCGATCTATAATAAATAGGTAATTACTGTAAATAACAATAGCACTCCTATTATAAAAAATATATACACTTCTACTTTTTAATTAGTACACAAAAAAAATGGGCTAGATAGAGCCCGTACTGATCATATTTTTGTAGTCAAAAGTAGAAAAATCCGAAATCCTAAAATTGACCATGACAAGGTAAATTCATCATAGAATCAATCATATATTATTGCTTGTAGAAAATACTGCGGGCAGTGTTTTTCCTTAATAATTGTCGCTTATTAATTCATTAATCAATAGCCTGCACAATATTTCCATAAATTGAGTGACATTTTGGGACATAAATCAACGCTAATAACTTTGCTGTTTATGAATATTATTTATTGAGATTTTACTTATAAAAATAACAAGGGTTTTTCTAATAAGCCCTTTAAGTATTTGTAATATTTAAAAATTTGTAGTGTATAGATAGAGCATTGGTAAATATAATGATCAACTTCAGTTAAAACAAAGACAGTAGGTATCACAAGTTATTGACATCAATATCTTGTTATCGGGTAAGTCTGAATCATCGATGAGGTCTTCAAATCGTTATAAATAGGTCCTCGTTATTATAAGGAAGATATCGATGTTTTCTGAAAACTTTTTATTACTTGTCTAAAAAAAGGAAATGACATGTCTAAAATGCAAATGCTTTTTCAATACAATTACTCAAAAACCCGTTCTTATCCTACCACTTTTAGGCACGCAATAGGCTTTTTCCGCACTAGAGCAGGAAAGTGCGCGTGCTCTCCCCGTCAAAATGTTATTACATGTATCGTATCAAGCTGGGCGCGCGTCGATCTCCACAAGTCGTCGGTCAACCCCCGTTCATTCATTTCTTCGTACGTATATTGAAAAAAGTCGTTAGATACACGTGTAATTTTGTCATAGCAGCACTCAGCTCCATAACACACTCGCCTAACTTCTGCACTTGTATCAAAATGGACCATTGTTAACCTAATGGTGGAATAGCCTAAATGCCTCGTTAGGTTTCTCTGCTCACCAGGGCTGTGGGATCCTTCGAATAAGTTACCTTGGCACTGTAACGCAAAGGACAACTGAAGGAATATGGGTGGGTTTTAGTCAGTTAAAGTTTGACACTCCGACCCTCTAGGTACCCAAAGGTACCAAAATAATTTTGTTTCGGTGGAAAATCATCATAGACTTATGTATGACTAGCTTTTGCCCGCGGCTTCGCTCGCGTTAAATTCGGGGTAACACGGTTCCCCTTTCTGTGGGGGGTAAGAAAGATACAAAAGGTAGCCTATACCACTCTCCATCCCTTCAACTATCTCCACTTAAAAAATCACATCAATTAGTAGCTTCGTTTTGCCGTGAAAGACGGAAAAACAGACACACACACACACTTTTCCATTTAATAATTATAATAGGTATTAGTAAGTATGGATCTTAGCTGTGTGCAGCGCCCCTTAATGAACTCTACTGCGGGTGACGTAACCTACGACAAACTTATTATTTGCAGTTGGTACAGTAATCGGGTCTAGGGATCGAACCGCAAAATTAAGTTTGTTTTTTATTGTATATACTTTTTCGGGATAAAAAATACCCAGTGTGGTGCCTGGGATATTAAAGAATAATTATACGAAGTTTCATCGTAATCGAACCGGTAGTTTTGCGTGATGCCTAAACAAACAGACAGACAGACAAAAATTTTTTTGATCGCATTTTTGGGTTCGGTGTCGGTCTAGTAACACCCCCTGCCATTTATTTTTTTGATATTTTCAATGTACAGAATTTTCACTTCTACAGATTTAATATAAGTAGGTATAGATATAGATGATTTTCCACCGAAACAAAATTATTTTAGCAGCATAGAAACTTTTTTTGCGGATTCAATTTGAAGTCTACCACCAGGACCAATGCGATTGCCAACTATTCAAGTGCTAGTCACGCCTTAATGCAAGATATGGAGGTAAGTACTAATTTCTGTCAAAGGCTGATAAAGCCACACCTCCAATTTTTTTTACACGATTTGGTAATGACTCACTAACAATCATTAAAAATATTTCTTTTAAATCCACTGCTTGCAAACATGGTACCTATATATTTTAATTTAAAAAAAAATTATAACAATAACCGACTGTATCTCTGTATTGTTGGTTCCTTATTTAACACCGACTTCCAAAATTAAAGTTATTTTAATCCTTTAGGGTGAGTTTCACCATTTAACTATAACGATAACAAAGCCATTAACAGTAAAGTTGTCAAATCGTCGAATTGACCAATAGGCGGCCGTTTCACGGCGGCTGGTTATAGTTAAATGGTGCAACTCACCCTTAGGGTTTTATTTAGTGAAGTCAGTTATTATTATTATTATTTGTAGAATATTTTTTTTTGCAAATCGGTCCATAAGCGACGGAGTTCTGAGGTAACACACATAAAAAAAAATACAACCGAATTGATAACCTCTTCCTTTTTTTGAAGTCGGTTAAAAAAAGAGAATAATTATCAAGTCATGGACTCTGCATTATATTACTGCCGCCAGCGCATCGAATCGTGGTGTGAGGTATTTATAGATATGCCTTTGTACCCATCTTCGGGTCATCGGGTCATACTGAAGGTAGGTAGGACTAAGATATTAACATTTTCTCGGTAGGGGTTATCAGTTCTTGACCTTAGCTGGCTCTGTAGCATATGGGTACCTATTGATATGCTTTCATATTTATTTATATTCTTCTTTTATTTCCAGTTTAAATAATAACAGCCGCATGGCTCGAACTCCAACTCCGATTTCAAACGATGGGTTTTAAACATCTACTAGATTCCGAGATTCCTTTGTGCCTGGAAAAGCACGTTAACCTTCTGACCGCCACAGTCATGCATACATGACACTGAATTGCTATCCTGTCGGTTTTCTATCATCCTGTCGGTTACATTTCAATTTAACCTATTTTCTCCTATTTTTTTTTTTTTATACACTCCCCTGTGTGCATTGGAATTGCAGAATTTAAATCCGCGAAGTCCGTTCCATTGTCGGACCACTAGATGACTAGACGTTCGGCGTTGCCTCACCGGTACATGATGGACATCCATCCCACCCATAAGCACAAAGCGTTTTGGAAATACATTCATTAAGCTTACAGCTAAGAATTGGAATTCCCTGCCGGAGTCTATGTTTCCTTCCAACTACAACCTAGGGGTCTAAAGACTTAAAGTCAAGAGTGAATATAAGTTGCTTCTGGCACTTAATTTTTTTTTACGTGGGACATCATCAAAAGACTCCTCCTGCTCTGAGTGGAGCGAGAGGGACTGTCGGACATTTAGTAACTAAAACTTACTTGTGTTTATTCGGTTAAGTCTACGGTAACTCTTCGAATAATCCGGCATTTTTTACATTGGTCTAAAAATAACACAAGAAAATATTAGTTCACTCCACTTACAGACTCTTTAAGTCTTTACCTCTATGGGAACAATACACGCCATGCAGTGATGTTATGCTCGTTATTTTTTAATAAAAATTTAATACAGTTGCCTTTTCCATCACGGATCTTGAGCGGTTGCGCAGAAGTCAAATATTCGGTCTCTTTAGTGGTGCGAAAAGAGACGCGGGGACGGGGAGTGTCAGTGATTGGCTCGCCGCGCCATCGCGTCATAGACGTCACTCCTAATTCGTTCCCTGCGTTGCTGCATGTATCTAACAACGAAGACGATTGGCTCGCCAATGTATGGAATGCGCAAAGCGATCCCCACTCTGACGCCGAGCGCTTACGTATGATCGTGTGGACTGTCGTTGTAGATCCTGGTCATCACTTTTAAAACATAGAACTAATTATTTATTTAGAGTAGTAGGTAGGTAGGTAAGTAGGTAACTAGGTACACTTATCTTCTGAGCCATTGTTCTGAAATACTGAACCAAAATGTAAGAGATAATAAATTAGGTAGGTACTTTAAATATAATAAACAATAAATAATACTAAAAAAATCTTTTGAAAATAGGATCAAAATTATTTTTTTTTTTTTTATGAGCCCGTTGTGTCCCACTACAGGGCAAAGGCCTCCCTTCCATTATTCCACTCTTTTCTGTCCTTAGCCACTTCTGGCCAATCCTTAAGGTAGGAGTCCAAATCGTCACGCCATCTCCTTCTGGGCCTACCGCGTCGCATTACGCATACATTTTTGACATCAATTACCCCATATTTGTTATTTGGGAAAGCCAAGCATCAGCTGAAAGAATGTGCCCCAAGGAACTGAAAAACTATAGGTTGCCTCCTTTTTTTTGATAGAAATATGCAAATTGAAATAGGAGGGTTCCCGCGCAAGAACATGTGAGTAAATGGCCATAATTTACCCTCATCTGATATTTAATCGATTTTTTTATGTTAATTAGTTTTTTTTAGTCTAATAGACTAGCTACTAGACTAAAAAGCTTAGTCTAATAGCTAGTCTAGTCTTAGCTACTTATTAGTAACGATAGAGATATAACTCAATTTGGAAATATTTGGGTAAAGTCGAAAATATCAAATGTTCGCGATCTCAGACATATTTTATTGTTTATCATCATTGGCACCAGATTTAGCTAGGCAACCTATTCGGAATGTCTTATTAAACGAATTATCTAGCATTCTAGCAATATAAGATTTATCATAATCGAATAACATGAGGGAAGAGATTTCTTCTACGGATCTCGTACCTACTATCAGTTAACTACCCAATTGTGAAATTCAATAAATGAACCACCAGGATGTCTGATGAAGAGAACCTAACGTGAACATCCTTAATTTCCATATACTGAATTTATCATTAAAAAAACTACCTATCGAAGTAAAACAAATATTTATTATTTGTTAACAAAGTACTATAGTAGACACAAGTGATGTGATGTGACCGTATTTTAGTTTTCCACATTGCAGATACGTATGTTACGAAAGCTGTACCTACCTACCTACCAATATATAATTATCTTACTTATACATACATAGCGCGTAATAACGGCATAGATAGCGACACTGATAACGCGATTATAAAACATTAATTATAAGTGCTTTATGCATGTTAAGCGGAAAATGATATTTAAACACAGGATAAACTGAAGAGAATAATCTTTTTACAAGTTCAGGAAAATTTGAGGATTCAGTTAGGTCATAACGGGGTTCTGGTGGCACCTATATCTACCAAACAGGTAATAGCTTCATGTAAAATAGGAACCATTTTTATGTTGGGAAATCATCCAATGCCTTCTCTTATTCTAGGGCGGAGCGCGAGGGCGTGTCAGACTTTTAACGACTACAACCACACCTATGTTCCTTCTTAGCCATAGAAATATAAAAAACAGGAAAAGTAGCAAGGGGGCGTGTGCATGTCCGCACGAAATGCATAAGAAGTGCACATTCGTCCAAACGGCCGACAGTTATAAACTTGTGAGACTCGCGACACGTGATCGTAAACAAATTTAAAATGCCGCGTTGTTCAGTGGTTTAATGGAAGAACTGAAGTGATAAGACAAGCCTGGGTCATCACGGAATCTCTTACCATATGTAAATACAAGTTTAATGCTATATTTATCTTTAAAATCAGTAAAAACAACAAATCTTGTAATATCCCTTGCTGCTACTACGTTATTTTTATTTCCAAATATCAAAGCGACTGTATTACTCTTACAGTAAATACATTGCTCTTTAACCACTATCAAATTTTAACCCTTAGTAACTGGACAAGCAATGTAAAAATAACGTAACTATACTTTATCAGTGCGGTGTATTTCGTAATAATAATTTGATATTGTCGTTCTAAAATGCCGTATAATTGCCTAATGGGAATAAATAGTTTTTAGTTTTTTGAAAAACATTTTGGTTGTTCTACTTTTATATACATATACATTACATTATATTATACTATTATATACATTATTTTCTGGAAGCAATCACTTTTATTTAATTTGTTATTGGAACCCAAAAAAAAAATAGCACGATAAAAAATTAAAAAATTGATAACTTTTCTATTTATTCAATCACTAGCGTAAATGTAAAATAAATGGCTTTTGCACAGCACATCGATAGTTGTATGTTGTTAATGTGTGCGTAAGTTGTAAGGTGCAAGGAAAATACACGCTGTTTTTAGGTCATTATGGTTTATAATTAACTGTGTAGTTTGGTCTGATTAATGATTTGTGGATGTATGCGCGACTGCGTAAGTATTCTTGTACGTGTAGTAGTGTCGGTAGTGGAAGGAGAAACTGGAGACACAGGGTTCCGATACATTTTTTACTACTTAGCATATCTCCTCCTTTCTTATATCTATGTTCTTAGCATACCGTTCCAAGACACCGGGTTTCCCTTTCGGAAGTCAACATATGGTTTTGCTGACATCTCTTTGAGACTCGCGTGGAATACTAAGTACGTGCCGTCAACGACCCAGGATCGGTCCGGACGGTTACCGAACGGCCGGACGGTGAACTACTCATTGGTCGTCGTCCGCAGGCTCACTCTTACAGTGGAAAAAAGGAACCTTGGTACGGCTATTCGGCTGCATCTGGTCTGACTAGAAGCCAATTCCAACAAAGTTAGGAATAAGGCTCAGCAGATGATGGTAAAAGATATATTGAAACAAGAAAGGCCTAAACTGTTTTTAGAAAATAATGTTATGGCTGTGTCAGTTTTGTGCTTGCCTTGGTTGGGGCATTGGCGTGCCCCCTAATCTACCGAACATAGTCATTGAGCCGGTTGCGAATATTCTGCTAGTGCCACGTTGAGCAAATCAATATTACCTAATCCAAAAGGCTATATGCAATTTGCCCGGAGCGTGCCTTCTGTTTTTCCGGACAGATGAAACGTTCACCAACGTATTGTCTAGAAATGCTGGCTGAAGACAATTCACCGACAAGAATGTTCGCGATCATTCATGATCGTTATAGTGATCGATGCGAACGGCTCACAATGCAGAAGGTCCCATAGCTGCAATACACGTCGTACTATCTATGAGGTAGCGGCATTGGCATAATATGGGGAGGCGAATAGGTCGTGCTCATCTCCGTGTGGTCCCAGGATGTTGGGCTACCATTTCGAAATTCTATGATACACGCCAAAATATTGAAGAAAAAATCAGTAACTCCCTGAAAATAACCGTAAATATCTAGGGTTATTTTCAAAGGGAGCCTGGCCCTTGACGTGCCTGATTTATTTTCAAATCAGAACCTAGCGGTTAGTATTTTGCAATATGGTAACAAAGAAGAAGAAATCTATCCGCAGCTAGACGCGACGACATTCTCAACGTTGTGTGAAATTAGGTAGGTAAGCCATTACAACCGGGAAGAACATTATTTTAGACGAGAGACCATCATAAATAAGCTACCCTCCAACAACCAATACTTATGAATCAATGGTGATTTCACGTGTACGCGCTGTGCACGCACCTTTACAGCAAAGATACACTATATTAGCCATATTAGAGCTCATGATTGAAACCCTTAGTTGTACTGATGTGATGACAGTAACTGATCACCGTAGCCGAAATCGGCAAGGGAGTATAAAATGTGACCAGATCTTAGGATTGGTCACTTCATAATATGGCCAATTAACCTGGCCAGAACGTTTTGATGACTATGTCTATCATCTTTTGGCCATTTCATTGATGTAGGATTTCTATGATATTAAAAGGTCTAAACAAAGTAGGCCAAACAAGGATTGAAATATTATTTATTTATTTAACTATTTATGTACACACAAAAATAACAGAAAAAAGATAATACATAAGAAACATTAGTACAAAGGTACTGCTTATTTCCAAAGAAATTTCTTCCAGCAAACCTGCGAAAGGAGAAATCAAAAAGAAATGTAGACAATAGTGTGTAAGAAGCAAAAAAAGAATGTGTGAAGTCTTAATCCAAAGTATCCTATAATTAAATATAAAAATAATATATAACTTCTACTATAAATATATATTAAATAATAAACAACATAATACATACAATATATAAATAAATATCACAGTTGAGAGGAAAGATAGTGCTCTTTTACTCGATTTTAAAAAAGTGAGATCGATTTTAAATCTCGAATGCTAGGCGGAAGTGAGTTCCACAACCTCACGGCATGGACACAGAAAGAATAGGAGTAGAAACAGGATTTATGGGAAGGGGATTTAAGAAGGGATCTAAGGTGTGATCTGCACGGCGCGTCTCTAGGATGAGCGTAGAAAAACGATCACGTAGGTAGGAGGGATAAGACGGGTTGTGTAAGATGTTAAAGAGAAGACATAAAATCCGAGTGTTCCTGCGAAGACGGATAGGGAGCCACTTGAGTTCCTTGCGAAGATGAGAGACATGGTCATATTTTCGTAATCCAAAAACAAACCGAATACATAAGTTTTGTAATCGCTCAAGCTTGTTCAATAGCTCCTCAGTAGCATCCAGGTAGCAGGCGTCAGTATAATCTATAATCGGCTGAATAAGTGTTTGGGCTAAACTGACTTTTGTTTTCAAAGGCAATAGACCCTGGAGGCACTAAAGCGAGTGAAAAGAAAAATTTACTTTCTGACTAACCTCGTTGACCTGTGCACGCCACGAAAGATTGGAGTCAATAATAACACCCAAATCTTTGGCAGTTTCGGAGTATTCAATACGAACGCCATCGAGAAATAAAGGTGGTAGTGAAGAAACCACAGCCGCACTGCGAACGAATCTACTGCCTATGATCATGGCCTGTGATTTTGTTGGGTTGATCTGCAAACCAAATGACTTAGCCCAAGCACTGACACAATCCAGGTCATGATTCATAGCAGCAATAGCAGAATTTGCGTCAGCAACAGTAAAGTGACGGTAAAGCTGCAAGTCATCCGCGTAAAGATGGAAACTAGAAGATATTACTCTGTTAACAAAGTTAATAAAAATTGAAAAAAGAAGAGGAGAGAGAACGCTACCCTGAGGAACACCCTCAGTGAGACTACGTCAATCAGAGAACGAACCGTCAAGGTGGACACACTGAGAGCGTCCCCGAAGATATGAATTGAACCAGGTTAAAGTTAAAGCGGAAGAAGAGAGATTAATAGATTTAAGAATACCAAGTAAGATGTCGAAATCCACCGAATTAAAGGCACTACTGAAGTCTAGTAATACAAGAACAGTAAGAGACTTGTTCTCCATAGCCCAGCGGATATCGTCAGTTACTTTTAAAAGCGCAGTAACAGTACTGTGACCCGAGAGAAAACCTGGTTGAAATGGAGATATAATCGAGTTTGATGTTAAGAAGAAGGATAGCTGTTTATGAACTATGTGCTCAAAGACTTTAGAAAGAAATGGGAGAATAGAGATAGGTCTAAAGTGAGTTAATAAAGTTGGATTGTTAATTTTAGGTAAAGGAATAATATGAGCCTGTTTCCAGACAGACGGAAAGGAGCAGGAGGTAAGAGAGTGATTAAAAATATGAGCAAGAACAGGGAGTAATGAAGGAAGGATAAGAGTAATCATTCTCGAGCACAATTTATCATAACCTACTGCAGAAGACGTAATCGCGAGAACAGATTTCCTAACGTCATCCACAGTAACATCACTTAGGTTAAACTGAGGATACTGTGGCAACGGCAAACCAGAGAGATTCTCCAGTGTCTCAGCTTTGGTGCAAGGATCAAGAGAAAAGGGAAGGTGAGAGAAGTGCTTGTTTAGGTCATTGAGGTCCACATCTTTACATTGGTTGATCGATGATTTACCTATACCAACGGACTTGAGAAATTTCCAAACCTCGGAAGAACTGCGATTATAAAGTTGTTCGTGGAAATAGCGTCTCTTAGCATCTAACTATCATCAAACTTTAACGTTTAAAACAATGTGGCCGGTTTTAGTTTACCATTTTATGAAGTGATCAATTTCTAAGATTTGGCGACGACCTATATAAGGTGGGTTGGGGGAAGATCGGCATTGGGGTAAAAACGTATAAATCAATATCTATACCACTTATTTAACTTTATTTTTTATAGCAGCCACATTGCTGGGCAAGGTGGAACATAATGACGCGGCACGCAATATGACTAGCATTAAAAATAAAGCTAAATAAGTGGTATAATTTATATTTATACTTTCTTACCCCAATGCGCCGATCTTACCCCAACGCAATATAATATATACACCGTTAAATTTTAATCGTTTTAATCCCGTGGAGGGTCGATTCGGTACATGAAACACTATCGATTTGTAAAGATAAAATTAAAAAATAAAGTACCTTTTTTTCAAACCTCGTATTAATTTACGCGTGTACGAAATTTATTACTTAAAAAAAAACGTCAGCTGAGCGAGTTCATTGACCTGTAGGTAGTTTGTACGCAACGCCGACTATTACCTACAGGTCATTGAACTGGTCAGTTATAGCTCGACTGATCTGTAATGTATAGTTGCTTGATAAAACAGTAAAATCTGTTGCTTGCTTACGTCGTCCAGCGAACAACTGACCATGTATTAACACGACACTTACCTATTGTAGTTAAGCCCACAATTATTGTTATCAACTTGTACCGCAAATAGTAATAGTAATTAAGGTCTCATGTCACGGCCAAGATTCGAGTTTCTAGGTCTTTGTCCTGGATACATGAGCCTTTGAGCCTCTTAGGGCGCCACCGTGTGCGGTATTGTTTGTAAGAGTTAACGCGCCCTTACAACGCAAGGCATCTTAACTATCTTAAGTCGATTTTATTAATCAGCAAAAGTCTAACACTCACTCTCGCTCCAGCCAGAGCAGGAGAATTTATTAGATGATTTCCCGCCACAAAAACTTGCTTTGCTATATTTCGAGAAACAACGTTCCAAGGGTTCTTGAGTTCGAAGCTGCAAGAAGTTAGCATTGACGTAAAATTCGTCAGAGCTTACAATAGCTAACAGATGGTATTGATGTACCTACCTAGATGAGTCTATCTAAAAGAGAACTTAACGTCGCCGTCGGAGAAGTAACATCCTTAATTCCAGGAAGAGTATTGAGTGAGTGAGACTGATAAATACCTTAAATTACTCATTTGATTACACATATTACAATGACTGTGTTTGAATGATAAACACGGAAACAGTTTCCTGAAAAAAATTGTTTTAGTATGTGTTCTGTCGGTTCGGCCCTACACACACCTGTAATTTGTTGACGTCATATAGTGACATTGTAAAACAACTTGACTATTCTTACTTAATGTCAGCGGAGATAATGAAAATAATGGGGGCTAAATAATATGAAATTAGATGGTTTAAAGTAATGCAATAATAGCGAGGTGCAGCCGGTAATGAATGGCATCCTCGTGATGTGGCCGCCGGGTGAGGCGCGCTTGTCAGCGGTCACAGGCGCCTTTGTTGCCGTTGTTGGACATATTGTTAATTACTTCCTACGTATTACGGCAAATAAAAATATCTCACACAACGGCAGCAGTGCATCATCGTTCCCTGACAGTTGACTTGCGCTTGCGCACATGATTATTACTTAACTGCGATCACGTTACTATGAAGCCTATCATGTTTACTCATCCTAGTTTCCAACAAAATGAAACAATAAAGATGTAAATAATGGACTCATTATCTACTAATTAATATCACTTCTAAAACAAACAACGATGTATCGATAGTACTATAAGAATGCAAGTAGTTACACACATGACCTGATTTTTAATCTAACATTGTATCATGTAATTGACCGTGTCCTAAATACACAATGGAGATTTTTCGTCAAAACGCTATGGCAGGTGTAATTCGTGATAGCATTTTGTCTACAGAGATAGAAAGATAAGTGCTTTACGTATAATTTTGGGTGGTTTTTCAAGATAAAAAAAGTCCAAGGTGAAGAATATAAAAGATACATGAACGTGAACTATTTATGTATTGATAGGTGGAATATCTACCTAAGACCTGACGCTTATAATAAATCGTACCACTGATTCATAAAATCACAATTAGTTAAAATCTTTCTGATGCCTAATCAATCACTTTGGTATTAAGTACTAACATACTTATCATTTCCTAATGACTCACCGACAGACACAGAGCAATATCATGATTAGGTAGTCCACTCCAACAACTCTGGCCCACTACTGGGATGTTAACATCACTGGGACACAAGCGTCGCGTCAGTGCAGTGCAGGTTGGTGGATGTCGCACGTCTTGATGTGTTTGGATTCAGGCGGAAGAAATGCCCGGGTGTCACCATTGTGTGGATCGCCCGGAGGACACGGTGGAGCACACTGTAGAGGTGTGCCCTGCCCCGCTTGGGCAGAGCACCGCCGTGTCCTCGTGGAGGCAATGGGCGGCAACAACCTATCGCGCTGGGCCCTGGTTCAGGCTATGGTCCGGAGCGAGGAGGAATGGCAGGCGGTCGCCTCTTTTTGCGAAGCAATAATGCTAGCGAAGGAGAAGGCGGCACGCGTGGGGGAACGAAGGTCCTCACGCCCCAGCCGCCAAAATTCCGACTACCAGCCACAGTAGACGCGGGCAACGAGCAATGGGTAGCTCACCGTCCGAACATCCGATAATTAACTGAACCGAGCCCAGTCATCCATAGCGCGTAGTGACCCACGCGCACCTCAAGGAGATGTCAGCAAACTGTAGGGGCCCAGCAGGGCCGATGCACGCTAGCTAGGACCGCGGGGAATTTCTGAAAAGGAAACCCGTGGTCCTAGAACGCAAAGGATAACTGAAGAAAACAGGTGTGGTTTTAGTCAGTAAAAGTTTGATACGCCCTCTCACTCCACCCAGAGCGGGAGAAGACATTGGGTGATTTACGACCTTAAAAAAAAAATCTTGAAATGTTTGACTCTAGTTAGACCATGCCACTGTCCAAATGATTGTTTCGTTTTCAGTTTTGAGAGCAATTAAATAAGTTTAGTGCCTGTCTGCATTCGAAACCATAAATCAACACAAAGTGCAGTGGTTATCAAAAAGTCATATATGTAGTGTAGTCGGTGTTTCAATAATAGATAGTTTTGTCTCTTCGTTATTTAACACCGACTTCCGAAATTAAAGTTATTTTGTACTTTTCAGTGTTTTTTTACATTGAAGTCGGTAATTTTTTTTTTTAAGTTTTTTATTATTTTTCAAAACAAATCAAAGTATTTATTTCAAATAGACCATATGCAGCTACTTTTGAATAGTCAAATATCAGTCAGTCCAAGGAAAAGTGAAGCTAAATTGCACGTTCCAAAGCGTAGATCTCTATGGATAAGAACGTGCAAGAAACTCCATGGATTTTCTTGCATATACCTACTCTTTTAAGTTAGTTTTTCTTTTAGTTATGGTACCACCACTAAAAAGTACCCCTCAGCCAAACCTAAATAGTTTATAGCCAGAGTGCATCTCATAACGATTCTGATAATCCCAAACACGGTTAAATTACATTAATTTACCTTCCGACTTCATTAACAGATCTGTTCGATACATCCCCTTTTCTTTCAGTCAGTTATCGCCTACACGTATAAACCGAGCAATTTTACTTGTGCTGGCAATTCTGCTGTGATCGAGGAGTTCTGTTCCATATCTTCGAAGTTCATGATCCAGATCATAACAATATTGACTGAAATATCGGTGAGCATACATTCAAAAAGTATAAAAACACACTTTCAGCCGAAACATACATTCATAGAACCTCCTCCTTTTCGAAGTCGGTTAAAAACATCGTGAGGCATGTCCCAAGCATTGAATTATAAATATATCAATGGTCCCAAGACTAAAAATTCGAACACGTGATCCACCAACACGCACTGGGCCCGCGTGATGGATTACGATCCATTTCCTCTATTATGGAATAGATCTGTGTCCACGCAGGCGCAGTGGGATAATAAGGCTGATTGTGTTGTGCTATTATGTACATTCAGTCCAAAAAGTTTCGGGAATGGATGATTTGTTTATGGTTCCAAATTCAAATAGTTTTTTTTGTTGTTGCTAGATTGGCACAACTGTTCTCCATTTTGGCGCGGAGTTTGAGTTGCATTTGTTATTTATATTAAATACCGTGCTGTTTTGGTTATATATATCATATCTAGTGTGTATAGCGAATTTCATAATGGACAAAAACATCGAACAAAGAGTTTGTCTTAAATTTTGCATCGCCAATGGAATTTCATGTTCGGAGTCACTGAAAATATTACAGAAGGCTTACGGTGGATCGACTTTATCAAAAACACGTGCTTATGAGTGGTACAAAGCATTCGAAAGCGGTCGAGATGTGATGGAAGATTTGCCTCGCTCTGGTAGGCCATCAACCTCTGCAACTGAAGTTAACATCGCCAAAAGTGAAGGAAATAGTGTATGTAAATTCAAGTTTGAGAGAGATAGCCGCCGAACTTTCTGTATCTCACGAGTCGATCCGTACCATTTTAACTAATCATTTGGGTATGAAACATGTTGCCGCTCGGCTAGTCCCAAAAGACCTGAATTTTCTCCAAATACTCAATCGCATGAGAGTCGCTGAGGACATGCTAGAACGAATCAATTCCGACCTAACATTCATGAAACGCATTGTTACTGGCGACGAGACGTGGGTTTACGAGTTTGACATGCAAACAAGTCAACAAGCTTCGGAGTGGCGCCTTCCAACTGAACCAAAACCGAAAAAACCACGCCAAAGTCGATCAAAAGTCAAAGTCATGTTGACTGTTTTCTTTGACTATCACGGTGTTGTGCACTCGGAATTCTTACCGGAAGGTCAAACGGTAAATAAAAACATTATTTGAGCGTTATGCGGCATTTAAGAGAGCAAATTCGACGAAAAAGGCCAGATTTGTGGAAAGAAAATTCTTGGATTTTGGACGCGTTATCGTGAATGCGCCTTCGCACAAGGCCATCATTGTGAACTAATTTTTGACCAAACACTCAACAAATACCATCGAGCAGCCACCATATTCGCCAGATATGGCTCCAGCCGACTTCTATCTTTTTCCTTAACTCAAATTACCACTTCGTGGCACCCGTTTTCAATCTGTAGAAGACAAAGGAGAATTCGTGGCGAGAACTGAACTCAATGTCGGAAACAGCGTTCAAAAAATGTTTTGATGATTGCATTATTCGTTGGCGTAAGTGTATCGTTTCTGAAGGGGCAAACTTTGAAGGTGATAAAATAAAGTTGGATGAATAACAAAAATTTTGTGTATTATTGATCTTTTCCCGGTACTTTCTTGACAGAGTAGTAGGTAGTATGTAGTATGTTAGTTCTAAGCGCGTCCGGTTCTGAGAGTACATACTAAGTAATCTTTGGAGCCAACTAGCAACTATTCTTAGGGGATTGCTTTTCACCACTTTACCTCAGACATACCTACTACTACTAATCTACTTCTCAACATTTTAACCGACTTCAAAAAGGAGGAGGCTATGTTCGGCTGAATGCATTTTTTTTTTGTATTACTAGGTAGCTAAACTCTGCAAACGTTGTTCTACTCTATAAATTAACAAAGAAAAAATTAGAGGGTGGGGATAAGAGGGTAAACCTACAACCTATTCTCAGTTCTACCAAATAGGTATACAAAAAAACTACTGAGGTGTCAAGGGACACCCGGATGGAACGAAGTTCCGTTCTGGCTTGCTTTCTATAAGAAAGAGAGAGAGAGAGAGACAGATAGAGAAACATGCGCACGCCGCACGGCTTACAATAGCTTACTATAGCAAAAAGTGTCGATACAACTTTTCGTGAGAATTTTTTCCGTCTAGCCAATACAATATAACTAAAAAATACTATCCTATTTTATGTACATTTTGACAGCACTATTTCAACATCTTCGAAACCATGAAAACGACACCCATATCGAAAAAGTTGATAACTTATTGCAGCCGCCATCTTGGATTTACATTTTGACAGTGCAAACGGTTTCAACACCCTCGAAAACCACGAAAACGACACCCATGACGAAAAAGTTGATAATTTTTTGCAGCCGCCATCTTGGATTTACATTTTGACAGTACTATCGGTTTCAACACCCTCGAAAACCATGAAAACGACACCCATGACGGAAAATTTGATAATTTCTTACAGCCGCCATCTTGGATTTATATTTTGACAGTACTATCGGCTTCAGCAACCTCGAAAACCATGAAAAAGACACCCATATCGAAAAAGTTGATAATTTATTGCAGCCGCCATCTTGGATTTACATTTTGACAGTAACATCGGTTTCAACATCCTCGAAAACCATGAAAACGACACCCATGACGAAAAATTTGATAATTTCTTGCAGCCGCCATCTTGGATTTATATTTTGACAGTACCATCGGTTTCAACACCCTCGAAAACCATGAAAACGACACCCATGACGGAAAATTTTATAATTTCTTGCAGCCGCCATCTTGGATTTATATTTTGACAGTACCATCGGTTTCAACACCCTCGAAAACCATGAAAACGACACCCATGACGAAAAATTAGATAATTTCTTGCAGCCGCCATCTTGGATTTATATTTTGACAGTACCATCGGTTTCAACACCCTCGAAAACCATGAAAACGACACCCATGACGAAAAAGTTGATAATTTCTTGCAGCCGCCATCTTGGATTTACATTTTGACAGTAAAAGTGTCGGTACAACTTTACGTGAGAATTTTTTCCGTCTAGCCCTTTCACAACGCGCAATAAGGAACTTCGTTCCAAAAATTTCATAAAAATCCATCAAACCATTTCGGAGTAGTTCGTTAACAAGTACGCGACACGAGATTTTTGTCTATTAGATTTTATTGTAAGCCAAGGGGGTGCAAGTCTGCGAGATTGTGCGAAAGGGTTACCGTGGCCTTGGAACGCAAAGCGCAACTGAAAGAACGCAGGTGGGTTCTAGTCGGCAAAAACGCGTTCTGGGCGGTAGTGGGGCTGCTCCGCTTCTGTAGCGCATCAGAAATGTTCACAGAGGCGCGTACCGATTGTTTTCACACTACTATACGCAAGCGGTGCGCATCCCTGGTGCGCCGGGCGTGGGTCAGCCCCAATGCCATCCTGACAATGATCGCTGACCGGCTAGACTGTCCCTATTAGGGATGTTGCGAATATTCGCATCCGCATCCACAAATGCGGAGCTTCCGCATTGATTTAGACATCTGCATCCGATCCGCATCCGCAATAATCAATGCGGATGTTCATGCGGATGCGAATGTCATATAAGTTGCGACAAGAAAGTGGACGGGGCCGGCGAATGGCGCGTGTCGTTCGCACGTGACAATGACCAATGGAAACGAAGAAATTGGTGACAAGATCCGACGCGTTCGCTATAGTGCATCATTTGATTCTTGTAAATTATAATTACGCGTTTGTTTGCGCTGTGGATTTACTTAGGTACTTATCGTATTCTAGATAGATATTTTGAGTGAGTGTTGTTGTGATACAATGATCATTGTGTGTAAATAGTTGTTTATGGGAAAACTTTATATTAGTTACTTAAACTACCTATATTAGTCCTAGCTCAGTTTATTAAAAGCGCCAGGTAAATTCCATTAGGTAGGTATGTTTACTCCGGTAATACGTTTTGTTGTAGGTAAAGTTTATTGTTTTATAAACAAAACTCTTTATTTTTCCAGTGTGGTTCCTGTTATTGGTAGACTATATTATCTAACTAGTTAATTAACAATGTCACCAGTTCACCACCGACACAAAGTAATTTTTGGAATTATTTTGAACCAAATACTTAAAGAGGACCATGATAAAGCTGATTGTAAAATATTTAAACATCCGCATACGCATCCGCGGATGTGAACCTTCAAAACTCCGCATCCGCATTCGCATCCGCGGATGTGAAAAAATCGGCATCCGCAACAACCCTAGTCCCTATATCCGACATGGCTGTACCAGACATGTTACTATTCCAATGCCTGTTAGGAAATTGTAGTGGTTTTTGGATTAAAGGTATTTTATTTTATTTTAATATAATAGTGACATTGATTGAAATTTAATTTTAAACAATTATTTCATTTTATTTTGATTTTTAATGCAATTCTTTTAATATTTGACTGCCTGACTATATAATTATTAAATAAATTTAATTTAAGATAATCATCGGATCAATGCAAAATAATGATAATGCAATCAATTCAAATGCAATTTAAATTAATTTAATTTTTGTTATTGACCTTTCAATTTTATGTAATTTTATAATACCTGTCTATGTATGATTTTGTACCTGAAATGAGTCTTTGGTACTTGAAATAAATAATAAAATAAAAAGTGTAAAAAAAAAACAAACAACAAACAAACAATAACAACAAAGCGTAACAATAAAGCGTATAATAAATAAATAATAAATAATAAAGTGTGTCACCCCCTCTCGCTCCACACAGGGTCGGAGGAGTTATTTGAAGATATCCCACAAAAAAGGGGTATCTACACTAGTTAGCCCAGTCAAATTAGACCAATTAATAGGGGTTAGGTTACAATAATTCGCACCCAGCTGAAAATTGGTAGGATTGTTCAAAACACCATCATAAATAAAATCTAAAAAGTCCTCATCGATCCGACTCCTGGAAAAAAATAAATTCGGTGTCAAAGTTCACAAAAACGAGATTTTCGTGATTTTCAGCAAAACGGTAAGTTCTATCATAAAATTAGCTGAGACGAAATTGTAGATCAGATATTAAATCTACAAAAATGTCTAATTACTTTTTTCCTGAGAGCCACTGTTTTTGAGATATAAGGATTCAAAAACTTGAAAGAGGTAATCGTCGTATTATGCACACGTTTTCATGCCACCTTTGAGGTAGTGTACTTAGCATGTTTTTAGGATTCCGTATCTCAAAAAGAAAAAACGGAAACCTGATAAGATTACTTTGCTGTCCCTTTGTCTGTCTGCCTGTCTGTCTGTGTATGTTTGTCTGTCTGTCTATATGTTTGTCTGTCAAGACCCTTTATCTCAAGAACGCGTTCAGGTATCGAGTTGAAATTAAAACCATATACTCAAATCTGTCACTTGAAGTTGTGAAAAAATCAAACTTGTAAGTTATCGAAAAAAAATGATACCGCCGTTTATGTTCAGTTTCCGAATCGAGTCTCAAAGATTTTTACAAATTGCAATAATAGTAGTTTATGTGACTAGGGGATAAAGCAGTGTCTTTAAGTCGCGGGCGGCATGTTGAATTCCGAACTAAACGAAGGTTGCTGATTTTAATCCCGAACGATAGTAAGGGATTTATAAAATTAACTCCCGAGCATTGCGAGGGAGTTAATAAAGAGACCTGAGTGAAGTGAGGAATTTAAGCCGCCCAAGACAAAGACAGCTTTATCCCCGTGTTGCATACTCTACTTTTTACACCATCTGTGAGATAATTAAAAGACAATTTGGTCGACCAAATCATATAATTATTAGAGAAATAAAAGTATTATATTTACAAGTTCATCAAACAAACAAAATTCACTACTCCAAGATTCTATAGTTTCAATTTTCTATAATGCTCCCGTGTCGTCAGTACGCACGTTTTATTCTATTTTCTTTTTTTTGTTAGTGGCTAGTTTGAATCATAGTGATTACATACTCTTTGGTTTGAATTTCGAGTCAACTTGTTCGATGCGCCTACATTTTAATTCACAATGTTGACGATTCTTGATGCTCCAAATTCAAATCTCATTATTCCCTAGGGATCGGCCATACTGCATTATCTCCCTAGGCATATAATGACTTGCTTTAAGTGAGGTTTGTATGACGTGTAAAACGACATTATCGAGCAGGTGGTGTAAAAAGTATTTTTTTTTGTGATGTAGCTACTTTACAGTTTTCAGAATTTTTCCTATACTTATGCTATAAGACCTTGCATAATGCCAAATATCAAGTTTCTAGGACAACGAGAAGTAACCTATGAATATAGATTCCGAAGTTGGATTTTGAGTGTCGAAATATACGTTTTTTGCAACATAAACGGCCGTATCTTTGATTTTCGTTAATTTAGAAGTTTGATTTTTGCACAGCTTTAAGGGACCGCAGACCTGACTATATAGTTTTAATTTCAACTCAATACCTCTACGCGTACCTGAGATAAAGGGTCTTGAAAGACAGATACACAGACAGACAAACATACATACACAAACAGACAGGCAGACAGACGGACGGACAGCAAAGTGATCCTATAAGGGTTCCGTTTTTTCCTTTTGAGGTATTTAACCCTAAAAACGCGCTTAGTACACCACCTCAAAAGTGACGTGAAAACGTGTGCATATTATGACGATCACCTTTTTTTTTTTTTTTTTTTTTTTATGTTGGGAAAAAATCATGCATTGACATCCCCCGCCCTTGGGCGGAGCGGGAGATAGTGTCAGACTCTTACTGACTAAAAGACCCACCCCGTTCCTTCTAGCCTTCATACCGGGGCTCGAGCGCCCTTACGGATAACCCTGGCCCCAGTAGGCTTCGACCCGGCTGGGTCCCTGCTGTTGCTGACAACTCCTTGAGGCGCGCGGGAACAGTGCGCGCCGTCGACGACTTGGGCTTGGTCCGGACAGTTACCGGACGGCCGGACAGCGAGCTACCCATTGCTCACTGTCCGCAAGCCCGCGCCTACGGTGGCCGGAAATCGGGATCAGAATCCCGGCGGCGGCGGCGGCGGCGGCGGCGATAACGCCGTTGCCTGATGCGTTCGGCCTCCTCCTTTGCGAGCATTACTGCTTCGCAGAAGTCGGCGACCGCCTGCCACTCCTCCTCGCTCCGGATCATGGCCTCAACCAAGGCCCGACGCGAGAGGTCTCCGCCGCCGATCGCCCCCACGAGGGCACGGCGATGCTCCGCCCAAGCAGGGCACACCTCGACTGTGTGCTCCACCGTGTCCTCCGGGCGTTCCGCACAGTGGCGACACCCGGGCGTCACTTCCGCATGAATCCGGTGCAGGAAACATTATGACGATCACCTCTTTCAACTTTTTGAATCGTCATATCTCAAAAACGGTGGCTCTTAGGTAAAAAGTATTTAGACCGTTTTCTAGATAGTTTGTAGATCAGATATCTACAATTTTTGTCTGAGCTAATTTTATGATAAAACTTACCGTTTTGCTGAAAATCACGAAAAACTCGTTTTTGTGACCTTTAACCCCGAATATTTTTTATCCAGGAGTCGGATCGATGAGGACTTTTTAGATCTTATTTATGATGGTGTTTTGAACAATCCTACCAATTTTCAGCTGGGTGCGAATTAGTGTAACCTCGGATGTCTAGTCCCGTATCGGCGCGACGCCCAAGTACGTAATGGTCAACAAAATGACATGTGTTTGGCGAAGTGCCTCACAATAACCAAAGGTTATTGTCAACTGTCTTAATTGTGTAGAGGTCAAATTAATTCCTTTTAATTGTTGACTGGACTCTCCCAGTTAGGAACATAAGACGGAAAACTGCAGACAAATGATTCATAGCGATAAGCGAACCAATATTAATGTATTCTAAGAAGTTCGATAGACAGTACTCTCTTATGAGCTATATATTTTTACCAATCATTGTTTGTGATAGGTAATGAAGAACTGATGTGAAGGCCTGCACGTATTTAGTTATGATAGGTAATAAATCATCTTGTTTTCTACTCTCACTTTATGAAAGAAAACCATTTTTATTATTTTGCAAGCTGATTTAAGACCTAGCAAATTGTTTTATTCTGGCACTTTTCAAATGATTTCAGTTTAGTACCTTGCCAGGCTTACCTATTCATAGAACCATATTATTGGCGTTTCAGGCGATCGTGCGTGAGCCGATAGGTTCATTCAACGGAAGCCATAGAGAGACACTCCTGCGCAGCGAGCGTGACGGCCCCAATTGTCTGATTGATCTTTATGATGCGTCCACACTCCACGCCCCTGTTGTGTCCCAGAAAGGATTGATTCAAATGGACCATTCTCAGATTTATTGCTTAGTCATATTTAAACACTAGCTTTGCCAGCGGCTTCGCCCGCCTAAACGTCGGTTTCGCCATACAAACTCTGGACCCCCGTTTCACACTCTTAAGGGTGGAGTTTCGGAAAATCCGTTCTTAGCGGATTGTCTACACGTCTGCACCCTATTAGGAGCCTGAGCCTACGTATACCTGCCGGTTTCAGAGATTTCGTGATTAATCATTGAGTGGTATTTCGCTTTATAATACATAGATTTTTGTCCCACTCGCTGATGGTTATATGGTCCTGTCTACAAATGCAATATTCCTGATAAAAATGTAACTCTGCGCTGTCCCCATTTTCTATAACAAAAATGTTTTCAGGTAATTTAGCTATAAACACACTGAGTAACGAACCATATCTTAGTATCGACGTCTTTACGAAATAAATGTTAAGTAGATAAGACCGATGCGTATTTCGTTCGATGACTCAACCGTAACGCACTGTAATGTTTGTTTGACGAATTTAATAATTGGGTGAAACCTGAGACGAAACCATGGATCTTGGGGAAAGACTGGTCTACAGGTAGGTAGGTAGGTGGAAAACCACACAAACATGTTACATGCTACGCATTCAGGTTTTTTGCTAGCTGTTTATAGTTCAATAGGGTGATCGTGTTGGCTGCGTCATTGTTCGAAAGAGTTACCACAGTCCTGGAACGCTTAGAGCAGAAACTGAAGGAACACAGGTGGGTGGGTTTTAGTCAGTATGAGTCTGTCAATCCCTCTCAGTCCACCCACAGCAGGAAGAGTTATTTAATGATTTCCTACTCCTAAAAAGGTTGATCGTCTTGAATCGTGCAGACCTAGTCACATAATGCAGTTACTATTGGAACGAATTATGTCAATTCTAAGCTAATACGAGAATACGGCAGGGGCCCAGCTGGGTTGAAGCCTATTGGGGCCGGGGTTACCTAACTCCGAAAGGTAGCTCATCTGCCCCCGGTATGAAAGGCAACGAAGGAACTGGAGTGGGTTTTTAGTCAGTAAAAGTCTGATACTATCTCCCGCTCCGCCCAAGAGCGGGGAAGTCATCAGACGATATTCCCACCGAAAAAAAAAGCTAATACGAGAATGAAAATCGAATTAATTTGCATTTTTGGCCGAAAACGATATTAGGTAAGTCGGACTAGTTGGACTCGAAAAGAAACCAAGTAGGACAAACTCAGGACCTGGCACAGAGATAGGTACTTAAATATATTTGGCTACATCCTACCACTACTTTGTTAGGGCTGGCGGAGATATCTCTACTCACTCCTACATAGGTATTATGTATAGTTCTCTTGCTTTGACAACAAAACCAATAGTCCAGGGTTTGAAAACTGTTTCACCATTGGTTTTGGCTATATCATCAATTAACTCTTCCAACACTGTGTGGAGCTAAAGGGAGAGTCAGAATTTTACTTACTAAAACCCACCTGTGTTCTTTCCGTTGCCCTTTGCGTTCCAGGGCCGCGGTAACACTTACGAATAATGTGATGCAATATTACGGTTGACACTAAATGGTGGTAGGCCCTTCGTGGTACGTACCTGGTACCTATCTATGCTTGGAATACCTATTCTATGTCCTGCGTTACGTATCCTTACGTTCTAATGAGCTATCAACCTTAAATTAAATCCGTCAACGGATAATGATAACGTAATGATTTATCAAACCAAGTGATAAACTTATTTGGATTATTAATGGCATTTTATTTTAAGGTATGTTCTGTTGATATCTATCTAGTGTAAGAAACTGCGCACGATTGTGGGAGTTGATGAGGACACGGCCGACAACGACTGTGTTGGCTGAAATTACCTGTTCATCTTGTGATCTTCTTTGACACAAAATCCTGGATTTAGCACTAATTCCTGGATCCAATAAAGCACTCTGTACAGGTATCACATCACCAGCACTTGTTCACAATACTAACACTCAGTACACAGATAGAGTTGAATATTGCGGTGCACGATGACACGAACTCGCTAGGGAGCTGCAATCAGCGACGGAAGACATTCGTTGAATTGATTCAATTAGCTGTTTCTCCTCGATTGGTCGGATGTCGCGAGAGCCAAGAGCCGAGAGGCGGAGAGGTGCTGCAGTCGCGATGGATCAACTGATACTGTAGATAGACGCTGTAATCTGTTATCAGCACGGCCTTCTGCCCATGCACCCTGTATCTAGTTCCACCACTGAGACAATGACGGCGCGGCCGCGGCGTTCGTTCGGAACAGATAGGTGGCTACCACAATGCGATACCGCTCATATCTGAATGCTCCGATTGGTTCGTTGATTATGTTTATTCTGTAATAGTTGCTGTGTTTGTCAAGTAAATGGACGTCTTTGTTTTGATACGATGTCAATTAATGTCTGATAAGAAGTCTCGTAATGAATTTATAACGAGCCCATTAGATAAATTCCTAAAGTACCTAATTTTAGGTAATTAATTAGACGAAAATTTGGTATACAATTATTACATTACAGATTCCTACAGAACGTTATAGATAGGAACTCAGATCCGCGTTATTTATAGGTGTAGGTACCTATGTAGGTGCCTACCTACTTGCTGTATAAAGAACTCATAAGTGCCTTCAATTGGATAATAGAGCAAGAATGGTCGCTGTGGTCGTCTTGTCGTATTCGCATGTCGTGTTGTTGTAAAAAGCGGTTAGTTAGGCGAGGAATGCAATGCAGGATTAAAACAAAAATAGGAAAATGACCTAGTTAATCTATGTTTTTAAACTGATGGTGTAGGTATCTACAACATCTATCTATCGTGTAATTTTATACTGCCCAAATAGATACATTACTTTCTTGCTACTCCGCTCCTCGATTTATATTTAAAAAAGACTATCGACATTTAAAAATTTTAAAACAGGGTGAATTGCACCATTTAACTATAACAATAACAAAGCCGTTAACAGTTGTCAAATCGTCGAATTGACCAATAGGCGGCCGTTTGACGGCTGGTTAAGGTTTGGTTATCGTTATAGGTAAATGGTGCAACTCACCCATAGAGTTTTTGTAGAACTCAAATATTTTTAACTTGGGCTTGTCCCATCACTAATATCTTTTATCTTTTATTTATAACATCTTACCATTCTTACAAAATTCTAACACCTGTCTTACCATACTCATATCACCTGCCGCCTATCGCCCAGCATCGGTGACCTGACCAACTTGCACAAGGTGGCGCAAAATTATTTTTTTAATTTGGTGTTTTGTACAACTTTTTTACTTTTTTTTTTCTCTCTAGCCATTACTGTCCCACTGCTGGGCAAAGGCCTCTTCCAAGTCCTTCCAGACATTCTTCTCTCGCGCCGTCTCGAACCAGTCGGAGTGATGGATATCTTTAATAGCACCTGTAATTGTGAAAAAGATGATATCCATCAAATGGCTGTCACCAGTGTCGATATACATTTGTGCCCGTTATATCGAGATTTCCGGTGATAACTGTTCGCATTTCCGTCTCATATTCTTTTCAAGGACTGCGATTGTCTGAGGCTTCTTGCCATAAACCCGCAATTTCAAGTAGCCTTAAAGGAAGAAGTCTGGGGCGGTTAAATCAGACGATCTTACTGGCCATGCCAAATCGCCAAAAAGGGAGGTTACGCGACCAGCTCGTGCTATGTGTGTGGGTGTACTGTCTTTTTGAAATAGGGTGTTCACCAAGCCCCTCTTCTCCAATACCAGCAGTAAGAAGTCGAAGTCTTTTACTAAAATTCGCTGTAGGGTCTGTCTGGTGGTTTTTCGTTCTCAACGATATCACAGCGTCCATTTTCTCGGCAGAACGATCAATCCGGTGGCGGCCACAGCCTGTAAGGTCTCTTGTTGTTCCAATCTGTTCGACTCGAGCAGCTAATGTTTGCCCAGTTGGCATGACACGATTAGGAAATCGAAGAAAATGCACGCCGGCTCCGCGTTAGCTTATTGATTTATTAAGCTATTGCATAGCTTCTATCGCGGGCCTTGAGCGTGGAGACCGAATCCAGAAATTCCATAACGAAAATAACCTAACACCCCCCACTCATTTGTTTTTTTGAGCGTGGTGACCGATAAGAAAACAAATGAGTGAACAATCAATCAAAATTTAATTCAATGTGTGAAAGTGTAACTTCAACTAGTATCAAAGAAAAAAAAAACAAAGAAAAAAAAAATACTGCATAAATAAAATAAATAAATAATTATAATTGCATAAGTTGATAAAAATGCTATGCAATAGCTTTACCGCGGCAGTCCCCGAGTGCCACACGTCTTTTTTTTTATTTTTGGTCACTCTTGCGCAGTAGGTATAGCGTTCCATTGCTAGTCTGTTTAAATTCTGCAGCTCTCTAGTTCACAAATTCCAAATAACATGTTCTAATGGAGTGATTAATTTTACGCCACATTGTTTAACCACATAATTAGGTATAAGTACTTTTCTTAATTATAAATATGACAACATCAACAATAACATCAATAGATAGGTTATTTCCCTTGTAATTTCCGCGTCCCCTAAACGGATTGAGGGGAGGCGGGGCGAAGGGATTTTACCTGATGTAATTATCAGGGTCATTTGAATAACTCATCCGTGATAAAAATATAACAAGAAAAAAAGAAAGAAATGAAAGAAATTTCATTTGAAATAAGCAGTAAATACATTTGTAGAGCACAAATGTATTTACTGCTTATTTTAAATATCTATCTGTATGTGTTCTTTTCATTTTTAAGTTTTTGTGTGTACATAAATAAATAAATTAGCCTCTCTATAAGGCTCTTTTATGCCTACTTATGTATACCCAACCTATCCCTACACGTGCTTAGCGTGATATCATGATATGCTTAATACTGTATAATATTGCTTTATTTAGGACGGAGTACCCACGCCTGACGTACGTCCCGCCAAGGCCATATTAGAAAAAATAACGATAAATAACGATAACTATAGTCTGTCTAATAAGTTAAACGACTTGGGTAATTTTTAGGGAAAAATTAAATCTGACGTAGTCAACACTGGTTCAGAAATCAAGGAGGATTATGAGATCTTGGTCATTGTTTAATAATGTAACCTTATAAAAAGTATCCAATTTAAGTATTTTTTTAAATGATTTAATACTGGGACTTTTTAACATTAAAAAACTACAAAAGATTTTCGTTTAAAATATACCTATTTCAGTCTCTTCAGTCTTTAATGATATTCTTATTACAAAAGTAGGATACATTTGCAAAGACATAATAGTGTCATAAGTAATAAAATAAATCTGGAATCGTACGAGAAATCTGATTCTAAATATTCTATTCATCTTACTGATTCATCATCACTAGCCATACTACGATCAAGATCTGTTGTAGAACTATCATCATCTCAAAAAACAAGTGAATGACAACGAAAATTCCGGTTGCCAACATTAGATTTTTAATTTCCTTAAAAAAAATCCAAGTCGTTTAACTTACTAGACACGACTATATCAGGTGCTAAATTTTAATTAATTTGAATAAAAAATAAAAAAGAATTTTAGTTATTTTTAATAATAACTTTATACTTTGTTCTTCTTCATTTTTGCACCTGGCAGCCCTGATTTATCGTTGATTTACCTCTTATTTACCTGTATGGCCTTGGCGGGACGTAGGTACGTCAGGATGGATGGTGCGTACGGCGCTTAAATCAGGGCTGCCAGATGCAAAAAAAGGGTGATCGTACGACAATATGACTACTAAAAATCGAAATTTTGAAACGAAAAGATCGTACAACGAAGAAGTACAAAGTTTTTATTAAAAATAATTAAAATTCTCTTCTATTTTTCTAGTTTTTATTCAAATTAACTAAAATTTTGCACTTCCCAGCCCTGATTTATCGTTATTTTATCTGTATGTGGTATGGCCTTGGCGGGACGTATAGTGCGTTTCATTACGGCAAAGGAACCTCTTAAGTGAAACGCACAATACGTCAGGATGGATGGTGCGTACAGCGCTTTACATGTGCCTACCCCATAATTTAAAATCGTGCGTGGGTTGAAAAACATGTATGTATGAAAGAACCAGTAACATCAACTAGAGTCTGTCTAACAAAAGCGTGACCTGAGAAAAGGAGGTTAAAACCAAAAATTTTGAATGTGGTATATATTATTATTGAATAGTTGGAGAAAAAGTTTTGATACTTGAGTAATTTTTGGATTTATGTAAATTGTAAAATAGTTGTATAAGAACTTAAATTCTAATCAGCTACGTACAAAGGTTCGGGTTTATGTTTATTAACTAAAGATATTAATTCGGCTTTTGTATGGAAATCTTCGTAGTATATTTCATTGGAATCGAGCCACTCTTTTATTTCAGCTTTTCTCGTTCGTGTAGTAGAAACTTTATTTAATTGTACAGTATGATAGCTCGCATTATCCATCACAATGACACTAGGCTCATTTAAATTTGGTATCAGTTTTTCTTTTAACCATTTGTTAAAGTTTTCCGCATTCATGTCATGGTGATAATCTGCCAATCTTGATTTTGTACTAAAAACTAACAGAGCATTTAGGAAAAACCATGCTTCAGAGCCAGCATGTACTATAATAAATCGGTAAGTCCCCTCTTTGAGGCGTGGCTGGAAAGACCTCACGGCGTCCTTACCTTCCGCATGACGCAGGTACTCACCGGACATGGTTCGTTCGGGAGTTTCCTGCACTCGATTCATGCGGAAGTGACGCCCGGGTGTCGCCACTGTGCGGAACACCCGGAGGACATGGTGGAGCACACAGTCGAGGTGTGCCCTGCTTAGGCGGAGCATCGCCGTGCCCTCGTGGGGGCGATCGGCGGCGGAGACCTCTCGCGCCGGGCCTTGGTTGACGCCATGGTCCGGAGCGAGGAGGAGTGGCAGGCGGTCGCCGACTTCTGCGAAGCAGTAATGCTCGCAAAGGAGGAGGCCGAACGCATCAGGCAACGGCGTTATCGCCGCCGCCGTCGCCGGGATTCTGATCCCGATTTCCGGCCAACGTAGACGCGGGCTTGCGGACGGTGAGCAATGGGTAGCTCACTGTCCGGCCGTCCGGTAACTGTCCGGACCAAGCCCAAGTCGTCGACGGCGCGCACTGTTCCCGCGCGCCTCAAGGAGTTGCCAGCAACAGCAGGGACCCAGCTGGGTCGAAGCCTACTGGGGCCAGGGTTATCCGAAAGGGCGCTCGAGCCCCGGTATGAAGGCTAGAAGGAACGGGGTGGGTGTTTTAGTCAGTAAGAGTCTGACACTATCTCCCGCTCCGCCCAAGGGCGGGGGATGTCAATGCATAATTTTTTCCCACCATAAAAAAAAAAAAAAATGTACTATAATAAATCTTTTCCCTGATGAGATATTTTCCAGTGGGCTTGGTTGCGGGGTACCACTTGTTGTTGGGCCTTGCCATGACATTTTGGGCTTGTAATTTTTGTGTACATACGTTTCTCTAAATAAATTGTTGGTTTTCCTTCGGCTCGTTTAGCAGCAATTTCCCGTAGATATCGATGTCTCCAAGCAGCAATGTCATAACGTTCGACAAGAACCATTCGTTCATTTTCATTTTTCTTGAACTCATAGCCATTGGCAATTAACATTCTACGCAGCGTTTCTCTGCATTCACTAAAGCCAATGCTAGATCGTAGTTCTTCTGACAATGTGCGCAACGTTGGGACCTCCTTTTTCACAACATAAAATTCGTTGATTTTGTTTTTAATCACATTAATATCAAAACTGTCCAAATTCGACACTGAGCTTTTGTGAGGGCGTTTTTTTCCTGGAGTGCTCCATTTCCCTTCATTTATAGACCCTTCTTTTTTAATTTTTTTAAGTGTCGAGACACCCACTTCTAGAAAGCAAAGTGTAAAATGCATAATATATAACTAAAATAATATACTCGTCTATAATAAATTCTGAGTTAAAATTTGGCACTGATCAAGGTACCCAAAAAGTGACATCAAAAACACAATGAATACAACCACAAATAAAAACACTCTAAAATGACGCAGGTCTCGCAACATACCAGTTAGTGAAGATATTTTTTCTAAGAATTTAGTTTCAGTGTTTAATAATAACTTTTTCTCTAAATTTCTTAGATTCGATTTTTTTACATATTTCACCGAGTCCTTGGATATCACCGAGATTATCTATATACATAAGAAAAATTATCATTGAAACGTAAAATAACAAATATTCAGGCAACAATGATCAAGATTATAAGGTCATACTAACTTAAAAATACAGAAATCGTATGTAAACATTGTTGTTTTTCATTGTAAACACCTTCATTCTCTTCTTGTTTTCGTTTGAATTTATTCACAAAACTACTATACACTAAGTACCCGTACCCTACCCGTATGCGTTACCCTTAGAAGTAAGGCGTGCTCAAACGCTACCAACATTTAAAAAGATGGTGAAGGAGCATTACCTTTCTCTTTGATATATTTTTTTTTCTCCTGGTTCAACTATATATTTGATATTTATAAGTATATTTTTTTTTGTATTGTATGTATGTATTTGTGTTAATGTATCTTGTTAGTATTATATCTGATGTTTGTACACTGACAACCCTTAATCTATCTCCTTTCTCTCAGTCCATCCAAAGGTTGTCTGTAAGAGATCGCCCTGTGCGATAAGACCGCCCATTGTGCACTTATTCTTTTAAATGTTTGTCCTGTATTTTTGTTTTTTTGGTGTACAATAAAGATTATAATAAATAAATAAGTAATTTTCTCACGTTACTGTTTATTGTTTTTCCCATAATTAAACAATTATTTTTGAAAAATAAATACCAATACTTTGATTATATATAATCAAAGTACCAATATTATCTGCTTCAAAAAACTGACAATTGCAATCATAGACTATGACGTGTTTTTGGTGGCAAATTAGTGCTGCCAATTTATTTAAAAAAAAAACTCCAGGTTACGCTTGACGCATTCTAATTTTATTTGATGATTTTGACGACATCACGATACTGTTAAATCGACTAAATGGACTCGGTATTTCTTTTTTAAATAATTGATTAGTTTTAGTTTAGAGAGTTTTTAGCAGGATTTCTTCAAGTGAGTTTGTTGAGACTGGTTGCTTTAATTATTTGCAAAGTGGATATTGTGTTGTAAAATTGGTGTAGTTTTGTATCCCAACCCCAAGTGTCTGCTCAACTGGACAATGCGTGGAATGGAATCGTACATAGAATGAATGAAAGTAAAATAGAAGGTAAAGCGCCTTACGCACGATCCAACTTGACGTACGTCCCGCCGAGGTCATACACGATGCACGATGCAAAACTCCCGTGCGTAGGCTTGACATACGTCAATTATTATTATTAATTGCTTGCTGGACGTGCACGATGACATTTCGATCCAGCAAGCCCCCCCCCCTCACTACGGACATCGTGCAGATGGATCGTGCCTTAGATTAAATACCTATAGATATAGCCACCGCGTGGCCACACATGAGACAGCACTATAACACTAAAATGAGGTTATTACGTAAACTTTTCCATAAATATGACCACAGAAATACACTTAAAACTTAACTCTAAGAGTCTATTTGTCATACATACACTAAAACTATTACTTTAATTGCTGAAATTATTCTAAAGGCATAAAAATTGACTCGAGTTGACCTCGAAAGTGACAGTGATAGGCCTTTGTTTGGCTCACTTTTCAAAGTGAGCCAAGCAAAAAAGCGGCACGCCGAATGAGACAGAGAATGTTATGTTTTGTCTCAATTTTCTTACTTGTTTCGTATATATCGCTCCTTGAATACAAAAGGGACACAAATCGAAATCCATAAATTTTACAGGACAGCCAAAACAAATTTTTGAAACTGTTTTTTTATAATATTTCATATATTTATTAATTAAACATAAGATGTTAATATATCATTAGATGCGTATTTATTAGCTCTATCTATCTACAATATAAACTTTGTAATAGATGTTACCTATTAAGAAAAAAAAGCATAAAAGTCCCTTTTGCATTCAAAATTTGAACCAATATAATAAAAAATATGTCAAAAATTAAACACAGTTTTACAAATAAAAATGGTTTATTGTACCTTTTTGGTAAAAAACCGTATCAAAAAGTTTAATCTTATTACTAGGTAAAAACATAAGTGAATGGACACCAGGAGAACATTGTATTAAAAAATCTAAACTAAAAAATCTTAACTTATTATTAAGTAATATAATTGAGATCAACTTTGTACGTAACTATTATTCAGCAAAATTAAACATCTCTCTAAAACAATTATATTTGTAAGAATTATAGAAAAAACAAGAGATAAAACTGTAATAATCATTATCAAAATATACATAAAATAACCATATTCATTAATAAATTATCTAAATAACTCAATAAATAATCAAGTGACGACACTAATTTGTCTCTCTTTAACATTAATAATTTAAACAAAACAAAATACAAGATCAGTTCTAAAGGCACATAATTCAGTAGCAAAATATTATAGCTTATATGTAATAATACTATTGCACAATAACAATCTAAGTAGTCTTACAAAATCACAGTTATAAACACTTTAAGGCACTTTTTACGTAAACTATTTTAAGTTACAAATTATAATCGTTATTTATTATTGTTATGTAAATGTTTGTATGAAATTTATAAGTCTTTATTATCAAAAGGAACTTTTAAAATTAACTATTCTAAATATTATCACAATTAGGTATCTAATAATAAAATTACAAATTTTCGTAAAAGCTTTGGTAATACTTAGGAATGATATTTTTCTCAATAAGTTTAAGAATACCCTGTTTTTTAGTTTCAGTTATTTTAAGTTTTTGTTTGTACAGTTTTTTTGGCACTATAGGATTAGCAGACCTTCTTTTTGTCAGCGTGGCTACCGAGGTAAACTCTTCAGTTTCGTATGAAGTCTTGAAGAAAAATTTGTTCTCACAATCTCGATGGACTTTAATGGTTTTTATATCAGCCCATTTGACTTTTTGTCCATCTTCTGTAGTAGTGTAATTGCCGACAGCCAGAGATTTTAAATCTAAAACACTCTCATGCGTTTAAATAAAACATTATTATTGTGGCCAGGTAATGCTTGAACTTTTTCCGATTCTTGAACGGAGGTTGCCATATTCAACATTTTTCGTGCTCTATTCATTTTGTCAATCTGTAAAAAAAAAAACATCTTTAACGTTTTATAACTAAAAAACATAAAATACACACAGTTCTATACATATATTATACAGTCCTTAGTACATACACACAATACATACATACATACACAGAACATAGGAATCATACAGCATACATACACTAAAACATACACACAATCAAATATATAACAATCCTTAATATGACATTTTCAATACTAATTTGACAGGAATAATACCTTAATTATATTTAACAAATTTAAGCTACCACCTCATATTTAACATTCAAATTCACAGAAAATATGAGGCAATGCATTTTAATCACATATTTTTTAACATTTACGAATATCTACCCATATTATTATAGGTCCCTATAAACACTCACTGATATTATTTAAAAAACTTTAAATTAGTGACGAAAGCTACAGGGACAGGGCTTCAATTTAGTTTATATTATTAATTTACAAACAAATAAATACATTTGTATGATTTTTACGTTAAAAATCACTGAAGTAATAAGAATAGAACAAAATTAACATCAAAATGGTAATTTTTATTTTTAAAATTGTAACGAAAACTAAAATTATTATCATGTAAAACGGCCATATTTCTGGCCTTCCCATTCTAGCACGCTAAAAATAATTATTTATTTCACCATAATTTAATGCAAAAGTGACGTATTTCAAAATATGCTACTGTTGTATTATAAAATATAATTATACTTAACTAATATTGGATTACAAAAAGGACGCATTTCAAATATGGCAATTTTGTATTACAAAATATAATAACAAATACTAATGTTAGAATGCAAAACAGACGTTTTCCAAAATATGGCACTTTTGTATTATATATTATGGTTACAAATACTAATGTTAGAATGCAAAACAGACGTTTTCCAAAATATGGCACTTTTGTATTATATATTATGGTCACAAATACTAATGTTAGAATGCAAAACGGACGTTTTCCAAAATATGGCACTTTTGTATTGTAAAATATAATCACACTTACCTGAAATTTTGAATCCAACACAGACGTATTTTGGATTGTGGCACTTTTTCACGCAACCGACGTGCGTTTGCGTTGAATCTCCGGGCGCAACTAACAAAATGGCGGTTTTGCACTGACATTACCTGTCAAAGTGAGCTAATGCAAAAATGGCGGTAAGTTAGTGTAGCCAATTATAAGCAAAAATGATGGGAGTTTTTTTTTTCACTATAAAATATAGTCGGTTCAGGTGTAATTTTTGCAATAAAACGATTTTCATTTTTTTTTTAATTGTGGCCCTTTTGTATTCAAGGAGCGACGCTCCTTGAATACAAAAGGGACACAAATCGAAATCCATAAATTTTACAGGACAGCCAAAACAAATTTTTGAAACTGTTTTTTTATAATATTTCATATATTTATTAATTAAACATAAGATGTTAATATATCATTAGATGCGTATTTATTAGCTCTATCTATCTACAATATAAACTTTGTAATAGATGTTACCTATTAAGAAAAAAAAGCATAAAAGTCCCTTTTGCATTCAAAATTTGAACCAATATAATAAAAAATATGTCAAAAATTAAACACAGTTTTACAAATAAAAATGGTTTATTGTACCTTTTTGGTAAAAAACCGTATCAAAAAGTTTAATCTTATTACTAGGTAAAAACATAAGTGAATGGACACCAGGAGAACATTGTATTAAAAAATCTAAACTAAAAAATCTTAACTTATTATTAAGTAATATAATTGAGATCAACTTTGTACGTAACTATTATTCAGCAAAATTAAACATCTCTCTAAAACAATTATATTTGTAAGAATTATAGAAAAAACAAGAGATAAAACTGTAATAATCATTATCAAAATATACATAAAATAACCATATTCATTAATAAATTATCTAAATAACTCAATAAATAATCAAGTGACGACACTAATTTGTCTCTCTTTAACATTAATAATTTAAACAAAACAAAATACAAGATCAGTTCTAAAGGCACATAATTCAGTAGCAAAATATTATAGCTTATATGTAATAATACTATTGCACAATAACAATCTAAGTAGTCTTACAAAATCACAGTTATAAACACTTTAAGGCACTTTTTACGTAAACTATTTTAAGTTACAAATTATAATCGTTATTTATTATTGTTATGTAAATGTTTGTATGAAATTTATAAGTCTTTATTATCAAAAGGAACTTTTAAAATTAACTATTCTAAATATTATCACAATTAGGTATCTAATAATAAAATTACAAATTTTCGTAAAAGCTTTGGTAATACTTAGGAATGATATTTTTCTCAATAAGTTTAAGAATACCCTGTTTTTTAGTTTCAGTTATTTTAAGTTTTTGTTTGTACAGTTTTTTTGGCACTATAGGATTAGCAGACCTTCTTTTTGTCAGCGTGGCTACCGAGGTAAACTCTTCAGTTTCGTATGAAGTCTTGAAGAAAAATTTGTTCTCACAATCTCGATGGACTTTAATGGTTTTTATATCAGCCCATTTGACTTTTTGTCCATCTTCTGTAGTAGTGTAATTGCCGACAGCCAGAGATTTTAAATCTAAAACACTCTCATGCGTTTAAATAAAACATTATTATTGTGGCCAGGTAATGCTTGAACTTTTTCCGATTCTTGAACGGAGGTTGCCATATTCAACATTTTTCGTGCTCTATTCATTTTGTCAATCTGTAAAAAAAAAAACATCTTTAACGTTTTATAACTAAAAAACATAAAATACACACAGTTCTATACATATATTATACAGTCCTTAGTACATACACACAATACATACATACATACACAGAACATAGGAATCATACAGCATACATACACTAAAACATACACACAATCAAATATATAACAATCCTTAATATGACATTTTCAATACTAATTTGACAGGAATAATACCTTAATTATATTTAACAAATTTAAGCTACCACCTCATATTTAACATTCAAATTCACAGAAAATATGAGGCAATGCATTTTAATCACATATTTTTTAACATTTACGAATATCTACCCATATTATTATAGGTCCCTATAAACACTCACTGATATTATTTAAAAAACTTTAAATTAGTGACGAAAGCTACAGGGACAGGGCTTCAATTTAGTTTATATTATTAATTTACAAACAAATAAATACATTTGTATGATTTTTACGTTAAAAATCACTGAAGTAATAAGAATAGAACAAAATTAACATCAAAATGGTAATTTTTATTTTTAAAATTGTAACGAAAACTAAAATTATTATCATGTAAAACGGCCATATTTCTGGCCTTCCCATTCTAGCACGCTAAAAATAATTATTTATTTCACCATAATTTAATGCAAAAGTGACGTATTTCAAAATATGCTACTGTTGTATTATAAAATATAATTATACTTAACTAATATTGGATTACAAAAAGGACGCATTTCAAATATGGCAATTTTGTATTACAAAATATAATAACAAATACTAATGTTAGAATGCAAAACAGACGTTTTCCAAAATATGGCACTTTTGTATTATATATTATGGTTACAAATACTAATGTTAGAATGCAAAACAGACGTTTTCCAAAATATGGCACTTTTGTATTATATATTATGGTCACAAATACTAATGTTAGAATGCAAAACGGACGTTTTCCAAAATATGGCACTTTTGTATTGTAAAATATAATCACACTTACCTGAAATTTTGAATCCAACACAGACGTATTTTGGATTGTGGCACTTTTTCACGCAACCGACGTGCGTTTGCGTTGAATCTCCGGGCGCAACTAACAAAATGGCGGTTTTGCACTGACATTACCTGTCAAAGTGAGCTAATGCAAAAATGGCGGTAAGTTAGTGTAGCCAATTATAAGCAAAAATGATGGGAGTTTTTTTTTTCACTATAAAATATAGTCGGTTCAGGTGTAATTTTTGCAATAAAACGATTTTCATTTTTTTTTTAATTGTGGCCCTTTTGTATTCAAGGAGCGATATGCTTCTCACTTTCGCACTTCCACAGAGTCGCATGGCTATATCTAGAGGTATATAATCTAAGGATCGTGCGTAGGCTTGCTGTACAGCAGGATAGGGCTGCCAGGTGTGAAATAAAAAATATTCCAAAGAAATGTTGAGATACTGTCTTACCAACTTATCTGTGAAATGGAGAAAATGGGAACTACGGCCGCCATGTTGAAATGTCATTCGAATGTCAGTGTCTACTACATTCGGGTGCTCTTTGTTTTCTGTTGCGATATTTCTACATTTTCAGCGTATACTGGATTTGTCCAAAATGCTCTTCTAGTTTTTAAGTCTAACACAAAAAGTGGTGACTATCATGACGACATCAATAGTACTAACTTTAAAAAGTGGGTTATTGAAAAACTTGTGCCTAATTTACAAGAGCCATCAATAATAGTAATGGATAATGGCCCCTTATCACCGTATTTGTGTAAATAAAATACCAAATACTAATTCTTTAAAGAAAGATATGCAATTATGGTTGACATAAAATAAAATTGACTACGGAGAGGAGTTGACGAAACCTCAGCTGTTGCAGCAGTTGAACCTGTGTATGAAATTGAAAAAATATTAGAAGAAAATGGACACAAATGCTTGTACTTACCTCCCTATCATTGTGATCCCAATCCCATCGAATTAATATGGAGCTCGAGGAAAAAAAAAATTGCTGATGTAAATATTGACCACAAAAATTCTGAGATTCCCCGCCTAGTTCAAGAAGCTGTTGAAAGTATAACGGTTAGTGAGTGGGCTCAGCATTGCAATCATGTTCGCAAGTTACAAGCAGAATATTTGAAGCATGATGTGTATTTGGATAAACCGTTCATTATTATAGAAGTGATAAATGATCCGGAAACTGAAAGTGACAGTGGTAATGATGACATGGATATAAGCGGCGTATGGCCTCACAGCCAGGATGAAGTTGGGCGTGCAAGTTCATCAAAAGATCATAATTATTGTAAACCGGGATTCTAATAAATTATTGTTAAGCAAACATATGTTTTTTTTTTTTACCCCTCACATCGTTACCGTGCCCCAGCAGTGGGGACGTATATGAGTTGATGATGATGATGAAACTTTTGTTTTCTCCTATCTATTAACTAGGTCATGTCCTACAGGACACATCTTGCGTGTCTAGATATTTGAGTTTTGTTTAAATAGAGAAGTTAGTACTAAACTATGGGTTTTTTGTATCAAGCTTGTAACTGTTGAATCCATCTAAGTAGGTACTTATGCAAAATGCAGAATTAGTTTTTTTTTTATATAACGTTTATTTGAATGCCAGAGAAAAAGCTAATGTATGTATCTACCTACATTAATTTTCCTATTTTTGAAGACTATTTAGTACTTATATAAGCATTTTATTATTATAAAACAATGTTAGGTACCTATTGTTTAAAATAATAAAATTATGTTTATATGTTTACCTAGTTTCTTATCTGACATACCCAATCATAGGTAACTTTTATTAATTTGCAACACTAAAGCGACGGTGTCGCCACCACTCAGTTCACAGATAAGTTGGTGGGTCTGTAAAAAGATCGTACAACCAAGAACTACAAAGTTTATAGTCTAAATCTTAGATTATATACCTCTAGATATAGCCATGCGACTCTATGGAAGTGCGAAAGTGAGAAGCATATATACGAAACAAGTAAGAAAATTGAGACAATACATAACATTCTCTGTCTCATTCGGCGTGCCGCTTTTTTGCTTGGCTCACTTTGAAAAGTGAGCCAAACAAAGGCCTATCACTGTCACTTTGAGGTCACCTCGAGTAATTTTTTATGTCTTTAGAATAATTTCGGCAATTAGAGTAATAGTTTTAGTGTGTGTATGACAAATAGACTCCTAAAGTCAAGTTTTAAGTGTATTTCTGTGGTCATATTTATGGAAAAGTTTACGTAATAACCTCACTTTAGTGTTATAGTGCTGTCTCATGTGTGGCCACGCGGTGGCGATATCTATAGGTATTTAATCTAAGAGATAACTAAAATTCGTTTAGTATTAAAAAAAAAATGCAACAAAATCAGGGCTGCCAGGTGGAAAAAAAAGTGTGAACGTACGCCAATACAACTTCAAAAAAAATCATATGCCAATGAAATTATGAAATGAAAAGTTCATGGAACCAAGAAGTACAAAGTTTTAAAAAGTCGTTTAATTTAAACTCTTTTTCATAGAAAAATGGTTCGATTACATCTATTTATAATCTGTGACATCCAGCAGCTGGATGCTTTGCTGGACGTACAGCACGGACGTACGTCAAGATGGATCGTGCGTATGACGAATTTTCCTCTATGGTTCGTCGGGTCAGCTAGTGATCGTGAAGAGATGGCTTAAAAAACTTAGTATTCAAGCCAAAAACATTAACGAAAAAAGATTGTTTTAGTTTGACATTTGACAATGACAGTTTTGACGAGACGTTTGCGGCTTTTTGGTTGTGTAGCACTTTGGTGTAAACAAATTAATTTATAAATCAGTAAATGTTCTCCTTGTTACGTTTTCTGTAATAACAATGAATGCCACAAGTTTATATGTTTCTACTTGTCGACTAATAATCTTGGCTGACGCGGCAGATAAGTCGTCATGGACAGATTTGTTTCGTTTAGTTCCTTATTTACGACAATCTTTATCGTGTACAGTGTGTGGTAACTTATTAAAGGAGCCCTATACACCAACGAGCGCCAGCTGCCAACATCATGTTTGCAAAAAGTGTAAAGGTGGACGAAAAAAACTAAAACCTTCATGTAGTTGGTGCAAAGATTATGAAAGTTATGGTGAAAACTTACAGCTTCGTATACTTCTGCAGTGTTATAAGAAGTTGTGCGAGTACTTTATGGGTACAGACGTCTATAAAATATTGTTAGACGAAGACGAAATAGCAGCAGGAGTTAATGGAGGCACAGTTGCAAGTTCAGGGTTGATTGACTTAATACAAGAAGGTGCTGGGTTCTCGGACGACTACAAGAGCACGGCAGGTCTCTCCAAGTCGGCGTACAGTATTCTGCCATGTGTGTACACTAACTCTGCAGGCACACAGACCCACGCTGCATCAACATCTAATAACTCAGACAGCAGATCCTCTAAAGACTCTCCTACCTCTAGATCTACATCAAATGGGTCACCGTTATATTCTGTGTTGTATGCTGGCTCTGGAAATAAAATTACAATTAAAAGGAAAAATGTTGATGAAACTGATTCACCTCATAATGATTCAGGTTCTAGTAGGGAGAGTAAAGTAAGTTACTTATCAGGTGGAATAAATAAACTAGTTCAGCTCTGAATAAAGTTGTTCATAAGTTTATTTACTAATTAAATATTATCTTTATAATTTCAGTCCAACCAACTAGGTTTTAAGAAGCCATCGAACAGGTCTCGTAGTTCAGCTAGCAGTAAGAGAAAAGGTTGCAGATGTGGCAATGCCACTGCCACTCCGGGCAAGTTGACGTGTTGTGGGCAAAGATGTCCATGTTATGTAGAAAGTAAACCATGTACAGAGTGCAAGTGCAAAGGTTGCAGAAATCCTCACAGACCTGATGGAATGAAGGTAACTCAATTATAAGTGTTAGTAAATAATATAAATAGAAAAATATGCTTGCCAGCTAATTATCCTTGATATCTAATCACAGTCATTTCTGCAGTGACAAACTATATAATTATCACTAAATATTTACAACATATTTTCACTGTTTCACTGTGTAATAAAACGAAGTTCCCACTACTTCCGTTTAGGAAGTAGTGGGAACTTGAAGTGTGACTCAAACAGCGGCAGACATTGTTGGTCACAATTGGTCTGTTGGTTTCTTTTTTAATTCGTTCTTTTCTTAAACAACAAACTTATCAAATAATCTTTGCTAAAGATTATTTGATAAGTTTTAAGATCTAAGTGCCCCTACTTCCAATACTCAAAAATTTTATCATAGACAATACAATAAAAGTCAAATATTATTTTAGTATCAAATTGCTCAATCTGTGAACCAGACTACTAGCTACTAGTAAAATAATTTTGAATAATTGTTATTGAATGTATTAGTCTTACAGAACCAGCGGCAGGTGAGTTTGCTTATTTATGGCATGCAATTGTCTGGCTCATTTTATTTGAATATCACTGTTAAAAAGTAAATCAAACAAATATAAGTTAGAACATAATGAACATGAGTTGAATTGTACAATGTGTAACATTAAATGCGCAAAACCAGACACCCCAAATGATTTTAAATTCAATTGATCTAATCCTGTTAAAAAAAAAAACACAATGTTTTTTTTTAAGGTTTTGTGTGCAGATTTAGTTTGTTTGAAATTCGTATCTGCATTGAAATAAGAACTTTTATTATCCCACATATTAGAAAATTTGATTGTACTACAACTATGTGTTTGTTGACCTATGAATAAATAGACAGGGCAACATTTTTCATGAAGATTTTTTTGAAAAATGTAACCTATTTTAAAAAGTGGTTTAATTTATTCTGCTCGTTATTCTGATCAAACTATTTTCAGGTTTTGCACATTTAACGTTACACATAGTATATTGTATGTCGGGCTGGTCCACATCTAAAGGGCTATTTTGCATATGGCTGGGACAAATATGTTATTTGATCCACCCCAGCTTCTCAAGGAAGGCCATCAGATCTTTGGTGTTATTGACCAGTACCTGGGTTCTCAAAGTACTTTGCTTTGTATCCAGCTACATGATTGATGGAATTTATTGAACCCTGCATGACCATGTACTGGACGCCTAATGGTTGTGACTTTACTCAACAGAGGTTTAGTCAGGTGTAGGCATTGATCTATTAAATATCAATGGGTGTAGGGCTTGTTTCGTGAAGTGGTCATCAATTTAAGGAAGTGCCTCCTTGGTCTGCCTATGCTTAACTATGGTCTATCCATAGTTTGTAGTGTAAATCTCTTGTGCTAAAGCGTAGATTGCGTAGGTATCCGAAGGGGACTATGGGTTCAGGCCCCATCCCTGCCATGTACACTTGGCTAGTTCATCAGCGGCATCTTTACTTCGGGAATTGTGCATGTTTTGATCCAATTAATGGTTACTTCGTTGTGTTAACCAATTAAAGCATTGGTTAGTTTCTGTGAATAAAATATAATCAATAAAAAAAGTATTTATTACCTTAAAGTCTCAATAAATGAGTTTCGTGAAATTTTGGATATTAATACCTACTCAGTAGTCTAGTAGTAGTACTACTACTACGGATTCAGTTTTCCGCATTTCTGTCTGTTTTGCACCAGACACAGAAGCTTCCTGGGAACATCACCGACTTTTCGGAGCGACCTTTATGTTCCAAAAATTTGTACGCGTTAAGAAGCTAAAGCCTCGCACTTAAGGATAAGGTTGATGCCTGAGCAATAAATCAGCTTCTACAAAGTAAGCTGTCTGTGGCGCTTATGTTAAGGAGATGGGGCAACGGCCTGAAATTGTCCCTTTGATTAAATCATCATTAATTCTAAGTTGAGTTTGTAGCAACATCACATCACCATGTCGTCACATAGGAAATAAAAAATTCAAAATCTTGCACCGCGTGCAAAAGTTTTCCGCGTGATTAGAACATATACAACGGCCCGAAATCAACTATCTGGCTGTTGCCCACACCAGTGCAGTCGCTAATTAATGTGTAAGTAACAACGTGTACTGTTCCAGGTCCGGCCGCACATACCTCAATTAGAAAGCATACAGCTGACCCTCAACAGCAACCCGGACACGTCTCCCTCATGCTCCGGTTCCCTCGACAGCCTCGACACTGACACCCTCACTATGGAGGCTATGGAGGAATCTCTCAATTATACCGCCGATCTCAAGTCTTCCAATATTAAAGGTAATAAAATAATATCAATATTTTCTTACTCAATATACCATCATATTCTTTAACAATATACCACAGTGTCTCAAGACGAGTCCATGACCAGTGCGTGTTGCCAGTGATGACATATGGCTCCGAAACGTGACCGCTTTTAATGGGCCTCATCAGAAGACGTACGAGTCACTCAAAGGGCAATGAAAAGGACTATGGTCGGAGTTTCCTTGCGTGATCACATCAGAAATGAAGATATCCGCAGGAAAACCAAGGTACAAGGACATAGCCCACAGAATCGCCAAACTTAAGTGGCATTTGTTGTGCCCTGCCCGGGCACATTGCTCGCAGAACAAATGGGCGATGGTGACGAAAGTTTCTGGAGTGACGACCACGTAACGGAAGACGCAGCGTTGGAAGGCCTCTCACAAGGTGGACTGATAACCTGGTGAGGGTTGTGGGAATCCTATGGATGCGAGATGCACAGGAGCGGTCATTGTGACACTAGGGGGGCCTATGTCCAACAGTGGACGTCATTCGGCTGAAATGATGATGATGACGATAATCAATATTTTCTAGACATGCACCCAACACTTTTAACCACTTGAAGACTTCAAATTCTAAAAGTTACACAACCCTACTTTTTAGTTAGTACAAAAAAATGGGGCTCTATCTGTACCCGTCACTGATCATATTTTTATAGTCAAAAGTAGAAAAAACCGAATTTCTAAAATTGACCAAGAAAAGGTAAATTCATCATAGAATCAATCAAACATAACAATTGCTAGTAGAAAATACTGCGGGCAGTGTCTTTCCTTAATAATTGTCACTTATTCATTCATTAATCAATAGCCTGCACAATATTTCCATAAATTGAGTGACATTTTGGGACATAAACCAACACTAATAACTTTGCTAATTATGAATATTATTTATTGAGATTTTACTTATAAAATAACAAGGGCTTTTCTAATAAGCCCTTTAAGTATTTGTACTAATTAAAAAATAGTGGTGTATAATTATATATTTTTAACACTTTCAGAAATCAATTGATACAAGTAAATGTATGAAAATGATAAATCATCGAACTTGTATAACTTGACTAAGAGTAATCCTAAATTTGTGTGCCACATTCACTATTCCTCTAAAGTAGTCTAAATGATTAGTTCTAACCACAAGTATTTTATTTTTTCGTTAGCAGTTTCAGAAAAGGCTGAAACAAATTGTTTCTTTGCAAATAGTGTGTGTAGGATTACTTTATTATGGGTCTTGTTTTGGGCGTAATTTATCTATAAATATGTATGTATTTAGAATAGTAGTTTATGTGACTAGGGGATAAAGCAGTGTCTTTAAGTCGCGGGCGGCATGTTGAATTCCGAACGAAACGAAGGTTGCTGATTTTAATCCCGAACGATAGTGAGGGATTTATAAAATTAACTCCCGAGCATTGCGAGGGAGTTAATAAAGAAACCTGAGTGAAGTGAGGAATTTAAGCCGCCCAAGACAAAGACAGCTTTATCCCCGTGTTGCATACTCTACTTTTTACACCATCTGTGAGATAATTAAAAGACAATTTGGTCGACCAAATCATATATTAGAGAAATATAAGTATTTTAGGTATATTTACAAGTTCATCAAACAAACAAAACTACTAACTACTCCAAGATTCTATAGCTTCAATTTTCTATAATGCTCCCGTGTCGTCAGTACGCGCGTTTTATTCTATTTTCTTTTTTTTTTGTTAGTGGCGAGTTTGAAGCATAGTGATTACATAGGTACTCTTTGGTTTGAATTTCGAGTCAACTTGTTCGATGCGCCTACATTTTAATTCACAATGTTGATGATTCTTGATGCTCCAAATTCAAATCTCATTATTCCCAAGGGATCGGCCATACTGCATTATCTCCCTAGGGATAGAATGACTTGCTTTAAGTGAGGTTTGTATGACGTATAAAACGACATTATCGAGCAGGTGGTGTAAAAAAATATATATCAGTTGTTTAGGACTCGTAGCACAAGCTCTGCTTAGCTTGGGACTAGACGGCGTTGTGTGATAGTTGTTTAAAAAAAAAATCTACAAGCTCTTCAAAGATGCATAACAAAGGCTTTCTGAATTAAGTATTTAGTTAAGATCTTGCCAAATCCTACTTTAATGCCTAAGTTTGTCAGGTTGTCAGGCTAAAGTAGAGTTTGACAAATACTCAACTTACGATTCTTAATTCAGAATCGGGGGTAAGCATCTAACTGATTGACTTGGCTAACTGTTCAATAATTTCTTTAGCCATGTAATAGGTAACAATAAAAAAAGGGTGATGCTCCAACGGAACCCGCGAAATTAAAATTTGCAATGTTTTTTCCATTTATAATATACTTTACTTGTGAATTTTACAGTATACACAAGACAGCTGCAAGAAGTATCTCCATCGTTACCAGCTACCATCATGATGGATGAAGAGTTTGCAGGCTCGGGAGAGGAAGAGATGAGCTCCCCGCACGACTACGCGCTCGCGTCGCCAAACGACATGCACGACATGCAAGACATGCAGGAGATGCACGACATGGACGACCTGCACGACATGCACGAGATGCACGACACGCATGATACACACGACACAGACGAGCGTGATCAGTCGCCGCAATCGCCCGGCTCGCAGGACGTCAACAGTGACATCGAGGTGGATGTATGACATCAGCTGTCGCTCGCGAGTGACTAGGATCTCCTGTGCGTGCATACTGACATTTGTGCTGCGCATGTGACGTCACTTGCGGTGCCGCTAGCCGTGCGTGTCTCACTGGTATTAGCTATAGCTTATGTTTGGACTATTCAAGTACAGTCTCTGTTGTATGCTACATTATTAATTATTGATTGTCTGCTAGATTGATAGCTGGAAAAATTCTCTATCTTATGATTGGAATTATTTGTTGGGTCCATCGAATTTAAAATAATAGATGTTGTGTGTATAGGTTTAGCAGATACTTAATTGAGTACTTAAAAATCCAAAGTATAATGTCTCATGTTGGCAATGAGGCGTGAAATATTCACTCATTAACATAGACAATGTAGTTAATTTTAGTATTAATATTCTCAGTTAAACTATTATTATCAATGTATGATTGTCATAAGAATAATTAGTGTGACTAGCTTTTACAATATTTGCTTCATAGTACTTTTTTAACACTGTCATATATATTTTACTAGATTGGTATTTTAAGAAATATGATCTAAAATATTGAAATGGTCTTAAAATGTTGTATTCTTTCATTGATTCACAATAAAAAATATAGCTCATTGAAATTATAAAACAACACCTTGACGTTAAACTTTAAGAATTGACTGCGCTTGTAGATACAAAGTTTTTACTTGAAAGAATGGTCTTCCCAAAGATTCTTTTAAATCTGATTTCTTTAGGAAATAACTCTTGATGTTGTAAATAATTTTCCTTTGACTTAAAATCATGAACTTGTTAAAACTGTTTTACCATTAATTAGTAGGTACATACAATCAACTTGCGGTATTTATTCCTCCAGTAATTGTCGTTTTAAAATCGTTTCAATATAACTAGCAATCAAGGTATTTTTTATGATTTACATTATGGTTTAATTAAATAATATGAAAAGACATGAAAGATACTATTAAATTAAGAACAAAATGATTATGTATTCAAAATGTTTCCATTAGTTGTTCACATAATATATGACTACAAAGTAAACTGTGATACTGCTGTCACTTTTCATTTTAAAATGTCACAATTATTGTTCCGAATAGAACTTTGATATATTTATGTAATATCAATGCTTAGAATAATAACGGCACTGGAGTACAAAAGTTTTATAGCTCTTACATTAATGTCAAATACTTAATATAAGAAAGCAATTATTATCGCCAGCAAGCGATGAAATTAAAAGTATTTTTTGTTATATCCATACATTTATTTCTATACCCAACTTAATACCTTTATAATTTGATCATTAAATAAAATTAACATAATTAAATCTAAAACTATTGCTTAAATACATCAAATAAAAATTAGCCATCGTATTACTTATATCAATCAAACTTGACATCTTTTGCGCATGGTAAATAGGTGACGGAGTTCCAGACTCGTTCAAACTCGCAGCTGAGGGCGGTGACGACGGCAGAGTCGGAGGTGAGCAGCGTGGCGGCGCGCAGCGGGGCGGGGGTGGGAGTTGGCAGCGCGCCCAGCAGCGCCAGCGCGTCGCGCGCGCCCGCGTCCAGCACCACGAACTCGTGCGCCAGTCGCACGCCCTGCTTTATCACCTTCACTTTCATCCCGTTTTGAGCAAACAACTGCAGATTGTGGAAGTCATCACTGTTGTGTATAGCGATCCTGATTCTGACTTTATTCTTCTGTTGAACATTGACCAAACACATGGCCAGGGCGTCGCTGGCCAGACTCGGCACGCACACGTCCACAGTGCTACTGGCGTGTAGGATCACGTAATGAATACAAAGCATATTATTTAATCTTATTTGTCTCGTTTCCTCCTCATCTTCGGCTCCATAAAATAACATTTCGTTGACCGCGTTGTCACATTGCTTATTTTTGTTTCTGAATAAACTTATTTCAAGCACTTTAAAAATGAATTCACAAACAAGTGACCCTCCAGCATACAGGGCCGATTTCAAAGCAGATTTATTCATTTTTGTAATATTTAATATGACTCGAAACTCACAAATAGTTCTTCAAATCTATTGACTTAAAGGAGCAAATCAATGATGATCTTCAAACTACCTACATTTTATAGAAGAGGTAGGATTGTATGTTGAACTTTTTCATTCATCAATGGAGGTAGAAATTAAAAAAATAAACAGAACAGTTGAAAGTATAATCTTGACGTTTCATTTTATACAAATATCTTTAATGTTTTAAGTACACGATTAGTGTGGTATCTATTAATTCTATAGTGTGGGTATTAAGTGCGTAACAATGCAGTCACGGTTTCGTAACCAGACTCATCTCGATGGTAAAAACAAGCCGCGGAGCCCCTACGCCTCGAGGGCGTCCGGTGACTCCACGTCGTGCGCCAAGCAGCACCAGGATAATGTTACAAGGAGTCAGGATAAGCTTCCTAGAAGTGTTCGCTACGAATTGGAGGAGGCTTTAGTCGGTGTAAGCACCTGCTACTAAACGTATGCGGCCTAGCAATATGTGGCCTAGTTTCGTGACCATAATAATTATCGTTGTCTTGATTGTCTTGGTGGTTGGTATATATACTCAGGGGGTAAAACTGGATCCTATTACTAAAACTCCGCTGTCCCTCTGTCTGTCTGGTCTAACCGTCTGTCAGCAGGCTGTATCTCATGAACCGTGTTAGTTAAACAGTTGTCATAGATGATGTATTTATGTTGCCGCTATAACAAAAAATACTAAAAAACGGAATAAGAATAGTATTTAAGGGGGCATCCATACAACAAACGTGATTTTTTTGCCGTTTTTATAGACATGGTACGGAACCCGCCGTGCGCGAGTTTGGAATAGTAATAATAGGTAATCATCGTTTGTGTTTCAGACGAAAGATGTGTAGTATATATCTACGTCTCATAAGGAATACCTAATAATATCAACCGTCATAAACCCTTCTGTTCATCATCTTCATGGTCCACTCTGCTGGATCTCAACAACCGATATCAACCAAGTCAGGTCCTTCGGTTTTGCTTTTAGTAAAACATTAAATTGGCAGTAGGATGTTATTTATGATAAATGATTTTAGAGTAGGTAACATTGTGGTTACAGCTGTGTGACGTGTGGTTTGATGAAATCAAGCCGCATCTGGTACGCAACAATATAAAGCTGCACATCCACGGTGGCGGCAGCTGCAGCGCCAGCGGGGACCAGGGCAGCGCGGCCTCCGCGATACACGCGCGCCGCGAGCCGCCCGTGCTGCCGCCGCCTCCCTCGCCCCTCTCGGACGCCTGCTCACACCTCGACCCAGGTGCTTCCCGCGATGTACGAGCCTTGCTCCAGCTCTGTCATCACATAGTGCTACTACTATATGACCTATACAAAATCTGCAAGCCAGAATCTCCCATCTCCCTAGCTTTTTGCTTGGTGTCGGCTTCCAGTCTAACCGAATGCGGCTGAATACCTATGTTTTACATGGAGCAACTGCCTCTCAGACTCCACAACCTAGTTACTGGGCAACACGATAGGTACTTCTTCGATAGATTGACGGTCAGACTTTGGTGTCTGACTTCTAACAATTGTCAAAGGCACGGGGTAACAGTAATGTTTTAGACAAACTTGGAAAAGAACTAGAATAAAATAATAAACCTTTTTACCAACTGACAAACCATTAGTTACGTAATATTCATGTATCTAAGTGTCTCATATAGTAGTTTAAGAAAGTAACGATGAACAGTGCATGTTTAGTCTTTTAGAGTTAGGCTTTATTGGAGTGTTTTTAGGTACCTACTTAATCATAAAAAAATACTATAATAATTGTCATTGTGTGGTGACAGCGTCCTCGCCGGATTGTAAGCTCTGCCAACTTCTGGTCACCACAGTCAGCTGTATCGAACGAGCCGCGAGCGAGGCTGCGTATGAAGCTCCCGTGTCCCCTCTCTCCTGTGATTTCTCTGCCTCAGAAACCTCGAGATGGTCCTCAGGTAATCCTTCGTTTATATTTCAGCCTTTAACCTGCAGTTCAGTTGTAGGTAGCTTTTGTTTTTTTTTTTATTCTTGACGCGTAGGTAAGTAGGATAAACCGACTGTTATAAATATTATGGATACGAAAGGGGAGAATGGAATCTGTTAGTGACCGCATGATTTCTTAGAAGGTTGCAGCTAGCCGCCTAACTTGTTACCTACCTACATAGACATATTCTGGACTAGTTAGGTTCAAAACTCCTCGGTTTTATTTTAGATTCCGACACACAACTGTGAGAAGAAATCGGAGCGGCCTGGCACCCGTAGAAAACGTCGCAGATTCCGAGCACAGTCTCAGCCGAGCTGGCGGGTGCCCCGGCTGTGCCGCACGCACCCCGCGCTCTGCAGAGCCGGCGCCACTGGTCTGGCTGGCCCGGCCACCATGAGCGCCTCGCAGCTGCCACCATGTGATAACTACGTATGTAGACCATCGATATAAATGTAGGTACTACGCACTTTAACGACTTTTTACCACGGTACGTCATGAAAGCACGGAAAATCTTAACATCGACTTTTAAAAAGATGACGTCCTTACGCAACGCCATCTATCGAACCATTTATGAACTGTTTTTTTACCTTAACATTTTGATAGATGGCGTTAAAAAAATGAATTTTAGTTTTGTTCTAAATTGCCTTAGCATGTTCCTGATAGAAGTTTTAGGTAGTTATAAGATAATACCGCCAATGTCAAGGAGAGACCAACCGAACAATTCGATAATACCCGACCCCATCAACTCAGGAAAAATCCTAACAGCGCGAACGCGAAATAGCCCAGCGCCATCTCTCGGGGAATTGGGTTACTAATTAATACATAGGTAGGTACCAGAAGAAGTTTTCGGTGGTAATTTTGGATTGCGAGAACCAATTTTAATAATTCTTTTTTTGTTTGAAAGAAGATACGTTCAGGATAATAAAATATGTAAACGAAGTTAAAAAAAATGCTTGCATATACGATTATACTACAAACTTAGTCCAGAAATTATTTTGTACAACCTTTTTGTCTTTTTTGTATAAAAGCTGTTCTTTCCATCAAGTTCAAAATGATTTTCCTAGAAAGTCCTTATAAAGTTCTACTTTTCAGATTTATTTCATATTTTCTAAACTTATGGTTCTAAAGTTAGGGGGGACACACATTGTTTTTTACTTTTGGAGCGATTATTTCCGAAATTATTGACATTATCAAAAAATGATTTTTGTAAACCCCTATTCATTTTTAAATACCTATCCAAAAATATATCACACGTTAGGGTTGAAATTAAAAAAAAAATCACTTCCCACTTTACATATAGGGGGGCTACCCTAATAAAACATTTTTTTCCAATTTTTATTTTACCACTTTGTCGGCGTGATTGATATAATATATATTGTTACCAAAGAATCATGCCCATCCGCTGTACCATATTGCGCCACAAGTATATTAATACCAAAAATAATGTCTTATTTATGTGTACAATGTACTGAATTTTGAACACTTTATTTAACCTGTTTAAAAATTATCATAAAAATGATATTAAATGATTAACAATTCCTACTTCCGAAAAAAATAACGTCATTTCAAAAATGTTTACGTTCCGATTACAGTTGTCAGTTATTTTCGTAAACAGACCAAAGAGTATGTAAATCGAACGCTTTTATTCTGGCGATGATAATAATAACATGGTTTCTTTTCTTCATAACATACCAAGAAAGGGTCTGGTTAAGCTGACAACCCTTATAAATGCTGCACTAAGACTTAAGTATGTACCAGACTTATGGAAAGTTGCTGAAGTGATCATGATAGCTAAGCCTGAAAAACCTGCACATGAAACAACATCATACAGGCCAATCTCTTTGCTACCTTTGTCAAAACTTTTTGAAAAGCTGTTACTTAAACGGCTCAAACCAATAATACAAAGCAAGAACATAATACCAGAGCACCAGTTTGGTTTCCGAGAAAAGCACTCAACTATCGATCAAGTGCATAGGATCACAAACGTAATAGAACACGCCCTTGAAGACAAGAAGGTTTGTTCTACTGTGTTCCTAGACGTGGCACAAGCTTTCGACAAAGTATGGCATGAAGGTCTAATATACAGGGTGGCCAGAACATTGACGTCCAAAAATAAAATTTAGGTCCCTCGTATCGTGGGGTATCCGAATCACCCCCATGTATGTTCCGCGACTTTTCATAGTTTTCGAGTTATGAATATTTTTCTGGTTTATTGAGAATAATCGACCTGACCAATCTAAAAAAAAATAAAAAAAGTACATGGCTTTTGCCGAGATTTTTTATTTGCAACTGAATCTTCATGAGTAGTACTTTTATGCATAAAATAATCAGCTTCGTAACTGTGATGAAAGTTATGAAAAAGTTGGTCTAAATTGAAAAAAATACGTTCGGTAAATTATGACTTAGTTTTTCAACTTAAAATATAAAATTTAAACAGGAGACTTCATGGTTCCTAAGTAGGCTTTAAGAATGCGCCAGACTCTCAGCTTTCATAATCATAAAAAAAATATCTTCGGATACCCCACGATACGAGTGACCTAAATTTTATTTTTGGACGTCAATGTTCTGGCCACCCTGTATAAACTAAAGATCCTGTTACCGAAGCAGTTTGCAGATATTCTGGAATCCTACATTCTAAACATTCTTTAGAATAAGGCAAGAAGATGCCTACTCAGAAATGAAACAAATAAAAGCCGGCGTACCGCAAGGAAGTGTATTAGGTCCGGTCCTGTACCTAATATACACTTGCGATATTCCAGAATCAGAGCATAATATCATTGGGACCTTCGCTGACGACACAGCTCTCATGGCAGTAGGAAACAGCCACCAAGAAGCAGTTGAAAAGGTTCAAATGGCTGTCAACCAAGTTTATGACTGGACCAAAAAATGGAGGATTAAATTAAATTAATCCAAATCTGTACACATAGACTTTAGTCTTTATTCTCCAGTTTATATAAATAATAAACAAGTCCCATATGAGAATACAGCCAAATATCTGGGTATGACTCTTGACGCTAAGCTACGCTGGAAAGCCCATGTCAAGAAGAAAAGAGATGAACTCGACTTACGATTCAAAAGAATGTATTGGCTGCTTGGAAGAAATTCCTCGTTGTCTGTGCAGAACAAATTGTTATTATATAGACAAGTCCTGATGCCAGTTTGGACTTATGGTATTCAGCTGTGGGGCTGCACCAAACAGACCAATATAAGTATCATACAACGATTTCAGAACAAGGTACTAAGGGAAATTGTAAATGCACCTTGGTACATACGAAATGATGACCTCCATCGGGACCTAAAAGTTGAGTTCATCGACAAAGTGATAAAAAAAATTGCAGAAGCTCACGAAAAGCGACTTCATCAGCGTGTGAACATCGAGGCAATCCAGCTTCTCGACCACACGAATATAGTGAGAAGACTAAAAAGAACAAAACCGTTCGAGTTAGTGTTTAGTGATAGTGAATAGTGTAATGTAGCATAATTGCTACCTAATAAATACAAGAACGAAGTGTATTCGCCTTAATAGAGACAATAAGAAAAGTGCTATTGGACACATTCGTAGTAAAGACAATTTATTAGTTTAGGATATAATTAAATTACTTATTAGTCTATATATAAGGCTAGATTGTAATATAAACTAGGGTTCATCCTTTGGATATATTCGAGGACAAGGAAAAAAAAAAATCTTCAACAGCCTGATCCACTGGTAAACATTTGCCATTCTCAAGACTCGCCACCACACCCAGTCCTCCGCCTTCCGCATCCAGCCACTACCCGCCACCGTATTCACGTCAACGGTCCATCTGGCCAAAATTCACTTTACCATGCACTCAACTTAAAATATGTTATAGTTGTGAAAATACGTAGGTACTTGGTTAAAAATATCTAAAATTATAATACTTCTTTTTCTTCTTTGAACTTGGCAGGTTAGGTTAGGGATTTCAATACTTTTTTTCAAGAAATCGTACCTACTTTTTTCTTTTTGGGCCACGCCCGCGTCCATTGTTAACCTTCGAAGTCATTTTGCGTTTCAGAGCAACTTTTTTTGTAAGCAAATCATCTGAAATTTGAGCTCGAGCTAAATTGGGCCGCAGAGCCCACTCTATAACTTTTCTTCCATGCATAACTTATGGCATGAAACATACATCTACCATCTGGTGGCATAGGAATTACCCTATGTGGTATATCTCTGCCAACCACCGATAGATGTACAATTTCCATCGTTGATATATGAGTACATGGCATATTTATGTCAATAACGATTGTGACAGGCACACTCTTTCTTCTTTTCTATCTAACAAAAATTCAAACATTCGTCAATCTCTCAGACTGCCAGTACTCACGATACCATTACAACCTCTTCTGACATGGTAAATAAATAGTAGAATAGAAATAGAGTAGTGAATTTGTGCTTTCAACACAAACAAGTACTTAATCAATAAGCAAAATCAAATAATCCTATCCTTATACCCCCTCCCCCTTTCCTCCCCCCCTTCTCTTCGTATTCTCATACCACTGATTCATACATATTTTTATAGATAAAAAATTCGATATTAGATTGAGCCAACTCACGCTTGACCGATTTCTTAAATTTCTTAAAATCAAAATGAAAATCAAAGCATTTATTTCAAATAGACCATTTACAGGCACTTTTGAATAGTCAAATGTCGGTCAGTCCAAGAAAAGTGAAGCTAAATTGCACGTCCCAAAGAGTAGGTCTCTATGGAGAAGAACGTGCAAGAAACTCCATGGACACTCTTTTAAATCATATTATGTGTTACATATAATGCTTGGTTACATATTACTTGTTGCTTCTATCATGTGAGCACAATGTTGATAATGAAATAAAAATGTAAAATAATTAAAAGATAGAAACTGAATTAAGCCACTGGCAGCTAAGAGATGACCAGTCCCATCTGACGGCACCCGTTCACGAGCATGACGCGTGCATCAGCCCCACTCAGCTCAACCATTTTGAAGGGAACTGAACGACCCAATAACACGTGCCACCAACAGCGAGACATTTGAGTGAGCATGACAAACTCTCAACTGCCATGCTCGTAATGTCAAAAAAAAATAAGTTGTAACCTAATAAAAATGCTCCAAGGTGCTTCACATTCACAAACTTGAAAAAAGTGCTTCTACATTATACAATGCTATTGTGTCTTTCAAATTAAAAAATAATAATATTAGTTTCCAACTAATCAACTAATTAGTACGCCCTAGTGGTAGTGGAGCTGGACCAGTATAGAGCCAAGCATTTTTATCTTGAATATAATCCTCCAACTTATAATATGCTTGCCTAATAATTTTTTGTTAATCTACGTATAACACACGATCTGTGTGCTAAATTTCATAACGCTAGGACAATTGAAAGTGGCCTAAAGGTTTTGATTACCGGTCAGTGAGTCAGTGCCAAAATTAGCTATATTCACAGGGTAATATTTCAGGATCTACTGAAGCTATATCTATGAAAGGACATCCTTCATTTCGTACCCAAAAATGAAAGTGCCGGCCAGAATAAAAATATACAAGATTCTCATCGGAAATAATGTCCTGAAGATTTTTTACTATTACAAGGAACGTCTAGGATTAACCCCCTGGCTGCTATCTGAGCTTAGTGTTCGTACCCAAAAATGAAAGTGCCGGCCAGAATAAAAATATACAAGATTCTCATCGGAAATAATGTCCTGAAGATTTTTTACTATTACAAGGAACGTCTAGGATTAACCCCCTGGCTGCTATCTGAGCTTAGTGTTCGTACCCAAAAATGAAAGTGCCGGCCAGAATAAAAATATACAAGATTCTCATCGGAAATAATGTCCTGAAGATTTTACTATTACAAGGACCGTCTAGGATTAACCCCCTGGCTGCTATCTGAGTTTAAAGTGTAAGTGACGTTAATTAAAAATCTATACTAGAATGTTACGGGAAATAACGTCCATAGGATTTTTTAAAATTACCGAACGTTTACGATTACCCCCCTGCTACACCTAGGTAGAATAATAGACTTGCACGTTGGGTCATACTAATATAATTATGATCATAGTAGGTAGGTAGTAAAAAATAACTGCAAAAAGGTATCATATCAGCCGACGGATGTCCACTGTTGGACATAGGCCTCCACCAAGTGTCGTCACAATGAACGATCCTGCGCGTCCCGCATCCATCGGATTCCCGCAACCTTCACCAGGTCAACGGTCTACCTTGTAGCAGGCCTTCCAACGCTGCGTCTTCCGGTACGCGGTCGCCACACCAGAACCTTTCGGCCCCAACGGCCATCCGTTCTGCGAGCAATATGCCCTGCCCATTGCCACATAAGTTTGGCGATTCTTCGTGCTTTGTCGGCAACCTTGGTTCTCCTGCAGATATCTTCATTTCTGAATCGATCACGCAAGGAAACTCCGAGCATAGTCCTTTCCATTGCCATTTGGATGACTTTAAGCCTTCTGATGAGGCCCATTGTGATCGACCACGTGTCGGAACCAATTATCGGAGTTAGATCTACCCAACTGGACTGTCTGTCCGAGGTAGACGTAATCGTCCACAACTTCGATTATAGTCTCCGATCTTGATAGGAGTGGGTGCTACATGGTTGTTTATCATGACTTTAGTTTTGTCCATGTTCATTTTAAAACCCTCTCTGTTTTCGTAAGTTCTACTGAGGTCATTGAGCATTGTACTGAGCTCTTCCGTAGTCTCAGCCATGACTACTATGTCGTCGGCAAACCGAAGGTGAGTGATGTACTCGCCATTGACATTAATGCCTAAACCACTCCAGTCCAGAACCTTGAAGACATCCTCCATTGCGGCCTGAACAGTTTCGGAGAAATGACGTCTCCCTGCCTCACACCTCGCTGCAGGAAGATAGGTTTTGAGTTCTGGTCCTGAAGTCGGACTGACATAGTGGCGTTTTTGTACAAACACTTCCGCACCTCGATGTACCGATAGTCAATCTGGCACCGTTGGAGAGACTGCAGCACAACCTAGGTCTCAATTAATCGAATCAAAGGCTTTCTCGTAGTCCACAAACGCCAGGTAGAAAGGCAGATTATACTCCTCGGTCTTCTGTATAAACTATCGTAGCGTATGTATGTGGTCTAGGGTGCTGAAGCATGTGGACATGGCTTAGAAGAATCTTTGCCGTTCGAAGCGAGGGGCTACTAGCTCCTCGCTTGTTTTATCTAGTATATACCAAGACTAAATAGCACTAAGTCTTCTTCGTTAGCCTCGGGAAGTCATTTAATTCTGGCACGTCCGCTGATAGTGAACGAAATTGTACTTGCCTTCTATTATAATAATGTTTTATGACTATATCTAGCAATGTTTGTAAGAGTCAATCTTTCGTTAATTATATTTAAGAATGTTTGCTCATGTATATTACCATCTATTAACCTGTGATAGGCATTTATTAATTATATTTCATTTTAGAAAATAATTTAATTATTTTTTGTACTTTCAAAGTCAAATAGCAGCCTGGGAGTTAATTGTAGACGATTCTTGTAATAGTAAAAAATCTTCAGGACATTATTTCGCTTAAGAATTTAGTATTATTTTTTTCTGGCCGGCACTTCCATTTTTGGGTACAAAATGTTCGAGACTTGAATAATGAAAACAGTGCGAATGCTTGTTAGGTGTGATGACAATGTTAATTAAATTATATAAATAATAAATTAAAGGTTAATTTAATTATATAAATAATAAATTTAATTATACAATTAATCAAGTGTTATGTGTAGCATGAAAACCTGCCAAGTTCAAATTTAACGATGATCAGGCTGTTGATGAAGATGATTATGATCGATTTTAAAGTGCATCTAAACTTGGCATTGGATTGGATTTCAACTCTTTTTAGGCGAACAATTAGCCGATAGGAACTTGGCCCCCTTTTAACAGGTATGTTTTTAGTGGGATTTCAATACATTTTTTCAAGAAATCGTACCTATTTTTTTCTTTTTGTGCCACGCCCGCTTACATTGTTAACCTTAGATCGTATTCTCATTGTACGAGTATAACTGGTTCATAAGTATTTTATTAAAAATTTGATATTCGATTAAGCCAACTCACGCTTGACCAGTTTCTTAAATTTCTTATGACATATTTTATACCACCTCCCCCCTTCCTCCCCCCTCCTCTTCGTATTCTCATATCACTGGTTCATAAATATTAGATTGAGCCAACTCACGCTTGACCGATTTCTTAAATGTCTTAAATTTTTTGTTAATCTACATATAACACACGACCTGTGTGCCAAATTTTATAACGCTAGGACAATTGGAAGTGGCCTAGAGGTTTTGATTACCGGTCAGTGAGTCAGTGCCAAAATTAGCAATATTCACAGGGTCATATTTCAGGATCTACTAAAGCTATATCTATGAAATTTGGCATACCGCTTTAGTACTAGTATATAATTACGTAGGTACAATTTTATCTCTGTACTTGCAATAGGCACTGAGCTACAGGGGGTCAAAAGTGGGTCGAAACAGTTCGTGTAAATAGTGCACGGCATGCGCGCGGCCTGTTGCTGGAACTATGATAAATGATATTTATTTTGCAAATAGGTTTAAAAAACACTTTACACGTCAAATTTTTTTTTTCGTCTGTTTAAGCTAGATGAGGCCGGTGTTTCCTGGCTGACTACCCTGAGAAGAAACACCGAAACAAACTCAGGGGTCAAAGTCTCTTTTAAGGTCAATACAGTAAATATGTAATGGTCAAATCACATGAGAACCATGCAGATTAGTCTGAGATGGTCTTTTGAAGAAAAAACCATACAGATTTGAGTGGACCCGTCCAATCAGTGCAAGCATTAGTCAGTATTCACAAAGCTCAACTCAGGACTACTAAGGAGCTCAACGACTTGACGAACAATACCAAGGAAAGGACATTTGGGTAGGCCGCAGAAAATACTCAAATTGCCAGACATACGAACACGAGAAAAAAAAAGTAATCAACATAGTCCTCACATTCACAATAATAAAAGGAAGTTATAGTTTACAAAATGTAAAACTTCGCAAAAAAAAAATATTTAAGTCAAAATAAAAATAATTTTTTTATTAAATAAATAAAAAAACAAGTCAAACTGTAAAATAAAAATAATTTACAAAGTCAAATTGTAAAAAACTAAATGAATAAAAAACTTAATTAATAAAAATAATAAAAAGCAGAATTGAAAATATGCTTGCCCTGCGCACTACCGTGCGCTTAGATCTAGTAAAGACCTCTGAATATAGAATCTGCTATTTTACGTGAACTTTGGCCCTTCATAATGTATCATAATTATATTAAAAATATAAAAAAGTACATTAATAGAAGCCTTGCACATTTGATCGAGATTTTGAAAAACTTTTAAGGGTTTAAAAAATCGTGTTTCCTGGAACAAGTTTTGTGAAATATTCGAGTAAATCAGGGAATTGCCGAATGTCAACAGAATTTTCAGGCGTTATCTCTTTTTTGCATTTCCTATGCCTCTTCATCGAACATCGCGTTGGATTGCGTTAGATGAAGCAACAAGCTTTTTAACCATGCTCGATGTTGACGTTAGGCGTGTTGAAAAGGACTTAAAACAGCAAGAGTTAAAACACGAATTTTTGATTCTGCACCGAATATTTGATTTAGCTTTGAAAAAATATGCTTTACTCCACACTAGGAACTATTTTCTTCTGTATCGTAGGCATCTAGACCCTACTTTATTAAAACATCATTCATCATATCCAATACAATTTATAAAAAATAATTTCTAAACTTTCAGTATCGCTTCATCGTGCCTCGTCGTGAATCTGTGATGAAGAATAAGACGACTCAAACGGAGCCGGCCCTGAAAGTGAGCAGAGGGTGTCAGTCCCAAAGTTCCAGCGCTCGCAACCCTGGTCTACGCAGTTATGGCCCACACAGCCCTGGTCCCCGAAGCCCTGGTCCCCGATGCCCTGGTCCCCGAAGCCCTGGTCCTCGTAGCCCTAGTCCGCGTCGCCCTGGTCTGCGTAGCCCAGGTCCACACAGCCCTGGTCCGCGCAGTCCCACCCATGTCAGCCATGCTCCCCGCAGCAGCAAGCACTGCCCCATTTCATGCAGTCCCGACTCCAGCAGCCCTGATCGCATCCTCTCCCCATTAATCCTGCCTCCACCTACCATCTGCCAGCTCAAGCGGTCAGAAGTAACTGTTGCGAAGTTACCTCCCCTATTACAAGATGTAAGTAGCAATATTTGTCACGTATCCTACTACGTACTACTGTAGATACTATCAGGGATGTTATGGAACAGACTCAGTAACCGTAACCGATCGGATATCGGAAATAAAAAAAAAACCCCTACCCGTGACCGAAACCGATATAACAGTTTCGGATAAAGGGCGAGTCTAAAATGTGACATAACATGTTTTTGTTTGTTTTGTTAGGCCAAACAAATAGTCAAATCCTTGCTATTTGTATTTTAAATAATTTATAATTTTAAAATTCTCATATCCAAACTTTTATTATTTTAAAATTCTCATATCCATCATCAAAAGTACGACATAATTTCATATCCGAAACCGGATATAAAAAATGATATTATATGTAGCGGTCATCCGTATCCAAAAATCAGAAACGTTTATTTCAAATTGCCAACATTACGGCGAAAAGGAATTCAATATACAGACACTTTTGAATTGACAAAAAGTCGGTCCGTCAAAAAAAAAGGGAAGCTAAATTGCTCGTTCCAAAGTATATGAATCTCTGTGGAGAAGAAAGTGCAAGAAACTCCATGAGTGTCCATGGAGTTTGCCCACGTTTAAATCTGAGTTACATCTTGGTTACATATTTCTTGTCGCTTCTAGTATGTCCAGATCCGAAATTTCAAAATTCATAACATCTCTGGTAGGTAGATACCAAGATATTAGCCATCTAGCAGGCTATCACTCATCACTCAAGCTTCACTGGAAGTTTAGGAGAATTATTACCATGACGTGAAGCACTCGAGCGAGATAGAGGGATGGAGCTATACAGGGTGTATAACTTCCAAACCTTCAGCAGGTCGGTTTAGGTCCTCATACGGATCGCGTTAAGAGCTCGTGGTAGGACCCCTTTGTTCCCGTTGAGTTACACCATTTTGTGTTACACTGTTACCCATTGGAAAAAAAATTACCGATTAGTAACACTGTAACTCAAAGCCACATTTTTTTGCCCTTTGATTGACAATGTAACTCAACAGAACGCTGTGTTCCCGATAAGTAACATCTTCTTGCAGTAATTCCACTCCGGTAAAAACACTTGTGAAAATTTGTATGGGTCGAAAAACACTATTGGTATTAACACTTGTGAAAATTTGTATGGGTGGAAAAACACTATTGGTAAAAACACTTGTGAAAATTTGTGTGGGTGGAAAAAGACTATAGGCAAAAACACTTGTGAAAATTTGTGTGGGTGGAAAAAGACTATAGGCAAAAACACTTGTGAAAATTTGTGTGGGTGGAAAAAGACTATTGGTAAAAACACTTGTGAAAATTTGTGTCGGTTGAAAAACACTATTGGTAAAAACACTTGTGAAAATGTGTATGGGTGGAAAAACCTATGTTGGTGACATGCACTGAGAAATTATCAGCTTTTATAAAATGACGAAAGTCTGACAGCCCCGAGCTTTTAGATCACAAATGGATTGAAGTATTTAAGTCGTCGTTGGGGCTGAGTTGTGGTTAAAAAATTGTAAAAAAAATATTGATTGTATTTGAAAATTTTGATTTCAAATGATGGAAGAGTGTGAAAAAAACGTGTGCATCTGGATTGAGGGCCCATTTTTTAAATCCTTATGAAACGAAACAAGATTTACAGGGAATTTAGTTAAAAATTAGTAAAACTTAAAGCAATGAGCCATAAATTTCTTAAACGTAAAATAAAAAGGTTATGATTAAATAACGCGGGCCCTCAATCCAGACGCTTGCATAAAGAGTCATAGTCTAAATCTCGGAAAGTACGATGTCTGGGTAAATAATTATTATTTAGGAATTTAGTTAAGAGTTTCTAAAAGATTTTAAGAAATACTCAAATCTATAGAATATCACATTACAGATTTATTGCGGTTTACCTTGGGCCCTCAATTCAGTAATGTCATTTATAAAGAATCTGCAAAAACTGAATCTATTTGACAAAATACATACGTACGACTTTATTATATTCTAATTAGATACCTCTATGAATTAGTAAAAAAGAAATAATGAACCAAGAGTTAATCGTTTAAAAGTAAATGAGAGTTGAATTTTACTGAAACTTCTGAACTGAGGGCCCAAGATTAAAATAGTAAGAAATTTTAATCTGCTTTGCGTTAATCTATGACGTTTAGTCTAGTCAATAAAGCCGAAAATCTTGGGCCCTCAGTTCAGTCCTTTTTTTCATATTTTCTAAACTTATGGTTCAAAAGTTAGAGGGGGACACACACATTGTTTTTTACTATTGGAGCGATTATTTCCGAAATTATTGACATTTTCAGAAATGATTTTAGTAAACCCCTATTCATTTTTAAATACCTATCCAACAATATATCACACGTTAGGGTTGAAATTTAAAAAAAAAACACTTCCCACTTTACATATAGGGGGCTACCCTAACAAAACATTTTTTTCCAATTTTTATTTTACCACTTTGTCGGCGTGATTGATATACATAATAATAATAATAATAATAATAAAGCTTTATTCATTCCACACAATTTTAAAATAATACATAAGAATTAAAAAATTAGATTATCAATTATAATACTCGTAGCTTAAATCATACAGATCGCATTCAATAAAAAAATAATTATCTCAATAAATACAAAATCAATTGAATAAAAATAAAAATAAATAAAAACAGTTAAGAAAAAATATAATTTCAATTGATTAAAATGGTATAGTTTAAATAATGATAATTGAATTGATCAAAATAATATTAATTTACACTACAATTGATTAGAAATTAGAATTATTTGCATAATAAAATTATTGACTAGCATTAAAAGAAAAAAAAAATCAATTTGTAGTAAAATAACAATTAATTAAGATTAATAGAAAATGTAGTAGTTAAAAATTATCATTTATATTGCTTACTTGAAGTGTGGACCCCCTTCGGGTAAAAGCCTCCTCCAAAGAATTCCATGCTTCTCTATCTAAAGCAGTAACAGTCCAGTCTTGACCAGCACTCTCTACAATCTCGTCTTGCCAACGAGCACACGGCCGACCTTTGCATCTGGATCCTTTTGGACCTTTCCATTTAGTTGTCCTTATTGTCCAGCGATCATCATTATACCTGGCAATGTGTCCGGCCCACCTCCATTTCAAGCTTTGTGAGAATGTGAGAGCATCAGTAACTTTAGTTTTAAGGCGAATGTCTGTGCTTCTTATTCTATCACTTAACTTGATATGTAAGCAGCTTCTCTCCATTGCTCTTTGTGTTGTTTGAATTTTATTTCTTGCCCTGGAATCAAATATCCAGGTCTGACAGCTATAAGTGAGACATGGTAAGATTGCTGTGTCTAGTACTGATTTTTTAATTTTAATAGGAAGTTTTGATTTAAAGATTTCTTTATGCGCCCAATATTTTTTCCACGTTATAGCTATCCTTCGCTCTATTTCTTCTATATTCCTGGTTTTCTTAAATGATATTTGTTTACCTAAATAGATATACTCTTTGACATATTCGAGCGGCGTATCATTAACTGAGATAGGCGTCATCTTGCCATTGGTCATAATTTTTGTTTTACTGAGATTCATCTCTAAGCCTACATACTCGCTCACTGCTTGCAAATCGTTGACCATAACATTGAGTTTCTCGGCGTTTTCTGCTAGTATGACAATGTCGTCGGCAAACCGTAAGTGGCTAAGATGTTTTCCATCAATATTAATGCCCTGTTTTTCCCAAGGAAGGTCTGCCATAATATTTTGTAACACAGCAATAAATAATTTGGGAGAGATAGGATCACCTTGCCGGACTCCTCTGTTAATATTAATTTTGTCACCGACTCTGTCTAGCCTAACCCGACTTGTACTATTAGAATAAATGTTTTTGATGATATTTATATATTTTACATTGATATTTTGTTCATCTAATGCTTCCCAGATGCTATTATGAGAGATAGAGTCAAAAGCTTTTTTGAAATCAATAAAAGCTATATAGAGCGGCTTTCGGTATTCCAGATATTTTTGAATAACTTGATCCAAAGCATGAATATGATCAGTAGTGCTAAAACCCTTTCTGAAACCCGCCTGTTCCATCGGCTGAAATGAATCGATTTCTGAAGATATCCTGTCGAGTAAGCACGATGCAAATAACTTATAAAAACAAGGCATAAGACTAATTGGGCGGTAGTTACCTATATCTGCTGGATCACCTTTTTTGTATAGTAAAATTATTTCAGATTCTGTCCATTGCTGGGGCACTACTTCTTCGTCTAAGATCTTGTTGAACAAGAGTGTGATAGGAGACAATAAAAGAGCTTTGGCGTGTATGATACATTCGCTCACGATTCCATCTGGTCCAGGACTTTTCTCTGTTTTCAATTTTACTATTTGCCTGAAAATTTCAGGTTCATCAAATAGTTCTACCGTAGATGTATTCCTTGATTTGTTGACTCCTATGTCTTGTATTGAGTCGGGTTGACTGTATAAATTCGTATAGAAATCGGTCGCTATGCTTATAATATTACCACGAGATTTACTAGTTGTTTGGCCGTGTTGAAGTGATGGGATCCAAGTTTTAGTCCTGTCTATTTCTCTGAATGCCTTTTTAGCCGACCTTGACGTCATAATGTGCTTTTTGAATGTGTCCATTCTATGTGACTCATAACATAGTTTTATTTCTTTGTTTGTTTGTTTGTATAATTTTTTTAAGTCTTCTTTATCTTTCTTATTGAGATGGGGTTTGTTTTGTAGGGTGCTTCTTTTCTTCATTAAATCTATAGCCTTTTCCGTTAATATGGATCGTTTTTTTGGACTTGTTTTATTTTTTAGACTTGATTTTATTGCAGACTCTATCATCCCATAGTATTCGTTGGCTGTGTACTTATCGTGTGTTTCTAGCAATTCAGGAATGCGCTCGCTTAGACTTTTTATATACATATCTCGTTCTTCCAGGTTTTTCAGTGTGGATGTGTTGCCGGTGAAATTTCGTCTGCTCTTTTTAGTGGTTTTCAAGTTAAGTGTCGCTCTAAGTAGCCTGTGATCTGTTCCAAAATGAAAAGAATTCAATACCTCAAATTTTGAAAACAAATGTGGCTTGGTAGTTGTGATATAATCAATTTCATTCCTCGTCTTTTTATCTGGCGATATCCATGTCCATCTGTTTTCTTCATTTGTTTTGAACATAGTATTTATAATTTTAAGATTATGTTCATACGCGTACTGTATTAGTCTGTCACCTCTTTGGCTTCTCTTACCGTAGCCATATTGACCTAACACTTTATGCTCGTAGGTCTTTGGTTTTCCAATTTGTGCGTTGAAGTCACCCATTGATATAATATACGGTGTAGAGACAGTTTTATGGGCTGTTTCAAGGTCTCTATAAAATAACTCTATATCGGCTTGTGAGGAAGATTCAGTAGGCGCGTATACTTGAATAATCGCAAAATGCAAATTTTCTAGTTTTATTTCTAGCAAACAGACTCTCTCAGATATTCCAGTAAAGCTCATTATGTTTTCTTTATAGCTTTTTTTAACCAGAAAGCCTACGCCGTACTGCCCTTTTGTTTGCCCTAAATGATACATTATATAGTCTTCATCCTCAATAATGTTTTCCCCCAGTCGCCTTATTTCGCACAGACCTACTATGTCGTGGTTGATACTATGCAGCGCCGTTTTCAGTTCCAAAAGTTTTTCAGGTGACGATAATGATTTCGTATTCAAGGTACAGATTTTGACTTGCTTTTTCTCTCGTGTATATGGTTGCTTTGGAGGGTTGTGGTCTACCTCTCCCGCGGTGACCAGCCGTATTGGGAGGGTAAGAGGGAGGAGAGGGGGGTCACATTTTAATTGCTATTTTTCGTTTTCAGAATTAGATGTTACTCGTACTGGTGTTGGTGAGTGTTTCACATATGATAGTATTGATTGAGTTTTATTCTTCTTGTAATTTTGGCGATTTCTGTCATCTCCTGTTGGTGAGTTGTTATGTGACCTTTTTTCCCCGCGTGTGTTGTTTTTATCTGGAGAACCAAGTTTTTCCGTAGGTTTGATGCTGTTAATCTTATTTCCTAAGACAATTAATTTATCATACTTGAGGATAACTTTATTTCCCTTTTCTATTTCGAGTTTTGCCTGGTTCTTGAGTTCAGCTCTCTTTTCGAGTATATTTTTAGAATAATCTTGTTTTATATAGTACTCACAATTTTCCAAATTACTTTTATTCTTTAAAGCCATAATTTTCATGCCTAGCGTGGTGAAGGTTATCACAATGGGACGTACTTTGCCTTCCGCTTTCTTTCCTCTTCTTTGTACTGCCTCTATGTCATTTGGTTTGCAGCAAATTTTTAGTAAATTAGACATTATACCCAGAATCTTATCTTGAAGTTCAAAGTAGCCTTTCTCGGTTTCTTCAACTCCGAACATGACTATGTTTTTCTTTCTCATCTCTTTTTCTATGAAGTCTAATCGGGAGTTTTGTTTTTCGAGTTTTGATTGAATTTCTTCGTTTTCTAAGTATAGTTGTTGGAACTTGTGATTCATGTTGTCATTTATTTCGTTGACAATATTTTTGCTGTTCGATTTTATTTCTTCCTTTTGTTCTGAGATTTCGTTCTTTAGATCATGTAACATTTCCAGTAATTTGTCCATGGTTAATGTACAGAGGTGTATTATTGAGATGTTATCGATGTAGTTTTACTGGTACAGATACTCGTCGCTAGATGGCGCTAATCGGTTGGTACGGTTGCAAAACACTAGATGGCGCTTTTTGCTTGGTACCGCTACTCAGCGTTAGATGGCGCTGTGGGTCTCAATGACTTGGATTTTGATGATAAGGATGATTTGCAATTTTATTTTAGGTTATAATACTTTGATGCAATGTATGCAGTACCTTTTGGCGCGTTTGAGTATCTTAGTTATCCGCTTGTTACCTCTCAGCACTTCCACTGCACTTTTATTAGCACTGTTTATCAGTATTTTCAATATAAATTGCACTTCAACCGACTTCTAATCTTCGTCTTTTGTTTTCACTCAGATAATATTTCCTGGTAATTCTTTCTTCTCATCCGCTGAATATCTTTAGGAAGTTTGTGATTTGCATGAATTTCACTTCAAAAACTTATTAAATTTGATTAAATATTTATTTAATTACGGAGCCGATATTAACACAAGCGCGGTGGCGCCCTCTCTTTTGATTGATATACATATTGGTACCAAATTTCAGCTTTCTAGTGCTAACGGTCACAGAGATTAAACGAGGACGGACAGACGGACAGACAGACAGACGGACAGACAGACATGGCGAAACTATAAGGGTTCCTAGTTTACTACGGAACCCTAAAAAATGATTTTAGATTTCAATGGTTTTATTTAAATAGTTTTTATTTTAATGTTTTTTTTTTTTTATGGTGTAACTCAACGGGAACAAACCAAAAAATGTGGCTTTAAGTTAGTGTTACTAATCGTTAATTTTTTCCCAATGGGGAACAGTGTAACACAAAATGGTGTAACTCAACGGGAACAAAGGTAATTTTTTCCCAATGGGGAACAGTGTAACATAAAATGGTGTAACTCAACGGGAACAGAGGTAATATTTTCCCAATGGGTAACAGTGTAACATAAAATGGTGTAACTCAACGGGAACAGAGGTAATTTTTTTCCCAATGGGTAACAGTGTAACACAAAATAGTGTAACTCAACGGGAACAGAGATAATTTTTTTCCCAATGGGTAACAGTGTAACACAAAATGGTGTAACTCAACGGGAACAAAGGCATTTTTTTGTCAAAAAAAATGATTTTAGAAACCTCAATATCATTTTTGAAGACCTATCCGTAGATACCCCACACGAATGGGTTTAATGAAAAAAAAAAAATTCAGTTTCATTTCTAAGTATGGTGACCCCCAAAATGTAGTTTTTTTTTTCTATTTTTGTGTGAAAATCGTAATGCAGTTTACAGAGTACATCTACTTACAAAGTTTCAACAGTATAGCAGTGTTTTTCCACTGTAATGAAATTTTACAAGTGTTTTTACCACAAGTGTTTTTCCACTCTTATGAAATTTCACAAGTGTTTTTACCTCGAGTATTTTTCCACCCTTAAGAAATTTTTCAAATGTAGGTGGAATTAGTAATAACAAAATTCAAAATTAGTTCCATTACATAATTTCACATTCTTTTAAAATGTATTAGTGATTTAAAAAAACATCAGATGTTTAATCATAATAAATAATTGAACAATAAAGTTCTGTAACTCTTTGGGACATTTTATTCCCGAAATGTAACCCTATTACGTACAGTGTAAATTGATGGGAAAAATAAAATGTGGCTTTGAGTTACAGTGTTACTAATCGGTCATTTTTTTCCCAATGGGTAACAGTGTAATACAAAATGGTGTAACTCAGCGGGAACAAACCGTAGGACCTCAGCGACCATCTGTCTGGCGACATTGTAGAACTGATTTTTTTCAAGTAATTGTCTGACACTTTTCATTTTATTTCCTAGTGATCTTATTAGTGACTATCGCCAAATAAATATTTTTTTCTTTCTTACAGCAGCGTTAAGTAGTAAGCAAGGCCGTCAGTTTCAAGGTATCAATGGTCTAAAAGGTCCCCTATATGTTCAAAGTCCAAAAAAGCTAGATTATGTATTGTGTGGTGACAGTCTTGTTTGCCACCGTCATTTTTATTTTTTTATTGTAAAATATTGCCCCCACGCTAGGGTTTCCTCCTGTACCGTGGGTGCGTTGCACAAGACACCCAGAATTGGAACATCTATCTCATCATCATCTTCCTGCCCTTGTCCCGTTTGATTTGGGGTCGGCGCAACACGTTTTTTTCTTCCATTTTATCCTGTCACTCGTCACACTATCAATAACTCCCTTTTGTTTCATATCACTTCTCACACAATCCTTCTTTGGCCTCCTTCTTCTTATCCATCCATCCACATCTAAACTCATAATTTTTTTGGGCACATTTATCTAAAGGCAATATTTGTTCTGTGCGGGAATCGAACCAGTGACACGCAGAACAGCAGCCAATCAAACCATTTTAGACAGTTATTTGAGTTCTTAAACTGGAGCTTGAAACCACACGCTAACTATACTTACACCAGAATATTTGATAAGCATTGCTCTTGTCTACAGGATCTGATAGACATAATAGCAGCCAGCAATGAGAAGAGATTAAAATTGTTGTACAGCAGTTCGGAGAAGGACGACCATCCTTCATTCCTGAACTTATTTTCCAACTGCAGACCAGAGAAGCAGAGTCAGAAGAAGCTTCCTCCTTGGAGATAAGACCTTGTTAACATTAGTTAGTAACTAAAAATACCCGCGTTCGTAAATATAGGATTATTTTTAGACATTCTTATTTCTTTTGTGGCTTGATTAATTTCTTTCTTAATATTTGTTTTTTATTTAATTTATACTCCAGGGAAGATATTAGTAATTGCTTAATGTAATAATAATAATAAATATAAATTGTTTTTGCGTCTTTTTAGCTCTTTTGATTTTTATATTATTCTTCTTCTTTCTTTCTTTTTCCACAACTATCACACAACGCCGTCTAGTCTCAAGCTAAGCAGAGCTTGTGTTATGAGTACTAAACAACTGATAAACATACTTATATATTTCTAAATACATACACGTTATAGATAAATTACACCCAGACACAGAACAAATGATCGTGCTCATCACACCAACATTTGGCCTGGGTGGGAATCGAACCCCCGACCTCCGGCATAGCAGTCAGGGTCACTAACCACTAGACCAACAGGTCTGTCAACTGTGTATTATACCAACCTCAAACAATTCGTTAGTAGAATGTTGTAATTATGCGAGGTTTAGGGTAATTTCGAGGACTTGTGGCTACTGAGTAAATTAAAATGGTTAAACAAAAAATAACGGACTTCCCTAAAAATATCAAAATAACTTGAATTTCGGAAGTCAGTGCTTCTCGATATTGTTTTTTTAACACCGTCTTCCGAAATCGAAAGTGAAGTCGCTTATTAAATTATTTTTTTTTTTTTTTGTAAAAAGTTTATTTCACACTTATGAGTTACGATACACTTATAACCAGAGTGCCTGTTTCTCATGACAATTCCAATGAACCCAAACACTGCTAGGAAGGATACATTGTTTTATTATGAAGTTCCCATCTCTACTACCTTCCACCTTCCGGCTCCATCATCAAATTAGGTCGATGGTACCTTAAAGCCAAATAACATAGCATGAAAATTCTAATAAGCCCAAACACGGCTGGGATACTTTGATTAATTATGGAGTTCCGGTGCTCATCTTCCGGCTCCATCAGCATCATAAGGTTGATGATACTATTTTCAACAAAGCCATTAAATAAATGGTTCTGTTATTTATTTGTATTGTCAGAGTCACTTAATTATCTTCATTGTGATAGAAGGATGAAGTTCCGTTGGCCATTTCTGGTCTTCTTCACCAGGTCTACTTCATCAAATGTTAGTTTTTGACTGTAAATGCTTAAGTTCTCGATGAAATTACCAAAATCACTAAATGGTTGTCTATAACATTTGAGGAGTTCCCTCGATTCCTCATAGATCCTATCATCAAGACTCGATCTTGAAAAAAATGCGACCAATCTGGAAGCATAGGTATCTTAGAAGGGGGGAAAAAATTGCAAATCGGTCCATCTGTTATTTGCATGGTTACCGAAATGACATTTTTTTAGATTTAAGTTTTATTTGTACTGAAAGTGACTGTGCTGTTGGTATGCTTAATACAAATAAAAAAAAAACACAAAAACAACCTATTATTGATAACCTTCTTTTTTGAAGCCGGTTAAAAACATACTTTTGCATTCATGGTTTCTCAACGATGAATGACACAAAAATGACTACCGCTAAACATAATTTACTCAGGTTCAGAGTAGGTATCAGGCGACCAAAACCACCAATGGTTTTTTTTTAATGTGGGTGTTAGGGGGTTCCTTTTCGGACTATTCCCATGGTTGGGTTTATATCTGCAATCTGCTGCCAGATCTTAGGGAGTTAAATTAAAAAAATGTATATATCTCACACGACACTTTTGATTGGTATGTTTAATTAATTTAATACTTAAATTAAATCTTACTTACGACTCTTTACAAAATTACAACAGACGTATCGACTACAAGGCTGATACAGGGTGCTTTTCACACGAATAAAATAATTTACAAAAACAGTCGTACATATACATCACGCTCATTACAAACTAAATAAATATCTGACACAGTCACCGAGCTTCGATCGCGACCGCGACAGCGCCGCGCGCCGTCCGGCCGGGGCCGAAGCGCGCACGCTCTTTGGATCCGAGTAAAGTTAGTGCAACGTCCTCGCGTCACAGGCGCACCCTCCGCTAGTTGGTGTGCTTCACGTAGTCCGTCTCGTAGTAGGCGGCGGCGTGCGCGCCCTTGCGGTCCAGCGCGCGCACGCGCACGAACAGGAAGGCGGCCACCAGCGACGCCACCACCAGCACCAGCAGCAGCATCACCAGCCCCGCCACGAACGACGGCACCGACATGCAGATGGTCTCCGGGTCGCTAGCCGGCGACTGTATCACCACGGTCTCGTTAGCCGCGGCGTTGTTCAACGCGAAGTTAACGTCTCCAGGCGCTACCACCTGGATTGTTCGACTAGTATTGACGTCAGTCATTTCTTGAGCGTCACGCTTGTAAATTCTCTGTGGCGCGGACGTCTCCCGCCGCCGCCTCACGCCGACCAGCCTCTCCGGCAGGTCCTCGACGGAGCGCGGCCTTCCTCCCAGTGTTGCTAGATTGACATGAGCGTCATCTTTCCTCTTAACAGTGTTGTATACTCCGCGACGACCGGGAGGAGGCGGGGGAGGTAGATTAACCTCGTCTTCGTCTCGCACTGGCGCAGGTGATGATGGACTGGGCGCGTTCGGCGTCGACGAGACTTGCGCTTGTGGAGGTGGTACGGCGTCATCGCGTTTTTCTGAGAAAGATCCTGTCGCATCCGCAGGATGTCGCGGATCCGGGAACGCAGGTGGCACGCCGTACTCTCCATGAGGAGCTGGCGGCGGAGGACCATACTCAGCGTGAGGAGAGTTAGGTACACCATATTCTTCAGCACCCAGAGTATTTCCTCCTAACAATGGCACTCCGTAATCAGCACCAAGACCGCCGCACTTCGGTTCTGGACAGTTATATCTGCACACTTGAATTACGCACTGGAAGTGTACATTCATCGAATCGGGGAATTTGAAAGCCTGGAAATATGCGAATGACACTACTGAAGCTGAAGGACCGAAGTTCTTTATCTTTTGGAATTTACTCATAATCTTGGGTCTCACGACACAGCCGTATTGATCGACAAGCTGTATGGGTGCTCGCTTGCCGTCATGTGCTACACAGTTTCGTACTAACATGTCGAATTTGTTCTCGTCGTCTTTGATCGCGAGCACCATTGTCATTGTCTGACCTATTTTTACTATGCCTGACACTTCTGAAGCCCACGGTCCCTTTCCAACCTGTATCTGCATCCAGCATTGCAGGTTGTCTCCAAGAAAGTTCGCTGTGACAGCGTGCAGCATGTCCACTTGGAATGGTCTAAATGTCACTGCTTTTTCGTAAAAGTCGTACCACGTGCATCGTAATTTTCTTGCTTGATCCCATACCTCTTGAACATAAGGGTCGTATTGGACAATGATAGTGTTCTCTACATAAGAACCGCTAGGTGTCGGACTTCCATAAGTCGCAACATTATGATTAGCGGAACTGCTCATACCGCAGCTGTTGAGGAAGATTTCAAACGTCGCGCTGAGATGACCAGTTCCTGGCTTTAAATGCATACAGTGAGAATCGCTGTAGAATCCTTTGGAGAATATCATGCCGTAGAATGGGCGGTCAAATTCTATATTAACACGCATGCGTGTTTTTTCACACTGAACTTGTAAGTGTTTAATTTTGGGGCTATCCGGTGTCGCGAGCGGCCACGGGTCGTCGGTGTGCGAGGGCGGCAGGGGCGGCCCGTAGCCGGCGCCCGTGCGGTGCTCCAGCGGTAACGAAGCCGAGTCCACCGGAGGTTCGCATGTTGCTTCCTGGAAATACAAAGTCATACATAAATTTCTACATCGATTTGCATAAAACGTCTGCATCAATATGCAGTTTCTTACGGTCATGTCTGCTCTGCATCTAGTTATTTTGTGTAAACCAAAATATACTGTGAAGGCGAGACTAAGATTTTAACTGGACTCTGGGTAGTGTGCAGGTAATGTAACAGTGTTTGCGACGATACATAATATAATAACAGTGTCGGAACATTCCTGAGAGGCGTCTCACTCTACATACTCCGCGCCTCGAGAGCGCGTGCGCCGCGGCGGCGCGCCCTCGCCTCCTCCGAGCGCGCGCGCTACGTTCTTTCCGACTTTCTACACTGATGGATAGCTCGCACAAGCAATTATAATATTAATCAGTACGATCATATTGCTAAGATGAGTTACACGAATGCTTTCACGATACTTAGGTGGCACATTTTTAATTTTATGGTTACTATTAACTCTTTCAGCTGAAAATGTGAGATGCCAGTATGCTTTAATGAAAATTCATTAAAGTATTTAATTTCTCGTATAATTTTTTGCTTGTTCATAAAATTCTGATATGTATGTGTTTGGTTGGTTTAGTAAAACTATCAGCAGCGTCGCTAGCCGCGTGTGTTCAATGGTTGTTAAACTGGATTATGCTGTATTTGGATGTTAGACTAGAAAAATATGGTGTGAGAGCTGATGAGGCAGTTGGTCGATACACGGGCTAGTAAGAATAGCAGCCAGTGGCAGGCAGCCGCGGGAGCGCCGCGCGCCCGGCGCGTACCGACGACGCTCGCGTTTTCTAAACCGGTTAGAAATTACCCACTGATCGAGATTGTGAGTTGCGGAAGAAAACACCGGACCTATAAACATGCGCAACTTTAACAACCAGAGCTTTCTTTGGCAGTTACCACGTTGGGTGCGTTATCTAAACATACTGATGTGTCAATGTTAATCAAAGAGGGCTAGGCACTTAGACACCTACCACCTAGCACATAGCACTAATATTGTGCAAGTATAAATTTGGAAAGTTACGGATTGGGATTGCACAATACTTATTTTCCTACTTTATTAAATTTTTTGAATATTTTGATAGCAAAATATATAGATAGTATCATGCACAGAGCAGTATAATTGGTTCCGTGACTATAATTTGTCTGCCCGTTAGCGTGGTTAAGATTTTGTGGAGTCAGATAATAAAGCTGATTATGGCGTGGTCGTGCGTCGCGGAGCGCGAGACGACAGGTGCCCGCGCGGGCGCAGCCCGCAGGTGAAAGTGTACGCCGACAGTACATCCGTTTCCACCCGAAATTAATGACGTTGTTTATTTGTTCCCCCTTTAGTGACTGCGTAATATCTAGAAATACACATAAAAATTAACAGGAATGTATGGTATGTCAGCGTTACAAAACTTTTCTCATTTTATAATTTACTAGCTTTTGCCCGCGGCTTCGTCCGCGTAGTTACATAAAATATAGCCTATGTCACTCAGGAATAAAGCAACTTTCTATCGGTCAAAAAATTTTTGAATACCTCTTCAGTGGGCAAGCAGTAGGTAGGTCAAAGATATACATAAGATATTTATTTTGTACATATAAAAAAGGAAAAACTGATTGACTGGCATATCCGAAACTACGGGGACTAGGATTGCGAAATTTTACACAAGGTTTCCTTTTATAACGTAAACGAGGATTAAGAGATTTCCAATTCACCCCCTTAGGGATGCAATGTGGTGCCAAAATTTGTATAGAAAAAACTACTTTCAAGTGGGCAAAGCCGCTGGCAGAAGCTATAATAGTGTAGTTATAAAATGTTGTAGGTACTTATGCATGCTACTAACTACCAAGTATGACTCAAACCTTGGCAATGAGGCCCTTCCACGAGCTCTTAACGCGATCCTATTGACGACCAAAACTGAACTGTTAAAGGAATACAGCTATTTAAGGTGTATTGCTCCATCCCTCTTTCTCGCTCACTCGCCTGACATTTGAATGCCCCATTTCGTGTAAATCGGGCATTAAAAAGTCAGGCGAGCTCCGCCCTGGCCAATCGTATGTATAAACGGGGTTTCCCCGTTAATACAATGGCGATTGGCCGAGGCTGGGCCCATGTGTAAACAGGGCATAACATATCATGCTAAGGTCCCTGGTTCGATAATTTCTGCGCCTCTCCAGGGCCTGTGCCCTGTGCTTGGACACCGCTGACACTGCCCTAGATACGGTAGTGCTTCGCTATTATGGGGAAGCCTATTAAACACAAAGAAAGCAAAATAAACCTCATTAACAACTCATTGACAAACAAAATTAAGCAAAGCTTTTAACTTGAGACTTAAAAAACATCGCAATAAAAGAGTAGAACTTGAATGCGGCCGAGTGCTCTTGCATAACTTGATTAAGTTAACTTCGTAAAGAGTTCCTACCTACAAACCTTAGTACAAAAATTTGTACGAGGCAGATGAAAGTTGTTTAAATGAACAAGAACCGAGTGGAACCGGATTTTTGTTTGTGTTTCTGTTTGGCTACGTGAGACCTAATTGGGTTGAGCTTATTTATGTTTCGCTGGAATCTAGTGGCTAATGTTTGAGATACACCAAGGATGTAAATCCTTTACTTCGACGGTGATCAATCTCAAATGAAATTTAAGGTAGAACTAGACTGATCATATTATTACGTGTGCCAAACACGCCGATCTGGACGCATCGATATTCATACATTTTATATGGAAACTAGACTTGTAGAGCTACACTTGATACACGCCACGCGACGTCGTTATACGCACAAATTAAGCGGGTTACACGTGTGCGGCGGTTTAATATAGTTCTAGCTTTAACATCTGATTCTATCCAACTAATGTCATGTTAAGACCATTGGCTCAGTGGTTGAGCTATCGGCTGCTGCGCTACGAGTCGCGTGTTCTACTGGCACACGGAACAAATATTTGTATGGCTTACAGATAATTGTTCCGGGTCTGTGAGATTACATGTTTGTGAACGCACCAACGGTACAGGAGTAACTTCAGGTGTGGGGCAACGTTTTTTATTTTTAAACAGGAGATATTAGTGTGTTCACAAAGACAGACGTACTCTCTGTTCCTCACTCTCATAGGCCGACGGGACGGGAGAGAGATTAGGCGCAGGACCAACGGCTTTATTTGCTTTCCGAGGAACGGAGGTGTCACAACAATGACTTCCAAACTGAGCTGTTACGGAGTGGATTCGATCCCGAGGCCTATTCCACTAGATCCGCGCATTTTCATAATAAAAGCATATGACACTCAATGATAATGTAGCATTTTCTCAGTGAAAAATTCCACCCTCTTCAAATCCAACATTAATTTCTTAATTTTCTTTCTTTTTTTTTTAAATAAAATGTTACACTAGTTATAACTCCTATATTATGGGTGTGTTATTAGACCCGATACAATTATATGTAAACCATAAAAATATTTCTTCTGTCCTTAAATCGAACCCACGACACGCAGCGCAACAGTAAATCGTTCAACTGCTGCACCAACGGTCTTAATAACATTAGTTAGACAGAATTAGAAAATGACTTTACTGTTAGCGTTCTCACCAAATTCTAAAGGTACAAAATATACGGCAATGACATTATTTTGTCATATCACTTGTCACGTGACTTCTCTTTTGGTAATATCATTGCCATGCATTTTTGTATTTAGGGTTAGATGCGATCGCTAAGAGAATAGTGGATTATGTAACTAGGAGACAAAACAGTGTCTTTCAAGTCGCGGACGGAATGTTGAAATCCGAACGAAACGCTAAGTTTTAATCCCGAATGCAGTAAGGGACCTATATAAATATTCCTTCGGAGTTAATATAGAAATCTAAAATCTGCTGAACAAACAGACTACAGAGATCTGTATCCGGTTGTAAATACAAAACCAGTTTACTGTCACGAATGTGTGATATCTAAGCGACTATAAACACATATGTATGTAAGCGAAATAAATTGTACAAGTTGTCTCCCACAGCTCTCCCTGCGCACCGCGATTCGTATTGTCTGAGGTACAATTTGTAGCGTGCCAGTGGAGCTAGCTCGTGGGAAGTGTGCCCGGTGCGTGCGCTATCAGACCATCGCGACAGAGCGACAGGCGCGCGACAACCTGCGTCCGACTAGAAACCTTTCACAATGTGTGTGAGGTGCAACTTTATTATAGATAACTATCGTAAGGACGGATCGTTCAAACGTCTTTATATCAAACTAGCGACCCGTCTTGGTTTTGCTTACTTTGAAAAATCACACGTTAATATTATAAAGGCGAATGTTTGTCAGTGTGTGTGTTTGTTACTGCTTTACGCTTGAACGTCAGATCGGATTTCGATGAAACTTGGTACGCAAACAGACCAGGTCCTGGAAAAGTACATAGGATACTTTTTATCCAGGGACTATGTTCCTTTGGGATAATATTCTACTATCTAGCGAGTAAAACTGCCAACAGCAGTCAGTTAAATCAGAAATAATGTGACCTGTATCTATATTAATATTATAAAGAGGAAAGATTTGTATATCGTTTGTAATGAAAGCTTAAAAACTGATGAACCGATATAAAAATTCTTTCCCCATAGACTATGTATTTTCTACAATCACGAGGGTGATGCCGCTGAAAGAAACTAGTGTTATATAATCTGGAATAATGTTGAATAATCCCCGTGGTAAACAAATATATTAGAAACCTAGGGCCATCTAGAATAATTTACTTTTGAAATGGTGAACAAAATTTTCAAATTGGTGCATTGGTTTAGAAGATTACATACCCAAAGTCTCGTAATTTATAATTGTCAAAGATTCAGTCAGTCTTTCAGAAAGATAAAACTAGTTGCATGTTTCAAAGCGTGTCTTATGGGCCTACCACACGCACAAGCTTCACCAGAGTTTTGCCTGCACAGGCCGGTATGTACATGCAAAACCGTGCGTGTGGTTAGGTTAATCACGTTGCTCCATGTGCAAATCAGCCTGCGCAGGCAAAATTGTCGTGAAGCTTGTGCGTGTGGGCCTACCCATTATGAAACCTGCCAGAATCAAGTATTTGGATGTTGGTATTCGTGTGTGCAATGGACAGTCTCTCTGGTCTCAACAAAGGTATATTACCGCCAAATTTTACTTTCTACATAAGTAAATTGAGCTATACTCGCTTTAACCGGTACCCCAAGATGCTTTTAAAAAAATATTTGCGTACAGTTCTTTTAACGGATACCTGAATCTGACTCATTTGTTTTAGGTTATAAGTGTCAGTTTTTAAAATATACTCATAAATACTATTTTCTTCCAGTTGCTTAGTCAGCGTGAAAGTAGGTTTCTGTACACAAACTTTGGAACCCTGTTTCATCACTAGAGGAGTGAATTAAAAAATAAATCCTGTCTTAGTGCTCACCTACGTCATAAAAGGAAACCTTGTGCACACGCTTAGTCCCAGTACAGGCTGTGCATTGATTTGTCAGTCAGTCAGTTTTTCAACAGTTTAATACTAGGTAGACCCAGATATATTTCAGAAATCGTAAAATATACAAATGAGAGACAGATAAACAAAAAACCTCGTGGAAAAATTACTATCGCTTAAACTTTTATAATAATCAAGTAAAGCCAATTTAAACAGTACTGCAAATTATTCATAATTATAAAACTCTCATATTCTGTTACATTCTGCTAGACTGGCTAGCCATTCCTAATAAGTTGTTCATCTAACATTAGCCTAATCATAAAATTACTCGTCATTTCGAGAACTAAGACTCCTAATTTAGAACTGAAAATCTTTATTGCTGTGCAATTGCGGATCCAGATTAATCTTTGACGATAAATGGATAGCGGTTACCGCAGGCGTGCCGTTAACAAGCTGTAGCAAATGTCATGAGCTTGAACTTCGAACGCGTGGTCACAAATCCTCGCGAACACTTTCCCTCACACCGAGAAAGTATGGATACCAATGAGGCAACGAGATAAAGAAAATCAATAAGCGCCAGATTTGCTCGTGTCTTTTAAGCGGCTTTTCATTTTCAATCATGCCATTTTAGACACACCAGTTAGGGCTATGGGTCGACTTCGAAACCTGTGGGTCTAGAACGCAACTGGGAAAACATAGGTGTGTAGTCAGTAAAAGTCTGACACGCGCTCCCGTTTAGCCCTAGAGCGAGAGAAGTCATTAAATGATTTCCCACCTTAAAAAAACGTAATTTAGTTCAATATCTCAATTATTCAATTTGTCTCCCTTCCTTTTAATAATACATTCCTACCGGCCCACCACAACTTAGAAATCTTTTAAATTCCCGGTTTTTCTCTAATATAATTTGGTAATGTTCACCTTCTTCATAAGTCACTTGACTATTAATGAAAACGGTGTGAAAACCCATTCAGTCAGTCAGTCATCTTCAACAGACAGACAGACAGGCAGACATTATGGGAAACTTGTTGAAATAATTGTTATTACAATTCTTGTCATAAACGGGATTTCATATTGTTTCAGCTGTTAATAGTTCTGGTAAAAGCGTTTTAGTAAGTTATTGTTATAAGAACTTTTTATATTTCATATACAAATGCTTAATAGGTATCTAAAAAGCATTCGGGAATACGAGATAGAGATTATTTAGATCAAAAAGTATTGATCAGTCAAAATCCATGAGCAACGATAATATTGTAAATTACTTTACTGAAAAACTAATTAAATTTCATGATTTTTGTGTAGAAAACATACATTCAGTCGAACAAAATACCTCCTCTTTTTCGAAGTCGGTTAAAAACCACCACAATGGGAAAAAATATTCAACTAGAACAAGGGTAAGCAGAGAAGTGTACAAGTTACTTGGTGATTAAAGAATTAATGAAACTGTCATAATAAAATACACCTATATTTGGATCTTATGTGATCAAGAAAGAAACAAAGAAACTATGATTAAGCACTTCTAGACAAGTGTGTTCCATTATCGACCACACTATCGCCCACCATCAGGTAACATAGTGGTAAAAAACGAGCCTATCCATAATAATAATAAAAAAAAGCTCTAGCCTCAGCTGTAAGCTTAACCGATCGATTAGTATAGACAACGGCGTCGATAAATCCGGCCGACAATCGAAAGCGATCTACAGTTTACACATTCTTTACAATTGCTTTCTAACATGAATTAGCGAGACGCTTGACAGTGTCCAACGACTAATAAATTTCTACTACTCGTATCTTCGTGTATCTGCAATATTCTGCAATGATTGTAATCTTTGGCTTTCATGAAGTTCGTCTCTACTGATTTGCATAAGTTAATTCAATAATTGAAATGTCCGCGAACGGATGCTGTCAGTTGAGACTGGATATCTCTTAGCTGCGAGTGGTTTATTTTAATTTCTATATTTAGAATTTTTCACATAATTATAGTAGTGACAAGAAATATGTGACGGATATATGTGTATAAATTAAATATATATGTATGAATTAAAAGAGTGTCCATGAAGTTTCTTGCAAATTCTTCTCCATAGCTCGTGAATCCTACGCTTTGGATGTGCAATTAGCACCATTTTTCTGAATGACTGATTTTTTGATAATTCAAAACAAGTGCCTCTAAATAGTTTATTTGAAAAAATGCTTTGATTCAAAATAATTGACAGAAAATTGTTGAATTAAAAATAATGCGTGAAAATTAATAAAAACCGATTTTGATCGGCAGAAAAATGAAAATTCGATTATGTTATCAAAACATTCAGAGAAATTTCGAGAGTTAATGTTATAAGTTCTTAATGAATAAATATTACGTATTAAAATGTCTGATTCATGACAGGATTAACACAATTATGAAATGCTATGCGTGTGACAGTAAGCTTTAATTAGCATTAATAACCTGCTCAAGAACAAGCTTTCTTATTAGAGATGAATTATTCGTCATATCATTTTATTAACTAATCAAATTACGATTAATATTACATGTAATAGCTGTTATAAAATTATTGCGAACTACATAACACTCGATTGTTCAGATATTAAGATAACTTCGTCATGGTCAAAAATGAAATCACTTGCACAACCGGGTTGCGTCATATCCTAACAAAGATGCGAAATATCAGTGAAAGTGTTCGTAGGAAAGATGCTTCGACGGTCAACGACTGCTTGATTGCTGTAGGCCTTTAGGACTTACTCAATGTCACAAAATTTATTATTATTTAAAAACCCATCTGCTTCATTTAAATAACGTTTAACTATTTAGATGTTCATTCTTTTTGACATTATAACGCCTGTGAATAACTTACCTAAGTTTAAAATTGGTATTTTGCCGACTGTATTTTACTTTTGGTCGGTAATCGTCTCCTGTTCTGGATGGAGCGAGAGGGAGACTCGGACTTTTATCGACCTATATATGTCCTTCATTTGCTCTAAGCGATCTAGGGCCACGGTAACTCTTCCGAACAATTCCGCAGCTGCTGTCGGGGAATTAGCAACATTGCAAATTAATTTATCTCGTACGCACTTAATATACGTATCAGCATACGCAGTTAGTTTCCAATGGTCCACTGTTTTGTGGATGTGCTAACGGAATCATTAGCCTAGTTGGCGAGAACGCGAACGGAAAAAGCTGAATAATGTAGCAGCGTTCGACAGAGCACCGCGTGCCTTCCACACTTACGTGCACTACCCACTACTTGAGCCCATCACGCTTCATGTAACATCGCTTATTTACGTTATTTCTTAAAATACAGCATAAAACGTTACTTTTATGAATTGTAAGACCTACATTCTAAACTTAGATATGACGACTTGGCAACTTAGCCTCAAGTTTTTTTTCAGGTCTTGGAGTGGTGATGGCTAAAGATATATCTAACTTACTCCTACCAGATCCAGATTGTTCACGATTTCGCAGTTTACATTCGATTTATCAGTACACCATTTTTTTTTGCGTGATGAATGGCGAGTCAGCTAGTTGATGTGGACTTGGACGGTTAGCTGCTCTGATACTCGTATATGTATCAGCGAGATGTTCGCGCCAACGGGACTGGCGTACGCGCCAGATGATTGGCAGCACCATGTTCCTAACTGTTTTTATTTAAATTACGATTTATGAGTTTCTATGTCATAATGAACTTTATCGATCCTAGATTTAATTAGCAGTGGTTTATCGTTAGACGCACTGGTGAAATATTTCTTACAGTGTTTTTAATAGTTTAGTTTATTTTAAGATTTTACCTAAAATCTACAAATTATTTATTTATTATTACCCTTTACCAAAAATTTATCTAATTCTAGGCGCAGTAGGTAAGTGACATTGTGAAAGTGCTCAGTAGGTATATTTTGTACATAATTATAAGCAAAACAATTCAATTGCCTAGTCCAGTCTCATACCTGTGTTTAGTAAAAAAATATGCAAGCAATGAACCTTTTAAATTCATTTAAAGGTTCAATTTTCAGAAAGTAGTGATAGTTAAGAAAACTAAAATTCATACAAATCATATAAATGAAAGCTGTGTCATTAATATAAAATCGCACTACATCAAATCGAGTCGCAATTATCTTAAAATAGCTAAGAATGGAGAATTATCTCAAGTTTCACTTAGTTTCTTTGTCACGGTAATTAAGAAGGATGACTCACCCGTAGCAAGAGCACAGCGGCCAGCAGCAGCAGCCTGGTCCTCTTCATGGTCACAATGTGGTCAGTCAGCGGCCTGCAACCAACGGAACACGTTCAACAACCAGGGGGACACTAGCCGAGGGCGCGGCGGAGGCGCGGGCGGCATGGGGCTAGCGAGCAGCCTCACCAGCCATGGCGACGAGCACAGTGCGACGCCGCGCGTTGCACCCACCGGACCCCCCCACCGGCCCACCCCACCACCGCTACCCCACCCCGCCGCGTGGGGCTGACCCAGTAACCCAGTGCAGCTACTCCGGAACTGCACTGGCTGCATCTTTCACTGCGCGTGCGCCGATCCCGCTGCGTCGAGAGGAAACCACGCGCGGCCTTCACCTTATTACGGCACAAGGTCGTGTATGTTTGTACATAGTGACACTTTGTAAGGTTTTGTTTATTGGCTTTATGTACTTAATCAATACTGAATGTTGTAAAACCTACAATATGGCCCAAAAATATGAAAGACCAGATTCCTTGAAAAGTTAATTAAGGTTATGAATAGATTTTTTCGTCCTAAGCGGATTTGTAGATGCGTGTGTTCCTCTGAAGCATGCATGAAGCAGCTGCATGCAGCGGAGTCGGCGTCCGGCGGCTGCACAAGCGCTGCCAGCGATTTCACCCCAGACACTCGATCGCTCGCCGGTTAGAAAGCACAGAAAGTCTCATCTGTCGATCTCAGAATATAGTATAACTGCACGAGGGCGTTTAATGAGACATTATACGTGAAAACAGTGTAATTTTATGTAAAAATATTTTTTCTAGCCCCTCACTGAGAGTTGTTCAATAGTACATCTCGATGCAATGTAATCGCGACTGCTGGACAAAAAAGGATAGAATGTAAAAAAATTCAGTAAAAGCTCTCATCTTACATATTTTTTTTAAATAAATTTGTCCGCTCTAGGAATTACTCCCACATGAATGCGTTCACAAACATGTAAACTCACATACACACCACACAATTGATACTAACATTGCTTTAATCTACAATAAACTTGAGCACTGAACTGATAAGAAATCTTGGGCGGACAGTGATCACGCTATAAATACCGCGGCGTAAGAAGACGAGTGATACACATTAGTCGCGCCTCGCCCACCTATAACTAGGCTGGCTGGTCACTCGCAAGAAAGCGGCCCTCGGGCATTTTCTATTTTCTGTAATCTGCGGTTATACTATGATAATGGCAGTTATAGCAGGTGGTTTGTTCAATTAAGCACATCCGAGCCGGCCGGGAGCTCGGGCGCCGCCGCCGCTCCACCAGATTGTACCACACAATCAATTTGATAACACCCTCAGCATCATGTTCTCACCACAACCGATCTGCCCTACTGTGGATTTCAACTTGTACTTTAATTTCAACATCACATAATATTAACTAACGCGTTCTCTTTTCTTTTGATCGTAATTTAATTTCATATTCCTCTTCACATAAAAAAGCTGAAAGTAAATTTTTCTTCAAGCATAAAATTCGAAACTACTTAAATTAGTAGATCTTCGTCATAATTATTATACTCGTATTTTGAGTGTAATTAAAACGATTTGATATTATATCAGTTTTATTTGTTTTATAGGTTATTATATCTCAGAACCCTGGGGTCCTGGACCTTTACGAGGAGTCGCAGAGTCCTCTTAAAAGCTTTTAATGGAACGTGGTATCAACTGACGATTATCCCTGTACGCGCTATACTAGTGCATGTACCCAAGGCCAACCTCCGGCTGGTGAAATTATAGTTATTTTCTTATTTGCACCTTATTTTAATGATACTTTATTATATTTGAAATATTATTTATTTATTGTGCACACCTGCCACAGTGTGTCTTTTTTAACCCAAAGGTTGACTGGTAGAGAATACCTACCTTCCTTTGTTGCATTAAGTTTGCCTAAGTACCCACTTCTGTACATCATCATCACCCTTTTTACTGTTCCCAATGCTGGGACTGTACTTACATAAAGTTAAATAATTAAATAAATATTCCATGACAACACTTAGCAGCATAAAATAGTGAGATTACAAGCATGTATAACTTTTAGGAAAGCTTCTAAGACCACTACTAAACGTGTGCTAAGCACGTGGCAATCATTAATTAACATCGCCGGCTAAGCGGCACACGTTGTTCAATTCAACACCTGAGGGCAGCATCATTATTTGCTCACATCTATTTGGGATAACTTAATTGCGCTGTCAAAATATTCATCACTCGGCTAGAGGTCTGAGTTTTATCCAATTTAAAACTCATTGATCAACGTCTAGCAGTCTGCCTGAGAAAGTGGTTCTAATTTTCTTCACATTGCTGTAATGGGTTATCAACATACTTCATTAAGGGCAGTAAAGTAATATTGCTGTGGAACCACTTACTGGTTAAACACACAAAATTTGTGCAATCTATCCAAGTTTCTATTTATTATCATGGCCAGAATGTTCACGCGACACCTCTCGTGGGACTTTGTTGGCTCGCATATTAAAAATACATAAAAACTCATGAACAGATTTCACACGAGATGATCGACAAAAAGTATCGTGAATCGCCACTTTACATGGAACTTTCCTTTTCTACCTAGAGCTGATCTGCAAGTCAATGCAATGAAGATTTAGTGTCTTCACAGCAATTACACTTTTTTTTCTGCAAATGACTAAATAGTTAATTGGCTCGCGTGAACGATTAATTTTGATTGTGGGCAAGTGAAGCCAAACATTTTTGTACTGGTGGAAATAATATATAGTGTTAAGTTGGCTATCCTCCAGAGGCTGATCCACCCAGAGCAGAATTACCTTTCTGCTCTGGGTGGAGCCGGAGGGAGTGTCAAACTTTTACTGGTTAAAACCCACAAAGTTCCCTTTTTGCGAGGGCTACAGTAACTCCTTCGAACAAACTGCAGCCCTTGTAGGTATCTGCCTTAGTGGCCTCGTCCTTTACAATATTTTATCATAACAACAAGAATTACGTTTGGGAACGTGAAAACCAGTTTCATCAATTAGACAACTACAAGTCCAAAACGACATTTTCAGTTATCACCTGATAATGCTTTTTTCGAGACTTGATAACCGAATAGGTTGTCAAGTCTAATTCTGGACTAGGGTAGGTTAATGTTTTATTGTGATCTTATGTCGAAAATTCTAGAACGGGCGGAGTCAGCTATAATATTGGATCATTATAGTCATTAGGTACTAATTAACTACAGGCCTCTTATCAAGAAGAGAATTTAAGATTGTGGATAACATGTTAGGAATTATTGCACACTTCGGGGCCCTTGTAGTCCGGGGGCCCCATTTCATTGATACGGCGGTAGCTGCGCCAGTGTCTGTGAGTGTTATATGTTCAAATATTTCCGGGTATAGCGCACGTGTGACAGTGGCTGCGGTCTTGATGGCGCGCGTGCGCAGCTCGAGAAAGCTGCACAGTCACGTAAAGCAATTACACGGAGCGGAGGAGGGCGGCCGGCACGCTCGACTTATCGTTATCATAACATCTTTACACCTCATCTTTCTATTGTCTCCACCACCATGCTGATCGAAATAGATATCACTCATGATCAGAGGTCAGAATTAGGTAGAGTTATTTGAGTACTTATACTAATTTCATACAGCGAAAGAATAAAGTGGGTATGCCTCAAATCTCGAGATTAATTTTGAAGAGCAGATTTTATTTTATGACTTTTTCAGAAATATAGCACAAAAAATTTCTTCCTGCATTAATGTAAAAAATGCGAATGTAAAAAAGTAATACTAACATAGTTTTAAGACCATTGTTACTAACAATACTAACATAGATTTTAAGACCTTTCTAACTAATAATTCTATGGACATTATTTGTTAGTCCGAAATAAATGTATTTTATTTTTATTTTAATTTTATTAATGACGAGGATGAGGAAGTGGTTGTTAATGTTACCTCAGTTGACATAGAGAGATCTTTTTCAATTAAAAATACTAATAAAAATTGCATGTTAGTTATATAATTAACATGCGTCAACTGAGGGATTTTTATCTAGAAATCCCGGAAAGATCCATATTAACATCAACATTTCGATGCAAGTACATGAATAACCCTACCTAATGACCCCTGCCAAAGACACATACATTATACCGACTGCTCATATTCTTACGAAACATAACGCAGAACTGAAAAGTTTGTATTTTTTTTTGTTTTTCTATCATAAACAACTAGAAAGTGGAATAAAGATGAAAATAGAAGCAAAGTGAGCGTTTCTGTAAATGATACACCGGGAGATGCAATCGTATAGACGCGACCGGTCTGAACCAACAGTGAAAGTGATATTGATAAACTAGCAAACACACCAAACATGATGCGGTTTCCCTTAAGTTCGGCTTGTTGTCACATGGGAAAATGAAACATGGAAGAAATTTAATAATTAAATGGTATGGAGATAAGCAGGGAGGTCACGACCCTCAGCATTGAGGAACACGGCGCAAGAAGGAGGGGGCTGGAGATTAGAAATGATAAAAAAAAACAGTAGATTTACTTGGCATGTACGATTTGAGATCTTCTAAGTTACTAGGATTACTAACCCCGAACTTTTGTGTTGTTCCGTCTGTTTGTCCGTCCGTTTGTTAGTGGGCTGTATCTCATAAACGGTAAGAGGTAGAAAGTTCACATTTTCACAAAATGTAAATTACAATAAAGTTAAAAATAACGTACAAGAAATATTATTTTGTCGAGATTTTTTGCTCGATTTTGATATTGTAGTATGAAACCCTTTGTATGGGAGTCCGATTAACATTTGGCCAGTTTCTTAATCACTGCTAACAGTCCTCTATAGATTGGCCTCACATTCTTCAAGTGTCCTCGTGTTCGGAGAGTTCTTAGGGTTCATATGTACTATCAAATACACTTCCGCCTGACCACCGCTCAGTTCATCTTTGCCTTCACTTGAAATGAAAACTTCAAAGGATTTGGTTTAGCGTCGCGCCATAGGATTCAAGCGATAATTTTTTTAAGTGATCAGGCAGAAATTACCGCGATGGTACACTCCCATGGTTTTGTAGGAAGTTAAAGTCGGCTCATGTTATCTCTACTCCTACTTGACTTCCTTTGCACATCAGGTGAGTTGACATCAGACGGTGACTGCAAGATTTTCAAAGAAACGCAAGTATTCAACCTGTTTCATGGTGTTTTCACAAGATTATTTTACCTAGATTCAGTTAGATTCTTCTATCCTGATTAATTGCCGTAAGTCTTCTATACCTTACAACTTCAGTCTCAAGTAAATTGTGTTGAGTTACTTTCATCGGCACGAGACGCATAATTTGTAGTATAATATAAAAGTTAGGTTTAATTGGGGTGGAACAATCGCTGTCTGAAATATGAAACTCGGTTAACTGACTATAATTTGACTCAAATGACTGTATATTAGTTTTATATTTGAAATTTTTCGTCAATTTGTCTTCAGGCTGAGATTAGCTTGAAATTTTTGGATTACCTGCATTTGACATATCTATTCGACACCATATCTGGTGCTGGGGGTGTACCTCAGCACCAGATATGGTGTCGAATTGATTGTAGCTTACGCAACTAAGTACTTAATTAATTAAAAAAATAGTAATAAATATTATGATTATCTGTTCCAATTACCAACTCTGGAAGACCAATTAAACGGTGGGCTAATTACATCTTAAATAATGCAGGAACAGACTGGATGAGCAAAAGCAAACAAAGAAAAATGTAAACAGCCAGAGGAGGCTTTTACTCAAAATAAAATCCATACCAGTGAATATATAACTAACTCTACTAACAACAACAGTTTCAGTGAACCTACTAATACTACAAACGAATTTTAAAATATCAAAAATAAGGTATGAAAATAAAATGGCTTTATTATTATTATTTATGTTTATCTGTTCGTGCTTTCTAAATAAATAGTGCAAAATCATCTTTATTCGAGCTGAAAACTATAACGGATGAGTCTATGTATTATTGAATAGCATGTCATTAAGAAAGAACGTCATGTTTAAACTTGCGTAGTCAAATTGTAAGTACAATTACCATGATAATGTTAGCGAGTCACTTTCGGCTCTGATTAACGACTGCACTCGTGGGCGACTGACGTGACTTTTAATTGGCTGGTAACGAGCTGAAAGTTTTTAAACTAATGAATGGGAATCGCTTAGAAGATTAACTTTTCTTCTCCATTGCGGGTAGAAAGCGAGCGTGTATACTAAGATTTGTTAGCTATTGTTAGAATTTACCTATTCAGATTATTATTCAAGAATTACTAAGCAGGTAAACACTAAATGAAACTATGCATCCGTAATATTCACTAAAATGAATTTCTCTAGCTGCAAATCGTAAAAACGAGAAATAATCTATCTCTATTGAAGCGTTTCCATGAAAAGGCATGACTTGCTGAGATGCGCGTGCGCAGCTCCAATGATACGAGACTTGAATTAATCTGTGAACGTACGTAAAACAAGCTATTGAATTGTTTTAGTGGCTTTCATTTCTAATGAAAAACTTAGCGAGTGATTTTTATTGTTATATTTTACGATGATTGCAATTTTCACTTGCAGGGTCAACGATCAGCCGTATGGGAACGTTCAATGAAACCGATCATTGTTCAAAGTTCACATAGTTAGATAAATTATCTTGAGGTTTGGCAATTACCTACTACGAGTACTTACAGCTGATGTCGTCATGAGTTCGTAATACATGCTTGACACAGAGATAAATTGTCTGTACGTGTATTATTTCCTTAATGACCAATAGCGGATAGAATTTCGATCATGCAGGTGACTAATCTTTACTAATAGATTAGCCAAATCAGTACATAGGAGATATTATAGCGGACAACTGTGTGCGAAAACTCAGGTACAAGCTTTCTACCTTAACACTTATAGTCACGTGCGGCAATCCAACACGACCGGACAGAGATCAGGCGCAGGATCACCAGTTTTCTGATGATGGTGATGATGATCAACTTCCAAACTACAGCTGCTACAGAATAATTCTTAAGTCCAAAAGTACTTTTTACCCGACCTGAGAATCGAATCCAAGACACTAAACAGTCACGCATGCGATTACGAGATCAATTGGACTGCGTTATGTAAGAACGAATTAAGCGACAAAACTGAAAAAAATGAGTTTTGAATGCAGATCGATTCCAGGCATTATTAACTATGTAAATTATTTTGTGTTCAAAAGTCAAACCTAGTGCCTTATAATAAGGGGTGAATTAAGCGACATTTCAAATTTTTTTAGAAGTTTTGCACACATTAGTTACGTAATAAAGAATTATGCGCCTTAGTTACTGTTACAAAATACACAAACAGGATTTTAAAATGCAGAAACGAATTATATCCACAAAAGTTGTAGATAATCCGTTTAAATTTATTTATTAGCCGCCTAAAATGGCAGCTAATTCGTTGTTATTTTGAGGTATTTGACTGTAAAAATTATTCAAATTTATGTGTATCCCATAATCAGTAATGGCATACAAGATCATCTTAGAGAAATGGTATAATTTTTGTTTAATTTGAGAAATTTGTATTAAAATATTTGGATTTAATCTTATACTACACTTTATTTCACCCAAAATAAATCGTATTAAAGAATCAAACGACAATAATGTCATAGTACGTTATTGACAAATTTAATTAATTTAATATATAGCTATAATACATTAACGAATTAAGCGGAAAAATGGCTATATCTTTTAAAGTATATTCTGCACTGTAAAAATTCTGAATTAATCTAAACTTTATACACATCTTAATTTACAGTAAAAAAATCATACACGTAACATAAATAATGAGCTCACAGCGACAATTTTAACTTTAAAATCTTTGAAGCTCATTTTCTCAAATTCTCTCTAGTGTCGCTTAATCTGTTCTTACATAACGCTGTCCAATTGTTTTTCTTTGCCCTAGCTTCTTCCTGTAACGTGGCTTTTTAATCCTTTGCTGCCATTTATGTTGCTGGTAAGTATCATCGTCTGAAAGGCTTTTGCATGTCCTTTCGGATATTATCATCCAGGTAATTACCGTCACGAGAACAATGAGACCATTAAAAGAAGAGAATCATCATTTCGCTAGTCTTTTTCTGATTAGCTTGTGGTCGGCTTGAAGTCTAACCAGATGCGGCTGAATACCCATATTTTACGTGGGGCGACTGCCTATCAGACCTAGTTACTGGCCAACACGATACTCCTTGGATAGACTGATGGTCAGATTTTCTGACGTCTTAATCACTGAGCTATCGCAACACTTCTAATTTAATGAAGTGAATAGTTTATGATAAAGGCTTTCCTATCCTAGACATACAATAAAAATAAGTGAAATATCTTTATTTAATTAGCCTTCATCCTCTCTCCTAGCTTTGCTGTGCCCGACAGGGTCCATATTGATCCTAACTATATTTTTATACCATCTAAACATGTACATATGGAATGCAATAAAATATTGAGTATTGAGTATTGAGTATCTTTGTAGGAAAAATTATGATTGAGGAAAGAAATACAAAACTCAATCGGAACTTAATCGCGAAACGTGTGTCCGGATAATCTCTTAACGCCAAATTCTTGGCTCATACATAACCTCAAATTTCTCAATTAAATTTGCACCACACGTAGTAAAGTATAGTTGTTACACATTGAAGCGCGCCTGGATAAACCACAAGTATTTGAATTGAAAGTCGCTTTTCTTTCAAATTGTTAAACACCGCATTTTTTATTGGCAAGTGTTTTTGTGCAATTACTCTGAAGCTATTAACAGAAATTGCGTATGCAGTTATATCAATTAGCAGCTGCATTTAATTAATTAATTAATGTTTCACAATCTTTTCGTCATGAACGGGCATATTATGTACAACGAATGTACAATAAAAAGAAAAGCCTCTCTCGTATCGTCCGTCCAAATGATTGATAACGAGCGTAACTGAGCACTTGCGTATCGAACACATATTGCGGTGACGTATTGATTAGGTGATTCGCCAAAGAACAGCGCGGCGTGGGCTCAAGGTTACGCCACGCAACACTTTCACCCGCGGCCGCAGTTCGTTGCTCTCCGAATTCAGCGTCTCCGTACTCTCAGGTTCACTCAGTATCAATGGCCATCCGCTCGAACCTTGCACCTTGGAGCGCACGCAACAACACAAACGAAATTACACTCAAATATCATGGCAATAGCAGCCACTTCCGAATAGGGCGGTGCAGCTCCAAGATGCTATCCGTTGACGTTTACGTTCAATGCCCGTGTTAATGGTACCGAGAAACGTAACGTGGCCCACTTTCTCTTTTAAGCACACGTTGTCTCTTTCTTCATTTCGTATCGTGGGCTCCGGCGAGCGAGATGGTGGTATTTAAGATGTTTCGTTTGGGAAGCTGGGCTCGCTTTCTTCGCCGCACTTGGCATTGGAGGTGTACAAAATCCGGTAACTTTCGTTGGCGGCGTGCGGCGTGCGCCTGCGCCGTGCGCGTTAGTGCCGGTCGGGCCGCGCGCTACGTTACAATTAACCCGTCTTTCATGGTTACGTAACGATTATTTTATCAGTGCGGTAACTGATAGTATTTGTTGTCCTATGATTGTAGTCGGTCAGTTTGTCCGATCTGCTGCCGCGGGTCGCGATAGAGATAATTGATTGTTTGTACTTAGTTGTACGTATATTTTTCTTTTTCAACGAAGTATTACTGTCTATATTTTACATTTTATTTATCTATTATTAGTGGATGATACATATGTATTTTCCAATTTGGGGGAAAAGACTAGACTGCAGATCAAGAAAAGCATCTGCGCAATAGTATTCAAGTATTTTGCCTTTTCATCTTTTTTTATAGAGCTCTAGCACACTTGCTACAACGTAACCAAGCCGTAGACGCTGCGTAGCAGCAGCAGACACGTTCGCTACGTAGCAAATGCGCCGTAGACGTAGACACTGCGTAGTAGATGCTTTGTAGGGAATACATAGCACTCGCATCGTTGACGCTCCACGAATTTTTATGATTTTTGTGACCAAAGACTCTACGCATTATGTGAACTCGAGAATCACGGTTATTTAGCAAAACTATTTTTGGTATACATTTTAAACCAAAACATTGTCCCTACTTGTAGAAACTAATATTATGTAATGTAAACATTAAAATGTGCGTACTGACATACAATGTCACTATTATATTCACATTAGGTTACACTCACGTTTGACAAAATTACACGCGACCTACTTCAGGGTTACACAATCGAAAGTTGTCACAAAATGTTATCGTCATTTTAGTAAAACTTATTCTTTTATTATTTTGTAACCCGATTAAACGGTAGACCAGTTTTCGGTTGAAGAATAGTACATTATAATCACTAACATTACACACTTACGTGTAAAGTTAGTGATTACAGTCGTGGCGGTATTTAGACCCGAGCTGTGGCGAGGGTCTTAAGAGGGCAGATACCTCTTTGCTAATCGCGTTGTAGACGCTGTGTAACAGCTGATAGTAACAGGTGAAATGTAGCAAACGTGTCGTAGACACTGCGTGTTTGCGGGTGTTAAATGAATGTTTGTCGGAGAATAAATTGATCAAGTAACGTCGATAAACCATATTTACTAGATAAGAAGTCGCTATATGGACGTTAGGGATTGTTCGTGGGATGCGGGATTGTTCGAAAGAGTTACCGTGGCCCTGGAAGGAACGCAAAACGCAACTGAAGGAACACAGGTGGATTTTTGTCACTAAACGTCTGACCCGCTCCACCCAAATCGGAAGAAGTTATTTTATGATTTCCCACCTCAATAAAGAAAGAAGTGGAATCTATAAAGAAGTGGTTATATATATAGACATATAGGTATATTATTAATAAGAAACAATACAATTAAGAAAAAAACACTAGGAGTTACACCTGTATCGTGGGTACATTCAAAAGCATGTAAACTCACATATACAAGACATCCAGAGCCGGAAAAACGATCTATGTTTTGGCCATACAAATATTTGTTCCGTGCGGGAATCAATTCCGCTACATGCAAAGCATCAGCTAATCGGTTAGGTACTTATAATCTAATTTAAAAAAATCTTGTGTCACAGTATTTGTTATCAACTCCTCCAAAACAGATTGACCGATTATTTTGATATTTTTTGTGTATATTTAGTAGGTCTGAGAATAGGACCCCACATTATTTTCTAATTTATAGGGCAGAACAACGTTTGCTGAGTCATCTATTAAATACTAGCTGACCCAGCGAACATCGTATTTGTACCGCCTAACAGTAAATGAATGTAGTATATCTTTCGATGTAGTCAACTGATTGTGGTGAAAGAAAGCCTAAGTTATATAATAACCAATCAAGTTACATACAATTTTAACGTATTTAAGTTATGTAAATCGATTTCGTACATTTTACGTGATGCGCGCACAACAAAAAACTTATACAGATTTATTACATGTATAGATTAGTACCTACCTACTAGCACTATTTTTAATACAAGTTTGTTGCAGTGGATATGTTCTAGATGTGTCTCTGCATTTACGGGGCCGCACTGAGCGCTGATAGCTACAAGACACATCTCTAATCGTCTCCCAAAGATCTTAATCGTACATTGCACGAGTGAAACTGATTCTCATCTCTAATGGCTACACAGCGCCGTCTTGTTTAACCTGGATAAAAGACATGGAAACACAATAGGCTAGATGATTAAGCATCTATTTTCCCACTGAATTAAAGGGAATTTTCTCACACAGAGATGAAACTAACTTCGATTACTTCTGTCCAAGAACGATGGTCTCAATGTTATTAAACTATTCATTTATTTTGGATCGCTGACAAAGGATACACAAATGAACATAAAATCAACTAGTGCTCCTTTAGTTATAGGAGACCACAATATGCACATATTACAAGCTAAAAAGCTAATCAAGATAAAATATGTAGAAAGAAATAACAATACACAAATAATTTAGAAGAAAAAATAGGATTAAATAAAATATGGTACTCAGTATGGTATTCTAAAAATAAAATTGAAGTGTCTGTTTGGAATATCAATATTTTTTTTTACTAATGAATATGAAAGTATATTTTTTGTTAACACGATTTCCCAAAAAAAGGAACGACGTCAAGTTATTACAAAAAAAAAGGAAAATAAGTTAATAAAATTGTTATTTGTGGCAGTTAAGGGGCCGGCGGAGGATGAATTTCCATACAAACGTAATACCACGCTCATTTGCAGTTGGAGCATATTTCCAACATATTATGATGATATTTGGTTATAGACAATATTTATCTAGGTTCCTACGTCTTTCTTTTTAAAAAAAACAAAAAGAAATTTAAGGAAATTGTATTTCGCACTTTTTTATAGCGTAAATGGCAAAACATGCCATTTGGCTTTTCTTGTATTAAAAATAACAATATTTCGAATATTCTCGACGTAGGAACCTAGATAAATATTGTCTTTAACCGAATATCATCATAATATGTTGGATATATGCTCCAACTGCAAATGAGCGTGGTATTACGTTTGTATGGAAATTCATCCTCCGCTGGCCCCTTAAGCTCCTTTTTTTTCGAGATTGTGAGTGTTACGTAAAAATTAAAATATTTGAACAAATTATTGTATTGCCTATAGAATCGTAGGAGATTGGTGAAGTGACTCAGATTAGTTTGTACTCGTAATACTGTGACATACAATAAATTACAATAGCTTTTCTATAACACATTTAATGTAATTATCATACCTAATTAGCTATTAATAAAGTAAACGTGGCCATATTAGGTCCATTTAAAAAGGTAATCAAGTATCGATGTTATTCTATGCAAAGCCGGTGGTACAGCTTGCGTATCTCGAAGAAATTGACCCAGTTTTCTGAGAAAATTGCCTTATTTGCATGAACTTGTTGAAAAAGTATATCAGTCTGGCAGCCGGTGCCACACAATGTAAATGATCCACGTCTCAGTTCCAACCTGTGATTAACGATTTTTTATGATAGGCAATTAAAATTAAAGGATTGTTTATTTTCATAACAGATAGAAGCGATATTCATTTAATACGAAACTCTTCATAAGCTGCGGGAATGCTGTGTGTGTGTGCGTAAACCGTGTGTTTCGAGCTGTGGAATGATAGGCAACTGAAGAAGCAGACGTTAACCTTTTGAGGTTGGAAATCATCCAATGACATGCGGGAAGGCGTGTCAGACCTTTACTTACTGAAACCACAACTGTATCCTTCAGTTACCCTTCGCGTTCTAAGTCCGCGGGTTTCCTTTTCAGAAATTCCCCGCGGCCTTAGCGGGCATCGGCCCTGCAAGTACTACGGATTTGGTCACGTTTCTTTGAGACTCGCGAGACATACTACGTATCGTCGACGACTTGGGCTCAGTCCGGACGGTTACCTGACGGCCGGACGGCGAGCTACCCTTTACTCTTCTTCCACAACTCGGTGCTACGGTAGCCGATCGTCGTCCTGTGACTCCTGACGCAAAGGGCGTCTGGAATGCTGTTACTGCATCTGGGGCGTAAGGATATCCGTGGACGCACGCATGAGGAAAGAACACGGTTGGGTTTAAGTCAGTAAAAGTCTGATACACCCTCTAGCTATGCCTTAAAGCGGGAGAAATTAGTTGATAATTTTCCAGCTCAAAAATAAAAAGAAAATACAAATCTTCATTGTAGTAAAAGATTGATGTGCCTACATTTCGAGCTCTCAAAACAAGAACTCATAAATTAAACGAACATGTCGAACCAAAAATGCTTAAAATGGAAAGTGAGCGATCAAAAACAAGTTGTGTGGATTTATTTACTTGGTCCAATGAGGGATTTCCTCCCAGTGTTTTGGTTTAGTGAAACCGGAACCGAAGTGAAACGTGTCTCGGACTCGCTCCTACACCTGACTTTTCTCGACAGCTGATATCGGCTATCGCATAACAGATGCGCTTGTGTGCTCAGTGAAATCTTTTTTCCATTATAGATTAGATTTTCTTTACAACAGTTTAAATTAGCGTGAATTTTAAATAAACTTTTCATCATTAATTTTTATTGATTTTCTTAAAAATGTGAATGAGAAATGTGCTCGTTATTATAATATCTTAAAGCTATAATCAATAAGCATATTAAGTTATATAACGTTATCGTTATGAATAACTGCATTTAAATATAACATTATTTATTCACGATATTAAATAACAACTTTGAATATTTTGCTGAATTTCTTCACGACTTAAAAGGAATTTCGTTACAATCGGAAGATATTCATCTTCGAACGTACAAAAAGTGGTCAGATATTTTTGGATTTTATTTTTTTAAATACATTGTCCTACACTTGGAATTAGGTAGGTACATACTCACACACCTACTTATATAAAGTGTGTGAGTTTAAAAATGTTTAAACTAATAAACACTAGTAACTCACAACCGGAACAACTATCTGTAGGCCATTCAAATATTAACTATCCTCTGGATATTATATGGATTTAGAGAATATAAAACAATTTTTACAAATAGTGTTCGCCACGTTTCCGCATTGTCGCTCTACATCATCATTTGTATATCTAGGGCTATTTATCAGGGAGGGCCTGGCCCCTGACATGCCTGATTTTTGTGTGAAGTTATCAGCATTTTGGCGTCCATCATAGAATTTCGAATCGATAGCCTACCATTCTGAGGTGGGCGCTAGACCACACTGGACTGAGCACGAGCCAACCAACTCTCCCCCCCCCCCCCCATAGACATTAAGTACACCAGTCTGCTAAAACCTCAGAAGGAATAGGGTTATTTCAACCCCTGTAAACACACTTTAAAACTTAAATACCAGTCTCTATTATAACCCGCAGTCTACGACCGCTGCTTCCTAATAAAAGCTTGTTATGTTAATCCAATTAATGCTGTACAGTGTTAAATGTTAATGTCGATCTAAAACAGATGCGTGACCCAGTGCGCCGTGCTAACCGGTAGTGCGGTATTATCACTAGCTAACTCTTTTATCTATGCTAATGCATGCTACGCGCGTAAACCCGTGCCTACTCGACTGCATTATGGAAATATGTGCAATTCTTTAGTAGGTACTTGGGTTTTTTTAAATTTGTCCCTCTACTTTACAGGTATATATAATATATAGGTATTTAAAGAGTAATGGCAAACTCCCGAACAAAATATTAATGGCATATTTACTGCCAGTTTCCGGTACGTTGATCAAAATCAAAATTAACTAATCAGCTGTTAAATTAACAGCTGTGTCAAATCAATTCGGGTTGCTGAAAGGATGATTAGTGAAAAATTAAATAATCTATGATCATTTTGATTTGTCATGTGGATTGTTTTTAGTTATGGTCACATTGATTGGACATTTCAGTTTCAACTGTGAAAAAGTTCCATAAGACCTTGTATTAAACCAGTAAAAAAAAATAACCTGCGTCGTCCTTGACAACAAAACAACTTTGCTTGCTACAGATAAATATGTCAAAACTCGCGTTAAATTTTAAATAATTGTGTATTAATATTTAATAATATTTTTTAAATGGCTTCATGAGGGAAAGATTTCACAGAAAGATAAAAGTGCAAACTATTAAAACTGGTTCAAAAGTAAGTACGCCACAAATAAGTTACAAATACTTAAGTGAAGAAACATGATATACATTTCAGAGGTTTTTTCTAGAAAACCTTATAGAAAATAAAGCAACAAATGCGATCTCAATTATACAAAAAAAATAAGCTTGGGCATGTCTAATTAGAGATTACAACAGCATTGCTGAGGTGCCTAGAACTCAAAGACAGCTCTACACTGCCTTTTCGAATTTGAAAAGGGTTACGAGGCAGAACATCGCTAATGAAAATGTAACTATACAATCGGCCAATGTCTTTGTGTTTAGCAAGCTATAATGAATACAGATCTATAACTTCTGATCAACTTGGGAAATTATTTTAAATAAACAAATAAAACAATACAGATGAAGAGGTATATAATTTAGAAAGCATATCATATACACTCTTTACATTTATAAAGATCGTCTTCTCATAAACTTTATTATATTTTTCTAACAAACTTATTTGTTTCAGTCACAAAATGAAATGGCAGAAACACTCCTACAACAGTTTTTAAAAGATGGAATAGCTGATAAGGTCTAATAATAAAACAAGATTGAAAATATCCTTGCAGTTTCTTGCACATTCTTCTCCATAGGGATCTACGCTTGGAATGTGGAATCAGAATCTTTTTAATTGTATTTAATGTTATTGTTATTAATAGAATGTTACTTTAACTATCTAATACTGAAATTAAACATTTGATTTGAATCTTTGTTTATATTTAAATAATCATCCATCCTAATGTTTCAGTGATAGCTTATACATTATGATTAGAACTAAATTTATAAAGCTATTAAATCTACTTTAATTATATTGCGCTCTTCTTCTGGAATCGAGATGAATCGAGGCTTGATTTCTACTGGCTGTTGATTTATGCATCCTTATATCATCAGCTACTATTATTTGGAATGCTCTTGTTGCATAAAAATAGTACTTTTTCCAATGCACTGATAGATTTGTTTCTGAATGTTAAAGGTTTTATTTTTGGATTTATCATAATTACTAGGAACGTGATTGCGGCTTTGCTCATTCGGTCCCAATTTTTTTATATTCTTTCTGAGTACTCGTAGGGATACTTCCTTTATTGAAAAATTTGCCGAGTTTGATGCAATTCTTCATCACTCCTTGTGGATACACATATATCCGAAAGAGACATCTACAACAAAACACAAAAATGAAATGCTTTTTGCAAAAACACATTAAAAACATTGTGATTTTACTTAATAAACATGATTTCATACCGTAAAAATGATAATCTGCAGAGAAACCACAAGATTCACGTAAATAGCCAATATTATTTATTTGTTAATTTGTCAACATGCACTGTAGGCGTGTGCAACTCTTTACTGGAACCGACTCATTGTTCCGAAACATTTTAGTGTTCCGAAAGATTGGAACATCAGTAATGTTTTAAATGCATCATTTGGGACAATTGGAACACTCAAACACTCTTTACTTTAAGTGACCAGCAGTCTTTTTAAAATGTAAATAGTGTAGTAGGTATAACTAACGACCTGAACTAAAAACATCTGCTTTAAATTATGCTCAAATTAAATTTCAATAAAACTTATAATTTGACGCGCTTATATCTTGTGCGTCGATGTTTCAAATGTTCCGATGTTCCAAATTTTCCTTATGTATCTTGTGAGCCGATGTTTCAAATGTGCCGTTTGCATCTATTGACCCGATGTTCCAAATGTTCCGTTTGTTTCTTGTGAGCCGATGTTTCAAATGTGCCGTTTGAATCTATTGAGCCGATGTTCTAAATGTTCCGTTTGTTTCTTGTGAGCCGATGTTTCAAATGTGCCGTTTGCATCTATTGACCCGATGTTCCAAATGTTCCGTTTGTTTCTTGTGAGCCGATGTTTCAAATGTGCCGTTTGAATCTATTGAGCCGATGTTCTAAATGTTCCGTTTGTATCTTTTGAATCGAAGTTCCAAATGATACATATCACTGTTTCGGAACATTTTAGTGATTCAGATGCAATGTTCCAATCGCAAAGATGACATACTTTTCCCACGCCTAATGTATTGATTTCTTGACAAAGCTTTTGACAGTAGTTTAATCTATGATCAAAATAATCAGCGTTCCAGAAACCGAAAATGGCATTTCGCATGTGATTTTGTACTAAGATCTGACAGCGCGGTCAACTAATCAGATGATCAAATCAAAGTAGCTGATCATCCTTTCAGCAACCCAACTAATACTTGACAAGAGATTTGACAGCTGATTAGTTAATTTTGATTTTGATTTGCGTTTCGGAAACTCGGTGTTAATTAATTTAATTTAATGATAAAATATAAAAAGTATAAGTATTTAAGTAGATTAAATTTTTAAACAATTTCTTCAAATATAACTTAGCAAATTGTTTCGGCGGCATCATGGTGGTATATTAAATATATAATTTCACTAAAAATTTTTCTCGCCGATGATTTTTTCCTAAATTAAGTACTGTTTTATTATAATTTTTGTGAGCTATTTTCAATTCGAAAACGATATTTTTGAATAAGTAGATATAACGTCTATTAACTATATCATTGTAGCGTAGCTTTCGTCTTGCATCTGTAGCACAAAAGAAACTCAAACAATTATTAGAATAATCATAATAACATCGGAACACAAAGGTTTATCATTGTGAGTGATCTCTCGCGCAACCCGCGTCGCCGTCTGAGCCGGAACAAATAGTGGGAAGGTATGATTTATGTAGTGCGCCTGCGCAGAGAGAAAGTTGGAGGCTCGAAGCGGAGCGCGTTTACAGGCCAAGGACGAGGGCGTCGCTCCCGACCGTTGCGTAACGCCGTGAGATTATTTATCACACCGGCCGGCGTCCGCGCAGCCCCGCACTTATGACGAAACAATCATGCGCATGACCATCAAAGGACAATGACTCCAATTGCTTTTCGACTTGACCCATCATCAAAATGCCCCGAGCTATATCGCTTTCACCGCCGTGAGAAATTCGTTGGTCAAATACGTGTCCAAACTGTCTGTTACACTAGCCAGAATGTTAAATATGAAAATTGTTATGGACGGCTCGCAGTCTTCCATGATTGTCGAAATATTTTTAATGATAATAATTAAAGAACATTTTAAGTGCGTGGGATAGAAATAAAAATTTAGAGATGTGGCTAGTCAAAGTGACACATATAATTATTTCCTTTATTTAACTTTGAAACGAAATGAACGACATTTTCTCTGCAAGTATAAACTGGCCAAGTGTGAGTCGGACTTGCATACGAAGTGTTCCATATCACAATATTAAAATCGAGCAAAAAAGCGCAGACCTAATAACGTTTCTTGTATAGGAACCTCCTTTAATTTTTAGCAGCAATATAAAATAAAAATATACTTTCTGTGGAAATTCCAATTCTCTACTTGTTCCGGGAACGGACAGACAGACGGATAGACGGTCAGCGGAAGCTTAGTAATAGGGTCCCGTTGGCACCCTTCGGTTAGGGACTCTTAAAATGACATACGATTAGGATTTTCGAAGATTTTATCTTAGCAAAACATCTTTAACAATGAACGCTAAAATTTTCTATAATTTCCCTTTGCTTGTTTGCCTGACAAATGGAAAAATAACAGAAACATAAAAAAAAATTAACATAAATTCAGTGGAATTAAATGCCAAGTTGTGTCCTTAATGCACTTTCACTCTCGTTTCGGCGGTACACAAATGTGCTTACAGTTGTTACGTAACCTCGCTCATGCCTCGTGCTTGCATAGGTAATTACTTACAGAGAAAGTCGATATATTTCGGCGAGAAATGATCGAGAGAACATCAACAGTGGATTACTTTCCGCTCTTCATAACCATTGCGTAACACTACAGCAACCGAATTCAAATCGTTCGCTATGATTTGTTACTTAAGAGACTTTTTTTAAGTGGGAAAATCATCTAATGACATCCCCCGCTTTTGGGCGAAGCGGGCCAGACTTTCACTGAATAAAAACTTACTACTGTTCCTTCTTAGCCACTGTTCCAGGAACTCAGGAATCTCTTTCGCATCACCCATGGCCCCAGGAGGCTTCGACCCTGCGGCCCCTACGGTTGCAGACAACTCCTTGAAGTGCGCGTGGAATACTACACGGCGTCAACGACTTGGGCTCGGTCCGGACGGTTGCCGGACAGTCGGACGGTGACCTAAGCATTGCTCGCCGTCCGCAAGCCCGCGCCGACGGTGGCCGGAAATCGAAATCGGAATCCGACTCGGACGCGAGGGCCATTGCCCCGCGCTTGCTGTGCTTCCTTTGCTAGCATTGCTACGCAGAAGGAGGCGTCCGCCTGCCACTCCTCCTCGCTGCGGACCATGGCCCGTACCAAGGCCATGTTACATAAGAGATGACACGAACAAGTTATTTAAATATTTTCTTATTTTTTATTAATCATTTTTTACAAGGTTACGACGAAAAGAAATTTATAAATATGTAAAGTGAGAAGATTAGAAAATAACGCGAGTGAGAATGAATGCTTAATCAATTATTGTGGTAGGTATTATGAAAGTTACGTATTCTTACCAAAATATCTCGGTGACATAAATTTGAATGTGACTCAGGTCAGGAAAGTCTGAAACAAAACAATTAAGTAATATTAATATAAAGCTATTCCACAATTCAATGAACAGGGCTAAGCCACCGTAGGTGTGGGATTGCGGACGATGAGCAATAGGTAGCTCGCCGTCCGTCCGTCCTGTACCCGTCTGGATCGAACCGACTCATCGAGGGCCTGTACTGTCCCACGAGCGCCTCAAAGATATGTCAGCAAAACCGTTGTAAGCCCAGCAAGACCGAAGACTACTGGGGCCATGGGTCGACTTCTAAAAGGGACCACGGATAGAACGCAAAGGGCAATTGAAAGAACATAAGTGTGATTCCAGTTTCAGTCAAACGCTTAAAGCGAGAGAAGTCGTTAAACGATTTCCCACATTAAAAAAAAGGGTTAAGAAAGCGTTTTGTATGCTCATCATGGCGGGTTAGCTATTAATTAAATGTTACGCTTGCTAACAATAAGTTTGCATAATTTGATTGTTAATCGGTTAATCACACGACCATGTTGGTAGCTGACACCATTACTTCAACTTAGCATTGAAAACAATACACTGTCATTGCCAACAGGCGTCGGGTCATCGCTTTACTAACGTATTGGGTTCAGTCGGTCTAGCGTTAATGAATTTTCCTTCTCCTGTCCCACTCCTGCTATGCCCAGGGAAGGGACAATTTAGGCTAAAGGAGAAATAAACAAACTTCACAAGAAAAAGAAAATCTTTTTTGAATGTAAAACCACTGATCATTGAGTCACAGAAAAACCACCCCGTTGTTTATGTGTTCAGTTCATTCCCACTCCCCTATAACTTGTAAATTGTTGAACCGATTATGATAAAAAAACAGTCCCATCTAAATCGATTCACCCGTTTAAGAGCTACGGTGCCACAGACATACACATACACATAGCGGTCAAACTTACAACCCCCTCTTTTTGCGTCGAGGATTAAAATAAGTACACGATAATTTCTGTCTTTGAAAAGAAACCGAATAAAACTTCTAAATGAATCAAACAGAGCATTAATTCAACAAAAGCCCCTTTTTTTAAATTGGTTACCCAATTCAAACAATGCTACGACACAATATAAGATAGATAAATTGTTTGTTGCTGTAATACTTCCAAAGCTCTCATTACTCATGTGTTATATGATTTCAAAACGAGTTTCTAGACTTGACCAAGAGACGTAACGTTACATTCTAGGCTGTACCATTGTTCTTTTATGATGTCATAACAAACAATAATAAGTCTATTAGCCAAGTTATCTATGTCGTGCATTGTGTTGCAGTGAAATCGTCCTTATACAATGTAGTAGACAATAAGTTATTTTAGCTTCCTGTCGGGACGCTTACGTTGAGCGGCGGAAATACAGGAAAGTGAAAGCATGTAACAAAGACATACCGCCATTTTGCTGAAAGGGACCGCAACGCATATCGTGCAAATTGAACATTACTTACTTAGTTTAAGTTGTCGTGTTAATTAAGTATATTTATAGAGCTCGTTTACTGCGAAATATGATATTCAGAAAAAATATTGCAATGTTTATGTTTATTGTCGCCTGCCAGGAATACAGGATGGTTCGAAAGACCACCGTGGCCCTGGAACGTAAAAGGCAACTGAAGGAACAGGGTGGGTTTTAGACAATAAAAGTCTAGTCCCTCTTCCTTCGCCTAGAGCGGGAGGAGTTACTTGATGACACTCAAAAAAAATGGTAGTACATTGTTTCCTTACGATACTTTTGAGCCAATAATGCCAATCATAGATTATATAACAATGTCTATGACCTAGCCAGTAACTTATTAAAATGTTAAAACAGCTCCATTTTTCAACTTCCTTTCAAAGATACGAATACATTTACGGTGTCAATTTTCTTGAATACATAATAAGGTCTATATTTATGTGCACACATAAGGTACAGATATTACAAACTGTTTGACGTTGTCAGGCAGTTCGGACGATGTGGAGTTATCGTGGGATGGATGTGGTCTGCAACTACTCGTAAATACAAGATGAAAGTGGTGAAATCTTTAGACGGCCGCGAGAAATCGCGGCGTAATAAATAATGCACTAGTTCAGTCCCGCAAGCCCTTACACCGAGCGACTGGTTCCGACACACTCGTAATTCGACAAGAAATATTGACAGTACCCGTTTAGGTGCAGCCAAATACTTAAGTACCTTTCTATTCAGATAATTATCGAAAGATTAAACTACAAGATTTATAGATTGGATAAGCTCCGGTAACGATGATACGTAAGAATTAGAAAATTAATCATGACTCAATACAGACTAAATTACTACTGTCGAGAATTTCACTTTTTGGTTTAACAAAACCGGGTTCGATACCAACTTGTTATCCGGTAATATTGCATGTTCGTAGACATCAGACATCGTTACGAGAGAAAAAATATTTATGTTGGTTAATTTTTTCCTCAAAACATTTGATATCCCTCCAAAACTTGAAAGTTTATATATGTTTACCAACATGTTTTAGTTCCCATTAAGAGCTGTCATGTTAGTTTAATACTGATGGTAATCTCTTTATTAATGTCCAATTTCATTATAGACATGTGAAATGAATTGATGTTGTCGAATGTGACTACTGTCTGACATTAATAGTGTCGCTGTCCACGGTCCTTGGCAGCCGGAGTCATTGGAGTGGAAGATGTTAGTGTTGTTCGGAAGTAGTTTTTATTACATTTGGAATAAGAGTGTGGGAGGTCAGTTCATGTTTGGAGGCAGTGTTTCGTGGCGCCTGCGCCGCGAATGGCGCCTCTCCACCACATCCGCGGAGCTGTCTCGACAACAAACTCATTTGGCGTGACACAAAACCTCACGTCATAATTGGAGCACAATAATTTGATATACTTTCTCCGATCCAACGTTTAAATAATTCATAAAAATTCAAACATTCTACACGCGTATATTCATGCATGAGCTTAATTAATACTTTCAGTTTCTTCTTGAAAATTAAAATACTTAAAAGAACAAAGCGGAACTAGTTTCGCGTTTCTATTTTGTAAGTAACCGTCCGTCAGTGGAAAGGTAGTGAAAATGGTTATAACATTATTATATACATGCCAATTAATTATAAAAAGTTTACACATAAAAACATTTAACACTTCCCGACTTTATTTACAAAAACATTACCTTATTATTTATTGCTCTACACGGCCATATACGAGTATTACAGTTATTGACTTTTACAATTAAACTAGCTGCTGCTAGCTAGCCATGATTCATACGAGTACGAAATTTCATCCAAATCCAGACAGCCGTTCGAGCGTGAAGAAGTAACAAACATACATAGGTACAGACTCATAAACTTTCGCCTATAAATAATATTAGTGTGCTTTATTATTCAAACGTTGTACCTCCTTAGAGTTAAATAATTTGTTATGATTGCTTTGTAGTATTTATTTTTAATTGTTTATTGCAACATTATTTTTATTAGATACTTTGACAAAAAAAAAACCAGCACGAAGAATTGCCAAACTTAAGTGGTAATTGGCAGGGCACATTGCTTGCAGAACAGATGGCCGTTCGGGCCGAAAGATTTTGGAGTGGCGACCACGTACCGGAAGACGCAACGTTGGAAGGCCTCCTACAAGGTGGACCAATGACCTGGTGAAGGTAGCGGGAAACCGATGGATGCAGGACGCACCATCGTTTTCCCGCTACCTTCACGCTGGGAACGTTCGATGTGGCGACGCTTGGGGGAGGCCTATGTCCAACAGTGGACGTGTATCGGCTGAAATGATGATAATGACGGCTACAAAGGTATTACTATCCTGAATATATAAATATTGAACATGAAAGTGGTGTTTCTCAGTCGACTGGTAAGTAGAGCTGTCAGTCGACGTGAAGGGAAAACTTTCAAGTGTCCCTCCTAATCACTGATAGAAGTGCATAACAAAAGTGAAATCTGTTGAATTTCCCCTGCGCCGGCGCAGCGCAGATTGGGAGCGCATGGGGGCGCTATCACCACTCTTGTTATATCAAGCATACGGGCCGATATGTCACTTAGTTTGGTTATTACATACATTACATTGTTAACCTGCAAATGAGATATGATGGCGCTTTCTAATGATATGTCGCTGTTATTACGAAACATCAAAATGTTTCCGATAATTAAATAATTAGTTTCGACTCGAGACTGAAACGTGGATAATTATGGTCCTGCATATTACACATGAAATTACACCTGCGAATTTAAAATGAATAGCTTTTTAAATGCGAATATCGAAGCGTGTATCTGTAGTAACGAGCGTTTAATCGGCGCCGCGGGGCGACATTCGGATCGATCAAAACAATCAGTGGAAAGCTGTCGGTGCTGGCCACTGGCCACTGTTCGCATAACCGCATTCCTGCTCAGCCTCAGCAGACGACAAAAAGAAAAAATTACATCAGCTCGCACCGTCGCGGATGTTAAACTAAATTATCTTAGTATTTATTAATTTTTGTCTTGGATTTATAATTCAATTAGCCACTTCAGTTAACGATAGTAAATTAGATTAGCCCGCTGAGGCGTGGATGAGAACATTAAAATAATATTAGTAGACATTATGAAGATCGCTCGTAGGCATGCGTTGTAACCAACTCGGGGCGCTATCCGGAAAAGTAATTATTATCAATCGTAGTATTTTTTGACAGCATGTTTGGCGAAGTAGTTTAGCGTTTGGTTGCTGTGCTGCGTGTCGCGGGTTCAATTCCTGCACTAAATAAATATTTGTGTGAACTTCAGATAGTTGTTCCGGGTCTGGGTGTCTTGGGTATATGAATTTACATCACATGTTTGTGAACGCAACTACGATACGGGAGAACTAATTCTAATATTATCAAAAAAAAAATATAGAAAGAAAAGTTTGAACCTTTCGTTTTTAACTTCGGTCATTCGAATTCTAAGACAGTTTTTATTTTGCAAGAAATTACTAATAGCGATTCATTTGCATAACTGTGTGCCTACACCTGTAAAACGGAAGTTATGTACAATTTTATATCAATTTAACTCAATTTTAAAGTAGCGAATAGTTTTTACAGTTACTTTCTCACCTAAAATATCAATTAATATATTATTAATCCATTTTATATTGCTAGGCAACCTAAATACCAATCAAAATCAAAGTAATAGATGATAGTTATAAATAAATGGTTGGCGTGTAAATAATTTGACCCTGTTAGCGAGAACAAGGCCGCGCTGGCTCATTTCTCAGGCAAAAGAAAAGAGTTCTACTTGTGTGTGTCTCACTGGAACAATACTGGGGCAGGTGTCGCTCCTAACTTACATACAAAACTACAAACACAATGTTTTTGCTGTCGTATACTAGTCTGTTGTACGACTAATATTGAATTTTAATGAAATCTTTAGAGCCATTGATTTTTAATGAATTTATTACACAGATTTAAATATGTTATTAAGTGTACCATTTGCCACTGGGCGAAGATATTGACCCTTGTATCACAGGTGAGCTAGGTTGTAGTTATTTTGAATCAATAAACAAACCGACTTCCGAAATTAAAGTTATTTTGTACTTTTCAGTGTTTTTAGGGTTCCGTAGCCAAATGGCAAAAAACGGAACCCTTATAGATTCGTCATGTCTGTCTGTCTGTCTGTCTGTCCGTCCGTATGTCACAGCCACTTTTTTCCGAAACTATAAGAGCTATACTGTTGAAACTTTGTAAGTAGATGTATTCTGTGAACCGCATTAAGATTTTCGCACAAAAATAGAAAAAATCAATAAATTTTGGGGGTCCCCGTACTTAGAACTGAAACTCAAAAATTTTTTTTTCATCAAACCGATACGTGTGGGGTATCTATGGATAGGTCTTCAAAAATGATACTGAGGTTTCTAATATCATTTTTTTCTAAACTGAATAGTTTGCGCGAGAGACACTTCCAAAGTGGTAAACCACCAACCTAACCAACCAAGACAACCAACCAACCAACCAACCAACCAAGGTAACCTTCCAAGGTGGTAAGTGGTAGTGGTGGTGGTGGTGGTACGTGTTTTAGATATAAGTTTTTCTTTGTTATGTTTCGTATGTACAATAAAGTATATAATAAATAAATAAATAAATAAATAAAATGTGTGTCCCCCCCCCTCTAACTTCTAAAATAAGAGAATAATAAAACTAAAAAAAATATATGATGTACATTACTATAAAAACTGCCAACGAAAATTGGTTTGAATGAAATCTAGTAAGTAGTTTTTTTTTAATGCGTCATAAATCGAAAAAAATACACTATTGTTAAAACATCGATCAAAGTTACAACACATTACAAGAACTTTTATATTATGTTACTTGCTGCTACGGAACCCTTCATGGGCGAGTCCGACTCGCACTTGGCCGGTTTTTTTTAACATTGAAGTCGATTTAATTTTTTTTGTAGAAAGTATTATTTAAGTTCAATCAATCAGAATTTAGAAATCAATTTACACACACAACACACAATTTACAGATTGTAAATCAAGTTTTTAATTTACTTATTTGCTCTGAAAGATTTAGGCTCTGTTCTATGCAAATACTTCTCAGAATGATTTATGATCCGGAAGGTTACAGGCTATATCTAATAGTAATATGATTCGTTGGTCTCTTCTGAGGAGATGTCATCTTAAGCTATGCGTTAAGATTAAGACAGACGAATCGAATTGCGGGAATTTTCGAAAGAGTTACAGCGTTGCTCGAACGCAAAAGGCAACTGAAAGAACACAAGTGCGTTTTAGTCAGTAAAAGTCTGACAGGGCGTGTCGGCTCAATGTAAAAACACAAGTTGATGTTGTTCTTGCAAAAGATTTAGCAAAGTGATCTAGAATCGACAGATTTAGCAGATCCTGTTTCATGCTTAAAGACAGTCCATGTAATTTTCATCATCGCTTGCATCCAACGTCATTTCTTTTCAAAACAACAAGATTTCAAGAATGTTGTCTCATATAAACATATTTGAGACGTAATATCGTACACGAAATATGTATTTTTTTATTATTGCTAGGCTTGCGTTTGACCACCATCTCACTTGATGGTAAGCGATGATGTGTTCGACGATGGAGCATGCTTGCCTGGAAGTAACCTATTCACACCTGACTTAAAGACCCCTAAATTGTAGCTATCAGGAAACACAGACTCCGGCAGGGAATTCTATTCCTTGACTGTACGCACAATAAATGTGTTCCTAAAACGTTTTGCTGCTTATATTACTTTAAACGAGATTTTTAGGTAACAATCTATATTCACTTTCTTATATCTGCAAAAAAGCTCCAGAAAGTTTATAAACACGGCCGTGCAGGATAAAAATCCGGTACACTTAGTGCAATATTTTTCACCGTTCTCAATCCATGCGTAAGCGCAATTGCAAGCAGTTTATAGGTGACAAGACGATGGCGACGGAACCGGCCTTGCTAACCAACCTGCTTCCGATCCTATACAGATACACACTCACTTAGCTCAGTCGTCTACACTTCATCAATGATCTAATTATTCGACCTACACTTTAATTTCCCTCAATCGTTTAATTTGTTCATGTTCTAAATATTACTCACTCTAATTCCTTCATTTTTAGACCAATTTTTTTTTAATATTCCACAACTATCACACAACACGCCGTCTAGTCTCAAGCTAAGTAGAGCTTGTGTTATGAGTACTAGACAACTGATATATATACTTATATATTTCTAAATACATATAGTCATACATATATAGATAAATTACACCTTTTTTTTTTTTTTTGTTTTCGAGGGGAAACCTTCAAAAGGCGCCCGGACTTTGGGGATAAGTCCGGGGAGTGTGGGATTTTTACCTCACTAAAACCACCCCGGTGATCACCATCAGCACATAGAAGGGGCCCCGTTACCTCTCAAAAGACCATTCCGGAACCCCCTCAGTGCAACGCCTGTTACGACACATCCCTGAGGAGACTTTATAACGGTCTCCCCAGATAAATTACACCTAGAGACAGAACGAATTATCATGCTCATCACACAATCATTTATTCTGGGTGGGAAATGAACCCACGACCTACGGCATAGCAGTCAGGGCCACTAACCACTAGACCAACAGGCCAGTCAATAATACTAGTAACTAGTAATAATGTACTCCTCATTTTAACCACAGTAAGAAAGCCTGTCGATTATGACGTGTTCCAAGACATGTGCGCTCCAATCAACAACTACTTTTAACAATGGCTAGAGAAGGCGGGCCACATGCCAGCATTACGCGGCAGCCATTATTAAGAAGGGTACTATTTAAACATTGATCAGGTGCTACTGAGTGCCGAGAGGAGCGAGGAGAGCCTCGGAGCTGACACACTGACTCGCTTTCGCACCGCGCACGCTGCGCCCGCGCCGACCGACGCGACTCGTACTAAGTTATTAAAACCTTCGTTTGAGGAAGACTTGAAAATGGTTATAAAACTTTAACCAGCAACAGATGGCTTTCAATCGTGATCTATGGAACTTTGATAAGACTTTTAGTATAAAGAAGTAAAAACTTAGTGTTTGGGAAGTATTTTAATGGAACCTTCAAAAATGTATTGATCTGATAATGGTCTTGTTTACGCTCTCAAATGATCGTTTAATTAATGATTATGATCGCCCTTTTTAAAAGTTAATGAGTCACGGATACCTTGGGGTGCCCAACTTCAACGCTAGGCTTTTTTATTTTCTTTTTTCTCTAGGTGGATAATCGTCCAATGACAGACATAGTCGGTGATGTAAGTATTTAAAATATAGTTTTCGAATGATGCCCTTTACTTTTTCCTTAAAGAAAGTTAAACTTTTACGTTAAATGAGTCAAGAAGAATTCAACTTTGTATTTAATTTGTTTTTAATATTTGTGTTTACAAGTGCACTCCGCATCGCCGCATCTCATTCTCAGTCCATATTTTTTGAGATTTAAGTTCTCTTGACGGAAATTAAAACTGGACATGCTCATTGGCACTTTCACTACAATGTTTCCGTTGCATTCGGACTTTATCTCTTTAACGTAAATCCTATCGCGAAAGTGAAAGTAAAAGATAACTAAATATGAAATAATTAAATGAAAATATATAACTAAAAGTTATTTCCACGAACAAAATTTCTAATGTGAAAATAAAATATCGAATAAATTATACGACATTAAGCATAATATAAAAGTTATGTTTGTTGCGCAACATGACGCGAGTCTGTTGCACAAAATGACTATTTTTAGCACACTTATAAAAAGCTTCATTCATTAGTTTTACGCGGACGGCGACAATCTGGCGCATGAATGGACAATAGGTATGTTGAGATAGCCGCTCTCACATACCGTATGATGTACGTCACATGGAAAAAACGAAGAGGTATTTAAAACATAAGTGATGAAATCTTAGAAAAGCTTTAACATTTTCATCAGTTATATGTGTGGAGTGACGAGAATGGATAGGTAAAGTGAAAAATGAACACATTAGAGCAAGTTTTGTAAAAGTTGAAAGGGAACCGATTATCTAGGATGAAGCTCATATGACTAAAAAGTTATGAATATACATGTTGATGGATGAACAGGGAGAGAGAGTAGTGATATGAAAGAAAAGGTTATCAATCATGAATCATCAGCGTGAATGAAAAAAAAATCGTGTTGCGGCGGGGACAAGGGCAGGAAGATGATGATCGCATTAAGTACAACGGCAGCGCATCAAAACGTAAAGATAGATTTTTAAGGTCTGAAATTATTTGACAGAAAACATGCCTTCATGTGGCTAACTCTAATGGCTGCGTTTGCGACATATGCGTTTCACAATACAGCACTCAACAATCCCAGGAGATGGCAAGGTACCGTGACGCAAACCACTCACTTACAAAATCTTGATGCATTCAAACAATGGAATGGGATGTCCTACTGTGTGTGGACGAATTTCGCAACGTCTGAACAGCAATAATAACCGTGAAGCCCCGCGTCGCATCCGCTGTACTACAGATAAGCGTAATACGCCATGTTTGACTTAATGACCAAGAATACTCCAACGCCCATAAACAGCTCCACTAGATAATTTTAACTACTTCAACGTGAAAAAGAAATCTAGAGAATGCAATCATTAGCTTGTGTCATATCCGTGTGACCGTGCCTAATGTAACCACGATATTAAAATGTTTTCATCGAGATAACATCTTTAACGCATCGTCAGGACTCGTTCGTATTCTTTATGATCTAAATTTTATAGTATTTACGCCTAAATGTTGGTATTATAAAGGTTTTAATTAGGAATAAACAGATACAATCTTAATGTGTTCAAACAACACATTTCTAATTAATATTAAATTTCCCGAGAGCTTTTATTATTGGATAATGTCTTGGTTTCATACCAATTAGGGAACCATGTTGGAAGCGGTTACAGCCTACACACAACATTAACTACACGTAGGTAAATGAGGTACGAATTAACAGAAAACAGTTTTACTCACATCGCGATTGAAGTTCAATAGAAACCTATAAACTTGCATGTTAACTTAGATATTAGTGTTAACGTAAATGAGGAACCCCGCGGGTATGACAAGTATAAAATGCGAGCTCTGTGACGCGTGGCCTACTTTCCACAAGCCGGCTTCACCACATGTCGTCGAACCGGATAGCTCTTAGTGCCTCAAAAATAAAGAGTAAATTGCCATGAACATTGAAAATATTTTAAAAAACGTCAGTTGCGTACAGAAAAATCGTTAAACACAACACATGCAAATTAAGTGTGTTCAAATATTCGCGATATGCGAAGAGATTATTTCGACGAGTGCTAGTGAAAGTGAAATTATGCAACTTTCTACAACTGAATATTATTGTTGAGCGATAACAAAACCTCGCATAATTTAGAGTATTGTAGCGTTAACACAGTACTACGGCGTAGCAGCGAGCTGCGGGCGTTACGGCGTAGCAAGCCAAGCCAGGGACAAAAGTTATTCAGCTCTATTTATTTCAAAAATCTATTGAATTCTTCATGTTAAATATTTTAAGACTGAATTTATAACAGTTATTTTATTTTTGAAAGAAAATAAAATTGATGAATAATCATCAAGAGAAGATTGGTATGCAAGTGATGATATTTATAATTTATTTCGCATATTTCACTGCATTTTGCAAGTCAAGATGCAATATTATACTTTTTTAAGAATGAAACGTAAAATCACTTCAGTAAGTAATTCCAAAATTAAGTATCCACCACATATAACATTTGACAGTTTTAATGATTATCACTTCCACACAATTTTCAATCACATTTCACCCTTCCTGAAACCAACCACCACAAGATCCTGTACCTTTTCAGGCGAGCGCTAAATGAGGTTCCAGATCGAAGAAACAGTTTCAGGATAACACAGGCAGCTACCGATCACTGTTCCAGAGTCCACAATCACTGTCACAGTCTGGGGTGGTACTTCACTTTCGTTTTCACGCGCGAGTGTTGCGCGCGCGCTCTGTCCGGGCTCGACTACTCACACTGGTCGGCGCGGCCGCACTCCCTGCCGTTTTATACGCGTGAAAGTTCCGCGCCTGCGCAGACACCACTATCCCGGATCAGAACGATCTGACGTCCATTTGGTTTTGAAATCCTTTGATGACGCTATTGATGTCATTGCGAGTGTGACTGATGATGACTGCGCCTTTGTTATGAAATAATTCTGTTTTGGTAAGGCCCCGATTTGGTTTACGAGGATGTGTTTCATTATGATGTTCGAAGTGGATGTGTTACATTGTGGTTATCAATTTATGGTTAGTTAGATTTTAAAAATATAGTTGAATCGAAGTACGAGTAATGAAGGAGTATGTATATCTGGGACTAAACATATAGCTCGATAGAAACATTCTTGAGAAAGAGTCCGACATAAATCAGACAGAATATTCAGGTTCCTCAAATGTGTTTGGTTTGGGCAGTGGAACCATCTAGGAATCTTCGCCAGATATTCTAGTCGCCTGTACCGCAATGTTTGAAGACGAAACTCACAACCACGCCACGCTTATCCAGTTGATCCATAAATACAAAGTCGCTCGGCGCGCTATAGAGCGATCTATCTTAGCTCGGAAAGGATAACATTAAAAATTAATAGATTAAGTATCTGGTATGAATAGGATCAGCCAGATGAAGTCTATGTCGAAGAATTATTAGCCAATAGAGTAGACGAGTCATAGAGTCGAGATCACGTATCGGTAAGGGCAGCGAGGAACATCCTTAATGTTCTAAAAAGGTAGGAACAGGATGAAAGCGGAAAGTGGAGGACCGCGTGTTGTGCCACAGCTTAGAACAGGCATAATTATGTCACAGGTTGTACTGCAATAGGCGAAATCATTGTAGTTTTAGTTTTGCATGATAATCTAGTTATTAGTAACAATTACAGTAAGAATTGTATATGATAGAAATATATATATATATATAAAAGTAAGCTGTTGTTAACGCGGTTACCCCTCAAAATGCCGATCCCTAAATTAGAACTGTTTAGACGTAACTGTGCATATATGGCGCCACTTATTTACAACTCCTTACCCAAACATATTTCCGAATTACCATATGATAAATTCTGTCGTGTTTTACGGGACTGGTTGATAGAGGAAAGCTTTTATTCAGTAAAAGATTTTTTGAAGAAAAGTTCATGTTGTTACAATTTTTTTAAGGATGCATAAATTTATTTCATGTTCAAATTTTATCTATCTTGACATTGTTATGTAATCAATTTTATAAACTTCAATTACGTTACTCAATTTTATTAATTCATGTATCTATAAATTCTTGTTTTTAAATATTTGCATACCTGTAACTTAGGTGAAATATGCCTCGGTCTATTTTTAGTCAGTAAAAGCCCTCCCACTCCACCCTAGAGCAGGAGAAATTATTAAATGATTTACTACCTTAAAAAAAAAGTCTAATGATGTATCTCATATCTTTGTATAATGTTCCCTTTAACGTGTAAGCGTGTGCGCTTGAGATTCCGAACCCGGTAGTCCTAGAACGCAAGGGGCAACTAATGAACACAGGTGTGGTTTTAGTTAGTAAAAGTCTGACACGCCCTCCTCTCTACCCAGAGCGGGAGAAGTCATTGGATGATATCCGCCCTTAAAAAAAACACTTAACTAACCTAACCAACTTTAAATCAATCCAATTTTTCATGTTGAACGACTAATTTATTCAACAAGAAAAGTTTAAAAAAAAAACTTTTTATACTAAAACCTAAATAAATACATAACATACATAAATGAAATACAAAAAACCGGCCAAGAGCGTGTCGGGCCACGCTCAGTGTAGGGTTCCGTAGTTTCCCGTCCGTCACAATAAGTGTACCCACTAATGAGTTTAAAAAAATGCTTGCATATACGATTATACTACAAACTTAGTCCAGAAATTATTTTGTACAACCTTTTTGTCTTTTTTGTACAAAAACTGTTCTTTCCATCAAGTTCAAAATAATTTTCCTAGAAAGTCCTTATAAAGTTCTACTTTTCTGATTTTTTTCATATTTTCTAAACTTATGGTTCAAAAGTTAGAGGCCCCCCTCTAACTTTTGTTGGACACATTGTTTTTTACTTTTGGAGCGATTATTTCCGAAATTATTGACATTATCAAAAAATAATTTTAGTAAACCCCTATTCATTTTTAAATACCTATCCAACAATATATCACACGTTAGGGTTGAAATTAAAAAAAAATCACTTCCCACTTTACATATAGGGCTACCCTAATAAATCATTTTTTTCCAATTTTTATTTTACCACTTTGTCGGCGTGATTGATATACATATTGGTACCAAATTTCAGCTTTCTAGTGCTAACGGTCACAGAGATTAAGCGAGGACGGACAGACAGACATGGCGAAACTATAAGGGTTCCTAGTTGACTACGGAACCCTAAAAATACAAAGTGCACTCAGGCGTCGAAGTACTCCTCCACATCGCTGTCATCCGGGAATGTGCCCAGAAGACTGGCAGCATTACCACGTTGAATGGCAATGCTAATTCTTTGAGCGAAGAACGAGCCAGCCCTCTGGTCACGCAAGGTGTCGATCCGTCGGCGAGAAATTTACTTAAAAAGGAGTCGCGCACTCGGACCCCATGACCTAGGCTCAAAATTGTAATTACCAATAAGGTTTAAGGGCCGTTTAAAGGTCTCAGCAGCCGCAGCGGCAGCGCCAGCACAGCCCGCCGTACATGGAATATGGGATGGCGCAAAAGTGTCGACACAGGTTGCGTCCCACACCAGAGGCCTACCCACCTTCCACGGTACCAACGTCATACCATCTGGTCTCTTTCCATCGTCACGTACTAAGCCATTTGGTTCTAATACAGCGGGTACGCCGGCGGTGACAAGAGCAAATAGTTTTTTATTTTACACTTTTTACGCAACTAAAAAGTGTAACACATAGCCAGAGTACCTTTTTCTCATGACAATTCCAGTTAACCCTAACCCTGCTATTATACATTGTTTTATTATCGTGTACACCGTCCACCTTCCGGCTCCATCATCAGATCAGTTCGATAGAACCTTATAGCCAAAGTGCACCTTATGACAATTCTAATAAGCACAAACACGGCTAGGATACATTGATTAATTACGGAGTTCCGGTGTCTATCTTCCGGCTCCATCATCATCATCAGATCAGTTCAATAGTACCTTATACTTAAAGTGCATCTCATGACTATTCTAATAAGCCCGAACACGGCTAGGATACATTGACTAATAACGGAGTTCCGGTCATCATCAGATCACTTCGATGATACCATTTTCAACATAACTATTCAGAAACATTCATTTATTTGTATTGTCATAGTCGCTTAACATGTTCATTGTGATATCTGTGTGAGTATAAGTTCCGTTGGCCATTTCTGGTGTTCTTCACCAATTCCACTTCATCAAATGTCACTTTGTGACTGTAAATGCTTAAGTCCTCTATGAAAATACCAAAATAAATATATAGTTGCTCATAATATTTGAGGGGTTTCCTCGATTCCTTATGGATCCCATCATCAAAACTGGATTTTGATTTGGAAACCTTATCATAACTTTCCAATTCATCCAGCTTTTTCGTTACGCTTAGTTATTCTTATAAGAATCTAATAATTATCTTCATGAATTTAGTTTTAAAGGTTTTCTAGACTCGTTTTTACTGAACCAGGCGGCCATCTGAGAAAGTAACGAGTGACTACCAAATGATTACTTTGCCTGCTCCACCCACCAGTATGCAATATAGGGCAATATGGGTAATTTAAAGGGCAATCATTATTTAATATTTATGGTGTTATTCAGAAAACTCGTCTAAAGCTCATCTACACTAACTCAAACAATTAAACTATCGGTGTCAAACCAACTCAGTACACACGAAGCAATCAAACAAACTTTCGGCCTTCATTCACAGTTTTTGATTATTTTTATCAATTTCTATACAATCATTCGAAAGTATATATGTGAGCTATTACAAAAATGACATTTTGATACGCAACAAAAACCATTAGCCGTGAAATATCAATTTAGATTCACACAGAAAGCGGATAAACGCTAAAAGAAATTCTTAATCAAAACGCCGAACAAAAGACTTCAACGCAAGGTAATTCAAAATTTAGTAAAGTTTTTAAGAAAATTAGTTTGAAAATGAAACAACTTTAATATCATACGAACTTTTATTTTGTATTGAAAGTATCAACAAACAAAAATTGTTCGAAAAAATTACTATTACAATAATATACCGTAGCCAGTAACTACTAATAATAATAATAATTTTAATTTTAATTTAATTTTTATCGGATCAGGTGCGGGTCATCCAGCGTAATCATATGTTGGACGATACTGTACTTGATCGCCTCCGAACGGAAATGAGTGACCGTGTCATTACCGCCCCGTCGCAACCTGTGGTGCCAGTTGTGGCACCACCGCCCAGCCACATATCCTTTCATACTGACGAGGTGAGTACTGACACGGTCACTAACGTAAGTACCCAGTGCAATAATGAACTGAGGAGTGCTTTGGAGTGTGCTATTCGGGAGTATCGCAACATGCCGCTTGAGTTTAGGCCGCGTTTACCTCGTTTGCCCATGCGTAATAAGAATAAGGCGCTGGTGGCTGCTCTGGATTCGCAGTTGTCAAACTATTTTGATGACTGCGAAGATCTCACCGATACACACTCGATCATGTACTGCGCGGCCGTAGCGGCATGTCGTGTAGCTCACGTAAAATTTCCAAACAGTGACGTAGCTACACGACCAAAACCAGCTGTGCCGGCCTGGCAGTGTAGGATCGAGCGTCGTATTGGTGGGGCCAGAGCACTCATCGGCAAACTAATCTGCTTCAGGGAGGGCAACACTCGCCCACGAGTGATGCGCTTTGTGAGGCGGGCGTTTTCGGGGACTGACATCAACCCCCGAGACTATATGTCCCGAGTCACAGAGCGCATCGACTTCCTGAAGCAGAAGGTGTATGCATGGGCAAACCGTATACGAAGGTATAAGCGGCGGGTTGAAAGATACACTCAGAATAGCACATTCCGGAGTAATGAAAGGTGGGTATATAGGGCTTGGGAGCGACCGGACCAAGGTGTGACTGACACGCGCCTTCCGGATGATGACGCCATGTGTTTGTTCTGGCGCAACATCTGGTCGGTGCCTGTCAGTCATACTGAAGGTGGTTGGACTCGAGAGGTCGAACGAGCGTGCGAATCGATAACAGAAATGGGGGCAATCACAATCAGCCCCCAAGATGTGGCCCGTGCAGTCCGTCCGTTGCCTAATTGGAAATCTTTTGGATAAAGTGGTTACAAAGATCGCACGCTCGTTTGGCATCTCAGTATCAGGCCGCCTTAGAGTCTGGCTCGCTACCCGAGTTTCTTACAACAGGAGTTACCCACCTGCTCCACAAATCTGGTAGCACCGCGGAACCCAAAAACTATCGGCCGATTACGTGTCTGCCGACGGTTTATAAGGTTCTTACATCCATTTTGAGAGCAAAGATTAACCACCATGTTGATAATAACGCTATCATGTCTGCCTCTCAAAATGGATGTAGGAATGGGTCCCGCGGTACGAAGGAGCTACTCCTCATCGATATGGCCATTAGCCAACAGGTTCGGCGTTCCCGAAAGGATCTGTCGACATGTTGGATAGACTATAAGAAGGCCTATGACTCAGTTCCTCATACATGGCTCATGAGGGTGCTGGAGTTGTATAAAGTTGATGCAACTCTTCGCACCTTCCTGATGTCATGTATGAGGCAATGGAGGACAGTCCTTCGCTATCCAGGATGTCGAAATATCCAGAGGAACAGCGAACCGGTAAGGATCGAGCGAGGTATATTCCAGGGTGACAGTTTGAGTCCGCTTTGGTTCTGCCTAGCCTTGAATCCTCTGAGCACATTGCTGGAGAATTCAGGCCTAGGCTATCGGTTGAAGAGAGGTGGTCAGGCTATATCTCACCTCCTTTATATGGATGACTTGAAGCTCTTTGCCCCCAAAAATCTGCAACTGATGGAGCTACTGAAGGTAACGGAAACCTTCAGTAGTGCCATCAGGATGGAGTTTGGTGTGGACAAATGTGCGGTCATGCATATAAAACGAGGGGAGATTGTGGAATCCGTGGGTATCCAACTCTCGGATTCCATACACCTGAGATCCCTCTCTCCAACCGAAACCTACAAGTATTTGGGTATGTCGGAAGCGTTAGGCATCAATGCCACTGACATGAAGCAATCGTTGAAGGAGCGCTTCTTTGGCCGCCTGAAGAAGGTACTTAACAGCCTTCTGTCAGGTGGAAACAAGGTGCGTGCCTTCAACGGTTGGGTCATGCCGGTATTGATGTACGCTTTCGGTGTACTCAAATGGACTCAAACGGAACTTGACGCCCTGGATAGAAGGGTTCGTACACTGCTGACTGCATATCGAATGCATCACCCTCGGTCGTCGGTAATGAGACTGTATATCCCGCGGAAGTGCGGGGGTCGAGGCTTTTTAAATGCTAAGACCCTGCACAATCGCGAGGTATGCAGTCTCAGGGAATACTTCCTAGCCGCCGACGGGGGCATGCATCGTGCTGTAGTAGCAGTGGACAAGGGACTCACCCCGCTCTCCTTGGCTAACGAGCACTGGCGCAAACCTGTAGTGCTTGACACTAACGTACGCAAGGAAGTATGGCAGAGTAAGGAACTTCACGGACGCTTTTTCCGGGCCCTTCATGGGCCCGATGTAGACCAACTAGCGTCCGTAGCCTGGCTACGCGTCGGTGACCTCTTTGGGGAAACCGAAGGTTTTGTCTGTGCAATTATGGACGAAGTTATCATGACGAATAACTACCGGAGATTTATTGTGAAGGACGGCACGGTTGACATCTGTCGGGCATGTCACCGACCGGGTGAATCAATCCGCCACATTATCTCTGGTTGTTCTCGTCTAGCTAACGGGGAATACTTGCATAGACACAATCTTGTAGCCAGGATAATCCATCAGCAACTTGCTCTGAAGTACTCTCTTGTGGAATCGGAGGTGCCATACTACAGGTATGTGCCCGACCCAGTTCTCGATAGTGGCGATATCACGTTGTACTGGGATCGGTCCATCATCACTGACAGGACTATTGTAGCCAATAAGCCTGATATAGTGGTGGTGGACCGAAGGGAGAGGCGTGCAATGATTGTTGACATATCCGTCCCGCATGACGAGAACCTCGTGAAAGCCGAGAAAGATAAACAAATTAAGTATATTGACTTGGCTCGCGAGGTTGTCGACATGTGGAATGTGGACTCAGCGATCATTGTACCGATAGTCGTGTCAGCCAATGGCTTAATTGCCAAGAGCCTCGACCAACACCTTAGGAGGCTCTCGTTAAGCGGCTGGATCAAGGGCTTGATTCAGAAAGCGGTACTCCTGGACACGGCTCGTATAGTTAGGAGGTTCCTTTCTCTGGAGCCCTGACCGCCGGTAGCTTGGACCCTGTTCCCGATACCGGTGGGACACTATTTTTTATATTTTTAAATGTTTTTTTTAAATATATTTTTTAAGGAATATTTAAAAATTTAATAAATATGTTAAAATGTATAATAAAGGAAATAATAATTTATTTTCTCCACAATATTATTCTTAATCGCTAGCCTTATTTCTACGGTAACATATAAGAGGGCATTATATTGTGGGAGACTGGTGCCCAAACTAGGCTTAGGGCCTGTATTTCAGGTCACCAGGACTCCTCCATTTAAATTTATCAAATTAATTATGAATGAACTCGTACAAAAGGTATGCAATTAGAACAAGGTTAACATTTTGAAAAAGCTTATTTTGTTGAGTTGAAATTTTTTTAGTTACTTACGGTTAGTATCTATATGGTTAGTTTAGTTAGGGTGGGAGTTGAGTTGAGTGTGTACTGTATGAGCGTAGTTAAAAAAGTATGTGCAGTGGTTGTGTGTGTGTGTGTGTGTCTGTGAGGTTATTATGTATTTATTTATATATTCATTTTGTTTCTATTTGTGGCGTATGTGCATTTAGGGTTTAAGTTGTTACTATTTGTTATGTTATAACAATATCGGTGAAACTAGATGGAACAAACAAAAATGTATTATTTTGTAATGTACAATAGGCTAGTTGCCGTAAAAAATGTAATTAGTCCGTCTTTTAGATTATTCAAAAATAAGGGACAAGTATTTTTTATTTTTTTTGTAAATTAAACCAAAAATGACAAAGATATAGGCCATTGAAGTTACGTGTAACGTCACGCCGTGCTGCATTTTTTCGCACGGGGTGACGTCACACGTAACTTTAATGGGCTATATCTTTGTTATTTTTTGTTTAATCGGAAAAAGAAATAAATACGTGCCAATTTTTTTTTTTTATAATCTAATGTACGAACTAAATAAAATGTAATTATTTTGAAATCGGATCGGAGCGGATCCCTATAGGCATAGGGTCATATGTTGACTTCTGAATGGGTTACCTGTGGGACCAGAATACAAAAGGCAACTGAAGGAATAAAGGTGTGGTTTTAGTCAGTAAAAGTCTGATCCGGGGCCGAATCTTCCTTTCAGAAGCAAATCCTTGGCCCCAGTAGGCTTCGACCCTGCTGGTCCCCTACGGAATTTCTAGTTGACCTGGCAAACGTCCGCGTCGTTCTGCCATAAAAATTATCAAAGAAAAAGTCTAGGGTGGGATAGTAAGGTAAAAAATAGCCTACGACCTATACTTGAGGACAAGTCGAGAGGAGTTCGATTACAAACAATGTTCACACGAGATTTTTATTATTTAATATCCTATGTACGTAAATTTTTATTATCGGGCAATTTATTTCGTAGGCATTATAATTCTATTTCACTATTATCATATAATACGTGTTAAATTAACAAATCACGTTCGAAACACTACACTGGGTTCCAAACAGCAAATCGTTGATTTGTTTGAATAGACCTCTTTTTTCCATCAAAATGTATATTTTTAAGCGTGAGCAAAAATATACATCTGCACAAATATTACAAAGTGGTAAAGTTTGTTTTTATGTTTTTTTATTTATAGGTAGGTAATCTCTGGAAGTAATGGTCCGCTTGCTAAAATTTTTTCATCGATAGAAAGCTGCTATATTCCTGAGTGACATAGGCTATGTTTTATGCACGCGGGCAAAGCCGCGGGCAAAAGCTAGTATACAATATGTAGTTAAATACCTAACTAAGTTAACTCGATTTTTTTTATTGTACCTATCTACTGTACCAATACTAATTAAGTATGTATTAAATTAAGAATATGATCTTGGGATCCTGAATCTGAATTACTGGATTCCCGTTTGCCAGGAAGCTTCTTGATATCGAAATCCCAGTATTCAAAATGCGATCCTGAACCCGGGATTTTCGGAATGGATCATAATTATAATCATTTATTTAGTTTGTAAAACAAAGTTATTACAGAGGGTGGTATAAATTAACAGTGCGCTATGTTTTACCAAATATTGACTTACAAACTTATAGTAAATTTCAGCATGCATATTAACAAATATTTATAATTATAATATAATGTCAAACAATTAAATAGTAATTTCAAAAATATAAAATAAAAACAATCGAAACAGAATGTCAAAAATTAAATACAATGTCAAGCAATTAAATACAATTTCATCATCGATGTAAAACGCTCACTTCCTCTGCTAATTATTATCAGTATTATCACACTATATACCTATATAATATTATAAAGGCGAAATTTGTGTGTGTGTATGTTTATTTTTCACGCTCGCACGGCTGAACGGTTTTTGATGAAACTTTGTACACAGGAAGGCAATGTCCTGGAATAGTAACCTACTTCAAAAATCCTTCTATGTTCGGCTGAATATATTTTTGTTTAATGTATATTCAGGGATATCTCGGTGAATTGTGGACCGATTTTTTAAATGATTTTTTTGATTAAAAAGTTTTGCTTCCATTGGTCCCATAGAAAAATTGTTATGATTGATCATGAACTTTTTTTTTATCTGTTATAAACTAGTAGTAGTGGTAGTGTATTAATTTGAGTATGTATTGTATAATTGTATATATTTATTCTATGTTTTATGAGTATATCTATTCTATGGTCTTTTAGTATATCAATTCTTGTATTCGCCTTTTTCTCTTTTATTGCACCTACCACTACTTTTTCTCCGCATCACCCAAAAGTTGACTGGAAGAGAATGCCTAAGGCATTAAGTCCGCCTATGTACCCATGTGCATAAAGTGTTAAATAAATAAATAAACTAGTACTTGACTGCGATCCCATCTGATGGTAAGCAGTGATGCAATCGTCGAAGATATGGAACAGAACTCTTCATAGGATCACAGCAGAACTTTCGTAATAAGTAAAATTGCTTTGTTTATACGTGTAGTCGATGACTGACTGAAAGAATCTTAATCATCACAACAGTTGGATTCCCGAATTGAGTTTCGAAAATTTTCTGATTCACAAAAAAAAAATTTGTAATGATAACTTACGATTTTCATATAAATAATAATCAACTGCTATTGCTCGCGCGGCTTCGCTCCCGCTCTTCCTTACTCCACCCTACTATACCCTACTCTACCCTACCCTATCCTACTCTACCCTACTCTACACTACTCAGCACTACTCTACACTACTCTACTCTACTCTACACTACTCTACCTTACTATACCCTACTCTGCCCTACCAAACTTCACATAGGTAAACCATCATCTACTAAATAGTCCGAAAAAAGCCTAAACATTTGGTTTGGATAGGTAAGCCCGTTCTTTCGTTATAAAATTACAACGAAAAGTGGCATTGATTTTTAAATATATAGATAATAAGATATTGTTACGCCATTAAACTTGAACACGCCATATCTTTGAGAAAATAATGAGTAGCACCCAATAATTAAAACGCATTGCTGTTCGAAAGATCTAGAATGTTAACACGTAAGAAAAATCTCGAAATGTCTACATAAGTAGGTATCACTATTATTATTCAAATAATAGTAGTAGGTCCGAGGACTGCACTCCAATCTCATTGCGGTCCACCACCATCTTGAGACTGAGAAGCCCCACTTGCTTTTCTTGACGGAGACGCAGATCAGATGTCCGTTAGATGCGGCGTATCTCGACTACCCGGGATACTCCTTGGAGCATCATTTCCTGCAGCGTGCCGGGGTCTGTGTCTACGTCCGCAATGACATCTGCTGCCAGCGTCTCTGTCACCTTGAGGACCCTAATTTCTCGACGTTGTGGTTGCTGGTGGACACCGGTGTGGACAAAATTGTCTATACCTGTGTCTACCGATCGCACAGCGGTGTCCAGGAGACGACTCAATTGTTTGGCCACCTCAGTGAGGCCGCCGATAAGGCTCTACATCGGTACCCCGATGCGCAGTTTGTCGCTCTGGGGGATTTTAACGCCTGTCACCAAGACTGGCTTTTCCCGTACCAGAAGACCGACCACGCTGGGAGAGAAGCGCGAAACTTTGCGTTATCTATGGGCCTCTCCCAGATGGTAAAGCAAGCGACTAGGGTGCCTGATGTGGTGAGTCATACTGCCAATTGTCTGGACCTTCTGCTGACCACCGATCCGGACAGATGTATCGTAACAGTTTCCTCACCACTTGGAACTTCAGATCACTGTCTGGTGAAGTCTGTATCGTCCTTCTCCCCACCTGACTGCGACTCACGCGGTGAACGGCGAATGTGGCGTTACAGGTCAGCAGATTGGGATGAGATGCGGCATTTCTTTGCGTCTTATCCTTGGCAGCAGGTCTGCTTCTCTTCCGAGAATCCGTCGAGTTGTGCAGACGCTATATCCGATGTGATACGTCAAGCTATGGAGTATTTCATCCCTTATCGTGACGTACCCACCGGTGGCTCAGCTCGCCCATGGTTCAACGCCGATTGCGTTGAAGCTGAACAGCGTAAGCATTCGGCGTATCTTGCCCGGGTTGAGGCTCGTGACTGCAAAGCTCCGGATCTGAGCTCAAAGAAGAGAATCTTCAACCTTGCTGCTAAGTCCTACAAGAAGGCATTAAGGAAGGCTCGCTTCGACCGCATCACCCATATTGGCACAAAACTCTCTGCTCAGCCGTCCGGCAGCAGAGCATTCTGGTCCCTCGCCAAGTCGGTCGAAGCGAACTTCTGTCGGCCCTCACTGCCTCCGCTGGCTAAACCTGACGGAACACTGGCTCATACGGCGAGAGAGAAAGCAGATCTCTTTGCATCTCTCTTCGCATATAATTCTCGTCTTGATACTGGCAGTGCTACTCCACCGACTCTGCCTCACTGCGACACTTCGATGCCCGAGGTTCGCATAAGGAACAAAGAAGTTCTGAGAGCACTGTGTCGTCTAGACGTGAACAAAGCTAGTGGACCAGATGGTATACCTGCCATTGTTCTCAAGGCTTGTGCGCCTGAGTTGTCTCCTGTATTGACACGCTTGTATCGCCTCTCATTTAGGACTGGTATAGTGCCCAAGTCCTGGAAGCTTGCCAACGTGCAACCCGTGCCCAAAAAGGGCAGTCGTGCCGATCCTGCCAACTATCGGCCGATTTCAATAACCTCCATACTATGCAAGATTATGGAGCGTGTGTTGAACTCGCGCCTCATGGCATACCTGGAAGGTAACGATCTCCTCAGTGACCGACAGTACGGATTTCGTCGCAATCGGTCTACTGGGGACCTACTAGTGTATGCCACCCACTTGTGGGGCGAGACCCTCGAGAGGAATGGGGAAGCGATTGCCGTTTCCTTAGACGTCTCGAAGGCCTTCGACAGGGTATGGCACGCTAGCCTTTTGAGTAAGCTTCCAGCGTACGGCATTTCCCCTGGTCTGATTAACTGGGTAAAAGACTTCCTGAGTGAACGGTCTCTCCGAGTTGTTGTCGATGGATGCTCATCGGAACCCATGACGACTAATGCCGGGGTTCCTCAGGGGTCTGTTCTCTCTGCAACTCTATTCCTACTGCATATCAACGATCTGCTGATGCCCGGTATCTATGGGTATGCAGATGATAGCACAGTTGTAGAGAGATACCTGCCTAGTGCTCGGGCTAGTAAGGAGCTAATCCAGTCCGAAAGAGAGGCTATGGTAGAGCGTACAAATATCTCACTTCAGGCAGTCTCCAAGTGGGGTAAAGCCAATGTGGTGGGATTTAACGCCTCCAAAACGCAAGCGTGTCTGTTCACCGCTAAAAGGAGCCCGTTCACCTTGGCTCCTACTTTTCAGAATTTATCCCTGGAGTACACCGACCGCCTTCAGCTCTTGGGGGTTGAAATTCCCTCGGACCTTAACTTTGGGCGGTTCATTGAGTCCAAAGCCAAGGTAGCTGCTAAGAAACTAGGCGTTCTTGCAAAGGTCCGGCGGTACTTCACACCGGGACAGCTTCTAATGCTATACAAAGCACAAGTCCGTTCGTGTATGGAGTACTGCAGCCACATATGGGCTGGTGCTGCAAAATGCCACCTGGCAGCTTTGGACTCTGTGGAAAGGCGTGCGAAGAGACTAATTGGCGATCCAGATCTGGTTGAGTCCAATCTACAGAGTCTTGAGCATAGGCGAAGGGTAGCCAGCCTTTCGGTGTTTTACAGGATGCACTTTGGAGAGTGTGCGCAGGAATTACATGACTTAATTCCACCATCTCACTTCTACCATCGGACAAGCCGACGAACGGCGAGTATCCACCTTAATGTTGTTGAAACCTCTACGATCCGGACCAAGCGTTTCGCTTCGTCGTTTATACCACGTACATCGAGGGACTGGAACAATTTGCCTGCTGCGGTCTTCCCGTCTGATTATAATTTAGGTGTCTTTAAGGCAAGAGTGAATAGGCTCTTAATAAACTAGTGCGCCTCACCATCAACGATTGCATCACTGCTTACCATCAGGTGGGATCGCAGTCAAGCACTAGTTTATACAAATTAAAAAAAAAAAAAAAAAAAAGGTAGGTATGTAGGTAGATAAGGGAAATGGTACTCTCCGTCATTAACAATAGAGTTGAAATTCGCTCTTAGTACATTGTGCAATGACAATGATTAATGGCTCCGCGACTCAAGCCTATTGTTCTGGATCGATCTTGAGACGTCGGTATCAAGAATTTTTTTCGCCCCGCATATAAATACGAACCCTCGACCGGAAATGAGTCAGTTATGATTTCGACTGCGATCAAGAGCGAACTGCCTAAATGTGTAAAGTGATTTTATGTAACGACCTAAGCGATATTGTAATGGAACTATAGTGTTAATTGCGATTCGGATTATTGTTGACTGGACTAATTTGTTATTGTTTGTGGTGAATAAAGTTGTCTGTCGCTAAATCGGCATTTAATTACCCACGTACGCAACAATATTTAACAGACCTTCATCTAGGACAGTAAATGCACGTGCTGTGGGGAAACCCGGGTCATAGAGTACCTAAACTGACATTGATTACGTTGTGTTCTAGTTGCGATACAAGACTCACACAACAAACAAAAAAAAAGAGAAATTCAAAAATTATTTATCTGCTAAAATCGAAAACAAAATAATTATTTACTATACAAATTCTAGTATAAAAAAATGTCATGAGTTCCGTGTTTCATCAGTTCTTTCATCATTTTGTAATGAGGATAAGCTGGGTCTAATGAATAATCAAAAAGGCGGCAGGTCGTCGGAATCCAATTTCCATATAAAAATCTTCAATCCCGCAGACTTGCAGGATCCCGAATAAGTAATCCGGCATTTCTGATCCCGCAGAAAAGGTGCGGGATTTCGCTCTTGCGGGATTGGATTCCTTATCTATAATAGTTTTGTCTCTTCGTTATTTAACACCGACTTCAGAAATTAAAGTTATTTTGCACTTTTCAATATTTTTTTTTTTACTATGAAGTTGGTTGTAAGTTTTTTTTTTTTTTGTAAAATTTTTTATTTAACCCAGGAGTCCCTTGAATATTTCTATACAACTGCCAACTTTAGTTAGATAGTCTTTATCTTTTTCAATGTCTATGTTAATTAATGTAATATGGCGTCTAATGTCTAAATCTATACTAATATTACAAAGAGGCAAAGGTTGTTTTTTTGTTTGTAGGAGGTAATCTCTGAATGTACTGGTCCGATTGCAAAAATGTTTTTAGCGATAGAAAGCTGCTTTATTTCAGAGTGACTTATGCTATAATTTATGCACGCGGGTGAAGCCATGAGCAAAAGCTAGTTAAATATATAAATAAATAATAACAAATGCTGTTCGTCAGTATTTGATGGTATTTTAGGCTTGACCCTCAAGAAGCTAACTGTATTATATACAAAATGTAACAGACTGGACTAATAATCACCCTTATAAACCCTAATTAGAAAATTAAGTTACAATCATGATTCAGGCCCTGAAATTTTACTTAATTGCACTTAAATTAGGTAGTGTTTTTTAAGAAATTCGTTAACCTAATTGCAAAAAAAAAATTAGTTATACTAATTCTAAATACCTAATATGGAAATTGATGCACCTGATTTTTTTTAAGATGGAAACTCATCCAATGACTTCTCCCGCTCTGGACGGAGCGGGAGAAGAACGGTATTAGTATCTACGCACACACACACACGATTTAGTGACGCAATCAAGATTTATCGAAATAGGTAGTTATCTATTTAATTTTTTATCCCAAAATAAGAAAAATAGTTGAATTCGATTTAGTATTTGATGCTAGTTTCAGGCTGTGCATTTAAAATGTTACGTGATGTATATGTCATCGGAAAATTGCAAACGCCGTAAGATTATAAAATATCGCGAGAAATTGTAAACATTTTTTTCTGTTCACGCGGTTATTTTGGAAACTAATGAATTTGGGTGTGATTTGTTGTATACAAAACGATTTCTTCGTATTGTATCGAGAAATTATAATCTAATAAAGATTAATTACAGTCTCTTTTCCGACGACATAATATGTATATCACTAATGATCTTGATTTCCTAACTGTAGCACTAAGAACCTTAGGAATCACAATTTGTTCGACTCCTTCCAAAAAGAATGCTCAAAACCTCTACATTTTTTCCGGATGAAAATTCAAACATTGTATTAGATTAACTATCTCGCTCTCTATTTAATTAAAAAATGGTTTAGGTAGGTATGACACACCGCCAGCAATAATCAGAAGCCGGCCGGCGACGGCTTGGTGTTATCTTGGTTGTACCTACTCGAAGCGTATACAAGTAATGGGCACCAATACTAGTTAGAGCTCAACCGTCATAATTTAAGCACGCTCTCTCAAACGCACCGGGTACAAGTCCGCACCGCGCAAGTCAACTCACAAATATGAAATTTACGGAAAGAGTGAAATCGAATAAATTGCCCATTGTCTTAGTATGGCGCACGAATTCGGCTCGTATTACTTTCTGTTTTCATCTCAACATGTGCGCAGCCGCAGGTGAATGATCTCCACTAATTGTTAACTTGCGTCCCTGTCATTACCGCTGACTCTGTTATTACACGTATTTGCAATTCCATTCGTATTACCCATCCACGTGATAATTGTTTTTGTTCGTTAATTAGAAAGATTTAATGGAGACGTAACCAGCATAACAATGATTGGAAATTCTCTTAACTGAATACAATTGATGGATAAAGAAAGTTGAGTATTTAAATTGCTAACTCTGCAAAAATGTAGTTTTCCGGGAGTAACATAGGATTTCCAAGGTCATTAAATATCAAGATCAGAAGACTTTAGAATGATTGAAGCATTCGTAAAGTAGGTTTAAGAGAATGAGCTTATGAAAATACATGAGGTAAGATGATCAGCAAGCTAGCCAAGTTTTGCAACATCGCAATGGGCAGGAGCGGATCTAAACAAGGACTTTTTGGTCTGCAGCCCAGGGCCCCTAATGTTAGAGAGCCCCCATAGTGTTCGTAGTGTCGGCAAGATTGTTATTATTGTAACTGGGCCATCTCTAAAATCGAACCCAGAGTGCTAAGTTGTTTCGAACTCTGTTTGCTCGTTATTGCTCCCTTTTTTGTATGACGGAGCAGAGCAGAAGAAGTCCAAATGACATCTGCTCTGGATGGAGTGAGAGGGAATGTCAGACTTACTGACTAAAACCAACAGTGTTCCTTCAGTAGTCTTTTGTGAGGGCCATGTTAACTCTTTAGAGCAATTCGCAGTCCTGGCAGGCATCGACCTCAACTGGCTCTGTCAATCTTGCTAACGTAGAGACGTTCGCGTCTCAAAGAATTGAAGTGCGCATTTAACACAATGCGCCGCTAGGCTAACTAGGCTTAATGCTTAACGGACGGCCGGGCGGCCGGACGACAAGCTACCCATTGCTAGCTGTTCGCAAGCGCGTGCCTACAGTGGCCGAAGTCTTCGGTGGGAGTTGGGATGTGGACAAGAGAAAACCAGCATACCCAAATAGAACAGAACTGCTTCATACAATTGACGAGCTCTTATCGTCGCTAACTCCATCAATAGATAAAAGTTATCTAGACCTTATAACGACAAATTAAAGGAGCTGGAGCTTTTTTGATCGATTCTTTATTATCGAAGAGAGAGAAGTCACACTGCGAAAAATAGAAAAGATTACTCAAAATGGCAACCAGTTCCATTTAAGTTCGGTAGCCCCAAAGTACTGTTAGCCCAGAGCCCCTCGATTCTCGGTCCGTCCCTGGCAATGAGCCCCGCGGTCTGCTGCTGCAGCTGCACATGTGATGCGTTGGATACTCGTGACCAACTCGTACGTCTCCCCGCTGCCGCACAGATCCGCTTTGCATAACAATGCCGTGTCACAACTTTCTTGTAAACGGACCACGATCTGAATTGGGGTTGGATTAGTCAATACTCTATGCTAAGTGTTCCGATGTTCCGATTTACATAAGAGGCTTACCTACCTACAAAACATTATCAGTATTATTGCAAATGTGTCAATACCTACTCGCCATTTAAAAAAGTGAAAGTTTATTTTAATTCAGTAAATATTATTACAAGTTGTGCAGAAATGCAATAAGAAATATTTTAAGTATTAAAGGAGTGCTTTCAAAAAAAGATGTCGTAGAATTTGCTTGCAGAAAAGAATTTTAATGCTCAGTCATACCGACTAATGTCTGAACGAGCAAGAATTTTAGAAAGTTATGTAAGATTTTTTCTTATTTTGATAGTTAAGTTTCTAATTAATACTCACGGAAATACATAATGCAATGAAAACCTGGCATGGAAAACAGAAGGACTTAGGGAAAGTTGAATAAAAAAACAAAATTGGATTCTTTGTACAATTCGCAAGTATAGAATCATATAGTTTACAGGAAGTAGGTAATAATTAGCAAGGCAAGCAAAGAAGTGGCACGGACGTATCATTCTTTTCTCGAAACAGTTCAGGCCATACCTATTTTCCTAATGAAAAAATATAATAATAATAATATACCTCAACTATCACACAACGCCGTCTAATCCCAAGCTAAGCAGAGCTTGTGTTATGGGTAATAGACAACTGATAAACATACTTATATATTTCTAAATACATACACATTAGATTTTTTTCTATAGATAAATTACACCCAGACACAGAACAAATGATTATGCTCATCACACAAACATTTGTCCTGGGTGGGAATCGAACCCAGTACCTCCGGCATAGCAGTCAGGGTCACTAACCACTAGACCAACCAGTCAAAAAAAATCAAATCTAAAGTCTATAAGTTTTTCTTCTTATTCCAATGAACAAGAACTTTTTGTCAGCACAATTTAAAAATCTGCCCTCTCTAAACCAGTCGTAATCCGACATACGTAATGTGGTTTAATTATCTGCTTATTATCGCTAAACAGGATTTCATTCACAAAAGGAAAGTAGACAGAAATAGTTTGAATGCCATTTGTATTACATACATTACATACAAAACACTACAAATCGAACATTAATTCTAGACAAATTATAACTTAGCGGCGTAACGTAATATTATACGCCATTGACCTTTGTTCGAAAATATGAAGTTGTGTAATTCATGCGTCAAGCGTTCATTAGAATGGGGCGTGCGCAGGCTCTGGCGCTGGTCACCGCTGGTTCCGATTGTTCAATGGCCGGCGACGCGGACGCGCATAGAATGGGGGCGAGCTTACACTAGATATTTCATAACATAACGCGGCTGTAGGACTCAATGAAAGTGAGTCTTGCGGATGCTGGGAATTCCGAAAATATTACGACAACCGCACGAAATAAAACCAGCGTCGTTACACATAGCTACTACACTTTTGCATTACGGTCATTACGTAAGTGTTTCATGAATGCTGCGAAAGCGTCACAACGTTGGACGTTGGAACAAAGAATTTTCTAGCTGCTTCTAGTCGTTTCTGGAGAAAATTATCAAAGTACGTACATATCTGCATAATCTAACCTCTCAGGCACAAGTGTACCGAATTCGATACACCTCGGTAGCAGCTAACTTAAACCTTACTTTTACGTAATAAGGTTTCAGTTAGCTGATATGAGGTGTATTCGGTACACTGGTAAACAGAAATAATTTTCCAAAAAAATATAACAAACATGATGCAAGATAGCTCCTGGCTACAGTGGATCCCCACCCAAAATATAACCACAGCCTGCACAGAGCAGACATGCTTGTTATACTTCGTCATTGTGCATTTATACCTACCAACATTAACAGTTTTATTGAATTCCATGATATTGCAATTTCGCATACAGAATGTAATGGCACTTTCGCCTTTCTGTCTGTCTTAGATTGTGTATACCTATGGAGCCACAAAATGTTCTCTTGTCATTGTGTGCAGATTAGTTGACAAAGCACATTGAAAAGCGTACTCGAGCTAGGGTTGATTAACTAGCTTACATTCATACTTTCAGGGTTCCACATTTTAATATTTAAAAGTTACTAAGATCGTTCGTGTTTTTTCTTGTGTCAAATGTAAAAACAGACAGACGGTTAATAACGGCTAAAAAGAAAATAAACAGACAGACGGAACAAATAGGGAGCCAAACAACCTATTAGTAGAAGTTAATGGAACAAACTTTATTGTACACTAAAATAGTACGGAAAACTTAAATCTAAAGGCACAATGGCGGTGTTATCCCTGACAGCAATATATGGGAGAAAGAAAAAAGAATAATAATTTAGGAAAGTGATCATCATTTCAGCTTAAAAACGTTCACTGCTGTTCGATTCGAAAACAAAAGTCAACTGAAGAAACACAGGTGAATTTTAGTCAGTGAAAATCTGATGGTCACTCTCACTCTACCCAAACCGGGAGAAATTATTTGAAGACAGAAGAAGAAGCTACCTGCGCATAGCTATACCTAAACAAATATAGGCAATGGCGGAACTAGTTTTCTAGATCATACTGCTTTCCCCATATTTTTACTGGATGACAATAAGACGCTTTTTAGCATTAAGTAGGTACTTGCCAAATAATAAAAATAGATACAATTTTAATATTTCAAGAAGTAAAAATGAGCTTTTATTGTATCTGTATACCTTATAGTGACTTCTACCAGCAGCTTCGCCCACATGATTATAGAAGAATATTCCAAGAGTGTTCTCTTATCTTGGAATATGTTTATTTCAGGGATATAAAGTCTCCAATGCACTTTCTTCTAAAGCGTGAAGATATATACACACACATACTTACAAATTTGCGCCTTTATAATAATTTAGAGTAGTGTTAACTCACCTGATTGCTGTAAACGCATACTTAAAATTACGCTTGAAAAAAAAAACTCCTAAATAAAGCAAATAATCCTAAAAGTAAATAATTATGTAGATATAAGAAAACTTGCCAGCCCTAAGTAAGCCTAAGTATTGTCATTGTGAATATGTTCGTAACAGCGCGATGGGAACTCGCACGGAGCTGACAGAGTAGTTGAGCCAAGTAGATAAGTACACCATTGTGTTGCTTCTAATACGCCTAATTTATAAGTAGCTGGAGTACGAGCAGCTTATTGTTTGTTACACCTGCTCTTCTTATTATGGACGTAAGAAAGTTGATACACGTTAAATTACTCTGTATCAGTAGAAAGCTTGGAAAACGCGTAGTTAACAGATTGACGTAAGTAAATTATTTTATATTACTATAGATCGCACGACGGGGTCGTGTCAGACCAAGGATATGGCGGGACAACTTAGATACCTTCCTTAGGAATTGGCAAAAAGTGGCTCAAAGTTGGGAATAATGGGAGAAATGGAGGGAGGCCTTTGCCAAGCAATGAGACGGTGTAGGCTAGGTATAATAATATAATATAATATTATAAATATAAACAGATACCCGTATTTAAAGATAATGCACTACCGGTGCATGGTGGACATCCCACTTATATGCATAAAACATTTTGGAAACATATTCATTGTCCATACAGGCAAGGAGTGGAATTCCCTGCCGGTTTCTGTGTTCCATGATACCTACAACCAAGTTTGTCTAGAAGCAAACGTGCTTCATTGTCGATCACATCGCCGCTTTCCATCATATGAGATAGTTGTCAAACGTGAACATGTTAACACTAAAAAAAAATATTTAAACTGTAGCACTCATCTTTCTATTCTTCCTGCCCTTGGGCTATCCATTCACATGTATACTCATAATTTTTTTAGTAACATGTGTTTCATCTATCCCCTTTAAGATTTCCCTTTCGACTTTTCGTTACTGGTGCCACTTTCAAACTTCCTCTAATATCAACAATCAACATTCTCTCCATCTCAACGCTCTCATCTCCGCTACATGCAATCTTTTTATCTGTATTTTTCATAGCCCAACATTCTGATTCATACAGTAGGTCTTATCAAGGACTTGTAAAATTTCCCTTAAACTTGAGGGGTATCTGTGGGACGCAAGTTATTCCAGTGACCTGTCGCCACTTCATCCATCCTGATAGGAGCAGTATCTTTGGTAGGTATCAACAAAATTATTTACGACTAGCTGAACTGGCGAACTTCGTACCGCCTAACAGTCAATGAATGTAGTACATCTTTCGATACAGTCAATCGGTTGCGATGAAACAAAGCCCAACTAATATATCAAGTTACACAAATTTATTGTATAACAGTTATCTAAGTAGGTAAGTCCAAATGTATGAAACATTTTACTTGATGCGCGCACAACTCAAAACTTCTACAGATGTATTATGGATGAAACATTCAAAGGTTAATCATAAATGTTACGAAAAAAGAAAGTTAGAAATTATTCTTATAAGAATCCTCCGCAAATTGAGATGTTCCAAAATTTGGGAATGCCCATAACGAGATCATATTTATTTTGGCAAGGGCGTTGACTCATTGTTGTTATTATAAGCTCAGAACGCGGACACGCTGTTGCACAATAAGTCGCGAACGTAGCATAATGTCAGAGCTATAAGGCATCCTGTCGACGTAACCGCTCGCATGACTCATGCCGACAGTGAAAGTGGCACATATTTCGTGAGCAGCCCGCCGCAGCCCTATCTGCGGTTCGTGCGTCTGCACTTAGCTACGGAAAGTATAAATCCTAATATTACATATTTCTCTTTTAATTGATTTATCGTATTTACGCTAAATATGTTGTGTTGTTTATGATTTTATGATTTCAGGAATTCAGAAATCAGAAACGATAATTTCAAATAGACCATTGACAATTCAAAAGTGCCTGTAACTTTTGAATTGTCAACTTGTCGGACAGTCTAAAAAGTGAAGTTAAATTGCGTGTTCCAAAGCGTAGATCTCTATGGAGAAGAACTAATCATCATCAGAACTAATTTATGTTTCAGATTGAACAGCATTAACTACCAATGAGACTAACTAATAGTTACGAATGCATTCCAAAATGTTAGATAATAATTTATTATTAGATATAAACTTTCCTGCGACGGTAGCTGTAATGTGCCATAGTTTCAATGTTTTATAGAACGTGTATTACGCTGACGCTGTATTCTATTCTATTGTCCTCAAGCTAATCCTTCAGGAACAATGGAAGTTTCCGAAATAGCACACAGCTTTCTACGAGTGAAACATTTTTTGATTGGATAAATTCTTGCAGAGTTCACCTTTTAAAAACTTTGTACAAAAAAAAACCGACTTTACTAAAAAAATACACTAAAACCATCAAAATAATTTTAATTTCGGTGTTTCTCGATATTGTTGGTTCCTTATTTAACACCGACTTCCGAAATTAAAATTATTTTGATGGTTTTAGTGTATTTTTTTAGTGAAGTCGGTTATTTTTTTTTTGTAAAAAGTTTTTTATTTCACACTTGTTAGTTGCAATACACTTACAGCCAGAGTACGTTTTTCTCATGACAATTCCAATTAACTCAGACCCTGCTAGGAATCATTGTTTTATTATGAAGTTCCCGTGTCTACCATCCGGCTCCATCATCATCATCAGATCAGTTCGATAGTACCTTATAGCCAAAGTGCAACTCATGACAATTCTAATAAGCCCAAACACTGGTACGGAGTTCCGGTGCCTATCTTCCGGCTCCATCATCATCATCAGGTCACTTCGATGATACCATTTTCAACATACCTATTCAGAACCATTCATTTATTTGTATTATCGTAGTCGTATAACTATGTTCATTGTGATATCTGTGTGAGTTTGAACTTCCGTTGGCCATTTCTGGTCTTCTTCACCAGTTCCACTTCATCAAATGTTATTTTTTGACTGTAAATGCTTAAGTCTTTGAAGAAAATACCAAAAAAAACTATGTGGTTGCCTATAATATTTGAGGAGTTCTCTCGATTTCGGCAAGATTCCATCATCAGATCCCGACTTGGTGACTATGGGACCATTTGGGAAACCTTTCCAACAAAAAAAGAATTTTTCAAATCGGTTTGCAAGCGACGAAGTAATGCGCGAACATAAATAAAAAAAAAAGACGTGTGGCACTCGGGGACTGCCGCGGTAAAGCTATTGCATAGCATTTTTTATCAACTTATGCAATAGACCTCGCCAACAGCTGCTTAACCCCACCCATCCAAAACCAGACCTCGCCAACAGCTGCTTAAAACTCCACCCATCCAAAACCAGACCTCGCTAACAGCTGCTTAATCCCACCCATCCAAAACCAGACCTCGCTAACAGCTGCTTAATCCCACCCATCCAAAATGAGACCTTGCCAACAGCTGCTTATCCCCACCCATCCAATACCAGACCTCGCCAACAGCTGCTTAACCTCTTCCATCCAAAACCAGACCTCACCAACAGCTGCTTAACCCCACCCATCCAAAACCAGACCTCGCCAACAGCTGCTTAACCCCACCCATCCAAAACCAGACCTCGCCAACAGCTGCTTAACCCCACCCATCTAAAACCAGACCTCGCCAACAGCTGCTTAACCCCACCCATCCAAAACCAGACCTCACCAACAGCTGCTTAACCCCATCCATCTAAATCCAGACCTCGCTAACAGCTGCTTAACCCCACCCATCCCAAACGCCGACAGCTGCTTAGCCCCACCCATCCAAACACAGACCTCGCCAACAGCTGCTTAACCCCACCCATCCAAAACCAGACCTCACCAACAGCTGCTTAACCCCATCCATCTAAAACCAGACCTCGCCAACAGCTGCTTAACCCCACCCATCCAAAACCAGACCTCGCTAACAGCTGCTTAACCCCACCCATCCAAAATGAGACCTTGCCAACAGCTGCTTATCCCCACCCATCCAATACCAGACCTCGCCAACAGCTGCTTAACCTCTTCCATCTAAAACCAGACCTCGCCAACAGCTGCTTAACCTCTTCCATCAAAAACCAGACCTCGCCAACAGCTGCTTAACCTCTTCCATCAATAACCAGACCTCGCCAACAGCTGCTTAACCTCTTCCATCCAAAACCAGACCTCGCCAACAGCTGCTTAACCTCTTCCATCAAAAACCAGACCTCGCTAAAAGCTGCTTAACCCCACCCATCCAAAACGCCGACAGCTGCTTTCACTCATTTGTTTTCTTATCGGTCACTACGCTCAAAAAACAAATGAGTGGGGGGTAGAGATGGGCAAAGTGTTTCTGCCCGGCGGGAAAATATAGTAACTTCCCGGCATTTTGGGCATTTATTTTTATTTGCCCAATAAATGCCCGATCGTAAGGCATAAAAATATGGGACTCGTTAAACGTGATTTTATGTGGTTTTTCATGTAAAATAGTATGTATTAAAGAAATGAATGAAGAAATATGAATGATTGAACACATTTTTATTTTAAAATAATAACATGAATATACTTTTTCATGTGAAAACGGAGATAAAAGACTTTACTTTGAAGGAATGCGAATGATTAAACACATTTTCATTTTAAAATAATATTAATATATGTTTTCATGTAAAACAGAAATAAAAGACTTTACTTTGAAGAAATGTGAATGATTCAATCGTGTCGATTAGATACACTATAGAAAGACAACGACAGCGTTTGCTTGGGGTTTAATGAATTAAACATATTTTCATTTTAAAATAACAACATTAATATACTTTTTCAAGTAAAAATAGATAAAAGACTATACTTTAATATCAAATGTAATAAATTATGTTCTAAGTTACAAGAAATAAAATAATATGTACTAAACAAACAATAAAAAACTAGTTTTGGCATTATTAGAGACAACATTATAAAATTTTTAATAATCAACATCAATATAATTATAATTATCTAGAGAACTATTGATGACACTGGAAGGGTATGTTTTACTTTAATCACATTTATTATAAACATATACTACACGCCCGGGTGTCGCCACTCTGCGGAAGGCCCGGAGGACACGGTGGAGCACACAGTGGAGGTGTGCCCCACTTGGGCAGAACATTGCCGTGCACGGGAGCAATCGGCGATCACTTGCACCGGGCCTTAGTACAGAGTTACAGACCATGGTCCGGAGCGAGGAGGAGTGGCAGGCGGTCGCCTCCTTCTGCGAAGCAGTAATGCTTGCAAACGAGTAGGCCGACCGCATCAGGTAACGGCGCTCACAGCGCCCCAGCCGCCGCCGAGATTCCGATCCCGATTTCTAGCCACAGCAGGCGCGGGCTTGCGGATTGCGAGCAATGGGTAGTTCGCTGTCTGATCGTCCGGTAACTGTCCGGACCGAGTACAAGTCGTCGACGGCGCGCGCTGTTCCCGTGCACCTCAAGGCGTTGTCAGCAACGGCAGAGGCCCAGCCGGGTGGAAGCCTACTGGGGCCAGGGTTATCCGAAGGGAAAACTCGGCTTCGATACGAAAGGCAATAAGGAACGGGGTGGGTTTTTAGTCAGAGTCTGACACTATCGTCCACTTCGCCCAAGGCCGGGGGGATGTGGGGGCGATCGGCGGCGGAGACCTCTCGCGCCGGGCCTTGGTTGAGGCCATGGTCCGGAGCGAGGAGGAGTGGCAGGCGGTCGCCGACTTCTGCGAAGCAGTAATGCTCGCAAAGGAGGAGGCCGAACGCATCAGGCAACGGCGTTATCGCCGCCGCCGTCGCCGGGATTCTGATCCCGATTTCCGGCCAACGTAGACGCGGGCTTGCGGACGGTGAGCAATGGGTAGCTCACTGTCCGGCCGTCCGGTAACTGTCCGGACCAAGCCCAAGTCGTCGACGGCGCGCACTGTTCCCGCGCGCCTTAAGGAGTTGTCAGCAACAGCAGGGACCCAGCTGGGTCGAAGCCTACTGGGGCCAGGGTTATCCGAAAGGGCGCTCGAGCCCCGGTATGAAGGCTAGAAGGAACGGGGTGGGTCTTTTAGTCAGTAAGAGTCTGACACTATCTCCCGCTTCGCCCAAGGGCGGGGGATGTCAATGCATGATTTTTTCCCACCATAAAAAAAAAAAAAAAAAAAAAACAAAAGCCGGGGGATGTCATTTGGATGATTTTTACCCACTAACAAAAAAATAGGATTCAATAAAATATCACTTTTCCTTTACACTTCACAAACTTCTACCGCTGTTATTCTTATAAATATAAGATACGTTTTGAAATGCCGCAAAATGCGATTATAATTAAAAGGGTGTCAGCCTGGAAATTGGTCATACAGGTCTCGAACCTAGTTCAAACTCCAGCTCTCAAAAAGTTTTAGTGCGAAATTCACCAATAAAACTAATCGTGACTATTGTAATTCTATTCTAATTCTATTCGTATTATATTCTTATTCCATTCTTATCTATTCTAAATTTACTTATTACGAATACCTACTTTCATTTTATTTATAGTTATTATAATTATGAATCTACCTACTTTCACTTAAAATTACTTATCGGCAAAAACACTTACACAAAAATAACTGTAAATTAATTAGCACTGTTTTTAAAACCAATAAGTATTTACTTCAAATTGGGAAACCGGAACCACAGAACACAATTATCGAAGAGATTTGAAATGGAAGTGATTTGAAATGGTTGATGACATTAAATGGTGCTTTTAAGACATTTTAAATATATTGCAATTTAATTCATAAAATCATATACGTACCTACTTAAAACAACTAACCATAACAGTGTACGCATCTCTTGCCGTACTCCTCTCACGATGCAAGTGTTTTTACGCCGCCGCCGGGTAACTCGTAACATTTGTGTTCGTAAACATGGTTTTGTAAAACTTAAATTTTAATAGAATGTGCATATTCATATAAAAACACCTATAGAGACTTGACCATTACTAAACTCATCGATTTAAGCCAGTTTCCAAAGCTAACATTAATGTCGTGAATTAATTTTGGAACAAAAAATAAATTCCCAGATAAATGCCCTCGGGCAGGAATTTATGGGCGTTTATTGGGAATTTTCCCATCACTAGTGGGGGGTGTTAGGTTATTTTCGTTACGGAATTTCTGGATTCGGTCTCCACGCTCAAGGCCCGCGATAGAAGCTATGCAATAGCTTAAAAATACAAACTTCCGAATTGAGAACCTCCTCCTTTTTTAGAAGTCGGTTAAAAACATACGCTTACAATCTGATTAAAAAACATTTCTTTTTTCTACACTAATATAATAAAAGTAACGTGTGTTTTTTTTTTGTTTGTAGGAAGAATCTCAGTAAGTACTGGTCCGTTTGCTAAAATTCTTTCACCGATAAAAAGCTGCTTTATTCCTGAGTGACATAGTCGATATTTTAAGTACGCGGGCGAAGCTGCGGGCTAAAGCTAGTCTTTTATAATTATCGAAAATTAAGATTGATGCAAACACGTAACGGTATATTACCAGCGAAAAATAGTTTTGAATAACTTCAATTTCTTCTTTAGGTAAGCGTGTTCGCACTACTGTGCAAATATTATTGTGAGAAAGCTGTGAGCACGTTGTACTGAGGTTACTAGCCACCTACATAATTCTAAAAGAAAATATTGATTCAACTATGTAGGTATAGAACCGGATAATTGAAAAAATATTTCGTACTTGTTTTTCTTTTGTAAATACCATTGTGGTTGCCAGACGCCTTCACCGGTAATGTAAAAGTTACAAAGTATGTCACTCAGCACCTTTTTATTTAGTCTAGAATAACTGGTGCATTCATAATTACCTATTTCCTGGACTTTTGTTTGTTTTGTGTGCATTGTAAGGATCTGAATTATGTGAAGATTACGAAACATATTCATTTTCTTCGCTTTAAAAATAAATGGTGTCTAATATAATGATGCTGTGTGTTGTAGCTGTTATAAATTATCTTTTGTGTATGAAAACCGTGAGATTAAGAGGCTCGGCACGGCGCAATGAATGAGCGACAATGGCTGGCAGGCGCTCGCGGCGCCCTCCTCCCGCCTGCGCCCGCGCCTACACTTTCACTGACTGGATAGGCTCTACAGCGATTGTTTATATCTTGTTAATGCGCCTTTTATGTCGCATCTAGATGTATCCGGCTGATGTGACGGCCGTTGACTCCGTTTCTAATTGTGGTTAACTGCAAGATTACATAGGTATTCTCTTTCCACTTTTTATTCAGCAGGTGAAGTTAAACCGATATCTCTTGGCAGTCTGCGGTCGGATACTCACGAGTACGAAAGTATACTTAACTTGTCCAGTTTTTTTTAAACTAACTCCCTGCACCTGATTAGAAAATTTGCTTTATTTCATTGTATAAATAAGTACTATTTCCTCCTACTACAGTTAAACTGCTTACCTACCTGAAAAAATCGTTGATACACGTATATAGATTTTTGAGATATATAAATTGGCAAATAGTGTTTATTTTATTATTTGCTATTCTAGTACCTAAATCTTTTTTAATTGATTGATTACTACTGCTATTTCAGCATTATTATGCAGGATTCGCATTTCTATCCTACTGTAGGAATCTACGTACCTACGAAACCCAAAATATGAACCTACGTAGCAACCATTTGAAAGTATTGACTTCCACCATCATTAAAATGTAGGTATCTATCTTATTAGGAAACATTGTTTCAATCAAGAAACGCAATTGATATAAACCTTATCCTAGTCCTGACCGCTATACTAAATGTAAAAAACAAAGATATTATTATACCATAAAAATGGTAAAATAATAAAAGTGAGTATTGACATAACAAAAGTACAAAACAGGGTGTATCCCACAAATCATTACAAAAGCTATAATAGCTATTAATTTTAAGCTCCTGCTGCAATTTTTTATGATGCACCATAAAGAGTATAACAATCTAGCTATTTAGTACCAGCAGGCCTAGCCAAGTTACGACCGTTTCGTGTCGAATCTCTTTCTACAGTCGGTAACACTATAACCGATTCCTTTATTCTGACCACGTGACTTAATATTGAGATGATGTCACATACATTAGAATTTTTCTACTAGCGTTAACGATTGTAGACAACTTGGCTAAGCCCTCTGCTCCCCGCGCCCGTGCCAAATTATGACCGTTTCGTTTCGATTCTCTTGTGTTGAACGCCTCCGATTCCTTTGTTCTGGCCACATGATTGAGCGTTGAGATGACGTCACTTGTGTGTGTACTTACCTAATTAGGCACGTCGATATTAGATAGTTCCTACTCCTACATATAATTTATTTGTTCCTTACATAGATACACATAAAGATATATTTTACAGGGATGAATAAATCTTCAAACAATATAAAAATGTAAGTCAATGGCACGATTTATTAGTTCAAAAATACATGGTCATACATTCAGCCTTGTTTCACGGCTTGACTGTAACTGTAGGGTCGGATGGGGCTCGCGTTGCCTCGGCTGTCGTAGAAAGTGATTAGTGACTTGACGCTGCCAGGTCCAGGGGTCACGATGGGGTTAGCTACAGGTGCCGGGTTCACCGGGACAGGTTTGATTTGAGCAGGTTGCGCAGGTTTTGACGGACCCGGTTGTGGTGCTACTGGCTTGGGAACAGGCACTGGGGTCAGAGGTTTCGTGGGAGCCACGGGCGCCGTCGCAGGCGCTGGTTGATTTGGTACCGCGGCCGGGGCTGATGAGGGCTGTTTAGGTTGCGGTGCCGCAGCGGGCTGTGGCCTCATCCCCCCACTCTCCATGTTGATAAAGTCGATGTTGGCATTTTTGTTTATCGGAACCACCTTACGACCTGAAATTACAAACAGTTCTATGTTAATTTTATATTGTATAGTTAGGCACACGTTCCAAATTTCAAATAACAGTTTGGTTGTAGTTTATGAAACAAGTATTAAGTATACTAGATCATAGAATAAAACTTGAAATAGAGTAGACAAAAATATTAGATTTCCGTGACACCGGTTTTAAAAGAATGAAGTAAATCCCAAATTATTTCATAAGAACAAAACGGAAATAAATCAAGTTACAGTTAGAGAGATTTGAAAAAGAAAACCACAGATACATGTTCTAAAATTAAATAAATTTTTACTTACATTCGGCTGAACAAAACACGAATAACAAAATCAAAGCGACGGCCTTCATGTTGCACACAGGTTGACTAGAGTCTGCAAGCACTAGTAAGATACTGATGAGTACAGGAGCTTTGCTCTGCTCTGATTGGTCGATAGCAACATTAGCCAGGGTCGAGTCATGCGAATGGACGGTCGCGTCGCTGCGTCAGCGACCTCTGCCTGCCGTGACCTCATCGATAACGTGTTCTCGGTACAGGCGGAATGTTTACATACACGAATAACAATTTGTTTAATTATTATTACTAAAACTATTCTGCTAATAACCACGGTTACTGCAGATGGCCCCAAATGCCGAAGGTAACGTTCACATCAATACACAATACACTCCATAGGGTTCGTAGGCGTACAGCGAGCACTGGATTGCTTGCTGTCCAACCGTCCGGTAACCGTCCAGACCGAGCTCCGAGCCGTCCACGGCATATAGTGTCCACGCGCGCCTAAAGGCAGGAAGGATCGAAGCCTACTGGGGCCATGGGTTGTGCGAAAGAGAACCACTTGAATGACTTTATTACAAAGATTCCTTTTGTAAATTTATAATCTTAATGTGCAAAGTATATATAAAGTATGTGGTAAAGTATAAATATATAAATATGTCGTGGAGAACGATATTGAACTACAGAGTCTTCGTTTTGTTATTATTATGGTACCTACCAAAGGGTGTAACGCAGTGGCGTCATTTTTTATACGTCACGAGGCCAGAGTCATGTTAAAAGGAGCTGCGACCCTAGATGCGGGGGCAGTTTGGCTTGCACTGTTTCAAGGGTCACACACCTCTAACATGAAACTGTCGGTTAACCCGTGTATTCGTGATTATTTAGTATAGGTACTTACAACACTATTGTGAATTATAAAAGTGACATTATAACTAATTGTGAACTGTGAAAGTGACATTATAACTAATTGTGAACTGTGAAACTGACATTATTAGTAACTAGAAAACTCAAGTGCATAGTTATTAATATCCCATCAAAATGAACCCAGTACCACTGAATCAAATGATGACGGTCATATCGCTCAGCCATTCCTGGCGCCGTCAAATAAATTAACTCCGGTGTCCTGAAACGAAGCTAAACAAAAGAGTAGGTTTACGTCAGTAAAAGTCCCTTCACAATCACTAAAGACGCCCCACCTGGGCCCCAAGTCTGCTATTTTTATAAATTCGTCATTCCAACACGATCCAATTGTCATTTTGCTAAAAGTTTGTAATCTGCTAATTCACAATGATCGATCATTGATCGGTCAATGGTCTTGTAATAGAATTGTGGTAGAATGATAATTTCGAGCATATTAAAACCAATAACTGCACAATAACGTTCTAATGGTAAAACACTGATCAAATAAACTGTCAAAGTTTTAGCAGATTACCGCAAACTTCAAATATTCATTTGTCAATATGTACGAGATTACCATTCTATGTCACTTCTTTCAATGGAGTGTCAGTGGTTGGCCATTGGAAAGTCATAATGACGCCATTATATTAGTAGATTACCAAACTTGTCAAAATCGACAATTATGACATCAATGATAGACCATTATGACACTATTGTAATAGCAGACTTGAGGCCCTGCTCTGTACTTCCGGCAGACGCAAGATAGTCAAGGCGTGCTTGCTGATGGCTAATATTTCACACAGCTGTTTCTTACAACCGACATTCTCATTCTCATATGGTTCGCAATAGCTTAAGATGGGAAATAATTTCACTAATATATACATGATTTGACTTGGTATGATTATGGATCCTTTCACTACCTGGACTACCAGATATAACCACTGTAGGATTTCTCCCACGTCTGCTCTGGGTGAGGAGGTGAGAGGAATTGACAATTTTTTTTACTAACTTCTTTTAGAATAGTAAATATTATTAAAAAAAACGCTGGAAAATAGGGAAGTCTGCGCCACCGTGTTCTTGGATGACGCGCAAGCTTTTGACAAAGTTTGGCATGAGGGCCTAATATTCAAACTCAGATGTATGTTGCCTCCAGAATTTGCAGATATTCTGGAGTCATATTTAACTAATAGAGTGTTTAGAATAAGGCAAGAAGATGCATATTCCGAGCTTAAAACTATAAAAGCCGTGGTACCTCAAGGAAGTTTGCTAGGCCCAATCCTTACTCTACTTGTTGTACACATGTGACATCCCAGAGCTAGAAAACAAAACTATTGCGACTTTTGCTGATGACATTGCTATTATGGCTACAGGATCATACAGGGTGTGGCTACAGGATCAAATCATAGAGAAGCAGTAGAAAAAGTTAAATTAGCAGTGAACGAAATTTATGACTGGACACAAAAATGGAAGATCAAGCTGAATGAGTCAAAATCAATTCACATTGACTTCACAAACAAACAGTGCGACTACCACCCAATCTACATAAACGGTACGCAAGTAAGTACCTTATGCTAATACAGCTGCGGTGGAAAGCTCATGTCAAAAAGAAAAGACAGGAACTCGACATACGCTATAAAAGCATGCACTGGTTACTCGGAAAGAAATTCTGTTTATCAATACATAATAAGATAACAATTTACAAGCATATTTTGATGCCAATTTAGACATATGGTATCCAACTCTGGAAACAGTAAGTCCAAGAAGAAGCCACTGAAGTCCAAAGATGGTCAGCTCATTGTGACGTCAGAGAAGCAGCTGCTTCGCTGGCATCAACATTTTGAGGAGGTCTTCCGTTCGTCTGCGGCATCGACCTATGACACATTGCAGATTGGATCTACACCAGCTCAGTTACTCGACATCGATACGGAACCACCATCAGCCTCTGAAGTTGCTAAAGCAGTCCGTTCTTTGAAGACAGGTAAAGCACCAGGACTCGACCTGATTACGGCGGAAATGCTACAAGCTGACGTATCCTCTGCCGTCGATGTTCTGATGCCCCTTATTGAAAAGATCTGGAACGCCGAAGAGCTCCCGGACGAATGGAACAAAGGTCTTTTAATCACTGTACCCAAAAAAGGTGATCTTAGTCAGTGCAATAACTGGAGAGGTATTACGTTGCTCTCAGTTCCCTCAAAGGTGTTCTGCAGGATTATCTTGGATAGACTGTCTAAGGCCGTGGATCCTCTCCTACGCAAGGAACGGGCTGGTTTTCGTTCTGACCGCTCGTGCACGGATCAGATCAACACTCTTCGTATCATACTTGAGCAGGCATCAGAATGGCAGAGGGAGATTTACTTAACTTTTGTCGACTTCGAAAAAGCCTTTGATACGCTGAAGTGGTCTAGCATTTGGGCTCGCCTACTGAGCATTGGCGTACCACCGAAAATTATCCGTCTTCTGGAGGCTATATACAGGAAGTATTCTTGCAAGGTTACGCACGACGGCCTCGTTTCTGATGACATCGCAGTGCACGCTGGTGTCCGCCAGGGCTGCCTACTTTCGCCGCTTCTTTTTCTTGTGGTTCTTGACGGAATAATGCTTCGCATCTTGGATAACAGGCGCCGCGGGATTGAGTGGGGATTATCCAACGTCTTGGAGGACCTTGATTACGCCGATGACCTATGCCTCCTGAGTCATACCCATGCCGACATGCAGGCAAAGTTGGAAGATTTAAGTCAGGAGGCTGCAAAAACTGGTCTTAAAATAAACATCCGGAAGACACAGGAGATGAGAACGGGTGTGAGGAATCCCTCACCGTTGATGTTGAACTCAGAGGTAGTGGAACGCGTACACAAGTTTACCTATCTAGGAAGCGTCGTTTCAGAAACCGGAGGTAGTGAAGAGGACAACACTTCACGGATCGCCAAAGCCCGAGCAACCTTCGCGCAGCTGAGACCTGTTTGGCAGTCGCGGAAACTGACCCGAAGAATTAAACTTAAAATTTTCGGGTCAAATGTCAAATCTGTGCTGCTCTACGGGTGCGAAACGTGGAAGGTCACAAAGGACATCTCACGCCAAATCCAAGTTTTCGTCAACCGCTGTCTGCGTCGCATCCTCGGAATTTACTGGCCTGAGACAATATCCAACGTAGAGCTGCTGGAAAAATGCCACGAGATCCCAATCGACCGCCAGATCAAGCGCCACAAGTGGAGATGGATTGGCCACACGCTCCGAAGGAATTCCGATCACATACCCAAGCAAGCGTTGGACTGGAATCCGCAAGGAAAAAGAAAGCGTGGCCGTCCGCGTCAGACCTGGCGTCGCACCGTGTTGGCGGAAGCAGCGAGCATCGGGATGACGTGGAGCGAAGTGAAGCGTGAAGCTCAGGACCGTTCGCGATGGAGGATTACTGTGGACGCCCTCTGCCCCATCTAGGGGACATAGGACATTAAGTCAAGTAAGTCAAGTATCCAACTCTGGGGCTGTACTAAACGGAGCAACATCAAAATAATACAACAATTCCAAAATAAAGTACTCAGGGATGCTGTAAAACACCTTGGTACATCAGAAATGACGACCAACACCGTGACCTCAAAATGGAACTTTTCACCCCCATCATTACAAAATTTGCTGAAGCCCACGAACACAGACTTCACCGCCACGAGAATGTTGAGGCTATACGGCTGTTAGACAACACGGACCTAGTGCGTAGACTAAAGAGAACTAAACCTTTTGAGTTAGTGTAGTGTTTAAAGTTAGTGTATAATAGTGATCAATGCTGTGCTATACATACAGGATGTGGCGTAAATAGTGGTCCTGCGGTGTGTACTGAGACATCGTAAAATCGTCACTGCACTGTAGGTTTGTATAATCGCTGAGCAAGTCGTAGTCCAAATAATGTAGCCAATGTCGTAGGGATCATAAAAACAAAGAAGTCCAAACAGAAGCAAATCAGAGTCCAAACAGAAGCAAATCAGAGTCCAGGAGAAAAACGAGGAATTCAACGTTGAAGATAAACACAGAAACCAGAAGCGCATGCAACTTACGAGATCGCGTTGAAGCATTTTCCGGCCAGATACCGATTTCTGGGAATTGATTGACCCTTTTTTACCCTTATGCTTGACCTTAAATAACTACTGGTTAATAGTTATGTTAAATATTATTTATAATTAGGTTCAAAATATTTTGCAACATCGGTAACGTACTTAAATTAAATAGGGTATTTTTTTCAAATTCAGCTCCTTTTCAAGTTAAATCTCAATAACTTTTTTTTAAATCATGGTATCAGTTTTTTTTTATACCACATTAGAATCTGCATTTAATGGACATATTTTTTCAATAATGGGCACCGACAGTGTAGTACATTTCTTGTACACCATTCGCGCCCAAAGTCTAGTGATTATCTGATGACTATAGTTAAAATTTTAAATAAATACATTTTCCCTTTAATATCTTTAAGTTTACAGTAAAACAGTTATTTGCATATTCTAGCACATGTATTCAGCAGTAATATACAAAAAACAAATTAGGAAAATAATGTTTTTTGTTGAAATTAGAGCCAAATTAGTATCGCAAGGTGATGTTTTTTCAAAAAAAATACAAAGATCAGTTTTATTCTGAGACCTATGGTAAAAAGTGGTTTGATATTGTGATATGTGAATACATGGTATATCGACCCGGTAACGTTGGACCACTATTTACGCCACACCCTGTATACCTAACACATGAACAAAGTGCTTTTATCAATATCAGACTCTAAGAAAGTGCCAAGAAAGTGGTAAGACTTCATAAGTGCTAAAGGACGCTATTTGTGTCGTATTCACACTTTCGCACAACCCATGGTTTAATTACACACAATATAACAAAGCTCCTCAACTTCTTCTGATTTATTTGAGGTCGGCACCTCAAATAAATTGGATAAGCTTAGGTTTAGCCAGCCTCCTCGTCTTCATTTTCCATTTAGTCTCTTTGGACATTTGTTTTTGTCGTCAGCTATAAGTGGAGGGTGGTCTTCCACGCGTGCGCTTCGTCGTAGGCACTTTAAGGGCAAAGTTCACTACATGATTATCTGAGCGCCTTTGCACGTGAACCGTACAAAATTCCTCAACACAAAATTATTTTCGTCGAATCGTTTCAAAGCGCTCTACACACTACTCTACACTTGGTTATCTCCGACCACCAAAAGTAAATGCTAAGCGCTATTGGTTTGCTTTACACCAGCTGTACCTATCCGGCGTCAGGGCTCATTCATAGTTAGGGCCTAGGGGACTTCCTCTTACTGGGTTTGCGCAGACGTGTTGAACTTGTGTGCCGGTGCCCGTGATTCCTAAACAAGCCGTCACCCTTCGAAGAGTGAACAGGCCTGTTCTGGGCACGTCGTTCCATCTCTTTCAATCATACAAGATGGAAATCAAGAGCTTGCACTACAGAAAAACAAAACCCACTCAAATCCAACTACTGGGATTATACCAAGATCACGTCTTCGGTTCCAGAACATTCTGATTTCCCCACGATTATCTTCGTTCAACGTTATTAAAGTAGGGGCTTTAATCAACAGAGTAAAGTAGGTTTTCTTAAATTGGCAATTTTAAGTGAAACGATAAAGCTCTTCATTTTAAATTGAATGTAATTAAAATATTGTTTCGATGTTTACTTACTATGAATTTATCAAGTTGATAGGCACTTATTTTTTAACGATATTATGTAGGTACTTAGTGTTTCCATGAAATTGAGTAATGAAGTACGAAGTAAATAAATAAGGAAAAACCAAGTGCATAATAACAAAATAAAATTATAAGAAGAAAACATTTTAGTTGAAACTGCGTGGGCGATAAAAAAAAACCGCAGCGGGACAAATAAATGACAATTGACGATAACTCGAGTTGTTATGTTATTACTTCAATTAGCTACAATTTGTTCTAATTTCTGTCTAAGTTTAAAAATAGAGAAGTAGCTTAAAGTATGTACGGAAGTACCCTAAATGAACGCCTAACTGCCCCGAATCCTCACGCGAGTAGTGCTAGAAAGGGCAAGGTTTACACAGTTGTTGTTTCAATCAGTACCATGCAATAAGGGGAATAGTTTTCATTAGTCCAGCAAAATTTCATCTTTCGGCTTACTGCGGAGACATAATGGCAACGAAAAAGCCGATGAACTTGCAAGGACTGGGGCTCAAGGTCATCAGATAGGACCAGAACCCTTCTGTGGTATCTCAAAGAAACAGGCCATGCAGACCCTTAAGAGCAACCTATTTGGCGAATCAAAAAAGCACTGGTTGGTACAACCAGGACTGCTACACGCTAAATCTCTTATAGAAGGCTACTCACAAAAACGAACTGCCGAGCTTCTTGAGCTTAGCAGGACGAACATCTGTGCGATAGCCCGCGCTTTAACCGGCCACTGCAAAATAAACAGGCACCAATTTCACATGAAACTGAGTGACACTGATGTTTGCCGGTACTGTAATCAGGAGAGGGAGACACCTAAGCACCTTTTGTGTGAATGCGGGCCCCTTATCCACAAACGCAGTGTCCATTTGGGCCGACACATTATTCGCCCGGAGGAGATTAAAACTCTAAAAGCTAGGAGTATTCTAAATTTCTTGGAAGCCTCCGGGCTAAAAGAGTTACTCTAACAAGGTGGCGAGTCAAATAGATCATTTAGGTCGCAGTGACTACATCCCCTACACTACGGGTGATGCATAGCCCCTTATCTTCTAAATAATAATAATAATTCTGCGGAGACATAGTGAACCAGCAATAACAAGACACTAAACCCGGGAATCGAATGGAAACGGTCAGCAGTCATGCCTGCTATGTCTAGACCAACAAAGCAGTCATAAGGCGCTCTCTAACTATATTACTAGGTCACATCAGTACCTGAAATCTGCAATCCACAAATGTTAACGTAATTACAATTTGCTGTGAAAGAACCATCCTATAACAAACAAATTGAGCATCATTAAACTTATATCCCAACAAAGCATTCCAAACGGTTACTATGTAGTATGTACAGTTGTAACAGCACCGTACAAGTATTCAAACGTGATCGGACGAGAGCCTAATGCATTATACATCGAGTAAGATACGATTTTCCCGCAGTACGCGGGCGCACGCCACTGCTGCATTGCGCGCGCGCACCCGCCCGCAACGATGCGCTTCTGATAATGTCTCTTTTCTGATGACTTTCTTTTATTCGTGGGATTTAAATACTGCCGCAGTTGTTACATCCCGATTCCACATTCAAGTCTGCACTTGACTTATACAGAGAAAAGATTAGGCAGGTAGTGTTGGAATATAACAAAAACAAATCCATCCTGCTTCAACACTATGGTCTTTCTCTTTCTAAGCAATAAATATTATATTTAATGGATAGAGTCCCCGTGACCACTTGATTGAAATCCCTAGTATGGTTACAGTTACTGTATTCCACTAGCCTTGCTTAGGAGCACACGTCTCACGTGATGTTACTGAAACACACCTTCCCAATATAAAGAAAAGGATAATAAAACAGTTATTATTGAAATCCTTAAAATGAAGTTTCTCTTTGGTACCCTAACCTCAACAGGTAGTCCCACCCCTGATGTCTCACTGGTCGAGTTGGATTGTCGTCCCATCTGACTATGAGAGTGAAGGAAGGGAGAGTACATCTCTGTTGTGTGTGTTGTGTCTCTCAACACAATTGTGCAATATTTTATGAAATATCTCCAAAAATTCGACTCGAAAACCCTCCCAAACTGGCATACAACGATGGCATGTGTCTTTGCCAGGTTCTTACTCTCTACCATGATGATAATGTAGGTCAGGACATGAAGAAAGTGTCTTACATTGTTGTGGTACACCTTGATTGAAGGACAACGTGTGGAATAAACAATATAAGACCTAATTTCTGGCATTCTGGACATTGGTCAAGACTTTTAATAAAACTGCAATCGTATCCAATAGCTGCGTGATCGACTAAGGGAATGAAAAAAAAACAAAGATCATAAAATAATAAATTATGATATGAGATTTAACAACAGCTTTAAATAGCTGGGTCAATCTGTCATTTAAATGAAGCCTTCGATTGAACTGATAAACAAAAAATAATGCGCTGAGGTTCTGATGTGTTGGTAGCGGTGACCGCATATCCACGTTTAGGCAGCCTTTGTCATTTGTGATTCAGTGTTGGTCACCTTGATGAGTATTCAAATGAAATTATTTTGTTCATTCATAATAATGGTAGGTGCCATAACAAGGAAAACATTGCAAGGTCAAATAATCGACTTCACCTACTCCTGGCTAAGGATGAACAACATCTTTTATACTCTTGGTTAAGTTAGGTAAGTAAATGCAGCGGGCCAGCACCAGTCCGGGGCAGTGGCAGTCACACTGCACCCGCAACCATCGACGGATGTAGTTATGGAAAAATTGGGGTGGTTTAAGTTAGTATGGATCTGACAGACCCCTCCCCCATGAGGATTTCCTATCCAAAAAAAGTTATGTAAATTCAGCAAAAAGTTTACAAATGTGCTGCACAAATGACAATGCCCACTAAAGTAGATAAACACGTGTCGGGTATCAATACATAAGCGCAATGCGAGTAGCGTTCACAGTTACACAAGTGGCATGTTTTGAAGTGTCAATGTCGGAAACCTGTTGAGGTCAATTCTGTTTACCAAGACTGAATCTGCTTTACATCTCATATTACACATTCAGGGCAATCACCACCGTCGTCGCAAAAACCATCGCGTTAAGATTCTCAACAACACCTCGTATCTATCTATAGTAGGTGCATGACATCACCAAAAGGTCGCGCAGTATCGCCTGCTCGTGCGGTCCGCGGGGCTCAGAGATCACTAGTGCGCCGTGATCGCGCTGGACACAACGTATTAAACTCATCCAAAATGAAAATTTCGTTAGTATTATTGATTTGTGTAGCGGTATGTCGGGGCGACGACTTAGCCCAAGCCGCGGGGCAAATCTTCAACAATATTTTGCCTAATTTGATCGGAAACCATGTGACCGGCCAGCAAGGGAACACAGCGACCAACACCCTCACACAGATCGGAACAGTGGTCGGCGGAGTGGTCGACTATGCCAAGAAGAAAAGCTACGAGGACCTGCTGCGCCAGGTGCAGGACTCCACCACCGACGACGACATTCTGCGCGTCAGTGAGGAGATGTTCAACGCGGACATCAACAACGCTTTAGCGTACATACAAGTCAATTTGCAAGGCACAACCAGCCCTCTATCTAAAGACGACAAGGCGCAAGCTAAGTAAGTTACAGATTTTATTCTGACCTAAAGTATCTCATTGGACAATGATGATTAGAGTTGTTGTAGGTAGTATACGAGCAACAATTAGCTACTATCCCCCAATTTCTGATTAAAGCAGTTGAGTATTTCTCAAACTCTAGTCTACTAGTACCTGTAAAATTGAGACGTTCTTAACTCAATTCAGAATCCCGTCCTAAGTTTTAGTCTCGTCTATCTGGCCAGTCACAGTAACTAGATAATTAATATCAAGTATGAAAAATGTTTAAAGTTCCTTAGTTCTATCTATCCTATTCGTCCTATTGGTAATGATTAAGTTTTTAGGTCCTATTTGTAATGTTTTTAAGTTCATAGGACCCATCGTCATACCTAAGTAGTTAATAGGTTACCTAAGCACTTTGTTAATCCCACAAAAGTGTAATTTAGCTATACATCTAAGTATCCTATAATTTAGTCAACAATGTATTCGCTTCCTAATACATCGATAACATTGTAGCCTACTAGCCGTGCCTGAGAACGTGTGGAATGGTCCCACAATACGGCCATTTGTTGCACTCTTCGACAATTACCACAAAAACGTGATAAGACCAGAGTTCGTCACGCCTAATGTAAGTACTTTATACCATTTATACCGTTTCAATTGAGTAATTCATTCCAACGTAGATATAAACACTAGACACCTGCATCCAACAAGGTAAACTAATGCTAGGTGATGTCATGTTGCAGGAGGAAACGGAACAAACCACTTTTATCAACACAATCCTTGCGACCGGTCCAATTAGAAGTCTTATGAACTATTTGGTCAGCAAAGGTAATAAAACCTGTTTTTTGTTTTTTTACTTACATTACATCACCCACGGGAAGTTGTTTTCATTTCGATAAATTAAAATCCGAACCGGCGAGGTAGAGAGATCGATTATCTTGGCAAAATGTAATTACTTACCTCCATTATCTATATACATATGTATATATAAAAGGAGAAACAGACTGACTGACATATCAATGCACAGCCGAAACTACTGGGACTACGAGTGTGAAATTTTGCAGTAGGCTTCTTTTTATGATGTAGGCAAGCACAAGCACTAAGAGAGGACTTTCCGAAATTCGCCCTCTATAGGGATGAACCGGAGGTCCAATGTTTGTATGGAGAAACTTAATTTCACGCGGGCGAAACTGCTGGCAGAAGCTAGTCAGGTTATATGCTGCTTACCTACATACCTAAATTATTATAACACGTACTTACTTTTAGAATTACTCCTAAAAGGATGGTCTCTATCTCTCACTATGGTCTCTAGCTAGCCAGTAGTACTATTTTTGTGGTGGGAAAATTTTTGCTTTTTATATTATATAGGTATATACATCCAAGACCAATCCACCTTGCAGATATTTATTTGACCTTACAATTCCAATTAGGTAGATCGGAACTCAAAGTGACCCGTTTATAAAACACAAATTTAATATACAGGGTGTGGCGTAAATAGTGGTCCAACGTTAACGGGTTGATATACCATATATTCAGCTATCACAAACCACAATTTAAAACCACATTTTACCATAGGTCTCAGAAAAAAACTGATCGTTATATTTAGATCTATTACTTGTTTAAGGACCTAATAGTACAAATATAACCGCTAAATGGTATCTAGACAAGTCTGCAAGTCTTGAATTATAATCGGTACAGTTTCTAGCAATCAACTCACGCATATCTTCATACATTCATAACATAACCATGTATCAACCCATGTATCAAATGAATACGTGCTATACAATATAAAAAATCGCGCTGACGCATTTTCAATACTTAGTATGGAAAATATTGTTTTTATTTAAAAAACATGGTGTTGTTTTGGTGAGCATTAACCTCGGGCCCAAGGCTCCTTTTAGTATTTTTAGTTTGGATTTTAGCTACATTGTTCTACTTACTGCATGACAACGACCTCCCTCCCGTTTACACACAATTCTGTCTTCCGTTGTTGCTCGCCACATCAGACTAGTTATAAATATAATTAAACTTTAAACCTTAATTTGAGATACTTTCTATCTATCGTCATCAACTCAATCATTGACTTTATTATAGTTCAGTGTACAATTTTGTATATTTATTTATGAAACTGTAGACTTTTGTTCATTTAGTTTAAGTTGATTTTTATGTGACCATTATTTGAATTGAGCTTTCGTTTTTACGTTTTAGAGTGTATTGTTCCAAAATTTTATAATAATCTCCTTGACTTCCAACAAGTCAATGACTATCTCAAATTCTGAATTCAAATAATATAATAATGGATATTATTTCTGTAGGTATAACCCAACTGAACGAGTACCCGGAGCAAGTGGAGCTGTTGAAGAAGATCTGGTTCACGAAGTACGCGCGCCACTGGACTGGGCTCTGCAAGTGCAGCTGCGCCTTCGAGAACATCTTCATGGCTGAGCTCAAGTCCAACGATGTACTCGGTGAGGGTTACTCTCCTTAATCATTCATCTATTGGTACTAATCCTAATGGACCTAACAGATGATGTTTTATACGAACCCGAACAATTCAGGGAATCACTCAAACACAGAGATGTCATCAAAATCAGCGTAGCTGTTTAGGAGTTCAGTGACAATGAAAGGTAAAGCACACTAACGACCTAGCTCATCACGGATGCAATTTATTTTCTTGTGGCTGCCTAAAAAAAATATTTCTAATAATTAGGAATATAAAAAGTGACATCAAATATGTCAAGTGGCGCGAGAGCCCTCGTGTTGAGACTTTTACTGACTAAAACCCACCTGTGTTCCTTCACTTCGCGTTTCACGGCTACGGTAACTCTTTCGAACAATCTCGCAGTCAACCTTGCCTGGCTCTGCCGTACTACCGTTTGCGTAAATTATTTCCGTGATCAAAATTGACTCATCCTATCGCAGTGTGCCATGTTGTTTTTTGTATTATTTTATGTTTATTGGATGTAGGCTTTGCGATCAATTTTTATATACCTTCAGATTCCGGAAAATCGGAAATTGATAGCTATAATGCTAAAGTAAAGCATACGTATGGTATCACTATCATTTCAAAATACGACTCAGGTACTTTACAAATTATAAGATTTACAGCATCATTCAACGTAATAAATATTTACTGTGCACTAGTGTCATAGATAATAATGATAATATTAGACGCGTAGTTGTTTTGCTAGCACCTACTTATCTGTTTACTTTACCCGACTGCCCCCGAAGGAGAGTAATGTGTTTCGTGGATATGTACTTAGACCTGCACTTTAACCTGAACGTCTTGATGTGTTTAAATTGATAATATTTTCTGTCAGTTTTCCTTTTCTACACCCTATTCGCGTTAAGATTAGACATTTAAAGAAACTTTTTAACTGTCTGTTCAACCGATTTTAACTTCTAATTCGTAGATATAAGTATGGCATTAAATGCAAAAAATGTGGTTACAATACCATTTTCTGCAGCCCCATTTGTCATGCCACAAACGTAATAAAAGTCAAAATCGGTTGAACGGACAGTAATAAAAGATTTTCATAAATGTCTAATGTTATTTTGAACAGTGTAATGAAGAAGAAAATGCCTCGAAAATCGGATAACATTTAACACAGAAATACACTGCGCTTTTGTTTCGCTATTCTGTTAATAAACGTATGTTTTTTAAGTGTGTTATTAAACATGAAGACTCGACGGGAAACATAATAAATCAACACCTGCAAAGAGTAACATTGTAACTCAATTTTAGGCAATTTGCATTCTGCTTTTTATGCAGAAAGAGTATTCTTCTTCTTCTTTTTCTTGAATCGACGTTTTTGGGCCCAGTACCAGCAGGTAAAAAGAAAGATGCCTCAAAATTGAGTTAAGTACAATGTTATTCCAAGCAGGTATCGAAATATATTTTTTTCGATGACACTGACTTTTAATGCCTTCTATTGACTTTTGGATTTATGTATTGTATTCAGTAATCAGAATTGAGTAAATCCATTGTGGTCAGTTGTAATGTTTAAGTGTGTATCAGTTCATTCAACGCCAGAATCATGAATATCCGCGCTGTCAATTTGTAAACTGGCATATGTGGATGCAAAAACCAGAATTGTCATAAAACAACTTTGAAGCCAAGTTTTTCTATTATATAGCATTTTTTGACATTGTTTTTTTCCGAGGAGTCTTTACATATTGCGAAGTATTGTTCGAGACTGTCCTTTTAGAGAGAAGTCCTGTCATTTTACAATTACATCATCAATTAGCACTCTACACATGTTGGTAGCCCACCATAGGCTCCAAATATAGCTCTCGTGTAACAATACATTGAACACAAACAATTATATAAATGTGACAAATGATTTATCTATTGAACAAAGAACCTGCTCTACTTATGAAGTCGGTTAAAAGTAGGACATAGACTGGGTTAATGCAGGCATTTTAAAGACGGTGGATCATGGAATAATTTGATTACGATTAATTTCTGATTTGTGGTTTTATGAATTGGTAGAAGTATTTTAGGTTCCATTTTTGGCGAGTCAAGCCAAGTTTGTAGGTTTGTGAGATTGTTTGTTGGAAAAAATCTCTAGAATACTAATCTGAATTTGAACATTCTTTGACAAGAAAACTACATTATTCCTGAGTGACATAGGCTAAGTATAAATATTTGACACCCAATTGGGAAGGGTCCGATAGTCATAATTACAGTTTGTAGAAAGGTGATCTGCTATTAATTACAGTCCTAAATGATAATATCCTAATTGTTTGCATTTACAGGCCTACACAGCTGGTTGTTCTTCGCCAAGCGCGAACAAGATCGCAAAGCCAATTATTTGGGCTACATTGACAAGCTAGATCTCGCCGGGGTAAGTTAAAATATGTTTTTTTTTTCCATGTATCTCAAATTGAAATGGGAATCAGCCCTACGTGACCCTTAGGATATATAAAATAACAATAAACGATCGATCAAGGATCGCAGTGTGGATTTTGGAACGAGAATTCCCAATATTCCAAAAGCTACCAATTTGAACGATCAATATGAACAGTTCGACAAAGGATCGATTAATGTGATAACACTCTTGAATTGATTGTGTGAGAAGTGATATGAAAGAAAAGGGAGTTAGTGATAGCATGACGGTTGACTGGACAGCATGGAAGAAAAAAAATGTTGCGCCGACCCCAAGTAACACGAGATAAGGGCAGAAAGACGATAATAATGACTCTTAGATACAAACATCACTATCTACTAGCCTATTAAAATCAGACCATTAAGAAGAAAACCGACATGATTTAAGCACATTTTCGGTTCCGTCAATGCCAACCAATGACTGGGGTTATCGCAGGGTTAGGCCAGTAGAACGATTGTCTTGGGTACATTTTCAATAACAGAACCGAAATCACTTACGAACTCACGTTACTACCAAGTTTAAACACGTTTTTTTAAGTATTTCATGGTAACTTAGGCGTAGGGGATTGAGCGATTGGTTGCTGCGCTGTGTCGTGGTTTTTTTGTTGTTTAAACATTGCTCCATACTAGGAATGACTTCTATACCAACATGTTAACACATACACTAGACACCCAGACTCGAAACGATTAATCTGTAGGCCATACAAACATTTGTTCCGTGTGGGGATCGATCCGGCGCAGCAGCCGTGAAATATTTGCATAGTCTAGAGATACTCGTAGTTGTTTCTGTATGTGTTTGCACCCACGAGACAGAAGTAATTTCTGTTTTGAGTCAACGTTTATTTTAAAAAAACTCATAAATTAATTTCTCTGTAGTCTAACTAAATGTAGAATTGGTAGTAATTTGTGTAGTAATTTTACAAAGAGGCTATCTGACCCTCCACAACATAAAATTGTGTGTATCAAATAAATAGTGTGCAGTACTCACAGCCAGATGTGTGCATGACCAGATGAATGAACGCAAGCGAAACAATCTAAAACAGAGTGTGTGAGGATCGAAGCAGGCGCGTTCTAGTTTTTGGCTAACCCCATGGGAAAATGACGAATTTGATGTAGGTATGTGTATTATCAAACCTTATCAGCTCGAGTCAGGTTGGTCAGCCTGCACTGGAACAGATATTTCGACCTAACTCCTTTGATAGGTACATTGTAGATATCCCATCGATACGCATAAAACGTTTTGGAAACACATCAATTAAGCTTCACAAATGGGAGTGAATTACCGCCGGGATCTATGTTTCCTAACAGCTACAAAGTCTACAGTGAATAGGTTTCTTTTAGGCCAGAGTGTTCTAACGTCGAACACATGATCACCATGAGACAGCGGTCGAGCGCGAGGTTTTATATCGCAGCTAAGGAGTAGGATTCCCGCCGCACCAGAGCCCGTGTTTCTTGATAGCCAACCAGACGGTATTTAAAAGTCAAGAGTGAATACTTCTTACTCTTAGTGAGTTACTTCTAGGCAAGATTGCTCTAACGTCGACCACATAATCACCGTGAATAGTCAAGCAAAAGCATATCAATAATACACTTTTTTTAATCAAAACGTAACCAAATGCCTGTTATATTTTACAGAAAGGAATGATTCTGAAGCAGCACTCAATCCTGAGCGAGACAAAGGACGCGCCCGAGGTGACCATGTTCGTGGGCACGTCTCCTGAACTCGAGCTGGCGCTGTACACCATGTGCTTCATGGCGCGCCCTGACAGGCCCTGCCGCCTGCGCTACAACAACATCAACTTCTCCATACAGACCAAGACGCTCAAGTCGGATAACGTGATCCTCATTGACACAGCATATCCTTTCTACTAACAGTCTACATACTAGTCTAGTTATAACTGGTGCATTTCACGAGCGTGCGTATAAAATTGCCATTTAAACCTAATGTCAAAGACATAAAAGTCACAACGCGCGCTCATGAATTGCAAACACTATACCTACATACTCAATACACTATTAACTATATTCAAAAAATATTTAAAGTCATAAACACTCAATCTGAGTCTCTGTAGGTAAACTAAAGCTCTCATAATGAGGTCCAAATATCTATCAAATTTTGTATTTATATACTTCAGAACAAAGATAAGGCTAGAGAGAAGCAAATTGTTATCAGGCCCCGATCCGCGGGTCTTGCTCTCTATGATAAGCATGTTATTAAATATGACATTTCGCAATAAGTTTATAATAAGACTAGATAATGAATAAAATAATACACAAATTCACTGTAAACATCTTTTTATTGCAACATTTCTCTAAAACATCGACGACTATAACATATAATATATATATATAATAGATGAAACGGTATATTTAATATAATCTCAATTTATAGATAATAATATGACAGAAGTGCCTTTAGTGATTTCTTTAGATTTTTTTTGCTTTCGGAAACGGCACAAATTAAGCCGATTTCAATTAAAATATGTAGATTTCGGTAATATATACTTCGTAATACTAGACAATATATATAACAGTGCTATATATTATGTTGAAATTTAATACTATTTAGCAATATTTAACAATAAATCATAAGAATATCTACTAGGGCTAGGAACAACGATGAAATTCTTACCATTCAAAAAAAGCTAGCTAGTATTGTTTATTGAAAATAATTAAAATAAAAAGCTACAAACAACTTCGATAAAAAGTATATAATAATTTATATAGCATATACAATACATTTGAATAGAAAATATTAACAACAGCTATGAAGAGATTGATCACTAATTTCAATTACATCGATTTTAATCACTTACGTGAATTTAAAATAACTTGCAAATGCTTAATAAAAATAAGATTCTTGGTAGAGATAACAAAAACGTTACTTTGACCTCTTGTGATTATAAGTCACGAGCATTACAGATGTGACGAATTACAGACGTGTATATGAATAATGGTACATGATTAATAAATATTATACAAAAGGTAAAAACAGTACCAGAGGTTTATACAGATCTCTAAATGTACCTAAATGAACCCGTATACTTATTAAAGAATACTAATAGTCTGATTTAAATACTTCAATGTTGTATGCAATTGTTTGTACACTTATTCTAGATCTCCTACTTATATTTAATTTATATTTACCCGCTATTTCATTTTTCTGACCGAATTGACAGTAAAGATATATTTAAAGTAAGAAATTAAATAAAGAAACTCTTATTGTAAGACAATATTAAATACTTCTGACTAGAATACCGTTAGCTTTGCAGTATACCCACAGCGTAGATATGTTGGTCTTACATTGTATTTCTAAACTAATTTGCTTAAAATTCTATGATTTTAATTCTCTTAAAATATATAAAAACAATCATGATAATATCTAAAACCACCGATTCAATAAGTTTATCTCTCAAATTATTCCCACCAATTGGCGTATCCTAGTGTTGTTTTTTAGAGGGGCCTAGCCCCTGGCATGCCTGTTTTTGTGATATCAGTATTTTGGCGTCCATGATAGAATTTCGAATCGGCCGAATATCATCCTAGGGTGGGCGCTAGACCGTACCGAGGTGGGCCCACTTGCCCCACCGCCCTCTTCTTTTATGCACCTGTTTTCGCCTCAATATTCAGGTCTTTTATAGCGGTACACATTTTCTATAATACTTTCTAGCAAACATCTGACAAAAATTGCTACAAAACTGATTTATGATTACATAAAAGTTATTCTTAATTACATGAGTCACAGTGACACTTAATTCAAACGAAATAGGAGCCATATTCGTGTGGCATGACACCGCGGCGCGGGTAGAAGGTGTGCGTGAGCGAGTAGTTCATCAGGTTGGAGATGTTGGACGTGTAGATGTCGGCGAAGCGGAACAAGCGTCGCGAGAAGTAAGTCGGGTTGTGGTATGTACGGAACACGCTACCGAATTGTGGGTTAAATACTGCCTTTATTTCATTCCTGCAATTTACATAACATCTCCTACAATGGAAGCATGAAAACAAAACACACAAGCGTTATTTTACAGCCAATCAGTCACGAATATATACGATAATTTTGATTAAATAGTTGCGTCGAAGTTCGAAGAAGAACAAATAAATTCAATAATATGCTTAAGGTAAGGCAAAAGTTTTTTATTTTTGCTTTTTGCAGGTCAGAGTCAAGTTGTATATTATTTAAAATATGATTGGTGGACGTAATACTTGTATTTATTTACAGAACTATAATCATTAAAATCATCAATACAACCCTCTCAGTTCGTCTTACTTTATTAAATGACTTTTCATGAAATACTGACAGGCTCGTATAATTACGTAGGTTGCATTTAATTACATTGATGAATACATATTACACCCTCTAATCATATTTTAATCAACATACAACTTGATACTGGCTTGAAAAAAACAAAAAAAAAGTAAGTGAATTTAAATTTCGCAGGCTAGAGCATCGCCCTTAATCATAGCCACTGAGATAATGGTTTAATTTACCAGCTTTAAAGGGTACTGTGGTCAACAGAATCACCCAAAGCGCCTACCAAAACACAGACAAGTGTAATCAAATTGCTGCAGTCCTGCAGAAAGTCTTACTCATAAAACAATCAGGCGCATATTTCACGAGAGAAACTCAATACTTACAAGCGATCCAGTAGGCATAAAACAGTTCCAAAACTCTTACATAAAGCGTACATACCTCAGATAGTCCCGTTCGTTCATCCAGTCCGTGACCACCTCTAGCGCCTCAGGGTCCTTATAATCCTGGTGGTCCTCGATCAGCTGCGTCAGCATCTGCAGCCAGTTGGCGTTCTCCTTGAACGACCGCGTGTTCAATGTGTTGATTTCGTGCTGGTGACAAAAGCAGATAGAATAGTTATTTGTTTAGTCCTGGCCTTTACTCAGGCCTCCACTCTAGGAGAGAAAATGGTCCGTAATCCACCACGCGGGCCCAAGTGCGGGTTGGTGAATGTCACATGTCTGCGAATTTTTGGTTCTTCTAGGACATGCCAGTTGTCTCACGACGTTTTTGCTCGCAATAATGTACTCGTACCATGCAATTTGTAGCACAAGATGACTGTTAAATTATGTAAATATTAACTAAATAAAATAAAAAATCAACTGGTTAGTAATCATTTATGATGACCTCGTTATCGATACATGTTGTATGGAGGAGACTCTTTGATCAAACCATACATTTTATAGAACAAATACTTTTTCGAATAATTTAAATAATTATCTTGAGATTTAACAAAAAAGAAATCCTGTTAGTAATAATTTTTTGAGAATTATCCAGTCGACATATTTTATCTTTGCTATCTCTAACAGAGCTACCGCAATCTAGAATTTACGCACAGGAAAATGTTGGTCGTCTCATCGAAACGAAGCTATTCGCGAAGCTTCAGCTTGATAGTAATTATTTTTACATCAAGGATCTTTACTACAACTTTTGAGCGTAGGACCGGGATAACGTACCGCGCAATTTGTGGAACAATATGACTGTTAAATTATATAAATATAAACAAAGTAACAAAAAAAATCAGCTGTTTAGTAATCATTTATGACCTCGTTATCGATACATGTTGGAAGGAGGGACTCTTTTAGCAAACCATATATTTTGTAGGACAAATACTTTTTCGAATAATTTTGATAATCTTGAGAATTAACAAAAAAAAAATTCCGTTAGTAATAAACTTTTGAGAATTATCAAATCGACATATTCTATTCCTGCTACCTCTGCTATCTACACATCAAAATGAAGCTACTCACAAAAAATTAGCTTGATAGTAATCAAGTGCAAAAAATGTACCAGGGAACCCGGACTAGAATGGAAATTTATGACCTTCATTTTAACTAATAACTGTGCCCTGTTATTGTATATTTCATAACTAGTCTGCAGCAACATTTGGCGTCATATAAGAACTAATCCTGCATCGCGCAATTAACGTTCTCCATGTGATTAAAACATATAGAAAAGCCCGAATTTATCTGCCGTCTTGTCGAGGGATCCTCCTTTTTCAACGGAAGTTTGCGGGGTTTTACTCTCTGTTCCGCATACCTCTCAAAAGTCTATATGCCCTTACAAACCCAAGTTATACCACACGAAGTCTTTTTTAAGGACAAATTTTCACTTTTTGGCTTTAACGATTTTTCTTTACAATCAGGGAGAAATTAAAATACACTTTAGTCTACCTAAAAGAGCATAAATCACGCTTCTCCTGGAACTTATTAAAATGTCGCTAAATAAAACAAATACTTTTATCTAATCGTTTTACGGTAGGCGTTCATATAGGGTTGGCAACGTTTGATCTATCTACGAGTATATAAATAAAAATGAATTTCAATTCTGTTAGTCTCGCTAGACTCGAGAACGGTTGAACCGATTTGGCTAATTTTAGTCTTGAAATAATTATTCGTGGAAGTGCAGGGAAGGTTTAAACGGTGAGAAAATCTGGAAAAAAATCACGAAAAAAAATACGACTACAACGCCATCTCTAATTGAAATGTCATTTTGAAAAGAAGTATGCTGGTTCTGGTAATGCCTGTAGATGGCGTTATCCTGTGACAGCTTAGCTAAAAGGACTAGAAGTTTACCGGATCAGTTGGTCTATAATATAAAAATGAATTGCTAAATGTGTTGCTAAGTGCAAATCTCGAGAACAGCTGAACCAATTTCGCGAATTCTTTTTTTGTTGTTTGTTATTTTGAATTGCTAAATGTGTTGCTAAGTGCAAATCTCGAGAACAGCTGAACCAATTTCGCGAATTCTTTTTTTGTTGTTTGTTATTTTGAGGACAAGGTTCTTATGGAATGAAAATTCCTAATTTTCATTAATTTCAATACTTACATACCTTTTTGTTTGTCAAATAAAATTGCCAAATATTCGCAAGTTTCTTGAATCCTGCGAATATTCGCGAATATTCGTTACATCACTATTGGCCGCTACACGATACAAATCGCCGCTGCTCGGTTTTTGTGGCCCGCACTGGCTACTAAACGCCGATACAAAATACTGGCCACTAAACGCCGCGTGGCCTTCACACGCCACTCAGGCATTTAAACCTTCTTCGTCAGAATCCATAATGATACTGCGCGTATGGGTTCGCGCTTCAGCTGCCTTTGTAGCCGCTTTTAGCTTCTCGTGGCGGCGTTTGTAGCTGTACCATGTGGCCTGTGTGCAGCGATCCTTATACAAAAAGTAGAACTTTCTAAGCGTGATGCTCACCGTCAATTCGTTGATGATCGCGCCAGTGCGCCAACCGTGCTCCAGGGTGACGTCAGCGAGGTCGCTGTACGGGTGGTCGCCGAAGTACAGCACCTGGTGGCCGTACCAGCCCGTCAAATCTTGCAGCTGCTTCACTGTTCCCTGTAATGTTATTGTAGACCTTTATGAATAGCACAGCAGTACTGCAGCCGCATGACTTCCTGTCTTTCCTCTTTAATCCATCTTTGAGGAGTGAGTAATAATTATCAAACATTCATAGAGCCGCAATTGAATTATTATTTTTTTACGTGTAGGGTCATGTTTGACCACTATCTCACTTGATGATAAGTGATATGGTCGACGATACATCAGCACGCTTGCTTAAAAGTAAAATAGTAGCAATATTTCCATTGCACAGTTTATAGCTTTGTCCACCATGGGATTTGATGTACGACAACGAAACTATTATTTCTACAAAACTCAATCAAGTTGCATAGTTTTACCTCATAATAAATAATTCCTTTTTCTAACGAAGACACTCTCTCCCAAATATGTGTGTTGGCGCTTTTATCGAAGACTCGGATGGGCCGCGACACCTCGGTAAAGAACTTGGGTTTGTTCGCATTGACTATCACTACGTCGAAATAATCCCGCCAGTCGTGCCCCACTAACATCTCCATGCCTGCATTTCTGAAAGAAAATACTCAAAATATCAGCAAACATGTCTAATTAGTTTCTAGAATCAAAGTTTCTTTCACTTCATTCATGGTAATATTTACAGATCTTATTTATATGGAGTCCTACATTTGAATTTAAACTTATAGACAACTATGGTTTCGTTTATTGCATAAGTATAAAGCATAATCAACCTACATATTCCACTGCTGGAATTCTCAGGTCTCCATTAGTAGAGGGAATGGCCCGTTTTACACGCGAACCCATTGCGGGTAGGATGTAACACGTCTTCGAATTTTGGTTCTTGAGCATGCCAAATTAGCATAGCCTAACCTAACGATGTTTTGATGAAATAAATTATACAAAATAAAATACCAGCAAGGGTTTGAACCCACGACGTAATACCCGAGAGCCTGCGTTTCCACTGAAGTGGGGCTGGGTGGAGGGAAGCGGTGAAAAGCAGTGAAAAGTGGCAACTGTTTCCATTGATGCGGAGCGGGGAAGAATTTAGAATGTTTTTAATATCGTGCGATTTTCATCAGGCATGCAGGACTTCCCCGCGAATTTTCATTTTATACAAGTATTTATTTATTATTTATTTATTATATTCTTTATTGTACACCGCATGAACAAAAAAGATACAGGACAAACATTATTCAAAATAAGTGTACAATGGGCGGCCTTATCGCACAGGGCGATCTCTTACAGACAACCTTTGGATGGACTGAAAGAGAGTAGAAAGATATAGGGCTGTCAGTGTACATCAGAATAATACAAATATGAAATAACAACACAAATACATACATACATTACAAAAAATATACTAATAAATATTAAATATGTAATCAAGCCAGGAGAAGACGGAATCAAAGTGAAAGGTAATGCTCCTTCACCATTTTTTTAAACGTTGGTAGTGTTTGAGCACGTCTCACTTCAATAGGTAACGCATTCCACAAACGAGCAGCTTGGACTGTAAACGATTTGTCAAAAAACGATGTGGAATGCATACGAATACTTAATTTCAAATAATAAATAATCTCTTAAGCAAATCTTATCTTAATCTCTTTATTTTTTCTTAATTTCTTAAGTATTTATTGTTATGCGTGAAATATGCACGTGGGACGAGTTTTTTTGCATTTTGAAATTTTCTGCATGCGGAATTGCCCCGATGATGAAATTCGCACGATATTGAAAACACCCTTGGTTGAGCTGCCCTCTGCATCCGGCTAGGATCCATGTGTTCATTTGTTATATTCCTTAGTCCGCTCAGCTCAACTCCGCACCACTTACACTGTTTCCACTGATGTAAAGTGTAGAATTCAAGCGCTGTGATTGGCCAATTCACGGTCCGCTCCGCTCCACTCCGCATAGCTCCGCTCCAGTTCAGTTAACGCACCCTAAGTCGGGGCCGTTACCCCTGTGCCACTATTACTCTACACTACGTCACGCAAGTCACTACCGTTTTATTAGGCAAAGTTATTATAGGACATTATTTTTTGTATTGATATCTCCATTGTGATTTCTAATGATCTTATTATAAAGCACCAAACTAATCATAGACTTCGAGCGGACTTTGTTATGTACCTACCAAGCTATGCACGGTGGTTGAGCGATTGACTGTTGCACGGAACAAATTTTTGTATGGCCTTACAGATAGGTGTTCCGGATAAGGATGTCTTGTGTGTGTGAGAGAACGTACCCACGGGACAGGAGTTACCCCTAGTGTGGGACAAGTAGAAAAAAACCTATGTTAAGGAACACACTATTTCAATCGGCTTCGTTTGATGACGTTTGATTCGGAATACGTATAATATGCGTACAACCCGTGTCGTATATTTGTTACATGCATCAAACACGTGTTTATCTCATTCTTCTGTAAACATACTACGGTACTTGTCTCACGTGTTTATTAATAGGACAATATGCGTTGTATATTTAGTTATACAATATTGTACTATGCTGAATGGAATGGACACTTTTTTTTTTGATGTCGAAAATCGTCAAATTATTTCTCCCTACTGAGAGTGTCAGACTTTTACAGACGTATTCCTCCAATAGCCTTTAGCGTTCCAGGGACGCAATAACTCTGTCGAAAATCTTACAGCCCTAAAGAATCCCGCAACTCTGAATACATAGTTACAGTTACAACTTACACAAAATGATAAGGGCTGTTAGTTACAAGGAACAGTTTCTTATCATTGTCCTGCAGCATTTGGAAGTATTTCCTCAAGTCTGAATTGGGCCTGACATACTCCTCCACATTTTGAGCAACAATCTTGTGCATGATGGGATGACAGCTTTGCACTGAGTTCTGCAATTGAAAGAGCCAAAGAATAAAAACATTGTAAGGTAAGTATTCTATAGACATGAAAATTTATAATTTTATAATTCAATTACCTTGACATCTAAGAACAAAATTTCTGGATGATAATCAATATGATTTTTAATAAAGTATTCAGCTACATTACAAAGTAGACCCATTTCAGGTACTGAAAATAGATCAGCTAAATGCACCATCTTAGCCCTATTTGGCTGAAAGGAAAAACATAATATTTTTATTACTAATGTAGAACTAATTTGTGCTACTGTACTGTGGTGAATCACATTTGAAATGCAATTGGATTTGTAACAACAAACTGATTTTGCTCATACCCACATCCTAACTCAAAATACTTTTGTTACTTGGCAATCATTCCAAAATGTGTTTTAGGACAATAATAGATGACTTTCAAATAGAAGATATAGCAAAACAAAACAATACTACTTTGTGTGCCTGTGCTATTAACATTACAATGGTGAATGCTAAACACATAGCTCTGTGTTTATAGATTATAGACAGAATCATATAAATATACACGTATTTTTACACCACCTACTCGTTAATGTCGTTTTATACGTCATACAAACCTCACTTAAAGCAAGTCATTCTATCCCTAGGGAGATAATGCAGTATGGGCACAGTATAAAATATGAAACAGTATGGAAACTACCTACAAACACTCGAAACGGCACACTCAAACAAACATTATGCATCGACGAGACCCACAAGCGAACGCCGCGGTGCTATCAGTAGTGAGTGCCGCGTCGAGACTAGTAGTCACGTTTAAGTTTATTTCCGCGTACTTTATAAAAATGCTTGAACTCAAAACCGCAGCTATCATTTTTTAAACTTCCTGCTGATTCTGAAAGGTAAGAATGACTTATTGTTAAATTATTGTATTCGAATAAAATTTTAAGTCCATAGGATCGATCAAAATAAATTCATAAACTTAACTCCGAAAGTAAATCTATATTTTTTTTAATGTTTTTGGCTTGGAAACTAAATCTTTATCTATTAATGGAAACCCAAGATGTCGGCTACAATAAATTAATAACTTTTTTGATATAGGTGTCTTTTTCATGATTTTCGAGGGTGTTGAAGCCTATAATACTGTCAAAATGTGAATCCAAGATGGCGGCTGCAATAAATTATCAACTTTTTCGATATGGGTGTCTTTTTCATGGTTTTCGAGGGTGTTGAAACCGATACTACAATTAAAATATAAATCCAAGATGGCGGCTCCAAGAAATTATCAACTTTTTCGTCATTGGTGTCGTTTTCATGGTTTTCGAGAGTGTTGAAACCGATTGAACTGTCAAAATGTAAATCAAATATGGCGGCTGCAATAAATGATCAACTTTTTCGATATGGGTGTCTTTTTCATGATTTTCGAGGGTGTTGAAGCCGATAATACTGTCAAAATGTGAATCCAAGATGGCGGCTGCAATAAATTATCAACTTTTTCGATATGGGTGTCTTTTTCATGGTTTTCGAGGGTGTTGAAACCGATACTACTATCAAAATATAAATCCAAGATGGCGACTGCAAGAAATTGTCAACTTTTTCGTCATGGGTGTCGTTTTCATGGTTTTTGAGAGTGTTGAAACCCATTGCACTATCAAAATGTAAATCCAATATGGCGGCTGCAATAAATTACCAACTTTTTCGATATGGGTGTCTTTTTCAAGATTTTCGAGGGTGTTGAAGCCGATAGTACTGTCAAAATGTGAATCCAAGATGGCGGCTGCAATAAATTATCAAATTTTTCGATATGAGTGTCTTTTTCATGGTTTTCGAGGGTGTTGAAACAGATAGTACTGTCAAAATGTAAATCCAAGATGGCGGCTGCAAGAAATTATCAACTTTCTCGTCATGTGTCGTTTTTATGGTTTCGAAGATGTTGAAATAATGCTGTCAAAATGTAAATAAAATTGAATAGTATTTACTTTTTTACAAAAATTGTATGTTTACCTTCCTCCTGAGTTGACTGAAAAATTGGTAACCAGCTTAAACTTTTGTTTATTAAACAGATTGCAACACTGACACCTTTCCTGATGATAATGTTAAAGAGAATATTTAATTATTTTTTCAGACGTTCCCAAAGGCTTCGCTTAATATCTCGAGAAGATTTAATAAACAGATCGCCTCAAAACTGTATCGTTTGTGAGAACATTTTAACGCGGTACCGTTCAAACCGAACATTCGTGTCGAACACCCGAAAACAGCCGTTTATGAGTCCAGGTGGGTTTCCATGACGTTTAAAGTAAGATTGTTTATTCTTATTCCAGTGTGGGTAAGAGACAGAGCTATACAGGTTGTCTAGCACTACCTCTCACCTTGGGCACGCCACAATTATGGCGGTAAGTCCCCTCTTTGAGGCGTGGCTGGAAAGATCTCACGGCGTCCTTACCTTCCGTATGACGCAGGTCCTCACCGGACATGGCACGTTCGCACCAGATTCGTGCGGAAGTGACGCACGGTTGTCGCCACTGTGCGGAATACCCGGAGGACACGGTAGAGCACATAATCGAGGTGTGCCCTGCTTGGGCGGAGCATCGCCGTGCCCTCGTGAGGGCGTCGGAGACCTCTCGCGCTGGGCCTTGGTTCAGGCCATGGTCCGGAGCGAAGAGGAGTGGCAGGCGGTCGCCGACTTCTGTGAAGCAGTAATGCTCGCAAAGGAGGAGGCCGACCGCATCAGGCAACGGCGCTCCTGCAACCGACGCGCCGCCTGCCACTGATTTCCGGCCACCGTAGGCGCGGGCTTGCGGACAGTGAGTAATGGGTAGCTCGCTGTCCGACCGTCCGGTAACTGTCCGGACCGAGCCCAAGTCGTCGACGGCGCGCACTATTCCTGCGCGCCTCAAGGAGTTATCAGCAACAGCAGGGGCTCAGCTCGGTCGAAGCCTACTGGGGCCAGGGTTATCCGAAAGGGAGCTCGAGCCCTGGTATGAAGGCTAGAAGGAACGGGGTGGGTTTATAGTCAGTAAGAGTCTGACACTATCTCCCGCTCCGGCCACGAGCGGAGGTTGTCATTGGATGATTTTCGCCACCATAAACAAAACCTCTCTCCCGCACTGGAATAACAATAAAAGATCTTACTTTAAACGTCGTAGCAACCCACCTGCCCGCGTATCACCTGCGGTGCCTACTTTGAAAAGCACTCGAAACGTCTTCCAACCGCGGCTTGCGTAGGTACATTCCCGCCAAAACTTGTGAAATGTTGCCCCTTAATGACAAGTTAAAAATCTACAAGTTGTTTTGTGACAATTGGGCAAATGAACCAGGTACATAATTATCAATAGTAATTATCTACTTATTCATTTGCCTAATTTATTACTTTGATTTAAACCTAATATTAAAAATATAGTGTTGTCTATAGTACTACCAACTGTGGCCGTGAATGGTACGACAACCAATCAGAGCGCGAGGATTTGAATATTGACAGAAAGAGAAAACGTGCGGGATTTTTGGTGAGACGTACCGTAGGCGAGCTAGTAGTCGTGCATCATTTGTTCTTTGTACGAGTAATTATTCCAAAACTAGATATTTATTTGTCAACTATATTAAATTTGTTTTCTGTGTTGGAAAAATACAATAAGTACATGCACAACTGTCTATTATTTTCACTCATTCTTAAAAGCCATAAACCCAAATAACTGGGATACATGATTCGGATGATATCACCCCATGAGAGAGTTAACAAAATATTAAACTGTTTCTCGTATTTTAAAATTTTAAACTTTCGTCTTTTGCTGAGTTTACCCACGCCATTAAATTACCTACATAAATTTTATATACAGTAAACTAGTTATTTCAATTCGTTTGATTGATCACCGGTCGTTGTGGCGACGCTTGGGGGAGGTATATGTCCAACAGTAGATGTCTTTCGGCAGATATGATGATGATGATGATGATTGATCACTATTTTTTTTTTTCATAAAATAATACAACATTAAAAGTTACAACCCTATTGTTTTTATGAAGTATAGGTATTTATTTTAAAAACTAGGCCTAGTTTCCATACTGTTCCATATTTATACTGTGGTATGGGCGATCCATAAAGAATAATGAGATTTGAATTTGAAACATCAAAATGTGTATGTGCATCGAACAAGTTGACTCGAAATTCAAACTGGCCACTAACAAAAAAAAGAAAATAGAGTAAAACGTGCTTACTGACGGGAGCATTATAGAAAATTGAAACTATAGAATCTTGGTGTAGTGAATTTTGTTTGTTTGATGAACTTGTAAACATAATACTTATATTTCTCTAATATAAGATTTGGTCGACCAAATTGTCTTTTAATTATCTCACAGATGGTGTAAAAAGTAGAGTATGGAACACGGGGATAGAGCTGTCTTTGTCTTGGGCGGCTTGAATTCCTCTCTTCACTCAGGTTTCTTTATTAATTATATAAATCAGCAACCTTCGTTTCGTTCGGAATTCAACATGCCGCCTAAGACTTATAGACACTGCTTTATTCCCTATTCACATAATCTACTATTGTATTATAGAGGAGTAGGTACAATATATCAATGTCTTGTCACACATGGTCCTTGTGTCAACATTGTAAAGGGGAGCACAAATGAATGATTGCTTACAAGTGCTAGTGATTACTAACTGCTATCTAGTTACTACTGTCGAGTATGCCACACCAAGTGATTTTCAACCTTAACTAAAGCAAACAATGATTGAAAATTAAATAAAAAATAACGACTTCAATGTTAAAAAACACTGAAAGTATAAAATAACTTAAATTTCGGAAGTCGGCGTTTCTTGTCTCTTCGTTATTTAACACCCACTTCCGAATTTTTTTTTATTATTTTATACTTTCAGTGTTTTTTAACATTGAAGTCGGTTATATTTTTTTTGTAAAAAGTTTTTTATTTTACACTTTTTAGTTATGGTACCACCACTAAAAAGTACCCCTTAGACAAACTTAAATAACTCATAGCCACAGTGCATCTCATAACGATTCTAATAATCCCAAACATGGTTAGATTACATTAATTTATTTTTTTTTCCTTCTGGCTTCATCATCAGATCAGATTAGTTGAATACATCCCCCCCCTTTTTCTGACAGTCAGTCATCGACTACACGTGTAAACAAAGCAACTTGTAACCACAGTTCTGCTGTGATTCTATGAGGATTACTGTTCCATATTTTCGAAGTTCATGATCAGATCATAACAATATTTTTATGGGACCAACTTGGAAGCATAACCTTTCAATCAAAAAACGAATTTTCAAAATCAGTCCACAATGACCGAGATATCGGTGAACATACATAAAAAAAGAAAAAACATACATTCAGCTGAACATAGAACCTCCTCCTTTTTGAAGTCGGTTAAAAACATGTTGCTTTAAGGGCCAAGCGCCCGAAAAGTGCCATAAAACAGTGATTTTCTGAGGCTTACTCCTCCGTAACGGCTAGGTCAATTGGTTTGAAAAAAATATATGTTTATTATAGATTCATGAACAATAATATCAACATTTGATTTTTTCGTGGTTTAAATACTTTTGTAAAAAAAAAATATTTAGCAATTTCGCAACTTTTTGCAACTTTTCCCTACTCCTTTGAAACGGCTTGGACCTTCAGAAAAAATTTTACACATAAAAATTGGTGGTTAAATATTCTTCAAAGTGAACATTGCATATGTAAATCAATCAATATCTCGCAGAGAAAATGGATTTAAAGCGCTTTCCGGGCGCTGCTGGCCGCAAATAAATGCACAGATTTGCGTACTGCCGCCTAGGCGAGTGCGAGAGTTGCGTTCACATAATTTCGGCCAGATGGTTCAAGGAACTATACGCCTTAACATGGTTATTGTGATTATGTAAGCAATATGATATTAGGTATTAGGTAGGTTTTACCTAATACCTAAGCAATATGACGATTATAGTTAGAATTTTATAAACCATGTGCAGTTTAGTTCACACTGTTACTACTTTAAGGTAATTCTTTTCAAAACTTTTTTTATGGACGGACATGTACTTGACTACCAATTCAAGTGAACAATGATGTGATTGGCGATGGAGATATTTACCTTTAAGTAACCTATTGATTCTTTAACATAAAGGCTCCTAAGTTGTTGCTGTAATTTTATTATTTTATGTTACCTAAACTACTTACTTTAACTAATTAAAGTACTTACTTTATGAGCTCTAGTATCACCTTCAACATAAGCTATGGGTATAATTCTGTTTCTGTATAACTTGAGTACTTCATCCGAAGGCACCTGTGTGAGACCACGGTACACTGCTCCAAATTGAATTTGTAAAAAAGAATCCAGTTTCAACAGGAGGCCTTTCTCTATGTCATAATGCAAACCTCTAACAGCAAAGTTTGGATTATATTCTAACTGTAATATTTCTGGGGGATACTGAAAACAATAAGACAATAATAATGTGTATCAGTGGGTCAACCAACATCTTGGACAATAAACCACTCAGAAAATATTACAGAAAATATAAAATCTCTAGATATAAATGAATTAAATTTCAAAAAAGGAATAACATGCCTTAGATATATATTATTATTATGTTTTTTTAATAACTTGTAAGTTGATCCAAAGTTATGACAGCTCAAAGTGATCTGTTTTATAAAACACCAATTTCATATGGAAAGACTTAGTATTGAATATTAACAACTTAGACCTTTTACAGACTGATTTCCAAAAAAGCATGAGCAGCAGTTAGCCACTACTCATCAGTGGACAATCACATAAACAGAAACCTGTTATCTACTACTAAGCTCAGTCTTAAGCTAACTCATCAGTTAACTTCTATTTTCTAATGGTATTGATTAGATAATTTTCCCATACTAACCTTATACTTTTCCAACAGTATTTCTCTGCCAAGATTATACAGTAGATGTTCCAAGCTAGGTTTGTAATGCGCTAGTGTGTAATCATAATCAAATCCATATACTTTAACTTCAGAGAGGTCCAACTCATTGCAAGCGAATACTCCCCGTGGATTCACATCTTGAGGTAGTTTTTTTGCTATGAAAGGTGATTAATATTTTTATTATTTTGCAGCTTATTTAAAGAATCAAATAAAAAATATTTGCATCAACACTTACATTTAAACTTAAGCTTTGTGCGACAGTAGGCTTCTTTTAATAATTCGCGTGTAGAAAAACTCCTGCGTATTATATCTTCTGGATATTTTTTTGTTAACTGTGATAGACAGTATTTCCATTTTCTTATACCATTAATTGTTAAATTTCTATGTAAACTCATCAGAGATGACATTTTTAATTAACAAAGGGCCAAATTGTTCACTTAAAACTTAACCCAACACATATGGATTTAGTATTTTACGCATTAATGTAACAAAATAAGATTAGGTAACTGTCAGTTTTTATATTTATTTAAAATCGTTGCATAATTATTCGAATTAACACCACACACACACTACTTTTACTCTACTATACTCGTCTAACTGCTTTTGGTTTTCGTACTCGACGTCTTATTGACATTTGGACTGTCGATGTCAATTTACTCCGCGTTCCGAATCACGTCAAAGAGCTCTATCAGCCAAAAGAAATTCCTTTATCAAATCTTTGGGAAACTTAAAAAGTAAGTGGCGGCAACTAACTATTTCCATGCCCCCACTTTTTTCCCTTGAGACTTGAGACCATGTCATGTTAGTATTGATTTTCAGTATGTTACAAAGTACTCTGTGGTCTTGATATTGAATATAATTCAGAGATTTTCATCACATACAATATAAGTTGCAATCTGTCTGGTCGCTTATTGCTTACCTCATCATCCGACAAATCCAAATAGAGTTGGGAAGGCATATTCCCAAAAGTATAAAGGTATTAAAGTATATTTTTTTATTTTAGGTTGTTACAAGTTGCAACTAAAGGCCAGGTTTTCCGCGAAAATTAGTCGTTTTTTTAGGTCAATTAAAACGGAATAAAACAATATAATTAGAGATTAACTTTATTGAATTGTTTTTGTAACGATCGATAAAATAGAATAATAATTAGGTGTTAAGTTAAAAATTAAATTATAATTATCAGGGAACATAATATTATTTCTTTAAATACATAGGTATGTAACCTCGCTGCATCGCAGGATTTTTAGAGTTTGAATTTGAAACGACATTTATTATTGACGTCCTACCCACAGAGTGTCATAAACTCTTAAAATACCTAATGTTACTAAGTACTGAATGACCTGGGGGCTTACCATGACCTCTTTTGGTATTTTTGTACTATGATTTCATTATAGTAGGCCTATAACTGGCCTGATATGTAACGTTTGCGAAATTCGCTCAAGATTCGTCCATTTTTAACACGCTTATATTAGCTTCACCTGAATGTTTATAACCATCGCCTTTGAGCTCTTTGACCTACTTTGGGCGATCAGATTTTCTTCAAACTTTGCACACCCATCGAAGACTGATGACAATACAATAATCCGTTTTTTTTTAGTGAAAAATAAAAATATAGTTTAAAAAAAACTAAAAAAAACACTCTTTTCAAAAATATTATTATTTTCTACCTATATTGAAAATTATTTTACACTTTTTAGTTTGATATGCTATGAAAGAGTGTTTTTTTTTAGTTTTTTTAAACTATATATTTTTTTTGTATAAACTTTTGACTTTTTTTATTACGGCGTGCTCGTGCTTTAGACGCTTAGATTAGGTGTTTAATCTAAGTTTAGACGTATTATTTTACAGATTGACTGTCTTTGACCGTCTTTTGAGCGTCTGTAACGTCAAATTAAGCGATCTTCAGGCGTAACCATAGATAAGGATAAGTGTTAACCTCTGTACAAAAGTCGTTCAACTTTAAAACTGTCATGGTACGATTTTAAGCGATTCAGACGCAGGCCTTTGAAAGGAATTTGACTCACTAGGAATTAAACGTTTCCATAAGAGGTCATGGTAATCCCCAGTTATCACTCTGTAATAACATAGGTACAAATAATTCTAGCAAGTATGTAACAGTACAAAATGGTTACTTTATCACTGTATGTAAAGACAAAACATTGTAATTAAATAAGTACCTAGCAGCTGCCCTGTAAGATTGCTAGATGCGACTGTACCTTTCACTGTAGACTGTAGTTAAAAATAATGTTTTATGACTAACATTACCGCTACTTATCATTGTAGGTAGGTACTGAATTTAGTGCAGTAGGTATGCCCTTTTTTCACTTGGTTACTTTACCTAGGTACATCATTTTAGATAGATAAATGGATAGATAGATAGATATTCTAGATACAAAGATAGATATAACATTTTAATGGCACAATGGGTTGAATATGCATTTTAATACAGTACCTAATTGCTATTTTTCATTTCATGCTTTTTTTTGGTGGGGAAAATCATCCTATGACAACCTCCGCTCTTGGGCGGAGCGGGAGATTGTAACCCACCCCGTTCCTTCAAGCCTTCATACCGAGGCTCGAGTTTTTCGGATAATCCTAGCCCCAGTAGGCTTCAACCCGGCTGGGCCCCTGCTGTTGCTAACAACTCCTTGAGGCACGCGGGAACAGTGCGCGCCTTCGACGACTTGGGCTTGGTCTTGGAGCTACCCATTGCTCACTGTCCGCAAGCCCGCGCCTATGGTGGCCGGAAATCGGGATCGGAATCTCGGCGGCGGCGGCGAGAGCGCCGTTGCCTGATGCGGAGCATTACTGCTTCGCAGAAGTCGGCGACCGCCTGTCACTCCTCCTCGCTCCGGACCATGGCCTCAACCAAGGCCCGGCGCGAGAGGTCTCCGCCGCCGATCGCCGGGCCCACGAGGGCATTTTATTTCATGCTGTGCTATTGTTTGTAAAGTAGGTTAAAGATTTAATTTTTTCTCTTTAATTTTTTGTGGATTATTTCTTTTGTGATTTGATAATGTTTAGAAACGAAAACTAAGTTAAAAAAAATTATATATATATTTCTAAAAAATCTTGAAAGTAACAGTTACACTAGTAGGTAATATTAGAAAAAATATTAAATTTGTGGAAAAGCGCTTCCGATTAAGTTTTTACTGCGGTATCGGAAAGTATGCGTTGTAATGCTGACATCCTTGTTAGCCAGCTTCAGTTTACAGTCATTGTCGGCGCGGGTGACGAAGCAGAGAGTGTACAGCGCCACCTCGAGCTCCGGCGAGGTTCCAATGAAGATGCTGTTGACAGGCTTATCGACACCTTGTTGATTGAAGTGGAACTTCATGACAGCCCCTTTCTGAAAAGATCATAAAAATATTTTTATCTTAATGTGTTTTAACCGGACATAATCAATTGTGTGAATGTAAGACATTGTCCACTTTTCATTTAATTCTCGGACGATAGACGGAGCAGCTTAAGGCCAAACTAGTTTTATAAAAAAAAACTCACATCGCCTAATTCCTCATACTTCAAATACCCCAGATAATTAATTCTATTTGCAGCTTCTTCTCTTGAGAAATAAATCCAGTTGTGCAAACCTGCAAAAATGAATAATCTGTTAGTGGGTACGTCGTCCTATTCAAAATCACAAGTAATAAATAAAAATAAATATGCGTACCAGAAACACCACCATTCTTGAGTTCTGAGACAAAAATATGTTCGAAGCCGGAACTGCTGATCTTTCCTTTACCTCTCGAATACAAACCGAACCATAACTGTTTCAAAAAGTCTCTTTGTTGTTTTGGGTCTGGAGTCACATAACCTGTATAGGTAACAAGATATATTTTATAAGGCATGTTATGCAGGATGGAAGGTGGACATGGTCTGCGGAGAGACGCCGCACAAACACTGAAGGTCGGTACCGTCCAGGAATTCCCATCTGTGGAGATTGTCTTTTCTGCGCCCAGCCTGGGTGCGGAGTCTGTTTAGAGTTTTTCAGGCTGGCCATGGCAACTCGTGTCCAGAAGAGAGGTTTTCCGATGGCTCGATAAAATCTTCTGGAGATTTAAACTTGTCCCGCCAGAGATCGCATCTCTCCGATGTCGTGTTATTTTGAGATGAGCTCACGCTTGCTACAAAACTTTTACGATTTTTAAGTCTCAGAGGCTCCAAGCTGTAATTGTGCGTTGCATTGCTGTTGCCGAACACTGGGCCGGGCATGGAATTACATTAGTTTTGCCATCGACACGCTAAGAAGAAGAACAGATAGGTATATGCAGTTTTCAGCTTTTGAACGTCTTGCTAAGGGGCCGCTTTCTGAATTGAGTGTTTTGAACGTAAGACGTTCAAAACGTAAGAGCGTGTAGCCGTGGCCAAAGTTTGAAGTTGCCCAACTAAAGCAGACTAGGGAAGTATGATTAACACCAAGTCAACTTTATGTTCTTAATTCTGAATCGGAGGTAATAATTACCAGAGATCGGAATAGGTAGAGTTAACGAGAGTATATATTTATTTTATTTAGTGAATAATTTACAACCTACAAAATCCTGTTAAGTTTCCGGGATTTTAGAGGTGGTATTATCAACTTTATAGTAGGTACCTACTTACGTCCGCGATTATTAAATACTCTATCTATTTCGATCTCTGTTAATCGCGCATTTTTTTAAACTATTTTGTCTACCTATAAGACGTTCAGTTACTGTTATTTATAACCTATTGTTCGTGATATATCTATATTCAAAAATATTTATTAAATACTACGGTCAGCAAGAAAAATGAAAGTTACAAATCTCACGTTTTGCGTACTCAGTAATGATACACTTATAAAATTATAGGTATATAAGAACTACGTTAAAATAGGTACCTATTTATCTACTTTAATATAGGATGAAAAGTGGAAACGACACTTATAGGGGTAGAAGTATTCTAGCCTAAATATTGATGTTACCGATTTTTACACAAAGGTTTGCTGGAAGAAAACTCATTACTGAGTTAAGCTCGCCTTTATAAGTGAACTGTCTCTATCTCCATATGTTATGTTATGTCTTTGTGTACAATAAAGAATTAAGAAAGGACGTTTTCTTTATTGACGTTCAAATAAACTGTATCATAGTTCAGGGTAGCTTTTAAACAACAGGCAGTTTACCGATGAATGCGGGGCGTTTAGGTCGCAAAAGAATCTATTAAATCGATGTGCCTATAACGAAAATATACCTATTTTTTACCGCCATCTCACCTAATGGAAAGCAATAATGGGGTCGACAATGGAGCACGCTTACGTAGAAGTAAATAAGCGATTTTTTCCCCCTGAATAGAAAGCATTTTTCAAAAATCTGCGGTACCTACCTACTAACTTAATTTTGTTTGTGTATGTGGTCCCACTCCTGGGTAATCCTTTGCTCGATATAGGTACTTACTTTTGGAAAATAATTTAATGTTTATTTTATGGAAAAATAGCATAATATAGCATCAACATTTAGTAGGTAAGTACCCTTAGTAGGTAGTTCCCTTTCGGGACTCAGTTTAACTCTCCACCCTAAATACCTAAAATATTCAGTTAGAACTGGAAGGTTTTAAATTTAAATTAATTACCTTTATTCTTCAGGAACGTCATTAAGTGCCGTATAACAGTCGTAGACATTATGGCGTCCATGAAAGTGTTCTCTTCGGTTCTCTCCTGAAAACAGAAATAAACTCACTTAGGTAAGTTTCTGGTGGTTATCAAGATACCGTTACCAGAAACTAATATTTTCTGGCCGTGGACAACAAACTTTTATTCTATGCCAATCAGTAAATATCGATATCGCAGCTTACGTAGAATGTGCAAAAAACATATTTTTCATTACTCATACTCTGAAAGTAGGTCTGAAGTTGCCTGAGGAGCGGGCTGAAAGTGATACTTTTCATCCCTAGGGAGTTTTACTTTACAACTGACAGCTGTCAAATTATTAAAAAAAAAAAATAGTTCTATCTTCATATTTCTATTGAACCATGTTCCAATTTTCCATACAGCCAGTCAATCACAGCGCGATATAAAATTGAAATAACTTAAAGACAAGTATTAATTAAATAATGTTATATTTTAAGTGATTTATTTGTTCAAATATTTCTTTAAAATACTTTATTTTTAAAAGATTACAATTAAAGTAGCAGGCCGGCCGCAGAAAAAAAAAAAATGGCGGGAAAGTGGCAATCAGACGTTGGTTTTTTCGAGTTTAGTTTACATTTTCGTACAACAGAGATTTGTATTAACACGTTATGTTTATCAGATTAAAATAGTGATTTAACGCCTAATTTCATAAGAGAAGAGGCTAAAGCAGTAGTGGAATACCTTTTACCGCCTAAATCAGAAGAAAGATACCTACTTAAAATCATAGGTACGACGACTCAGGTTTTACAAAATTTTTATTTTATTTTTAGTTTCCTCGTATTCGTAATGAAAAGCACAGTGTTTACCTCGGGGTGAAAGTAACCCATTTAACCCCTCGAATTAGCGACCTCGCTTCGCTCGCCCGCCAACTCCTTCTCGGGACGAAATGAGTTACTTTCACCCCTAGTGTAACAATGTACTATTGCACTCATGCATCACAACAGGTAAACAAAGACCTGCCTGTTTTAGGAAAAAAAGGCGTTACTCGCGTTTAGTAATGACTTCATCCAACTAATTTGTTTTTCAAGAGTATGTTAAAATCTTGACTGCGTAGTTATATCTTTTTATATAATGAGTTCAATAGTTCAACTACAAGAGTAAGATAGACGAGTATAATTATGTCATTGTATTTATTTAGGTCCCCCGATGATTGAACGGGTCTGAATTTAGACGGCAAGAAAAGAAATACAATTTTAATAATTGTAATTTCAACCTAAAGCACCAGACTGATGTTTGCTTAATAAAAAAAATACTTTTTAATCTCAGAACAATAAAGAGGGATGCTATAAGTTAGACGTGTGTATCTGCGCTTCTAATTACGGCATCGTAGCTCCTAAACGGAAAAACCGATTTTGACCTAGTTTTTATTTAGGTAGTTAAAAAGATCTTACCGAGGGAGTGGGAGCTCTTCGCCCAGCCGTGGGAAATAATCGGCTAATTCGTTTAGATTAGATTAGAAAGTTAGCTTGATTTTTTAATTTAATTTCTTAACTATGTTTCGAGAAAATCTGTTCACCATTTGAAGGTTATCAGTTGTTTTCTAGTTGATGAAGGAATGTGAGCAACTTCCACAGGTCTGACCAAGGACATGGTAGCCTGATGATGCAGTGTGACTTTCGGAATCCTCAACTCTACTTACAGTAGATGTGTCGTGTTTGAGCTCATTGAAATGGTCTCAATAAGTAGATCATAAGTAGCAGAAAAGAGAAATGAGAATAAATTGGTAAGATATTTGTTACTTTCATCGTTCAATCGATATGATATTTTGGTAAGCATCGTAGTACGGTTTAGGTGAGTTTCAGTATCTAAAGACGTATTACTTCTGCCAGCAGTGAAAATAGAAAATTATTCCAAAGGATTAGGGCATAATATTGCTGTAAAAAGAAGAAAGATTTAGCTAAGAGGCCTATGTGCAATTCAGGACAAGGTCTACTTGTGTGCTAAATTTCATCCAAATCTCTTCCTTTATTTGAGTGTGAAGGAGTAACAAACACACGCATATGTATAAATACATACATACACACTTTTTACTTTATAAAAGCAGCATGATAAAAGGTACAAAGGCTAGCTTAGTTCGTAGCTTCTCAAATAAAACTGACTGTTGGGTATAACTTCGAGAAAGAGGTCAATTGTCGAATACGACTCGGCTGGGCAGAGTTTGGGAAGCTGCTCGGTATCTTCTCGTTCAATATACCACAGTGTCCCAGAACGAAAGTCTATGACAAGTGCGTGTTGCCAGTGATGACGTATGGCTCCGAAACGTGGTCATCAGAAGATTTAAAGCCATCCAAAGGAAAGGCCATAGATATAAGAAAGGAGTTTTTTTATATTTCTATTGGAAAGGGCTATATTCTCGGAATTTTCTTGCGTAATCATATCAGAAATGAAGATATCCGCAAAACAATCAAGGTTACTGAAATAGTCCGAAGAATCGCCAAACTTAAGTGGGTTGGGCACATTGCTTGCAGAGCACATGTTGGATGGGGTAAAGGGTTCTGGAGTGGCGATCGCGTAACAGAAGACGCAGCGTTAAAAGGCCTCCCTTAATGTAGACCGATGACCTAGTGAGGATCGCGAGAATCCATCGCAATGGATGCGAGACGCACGAGACCGGTCATCATGGTGACACTTGGGGGAGGCCTATGTCCAACAGTATAAGTCTTCCGACTGAAATGATGATGATGATAATGATAATTAACGACAAATTACCTGCGGTGTCACATGTTCATTAACCAATGTGTCTCGTTCATAATTGTCCAATAGCGGAACGAATTTCTGAATAGTTGAGATGTTCCACACTTCAGGAGTTACGGTGATTAGTCTACGACATAAATACATTTTTCAACAATTATTTGATCAATTTTCAGCTAACTCATCAAGTCTATACCCACTTACGGTAAAGGAGCCATGTCCACTGTTGAATGTGACGTAGTCTTCGCTTGATAATTAATTGTTATGTATCTGGCTGCATTATTTGTGTCCTTCCTCAATAATTCTTCACCAAGTGATTCTAGTTCAGTATCAGTGACGGTGTTCGTATTTGTAGATCCAGGATTGTTGTTGACTATGGAGCTTGGTAGCACAGGCGTCCCGGGCCGAGAAGGGGTTCCAGGACGAGTCATGGACGCGGTAGGATATCGTGTAGTAGGTTTAGATGTCGTAAACATAGTAGTACTAGGTTTATTGCCTGCGACGGCTGTGCTGAAAGTCATTGGTTTAGGTGTGTAAACCGAAGGGGTCGACGGTAAGGTTCCTGTCGAAGTCGGTCCGTTTTTGTTTGAGTTACCTTGTAAAACTGAACTGTAACTAAATGTTCCTTGACTTGGGCTTTTGTTATCATAATAATTTATAAGATCTTTGACCTTGCCTCCAGCAGGATGGTTGTTTTGTTGAATTGGTTTAATAGTTGTATATTGAGGCGCAACATAGTCTCTTTTTCCGTTAGATGGTTGGGGATTACGTGGGGGCGCAGGGTTGACTGCCGCTTGCGTTTGTGATGGAGAGTGTGGCCCAAGCGATGGAAACTGAGCATCATAACTAGATTTGCCACCATTTTGATTATTCGGAGACATTTGCGTCGGACCATTTTCTCCATTCGGCTGATTTTGCTGTATAGGCTTAAGAGTCGGATATTGAGGCGCTACATAGTCCCTTTTTCCATTGGATGATTGAGCATTGCCTCGTTGTCCATTATTAACGTTATTGGACGTAGGTGTCTGTGATTGTGATGTCGATGGGGGACCAAGTGCGGGAAATTGGGCATTATAATTATTATAAGAATTGGCTCCATTTTGGCTTCCGTATGTTTGCGACTGACTACCGGATGGTTGAGTTGTTACTCTTTTATTTCCACCATTTGCTGCACCTCCTTCATGCAGTAAGAAGTCTGTATTCGTATTAGCCCATTGTTGCTTATTATATTCTAAGCCTGTAAGGAAAATAGATTGAATTAAGCAACAAATTGTGTAGGTTTAGACAGACATAATATTTTTTATCCTAAATCTATTGTCTGTGCGATAAAAGAACCGTCGTGGCGTAAAGTGAAAACAACATTAAAGATTTTAAGTAGCAACCCAACCCAGCCATTCGTCAAATGCCAAACGTCATAACATGTTGACAGAAGGTTTGTTTATTTTGTTATTTTATTGTGATTTTTAATTGAAATCTACAGAAATGTGATAAAAAATTTCACTGAGCTGCAAGGGAAATAATATTTATTATATTACAGTTTTGCCAAAGATAACAAATGGCAAATCACACCATTATTGATCAAAACAAAGTCACGAACTAGGGAAATATTGGTATGCTGTTTTTTTGGTACGTAACACTTTTATTTTAATGTTTTTAGACTTCCTAGGTGAACTCCTACCCCTGTTATCTCCAAATATATATAAATTTAACGGAAATTCATTTAAACATGACGATATTTGTTTATTTTGTTTTGGTCAATATTTTCGATGGCTAGTATAAAGAGTATTGATACTTTAAATTTATAATGCATTTCGACTAACTTAGAATATTTCTTTTCAGGCTTGAGTAAGGATACAGTAACTAAAATAAAAAAGGGCAAGTGCGAGTCGGACTCGCGCACTGAGGATTCTGTACAAATTTAATGAATTGAGTTACGAAGATTTTTCCGAAATGCAAACAATTTTTTTTTGTGGCGGATCTACAAATTTACAATTTTCAGATTTTTCCCTGTACTTGTTCTATGAGAGCTTGATTTATGCCAAATTTCAGGATTCTAGGTCAACGTCACCCCTTTGAACTTTGATTTCCTTGAGTATCGAAATATATGTTTTTTTGCGACATAAAAGGCCGTATCTTTTTTTTTCGTTAACTCAGAAGTCTGATTTTTTCACAACTTTAAAAGAGCGCAGATTTGAGTGTATGGTTTTAATTTTAACTCGATAACTCCAAGCGTTCTCGAGTTAAAGGGTCTTAACAGATAAACAGACGGACAACCAAGTGATCCCAAGGATCTTATATACGAGATGGTCCTTTACAGGCTAAATATATTTTTTACGAAGCAACATTACAAATTCTGAAGTGTACTTTATTTTCATAGTCATTAAGTTCATATTTTTCATTGATTAGCAAAAGGGAAAAATGTACCGAGGAAGACAACGAGAAAGTGGTAGTGTGTCCCATTTTTACCTTTAAATTTAACTAGGGTAAACATAAACTTGCTGCTAGCTACAATATTCCAGTCAGTGATAATAGACCGATCCCAGTCAAAGTGATAGAACCATTTTCGTTGGAACTGAATAAGTGGTCGTTGGTGGAACCTACCTAGATAGGCAGTACAGCAGTTTCTTCACGCTATTTTCCTTTACCGGTTCGTGTTTGCATTTAAATGTTCATCATCATTACAATCGAAAGACGTCCACTGTTCGACATAGGCCTCCCCCAGGTGTCGCCACAATTAACGGCATTACGCAAAACTTATAAACGGATGAATTTAATGATAAACGTTGCAATAATATATTTTATAACCTATATTTTTGCTAAGTTTCATCACGTGAGCAAGTTCAATAAATAGGCTACCAATATTATAAATGCGAAAGTTTGTGAAGATGGATGGAGGTACTCGTATGTATGGATGTGTCGCGCAAAAACTACTAGACAGATGAACTTAATCATAAACATTGCAATAATATAGCAATAAGCTATAACTTTGCAGTTTCATTAGGTGAGCAAATTCAGCCAATAGGATAATTTTTATTATAGGGTGAAGCCGCTGGAAGAAGCTAGTCTAACATAGTTTCAAAATATCAAGATTTAACAGTCGCACTATAATGACGTCACAATGTTGCTTACATAACAAAAACGATATTTATCTACAGCAGCGCCCTCAAATCCCACGATGGTTTACTTTCCGCACAGACTCTAACATTCACGTTCTTTATATGAGTGGTTATTTTGACACGCCTCGATGTTCGATTTGGATAACAAAAACGTATCTATAAAATATTAATAGCACTAATGCGTACTGATATTGACCTAGGTGTATTTTCATAACAAATGCTAGTGACTCAAAATAAAGCCTTTTGCTTGCGATCGGTCGAATCACAGGCAAAACAAACAGGAAAATTAATAATCTTAAGAAAACTGCAAGTATTGGCCATGAGTGCCGCTGACTAGGTATAGTGTATAGCCAATTTTACGAAGTAGATATTTAAAATTAATACCACATTCATATGCATTAAATCGATATAATCCGAAAGTTTTGCTGCAATCTTAGTCATAAGCTGGTGACGTCGTCGCCTTTAACCAAACTAAGCACTAAGGTCAGTTACCTATGTACATAGTTTTATGCTTTCTACAGAAGTATGAAATCATCACAACTAATTTTATAACAACAACAAATCCTACACTTGAATTCGTTTGAATTTCGCGGATCATTTGAATGGCTAAATGCGGTCAAATAACATTAATCATTGACTTAGTTCAATATGAAAACAAATCAGTTTTTATGCTTGTTTAAGTTGTAAAAATAAGGTATAAGTAAGTAGTTAGGTACTTAATTTTTACAGTGTAAATACATAAATCTTTCAAAATATCGTCTATTAAATATGCGGGTAAATGAAGAGAAGGTAAACCTTCACTGGAGCACTTTATGCACATTTTTTTTATAACTGTTCATTATTAAAATTAAGATATTTTAATGTAGATACCTAATATAAAGATAACTTACCTGAACTATTTTGTAGAATAACTAAAATTCCACATAAAATTGCTACACAATTATTCATATTATTTGATGTTTTATTTATCGAATAAAGTTACACACGAACACAAAGCACTTTTATCCGTGTTGCTCACATTTATGTTACGATCTGAATTACAACACAACCATCTGCCTTGACCGCGCAGTACGACTTGAGTGACGTCTTACGTGTCAGTGCGAGTGCGTGAACTCCATAATGAATCGAGAGACAGAGTGTTTCGCTAATATCGACGTTACTTAAGAGACGTCGAGAGTTTAATTTGCCTGGATTGAGACTTGTAAAAGAACAGCTGATGTCATTCACAATTATCTCGTTTTAGTGTTTTAAAATATTTTGATTCGTAACCAGATATCGGAATAAGTAGAGTATATTTACCGTAAGTTAGAGGAAATAAAAAACAGAATTGATAAATAGGCACCTACCTCCTCCAAAATCTCGATATCATTAAATAAATGACGATGAAATAAATTCCGGGATTTACGAATTTTACGGGATTAATAATTAATAGTTCTATTACCTACGGAACTCTAAAAACAAAGCGCCGTGAACGCACGATTAGTGTTGGGATTTTATCCGATTAAATACTCAAAATGAATAAATACTCAATAAATACTCGTTTTTATTCGAGTATTTATCCAAATCATGGATAAATACTCTCTGCTAACTAAACCAAACTAGATTGTGTTATTTAGCTTAAATCTTGTTATTTTACCAACAAAAGGATTGAAATAATAAAAATAGGGAAAATTTCGATTTGTAACGTGCTTCTTATATCACATTTATAATAACATAAAGCCCATTATGCTTCATCTTGAATATTTTCGTCAAGCATTATCAAAGTTAGAAGTAGTATAATGATTTGTTATTTTTTTATTAAATTACAATACAAGAATAACAACAAATTTATTTTTACCGTACATTCGCATGACTTTTAAAATTTCATCCCGGAGATATACACTAGTGTGGCGATTCTGTTGTGTGTTTAAACTTTCAAAAAATGAATGGTTCTGATTTTGGAATAAAATTAATAATACCTTAATTTTTAAGGTTCCGTACCTCAAAAGGAAAAAATTAAACCCTTAGAGCGGTTTCGCACTGCGTCCGATCCGAATTTGATCTGAACCCGTGAAAATATGGGTCTAGAAAATTTGGACCCAAGTCGGAGATTGCTTACACACTAGTCCGAACTCTGATATAAATCCAAGCAAGAATACGTCATTTTACGCGGAGCCACAGCAGAGTGTTTACGTCGTTGTTTATGAGTTCCTTCAATCGACGTCAACTTCTGGCAATACTATTGTACCTGCGTAAGAAGACGCAGAAGACGTAAAGCATCCTGGGCACACCCTCTCTTGCAGGACCGACGATTAAAAGAAGCTTTTTACGCCGCTTTACGCCACCCAAGCGCATAGTAAGCGTCAGGACCCCTGGACCACTAGCAATATTTGATGTTTGGAGAATACCAAAATTTACTACCTTTTTGCTACTATTTGATACCTACCTTCAAATATTTGGTACTTACCTCTATTGACAGCGAGAAAACTCAAGTTGCCAGACATTCTGACGTTCAGGATGTCTGGACCATTTTTTTATAGTTCTAGATAACACAGCTAATGTATCTTTTTATAAATATTTACTACCTTTTTAGTACCTCAACATATATTTTTGTCAACTTTTTTAAACCTACTGGAAAAAAGTTAGGTGTGAAATATTTTTTTACAAAATGGATATTTATTTTGCCACATTTTCCATGAGATATCTGATGTTTCGAAAATATCAAAATAAGCGAGAAAACTCCTGAAGAAAGTGGCCAGACATACTGACGTCAGGATGTCTAGACCATTTTTTTTTTCATAGTTCTAGACAACACAGCTAATGTATCTTTTTATAAATATTTACTACCTTTTTAGTACCTCAACATATATTTTTGTCAACTTTTTTCAGCATACTAGAAAATATTGCTAGTGGTCCAGGGGTCCTGACGCTTACAGCGCATACCCCGCCCGCCCCAACGCCTCTCTGCTCGTATGCAGCTCGGCTTCAACTCGGACACAGCGCGCGAGCATTCATACAAATAATACTATACTGCTCTGCTACTTCGGTCCGTCAAAAATCTTCTCCGCAATGGAGATTCTAGAATGACGGAAAGAAATCAGATGACGGAGATTGGATCTAGTGCGATAATTACCTTAGAAATAGTTCTACGGCTACTACGGACCATACTTTTACGGGTTCGGATCGGACGTAGTGCAAAACTGCTCTTATAGGATCACTTTGTTATCCGTCCGTCCGTTTGGGTGTCTGTCAATACCCTTTATCTCGAAAACACGTGGAGGTATCAAGTTGAAATCATATACTCAGGACTTCGGTCCCTTCAAGCAGTTACAAAATCAAACTTACAAGTTAACGAATAAAAAGATACGGCCGTTTATGTCGCAAATAACACATATTTTGATACTCTCAAGGATCGAAATTCATAGGATACTTCCCGTTGACCCAGAATCCAGAAATTTGGCACAAAGCAAGGTGTTATAGCACAGGTATAGGAATAAATCTGAAAACAGTACATTTGTTACCTACGTCACAAAAAAAATAGTGTGTTCATTTTTTTGTCTGTCCATGATACCTAAAACAACAAAACGTTAAGTTAACACAGGAAAGTGAGTTAATAGGTACGATATTGTATTCTATCTATGTTCAAAGTTACAAGTTTTTATCTTATTGGGACGCTACAGGTATGTTATGTAATTGGTAAAAGTTATCAAAAATGTTTAAACAACGTTATGTAATAAAAATTGGTAACCAATCATGTTAACATAGATATGACCTTAAGCACTCAAGTAACCATTTGGATTAGCACAAATTAATAATAATAGTAAACTTACCTTGAGACGTTATAATTATAACACAAAATCCAAAATAATAGCGCATGTGTGCGTGTAACTGGGCACAGAACGGGACAGACACTATAGGGCGTGGGGGTGGAGGGTAAGAGAAGCAAAACAAAAGAGACGGGACAAAAGGAAACCGGGGTAGCGCGTATTGAGAATATCATTGACATCAGAACTAATAAAATGAAGGTAATGTAGTGTTTTCGAAAGTTTTAATGAAGTATTAACTGAGTACTCCTTTTTTGAAATCTCTAAAGATAAAAATAATAGTCATTAATCCTTAAAATAACCATTGGATTTGCAAAAAAACAAACATTAAATCATTTTGAGTAAATATCCATCACTTTGAGTAAATATCCAATAAAATTTGTTAAAAATGAGTATTTAATCATTTTGGATAAATACTCGAGTATTTATCCTCTGGATATTTATCCGCCGCCCATCTCTACTCTGGATATTTATCCGCCGCCCATCTCTACGCACGATCCATCTTGACGTACGTCGATCGTTTAAGATTTAGAGAGGGGTAATCAAGTGCGTGTGACTGATTTTATCGATATGCGTATTATTTCAGTTCAATATTGTTTTTTTTTTATATTTGAATGGATATTGTAGTATTACTTGTTAAATTAGTTATTAATATAATGTTTTTTGAACCAAATTAAAACATTGTTATATCAATACTTTTTTTTTTTTTTTTTTTATATGGGAGAAATCATCTTATGACAACCCCCGCTCTTGGGCGGAGCGGAAGATAGTGTCAGACTCTTACTGACTAAAAAACCCATCCCGTTCCTTCAAGCCTTCATACCGGGGCTCGAGCGCCCTTTCGGATAACCCTGGCCCCAGTAGGCTTCGACTCGGCTGGGCCCCTGCTGTTGCTGACAACTCCTTGAGGCGCGCGGGAACAGCGCGCGCCGTCGACGACTTGGGCTTGGTCCGGACGGTTACCGGACGGCCGGACAGCGAGCTACCCATTGCTCACTGTCCGCAAGCCCGCGCCTACGGTGGCTGGAAATCGGGATCGGAATCCCGGCGGCGGCGGCGAGAGCGCCGTTGCCTGATGCGTTCGGCCTCCTCCTTAGCGAGCATTACTGCTTCGCAGAAGTCGGCGACCGCCTGCCACTCCTCCTCGCTCCGGACCATGGCCTCGACCAAGGCCCGGCGCGAGAGGTCTCCGCCGCCGATCACCCCCACGAGGGCACGGCGATGCTCCGCCCAAGCAGGGCACACCGCGATTGTGTGCTCCACCGTGTCCTCCGGGCGTTCCGCACAGTGTATCAATACTCGTGAAGTGTAAAAACTTAAATTATACTAAAAAGATAGAGATGGTCAAAGTTTTTTTTTATTTATAGTACGATTAGCACGAAAAACAAATATAACTTCATAATTATTATTTTTTGCTAAAAGTTACAATAATTTGTGTTAGCTATGCAAAAATATTGAATTATTATTATGGCAATTTGGCGGTTTCGTACGATGGGTCCTAAAAGATTAACAATATTGCTCAATATTATTGGCCGAGTAGGCCACCTTAGTCAATCATAAGGCAAAGCAGAGGTCAATGTTCGAAGTTTAAATTAAAAAATCATCGCTATTTTATCAAATCTTTGTCTATAATGCCGAAAGTTTCACATTTTATTTCTTACAAATATAATATAGCTAGTACCAATATATTATCAACCTCAATTTAACTCGAATATAGTGGTTTTAAACTTTTAATGCCTATATGAATTCCAAGAAAACCAGTTTCACAAATACATTCTAAAAGTGGTTTATTTTTTAATTATAACTTGCACTTAAGTGCCACCTGGCAGCTTTGGACTCGGTGGAAAGGCGTGCGAAGAGGCTGATTGGTGATCCAGATTTGGTTAAGTCAAATCTTCAAAGCCTTGAGCACAGGCGTAGGGTAGCCAGCCTTTCGGTGTTTTACAGATTGCATTTTGGAGAGTGTGCGCAGGAATTGCATGACTTGATTCCGCCATCTCATTTCTACCATTGGACAAACCGACGCACGGCGAGTATCCACCCTTACGTTGCTGAAACATCTACGGTCTGGACTAAGCGTTTCGCCTCGTCATTTAGGTATACCGCGAACTTCGAAGGACTGGAACAGTTTGCCTACTGCGTTCTTTCCGTCTGATTATAATTTGGGTGTCTTCAAGGCTAGAGTGAATAGGCTCTTAATAAACTAGTGCGCCTCACCATCAACGATTGCATCACTGCTTACCATCAGGCGGGATCGCAGTCAAGTACTAGTTTATAACAGACAAAAGTTTAAATAAATTTACTTTTGGTTCTGCGTTTTAACTATGTACCACAAAATAACCAAGCGGTAATTCGAAGCTATCATTAACCACATTCAGTACAAATAAGTAAGCCTTAGAGGCTAAGATCTTGCAATCTTCAGATGTTTCACTGCCCATGTCTACATATCCACAATTTATTTGCCCATCCCATATACTTTGCTGTCTGAGGGTCATCTCATCATATTTAAGGTTTTTATTTTTGAATACAATTGCATGGTATAATGTAGAAGAAATTTTGTAAATGTGAAGTACACAAGTCTGAACTGAAGTGACAACAAAGATTTTTGTAACTCATGACATGATTTACTCATAAGATTTTGGAATTTGTTGAACATTGAGTTCATAATTTCGACTATGTCAGTGTTGCTTGTGTTTCTTTCTGTCATTTCGTTTCTTTCCTTAGACACGTTAATTGCGTCTGCGTAAGTAAAGTTTTGTCTTATATTATATTGGTTGCTTTTTGGTCTTACATTGGCTTCGTCACTTTCCTTTATTCTTGGTTGTGGTTGTTGATGTTTTTGTTTCGGTTTTATTATTAGTTCTCGATATTGTTGGTATTTTATGCAGCCTTTAGAGTAAGATGTTAGACAGCATGATGGATCGTATGATCAACCTAATCAAGCCACTAATACTAAGATGCCCTTGAATCTTCGCTTAGTCACATGGAATGCTAACGGGCTTACTGATCGACGGATGGAGTTAGAAGTTTTCTTGAACACAGAAAAAATTGATATTGCCCTCATCTCGGAAACAAGGTTTACATCTCGAACGCACTTGTCTATTAACGGTTACGTAATGTACAACACAAACCATCCCTCAGGTAACTCTCATGGAGGAACTGCAATATTCGTTAAGAAAAATATAAAGCACTACCCAATTGCGGAATACAAAACTGAAAAGATTCAAGCGACCACAATTAGAATAGTGGAAAAGGAGATGGTAACAACAATTTCCTCAATTTATTATCCACCTAGGCACACAATATCTAAAGATGAATTCAAAAGCTATTTTATTTCACTAGGAAATAGGTTCATATGCGGTGGAGACTGGAACGCCAAACATGTTTACTGGGGCTCTAGATTGACGTTACCAAGAGGTAGGCAGCTACTTTCTACCATTAATGAAATTAATCTAAACTTTACGTCCCACGGTGCTCCTACCTACTGGCCAACCGACACAAATAAAATTCCGGATTTGCTGGACTTCTTTATCACAAAACACATCCCACTCAATCATTTGAACATCGTTGAATGTGCCGACCTGTCATCTGAACACGTACCTGTTATCCTGGACGTTTATTGTAAAGCAATCTTAATCAAAACTCCTTTGAGATTATACAACCGGAATACTGTCTGGAAATTATATAGGGATTTTATAGAGAAGAACATAGATTTAAAAATACGCCTGAAAACAAATACAGATGTGGAGGCAGCAATTGAGACCGTCAATAAACTAATTCACCAAGCGGCTGCTAAATGCACGCCTGTCAGTAACCCAAAGACTGCCGACCAACATGAATACCCAAAACATATTAAAGAGAAGGTAAACGAGAGACAAAGACTGCGGAAAATTTGGCACAACTCCAGATACCCATGTGACAAAAGAAACTTCAATAAAGCCTCTGAGGAACTGAAACAAATGATCAGTCAGACAACAAACGAAAACTTACAGTCATACCTAAGTAGTCTTTCCCCAAATAAATCCTCAAACTATTCCCTATGGAAAGCTACAAAAACGCTAAAAAGACCAATAAATCAAATTCCTCCCATTAAGACTGACACTGGCACATGGGCAAGATCAGATAAAGAAAAAGCTAAGGTATTTGCAGAACATCTCAGAACTGTTTTCAAACCGCATGAGAGCGCTAACCCTGAGCATGATGAGGACATTCGGCAGCTTTTGAACTCATCGCTGCAGATGTCCCCTCCATTAAAAAGTGTATCTCCTATGGCGAGAAGTAATGAACCTCCAAGATAGGAAATCTCCAGGATACGACCTGATTGACGCAACCCTACTAAAACACCTGCTCAAAAAGGGCATCTTAATGCTCACAATCATCATCAATGCATGCTTAAGACTGACAAGCTTTCCGTGCCAGTGGAAAATTGCGCAGGTCATTATGGTGCTCAAACCAGGGAAACCACCACATGAAGCTAGTTCCTACAGACCTATCAGCCTCCTGTCTGTTCCTGGTAAGCTGATGGAGAGGATCCTGCTTAGTGGAATGCGACCACACTTAGCAGAAGTAATCCCGTCTCATCAGTTTGGCTTTAGGGAGAAGCACGGAACCATCGAGCAAGTACATCGCATCACCGACCTAATTGGCCGTGCATTTGAAAATAAGGAATATTGCTCCTCTGTTTTTCTTGACATTGGACAGGCGTTTGATAAGGTGTGGCATGAGGGACTACTCTACAAAATCAAATAATTGCTTCCTCATTATTTCTTCCACATATTGAAATCGTACTTAAGCGACCGCTGTTACGAGGTCAAGTACAATGACATAACCTCAGAAATTTGTGAAACACTTTCCGGCGTGCCACAAGGAAGCATCCTGGGTCCAATATTGTACGTGCTTTTCACTGCCGACCTTCCTACACATCCCAATAATACAATCGCTATTTACGCAGACGACACAGCTCTCTTATCCGTACATGAAGACCCTGAATTAGCATCTGAGAACCTACAAAACCACTTATTAGAAATTGAAGCGTGGTTAAATAAATGGCGTATAAAAGCAAACCAAAGCAAGTCAGTACATGTTACCTTTACTCTTAGAAAAAAGACCTGCCCCCCAATTAAACTCTATAATGAGGAAATCTCGCAAAAAGAAGACGCAAAGTACTTGGGCATGCATCTGGACCGCAGACTTACATGGCGGAAACATATATGGACCAAACGGAAACAACTGGATGCCAGAGTTAGGGACATGTATTGGATGATCGGACGAAAATCACAACTGTCTCCAACAAGTAAGATGACCATTTACAAACCCATCCTCAAACCTATATGGACGTATGGAATCGAGTTATGGGGAACAGCAAAAAATAGCAACATAGAGATATTACAGAGATTCCAGAGCAAAACTCTGCGTATGTTACGCAATACATCAGCAACAGATACATACATATGGACCTAAATCTGAACACAGTTCAACAAGAAATTGTCAACTTCAGCAAAAAGTATCAAACCAGACTGTCAAGACATATAAACCTACTTGCATCAAAGCTGGAAGGCACGGGCAGCGCTCAATACTTTCGTCTAAAAAGGCATAACGTTCCTGCCCTTTTTTTTTTTTTTATGGTGGGAAAAAAATCATGCATTGACATCCCCCGCCCTTGGGCGGAGCGGGAGATAGTGTCAGACTCTTACTGACTAAAAGACCCACCCCGTTTCTTCTAGCCTTCATACCGGGGCTCGAGCGCCCTTTCGGATAACCCTGGCCCCAGTAGGCTTCGACCCGGCTGGGTCCCTACTGTTGCTGACAACTCCTTGAGGCGCGCGGGAACAGTGCGCGCCGTCGACGACTTGGGCTTGGTCCGGACAGTTACCGGACGGCCGGACAGTGAGCTACCCATTGCTCACTGTCCACAAGCCCGCGCCTACGTTGGCCGCAAATCGGGATCAGAATCCCGGCGGCGGCGGCGGCGATGGCGGCGATAACGCCGTTGCCTGATGCGTTCGGCCTCCTCCTTTGCGAGCATTACTGCTTCGCAGAAGTCGGCGACCGCCTGCCACTCCTCCTCGCTCCGGACCATGGCCTCAACCAAGGCCCGGCGCGAGAGGTCTCCGCCGCCGATCGCCCCCACGAGGGCACGGCGATGCTCCGCCCAAGCAGGGCACACCTCAACTGTGTGCTCCACCGTGTCCTCCGGGCGTTCCGCACAGTGGCGACACCCGGGCGTCACTTCCGCATGAATCCGGTGCAGGAAACTCCCGAACGAACCATGTCCGGTGAGTACCTGCGTCATGCGGAAGGTGAGGACGCCGTGAGGTCTTTCCAGCCACGCCTCAAAGAGGGGACTTACCGCCAAAGAGGGGACTTACCGGTAACGTTCCTGCCCTAGTAGACCGCTTTGAAGACCCCACCACTTAGGCAAGCTTGATGAAGCTTCCTTTGGAGATGCCTATTTTAAGCTCATTACCCGACAAGCGAATGGCCCATTGCGTGTAACACAGATTGCCTAGTAACAGAAAATTAAAAGACAAAAAAAAAATGACATGATTTAAAAGAATGCTCATGGAGTTTCTTACACGTCCTTCTCCATAGAGATCTACGATTTGGAATGTGCTACTTAGCTTCACTTTTTTTTTTGACTGACCGACAATTTGACAATTCAAAACTGCTTGTTATTATTGGACTATTTGAAATAAAGTTTCTGATTTCCAATTTTATTTGATTTTGATTTTACATTCCCATATTTTTATTATCGCAGTACCCTTTGCTAAGTCCCTTTGCCTACTCTCTTTTATAACCGCTCCATTCTCACGAACGACGCGAATCTAATCTGAAAATATCGGAAAAATCTTTGAGAATCCCTTCAAGAATTGAACTATTTCCATAAGTAAGTTTGTACGGAACCCTCTCTAAAATAGAACTAATTTTCTAGATGACATTATTTTAATTCTATAAAAAATTGTGTTGACGCTATGAGTTTAAATGTGAGTATAAAATTTACCTAAACTGTTTAAACCAACCCTGAACGTAGGTAGACGTTTATGATTAAAATATTTTTTTTAAGATTAAGTAGTATATTATATAATTTATTATAAGTATAGATACAACATGATATTTAACAGAGAACGGCCCTTTTAACCGGTAATACGATACTAAAAAATATATTTCTATTTTATTTTATTTAGACTATTTCCGGATAGGTAAAACGAAGTACTTAATTATATTACTAAAATATGCTAAAATTAAATATCGATAAAATTATCGACCTTGTTTTTCGACTCCCTATTTGCATGCGTGTGCATTGAATGATATGTGTTAAAGGACCTATTACACTGCGCTAAATATCGCGTACCTACGATATTCCGACTCGTACCTACTATTTTTCATTCATAGAAAGACAGTCTAACCCCTATGACACTGCGCGATACGTCGAACCGGTCGAACCATAGACTAGATTCGTCGAACCATAGACAAAACGAGTTTGAATAACGCGTAGTGTAATAGGTAGGTATTCCACAATGAAGGCATATCTCCGGATATCTATGGTTAAAATGGATCGTGCGTACGGCGCTTAATAATTTCGTTGAAATGTTTTCAAAGCGCAATGAGTACCTAATTTGGTGTGTTGTGCTCTGTAGCAACGCCACCGTGTATTATATTGTTATGAAAAACCCATTTTTATGTACGGCTGACGTACATAGCGTACATGCATTGTACAAAAGTAAATTAATGTGGCGTTGCTGCGGAGAATTCTCACTAGCAACGCCACCTGTAATCAACATTTGTAGACACAATTTCAGCTATTTCTCTAAAGTTATATATATTTTTTACATATTTTTTCATACTTATCACGTGTACATAATACACAGCGTTCGTACATTACATAACTTTAGAGAAATAGCTGAAATTGTGTCTACAAATGTTGATTACAGGTGGCGTTGCTAGTGAGAATTCTCCGCAGCAACGCCACATTAATTTACTTTTTTCTTTTAAATTAAAAGGCGTACATTCACAAACAATGCATGTACCTACGCTATGTACGTCAGCCGTACATAAAAATGGGTTTATCATAATAATATAATATACGGTGGCGTTGCTACAGAGCACAACACAATTTGGTATGTCATAAATCCAGGGATTTAATTATCATGTCTGTGCTTCCGGGATTTTGGGAGAAGTATTATCAATTCTATATTACTTACTTCCGCGAACTTAAGATAAATATACCTACTCTACCTATTTCTTCGACCTCTGTTTATAAAGAACTGACAGTTTACTGACTTCACTATCAAAATCTGCTGCGTAGCGCGCTTCAGGCAATAACTCATGGAATATTATAGGATATAATATATAGGTAGGTACCACACTTCCTAAACTACCCCGGAACATCAAATTGTTAACCTTACATAGGTAAAGCAACAAGCACAGTATTACAATTTCATCAAACCACACGTCACACAGCTGTAACCACAATGTTACCTACTCTAAAATCCTTTATCATAAATAATATCCTACTGCCAATTTAATGTTTTACTAAAAGCAAAACCGAAGGATCTGACTTGGTTGATATCGGTTGTTGAGACACAGCAGAGTGAACCATGATGATGATGAACAGAAGGGTTTATGACGGTTGATATTATTGGGTATTTCATAGGAGACGTAGATGTATCCTACACATCTTTCGTCTGAAACACAGACGATGATTATTATTCCAAACTCGCGCACGGCGGGTTCCATACCATATCATAATTATGGCATGTTGAATTCCGAGCGAATCGAAGGTTGCTGATTTTAATCCCGAACGACAGTGAGGGATTTATAAAATTAACTCCCGAGCACTGCGAGGGAGTTAATAAAGAAACCTGAGTGAAGTGAGGAATTCAAGCCACCCAAGACAAAGACAGCTTTATCCCCGTGTTGCATACTCTACTTTTTACACCATTTGTGAGATAATTAAAAATCAATTTGGTCGACCAAATCATTTATTAGAGAAATCTAGGTATTATATTTAAAAGTTCATCAAACAAACAAAATTCACTACCTACTCCAAGATTCTATAGTTTCAATTTTCTATAATGCTCCCGACATTACTCATTACTGATGACGGCACGTTTTATTCTATTTTCTTTTTTTGTTAGTGGCCAGTTTGAATTTCGAGTCAACTTGTGCGATGCACGTACATTTTAATTCACAATGTTGGCGATTTTTGATGTTCCAAATTTAAATCTCATTAATCCCTAGGGATCGGTCATACTGCATTATCTCCCTAGGGATAGAATGACTTGCTTTAAGTGAGGTTTATAAGACCTATAAAACGACATTATCGAGCAGGTGGTGTAAAATAGTAGTTTATGTGACTAGGGGATAAAGTAGTGTCTTTAAGTCGCGGGCGGCATGTTGAATTCCGAACGAAACGAAGGTTGCTGATATTAATCCCGAACGACAGTGAGGGATTTATAAAATTAACTCCCGAGCATCGCGAGGGAGTTAATAAAGAAACCTGAGTGAAGTGAGGAATTCAAGCCGCCCAAGACAAAGACACCTTTATCCCCGTGTTGCATACTCTACTTTTTACACCATCTGCGAGATAATTAACAGACAATTTGGTCGACCAAATATACTAGAGAAATATAAGTATTAGAGTCTGTCTAATAAGTTAAACGACTTGGGTAATTATCAGGATTTAATTAAATCTGATGTAGTCAACACGGGTTCAATAATCAAGGTTAATTAAGAGATAGAGATCATTGTTTACTAACAGAAGAACCTTATGAAAAGTATCGAATGTAAGTATTTTTTAAATGATTAAATATTATACAAAATTCCCAAGTCGGTTGACTTATTAGACAGACTTTATACGAGTATTTACAAGTTCATCAAACAAACAAAATTCACTACTCCAAGATTCTACATATAGTTTCAATTTTCTGTAACGCTCCCGTCAGTACGCACGTTTTATTCTATTTTCTTTTTTTTTGTTAGTGGCCTGTTTGAATCATAGTGATTACATACTCTTTGGTTTGAATTTCAAGTCAACTTGTTCGATGCGCCTACATTTTAATTCACAGTGTTGACGATTTTTAATGTTCCAAATTCAAATCTCATTATTCCCTAGGGATCGGCCATACTGCATTATCTCCCTAGGGATAGAATGACTTGCTTTAAGTGAGGTTTGTATGACGTATAAAACGACATTATCGAGCAGGTGGTGTAAAAATGCTATTTTTACTCCATTTTTTAGTATTTGTTGTTATAGCGGCAACATAAATACATCATCTATAACAACTGTTTAACTAACACGGTTCATGAGATACAGCCTGCTGACAGACGGTTAGACCAGACAGACAGAGGGACAGCGGAGTTTTAGTAATAGGAACCAGTTTTACCCCCTGGGTATAAATACCAACCACCAAGACAATCAAGACAACGATAATTATTATGGTCACGAAACTAGGCCGCATACGTTTAGTAGCAGCCAGCAGGTGCTTACACCGACTAAAGCGTTCTCCAGTTCGTAGCGAACACTTATAAGAAGCTTATCCTGACTCCTTGTAACATTATCTTGGTGCTGCTTGGCGCACGACGTGGAGTCACTGGACGCCCTCGAGGCGTAGGGCTCCGCGGCTTGTTTTTACCATCAATATGAGTCTCGTTACGAAACCGTGACTGTGGCACAGTATTACAATTCCCTTATATTGACTAGACTACGCATGTGTATATACTTCGCGTGTAAAAAAGGAGCAGCATTGGATACATTCGACGTCATTTTCACTCAATCCTCGCTCGAACGTTCTTTAAAAAATGCCAAATTGTGCGGTAGTAAGCTGTAAAAACTACACAAAACAAGTGGGACGAGATAATGGAAACGTTTTTTTTCATCCGTAAGTCATTTTGTTATTAAATTATGTGTTTTTTATTGCAAAATCAATTATTTTGTGTTCATTGTGGTTTTACAATGAACAATATGTAACTGAGTGTGGCATCGAATAATTCATAATACATTGCCGTTTTTAGTTACAAGGCAAGCAGGACTTGTTTGTTAAAACACGCAATGAAAATTAAAATGAGCGCTAATTTTCCTTGTCGCTCAGCTGCGTGGTACAGTGGCAATTCTCATTTTTTTGGTCAATTAAAGGAAATAGTGTTGTACACACTGTGTAGATGTTCTCGATTCTAGTAGATTTTGGAAACAGAGGAATGATAATGTTTGCGTTGGGAATTTTGTGACAGGTATTTTTTTATTCCAATGTCTCAATTTAGTGATTTTGTTTAGAATATTATTAATTATATTTATGTATTTCCAAATAATCGAAAAATTAAAGAGAAATGGATTGAAGTAACGGGGCGTGAAAATTGGTTCCCGACACAATATTCGAATTTGCTCTGTTCATTTTAATGAAGGCAGCTTTACGGAAGCAAAAAAGTATCGATGCCTGACTACAAACGCAATATCTACTATTGGCATATTGAAGGCGTTTACTAATGCTGAAGTTAGTGGATTGACATAAGGCTCGAATTCAAGCCTAAAACCTAAAATACTTATAATGTTTTATAGAAATCAGTAGGTATTTAAATGTTGTATTGTATGTATTTCAAAATACATAAAAAATATATTAAAAATCTATAACGTAAATATATTTGAAATGTATAAAATATATATGAAAATCGGCCAAAAGTTAGTTATTAAAAATATATTTACGATAAATATTTTATATATATTTATATATTTTTTATAGATTTTTAATATATTTTTTATGTATTTTGAAATACATTTTTTTTTTCATGGGAGTAACTAAATTTGTTTGTGCAAAATAAAGGAGATTATTATTTTTTAATCTTGTTTTAATCTTGTTAGTTTTGTTTTTTTAAGTAAACTTGTCACAATTTTCTTAAAGAAACTCAGCGTGCACGTGTATTTTTATAAACGATGTTGTATACTGTACTGTATTTCGAATACTGGCTAGGCTAACGGTTGTTACAGCTGCTACGAAATAGTAGGTATGTATGTAGTAAGACCCAGACCCGCCTAGCCCCTTCCCCACTTCTCTATGAAATACCTTTTGATGGGCTAAAATTTTTCGTAGGTCACTCAGGTATATAAGTTATCAAAAAATAGTTATAAATAGGCATCTACGCATATAATTTAAAGAAGATTCGACTACTCTCTCCAAATATTGTGGATGTCTTATTAAATATTAATTTTATTAACTTATTATTTGTTTGTTAATTATAGTAGTATATTTTGATTTGCAATTTTTTTTTATCAATGTAACATGTAATCTTACGTTTTTCGAGTAATTAAAGTGTAAATTTTAATAAATAGCTCAAAATTGTATATAATAATTTAAAAAAAAATTTCGAAGTCGAGTTTTTTTCGATTTTTTGCATTTTCTGAGAAGATTTACTAAGGTAACATATACTTTTTTTTCACCATCGGAAAGTAGAGAATTCAACGAACAGAAAACATACCAACTTTTTGAAAAAAGCTGATATTTTCACGGGTGAATTTTCGATTGAAAATTAGGGTGCTTTTTCGATATTAATTCAAAATAAGGTGAAAAAATAAATATTTCTAATCAAATAAATTACAGTGTATTTGGGACATAAAAAAGCAAGTTTCCACAAAATTTCGTGAAAAAAAAATTTTGTTTCAAAAAGATAAAAATAAAAAACCAAAAACTTGGTTTTTTGAATTTTTCACATAAATTTTGAGGTTATGTGAAAAAAGTGTAAACACAAAAGTTTTAGATCTTTTTATTACCTGCAACTTTGCCGTTTGACTTTTTTCCATAGGACTTTTAGTTTTGCCGGAAATCGAGAAAAACCGTTTTTTACCCTTAAAAGCTCACCCCCATCCCCTTCCCGACCTCAGATCGCCCGTAAATTATTTTTCCTTTAATTTTTATAATATTCTCCTCCTTTTCTGATGGGTTTCATTCTACTATTATTTTTTTTCACTTTTTATTATTTTTAAAGGCTTCTACCCTGGTCTATAAGGATACAGTAACTAAAATAAAAAAGGGCAAGTGCGAGTCGGACTCGCGCACTGAAGATTCTGTACTAATTTACCTATGAAATCAATTCCCGAATTGAGTTACGAAGATTTTTCCAAATTGCAAACAATTTTTTTTTTTTTGTGGCGGATCTCTCAATTTATAATTTTCAAATTTTTCCCTGTACTTGTTCTACGAGACCTTGATTTATGCCAAATTTCAGGATTCTAGGTCAACGCAATTTACCCTATGAACTTTGATTCCCTTGAGTATCGAAATATATGTTTTTTTGCGACATAAACAGCCGTATCTTTTTTTTTTTCGTTAACTCAGAAGTTTTTCACAACTTCAAAAGACCGCAGACTTGAGTGTATGGTTTTAATTTTAACTCGATATCTCCAAGCGTTCTCGAGTTAAAGGGTCCTAACAGATAAACAGACGGACAACCAAGTGATCCTAAGGAGCTTATATGCGAGATGGTCCCTTATAGGTTAAATAGATTTTTTACAAAGCAACATTACAAATTTTGAAATGTACTTTATTTTCATAGTCATTAAGTTCATATTTTTCATTGATTAGCAAAAGGGAAAAATGTACTGAGGAAGACAACGAGAAAGTGGTAGTGTGTCCCAATTTTACCTTTATGTTTAAATAGGGTAAACATAAACTTGCAGCTAGCTACAATATTCCAGTCAGTGACAATAGACCGATCCCAGTCAAAGTGATACAACCATTTTCGTTGGAACTGGGTAAGTGGTCGTTGGTGGAACCTACCTAGATAGGCAGTACAGCAGTTTCTTCACGCTATTTTCCTATACCGATTCGTGTTTGCATTTAAATGTTCATCATCATTACAATCGAAAGACGTCCACTGTTCGACATAGGCCTCCCCCAGGTGTCGCCACAATTAACGGCATTACGCAAAAACTTATAAACGGATGAATTTAATGATAAACGTTAACGTATAGCTTATAACCTATATTTTTGCTAAGTTCAATAGGCTACTAATATTATAAATGCGAAAGTTTGTGAAGATGGATGGAGGTACTCGTATGTATGGATGTGTCGCGGAAAAACTACTAGACAGATGAACCTAATCATAAACATTGCAATAATATAGCACATAAGCTATAACTTTGCAGTTTCACTAGGTGAGCAAATTCAGCCAATAGGATAATTTTTATTATAGGGTGAAGCCGCTGGAAGAAGCTAGTCTAACATAGTTTCAAAATATCAAGATTTAACAGTCGCACTATAATGACGTCACAATGTTGCTTACATAACAAAAACGATATTTATCTACAGCAGCGCCCTCAAATCCCACGATGGTTTACTTTCCGCACAGACTATACACATTATTTTTCATTTGCTTTCCAGGATTCATTAAGAATATTTTAAATTTATATTTTGTTTGTACAGAATATAGCCCAAAATCTTACAGAACACGAACCTTCATCATGTGTTACGCCAAAAAGAAAATTAGAAAAGGTACCTTTATTATTATCACTGTTATCTTGCAAGAAGAGATTAGCACTCGTTTCATTCTAAATATAACGGGTCGGCAAAAGTGGACGTCTTGACGCTGATAAAAAATCAACAGCAAAATAAGGAATTAGAAAGATAATCTCATAATTTCAGCCGAAAGACGTCCACTGCTGGTCATAGACCTCCTCTAAGTGTCGCCACAATGAACGGTCCTGTGCGTCTCGCATCTATCGGATTCCCACAACCCTTACCAGGTCATTGGTTCACCTTGTAGGGGCCTTCCAACGCTACATCTTCCGGTACGTGGTTTACATTCCAGAACCTTTCAGCCCCAACGGCCATCTGTTGAAAGATGATCCAAACACAACTAATGTCACAACTAAGGAACTTTATTCCAGAAAGATGGCGAACATAAACCTAGTCAGTAAATCGAAGTATTCACCGGCTCTTTGGAGTTTTGCACTAACTCTGCACTATTATTATATAAGTAATTTTAGATTTATCATTCCTCTGTCGATTATCGAGGCGGGGCCTTTGCATGTTGCATCGTTTTGAACGACGGGCACGGACGCGGGGACGGGGTGTTCTCATTACTAAATCGCTCATGTTACGTCAAAGTTGACAGAAAAATAATGACACGCTTGGTTTCTATAGAGACGATGACACTTGCGTAATCTAGTTTGAATCTAGTCAATGTAAGTCTGTGCGTCGAAACCAAGTCGAAACATAGGAATCGGTCCTATTCTCATTTGGAACGCGTAGTAATAGGAAATATCAAGGTTATATAAAATCTTTGGTTCCGTCAAGGCCATACAGATAAAATAACGATAAATTAGGGCTGCCAGGTGCAAAATTTTTGATAATTTTAATAAAAACAGACATGTGTTATTAATGTAGCTATAATAGTTAAAAAAAAAATTTAATAAAATTAACATTTTAGTCAATTATCTCCGTAACGAAGTGATTTAGAAGGCTACATTCACGTCAACAGTAATAAATAAGACATGTCACTGATATAATACCATAATTTATTTTGGCAAAATCTCGTGAGGGCCGCTGGCCCTACCTTATTCTGCTACACCCTTTATCTGTATGGCCTTGGCGGGACGTACGTCAGGATGGATGGTGCGTAAAGCGCTTAACTTTCCGTACGTACAAACTATATATAATCCAAAAATTGTTAGAATACGTTCAGATATTTGTAATAAGCAAACAATATTTTAGCTGATAGAAAAAAAGATCATTTTTCCACTGGCCATTTGGTTTTATGGCGACCTAAAATCTGACAATCGTCTTCTTAAATGATCTCTGCGAGAGGCAGCCAATAAATACTGTCCTGATAATGTAAAAACTCCTTTTGATTCATGCAACGAACAATCTGACCTGTGTTGCTACATAATTAATTACACGGTCAATTTCAGTTCAATAATATTCGTTTAGTACAATCAGTTATTTAATCATTCAATCAATCATTCAATTACCGTCAAATTTGAAAGGTGTGTTGTGTGCTCCTGTCTCTGAATCACTTACTTTATTTTTTTTAAATTAATTTAGGATAAAAAGTGATATGGAATTAAAATTTTAGCAAAATGAAAAATGAACTAAATCGTTTTGAAAATTTTATACATTTTAGTTTATGGACAATAGCTTGTTTCTATTCAATACACAAATTAGTTCGTTCACAAACAGGTAAATAATTTTGTCTTGCTGGAAATTCGTATTTTTTTGTCATGTTTGTAAATTAAATCAACGCTCTAAAATTGTTCACTTCGAAAAGATATTTTCGTTGTAAATATATGATGAATGTTTTGATTTTGACTACTCTGCATTGTTTTAGAAATATTAGAAAACAACCATGAACTTCAATATGAAATAAGGGACTTAAATCCAGGCTGGCGATTTATATCGAGGCTAAAAGATGAGTCTGATGTTGAATGGAGTACATGGAAGTATCATATACAGACTTCATGGTTTTATATGTTGATCCAATTTGTGGGATCAGAGGTCATACGTAGAAAAAGTCCCTCCGTATTGAAATATTGGTACATCATATCAAGTGTAATTTACATACTAAAGTATATGGGATACAAACAGTTAATAATAATTCTTGCCCAGCCTATAATATTTGCTATAATAATTTTTATTGGTGGTAAAAAATGTTGTATATGGTTGATTAGCATTTTACTATTGACCGGGTACAACACTCTTAAATATAAATATTTCTTTTGGCGTTTCTTGGATACTGACAATTTGCAAGATGAAGAAGTTTTTGTTATGCTATATACAATAGCCTGGATTGAATTAAGATGTATAAGTTTTTGTCTCGACAAAGTAGACAAACAAGATAAATACTCACAAGCTCAGGATAAAACAAACTTAGTAAGACTATCACTATTTGAAGAACTGATAAATATGTTCAGTTATGTATTGTACCTGCCATTATTACTTGTTGGACCAATATTACTTTATGAAGAATTTGAAAGAAGTTTCCATAAGAAAAATGAAAACTTTTCATTGAGGCTAAAAAGTTTTTTTCTGGATATGATGCGGTTTCTAATTTATGGCATGTTACTGGAAATTGCATTCCACTATGTATATTTTTTTGCAATGCAAAGTAATATGGAGGTATGGACATTTTTTTTGGTTTATTTATGATTTACTTAGATGTCTAGTGATAGTATATAAATGTGACTAAATTGCAGGCTATTCATAAGTTGCCATCACTAGCACTTTGTGGAGGTGGACTATGGATGGGGTTGGAGTTTCATCTGAAGTATGTTATTTCGTATGGGACTACAGCAGCATATTCAAGATTAGATCATATTGATCCCCCACCAACACCTAGGTGCATATTCAGAATACATGTTTACTCACAAATGTGGCGATATTTTGATGTGGGTCTATACAGGTTCTTGTTAAAGTGAGTTAACTTTTGAATGCTGTATAATTATATTTTGTATAGGTACTTATATTCTTATAACACATTTTTTATGTTATTTTAATTTCAGGTACATTTACAAACCAGTTTTCTTCGCACTGTCACAGAGTATAACATTACCCAAAATTTTATACAAGTTGCTGTCATCCCTTATTACCTTTATGTTTATATTTATGTGGCATGGAACTATGTGGAATATATTTGTATGGTCAGTTTTAAATTATGTAGGCATTGTAGTAGAGTATATTGGTAAAGCTGTCACAGAAAGTGGGAACTACAAATTGTTTAAAGAAAAAGTTCTAAAAACAAATGCAATGGAAGTTCGATTTACTGCATTTTTATGTGCACCTTTATTAGGTTTATCAGCCATTTCAAACTTCTATTTATTTGCTGGCAGTGATATAGGTAATCTATATTTTGGACTACTTCAATGGCCATCATTGTGTAATTTTGTGCTAGTTTACACGTCTTTGTACTGTTGTTGTCATGTTGCAATTGCTTTATATGATGTTCCATCAAGAACTGATGTAAAAAAAACTGAAATTAAGACTGTATTGTAATATTTTATCATATTCTATTAATTTTAATATTGACTGAACCAGTATTATCAGTTAGGTAGGAAATGATTAATAATAATTTAATCATTGAAAAAAATTCATACATAATAATTGAAGTACAAAATGTCTGTTTATCTGTAACCACAAACACTAATACCCTAGTTGAGAACTGAAGTTGTCTGATCTGTTGATTTGTATTCTTTAAAGTTATGTATTAATTGTTTTTTTCCATTAGTTCTCAGGGAAGATTTCATGAAATGATAACATAAGGAATTGTAGTTTTCTTGGCAGAAATTGGACAACTGTGACTGTGAGTCATATTTGGCTGCAGTTTTGAAGATATTGTTGAATATAAAATAAAAGTCAAAAACTTGAATTAATATCTTTTATTTAAATTGCTATCAACTGGTATGTGTTGGATCCTTTTAATAACAAGTATGAATGTGTATGCATTGTTTCAATCAAATCGTTTGCATCTCCAGCTACACCAGCAGCTTTATGTATTTGTATCATTTCTTGCCTTGTAAATATATTTTTTCCTAATTGATGTGATCGTCTTGTTAATGCATCCAAGAATTTCTTCAACTGAAAATTATAAAAAAAAAAATATTAAGAAAATATCTTGGTCTATCTGACTTTTGCCCGCTACTTTCCTTGCGTTAGTTTTAATTTTGGAAGCATCAACGTGAATTCCAGGACAGTAACGTTAAATAGTTTATGCTGTCCTAGCGGAGGCGCTTGCGGTGGTGGCCTCTCGCGTCGTGCTCTGGTTCAGAACATAGTCCAGAAGAGCGAAGGAGGCGGTCGCAACAGTGAGGGAACGTACACCCTCAACGGGTAGCTCTCTTATCTGTCCGCTCGTCCGGCCACGGCAACCGTAGGGGCCCAGCAAGGCTAAAAAGTTAAGCTACATTGCATTTGACGCCTGCTAGGGCCAAAGGAATGGTTTTGAAAAGAATATAATCATGGTACTAGAATGCAAAAGGCAACTGAAAGAACATAGTTGTGGTTTTAGTCATAAAAATTGACACGTCCTTCCACTCCATGCTAGAGCGGGAGAAGTCGTAGGATAATTTCCTATATAAAAAAAACTATATAATATTATTCCATAAACAATTTTTTTTTACATTTTTAATAACTCTATAGTAAAAAGAAAGACAACGCTAAATGGCGCCACGCCCATGTAGCGTCCAGCAAGTCGTTAATTGTATCTCGTGAACAATACTTTTCTGGATAAAGGTAACCCTAATATGACTTTCTGTACCCTTGACAACATTTTTGCAAAATTGATTTTGATCAACTTAGTCGTTCAAGAGTGAAAATGTCACAGACAACCCTCAGTATTACTATTAGTTACGATGTTGCACTTTACGCGATTTTATGTGCTTCACTTTACAACATTACATAACCTTTGAAAAGTACCTACATTATAAGTAACAGATTTTTTTTTTTCATCAAATAACTCCTTCCGTTTTAGGTGGAGTGAGGAGTTTGGGCACGCCACAATCATGGCGGTAAGTCCCCTCTTTGAGGCGTGGCTGGAAAGACCTCACGGCGTCCTTACCTTCCGCATGACGCAGGTCCTCACCGGACATGGTTCGTTCGGGAGGTTCCTGTTCCAAATTAAAGCGGAAGTGACGCCCGGGAGTCGCCATTGTGCGGAATGCCCGGAGGACACGGTGGAGCACACAGTCGAGGTGTGCCCCGCTTGGGCGGAGCATCGCCGTGCCCTCGTGGGGGCGATCGGCGGCGGAGACCTCTCGCGCCGGGCTTTGGTCCGGAGCGAGGAGGAGTGGCAGGCGGTCGCCGACTTCTGCGAAGCAGTAATGCTCGTAAAGGAGGAGGCCGAACGCATTAGGCAATGGCGTTATAGCCGCCGCCGCCGGCGCCGGGATACCGATCCCGATTTCCGGCCACCGTAGGCGCGGGCTTGCGGACAGTGAGCAATGGGTTGCTCGCTGTCCGGCCGTCCGGTAACTGTCCGGATCAAGCCCAAGTCGTCGACGGCGCGCACTGTTCCCGCGCGCCTCAAGGAGTTGTCAGCAACAGCAGGGACCCAGCCGGGTCAAAGCCTACTGGGACCAGGGTTATCCAAAAGGGCGCTCGAGCCCCGGTGTGAAGGAACGGGGTGGGTCTTTTAGTCAGTGAGAGTCTGACACTATCTCCCGCTCCACCCAAGAGCGGGGGTTGTCATTGGATGATTTTTTCCAACCATAAAAAAAATGTGGAGAGAGGAGTTGCAGACTTTTACTGACTAAAACTCGCTTGTATTCCTTCAGATGCACATTGCGGGCCAGGACCAAGGCAATAAATTACAATTATTCCAGAAAAACTCGCAGCTCTTTGTGACATGTTAAAAAAAGAACTACCTTGTTTCTGGAACTAACACCGGACCCGTTAATTGACCTCGATAGTTGTATGTTACCAAATTCGTCACTGAATGTATCTATTAGACTGTGTTTCATTAAGCTTATCACGTCGTTTGCGTCTTGGACAGTAGCTTCTTCTCTTAAATCGACACGGGCTCTAGCCTGTAAAACAAATATGCAGTTAGTAGGAATAGAAAGAAAAGAAAGAAAAAGAGTTTAATTGCGTCAAACATGGCGCATATCTTAAAAAAATAAAATAAAACAAATAACAAGACACTAATGAAATAATTCATTTTATAATGGACGGTTATTTGAAACTAATTTCACCTGAGCCAGTCGTATACAAGCTTCAAGTTGACGAGTTGTTATCGGCGTCCCATCGTGCGATCCACCTTGATGGTTGTGTCTCAGTTCTAGATAAAAGTTTTGTAAAGCATTGGCTGCTTCCTTGCTTATTTTTGGGTGAACATATCTTCTAGCGTAGGCTATATATTTCCTTAGGAGTACTAGAGGTAAATGATCGATGACCTCGCCAGGCTTTAGACGTAGTCTCTGACTGAAAGAGTTAGAAAAGGCAGGGTTTAATGTTTTGTTCTTACTTGGTCCTAGTACGTTGTATTTAAGATCATTTGCATTGATAACTCTCAGAGTAATCTAGGTGTAAAAAAACTGACCAAGTGCGATCCATCTCGCAAGGTCTCGAAGGTTTTTAATATTATAGTAATATTAAAATCAAAAAATTCATCCAAAGGTCTGCAAGAGATGGCCCTGTGCGATAAGACCGCCCATTGTGCACTTATTCTTTTAAATGTTTGTCCTGTATTTTTGTTTATTTGGTGTACAATAAAGATTATAATAATAAATAAAATCGAGCAAAAAGTGCCGACGAAATAGCGTTTTATGTTTGGGAACCCCCATTTTTAATTTTGTTCTAATTTAGTTGCGGTTCTAATGTGTAATTCATTTTGTGAAAATTTCAACGCTCATCTCTTGCGGTGTACGAGATCCAGCCCACTGTCAGACGAACAGACATAGAACGGACGGGCGGGAGGACAGTGGAGGCTTAGTAATACTAATAGGGTTCCGTTGGCCCCTTCGGGTACGGAACTCTAATAAACCTGGTTATAATATAATAATATTCTTTTATGTAAGTACATAACCAAAAGTAAAGGTTGGATAAGGTTTTTGTAATAAGTTACACCAGTTACCTAATTTAGTTCCAATTGTCGACGATGATGAATTGATTTATGGCTTGATGTTTTAAATTGATTTGGAAACTCAATCAATATTCTGAAAGTAATTAAACATTATTCCATTTAAAATTACCTAAGCGAAATCGCGTTTTCACATTGGCTTGTATTTATACTAGAATTTAGATTACTGGTTTTCGTTGAATGTTTTCCTCTCTGGCCGGTATGTAGAGCTAGCACGTGCGCTGATAACATGGCATCCATTTTCTGAAATAATATATGATTTCTATATAGGTACATACCTTGCTGAATAATATGGGACAGGAAAATCCTTAAAATAAGAATTATGTTTTTTGGGTTCCCTACTTGAACCCTTATAGAATCACTTTGTTGTTCTTCTGTCTGTCAACGTTCTACCTACCCTTTATCTTGGGAATGTGTGGAGGTATCGAGTTGAAATTAAAACCATATACCTACTCAGATCTGCGGTCCCTTGAAGCTGTGAAAATTTCAAACTTTTGCAAAAAAACGTATATGTACCTATTTCGACACTCTCAAGGGAATCAAAATTCATAGGGTACTTCCTGTTAACCTAGAATGTTGAAATTTGGCATGACCATGGTCTCATAATACAATTGAAGGAAAAAATCTGAAAACTGTAAATTCGTAGTTACGTTAAAGAAAAAAAAAACCGGCCAAGTGCGAGTCGGACTCGCCCATGAAGGGTTCCGTAGCAGCAAGTAACATAGTATAAAAGTTCTTGTAGTTCGTTGTAACTTTGATCGATGTTTTAATAATAGTGAATTTTTTTAGATTTTTGACGTATTAAAAAAAAACTACTAACTAGATCTTCAAACCAATTTTCGTTGGCGGTTGGCATGGTAATACACATCATATATTTTTTTTAGTTTTATCATTCTCTTATTTTAGAAGTTACAGGGGGGGACATACACACATTTTACCACTTTGGAAGTGTCTCTCGCGCAAACTTTTCAGTTTAGAAAAAAATGATATTAGAAGAAACCTCAATATCATTTTTGTAGAGCTATCCATAGATAAGTACCCCACAAGTATGGGTTTGATGAAAAAAAATTTTTTTGAGTTTCAGTTCTATGTATGGGGACCCCGAAATTTATTGTTTTTTTTTTTCTATTTTTGTGTGAAAATCTTAATGCGGTTTACTGAATACATCTACTCACTAAGTTTTATCAGTATAGCTTTTATAGTTTCGGAAAAAAATGGCTGTGACAAACGGACAGACAGACATGACGAATCTATAAGGGTTCCCTTTTTTGCCATTTGGCTACGGAACCCTAAAAGTAATTTTTTGCGATTCGAAAAAATATAACTCAATTCGGGAATTGAACTGTTTTCTATGTAAGTTTTTAAGGAACCCTCAGTGCGCGAATACAACCAACAAAACCTTAGTTCTATATTTAATAATTTTCTACAGATGTAAAAATGATTCATAATGTGTGGCAGAGAATATTTGCGCTTTTTAGTAATGGGTGACATTTTTATGGTATAAAACACGGAATAAAGAAAAGTAGAGGAAGTGCCCCTCAGTTATCGCGCGCGTGTCAACATTAGGTCGAGATGCGCAACATTTAGCTTATTCACCGTCAGACACTTGTCGCGATTGGTTCTCTCAGAAATACGCGAAATATTACAAATTATGCCTGGTTTTTCGGTTTTGACCTGCAAAAACGAAAGCAGAAAAAAAAATGTATCTTGTGGAGGTGTATCGTATCATCGTTAAGCACTAAACTTTGTTAATTTTTAATAAAATTGATTTTAAATGAAAATACCATATTTTATGACTTTAATGCAAACTATAAACAACCTTATAGTCATAATTACAAAGTCTAAATACACTTGGCCGTCATCGACAAAATCATAACATAAATTCTAGTAACTTCGACGCTACTCAATTAGGGATGGGACACATCCGTAAAGTAGGTCGGTATCGATAATTTTTATTGGGGAATTATAAAACGAGCGACTAAAAAAAAACTTAGCGACTGATGATGAGATACTGTTTTAATAACTTGAGCGGTATGAATTTGAGTAAGCGACACATTAACTAAACTAACAATAAATATTGATTAACAATAAAATCCAGAACGAGCTTACTAAAAGTGGGTTATTGAAATCCTAGTTAAACGATTAAATTAGTATGTGAGCGACTAAAATAATAAGTGAGCGACTAGAATTATCTAGTCGCAGGTAGATTCATCATTTGAACTGGGTGAAATAGGTTAGGTTAGAACTGTGACCTACCGCGCGTGAGCCGAGTGAGCGAAGCGAGCGGTGCCGCGGCAGCGGCCGGCGAACGCTACGACCAAGTTGCTCGCAGATTTTATTTCACCATTTTTTTCGTTGACACACAAACAAATATTAGGTCGCTCAAATATTATGAAGCTTCTCATTTTGTATTTTAAGTAACTCAAATTAAAGTTTCTAAGTCGCTGTTCTATTGATTTCTCGTCACTCGCAGTCAGTCGCTCACTTATTATTTCTATAACCCAAAATAATTATTTTTGTCACTTAAAATTTTAATTTACAGTCACTCGTTTAAATACTACCCATTTTTATTTATTTCTAACTATTTATTTCATGGCTGGCACCATCATTCAGAAAATTTGTGTCGGACTTTTCATGTGTATAATTTATAAATATTTAACTAAGATTGCACATAAATCACGAGGTTTTAACAACACGTAACCTGCATCCGTCCGAAATAGGTGCGGGTTGCTAATCACTTTCTTTACATCTTCACGCTTGAAAGGCTGAATATTACATAATATTAACCGTAATACATTAACTTCACAAAACAAATATAGATATTTGAACGATAAAGCAATACCTACTAAGAACATTTTAATTTAAAAAAAAAATATTTCAAAGTCAGTCCACAATTGACCGAGATATCGGTGAACAAAACATACATTAAGTCGAACATAGAATCTTCTCCTTTTCGAAGTCGGTTAAAAATAAAATTACCCCCCTACATACAAATACCTCTTTAACATTGATATTTTAAAGATAATCAACCTTATCCATTATTAAGCATTTGTAAGATGTTAACAAATTATTACATTGCTTACCTGAATAAATTACGTAACATCAATATTAAAATATCGATATATGTCTACATCTCTAAATGAGTAGCAAAAGTGATTACATGTGCAGGTGAATATGGTATCTATTTCAAAGTAACTAGAGTTCTGAATAGAATGACAAATGATGAATTGGTTACAGCGCCATCTAGCGTGGAGTAGCTGAACTCGTTGTAAATTGGTTATAAGACGAAAAACATCTTTATTGTTTGTGTCATGTCAAATAATAACAACTTTCAGTTGTTGTAATAAGACTTAATTTATCAAAGCAATAAGAAGATGATTAGTAAAAGTTGCGTTTTTAATTTGTAGCCAATCATATTACTGTTTTTATGTGTGTAATGGACAATTTAATATACAAATGTGTGAGTTTGGCGACACTAGTTCCCGTGCTTTGCCAAGATAGGGGCACTTCTACCTGTATTTTCTGTTCTGTGGTATAAAAGGTCGTTTAACGAAAACGGTTTCGAAATATAAGTAACTAAGAAAAGTCAGATGATCAGGTAAAAAAGTCAGAGAGTTATATTTTTTGGACAGTGTCCAAAGTTTTTTTTAATAAAAAATAAAAGGATGTCGATATCGATTAGCATAGTATAAAGGTATATAAAATTACCTCGTCTGGTTGGTCCAAAAGAATAAAAACTAAATCAAATCTTGAGAGTAGTGCTGAATTAAGTTTGAGGTTCTCTGCAACAGTTTTAGCTCTAAAAGCAAAAAACACGGATTTCAAAATGAACGGATCATGTACGAACGTCGTCTGCACACTTAACATTGAACTCGTAAGTTCTCCAAAGGGCCTATGGTGCGACTTGGGGCCGTATTATGAATCAAACAATCTGTCTAGCTTTTTTCCAATTTTCCAGTATAATTGTTTGTAGTTGAATACCAGTAACTGGGAAATTGAGAAGTCGAAACGTCGAAACTGTCTGGACAGGTTGTTAAATTTTTGAATTTTAATTTTTATTAAGATAATCTCGCCACCATATTCTTAGGCACTGCAACTTCTGAGTCAGAATCAATCTACCAGAAAAGCGTTGAGTCAATGAAGCACGATGAGTCCCGGGAAAACAAATGTTTTGGATACCGTAACGGGGAGGAGAGTAAGAAAAACATCACTACCCGTAACGACTGTCAAAGATCTGCCAATGATGATAGGGACGAATGATTTAAGGTATTGATCAATATGTATGGGATGGTCATACTATACTGATCTCGCCAAGAGTTGGTAAACCCTGAAGATCGATCCCGCTGAATATTATTTTTAAGTAGGTATCTACTGTCAAGGTCTTGGTCTGAAAAAAAAGGGAGAGTGTTCTTTCATGTTCATCTTCGTTTCAGTTTGGATTAATGTGAGCTCAATGGCTTCCAGTAGGCTGCTGTGGTGAGCTGGAATGACGTGGGCACCTGTTGTAGCTGCCGCCGGCGGGGTTGGCGGCGGCCAGCACGGTGGCGCGCGCGGCCAGGCTGCACACCACGCCGCCCTTGGCCACGCTCACGCGCCGCTGCTCCATGGCCTCCAGCAGGCTGCTATGGTGAGCCGTCATCTGGAAGGTATAGAAGAATCGCTTAAGGTAAAACCTACAGGCTACTACGGTAATCGGACATTCTACTTTATTGAACTTAGTCAAATGATATTTATTTTGCAAATACATTTAAAAAAATACTTTTACATGGATGATTGCTTCAAAATTTACCTAAATATTCTGACTGTTCAAGTCTCGGTCGTAGCTATCATCATCATCATCATTTTAGCCGATATACGTCCACTGTTGGACATAGGCCTCCCCCAAGCGTCGCCACAACGAACGTTCCTGTGCGTCTCGCATCCATCGGTTTCCCGCAACCTTCATCTGGCCATCGGTCGTAGCTTATAGTTCTTAAATATAGGCGCTTACCAATTCCTTGACTTCATAATGTACAATATTTCACTCGTTCTCATTAAAAACAAAATGAAAAACAACTGCTGGGCCCCTGCTGTTGCTGACAACTCCTTGAGGCGCGCGGGAACAGCGCGCGCCGTCGACGACTTGGGCTTGGTCCGGACAGTTACCGGACGACCGGACAGCGAGCTACCCATTGCTTACTGTCCGCAAGCCCGCGCCTACGGTGGCCGGAAATCGGGATCAGTATCCCGGCGCCGGCAGCGGCGGCGATAACGCCGTTGCCTGATGCGTTCGGCCTCCTCCTTTGCGAGCATTACTGCTTCGCAGAAGTCGGCGACCGCCTGCCACTCCTCCTCGCTCCGGACCATGGCCTCAACCAAGGCCCGGCGCGAGAGGTCCTCCGGGCATTCCGCACAATGGCGACTCCCGGGCGTCACTTCCGCTTTAATTTGGAATAAGAACCTCCCGAACGAACCATGTCCGGTGAGGACCTGCGTCATGCGGAAGGTAAGGACGCCGTGAGGTCTTTCCAGCCATGCCTCAAAGAGGGGACTTACCGCCACGATTATGGCGTGCCCAGCACTGGGTTGCGATAGTCGTTGACGCCATTTCACCATGAGATCCCGCCGGAGCTCTGTCCGCCATGCCGTGACCTGTCGCGGCAGGCAGGTTACATCTGCCGCATGCCGCAACAAAATTGGGCGAAAGTAACTACTGACTGGACTCCAAACAGCAGGAGCCGGCGACGCGGTAGGCCCTGAAGGAGATGGCGTGACGATTTGGACTCCTACCATAAGGATTGGCCAGAAATGGCTAAAGACAGAAAAGAGTGGAATAACGGAAGGGAGGCCTTTGCCCTGCAGTGAAACACAACGGGCTCATAATAATAATAATAATAAGCCGTCGACGTGGTTATGCACCGAGATGTGGTGGCGATGGACAAGGGCCTCACCCCGCTCTCCTTAGCTAACGAGAACTGGCGCAAACCTTTAGTACTGGATACTAATGACCGCAGGGAAGTATGGCAGAGCAAGGAGCTTCACGGACGCTTTTACCGGGCCTTACATGGGCCCGATGTAGACCTATTAGCGTCCGTATCTTGGCTACGTTTCGGTGACCTCTTCGGGGAAACCGAAGGTTTTGTCTTTGCAATTATGGACGAAGTTATGATGACGAACAATTACCGGAAATACATTGTGAAGGATGGTACGGTTGACATCTGTCGGGCATGCCACCGGCCCGGAGAATCAATCCGACACATTATTTCTGGGTGTTCTCGTCTGGCTAACGGAGACTATTTGCGTAGACACAACCTCGTAGCCATGATTATTCACCAGCAACTTGCTCCTAAATATAATCTTGTAGAATCAGACGTACCGTACTACAGGTATGTGCCCGACCCTGTTCTCGACAATGGCAGTATCACGTTATATTGGGATCGATCTATCATCACTGACAGGACTATTGTTGCCAATAAACCTGATATAGTGGTGATAGATCGACTAGAGCGTCGCACAATGATTGTTGATATAGCGGTCCCTCATGACGAGAACCTTGTGAAAGCTGACAAAGATAAGCAGATCAAATATCTTGATTTAGCTCGCGAGGTTGTCGACATGTGGGAAGTGGATAGAGCAATCATTGTGCCGATAGTCGTAACGGCCAATGGCTTAATAGCTAAGAGCTTCGAACAACATATAAGGAGGCTCTCGTTAGGCAGCTGGATCAAGGGCCTGATCCAGAAAGCAGTACTCCTGGACACGGCGCGCATAGTTAGGAGATTCCTCTCTCAGGAGTCCTGACCACCGGCAGCTTGGACCCTGTTCCCGATGCCGGTGGGCTACTATTTTTTATATTTTTAAATGTTTTTTTTTTAATGTGCTTTTTAAGAAATATTTAAAAATGTAAATAATATGTACATAATATATAGATAATAAATGGATTAATAATGATAATATGTCTGTGGTACAAATCATTTATTTTATTTATTTGTATCATCAATTGTATCAAAAACTTACTTTATCAAATATTCGTTTATAGAAAGAAATCAAATCGTTCAATATTAAGTAAGCTAGAAACCTTTCAAATCTGGCGGAAGGGGAAAATTATATATAGATAAACTGAAACATGACTTCACCGCCATTAGGTTACGTGTATGTAAAAAAGAGGTAGCGAGATGTTCCCACCACACCACCACTCTTCCCTCATACCAATAATTGATATACCTACTAATAATTATTGCTTCCTTTAGTACCTATACATTCAATTTGTTGTTTAATATAAAATAATGTCATAAAATTAAACAATAAATACTACTGTGATTGGGTATTATTCTATCTGTGTTGTGCAGGGCAAAAGCCTTTTTTTTCTCAATTCTCCCCATTTTAGGCAAGTTTGGACAAGTCCTTGTCATCTGAAAATTACCTTATCAAGCTCATCAATACAACACACTCCTTTATCGGCTAGGACAAGCGCGCCTGCTTCGAGGGCGAAGTCTCCACCCGCTTCGCGTCCTAATGCTACTGTGAGACCCCCGGCAGAGGCTGAAGCGCCGCAAACGTACACACCTGACATTAGAAGAATCGTGTTAGACTCGTATTTTGTGTTCCCAGCTATAGCTTTATTTTACTGCAAGCCTAAGTTTCCAAGCGTGTCATTGTATTCTGGGACAACCCTGGAATACTAGGGCATTAGTGGTTGTGCTAATTGTCGTGTCATCAACATAATGTATAGGTACAGTTCTATGGAGAGTAATAGAGACAATTACGTAAAATTTTAGATATTTTCTCGGTAGTGCAATTTATTGCGCCTCCTCTGTTGCCCTATATATCAGGGCTGTTTATTATTTAAAAACATTTTTACCTCTTGGAGCGGCATGAGCTGCAGCTTGTAGTAGCTGTGATTTCCCGAGCCCGGGATCGCCCACGACTAACACATGAGGGTTAGATCTGGGCCCATTGTCAAGCTCAGTACCCCCTATAAGACCGAGTATAAGTCCCGCCTTAACTGCTTCATGACCGAATATTGTAGGGCAAAGGGAGTGGACTAGTAATTTGAATACATCTTCTGAAGCATGTATTTCCTGAAAGAGATGACATCAAAATATAAATAGTTCACCTTATTGTAAGTAGTTGATCTTTTGAAAGCGATTAGGGTTTGTGTTTTCTGATAACTTGTTGTTTTAAAGGAGTATATATCTAAGTCAAGGAATAGGTTACTTTGAGTTAAGCATAGGTACTCCATCGTCGATCACATCATCATTTACTATTAGGTGATAATAAAGAAAAAAGAATCTAGTGTCCAATTGATGGATATGGCCTCGACTTTTCTACATTACTAGCAATATGTGGGTGTACTCTTCTTTTTCTAAAGCAGGGTTTCCCACAAAAAAAAAACCCTTCGGAGGATCAGGCGCAATGTTAAAAGCTATGTAATCGATCAATAATTATTATTACCTGGATAGCATAATAGTCTTTCAGTGTAAATGATAAGGTAGGATTGCTCAAATTTCTGTGACTGTGAATAGATACTGCTTCAATGTACAGTTGTAAAAGCCTTGCTGCTCGTTTTCCGTCTTCACCGCCTTTGCTTTCACCGCGCACCTAATAGGATATAGATATTCCATTTCACGAAGGCCTGTTGGACTTCGATGTGTGTAGGTTCACGCGTGTTTAATCTATTTTCCATGACATCGAACGCTTAGATAATTCGCATCTACAAAAAAGTGTAGGTAGGTACGTGAATCTAGACAAACATTCAAGACAAGGCCTTCGTGAGATGGAACAACTGTAGTAGGTTTAATGTTAAATAAATTAAACGGAAATAATAATAATAATAATAATCATTTATTTGCAAACAAGTGTCACATTTACATAAATGCTCTGCCTCCTGAACTAGGTAGTGAACCTGTATCTCAGGAGACAGTTCCCCTCCTATACATTTTTCAATTCGTTTACAAACAATGTCCATTCATATATTAAGAATTAAAAAAAAAACAACATAATAATAATAAAATAATAATGGAAAAATATATGAATAAAAATAAAATTAAACAGTGTGCTAAGTACAGTTAGCGTATAAAATATGTACTGTATTCTAAGCAAATAATGTTTATATTTGTACCTATAAGCTAACACGAATTAGTGTTTCATATGAATATGAGACTTAGGTTTATATTCGCACGAAACGTTTACTTAGAAATACAACATGAACAACGTTGAACATGATCGTATGGATCTGACCGCTCAATGATGCTCGCTCAATGATGCAGTATCCTGTATTGATTGGTCAATTCAATTTAATAACTCAGTAACATACATAACATCTAGAGGTACCAGTACGTAAGTAGAGTAGGTCACAACTTTTAACTTACATAATTATACAAGGCACCCAAACCTGGAACAACTTTGTTTGTACGACATATAAATATTCTTATTTTGTATGTAGCACCAAAGGTATGATATATTTAATAATTAACACAATACCTGAACAATTCCAGTGACAGAAAGCACATCTCCAGGACAAGCAGTGCCAACTAAATCACCTTGAAGTTCAATCTCCACACTTCTTGGTATGGTTCCAGATAAACTCTGTAAATTAAAAAAAATATATATATACACCATACAGTGGCAATCAAATGAGCAGCTCACCCAACAGTAAGTGAGTACCGCATGCAACCTTGGAGCAAAAAGGGTAAACAAAAACCTGGTAAGGTATACCAACTCCACTACAGGTTTCTGACAACTCTTTTTGTAGAGTTGTCTTCAATTCTATAACTGACAATGTCTATTAAACAGAGATTTTACAACGGTTCGATTTTTGTTCTTAAAGTTCAGAACTTCTCATTGATTTTACACTTCTGATTACGATAATTTTGATCGGAATACATAATCCTCCCGATCGGATTTCGATCACAGTGGCAAATCTCAACAGAGATTAGTCAAGTAGGTATGCCGGAGATATATTACTTAGTGTTTAAGCGTGTGCGCAAACGCAGGTGCACTCTCAGATCCTTTACTCTCATAATCTGATGGGACGACAATCCGACACGACCGAAGAAAGATAAGGCGCAGGACTAACGGCTTTACGCGCTTTCCGAGGCACAGGGGTCTCATACCACCAACTTCTAAACTCTGGTCAGCTACAGAGTAATTCGTAATGTAAAAAAATAACACAATAGCACTTTTTACCCGACTTGGAAATCGAACCCAGGACCGCATGCTAGCAGTCACGCTTGTGACCGCGAGACCGGCAGTCATAATCGGAGAGGTACCAACCTCGCCCCGTGCCTTTTTTATTTTTTGTTTCGCATACAGAATGTCGTGAATTTGCATTTATACTTTCATTCTTACAATGCTCTTGATAGGCTTAGTTCAAATGATACACCATTTGACACTTCTACCTTTGGTTTTGGTTCCAATAGATAAGCCAAATTTAAAAACTCCTGTTCCGCAATAACCACTTCTGTTAAAACCCTACTATTGTATGCTTAAATTACGATTACAAAATATTATTTCATACTTAAATATTAAGTAAGAATATCATATGTGCCGTAGTCAATATTATGACCATTATATTTCATTCTTTAACAACCTTCTACCCTCTATAAGTCCATTAGATAGGTACAGAATTATCCCAATAATTATATATTTTTAATACTAACTTGTGACTGAATTTCCTGTATTTTAGCAACTTGCCAGTCTGTTGTGTTGGTGAATGGTGATGACTGCAAAGGTTCAAACTTAGACCCGCCATGACAACTTTGACATGAAGTAGGTGCTGCAAACATTGAAGATTATGCTATATTAATTATATACGACACAATCTGCCATTATAACCAGCAGTCCATTCATACTAGGGTGAAAGTACACAGCATGGGAATCGGACGCCGCGCCGACAGCAACTATGATTACTCGATTCGTTTTTTTAAATTGTTTGTTTCAATTTTATCTACCTACTTCCACAACTTTTTAAATCCGCTCAAAATGAAGTATGTTACAAACCTTAACACGCTGATGCAAAGGGAACCTTTGAAGTAACAGAAAAAGGATGTACAAAATGGAAATGTGACTTCACTGTCACTAAGTTACGTGCATACAAAGGACAGTGAGATGTTTCCTCCTTGCCTCAGCCGGTCTACCAGATTTCTTTATTTGATATGCTATTTGCTGCTTCATTTAATAAATCAATTTTGAAGTTGTTGTTTATAATAATACTGTTCAAAAATAAGCAGAAAGATATCCAAAGATTTATAGCCATGGTCAGAATTGTCATGAGCTATCAATTCCTACAAGTTCCACTGGGTTTGTAAAGCGAGTTTAAAGGCAATGTTGTCTCTAGCTATGTCATTCAAGCTGTCTTAGTGCTCTTCGAAAATAGTGGTCAATCCATCCAACAAGCAAGTACAACAAAAGCTTGTGATAGCTACAACCTGTGCCTGTGTCTTTAAATCAAGCATGCTCCATCAACCACCACATCATTGCTTATCATCAGGTGAGATAGTGGTCAGGCACAAAACTATCAATAATAAAAATTCCTCTTATTAATTTTACATACCTGTAAATACCCCCTGAGGTTGTACAACAGCTTGCAGATTGTGGCAGCTAGAGCATTCAAATGCCATAGACGTGCATATGAGCCCCACGCTTCCTACTCTTATGACTGTGCCCTTAATTGTTACTAGTTTACCTGCCATCAATATAAAACATTTTAACATGGTGAAAACATTCATACAAGAATAAATTTAATTCATTAAACGCCGGCATTCGCGCACCTATTGTCTTTCTATTGTGTCTGTAATTTCCACGATTGAAAGGTTAAATTTTTATTAAATACTAGCTTCTGCCAGTGGGTTCGCCCGCGTACATAATATATAGCCTATGTCACTCAGGAATAAAACAGCTTTCTATCAGTACAAAAATTTTAGCGACCGGCCCAGTATTTTCAGAGATTACTTCCTACAAACATAAAAACAAAAAAAAAACAAACTTTACCTCTTTATTATATTAGTGTAGATGATATTATTAAGTATATCCTTATGAATTGGAAAGAGAAAGCAAAAAAAAATTGTGATTATTGGAATGTATGGACGGATGCCTCTGCCCTGCATTGGGACAATATGGGCCAGCTATAATAATAATTAAAATAGAAAATACCACACCACAGTGTTGTCTTTTTTAACCCAAAGGTTGACTGGTAGAGAATGCCTTGTGGCATTAAGTCCGCCTATGTACCACTATTGTACATGAAGTTTAAATAAATAAATAAATAAAATATGAATCAATTTCCAATATTATGCATATTATGAATAGCAATATTATTAATGCAAAGGGTTAAAAATATTGCTGTGGGGATTTAACCATTCCTTTGAAGCCTTATGCGCATACCACATGCATGGAACGCTGCGTGTGTGGTTGGAAAAACTAATACTGTTGTACACAGTATTCTATATACAAACGGCCTATGCAGGCTAAAGTATGGTAAAGCCTATTTGTATAATAAAATTTAAATTGACAACAGTTGGTTGTTATTATTTCACTGGCAATTTTATTTTGGTTCATAATGATATTAATTCATTAAACCCTAAGCGAACGCCAGCGTTTGCGCTGTCATTGTCTTTCTATTGTGTCTTTAATTGACTGTATTTGTAAGTTTAAAATAATGAAACAATTATTATACTTACCAAAGTAATTTACTTTTAAATTTGCCAAGGGTATCACTGGTTGATGGTTAAGTATTCTTACTTTTATCTTGGATTCAAACTTGAGAGCCTGCAATGCAAAATAATTTCTAGCAACAACAGTATGTATTCAGTTGACTCACACCAGTAACTAGTAAGTAGCACATGAACATTTTGTAGCTTTTACCAAAACTTACCTCATGCAAACTATACTCTAAAATCCTCAAAGTTTTATCTGGATACTCAAATAAATCTGTATTAAAATTAGACCAACCACTGATAAACCCCGTATCATTTACTAAATTGGTTACATCTAAAGGCACACTACGAGTTTGATCTATTTTTTCCAAATCAAATAAGTTTTTGTTTTTCTGAATAAACTTCTTAAAACAATTAATATGATTTGATAACTCTGAATTCTCTTGATGTTCTGAAATGGTTAAAAAATATGTTAGTATGGCTAATAGTTACTAAATTACAAAAAGCACAAACTTCATGGAAAATATTTAAATATACTTTTATTACCTTCAGTTGGAAAGTATAGCTTCCAGATATTGTTGTTATCAGTAATAGGTAGTACCGTGGGTAGCTGATTGGCTGGTGCTCGTGAAGATCCTGCAGTACTCGACACCCGGTGAGTACTCGTCGAATTATTTAAACTTTGACTGTCTAATCTATTATTTTGATTGCTCCGACCACGATGCCAGTTGTTTCGATAACGACCTCTCCAGTTGCGACGCATTATATGTTATTTAAAAAGTTTAAAAGAAAGTTTTATCAACTTCAAAATATTATTTGATTCCCGCGAGCTACTGAGTACTGCGTAGAGATGGGTCTAAAATTAATAAGCTGCTAAATTAACACTGCTAAATTTTTTTAGTGTCAACACCTGTTAAATAAGTTCTGAGATAGCTGTTAAATTTAGCAGTCACAACAAAATAATATCTGGTATCAGCCTTTTCAACAATTAACATTTTTAAATGGAAATAAAAAATATATAAAATTTTAAGATAATTATTTTGTTACTAAGCGATAAGTAGATTTAAGAAAAAAAAAATAAAAAAAAGAAACAAGAAAAAAAAACAAAAGATGATATAAAAATTGCGAATACTAAAAAAAAAACATATGAAAAAAAAAAGAAATCGTTGTAAATAAATTGATTCTCATTATAAATACGCCAACAGAAAAAGTTGACAGTCCTAAGCCTGTGAAAAGTATGAAGGAAATGAGAATTAATTAGGTGATAAAAATCTGTCTGTGACTAAATTTAACAGTTGCTAAAAATAAGCCTGTGAAAAGTATGAAGGAAATGAGAAATAATGACGTATAAACTCACTCTTTATACGTCTGTGACCAAAATTTAACAGTTGCTGAAAATAACTGCTAATTTTAACTGTTAATTATTTTTAGCATTAGCATTTAGCAGTGTTATTTTTTTTAACGTTTAAGCCCATCTCTAGTACTGCGTGATTGAAATGTCACTGGAGTGACAATGTCATTGTCACAGGTGTCACTTTCATTAAGCCTTAGTTCCGAATTACATCAAAAGCGATTATATCGCAAATCAGACCTAATAGAGTCTGTGCGGAAAGTAAACCGTCGTGGGATTTGAGGGCGCTGCTGTAGATAAATATCGTTTTTGTTATGTAAGCAACATTGTGACGTCATTATGGTGCGACTGTTAAATCTTGATATTTTGAAACTATGTTAGACTAGCTTCTTCCAGCGGCTTCACCCTATAATAAAAAATATCCTATTGGCTGAATTTCCTCACTTAATGAAACTGCAAAGTTATAGCTTATGTGCTATATTATTGCAATGTTTATGATTAAGTTCTGTCTAGTAGTTTTTGCGCGACACATCCATACATACGACTTTCGCATTTATAATATTAGTAGCCTATTTATTGAACTTGCTCACGTGATGAAACTTAGCAAAAATATAGGTTAAAAGCTATATTATTGCAACGTTTATCATTAAATTCATCCGTTTATAAATTTTTGCTTAATGAGTAACAAACCGTTAATTGTGGCGACACCTGGGGGAGGCCTATGTCGAACAGTGGACGTCTTTCGATTGTAATTATGATGAACATTTAAATGCAAACACGAACCGGTAAAGGAAAATAGCGTGAAGAAACTGCTGTACTGCCTATCTAGGTAGGTTCCACCAGCGACCACTTACCCAGTGCCAACGAAAATGGTTCTATCACTTTGACTGGGATCGGTCTATTATCACTGACTGGAATATTGTAGCTAACAGCAAGTTTATGTTTACCCTAGTTAAATATAAAGATCAAAATGGAACACACTACCACTTTCTCGTTGTCTTCCTCAGTACATTTTTCCCTTTTGCTAATCTATGAAAAATATGAACTTAATGACTATGAAAATAAAGTAACTTCATAATTTGTAATGTTGCTTCGTAAAAAATCTATTTAGCCTGTAAGGGACCATCTCGTATATAAGATCTTTGGGATCACTTGGTTGTCCGTCTGTTTATCTGTTAAGACCATTTAACGCTTGGAGGTATCGAGTTAAAATTAAAACAATACGCTCAAGTCTGCGGTCTTTTGAAGTTGTGAAAAAATCAGACTTCAGAGTTAACGAAAAAAAAAAGATACGGCCGTTTATGTCGCAAAAAAACGTATATTTCTATAATCAAGGGAATCAAAGTTCATGGGGTGAATCCCGTTGACCTTAACCTTTCAATCTTGGAAATTACAGACACAATTGAAAGACAATAGGTGTGCGAACGCCTGCGTTCGCTTGGGGTTTAATAAATTAAATCCTGAAATTTGGCATAAATCAAGGTCTCATAGAACAAGTACAGGGAAAAATCTGAAAATTGTAAATTTGTAGATACGCCACAAAAAAAAAATTGTTTGTAATTCGGAAAAATCTTCATAACTCAATTCGGGAATTGATTTCATAGGTAAATTTGTACAGAATCCTCAGTGCGCGAGTCCGACTCGCACTTGGCCTTTTTTATTTTAGTTACTGTATCCGTACTCAAGCCTGAAAAGAAATGTTCTAAGTTAGTCGAAACGCATTATAAATTTAAAGTATCAATACTCTTTATACTAGCCATAGAAAATATTGACCAAAACAAAATAAATAAATATCGTCATGTTTAAATGAATTTCCGTTTAATTTATATATATTTGGAGATAACAGGGACAGGAAATTACATAGGAAGTCTAAAAACATTAAAATAAAAGTGTTACGTACCAAAAAAACAGCATACCAATGTTTCCCAAGTTCGTGACTTTGTTTTGATCAATAATGGTGTGATATGCCATTTGTTATCTTTGGAAAAACTGTAATATATTAAATTTTATTTCCCCTGCAGCTCAGTGAAATTTTTTATCACATTTCTGAAGATTTCAATTAAAAATCACAATAAAATAACATAATAAATAAACCGGTGTCAATATTATATGACGTTTGGCATTTGACGGATGGCTGGGTTGGGTTGCTACTTAAAATCTTTAATGTTGTTTTCACTTTACGCCACGACGGTTCTTTTATCGCACAGACAATAGTCACAAAATGGACCATTGAGTACCTACTACTTAGATTCTTAGATTAAATACCTATAGATATCGCCACCGCGTGGCCACACATGAGACAGCACTATAACACTAAAATGAGGTTATTACGTAAACTTTTCCATAAATATGACCACAGAAATACACTTAAAACTTAACTATAGGAGTCTATTTGTCATACATACACTAAAACTATTACTGTAATTGCCGAAATTATTCTAAAGACATAAAAATTAACTCGAGTTGACCTCAAAGTGACAGTGATAGGCCTTTGTTTGGCTCACTTTTCAAAATGAGCTGTAGTGACACAGTACCTGTTACCAGAAAACCACAAACCACCGTACCATCACACCAGATACCAGTTACCAATACCTCAGAACCAATTACCACGTTTTCAACCATGTTCTGTTAAAGAAACAGTGAATCAACACGTTTACGACAACGTCTGTTATAGAAACAGTGAAGCAACACGTTTTACGACAAATGAAGAAATAGGATAAGCTTATAAGCGCTAAGCATAAGCCTCAGCACCTTCGCAGATGGATCACGTGGCCGCGCGCAGCGGAGATCTTCACTCGGTGACGTCTCGACGGGGAAAAAGATCGCGCTCTTTTTTTTTTTTTTTTTTTTTTTGTGTGGCCTCTCGCAGGTCAACCTAGGAGGTTGTCGGCTGCTTAACCGGACTTGCCTGTGGCGGCCTTGATCTCTAATCAAAGCCTCCAGCCAGGGCTTACTATTCTAACTTAAAAACTAAGCGACTACGCTAAGGGCACCCCCTGTGGGGTACGAGCCTCGGCTTAGGGCGTCGCTGGGGGAGGGCAGCAAAGGGACGGGCTGGATCTAGCAAAAATTCTATTATTATTATAGGGGAATTTTAGACTACTGGCTCAGCGGCGCGGGCTGGGGAGGACAATTACGGGGTTGTCGCGGCGGGCCTCGGCGGCGAGGACGGAAGGATCGCGGTCTGTATTGTTTTCTGACTGTACTAGTTTCCCTACGGCTCTCTTGGAGCAGGGTAGTGGGGTCATCGGGGGCGATTAGGGTATGCCTAGGGCGGCGAATCTTGGAGATGCGGGAGGGTTCGTATCGGGCTGCCGATGCGATAAGGGGGTTGCGGTGCTTCACAGCAGTGTCAAAGAAACGCTTGCACAGGCGTTTCATGAACTGCTGGATGGTGGGGACTCTGAGATCTAAATGTAGATTCTCATTTCGGATGTAATAGGGGGCTCCGAGGATTTTACGGAGGGTACGGTTTTGGAGGGTCTGCATCCGGTGGAGGTGACGGGCCTTGGCGTGTGCGAAGATTGCACAGGCATACGTCATGATCGGGCGAATGACTGCCGTGAAAAGGCGCAACTTGCACTTGCGTGACAACTTGCTGCGGGCAGTCAGTAGGTAGTGAAGCCTACCCTGAGCGAAAGCAGCTCGCGAGCGAGCCTGCTTTATGTGCTCGGCGAAGGATAGGCGTTCGTCGAGGATCACTCCGAGGTACTTGGCTTGCTTCTCCCAGGGGATCGGCTTGCCGTACATGGTGATCGGAGGGGGAGGGGGGTCAGATCTCCGCCGTCTCGCATAGAGAACGGCTTGACTCTTATCAGGGTTAACCTCGACTCTCCATTTCCGGAACCATTTGCCCAAAATGTTTGCGGAGGTTTGGAGATTACGAGCGATAACTCTGGGGTCATGACCTGTGTAGTAAATAGCCGTATCGTCAGCGAATAGCGCCAACTTAGACTTTTTACTTTTGGGGATATCGCTGGTGAACAACGTGAAGGCTAGAGGGGAAACAACGGAGCCTTGAGGGACTCCTGCTCTGATGGGGTGTGGGGAGGACAGAGCTCCCTCGACTCTATAGCGAAAGGTGCGATTCGACAGAAAGTCTCGCATGATGAGCACGAGACGATCTGGCACACCGAGTTGGTATAGCTTATATAATAAGCCATTGTGCCAGACTTTGTCGAATGCTTTCGCTATGTCAAAGTACAAGACGCCCGTCATCGTGTTACGTTGGAAGCCAACGCTTATGTGCTCCAAAAGATCGCGCTCTGCGCGCGACACGTATTTATAGAATCGCGACAGTATTGCGCCGTGTACTTAGTCGCGCATGCGCGGTGAGCAGCCCGCTCAGTGCGTTTAATGTGCAGCTCCTCAAGCGCCCTCTGTTTGAGAAATAACGACGCACGTTTGTAAATATCTTAGGCTAACCACTACTTCCATAAGTACTATTGTAAATATAAATAGGGTGTAATTATAGAAAATAACAGATCTTGTTCAGACATCAACGACTAACTACGCGTTTCATTTACGAGTCACTCTCATCCCTTATATTGGTGACCCCGCTGGAAAATCAAGACGCCTGCCTTCTGAAAAATAGAAGAACCGTCAAGATCAAGCAATCGTCATGTCAAAAAACCAAGCCGAAGAATTCTGCGATGCCCACGGTACCTCAACAGTGAAGAGCGACGTTGCCACAATATCACTGCCTGCACGTCTACCACCATTTTGGCGCCAAAACCCTAAACTCTGGTTTGCGCAATTCGAAGCTGCCGTCGCTGCCAGTAAAATCGGAGAAGATCAAAAATTCAACCTCGTCGTTCCGCTGCTAGGCTGCAGCGATTTGGAACAAATTGCTGACATCATCATAAATCCACCTCCTACTGGCAAATACAGCACACTCAAGAACCGGTTGATATCAACATACCAAGAATCAGACCATCGCCAGCTGCAGAAATTACTCGGCGGCCTCGAGCTCGGCGACCAAAAACCTAGCCAGCTACTTCGCAAGATGCGCGATTTGAGCGGCAAACTACTCACAGACGAAGCTCTCAAAGTAATGTGGCTCAATCAGCTGCCCATGCAAGTTCGCGCCGTTTTCTCAGTGAACACCGAATCTACGCTCGAAGTCCTAGCTGCCATGGCCGACAAGATGATGGAGCACTTCGAACCAGCATCAGTCGCCGCAGTCTCCACGGCTACCACAATAACCACACCAAGCTGCGAAAGTCATCAGATTTCAGCCATCACGAACCTGCAAGTCGATTTGCTTTCAAAACAAATCGAAAAGTTATCACTCGAGATCGCCGACCTACGCACAAGCTGGCAACAGCGCGCGGCGCATGCCCGCCCCACTCGCTCCCGTTCCCGCTACCCGTCGTCGACGCGGCAACGCAGTATTTCGCGCCAAAATTCCCGTGCAAACTCTCGCGGGTCGAGCAAGCCGGGCGACGCTGATTGGTTGTGCTACTATCACTACAGATTCGGTGAAGACGCGCGCAAATGCGAATCTCCCTGTTCTAAAACGAAGGAAAACTAGAAAATACATCGACTGTGGCGGAAGTCGATGTAAATCAACGAAGCCTCCGCCTATGCATCATCGACAGGAACAGCAAAGAAAAGTTTCTTGTCGACACCGGAGCCGATATATCAGTCTTAGCAGCAAGAAACAAGAAATATTCGAAACCGACAGAAAGTACCTACAAATTATTCGCCGCAAACGGCACACAAATACGTACCTACGGAGAGCGTACACTCGAGCTCAACCTAGGTTTACGTAGAAGTTTTAAATGGACATTCGTCGTCGCCGACGTCAAGACATCAATATTAGGCGCAGATTTCCTAGTAAATCACAAATTACTAGTCGACTTACATCAAAGAAAACTTATCGATCGCGTTACCGATCTCAGCGTGAACGCCACCAAAATCCAAACAACTGAAGAAGCCGTCTACATTATCGACCGTAACCATGCCTACCACGACATACTGATGAAGTATCCTGACGTTCTGCGACCCATGTCACTCAAGTTTCCAGCAAAACACGACGTTAAACATCGCATAGAAACAACAGGTCAACCTATCTACTCAAGGCCACGTCCCCTTCCTCCGGATAAGTACAACGCGGCAAAAATTGAATTCGAGAAGATGATGGAGATGGGTATCTGCAAACCTTCGAAGAGCCCATGGGCCAGCCCATTACAAGTCGTCAAGAAAAAAGATGGCTCACTACGACGTGTATGCGGCGATTACCGTAGACTTAACGCCGTGACTGTACCCGATCGCTACCCAATTCCGAGAATGCAAGACTTTACCTACCAACTACACGGGAAAAAAGTCTTTTCTAAGTTGGATATGAAAATGGCCTACTATTCCATCCCAATTCATGAAGAAGACGCTGCGAAGACCGCCATCATCACACCATTTGGTCTCTTCGAATTCAATTGCATGACGTTTGGCCTACGCAATTCCGGTCAAACATTTCAACGTTTCATGCACGAAGTACTACGCGGACTCGACGACATCGTATTCTGTTTTGTCGACGATTTACTCGTATATTCAAGAAATGAAGAAGAACATCAGCGCCACCTACATCAAGTTCTCGAACGATTGAACAAGTACGGCGTCACTCTCAACATCGAAAAATGCGAGTTCGGCACTAACAAAATACAATTTCTCGGATATGAAGTGACACAAGAAGGAATCAAACCCACACAAGATCGCATCCAAGCCATAGTCAATTACCCAAAACCAACTACAATTCAAGAATTACGAAGATTCTTAGGCATGATCAACTTTTACCGCAGCTGCCTACCCCATCAAGCCGAACATCAAACCCTACTCAACAAGTACCTACACAACAGCAAGAAGAACGATAAATCACCAATTGCCTGGACGCCTGAAGCCGAAGAAGCCTTCGAATATTGCCGCCAAAGCATACTCGAGGCGACTACGCTGACACACCCAATACCAAACGCACCGCTATGTTTATTCACCGACGCTTCGAATACCAGCATCGGCGCCGTTCTGCAACAAAAAGTCGACAACGTGTGGAAACCTCTCGCTTTCTACTCAAAAACGATGAGCGACACTCAGCGACGCTACAGCGTGTACGATCGCGAACTATTAGCTATGTACACCGCTGTGCAACATCTACGTCGGCTAATAGAGGGCAACGACCTTACAATTTACACCGATCACAAACCTCTAACGTACGCGCTTACAAGACCACCGAGTAGCAGCGACACTCCAAGAAGAGAGCGACAACTTCACTATATAAGTCAATTCTGCACAAACATCCTATACACCAACGGTGATAAAAATGAAGCGGCCGACGCGTTATCACGAATAGAAGAAGTCGAACTACTGAACTCGACTATCGACTACAATCAACTCGTCCAAGAATACGAAAACGACTCCGAACTACGATCGTGTTTGAACAACCCCAAACTCAACTTCACCCGACTGACTATGCCTGGAGTTCAACGACCGATACTGTGCGAAACATCTACAATAAATGTTCGACCATACTTACCACCGACTTACCGTTTTGCCGCCTTCAAAGCGCAACACGATTTAAGTCACCCCGGAGTACGAACATCGAGAAAAATCATGGCAAATAAATTCTTCTGGCCTTCTATGAACAAAGACGTAGCTACATGGGCAAGGGCGTGCATTGGATGTCAGCGCCCCAAAGTTCAACGACACGTGAAGAGCCCACTTGGTCAATTCCAAGAATCTGCGCGTTTTGACCACATTCACGTCGACATCGTCGGAGAGTTACCTCCTTCTAATGACTACAGATACCTCGTCACGATAATCGACCGCTGCACCAAGTGGCCCGAAGCGATACCTACACGTGACATCAGCGCCGAGACAGTCGCAAGAGCCGTATACGACGGGTGGATATCGCGATTCGGTTGCCCGTTACGTATAACAACGGACCAAGGAAGACAATTTGAGTCCGCATTATTCACGTCGCTGATGAAGAAATTCGGTGTCACTCGTATTCGAACCACCGCATACCACCCTCAGGCGAATGGCCAATTGGAGAGATGGCACCGCACACTTAAGTCAGCATTGATGGCGAGAGCAGCCGCGACACGCTGGAGCGAAGAGCTACCTACAGTACTCCTTGGACTACGTACTGCACTTCGTGAAAACACCTCCTTCAGCCCAGCCCAAATGACGTACGGTACAACGCTACGCATTCCGTCTGATTTCTTCGTGCCTACAACGCCGAATATTGAAGACGCCGAATTCGTTCGTCAGCTGACAGAAACAATGTCGTCACTGTCACCGGTGAGAAGAACACACTCATCGAACGCGAACACATTCGTATACAAGGATCTCGCAACATGTACGCACGTGTTTCTGCGTAACGACAGCGTACGCAGACCGCTCACACCACCTTACGACGGCCCGTACGAGATTCTACACCGCAGCGAAGATGGAAAGCAGTTTACATTGCAGCTACCTCTTCGTACCGCCGTCGTGTCAGTCGACAGATTGAAGCCTGCACACCTGTACGACGAAGATGAGACTCAACCTTCAGCAACCTCACACTTGCCACCACCTACTTCACGTCCGCCAACGCAAAATCATCAAAACGTGCCAGCCGCAGCACCAACATCGAGCGCACCGCCCAAGCACACCTACGTCACAAGAACCGGTCGCACTGTGAAACCGAACGTACGCTTCACTTAAGGGGGGAGTGATGTAGTGACACAGTACCTGTTACCAGAAAACCACAAACCACCGTACCATCACACCAGATACCAGTTACCAATACCTCAGAACCAATTACCACGTTTTCAACCATGTTCTGTTAAAGAAACAGTGAATCAACACGTTTACGACAACGTCTGTTATAGAAACAGTGAAGCAACACGTTTTACGACAAATGAAGAAATAGGATAAGCTTATAAGCGCTAAGCATAAGCCTCAGCACCCTCGCAGATGGATCACGTGGCCGCGCGCAGCGGAGATCTTCACTCGGTGACGTCTCGACGGGGAAAAAGATCGCGCTCTGCGCGCGACACGTATTTATAGAATCGCGACAGTATTGCGCCGTGTACTTAGTCGCGCATGCGCGGTGAGCAGCCCGCTCAGTGCGTTTAATGTGCAGCTCCTCAAGCGCCCTCTGTTTGAGAAATAACGACGCACGTTTGTAAATATCTTAGGCTAACCACTACTTCCATAAGTACTATTGTAAATATAAATAGGGTGTAATTATAGAAAATAACAGATCTTGTTCAGACATCAACGACTAACTACGCGTTTCATTTACGAGTCACTCTCATCCCTTATAGAGCCAAGCAAAAAAGCGGCACGCTGAATGAGACAGAGAATGTTATGTTTTGTCTCAATTTTCTTACTTGTTTCGTATATATTGTTACGCCATTAAACGTGAACACGCCATATCTCCGAGAAAATAAAGAGTAGCACGTAATAATTAAAACGCATTGCTGTTCGAAAGGTCTAGAATGGTTGTGCGTAGATAAACTTAGAAAAATCTCGAAACATCCACACAGCCAGTACCACTAGTAATAGGTATTCATCTTACTGATAAGGGAAATGGTACTTTCCGTCTTTAACAATAGAGTCGAAATTCGCATGAAAGTGACTCTTATTACCACGAGCAATAAAAATGATTTATGACTTCGAGAAGCGATTCAATTGTTCTGGAATTCTGGATAGATCCGGGGACGTCGGTATCTAGAATTTTCTTGGCTCCGCATATAAATACGTGCCCCCGGCCGGAAGCGAGTCAGTTGTGATTTCGACTGCGATCAAGAGCGAACTACCCTAGTACTCGAAGTGATTTTACTCAACGACCTAAGCGATAGTGTAACGGTACTCTAGTGTTAATTGCGATTCGGATTATTGTTGACTGGACTAATTTGTTATTGTTTGTGGTAAATAAAGTTCTCTCGTCAGTAAATCGGCATTTGATTACCCACGTACGTAACAACTGGTGTCAGAAGTGAAATGCCATTAACACCGAGAGACGACGAACAGCGACCACGAACAAGAAGGCAAATGGAGATGGATGCTGCGCGTCATCGTATGGAGGAGGAAGATCAGGCTGGTATGGTAGCAACAGAAGCTGCTGAGGCGCCAACAGGACCATCCTCGGAATTGAACCTCGCTGCGGTGTTGGCCGCCATGCAAGCTAGTATGGAAGCTGTCCGCCGCGACCAGGAAGCCGCTCGCCGCGACCAGGAAGCCGCTCGCCGCGAACAAGAGGCCAACCAGCGTAAGCTTCAGGACCTAATCGCAGCGAACCAGGAAGAAGCTCGCCGCGAACAGGAAGCCGCTCGCCGCGATCAGGAGGCCAACCAGCGCAAGCTCCAGGACCTCATCGCGGCTAATCAAGAAGCTGCTCGCCGCGAACAGGAGGCTAAGCAGAACCTAATCCTCGATAAGATCGATCACGGCCTCGTCACGTTGGGCGAGAAGGTAAAGAATCTCACCGTAGAGGTCAAGGAGGTTTCCGCCCGAGCTGATAGCCTCGAAACAAGCCTGCTGGACATCAACAAAAAAATTATCAAGCTCGAAGCACGCGAACCCGTTGCTGTCGGCTCATCATCGCACACCCCCTGTGCATCTGCCGCAAAATTTGATGTGCCGCGTTTTGATGGCACGTCTTCCTGGACGGCATTTCGAGACATTGGTCGAAACAAACCGCTGGGATGATAAGCAGTCTTTTGCGGCATTAACTTTGGCTCTACGAGGGGACGCCCTGCTAGTCCTAGAGAACCTCCCTGCGGACGGCAGGACATTGGAGCGTCTCATGGAGGGACTGGACACTCGTTATGGAGACAAACACCTCGAGCACGTTTTCCGCGCGCAGTTACGCGAGAGAACGCAGAGGTCGAACGAGAGCCTCCAGCAGTGGGGAGTCGAGGTTGAACGGCTGGTCCGGCGTGCATACATGTCGATGACACCAGAGATGGTGGAAGTGAATCTGGTGCAAGCATTTATCGACGGTCTACGGGATCCTGAAGTCAGGGCTACAGTGCGACTCGGACACCACCAATCTTTAAAGAGTGCGATGGCACACGCTTTGGAAGTGGAAGCAGTACGACACGATTCTCGTACGCATAGGGTTCGGGAAGTGGTGGTCTCGCCTACAACGCAACCACGTCACCGAGAAGTGGTGGCTTCTTCTTCAGCAAAGTCCCGCTATATCCCGACGTGTTACGGGTGCGGAGAAAAAGGGCACATTCGTACCGATTGCCCCAAGAGGAAGAGGGGGAGTGTGGACTCCGGAACTCAAGTTAACGAGGAGTCGTTAAACTAAATGTCGCCAGGGCCGCGGGGCGGGTGCTGGCTGGTCAATTGAAGGCCCCAACCATCACCATCAATCAAGTTCACAACGGAAATAGTTTGATCATCGAAGGGACGCTGAATCATCGGGCTTGCAATTTTACCATTGACACGGGGGCGTCACGGACTGTTATAAGACCTGAGTTGCTGAAACGCACCATCTTGTGGCAAAGAGAGTCCCCATCCTGCCGACTTCAGACAGCAACCGGCCAGCCAGTCTCCGTCCTCGGTGATACAGAAATTGAGATCAAAATCGGTGATCAAGTGTATATCCATCCTGCGTTAATTGCGAATATTACCGACGATTGCATACTGGGTCTCGACTTCTTGCGGAATAACCGATGTATTTTAGATATCGACAGGGGAGTATTGAAATTCCCAGATCAAGAAGTCTTCCTGCGAGGAATTAACTCATGCAACCTCTACTGTTTAAAGAATACTACACTGGCTCCGAGAACAGAAACCTTAGTCGAAGTAAAGTTTCCCAAGAAAATCAGGCAATCAAGATGTGTTTTGGTAGAGGATACTGGCCGGCACCCGGAGATCATCACCGCGAGGACATTAGTTATGACGACAGGGAAATCCAAGGTCAGGATTGTGAACCTTGGGAAAGAAGAGGTCCAACTGAAGAAAAACAGTGTTGTTGGGAGATGTGAAGAAGTTCAGTATCTCCGTCAAATCAATAAATCTCCAGCAAAGCAAGACACGACCAAAGTCGAAACTGATCACATCCAGCAACTTCTGGAAAATTCTAAGAGCAACTTATCGACTTCGGAACTACAGCAAGCCAAGGAATTTCTGCTGCGGTTTCGAGATATCTTTGCAACGGGAAAAGACTGCGGGAGAACAGGTCTCGTCAAGCATGAGATAGATACAGGTGATGCGAGACCAATTAAACAGAGAGCGCGCCGCATACCCTGGGCTAAGGAATCTGAGGTAGCAGAAATGGTAAAGGACATGGCTGATAGCGGAATAATTGAGCCTTCTACGAGTCCATGGTCTTCTCCAGTCGTTCTGGTGAAGAAGAAGGACGGCAGCACAAGATTCTGTGTGGACTACAGAATGCTGAATAATGTAACAAAGAAGGACAGTTATCCCTTACCAAGGATAGACGATACGCTGGATATGCTCAGTGGCATGAAGTGGTTTTCGACCATTGATTTGAAAAGTGGCTACTGGCAAGTGGAAATCAGCGAGAAAGATAAAGAAAAGACAGCGTTCAGTACGGGTATTGGCAGCGGCCTGTGGCAATTTAACGTCATGCCTTTTGGGTTATGCAACGCTCCAGCGACGTTTGAACGCCTCATGGAGAGAGTCATGGTGGGCCTTCTTGGTGACGTCTGTCTGGTATATTTGGATGACGTCATTATAATGGGTCGCACTTTTAAGGAAAACCTGAGGAATATGGAGAAAGTGTTCACCAGGATACGAGGGGCTAACCTAAAACTAAGCCCAAAGAAGTGCGCCCTGTTCAAGAAGGAGGTCAGCTACCTAGGACATGTTATTTCCGCTGACGGGGTGAGAACCGACCCTGAGAAGATAAAGGCAGTCCAACAGTGGCCGGTTCCAAAGAACAAAACGGAAGTACGTGCATTTCTAGGGTTGTGCACATACTACAGGCGGTTTGTCAAGAATTTTTCGGACATTGCAAAACCTCTACATCAGCTGACTGAGGATAAACGAGATTTTATCTGGAACGACGACTGTGAGTCAGCATTCAACGAGCTAAAAGAACGGTTATGTGAAGCGCCTATACTGGGGTACCCGAGCAGAGACGGAAGATTTGTCGTTGATACCGATGCCAGCAACACGGGAATTGGTGGAGTGTTGTCACAGGTGCAAGGTGACAGACAGGTCGTAATCGCTTACTTCAGTAAGGCACTTTCAAAGCCAGAAAGAAACTACTGCGTGACTCGACGAGAACTGCTGGCTGTGGTTAAAACGTTGCAGCATTTCCACAAGTACCTCATAGGAAGACAATTTACGTTGAGGACGGATCACGCTGCATTGAAATGGCTTCTACAATTTAAAAACCCTGAGGGCCAAGTTGCAAGATGGCTCGAGCAGCTGCAGGAATTTAACTTTGTAACAGAACATCGTAGTGGAAAAGGGCATAACAATGCTGACGCCCTGTCGCGACGTCCATGTAATGAGGACTGCAGACACTGCCAGCAGAATGAAGCCCGAGAACGCGTTAATTTAATTAGGGCTGAAGGCAACTTCAAGAAGTCCCAGGAAGAAGATGACGATATTCGACCTATACTGGACTGGAAGCGTAGCGGAACAAGGCCCCAGTGGAGTGAAGTATCGTCACATAGTCCCGTTACAAAGAGCTACTGGGCACAGTGGGACAGTTTAGTCCTAGAAAATGATGTGCTTTGTAGGAAATGGGAATCGAACGATGGCAAGGAGGTGACCACACAAGTGATAGTACCACGATGTGAAGTAGTCCCCCTGCTACAGGAAATACACGATGGTGCTTCTGGAGGACACCTAGGCATCAAGAAAACTCTACTGAAAGTGAGACAGCGGTATTACTGGCTCAATTGTAGAGATGACATAGAGCAATGGTGTCGGAAATGTACAGCGTGCGCATCGGTGAAAGGACCACAGACTAGGAGCAGGGGCAGGCTTCAGCTGTACAATGTGGGAGCCCCATGGGAGCGCATCGCTATCGACGTCGCTGGACCTTTTCCAGTTACAAATGACGGAAACAAGTACATAGTGGTGATCCAGGACTATTTCACAAAGTGGCCCGAAGTCTTCGCCATACCCAATCAGGAAGCGACGACAGTGGCGAAGAAGGTGGTCGAAGAAGTAGTATGTCGGTATGGCGCACCTTTGGAAATCCATTCCGATCAAGGCCGTAACTTCGAATCTGCGCTGTTCCAGGAAATGTGTACTCTTCTGGGAATTTATAAGACACGCACAACACCTGCGCATCCTCAGTCGGACGGAATGGTGGAAAGGTTTAACCAAACCCTGGAGAATCACCTGGCTAAGGTTGTCGATGACCATCAGAAGGACTGGGACCGGTATATTCCACTATTTCTGATGTCTTACCGATCGGCAGTGCATGATAGCACGGGACATACCCCAGCAAGAGTGAATTTCGGCAGGGAGATGAGACTTCCAGTCGATGCCATAACTGGCGTGCCACCTGACAAGACTAAGCCAGTTACGGACTACGTAAGTGACCTTCAAGATCAATTGGACGAAGTGCATAAACGAGTTCGTGAGAATAGCATGAACACCAGCGTAAAAATGAAAACTAGATACGACCGTAATGCCAATGCCAAGGGATTTGAGGAAGGTACACTGGTCTGGCTTCACAACCCGCTTCGACGGAAAGGGAAGTCGCCGAAACTTCAAGCTCGATGGGAGGGACCTTACACCGTGTTAAAAAGGATTAATGACGTGACCTACCGCATCAAGAAAGGGCTAAGAGGGAAACCCAAGGTTGTCCATGTGGATAGATTGGCGCCGTATCACGGATCTAATAATGCTCGGGACGAGCATGACTAAGAGGGGGGCACTGTTACGCCATTAAACGTGAACACGCCATATCTCCGAGAAAATAAAGAGTAGCACGTAATAATTAAAACGCATTGCTGTTCGAAAGGTCTAGAATGGTTGTGCGTAGATAAACTTAGAAAAATCTCGAAACATCCACACAGCCAGTACCACTAGTAATAGGTATTCATCTTACTGATAAGGGAAATGGTACTTTCCGTCTTTAACAATAGAGTCGAAATTCGCATGAAAGTGACTCTTATTACCACGAGCAATAAAAATGATTTATGACTTCGAGAAGCGATTCAATTGTTCTGGAATTCTGGATAGATCCGGGGACGTCGGTATCTAGAATTTTCTTGGCTCCGCATATAAATACGTGCCCCCGGCCGGAAGCGAGTCAGTTGTGATTTCGACTGCGATCAAGAGCGAACTACCCTAGTACTCGAAGTGATTTTACTCAACGACCTAAGCGATAGTGTAACGGTACTCTAGTGTTAATTGCGATTCGGATTATTGTTGACTGGACTAATTTGTTATTGTTTGTGGTAAATAAAGTTCTCTCGTCAGTAAATCGGCATTTGATTACCCACGTACGTAACAATATGCTTCTCACTTTCACACTTCCTTCAAGTCGCATGGCTATATCTAGAGGTATATAATCTAAGCTTAGATTATATACCTCTAGATATAGCCATGCGACTCACACAAATACACAAAACAAATGGCAAATCACACCATTATTGATCAAAACAAAGTCACGAACTTGGGAAACATTGGTATGCTGTTTTTTTGGTACGTAACACTTTTATTTTAACATTTTTAGACTTCCTAGGTAAACTCCTATCCCTGGTATCTATCCAAATATATTTAAATTAAACGGAAATTCATTTAAACATGACGATATTTGTTTATTTTGTTTTGGTGAATATTTTCGATGGCTAGTAGACTATTGATACTTTAAATTTGTAATGCGTTTCGACTAACTTAGAATAATTCTTTTCAGGCTTGAGTAAGGGTACAGTAACTAAAATTAAAAAAGGACAAGTGCGTGTCGCACTCGGACACTGAGAATTCTGTACAAATTTACCTATGAAATCAATTCCCGAATTGAGTTACGAAGATTTTTCCGAATTGCAAACAATTTTTTTTTGTGGCGGATCTACCTTACCATTTTCAGATTTTTCCCTGTACTTGTTCTATGAGACCTTGATTTATGCCAAATTTCAGGATTCTAGGTCAACGGGATTCACCCTATGAACTTTGATTCCCTTGAGTATCGAAATACCTATACGTTTTTTTGCGACATAAACGGCCGTATCTTTTTTTTTCGTTAACTCAGAAATCTGACTTTTTCACAACTTCAAAAGACCGCAGACTTGAGTGTATGGTTTTAATTTTAACTCGATACCTCCAAGCGTTCTCGAGTTAAAGGGTCCTAACAGATAAACAGACAGACAACCAAGTGATCCCAAGGATCTTATATACGAGGTGGTCCCTTACAGGCTAAATAGATTTTTTACGAAGCAACATTACAAATTCTGAAGTGCACTTTATTTTCATAGTCATTAAGTTCATATTTTTCATTGATTAGCAAAAGGGAAAAATGTACTGAGAAAGACAACAAGAAAGTGGTAGTGTGTCCCATTTTTACCTTTATATTTAATAGGGTAAACATAAACTTGCTGCTAGCTACAATATTCCAGTCAGTGATAATATACCGATCCCAGTCAAAGTGATAGAACCATTTTCGTTGGAACTGGGTAAGTGGTCGTTGGTGGAACCTACTTATACCTATAGGCAGTACTTATAGCAATTTCTTCACGCTATTTTCCTTTACCGGTTCGTGTTTGCATTTAAAAGTTCATCATCATTACAATCGAAAGACATCCACTGTTCGACATAGGCCTCCCCCAAGTGTCGCCACAATTAACGGTTTGTTACTCATTACGCAAAAACTTATAAACGGATGAATTTAATGATAAACGTTGCAATAATATAGCTTATACCTAACCTATATTTTTGCTAAGTTTCATCACGTGAGCTAGTTCAATAAATAGGCTACTAATATTATAAATGTGAAAGTTTGTGAAGACGGATGGAGGTACTCGTATGTATGGATGTGTCGCGCAAAAACTACTAGACAGGTAAACTTAATCATAAACATTGCAATAATACAGCACATAAGCCATAACTTTGCAGTTTCATTAGGTGAGCAAATTCAGCCAATAGGATAATTTTTATTATATGGTGCAGCCGCTGGAAGAAGCTAGTCTAACATAGTTTCAAAATATCAAGATTTAACAGTCGCACTATAATGACGTCACAACGTTGCTCACATAACAAAAACAATATTTATCTACAACAGCGCCCTCAAATTCCACCATGGTTTACTTTCCGCACAGACTCTACCGTTAAAATCGATTAAGTTTCAAATTTCGTGCAAAAAATTTGATAGAGTAGGCAACTCTTTTGATTTTCCCTTCTTTTTTCTGTAGACAGACAGGGGAGTCAACATTACGGCAAACTCAGCAAAGGAACCTAATAAGCACAGATCAGATTACTTTGTAACTTCCTAGATTGACTACGACAATCTCAAAAGCGTCCCCGAAAAGGAAAGTTACAAAGAGTCCTGTCATCTCGTTTTACTAGTGTGTCCATACACTAGCTACATACCACGGGACAATTTTGCTCTAAAGTAGTCAACGATATTTTTGTTACATTAAATAGAAATACAAGTTCAAAAACAATTAATTAATATGTATCAACTGTTCTCAATATGCTTAACAAAAGGGAACTGTGAGTTTTCTCTGTAAAGATTAGGAAATAGCTGATGTCTGTATTATACCTTCCTCCTCTATTATACCTTCCTCCTCCTTGCGTCGTATTCCTCAATGCTGAGGGTCATGACCTCCCTGCTTCATCACTTTACTTTTTATGGTGTTTTTCCATCTATTCCTGTAATGATTTTTAAAGAAAATATTCATAAATCGTTCAACTTCCAATGTTAAGCGATAGATGGCGCTAGTAGTTACATGAACTTTAGGCATTCGTTGTAGACATTAAGTAATAATTTATAATATTAGACTTTATGCATTTGTTCTGTATAAATATATCATAATTGTTAAAATGAAATATTTACTTGCAGTTTATTATTAGATAAACCCTAATGTATATTAGTTAGTCAATTGATGTTACGTACTGTTTACTTTGCTCTGATTGGTCGGTTAGTCGACCGAGTGTTTGTGAAAGTTTGTGGTAGGGAAACGTTTGTAACTGTCATTTTAGACAGAGTCATTCTGCTTTGAGTTGTTGAACAGAAAACATATCCGACTAATCTGTGTATTTGTAATGATTGTTAATAGAACAATAAGTATGAAATTGTGTTGATCAAAGTGAATAAAATATTTATACAATTTGTCCTGAAGTGTTTGATTCATCACATTTCAGAAGTGCGATGGACCAGACAAAAAGGTATGTTTGAACAAATATTATAACGTTTATCGAGAAATTTTGTCTGTTGGGATGTTGCTTCAACGCCCACCAATGGTAATTTATGTATCACATAGATACATAATCGTTAATCTATCAACTATCCATATTAAAACTGTCAGCAGACAAATAATCTCGATATAACCTACAAAATTTTTAGTTATAAGCGTTTAGTCGGGGCTACACTCCGATAACGTTCATCTTAACAGACGTTTAATATGGTTTTAGATATTTATTGTTCTCAAAAGATTTACAAATCACTTACTGAGAAAATACAATATTAATACTTAAGTAAGAATAAATTAAGCCGATCGGCGTAGTAAGCTATAAAAGTAGTGGGTAGTTACATAAAAAAGTACGTTAACAAAAACAAAGTGCGCGGCATCGTATGCGCATCGCCACAGCGGCGGGTTAGTGTGCGTGAATGATACGATACTTTTTACTAAAGCCCGTAACATAGCGATAGCGTTGCGAACAAAGTAATTAATATGTAATGTATATTTATATTAGTTCTTTATTTTTTTTTTTTTAACTCTTTCTTATTGTTATGATAATTTCCACTTATAGTTTGTTTGTTTAGTTATGCATAAAACTATAGTCAGAATACAAAGACAATATTTTGTATGGACTTAAAATATATATATGTATACTATTGCAAATGTGCCTATTTAGATAATTAAAAGTAATATGTGTTAGATAAACAAATTGAGGGAGAGAGCCAGAGCTACACTCTGGTAGCGTTTTGATTTCTTTGTTTTACTGCTCACATCGACAATATATACTGCATTACGATCACGCACTATCTAAATATGACACATTATATAATAACACACGAAATATTCAGGGTAATTGTTAATACATCGCAGCGCTGATTTTTAAATCTCTATCTAATGATAAAGTATCGTATTGATTTTAAATATTTTATATCGAGACATGATATGAGTGAACGATGTATGTTCATTGAATTATGTTATGGGGTGAACTATGTATGTTCATCGGATTATGTTATGGGGTGAACTATGTATGTTCATCGGATTATGTTAGCGGGTGAACTATGTATGTTCATCGGATTATGTTAGCGGGTGAACTATGTATGTTCATCGGATCATGTTAGGGGATGGACTATGTATGTTCATCGGATTATGTTAGCGGATGGACTATGTACGTTCATCGGATTATGTTAAGGGTGGACTATGTATGTTCATCAGATTATGTTAGGGGGTGAACTATGACCTGTTCACCAATGTACTAGTGTGATTTTGGACAAGAGGTTATGTGTGCCCAAATTGAAGCTAAGTAAGCTCGAGATATTTTTTCTTACCAAAGTGTGCAAGTGTTACTTTAAGCCAAAAAGTTATGTGCCTAAATTGAAGCTAAATGAGCTCGAAATATTTTTTTTTTTTTTTCTTTTTCCCATGTGCGTTAGTGTTACTTCAGACAAGAGGTTATGTGTGCCTAAATTGAAGCTAACTGAGCTCGAGATTTATTTATTTTTTAGCCAAGTGTGCCAAGTATTTTAGACCAGTATCATACTCGCCCAAATTTCTCACTGATGGTGACAGGCTCGTGTATTGAATCATTCGATTCCCTTCAAATGTATGAACTGAGTGGTGCTGATATGCGCGTCATGTTCGTAATCGAACGTTGACAGTTAAGCCTAAACACCTCTTAAATGCTGGTGATTCATTTTAGTTTCTATTGGGTTACTTTTACTTTATTTAATTTCATCGAATTCGTATAATGTAAAATTTACCTATTTCCCATAGCGATAATTGTCATTGTTGCCTCGGATTACTTTGTGTGGTACGATAATCTCCCTTTCGTTTCGACGTATAGTTGTAAAAACATGTTGTAGCCCTTATGAGTATGTCACAATAATGATAAATGATATATAATGAATGATAAATGATAAATGATGAGTGATAAGTGATAAGTGATCAGTGATCAGTGATAAATGATAAATTTATTTATTTATAAATGTTAAACGACAATTAATGAAAAATGATAAATAGTAAATGGTAAATAGTAAATGGTAAATGATAAATGATAAATGAGATCTACACTTTAGAATAGTGATTTGATGAGGCCAAGAGTGTCTTTGATGAGGCCAAGCGTGATTTTGATGAGGCCAAACGTGCCTTTGATGAAGTTAAGTGTGCCTTTGATGAAGCCAAGCGTGCCTTCGATGAAGCTAAGCGTGCCTTTGACGAGGCCAAGTGGGCCATTTGAGGCCAAGTTGGCCATTTGAGGCCAAGTGGGCCATTTGAGTCCAAGTGGGCCATTTGAGGCCAAGTGGGCCATTTGAGGCCGAGTGGGCCATTTGAGGCCAAGTAAGCCATTTGAGACTAAGTGGGCCATTTGAGGCCAAGTGGGCCATTTGAGGCCAAGTGGGCCATTTGAGGCCAAGTGGGTCAGTTGAGAAGGCCAAGTGGGCCATTTGATTTGGCCAGATGAGCCAATTAAGATTCGGGTTAAGTGTGCCCGGTGCAGATGAAATTATCCTCAGGAGCGTAAGACTTGGATTCCGACAGAACTACAGAAGAAAAATTGCCAGTCTAATTGAACAAATGGATAACTCCTGGTTCAAACAGTACAAACTTGGAGAAAAATGGTGCAAAGAGACGATCTGGAAGGAGTAACACATCGCCACGATGCAAGAAGCAAAGGGGTACCTCATGTTGGTCTAAGAAAGTGGTTGAATGATTTTTCAAGGAGGAAAGCGTTACAAGTATCGAGGTTTGAACATATCCATTGGAACATCGTGATACGGGAGTTCCGTCACTTCTGTAAATTTTGAGAGTATTTAAGTTTGATTAGAAACAGTAAATAGAATTGATTTGTATTAAGCAAGTAGAATCAGAAACTGACTATAGATTTTGGCTCAAAAATTTGCTAGTGTTACCAAGAGAAAATAGAAAATTTACGAAACCTTGCCAAGTTTTGTAAGTTAGTATTTAGTGACGAAGTGTAAACCAAACTAAAATGATTTTTTCTAATGAGCAGAATTATGGTCAGTTTCAAGCAAAAATGTTAGCTGGTAATACTTGAGGTATAACTTATGTGAATATGATTACGAGAAATTAATGCTTATAAACGGATGCATATAAGTAAAAGAGCTGTAGATAGAATTTTAAACACACGGTATTTATAATAAATCTATTAGGAATTGAGTCAAAGCATTAAATTTTAGACGAGCAAATGAATTTATTACACGTCTTCAATTCCTGTGACGTGTGCATACTGTAGCAGAGACTGATTCCATAGATAGAGAACACAGTGATATTTATTTTACAAGTAGGATAAAAATATTACTATTACATGACCATAACTAGTTCTCGTCGTCAAGACTGAAATCGAAGCCGGTTCCTAAGATGATTATGAAACAATGAATGATTTAAATAGAGCTAAATATTACATCGTAATTTATTCGGTTAAGGGAAGATAGATTGAAAATCCATACACTAGAGTAGAGGATCAATTTCAGGGTTTCAAATTAAAATAAAGGTTAACAAACAGTGCGACCCGAACTTCATTATTAGAACCTTTACTTGATACGAAATCGCGCACATGTGCTGGGACCTTAGATTTAGGAGATATATTAGTACAAAGCCCTTAGACCCTCTAGCTGAAGAATCACTTTTATTCTAAATGCTTAAAGGAGAATGAGCAACTTACTATAGCACTTGGTTGCGCAACTTTTGACTCAGTATAGTAGTGAAAATTAGACACAAAAAAAGGGTTAGTGTCATACTTTAAAACAAGGTTAAATTCAAACTTAAATATTGTAGGGCTTTTAAAAAAAAAAAAAAAAAATAATAATAACTTGTGTACCTGTTGAGGTTATGTAGGTTAGGTTATGTTACCAAGGAATCCGTTGCTTCTCTGATTTGGCATCTAGGGAGCTGGTGTGCTAATAAAAGAGAACAGTTCACACAGCGCGACATGTTTTACGTCTAGAACAAATCACCGTGAACGTAAAAAAATGTTTTAACAATACACTTCGCAGCACACGCACAAAAAGAGTCGCATTGCTCGATGTAGGAGATAGATTTGAAGGAATCCTAAAACTTAACTCGACACGAATTTATATTTGTTAGCAGAGAAAAGCTAAAACCATTATTCTCGGCTTAACCGGCACGTTAGTTAACAAGGTAAACAGAAAATACCATTTTGTTTGACATTTTATCGAATAGTGTTGTGACCAAACAATAGATTACGGACGCGGAGTCATGACTATAGATTATATCTTAATTGTTTTATTTTTGCCTAGAAATTACTTTTTAACGCAAGAAATAGTAACATAATTGAAGAATAAAGATAATGTCAACTCTTAATACTTTTTAGTTGCGATTGTAGATTATTTTGTTGTTCCACGATTTATGTTAACGGTTAATCGATCGATTATAATTGAAAATAGAGTCGCTTCACTATTATGCAACAAATTACGTATTTATTGTATTAGATACCTACTAATTAAAATGAAAAAAGAAACCCCACAAATGATTTCAATGAATTTAGGTAAAACATCATTAAAAATAATATTATGAATTATACATTAACTCTAATAGCCATACGCGTCAAAAAGTGAAACTATTGGTGCCCAATTTCCTTTCTATTTTATATTATGCTTTCAAATAATGAATGTAATGAACTCTGACTAAACGAGACGCCACACAACATATTGCAACATGGTGGCTACATATTAGTGAGTTTCGTTTAACCATTGACAGTGTAAGATCTAGGACGCGTATGTCGATACCTTAAGCCGTAATACCATGTTTTCTACAGAAATAAAGACGAATCCTCTGTTTCTGTTTATAGTATTGAGACGAGAATTGATTATCAACAATATAAATATCAACTTTTCGAATACTGTGACTAGGGACACAATAGAAAGACAATGAGAGAATAAACGCCAGCATTTGCTTGGGTTTTAATGAATCGGATCTAGATTTAAAATTCTTATGGCTGAACCCGATAAAAAAACTTAATGACATGAAATGAGTTGAGTGTGCGTAAATAATGTAGACTATACTTTCAAACAAAAAGTTTTAAGTATAAAATTACTGGAATTAGCGGTTTTGGCAAACTGAGGAATAACATTCATAATACATACCTTCCTCCGACCTTATATGATCTCGGATATATAGAAAAATACACTATTCTTTGTGTGATGAATGTTATAAACATATGACGTGACGATAAAGCAAATAATCAAGACTAAGCCGAATGTAATGATTTTGAATGTAAGATTCAGTTCCTGGTCGAACTGGAATTAAGTTTCATAATTTTAATGAAAATATCCTATCATTTTAATTGTAATCGTGCGTCGGGAGATCGCACGATGTCGGATGGCCGAATGTAATGATTTTTAAAGAAAATATTCATAAATCGTTCAACTTCCAATGTTAAGCGATAGATGGCGCTAGTAGTTACATGAACTTTAGGCATTCGTTGTAGACATTAAGTAATAATTTATAATATTAGACTTTATGCATTTGTTCTGTATAAATATATCATAATTGTTAAAATGAAATATTTACTTGCAGTTTATTATTAGATAAACCCTAATGTATATTAGTTAGTCAATTGATGTTACGTACTGTTTACTTTGCTCTGATTGGTCGGTTAGTCGACCGAGTGTTTGTGAAAGTTTGTGGTAGGGAAACGTTTGTAACTGTCATTTTAGACAGAGTCATTCTGCTTTGAGTTGTTGAACAGAAAACATATCCGACTAATCTGTGTATTTGTAATGATTGTTAATAGAACAATAAGTATGAAATTGTGTTGATCAAAGTGAATAAAATATTTATACAATTTGTCCTGAAGTGTTTGATTCATCACATTCCTGTCTCTGGCGGTGTGAAGGGCGTTGTATACTGTGGAGTCAAGTGCGGTGCGGATATGGGTGTTATATATTTGCATCGATTATAAAATGCTTGAATTAACACCTATCTACTACCTAATTGATGTTGTCATGAAATTCATCCATCCCAGACGGCTAATAAGGGGAATAATATTTTTATAAAGAATTCGAAGGTTTTTTTTAATTATTGGCTTGCGTTTGACCACCATCTCACCTGATGGTAAGCGATGACGAGCACAAACCGGGGCTCGAGCGCCCTTTCGGATAACCCTGGCCCCAGTAGGCTTCGACCCGGCTGGGTCCCTGCTGTTGCTGACAACTCCTTGAGGCGCGCGGGAACAGTGCGCGCCGTCGGCGACTTGGGCTTGGTCCGGACAGTTACCGGACGGCCGGACAGCGAGCTACCCATTGCTCACTGTCCGCAAGCCCGCGCCTACGGTGGCCGGAAATTGGGATCAGAATCCCGGCGGCGGCGGCGGCGGCGATAACGCCGTTGCCTGATGCGTTCGGCCTCCTCCTTTGCTAGCATTACTGCTTCGCAGAAGTCGGCGACCGCCTGCCACTCCTCCTCGCTCCGGACCATGGCCTCAACCAAGACCCGGCGCGAGAGGTCTCCGTCGCCGACCCACGAGGGCACGGCGATGCTCCGTCCAAGCAGGGCACACCTCGACTGTGTGCTCCACCGTGTCCTCCGGGCATTCCGCACAGTGGCGACACCCGGGCGTCACTTCCGCACGAATCCGGTGCTGGAAACTCCTGAACGAACCATGTCCGGTGAGGACCTGCGTCATGCGGAAGGTAAGGACGCCGTGAGGTCTTTCCAGCCACACCTCAAAGAGGGGACTTACCGTGTTCGTAATTATCAGAATAAAGTTTGTCTGAAAGAAAATACTAGTTAGTTTTTTTTTTGAAAATAGACGGATGCGTGACATCAAATGGTACATTTTTGTTACGTTAAATTGCAATTATTAACTAACAAATAAACAACAAACAATACATTAAAAAAAACAAACAAAACTGTTGCTTGAATATTTATTTTTTAATGTAACTTACTTGATTTATTAAAAAAAATATATTGAGCCTCGTTTAGTAGTACTTATAAAAGCATTGCTTTTAATACTATCTACTCAGGCGCCGTTCGGTACCATGGCACCCAAACACAAAACTGAGTTGTACGCCAGTTGGTACTATGGTACCCGAGACGGCACAGGTTTAGAGTTTTAGTTTAATAAGTCATGTACCTTCTTTTATTTCAAGTAAATTGGCTCAATAAATAGGAGATGTTTTAAAAATCAAAATTCATTTATTTCGGACAACAGTGATCCATATTTAGTTAGTATTACACACAACTTATTAAATATCTATCTAGTGTTAGTAAAAGTGAACATAACAAAAACTTTTTACAAAAAAAATACAACAGACTTCAATGTTAAATAAACACTGAAAAGTACAAAATAACTTTAATTTCGGAAGTCGGTGTTTCTATAATAGTTTTGTCTCTTCGTTATTTAACACGTTATTTAACAACATTGAAGTCGGTTGTATTCTTTTTTGTAAAAAGTTTTTTATTTTACACTTTTTAGTTATCGTACCTACCGCCACTAAAAAGTACCTCTCAGCCAAACTTAAATACCTTATAGCCAGAGAGCATCTCATAACGATTCTTATAATTCCAAACACAGAGTACATTAATTTATCTTCTGACTTTGTCATCAGATCAGTCCGATACATCCCCTCCCCCTTTTCCTTCAGCCAGTCATCGACTACACGTACCTATAAAAAAAGCAATTTTACTTGTTACGTTACGACAGTTCTGCTGTGATCCTATGAGGAGTTCTGTGCCATATCTTCCAAGTCCATGATCAAATCATAACAATATTTCAATGGGACCAACTTGGAAGCATAACCTTTCAATCAAAAAAATAATTTTCAAAATCGGTCCACAATTGACCAAAATATCGGTAAACACACATTAAAAAAAAACACATTCAGCCAAACATAGAACCTCCTCCTTTTCGAAGTCGGTTAAATACTAGGTACATAATTATTATTGTTTTAATTACCACTTAATACTCCACACTCATTTTACCAGGCTTGTATGACCAGGCAAGAAAATAATACACTTCTGGACACATCTATTGGCCCACCTTGTATTTTCAGTTTCGTTTGGTCCTAGCTAAAATTTTATATTAGGTCGAGCAAAAAGTTTTTATGCAGTTTTGAACCTGGCACATTCACAATTTCATTCAATAGTCTTTTTTTGAATTTCGAACACAGAATTTAAAGAAACAAAAGACAATTTGGAGCCTGTTTGTTGATATCAAACAATCGAATACTAAGAAAACTTGGTTTTATTGGTTTACTTGGATTTAATTCTTGAAAAAGTGATTGATATCTTTGGTTTTGCAACAAACATTACTTATTCTTAACATTAAGGTGAGGTTCTATCAATAATCTATGGATACTTCACCTGAAGTCGCCGCCCAAGCTGTGGCACTTATTCAGGCCGGACACAGTCAAAGAAACGTGAGTGCTCAACTTAATTTAAGTCGATCTGCGGTCCGAAATGTTTATCGGAGGTACCTAGAGACTGGCGGCTTTGTTCGTCGCCAAGGAAGGCCACGATCTCGGGTCACAACTGAAAGGCAGGATCGATTCATCATGACGACCAGCTTGAGAAATCGTCACCTTACCTCCATTGAGATACAAAACCAACTTCGCGACTTCCACGGAGTATCTGTGAGCGCTCGAACTGTTCGGAGAAGGTTAAAAGAAAGAGATATGGTACTACACAAGCCAGCTAATGGGTCCAAACTAACGCGAGCCCACCGAACAGCGCGCCTTCATTTCGCACGCAGTCATTTAAATTGGACACAGCAAGATTGGAGCCGTGTACTCTTTTCTGATGAGTCTAAAATTGTGTTACATGGCAATGATGGAAGGAAGAAGGTCTACCGACGTAAGGGAGAGCGAATATCTTCGGGATGTGAACATCACAGTTATGGACTGGCCAGCCAGAAGCCCAGACATGAACCCCATTGAGCACATGTGGGACGAGCTAAAAAGACGTGTTAGGGCTCGTCAGCCAGTTGCCCAGACGATGCAGGAGTTGAAAACTGCCATAGAAGAGGAATGGGAGATGATCTCTCAAAATTTCATAGAGCGGTTGATAAACTCTATGCCTAATCGTATGAGAGCTGTGGTAGATGCCCATGGAGGCAACACGCGTTATTAAATTAAACCTTTATTTGATAAAACATGTTTTTTATTCAAAAATCAATTGCCTTTAACAAGGCGCATATCCGACTTGTTAGGCGTAGCTCCATGTCGTATGGTATTCTGAATTCAAATTTAAAACAATACGATCGAAAAAGATGGTAAAATGTATCAGGTTTAAAACTGCATCAACAGTTTTTGTTCAATCTAGCAATCATATTTCTGTAGGGGCCATCGAAACCTAAACTCTAAGGTGGGCCAATAGATGTGTCTAGAAGTGTATGTTTCCTACCTGATCACCCTTTGCACAAAAAGGCTAATATTTGGCGTATAGCTCTCCGCCACCGGTCTCAGGATATAGTTGCGACTACTCCGCACTCTGCGTAGCAGCGAAGCCGTCTTTTTACGAATTATGGCTTAAAAGCCGTCTGTGTGGAACTCTGCAAACATTTCCGAAGCGCTACAGAAACGGGGCAGTCGCAACAACATCCTGAAAGCATTATTTATTATTATAGACTGTTCGTGTAAAAACAATGTAAAGGCCTTGAAAAGAGTAATTTTTACCATGTCAGAGCATCGAGCAAATCTTATTTTGTGTTTTCAGCTTGAATTTTACGATGCTTTATTTTCAAATGTAGAAATCATCTTTTTGAAAAAAAAAAAACAATTTATCCTTTTCTACATTCATTACAAACCGCAATTTTTTGTTTTGAACGTAGACCATTTCAAACAAAAAACAATTTGGTCCACAAGTTATTTGTTGAAATCTTTGCTTTGCTCTCACTCCCTCACTCTCTGTTATTCATTTAGGGAAGGAACACCATTACCAGTCACCTTCCATATAAAGGTTAAATAATAATAACCATGAAGTATATCCTACATCTAAATGGACTTTATGAAGCGATCACGTTTCTCTATCGTTTATCGTTCCGTCTAAACTTGAAAAATTTAAACTTCGAATTACAAAATCATGATGGTTTGCCTAAAACAATTGTTCATTAAATTTTGAATGCTTCTGCTTGCGTAACACTTTCATTAACACGTGTTAATAGTTCGAATAAATATATCGGTAATAACTATAAAATATGTCCGATATGGAAGATGAAGAATTGCTGAAGACTAATACAAATGCCTCTCAGATAGCAGTTGGAACCTTACAAAAATCTACGATTCAAGGATCCCCTGAAAAGGATGAGGCTACTGGAAGACAATCAAGGTTGCAATCCGTTCAAACATGTATATCAACAAATGAAGAACTTTTTGAGGTTGACAGAACAGCTTTGGAAGGTATACTGGATGTCGGTTCTCGTTTATTGGATATTCAGAGAAGAAGCAGAACGTCTTTGAGCACATTGGCGCAAGCTCATGAGTCGTATAAAGACAAGCAAGTAAATAAACAGAATTAATAGAATATATTGTTTTATTACGTATCTATATATATATATATTTTGTTCGTAGGTTAAAGCCAAAGAAGCTCGTGCCGACCGAGTTAGTAGTATTAAGCAACAACACAGATTTCTACTTGATATTGCCGCTACTATATTGAATAAAAATCCAGAATATGTATTGGTAAGGAAACGTGTATTTGTAAACCTGTCATTTTCAAATTCAAAACAACCTAATTGCAGATATCGTAATTGCAGGAAGGTGTCTATGACGCAGATATCCATATAGAACTATTAGATAGCGCAGTCTCTGAGGGAGGAAGATATTGTATAGTTTTGTGTGATGCAGTGCTACCTCATGTTGATATGGGTATGCATCTTTCCCTTTATCATGATGAAACAAAGATATTTTCGAAACTATGGTGACTCTATAAGCACATTATAAAATTACTGTAGTAATAAGATAAGTCATGATCCCTAACTTTAACCCGTTGTGTGTCTAAACGTGGATCCACGCGAGACACAATGGCTTTTTAATTGTGTCTCTAATTAAGGCACACGAGAGGCCCTTACTTATATGATTTTCTAAGATATATGTAGATAATTAAGTAGCTCCTTGTTTATTATAGTACATTATGATAAAAGTGTGTAATGTTAGTGATTATTGACGAGGCGGTATTTAGACCCGAGCCGTGGCGAGGGTCTTAAGAGAGCCGAGAACTGTAATCATTAATTACTCACGTGTATCATACGACGTTTTTCAATACACTTGTGAAAAAAATGTGGCGGTAAAAATCTGTTTTCATATGCGCGCCCATATACTTTTTTATTTACCTTTCAAAACACTCATTGAATTAAATAAACGGGGGTTGACCGGCGACTCGTGGGAGACGACCTGCGCCCATCCTGATACGTTAAATGTAATATAATTATGGTGGGGAAGAGGTTGAGCAATAAGGCTTTAACTAAATTATAGCACTAGTGCGTAATGGTAATCAAAATGTCAGCCATTATGTAGGTACCTAAGTGCAGTGCAATAAGAGTCACTTTCTGAGCAAGTGTATTGAAAAGATTTTTATTTTTCTTAAACAACTTTAACTTTACCACAAGAAAAGCTTTATATATATTACTTACCTATTAGGTTTCTTAACACGTGAATAATAAAAGGAACATACCCTAATTAGGCACGCAACGCGGTTTAGCTTTGGTTTTTCACGACTATAATATTATTTATAGAGTCTGGTCGGTTTGTTCCTAATCAGAAAGGTAGAATGGAAAGGACATATATATCTGATGTAACAACAATTGGCTCTCAGGGCAAGTGTGTTGCCATGTACAGATTGAAAAGTACGACTATTGACATCCGAATCGTGGCTGATGTAAGTAACGTTATTAATTAATTAGTTAATGCCAGAAGTACGATCCCACATCTAACCCTTCATGATATACAGGCATGATTTTATGTTATGTAAACACCTACGTAAGTAAGACCGATTAAATCAAGAGCTGTCTCATCTAAGGTAATTTATTTCATGTGGAGTAGTCTATATTGTAGGTACAGTTATCACGGGCAACGTTACCAGATCATCTATTTAAATAATTTCCAAAAGTACTTTGAGATTGCTGTATGTTACAGAAGATAAATATTAAAAAACACATATTCCAAACGATCCTATAGTTTACTAAAACAATAAAGCGTCTTTTTCAGGAATACTTTTTCGCCCAATTTGATATCAATCAAGAAACTGAAAATGTAGTTTCAGCAGTTTATAAGACCATGAAACGTGTTTACGTGCCCGCTCTCCAGGCGAGCAAAGGTTGGGGTTACATTAACCCTCCTAATCCCAAAAGCAATGATATCATCAAGTCTTACATTGCAAAAATAATGTTGTTCGTTGACTATCTTGAAAGTAAGTGATTTAAACTTCTTTATTAACTGCGAAATACTAAAGAGGTAAATGTTTGAATACAGGAGGCAATATCAAAAATCTCGGGTTGCTTACTATCAGAGATTGTTTTTTTGTTATTCTACGATACCTTTTTTTTATTATGGGTAGGTTCGCGTTTAACCACCATCTCACCTGATGGAAAGACAGACACCGGCAGAGAGTTCCACTACCCCCTCGAGCGAAAATTTATTTGGGTGAAAATGTTGGTTTTTAGATTTTTGTTTTATTCTGGAAGAACCCAAAAAAAATTTTTTTTTGGTGATTTATGTGAAAACGGCAATTTTCCAGGTCATTAACCCCCCTGGTGGCATAATGAATGTTTTCCCAAAACGGTTCAAGTACGTATAGGAGTGTTGTAAGAAACTCAAGTCTTGGAGTCTCATTTAATAAGACTTGAGCTATTTTTGAAGATTCAAGTCTTTTAAGTCTTTTAGAATTTGGAGTCTTTTGTAAAAAGACTTGAGTCCTGCCAAAAAGAACTCAAAGACTCAGTCTTTTTAAAAGAACTCATGACTGAGTCCTCTAAATCTATGGTTATAGTTTGAAGTAAATAAAATAGCAATTAACAAATTATTGATTTATTAAGTACCTACGTAACTATTACATATTTATATTATTTTGTATTTATATATTTAATTATTTTAGTATATTATAATGTAGCCACGAAGACAAGCACATTGAAACTTTAAAGCCTTGAAGCTTTAATACTTTCGTCTTAATAACAAAAATATATTTGCCTACGCTCTTTCCATCAAAACTACCAGAAAAATAATCGCTCAAATCGCTTTCTAGTCTAGGTCGAAGAACTTAAAAGACTCGAAAGGACTCAGAGGACTCAAAGGACTCGGACTCATGTGACTGACGAGTCCTAGTCTTAAAAATCTACTCAAGTCTCGAAATGAAGACTAAGAGACTCGAGTTTCTTACAACACTATATAGGTGGGTTGTCCCTATCATGCTGAATGGCATAATTATGCTACATTTCAAAGTAATTACGTAGATTACTAAAGTGTTGTAAAAAAATTAAAGCCAAATATTTGTACGCATTTATGGGATTCAAAAAATCATTAAAAATAGGACAGAATTAAAAAAAAAAGAACAATTTCCTGTTGTTGTATTTGTGATAAATTAAACTTCTTATTATTAGAAACGAAAATAGATTTGGATTGTTGTACAAGATTCAAAATCAACATGTCACTCTATGAGGATGAGTTGTCTGATCAAGAGAAAATGAAATTGGCCATCACGAAGACTCATGTTTTGGAAGAAATATGCTCTTTTGTGAAGCAATGGATGCGGCAGATAACAATGGTAACGTTTTTGTTTCCATTTCAAATGCGACAGTATTCTTAGTTGTGAAGCTGTTTCACACCTAGATTAAATTCTAAGTTTTATTATTATCTACATCAAAAATGGTTATGATGTTGGCCTTTTTATATTTCTATCGTGAATTCGTTATGATTGCCATTCATCTTGATTATACCCTATTCGCGTTAAGATTAGACAATTAAATAAACCTTATTTTACTGTTTGTTCAACAGATTTTAACTTCTATTTCGTAGGCATAAGGATAGCATTAAAAGCAAAAAAAAGTGGTTACAACACCAACTATTCACTGCAACCGCCACACAGTGGCGTGTTTCACCTATTTAGACCCCAATAATAGTAGTTTATGTGACTAGGGGATAAAGCAGTGTCTTTAAGTCGAGGGCGACATGTTGAATTCCGAACGAAACGAAGGTTGCTGATTTTAATCCCGAACGATAGTGAGGGATTTATAAAATTAACTCCCGAGCATTGCGAGGGAGTTAATAAATAAACCTGAGTGAAGTGAGGAATTTAAGCCGCCCAAGACAAAGACAGCTTTATCCCCGTGTTGCATACTCTACTTTTTACACCATCTGTGAGATAATTAAAAGACAATTTGGTCGACCAAATCATATATTAGAGAAATATAAGTGTTATAATAATATTTACAAGTTCATCAAACAAACAAAATTCACTACTCCAAGATTCTATAGTTTCAATTTTCTATAATACTCCCGTGCGTCAGTAAGCACGTTTTATTCTATTTTCTTTTTTTTTGTTAGTGGCCAGTTTGAATTTCGAGTCAACTTGTGCGATGCACGTACATTTTAATTCACAATGTTGACGATTTTTGATGTTCCAAATTACATTTTCGACCAGGTGGTGTAATAGTACATTGTTACACTAGGGGTGAAAGTAACTCATTTCGTCCCGAGAAGAAGTTGGCGGGCGAGGGCAGCGAGGTCGCTAATTTGAGGGGTTAAATGGGTTACATTCCAAATTCAAATCTCATTATTCCCTAGGGATCGGTCATACTGCATTATCTCCCTAGGGATAGAATGACTTGCTTTAAGTGAGGTTTGAATGACGTTTAAAACGACATTATCGAGCAGGTGGTGTAAAAATTTACTTATATTTCTCTAATATATGCATGGTTCCAAAGTTATTTTTAAGCTATTGCATAGCTTCTATCGCGGGCCTTGAGCGTGGAGACCGAATCCAGAAAATCCGTAACGAAAATACCCTAACACCCCCCACTCATTTGTTTTTTGAGCGTGGTGACCGATAAGAAAACAAATGAGTGAACACTCAATCAAAATTCAATTCAATGTGTGAAAGTGTAACTTTAATTAATATCAAAGAAAAAAAAACAAAGGAAAAAAATACTGCATAAATAAAATAAATAAATAATTATAATTGCATAAGTTGATAAAAATGCTAGCTATGCAATAGCTTTACCGCGGCAGTCCCCGAGTGCCACACGTCTTTTTATTCTAATAAATAACTATAAGCATCAACCTGTGTAACGTTAATTTTTAAATTATTCTTTATTTATTTATCCGCGTAGAAGTCGTCTCATATAATTTGATAAAATGACCTTCCTAAGCACAATAGGCTATTTCTCGCAGTTAGGGTTTGGATGTTCTAGAAAATTTAAAATTTCTACTAGGTAGGTATTTAATGTTCTTGAGAAATACAGAGAAAGAACAAGTTTATTTAAAAACATTCATATTAAATTATAGGTATTAGTGCAGAGTCGGCAATTGCGTCGTGAACCTTCTAATATTGGGCCACTAGCCGAGCTGGATCACTGGCGCCGTCAGCTCACCACTTTCACGTCTATAATAGAACATCTCAAGAGTGAGCCTACTGTGATGTACATACACACGCTGATAGCTGCAAAATCTAAACTTCTGAAGGTAAACTTTATGATATTTCGGGAGTATACCCCTGAAATAAAGCCTAAAATGATTTAGGTACTTCTAGGCTAGCATCCTAAGGTTGTCTGGTAGATATCGTTATTAGCTATATGACCACCATTGTACCCATAAATTTAAGTTATTTTAAAAGTTTTGTTATTGTTTTGGTGTGCAATAAAGTTTATTCTATTCTATTAAGGGCCAAGCGCCCGAAAAGTGCCATAAAACAGTGATTTTCTGAGGCCTACTCCTCCGTAACGGCTAGGTCAATTGGTTTGAAAAAATATATGTTTATTATAGATTCATGAACAATAATATCAACATTTGATTTTTTCATGCAATTAATACTTTTGTCAAAAAAAAATATTTTGCAATTTCGCAACTTTTCGCAACTTTTCCCTACTCCTTCGAAACGGCTTGGACCTTTAGAAACATTTTTACACATAAAAATTGGTGGTTAAATATTCTTCAAAGTGAACATTGCATATGTAAATCAATCAATATCTCGCAGAGAAAATGGATTTAAAGCGCTTTCCGGGCGCTGCTGGCCGCAAATAAATGCACAGATTTGCGTACTGCCGCCTAGGCGAGTGCGAGAGTTGCGTTCACATAATTTCGGCCAGATGGTTCAAGGAACTATACGCCTTAATGTTAATCGTCATCACTTACCGTCAGTTTATATAGTGGATAGGAACCTATCAATAATAATGTTTTTTTATTTAAATATTTTAAAATATAAATTACACATGTTTTTACATAAATATAAAATTATTAAAATAAACAGAAACCATCAGCAAAAATGCATTAAAAATACCAAATCAAGATTGAGAGCATAAAACAAAATTAAAATAAGTAAACTAAAAACTAAGTACTATCGCTGGCTAAATTATTAGGGACAGTACTCGTAGATATGTAATTTCTGATTGAAACACACTTTTTGAGCAAACCAATACATTTATATAAGGTTTTTAAGCTATTGCATAGCTTCTATCGCGGGCCTTGAGCGCGGAGACCGAATTCAGAAATTCCGTAACGAAAATAACCTAACACCCCCACTCATTTGTTTTTTGAGCGTGGCAGAATTAGTAAAGATAGATCCTTAATTTCGTCATTCATTGCAAAGTCCAAATAGCCGACTTAGAAACTTGTCCGATACAGAAGCAAGGCGACCTGAGTTCGAATCCCCAGTCCCCCCAATCTTTTTGCATTTTTTAATCAAGTTTTTGGCCAATTGTTTAACTTTGGGGTACTGTGTTTGCTTTTGACTATTTGCTATGTCACTGAAAAGAACTCCTCCATATACTTCTAAGGGTAATTCCAAGATGGATACTAACCATAGTCCAGCACCAGCCACTGACACCGATAACGAGAGCTCAAGTCAGGTTCACGCCAGAAATCGGCCTCGTAAGCGTTCTTTTGACCACGAAATGACTGTAACCTTATCAGACACCAAGAAAACTCTTGAAACTTTTAAATTACAACAGAACTCCATACAGGAAAGTATTAATGGGATCCAGAAACAAAACAGCAAAATCGAAAAATCCATAAAATTCATGGAAAAACATTATGAGGAAATAAAAGACAAACTTATTTTCATGGAAACTGAGAGACGTACACATTTAGCCTACATACAAACACTTGAGCTGAAAGTGGAAAGCCTTGAGAGGTCTCAAAAGCAAACCAGCATTGAGATTAGGAATATTCCTGTCCAAAAAAGGGAAACGAAGGAGGATTTACTGAAGATTGTGTCAAGGGTAGGACTGGCAACCAAAGTAGCTGTTAATGAAGCTCACATTAGAGATGTCTTTCGCTTAAATGCTGACAAAGGTGGAAGTAGACCAATCATAGTGGACTTTTCATCAGTAGTATTAAAAGAACGGACTTTAACTTTAACTTCCGTGAAAAAACATAATCAGGCAAATACATAAAAGCAACAAATTAAATACATCTCATTTGGAACTCGACAGTCGCTCTCAACCAATATATCTCACTGAATGTCTTACCCAAAAGGCAAGAAGACTGTTTTACCTGGCTAGGGAGTTTTGTAAGCAGAATAGCTACCAGTTTTGCTGGACTACTCATGGGAAGATTTTCTTCCGCCAGAAAGTGGGCGCCGCATCGCATCGTATAGATACTGACAGTGATTTGGACAAACTGCGATCTCAATCTAACCTCTGACTAGGAAACTTTGTATGCCTTTATCTTTTGCGTTTGTATCTTTTTCTTATCTGCTGCATACTATTAATTAATTTTTGTTCAAAGTACACATATTGCCATGTCATATTTCACAAATTTATAAATTTTACCCTTTTTTTTTTTTTTATGGTGGGAAAAAATCATGCATTGACATCCCCCGCCCTTGGGTGGAGCGGGAGATAGTGTCAGACTCTTACTGATTAAAAGACCCACCCCGTTCCTTCTAGCCTTCATACCGGGGCTCGAGCGCCCTTTCGGATAACCCTGGCCCCAGTAGGCTTCGACCCGGCTGGGTCCCTGCTGTTGCTGACAACTCCTTGAGGCGCGCGGGAACAGTGCGCGCCGTCGACGCCATGGGCTTGGTCCGGACAGTTACCGGACGGCCGGACAGTGAGCTACCCATTGCTTACTGTCCGCAAGCCCGCGTCTACGTTGGCCGGAAATCGGGATCAGAATCCCGGCGACGGCGGCGGCGATAACGCCGTTGCCTGATGCGTTCGGCCTCCTCCTTTGCGAGCATTACTGCTTCGCAGAAGTCGGCGACCGCCTGCCACTCCTCCTCGCTCCGGACCATGGCCTCAACCAAGGCCCGGCGCGAGAGGTCTCCGCCGCCGATCGCCCTCACGAGGGCACGGCGATGCTCCGCCCAAGCAGGGCACACCTCGACTGTGTGCTCCACCGTGTCCTCCGGGCGTTCCGCACAGTGGCGACACCCGGGCGTCACTTCCGCATGAATCGAGTGCAGGAAACTCCCAAACGAACCATGTCCGGTGAGTACCTGCGTCATGCGGAAGGTAAGGACGCCGTGAGGTCTTTCCAGCCACGCCTCAAAGAGGGGACTTACCGCCATGATTGTGGCGTGCCCAGCACTGGGTTGCGATAGTCGTTGACGCCATTTCACCATGAGATCCCGCCGGAGCTCTGTCCGCCATGCCGTAACCTGTCGCGGCAGCGGACTTTCACCCCGGCGTTGCATCTCCACGCGCATATCGTGCATGTGTGCAAGGACTGTTGCCTCCAGATACCACGGTGGTAGGCCAGCCAGAAGGCTCGCCGCTTCGCGGGAGACCGTGCAGTATCCCCGCACCATCCTTATCGCCATGACCCTCTGGCAGGCGTTCAGTATGGCCGCCGGTTGCTTTTTCAGCGACGGCGCCCACACCGGCGCCCCGTAGAGGGCCATGGACCTCCGGCAGGAGGCGTCTGGACCCCCAAGGTTGGGCAGGAGCCGCTTGAGCGCAGCCCCAGCCCGGTTGAGTTTGGGAGCCAGACGTCGGAAGTACTCCACGAAATTCCACCGGCTGTCGAGGACGAGTCCCAGGTACTTCATCGTCGACCCGACACCGATGTGAACTCCTCCTACCGTTAGCTGGGAACTCAATGGCGGCGCGTTCCGAGACCGGCGACCGTGAAAACACATCGCCTCGGATTTGTGAAGCGCCACCTCGAGTCCCAACTCCTGGATCCTATCAACGACCATCGCAACCCCGCGTGTCGCTAGAGCGACCGCCGCCTGGTACGACTCTCCCTGCGCTAGAACCAGCGTGTCGTCTGCGTAGCAAACCACGCTGACCCCGTCAGGGAAGTCGCCGCGCAGCACGTAGTCGTACCCGATGTTCCACAAGGGTGGCCCCAGTACCGACCCCTGCGGAACACCGCACGACATCTCTCGACGTTTCCAGTCTCCCTGGTGACCGGGGTAGACTATAAACCTATCCGACAGATAGGCCTCGACCATCTCAAGTACCCCAAGCACTAACTCTATCAATCTATAACACTAAAAATAATACACTATCACTGTTTACAAAATCACAAAACTGTTCCCGCAAAATACTTAGAGGATATACTTCAAACAATATTCTAGTACGATACTATTTTGTAACACATGTAATTATGAGAAACAATTATCTACTATACTTGCACATTAAAATACGCCTTATAAATCATATACGTAATAGTGATGGCCATGGATAACATATTGAATGACATTGATTCACTTCAAGTATCAGTTTCTCAGATTTGCTCCCCCGAAAGCTTGATAAATCATGTTGATTTGTCCCAAACAGCTTTAACTGTAATGCACACCAACACTCGTAGCATTAGTGTTCAATGTGTGAAAGTGTAACTTCAATTAATATCAAAGAAAAAAAAACAAAGGAATAAAAATACTGCATAAATAAAATAAATAAATAATTATAATTGCATAAGTTGATAAAAATGCTATGCAATAGCTTTACCGCGGCAGTCCCCGAGTGCCACACGTCTTTTTTTTATTTGGTATTGTTATCGGTGTCATTATTTTTATTTTTGATATGTGGCAATACTGTGAGTTCGCGCCATTTTTTTAAGTGGCATTATTACTTCAAACTTTGTTGTCTTTTTTCAATGTTTGTTGAAAATCGGGTTCGTTCATGTTCATTTGTTTGATTTTACTAGTTTTTCTTGTACAAAATAGTCAATACATAAGTAATGTTTCTTATTGCGTTGCTTTTTTAAGTTTTATACGTTATTTTTTAATTGTGGCAACGATGTATAGGTAATATTCTTAAAATTGTTTCTTTTTAGTATGGGTAGTAAGGTTTCAAACACGTCTCCAAGAAGACGTACACAAATTCAAACATTATTTTTGCTCTCCAAACATTCCCAGAGAGATATAGCAGCTATTAAAAGTGTTTCAAAGTCTGTAGTTTACAGAATTAAAAGAAAAACTAATCAAAACAAACTTTTGGAATCACACCTCACACGTTAATAAATGTGATAGGAAAAGGATCACCACTCTTCGTAAAAATCCTAAAATCAGGTATATGTCGAAAACAGACTTTTGCCCACCTTACTACGATTACATGCGACGAGAAGAAGAAGACCGACGAGACCTAGAAGTTTTCTATAGGACAATTTTATTCATCGAGGGTAGGCAAAAGAGGAGTTGATAGGTTGTTGGCCTACCAAAAAACCATGCCTCACCGAAGTCATGAAGAAGACACTATTGCACAGGGCCAAACAACACCAAAATATGACTGTTGCAGACTGAAGTCAGGTAAAAATAATACTTTAAACAGTAATATATTGTTAATAAACTATTGTCATTATGTGATAGAGTAGTTAGCAAGTAATTTTTATCACCTTCCAAATTTTTTTTGAGTAATAGGTTTCATTCAAACATTCCATTTTTGAAATAAAGAAGGTAGGTAAAATCTTCAAAAAAAAAAAAAATAGATTTTCCGTAATTTCAAATTTGCGTGGTAGCTGCCAGTGAAAGTATGAAAGATAAAATTGCAATTTATGTTTTGATAACATATTGATAACACGATGTTTGGGAGCGGGAGGCCTAGTAGACGCGTCGCCGTAAGGCGATGTTTGTGCGTGGGTGTTTTTGTGTGTGTGTACGCAGCGCATAGTGTGTCTACAAGCGTTGTCATCTTTTGGAAAGTCTCTGATGCCTTATCTCATTTTTTTTTGTATTGGTGGTTAAGTGATACTAAAAGAAAAAATACGAATTTAATTACTTTTCTTAAAGATAATAATGTTTCAATTTGGAAGGCGATAAAAATTACTTGCTGTATAATTTTTCAGATATGTTTGTCCAATGAATCGACGTTTTAGATTTTGTTTGACAAAAACTCCTTTGCTCCTTCACAAAATGTTCCTTTCCAACGACTCCCTGGAGAATAGTTCCATGCAAACTGCTGTTTAGAGAAAGCTAAACACCCAATTAGTATTATGGTGTGGTCTTTAATCTCAGCCAAGGATATGGGGCGCCTACAGACCGTGGAAGGGACCGTGAGGCAAGACGAGTACAAGCGTGAACTAGAAACTGAACTGCTGCAGCAGCTCGAAGGAAGGTTCCCTATTGACGAAAAGTTCATTTTTATGCACTAATCTGCATTGAGCTACAAAACATGGGGTGTTACTGTATTTTTTTTTTTTTTTTTCTAGCCGTTGTTGTCCCACTGCTGGGCAAAGGCCTCCCCAAGTCCTTCCAAACTTTCTTCTCCTGCGCCGTCTCAAACCAGTCCTCACGGTACGCGTCCAGATCATCCCGCCACCTCTTTCTAGGCCGACCTCGACGGCGCTTTACTTCAGTAGGGACCCACTGTGTGGCGACGTTCGCCCAGCGGTCCCTATGCATGCGGCTGACATGACCCGCCCAGTCCCATTTGAGCCTGGCAGCCTTTTTGCCCACGTCTATGATACCCGTTATGGAGCGCAACGTGTCGTTTCGTATTCGGTCTGTTCTTTTTACGCCCAGAATGCTGCGCTCCATAGCTCTCTGACAAACCCCAAGGCGAAACTTTTGTAGTTCGGTGAGAGACCAGGTCTGAGCACCGTAGGTTAGGATGGGCAGGATACACATGTCGACGAGCTTGCGCTTCAGGGAGATCGGCAGATCACCCTTCATTAACGTCTTCATGGACCAGTAGCTTTTCCAGGCGTTCTGGATTCGCCGATCGATCTCCTTTTCCTGTCGGTTTTCGAAAGATACTAACTGGCCCAAGTAGATATACTCATCGACATAATGTATTTCCTGCGCATCTACCTCGACCCTATATTTGATGCTGTTAGTCATCACCTTTGTTTTGGACCGGTTCATTGCAAGTCCCACCTTGAGGCTAGCCGTGCTCAGTTCTTGGAGCATTGATTGTAGCTCCTGAGCCGTGGGGGCAAAAAGGACTATATCGTCGACAAATCGGAGATTTGTTAGCCTCTTGTTACCGACGTCAATGCCTTTGGTGTACCAAAGTGGTGTGGTTACTGTATACCTGGCTAAAAATATTAATGTTTTACCTTAGCCAAGTAATTCGCCAGACATGAACACTATTGAAAACATGTGGAAGCTCAACAAGCAGGCGATCGCTTAGCAAGTGATCACCACCAAGCAAATAAATGATTTATATGCACTAGTAGCCGATTGCAGTTCTCATTAAAAAATGGTAAAATAACGCAAACCTGCAACTGAATGCCAGAATTTTCACAGAGAGCATATCACGATTAATGGAAACTATCACAAAAACCTGGAAATATTCGTCCAACTTACTACGTACCTATCTCTTTTTTTCAAAAATATATAAATGATTTTGCTTTTAATTTTCTTGTTTTTACTATCTCAATTAATGAAGTCCATAAATAAAAAATACCCACCGGACCTATAACCAACCATTTGCCTGCAATATTCAGTTAAAGTAGATAATATAAAATTTTGGTGCTGTCCCTAATAATATGACCACCTACTGTAAACTTTACTTTTAAGATTTGCTAAGCCTAAAAAATAAATCCGATCCTAAACGAAACAAAAGACTACTTCAATCCGTTCCTAACTGTTCCTAATAAAAGATTAGGTACTCAGACATTTTTATTACATTTTCAATACACATGCTCATAAACTCTTATTGCACTGCACTTAGGTATGTAATGGCACTTGTTACCAAACTGTGACATTTTGATTATCATTACGCACTAGTGCTATAATTTAGTTAAAACCTTTTTGTTCAACATCTTCCCCGCCATAATATTATTACATTTATCGTATCAGGATTGGCGCGCGTCGTCCCCCATGAGGAAAAGAAAAAAAAATGGGTGCGCATTTTTTTTTATGGTGGGAAAAAATCATCCAATGACAACCCCCGCTCTTGGGCAGAGCGGGAGATAGTGTCAGACTCTTACTGACTAAAAGACCCACCCCGTTCCTTCTAGCCTTCATACCGGGCCTCGAGCGCCCTTTCGGATAACCCTGGCCCCAGTAGGCTTCGACCCGGCTGGGTCCCTGCTGTTGCTGACAACTCCTTGAGGCGCGCGGGAACAGTGCGCGCCGTCGACGACTTGGGCTTGGTCCGGACAGTTACCGGACGGCCGGACAGCGAGCTACCCATTGCTCACTGTCCGCAAGCCCGCATCTACGGTGACCGGAAATCGGGATCAGAATCCCGGCGGGCGGCGGCGGCGGCGATAACGCCGTTGCCTGATGCGTTTGGCCTCCTCCTTTGCGAGCATTAGTAATATAAGTCGGCGACCGCCTGCCACTCCTCCTCGCTCCGGACCATGGCCTCAACCAAGGCCCGGGTGGGCATGGGTGCGCATATGAAAATACATTTTTACCGCCACAAAAGTTTACTTGTTTTATTTTACAGTTATTTTCTTAATAAGTGTATTGAAAAACGTATGATACACGTGAGTAATTAATGATTACCGTTCTCGGCTCTCTTAAGACTCTCGCCATGGCTTGGGTCTAAATACCGCTTCGATGGTAATCACTAATATTACACACTTATATCATAACGTACTATTATGTATGCAAGAAATCAAAGCTTCACAAACGGTAAACTGTTAGAGCACAAGGCGTTAATTATGAGTTTGTGTACTTTCACTAAACACGAACCTATAAGCGATATAATATAGCTCATAGCTTTGGTTAATGAAACACTGATCTATTTCTACTCTTGCCTAGCTCTGTAGTTTATTCTTTAGATATACCAATAAAGTTTTTATTACTTACATTTTACTAGCTTCTGTATGCGGCTTCGCCTGCGTGAAATAGTAAAAAAATATCACTAGAGAACATCCGGGATGGAAATTATTTTATGTTATATTCCAGAATATGGTTTAACAACAACATGCACAAACATTCACCTTCATTACTTATAATGATACCATTTCGTGTGTATTGTATTAAGTCTTACAATACACGGCAGAATAAAAACTGACATAAATAAGTCTATACATAAAATAGATTTATCAACAATGTATTAGGAACACATTCTGTACTTTCAGAAATGGAGACAATTAGACAATAATGTAACAGATTATTACAACGAAGCTTTCGACAATGTGAGATACTTGTATGCTTTGGAGAAATACTGTGAGCCCTTGTACAGGTATTTGAATGACAATACCATTTATAATTTCGAGAATCATAGCTGTCGGCTACATGTCATATGACTGCTTTGTTCTAGGCATATACTTAACTTATTTTTATCAAACTTTTTGTTTGAGGAAGAATGAGAGGAAGTGTAGACTTTTTCGGACTAATACGAACATCAACAACAGACATGGGAGTAGCCAAGTCATACTCGTAATATCTATTTTTTTATTTATGTGAAAAAAAATCCAAATATCCTTGTTAGTAAAAGTCTGTCGAGCTTAAATTCAATTTTGAATATTTCTAGGGGGTTTAACCCCAAAAACTGTCCCTCTGGCTACGCCCTTGGTGCCCTTGGTTCCAGGGCTGTGACAAACCTACGCATTCTGTTACAAACTTGAATGCCAAGTCACGTGAATGGTAGGGTAGTATGATGTTACGGCCACACTACTGTGATATGCCAATAATTATTGCCATAATTTCAATAACGCCTAGGTGTAACCACGATTTATGGCCATAATTTTACAATTGCAAATCGATATGGCAAATGGTGGTAGACAATAGCTCCGGCACGGTAATAATACCTACAGTAATCCAACTTCATACAAACGGATGAAACGCGAGCTATACCTACGCGCCTCTATCTCGCGGTGCGCTTGTGGTGCAGACAGTCGCGTCTGTGCCGCAGTGACGATCGGACGGTGTGTTGTTTTTTTAACAATAACCGCGCGATTTTTTCACTAAAAATAAGTTCAAGTACATATTTACATAATTAATATGACGAGTAGAATATACACCGTTACTTTTTAGTCGTTTTAATCCCGTGGAGGGTCGAACCGGTGCATGAAACACTATCGATTTGTAAAGATAAAATTAAAAAATAAAATACTTTTTTTTAATAACTCGAACCAATTCTAGCATAAATGAATAAATAATGCAAACCATTAGTAGCCACCATTTCACAATAACAATAATAATGCATTCACCTAGTCAACGTGGACTCACAAAAAATAACCAATCCTAGATCAAACACGCGCGACCCGTGTGCCGCGTCGCGTGAGTGACAAGTCATGGAATAATTCAGTTTCCCTCAAGACGTCATAGGTGTGGTGTCGTCGCGCGAAAATAATGGCGTCTCGGAATTATGTGTATTCCAACCTGGAGTTGGTGACGAAATCGCGAGTCTTGTTGCGCAGGCGACTCCACGTTTTTACAGTGCAAAACCAGCTTTCTTTGTGTTAAACGTGCAAGATTATGTATCCAAAGGAATGTTACGCTCTTGTGAAGACTATCTAACCGATGATGATAAGTGACGATTCGGAGGTGATTAGTTATTAGGTTTATAACAGCCCCTAAGACGACCGATTGACCCAGAACTCTTAAAACTTTGAACAATTTAACGTGTCGTTTAAGTGAACAATTTAAGTGTTAAATAAATAAAAATACAAAGGCGATTTAGGTAAGAACCTAATAGAACTTTTTTTTAAATCATTGTAACAGATCTTTTTTTAAATCATTGTAATCAAAATTATTGATTCCACATTTTTAAATACGCCATAACTAGCAGACCTGTAGAGATTTATTTTTACATGTAATGTAATTAATTACCTAACACTTTTAGCATAAGTAATTATTTTATTAGGTATGTCTTAGGCACAAAGCAGTTAAGTCCGCCCTAAGTCTGTAAAAGTATGAAGGAAATTTGGAATCATTTTATTTGTTTTACGCAAAGATCAGCTGAGCGAGTCAATGACCTTACTTGAGCAGGCAGCGACCGACGTAGGTACTATCTCGTGGCGTTACCAATTGTTTCATGTATTTTGCGAGTATTACCTTATCACTTGCTGTTTTTTTTTTTTTATTTTAAAAGTTACATCGCTCTACAAGCTTTGGATGAATAGTATTTTATAAGTGAAACCACCGCTTCAAAGGATTAAAATGATTAAAATTTAACGGTGTATTGTGCTGTTTTTGGTTGCATGAATTCTTCAATAACGCATCCAGAGATAACTTTTTTAGATTAACTAGAAACTCTGAAAGGTACTTACTAGTAGATCTGTATGTCTTTTTAAATGGATAAGTATTTCCTTTTATGTCACGAAAAAAAAGGTTTTTGGATTAATAAATAAAGGGTCAAGCGCCCGAAAAGTGCCATAAAACAGTGATTTTCTGAGGCCTACTCCTCCCTAACGGCTAGGTTAATTGGTTTGAAAAAAATATATGTTTATTATAGATTCATGAACAATAATATCAACATTTGATTTTTTCGTGCAATTAATACTTTTGTCAAAAAAAAAATATTTAGCAATATCGCAACTTTTCGCAACTTTTCCCTACTCCTTCGAAACGGCTTGGACCTTTAGAAACATTTTTACACATAAAAATTGGTGGTTAAATATTCTTCAAAGTGAATATTGCATATGTAAATCAATCAATATCTCGCAGAGAAAATGGATTTAAAGCGCTTTCCGGGCGCTGCTGGCCGCAAATAAATGCACAGATTTGCGTACTGCCGCCGCGAGTGCGAGAGTTGCGTTCACATAATTTCGGCCAGATGGTTCAAGGAACTATACGCCTAAAGTGAATAGAGTAAAGGAAAGTGATTGACACGAGTGAAATAGGTAGTTATAGGCGGTTCATGAATCATGATACGGTAGGTATGCTTGTGTTACGGTAGGTAACCTCGGGGCATGTGCATTTTGTTTTGTTAGTTTGTATAATTCAAAGTAAAGTGGTATTTTATTATTAATAATAGTTGTTTATTGTACTGTGTGTATGAATAAGACTAGAAAAAATAAATTTGACCGTCTGTCTGTGACTAGATAGTTGAAATTTTCTCAAATTAAGTATTTCTGTTGCTGCTATAACAACATGTACCACTAAAAACCGTTTTTAGGGTTCCTAACCAAGGTTTTTAGCCAAATGGCAAAAAACGGAACAAAAAACAACACGCATTTTTATTGAAAACTTCCTATTCAATTCACAAAGTATTTTATTTCTTTATATAAAAAATAATATTAACAATCACAAAACTAAATGGAAACATAAAGTAGGCAAATGTAATTAGAATGCTGGAGGCGGGCAGCCCTATCGCAGGTTTACGTACCGCGCGGCTGTAGGCATTTATTTCAAAAATACGGCCGAGTTACCGTACTGTATGATATTATTACCGTGGCTCCGGTGGCGGTCTTTTTTCGCACATCAAAGAAGATTACCGCAGTAATTAATGCGTTTATGGTCACACTACCGTTTGTCCAGTGTGCAACACGAGCTCAATGACGACGCACGTATCGACCGACACTGAGTGATCAAATGATAAAGCGCTCGAATTTTTGGAATTATTCCAACGTTCTTGTAATAAATGAGGAAGTGGAACAAAAACTCACTTTTCCACTTTTAAAAATTTTCCCACATACATTACCCACAGCTGCAGCTTCAACCACCCTCTTGAAAAAAAATGATATTTTTACCGCCTAATTTATTGACATATCTAGGTAAACTTTGGTGTAAACATACCACTTCACGCATTATTTCTTTGAATGTCGTAATTAGAGACACAATAGAAAGACAATTACCTTATGTCGGACAGTGTAACTTAAGACATTCGAAAGGTTAATTTAAACGGTAATTAAATGCTATAATTATTGCGGTAATAACCCGGTTGACGGTAACGTAGTGTGGCCGTAACATGACAGTGTCGTTGAAGGCCATTTCATTAACCTACCTGGGTGTATTATTCAATTATTAATATTGTTGACACGTTTGCAGATGCGATCCTTACACAATGCAACAGTTCATCCCAAGTTTACTATACAGCATTCGTATGATATTTGCGACGTCACGGTACTACAACACTACAAAGCAGATATCTACGTTGTTGGTCAAAGTAACCAATCAGATTCTTAACATGTGCATGGATTTCCTAACCAATGGTGGGAAAAAGAATATTTGGAATCAAGATAAACTGAAGTTTATTTATAAAGCTAAAGTAAGTGTTTCAATTGTAGCTACATATAAATATGTTAGATGAATGGGTGAATAATATTGTAAGACTAGCTGTGCCCGCGACTTCGTTCGCGTGAACTACAGGATTTTGAATTATTTTTTTCTATAATAAAAGATTTTTTCTAAAATAAAAGTAGCCTAAGTCACTCCTTATTACATCAGCTACCTGCCAATAAAAGTTCCGTCAGAGATTAGCCGGAACAAACAGACAGACAGTCAAAAATTGTAAAAAATGTTATTTTGCTGTATGCGTATATATATTCATATGCATGTAGTAAAAAACGGTAATTTCAATATTATAAACAGACATTCCAATTTTATTTATATGTATAGAAGATTTCGTTATGTTGAAAGAGGCTTAAGTATAGATACTACTATCAGAGCCATGAACGGTCAGAATTTTTAGGTAATCATTTGACCAAGTTGAATAAAGTGGAATGTCTGAATTAATAACGCTCGAAAAAATTTATTATGTTGAATTTTGCGACATCTAGCGTAAATATAGCCAAGCTAGTCCGTAATTTTCACCTTAACCTTTCTAATAACGTAATTAGAGACACAATAGAAAGACAATCAGAGAGAGTTCGCTTGGGGTTTAATGAATTAAATAAGACGAAACTATAGCAAATCTTTGCCTGAATGATTTTTTTTAAGATGTTAACATCGAGAGCTATGAGCAATTGAGCATAATTATAAAATTGACTACCTTTATACTTTTTTATTTTCCGACGTTTTTCACGGTTCAAAGCAGTTATTAAAATAGCATTAGCTGAACGGCAGAACTACATTCAGCACACGTGTACCACACACGCCAATCTGGGCGCGTCGGTCTCCATACATTTTATATGGAAAGTAGACTTGTAGAGCTACACTTGATCCAAGACACGCGACGACGTTGTTCTCCATACAAATCAGACGTGTTACATGTGTGCGTCGGTCTAATTATAGCTTAGAACTGCTTTTAGCTTTAGCATTGTTGTTTTGGAACTTTTAAAATACTAATTAACTTCTGTAGTCTAATATCTACTCTATTAACCTCTATTTTTTATGTTGTAGTACTGTCTAAATCTGTATAAATTTTATCGTCAATGCTACGCTGAGACCCAGGAAGAAATGGCCGAGGCAGCTACTGAAAGGCCTTTTGATTGTTCTGAAATGTACATATTTGGCAAGTTTGAAACTTTCCGAAAACGGCTACTAAAGGTGAATAATTTTATATTTTAATAAGTTGCTTTCTGTAGCAATTATGTAGATATTCGTATAGAAAAAGAAAAATAATAAACTAGCCGATACTGGCCCATCTCTGGAAACATTTATTTCACGTGTTTTTGAAAAACACGTGAAATATGTATTGCAAATGCAGAGCTGCATAACTTATTTTATTACATATATATAAAATACTCACCCTAACATTTATCAAGCATTTACTTTTCGGATGTAAGCATGTTTGTCACACATTTGTTAGAAAACATGCGTCGTTATTCCCTGTAGCTAAAATTCAAAGGCCGCTAGAACACGCCTAAGAGTAAAAAATGATTTAGCATTGCCCCATTCAAAACTAGCTGTACATCAATCAGGATTCTTACAAGAATGAATTTATTGTACATTTTTGTCGTTAAAACCAATGTGCATAGAAATGTACAATAATTTACCCAATTAGATTAAAGAATTTGACAATAAATTTATTAACGCACTTAATACAGAAGTGTTGTATTATTATTTGAAAAAATAAAATTCTATTAAATTAATGTTGTAAATTATTGGGAAAATGACGCATTGTAATAATGTAATAAAATATCTTAACTTTATATTATATAGCAAGTATGCAGGTAATTATACTACTTCAAGGTTCATGTACGAAACTAAAACATAAGTTTCGTACATGAACCACATGAAACAAGACATTATAAACGACATGAATGTGATAAAGAATTAAATACGACTCCCTCTATTCTTTCTATTTTTCCGGATCTGCGGAAGGAATGACGGTATAATTTAAAGGAATATCCTTTCTTTCAAATTATACCGTCATTCTTAGCGGCAAGCTGCAGCTCCGTACGTATTGCGGTTTCAAGACATCAATTTTGATTTCATATTTTTTCTTTAATTTGATAGATTATTGATCTTTTCCAAACATACATCACCTACTATGTTCTGAATAAAACAACTTTGGAAGGCATTGAAGAATATGCTGTTACCTTTAATAAGTTGTTCATAACCATTTCCTCGAAGACTTACGATGCGCTGGATCACAGGTCGAATTACCTCATATTGTACTTATTAGACTTTCCTTTAAGCTGGATATGTTATCTAATTCAACGATTATTTCGTAGAGCAGACGGCCAGATTTCGATAAAGATTACAAGATATATAAAGACGCTGTGGCCAAACAGGAGCTATTGCTAGAAAACTTCATGATTAGTGTAAACTTTTATGATTATTGTAGCTAGGGAAATTAGCTATTGAGTAGATAGATAACGTTTGCGTAAATAAGCAGTCACTAGATGTTAATATATATTCAGCTGCATTTCATTAGTCTGGAAACCGACCCTAATTAAATTATTATAAGGGAGTGCTGAATGATTATGAGTTGTTTTAATAACCAGTTTATAAATAAACGAGGGTGTAGCTACCGACATTATCTTAGGTACATTTTAAACTTAGACAATTTTATTTACAGTGTGTTAAAAAGTGCCCAACTACGGAAATAGCGTTACATCTACTGACGCGATTTGCTAAACTGGAATTAGATTGTCTGTACATAAATTATCAATATTTTGATTTAATTCGTCTCTATACAACTGAGCTAGAATCAATACGGGACAGGTAATGTAATAATATGCAAATCTTTACCCATCATTAATATAGAGGCAATGAATCAACGAAGCAATATACAGTGCACATTACTCGCAAAACAGATGGCCGTTGAGGCCGAAAAGTTCTGGACTGGCGACCACGTACCGGAAAACGTAGCGTTGGAAGGCCTCCTACGATGTGGACCGATGACTTGATAAGGGTTGCGGGAATCCTATGGATACGAGACGCACAGGACCGTTCATTGTGGCGACACTTGGGGGAGGCCTATGTCCAACAGTGGACGTCTTTTGGCTGAAATGATGATGATGATGATGAATGAATCCCGTTGTTATTAAGTAGCGTTGAACTCCCTTTAAAAATTAAAATTGAATAATTTTTATGTCATAATTAATCCTACTTCAAATATTTTATTGATCCTATCTCATTATTTTTTCAAATGTTTAGATATAACGAAGAAAGGGATCAGCCAGAATTAGCAAGAAATATTCCGCCAGTAGCCGGACGACTCATGTGGATAAGATTTTATGATAGAAATATTAAATTACCTATGCAGACCTTTAAACAGCATCATGAACTTATTACACACATGGTACTCACTATATTCCTATACTATACAGTAATGTATGACGCTACTATGGACATCTTCGCAAGTGCTGAAATTGAACTCCTTAACACTGCGGCTCGTTACCTGGGCCTCTAGTCTGCTATTACAATAGTGTCAGAATGGTCTATCATTTATTTCATAATTGTTGATTTTGACAAGTTTTGGTAATCTACTAATATAATGGTGTCATTATGGCTTTCCGATGGTCAACCACTGACACTCCATTAAAAGAAATGGAATAGAATGGTAATCTCGTACCTAATGATAAATGAATATCTGACGTATGCGGTAATCTGCAAAAATTTTGACATTTTCTTTGATCAGTGACCTACCATTACGACGTCATTTCGCATTTAGTGCTTTTAATAAGCTCGATATTGTCATTCTACCACAATTCTATTACAAGACCATTGACCGATCAATGATCGATCATTATGAATTAGCAGATTACAAACTTTTAGCAAAATGACAATGGGATCTTGTTGGAATGACGAATTTATAAAAATAGCAGACTTAGGCCCCTGGAGTCCATAGCCACTCCCAGCACAATAGCTCAATGAAAGTTTTGAGATATCATTGTAAATTTAATATTCTTTTTTTGATATTATTTCTCATTATTAGTGTAATTGTTATTATTTTATTTTTTTCAATCTTTCATTTTGACATTATTTTTATAATTATTATTTCTGACATGAACATAGTTATTATTTCATTTTATTTTTATTTTATTATCTCGGATGTGATTTAATTTTGATTGTTATTATTTTCATTTATTCATTAAATATAAGAAAATAATAATAATCTAAATTAAATCATTATAAATATTATCATTTTTATTATGTTAATGATTTCAAATCTTTTGTGTGTTTATCGATATTCATTAATATGTGCCTGTAATTTATATGTGTGGTGTAAACTGTTAGTGTAAATTGGCAATAAATAAATTAAATAAATAAATTATGAACTCTGTCTTTCAGATTTAAACTAGTTTATTAAAACTACTACTACTATATTATACCAATATATATTTTTACAGAATACGCAGCGATGCATAAAGTTGCACAATGTTATGACTATAGTATTCACAGAATATCAATTGATCTATCATTATTCTTGGTCCGAAAATGTGGGACAGGTATGAAATAAACAATGGCTTTTATATGTCATATTGTCTATGATCTGTGATATTTTCAGTTTGCATATTCAGACTGACTATTACATATTCAAACTGACTTCAAACTACAAATCTACCATCTGAGCACTGTGGTCTCATCCATAGAACGTAGCCCAGTCTTCAAGTTGTACTTAAAAGTTAACTTTAGAAGTCATGTCGATTAGAACCAGTCACTATATAATAAATTATTATAAACAATTAAGTTACTTGACGGAAGTACAATCAAAAGAAAAAATGATCTCTGCAACGTCGTACCACTGTCGTAGCTCTTTCGTAGCACTATCTTAGTATTGTCGTAGCACTATAGTAGCATTGTCGTAGCTCTTTCGTAGCAACAAATAATAAAATTTATTACGTAACTAGCTGCCGCCTAACGTTTCGCCCACGTGTAATTAGTACTTCTCATCTTTATAAATTACAGCCTTTGTATTTCTCCAGAATAAAAGCTATTTCGGTACCAAATTTTATCTAATTCCGTTCGGCCGTTTTAGCATAAAGTTTGTATATAGTGTATGTATAGTAACTTTAACCTTTAGTGTGATATAGGAGATTTCATAATTAGTTTATGATTTTAGTTCTAGGTTCATCTTATAAATATTTGCTTGATTGAGATCTAGTGTCAATACATTGGTGTGCTATTAATTTGTTGATAGTCTTGACCTATAGAGAATACATTGTTTATTTTTACGTTTATTATTCACTGAATATGGTTGTTATTTATTGTAATAAGTATTATTAGTCTTGTAAGCGTCAATTCGTCAGCCGGTAGGTATTTTAATGTGGGACCATCAAGCAACGTGATCACCAATCTTAGAATTTCGTAAATTCTAAGATTGGTGATCGTTAGGTAGATACACCTACACCTATTACCTACATGTATACATTCTACTTCAATTCCTTGCTTCATACCAAATGGTCTTTTTAAGTGGTGGTTTTATGACTTGCATTTTAAATAGATTAGCCAACTGTAGTAAAAAGGAGAGTTTTGGTGTCTATAGTGCAGTGACACTTGAGAATGTTAAAACCTCGTTAATATTTAAGGGTATTGTTTTTTCCTTTTTAGGTGCGACTGGGTTTGATTGCTCCAATTTTAATGCGTCATCCCAAGGCTAATATGTATATCATTAACTTCAGCATGTATATTCCGGAGTGTATAAGAGAGGTTGAATACATGTGGCAGTTGGGACTTCGTAAGTTTTTGTGAGACTACTAAACCTAAGTACTAATTTTATAAGTTGCTTTTGAAAGAACTGTAAATACCGAATTATATAACAAAAACGTACTTATTTTTTTGCCTCTTTGAACTTAATTAAAAAAGTAATTGTTAATTGGCACTTAAGTGACCCAACTTATAAACTCGAATTATATGATTAAGGAAGAAACTAGGGTGTGAGTCTTATGCAATTTCAACAAGAAATATAATAAGTACATATTAATTCTAACATTTGCTAAAATCACTAACGCGTATATATATCCAATAAATAGGTGGCTTACTCAGGAAGGTAAATTATGATTTTGATTCGTAGGTGTACCAGATGGCGCCCAAATAGTAGCATTTTGCAAAGACAAAATTTTAGGAAATTATGAAAAAATCAGTTACTTGGTTGAAAGAAACAATCAAATAAGAAGGTAATAAAATATAATTTGCAATATGTTACCAAGTGAATATTTATGAATAGTATAGCAGAGATGTTATGTCATCATCAAAAATGCCAAAAAACAATTATTTACCTTTTTTTTTTTTTTTTTTTTTTATGGTGGGAAAAAATCATGCATTGACATCCCCCGCCCTTGGGCGGAGCGGGAGATAGTGTCAGACTCTTACTGACTAAAAGACCCACCCCGTTCCTTCTAGCCTTCATACCGGGGCTCGAGCGCCCTTTCGGATAACCCTGGCCCCAGTAGGCTTCGACCCGGCTGGGTCCCTGCTGTTGCTGACAACTCCTTGAGGCGCGCGGGAACAGTGCGCGCCGTCGACGACTTGGGCTTGGTCCGGACAGTTACCGGACGGCCGGACAGTGAGCTACCCATTGCTCACTGTCCGCAAGCCCGCGTCTACGTTGGCCGGAAATCGGGATCAGAATCCCGGCGACGGCGGCGGCGATAACGCCGTTGCCTGATGCGTTCGGCCTCCTCCTTTGCGAGCATTACTGCTTCGCAGAAGTCGGCGACCGCCTGCCACTCCTCCTCGCTCCGGACCATGGCCTCAACCAAGGCCCGGCGCGAGAGGTCTCCGCCGCCGATCGCCCCCACGAGGGCACGGCGATGCTCCGCCCAAGCAGGGCACACCTCGACTGTGTGCTCCACCGTGTCCTCCGGGCGTTCCGCACAGTGGCGACACCCGGGCGTCACCTCCGCATGAATCCCGTGCAGGAAACTCCCGAACGAACCATGTCCGGTGAGTACCTGCGTCATGCGGAAGGTAAGGACGCCGTGAGGTCTTTCCAGCCACGCCTCAAAGAGGGGACTTACCGCCATGATTGTGGCGTGCCCAGCACTGGGTTGCGATAGTCGCTGACGCCATTTCACCATGAGATCCCGCCGGAGCTCTGTCCGCCATGCCGCGACCTGTCGCGGCAGCGGACTTTCACCCCGGCGTTGCATCTCCACGCGCATATCGTGCATGTGTGCAAGGACTGTTGCCTCCAGATCCCACGGTGGTAGGCCAGCCAGAAGGCTCGCCGCTTCGCGGGAGACCGTGCAGTATCCCCGCACCATCCTTATCGCCATGACCCTCTGACAGGCGTTCAGTATGGCCGCCGGTTGCTTTTTCAGCGACGGTGCCCACACCGGCGCCCCGTAGAGGGCCATGGACCGAACGATCCCCGCGTAGAGCCTTCGGCAGGAGGCATCCGGACCCCCAAGGTTGGGCAGGAGCCGCTTGAGCGCAGCCCCAGCCCGGTTGAGTTTGGGACAATTATTTACCTCACCAGATAATGTATTTTCACAAAGACTTCCCCTATTTAAGATTACATGCCTTTTATGTTTCTCGACTTTGTGGTTCTCTGATGAATAAGATTTTTTAATAGAATTATAATTGTAATATGTATCACATAATAAAGTACTCGAGAGCAAAAAAATCGCTCATAATAACTCTTTTTGTTAAGGCAGTTTTTGTCATGAATATGAGTAGTTATTGAAAACATGTCGTACATTAATTGAAAGCCTATTTAATTACCTTTCTAATGATATGAAACACAGTGTAAAAAATATCCTTGAAAGGGTTTAGAGCTCAAAATTCAAGAAATGGGAAAAAATACCAAATTTCACTTAATAAAGAATGAGAGTCAAACTTAAAATTCTTGGTCGTCCTGTTTGTCAATAAAGTGTACTCCCTCCTTTAGCCTTATTTACAGCTGTTACTTGATTTTTCATCAACCGTATTAATTTTACCATGAAATCTTAGGATATAACGTCCCACTTCTCGTCAATGACAAATTGAAGCTCTTGGAGGCATGGAGAGCCAGGTTTTTTGCACTAAGTCTTCTTTCAAGGTCATTCTAAATATGCTCAATTGGATTAAGATCAGAACTACGAGCTGGCGACGTTATCGCAATGATTCCAACGTCTTACATGTAGTCGCAAACTGTTCTAGCGACATGCGATCTGGTGTTGTTCTGCATTAAGGAAAAAAAATCTACCATAAGGCACACAAGTGGCTTCACATATTCTTCGCGCACTTTTTTGACGTATCATAAAGCCATCAACCCTCTCGATATCAGGCCAGTAATGGCCCAGTGATGAATACAATGTCAGTTTTAGTGTTCAACATTATGCCACCCTAATTCGCCTCCAAAACCCACTTCTTCGCTTATGCAGCATTGTTAAAATTGCCCTGATATCCTTCTGTAGACCCTACAGTATCCATCATGGTCATCCAAGACAATCTAAGTCATTCTGCACTTATCAGAAAACACAACAGCCTGCCATTTGGCATGCATCCAATTTAAGTGTTTCGTTGGAAATTATTGCCGGGCTTGTCAGTGAGCTGTGGTCAATTTGGTTCCATTTGCTGAGTGATGTGTAGTCAGGTCTGCTTCACCCAGTCTTTTTTAATCGTCCACTGATTTATACTGACATTGCGAACTTCTTAAAGCTTTGGTGTCAGTTCAATCGTGTACAGTAGCCGATTTTTCAAAGTACTTGTTACAGAAAAGCGATAATCACGCCCTGATCTTATGCGCCACCGGTCATATCCTGGTCGCCGAATATACCCAAAGGTCTCTTAAAACTTCTGGTATACCAGACGAACAGGAAACCAGCTAAAATTTAGCAATCAAGCGACTTCATTTTGATTATGGCCTGCTTTGGGCAAGGCAATTACTTTAACGGCTTCTGCGGCCTTGAACGGCTTATCCATATTTTTCCAGTAAATCCGTCTGTTTCTAATAGAGATGTTATCACGTTAACGGAAACTGATTAAAATTTCAAATAAGCACCCTTCATGTAGCTCCAGGTAAAGGTGCAAGTAGTGAAATGCAAATGGTTGAATTTGGGGAATTAGGTATCGTATCCCGCTGGTTTTTGTGAGTAACGTGAAGGTCAATGATCTTAATTTTGTGTTTTTATAAAGCTAATTTTGTTTGCTTTAATTTTGCTTAAAAGTTTGTACTCAAAATCTTTAGATTTAAGAAAAAAGCAGTATTAAACGAAATTACAAGCCATGTGCGATTTTTTTGCTCTCAAGTGTATATACATATTTATGACGCCATATTTTAGTTAGGAGTAGCCTTTATATATTATGTGTAGTTAGGTTTAACATAAATAATTTGTCAATATTTAAGTTTCTGAAGTAAACTGTTATAAGAATTATCATTTTAAACCTTTAAAAAAATTTAGGAGCATGCCAAAGCTGTATTTGCCACTACTTCGGGCCCAATTGATAAAATTAGAAAAGGCATTCCAGCCTGGTTTATCTACAATAACGTGGACTTCTCTCGAAATACCCTCCTATTGTGAGAGCATAGAAAAAGTACTCGACGAAGTGGATTTGTTTGTTAAGGAGGTATTAAACAACCTAGCACAAATACTTTTATATTATAATTACAATCAAAAAGTACTTATGCAGTTACATAATATTTGATTTGTAATTACAGGTGGTTGACCTGAAAGAAGCTCGCATTGATGCCATATTACAGTCCATAACTCAAACAATGCTCGTTTATTTACCTGAAAAGGCAGTTGACCCCGCTACCCTTTATGAGGAAAATCTTATGAGGCTTGATGAAATCGGTAAGAGAAAGTACTAACTATAAACCACGCTTTTTTGAGATGGTAAAACATCAAATTACTTCTCCCGCTCTAGGCTGAAACGACCGGGCGTGTCAGATATTTACTGAATAAAACTCATCTGTGTTCTTCATTTGCTTTTGCGTTCTAGATGCCACTCTTTCAAATGTCATCGCCACAAGCCACGCTTGCTGTCAGTATTATTTAATCTAACGACCTTACCATTATATTTTTTTTATAACTCCAGTGAGCATATCACCCTCCCCAAGTTGATTTTAAACTTTGTTAATGTTAAAAATCGTGTATTTCCTAACAAATATATTATTTTTCAGCTTCGGATATTCAATTAAAATCATCGAATGCTGAAATTGCAGTTATAGAGCTCATACACAAGTTTCTGGATAGTGTACCTTGTAAACAAATACAAGATTTGAAACATAATTGGTAAATATTTCATTATTGGTTCTGTATACCACATTGTTTGTTTGAGGCTATAAACATTCTGGGGCCAGGGTTATCCGAAACTAAGGGCGCTCGAGCCCCGGTATGAAGGCTAGAAGGAACGGGGTGGGTCTTTTAGTTAGTAAGAGTCTGACACTATCTCCCGCACCGCCCAAGGGCGGGGGATGTCAATGCATGATTTTTTCCCACCATAAAAAAAAGGCTGTAAACATTATATTAAGTATTAATTTTGTATAAACCTAAAAGCGACTTTGGAATTATAGAGCACTAATAAAAAAAAATAATATTTCGACTAAGTCCTAAAAAATAGTGTGAAGAATACTACGAGGCGGAAATATACGTATAGCTCCTTCATGCAAAAAATATGCATTTTATTAGATGTCGATAGTTACCTATGTTGGTTTTAGGTTATTCTACGACTTAAAGTCGAAATGATATTTTTTTTTATAATTAATTCTAAAGGTATGCATATATTTATCTTTTAACCGATATACAATACAATGTTTTCCCTTTTAAGGTTGGATATAGAAAAAGTTTTAAAACAAGTTACTTCGGCCACAAGAGTTTTTCCCGACGATGCAGGTTAGATCACCACCACTCTTACCTTTTAAATATCGTATAATTACCGCTTAGGTTCATAAGAGAAAAGGTCGAAATATCAACCAAGCACAAGAGTTATTTGTCTAACCAGTGGGTTCAAAATACCATATGTATGTTTTTGTGTTTGTTATTAGGAGATAGGTACTCGAGGTGTTAAGCCTCTTTCATCTCTAATTCCAGGCAGCAGTTACTATCATATTAATTATAGCAAAACAGGGTGGTGCAAAAGTTATAACCTACTTAAAAGATGCTTTTGTTTGTTGACGTCGAGTAGAAAACCGTATATTTGTTAAAAGTCACTGTTTTACAGCATTCATGGAGATAGAAAACACTGACCGATACGATGTTATACCGACTATCAACGATTGTAATGAATTGTTCGCATATTTTGCTACTAAGTGTTTGGAAGCACTAATTAAATGTACCAGACAAAGTCTTGATATGCTTCGACGACGAGCTTCCGTTTCCAGGTAAAAACGTGAATTAATTAAGATCAGTGACCAAACTAAATATACTTTACAAGTACCTAAATTTTTTCTCTTACCAGTTTTCTGACTATGACGACGGATCCAGAAGAACAAAATAAATTAAAACCTCTTATGTTAACCAACATGTACTTACAAATACCAAGAATACTAATAAAACCTACTTTGGAAGAGATACAAACTTCATTCTCTCAGGTAAAATTTCGCCTGATTAGGAAGAAGACAAATTTTTGCTTACCGCCGTAAGCAATAATTTGCCTTCATAAATGTTTATTAATAGTATCTATTGTATTAGATCAGTAGTTATATGAATAGAAAGTTGTATTGTTTTAAGAATGATTAGGTCATAAATATAATTTTTAGTTATGGAAGGGAAAACCTATTCCTGTGTTTTTCATAAACAGGGTCGATATTATCATATTGTAAGTATGATAGAGAGACGACATAATGTCCACACACTGAAGAGTGTAGTTAGATGTTACTTCCTATTCCTTCATGATATTTACGGAATTGCATGTTTAACATGCTCATAAACTAATCATCATGTGGTTTCTAGGTAGTATTAAACTGTATAATGGATATTCACCGTAATGTATTCATGTGGGGTCAACAAGAACAAATAAAGAAGGAGAAGTTGGCTGTCACAATACAGCTACCAGAAAAAGGGAGCGTCAGCGGTATGGCAAATCCGTCAGCAAGTTAATCAAAATTAAAACCTTCCAAGAAATTGAAAATGATTTATGTTGTTGGCAGGATTACGATCCGGCTCTGGTATTGGTGGAATTAGGAATTATTTCCGAATGGTGTCGGAGCATAAAGACATCGTCAGATCTGTGATGGCGTTGCAAGGAATGATGTATATGTACAAACCCGATATAGAAAAACTGTTAAAAGTAGGTGTTACTTCATGTACTAAACAGTATTATGACAGTAATTTACACCAGGTTGTTTAAAGAGAAATGAGTAAATTATACTGGTTAACTGAAAGTGGTTTTGTGTTTTAGATTTGTTTGTTTTTAGGGATATGAAAAATTTGATTATTTGTGGGCCGAGAGTCGAGTGCAACAAATACAAGAATTTGTTGACTTAAATCCTCTTAATGTCATAATTAAGGATATGTTTAACAAATATGATAAACAGACTGAAGAAGTGTCTAATTTACCTGACCGCCACATTATTGGTTCAATTCAAATAAATACTGGTATTGTATACAAAACTTTTACTCTCGTGTTTATAAAATTGCCCATATCGACATACCTATAATGTTTGTTCTATCTGGCATTTTTCAGAACGTATTAAATTAGCTTTGCATTTGGAATCTATTGAGTGGAAGAGAACGTTGGGAAGACTACTGTGTCATGCGTATAAGGAGCGAGTGGATCGGTTGATGCAATTCATTTTCGACCGCATGAAAACTATGAGCAAGAAAATTAAGGATCTGGATGACGTTAGAGTAGCCATGATGTGTCTCGAGCTTATTAGAGAAGAATTTATCGGGTTAATTGTTTATAATACTTACTAGGGTCAATTGTGATAATAAATAAACAGCGAAGAACCGAGTATTGTAGCGAAACTTGGGCAGGTTTATTGACCATTAGTGAACGTTTATATATATATATTTTTGGAGTTCGATTTAAGAAGACTAACATTATTATTTTTAGAATGGATATGGAAATAGACTTAGTAGAGGAAAGTTATGCTACATTTATACAATTCAACATAGATATACCTAAAGAAGATGCTCATATGGTGTATAGTTTACGGCATTCTTTTCAGAATATGTTATTGACTGTGAGTAGCTTCCCAGCATATTCTTTTACTAATGAAGTTTATATCTTAATCACACTACTTCTTTGCGTGTGATAATACACTCTGGAGGGTAAAACAGTAGCATCACAGGCCTGGCTTCTGTCTCAATCTAGGTCTTTTTATAGGTTTGTTGATGTATTAGAATTACTTTTTGTGCTATAAAACTGTGATATCGGGTATCTGGCTCACTCTGACGTGCTATTTTTATATTGTAGTCACAAACCGTACAACAGAAGATAGTAGACATGCAGGGTCCACTACAAACAGAGCTTAATGAAGGAGTTGCGACGTTCCTTGCAGACGTGCTCAAGTTCGATGCAGATTATGATGCATCTGGACCGATGACTCCCGGCCTGTCTGCCCGGGATGCCAGCGATAGGTATTGTAAGGCTTCAAATAAATACCGTGTTATTTTGATTCGAAACCGCACTAGTTATTTTCACTTTCCTGCCCTTGTCCCATCTTATTTGGGGCCGGCGCAACACATCATCAATACAATATTTTCTATAATTAGTGTCATTTTAACCTGATCAATATGTTTAAGACTATCAAATTTTTTGCAGGGTTATTCTGTTCCAATCAAGATTCGATGACTTGTGGAGGCGATTTGAGATGTACTCTAGCGGTGAAAAGCTGTTTGGTATGGAAGTCCAGGATTATCCGATATTGCATCAAAAGAAAAAGGAATTCAACTTATTAAACAAATTGTAAGCACTTTTCTTCATTCATCTCACGTGATGGTAAGCGATGATGTGGCCGACGATAGAGCACGCTTGCTTAGAAGTAACCTATTCACTCTTGACTTTAAGACCCCTAGGTTGCAGCTATCAGGAGACACAGACTCCGGCAGAAAATTCCACTCCTTAGCTGTATGCATAATGAATGTGTTTCCAAAAGGCTTTGTATGGATGGGTGGGAAATGCATCTTGTACCGACGACGCAACGCCGCCGCGCCGTACGTCTTGTGGTCCGATGATGGAACGGACTTGGTGGGATTAAATTGTGCAATTCCAACGCTCACTCACCGAAATGTAATCGATAGAAAACTAACAGGCCTGCAACTTGGCGTCGATGCTCAAGGCTTTGGAGCTTTGACTCGACAAGTGCATCATCACCGATGATCCTCTTGGTTCGTTTCTCAATAGACTCCAGGGCATCAAGCTGATACTTGGCAGACCAGTCCCAAAGATGAGAGCAGTATACGATCGAACTTGCGCTTGGTAAAGGTAGAGCAGCTGTTCCGGCGTGAAGTACCGTCTCACTTTAGCTAAGATCACCAGTTTTTTGAAGGCCTTTTGTGCTTTTGCCTTGATATAAGAGCCGAAATTGAGGGTAGACATTACCCCAAGAAGCTCAAGGTTGTCGTTTATCGGCACGGTTACACCCCGGAAAGATGGAGCCGGGTGGAATTGGCTCCGTTTGGCGGAAAAAAGACACGCCTAAGTTTTAGCAGTATTGAACTTGACCAGATTGGCATCGTCCTAATCGGATACTGCCTCCAAGGACAAGTTCAAGCGTTAAACCATAGCCTCCTCGGAAAACTTGTCAAGTAATTAATTATAAAAGAATACAATATTACCTAATTGCTTAGTGATGCTGTCTAAACTAAAAGTATTAATTAAAAAAATGATTGTTGCTAATAGCTCGTTCTGTCACTTTATTAGATACAGTCTATACTTGGCCGTCACAAACTCTATCGACGGTTATTTTGAGACACCTTGGGTGGATATTGATATTGAGCAAATCGTTGCTCAGTTGGCGGAATTTGATGTCAGGTAAGAACTGAATATGTACAGATATTCAAATAGGAATTAAGCGGGGTATCACATCAAGCTTTGATATTACTTCTATCTCCTACAAAAGTCATTAAGTGATGATCACTAGGTACAACTTGTTACGGGTCGTGTTACCACGAAAAAGAAGATAATTGAATCGAGACTCATGTTAATATCTATACATACATATAAATAAAATTGGAGTGTCTGTTTGTAATATTGAAATAACTGCTTTTTACTACATGCATATGAATATATATACATATGGTACATACACCAAAATAACATTATTTCCAATTTTTGTCTGTCTGTCTGTTGTCCGGGCTAATCTCTGAAATGGCTGGACCGATATTGACGGGACTTTTTTTTGGCAGGTAGCTGATGTAATAAGGAGTAACATAGGCTACTTTTATTTTAGAAAAAATAAATTTAATATCCTGTAGTCCACGCGAACTGTTATAAACGGACTTTGTAACGCATCAAATGCTGACTATGATAACAACCCCGCCGCTTCCATATTGTTACCAATATTACAAAAAGGCATTTCCATGTGCTCAGACAGACAGTCATAGCCATTTTCGTAATACATATTGTACATTCCGTGTCGAGAGTTCAGTTGTTGTAACCAGTGTGTCCTAGTGTAACCTCTGTTAATTAAATATTATTTTAGCAGCAATAAGTGTTTTTTTTAAAAGGACCCACGGATCGCCATCCTAACAACTTGGTGTCAGAAGTGGGATCCCAGGAAAATCGTTAAGTACTGGGATCCAATAGGTGTAGGCGTCGCGAATATTTCCACGTGTCTGCACCATTGTTGTTTGCTCCGTGGTCGAAAGTCCTTTGTGTCGTGGTCGACGGTAAATCTTAGGCTCCCTAAAAACGCCTAAGTCCGCGCTGCCGCTGCTGTGATCGACGATAAGCCTCCGCTGTGTAACGTGAGCCCGCATCACCCCCGAACACATCTGCTACCACGTGGTCGACGGTCAGCCTCCACTTTCGAGTGTGAGCCCGCATCACTAGGTCATCACAAGACCTCTGTACTGCATCAACATCTCACGCATGGGATTTGTGGCTGTCTCTCCATCCATCATCAGTCACGTGTTCTGAGCCCATCACGTGCAGGACCTGCCTGCAATACGACTCTCTGGGTCGCCAGGCGCTGGCGTCGCGTGCTTCGTGACGTCACCTTTCCAGAATGTTCACGTGTGCGACTGCTGTACATCTGCTAATGTGAGTTTTTCAAATATTATAAAAGTGCTTTAGTGAAGTGAAGTGCCGTTTCCCAAATATCCAAATCACTCGTATTTTATTAAATCAAAACTAATTTAGAAATTTACTGTGCACGCTTTGTTTTTATCTGATGTTCTGTAAGTGCTCTAAATAATAATCGTATTGTTATTTTAACGCCTTTAAAGAAAGAAAAATCAGAGGAAATCGCATTTTCATCCAGTTCAGAATCAGAGAACATTTCAGTAAAACATAAAACTAAAATGTCGGACAAAATCACCCTCAATGTTCTCACTAAATTCATTAAACCCTATAACGGGGATCGCGAGTATTTACCCGCATTTTTAACAAACTGCGAGAGTGCGATATCTATAGCAACTACAGAACAATAGAACTTTTCATGTAAATACATCATCTCGCAATTAGAAGGCAAAGCTCAGTTAGCAGCTTGCTTAAAGAAATTTGACGATTGGGCTGATATCAAACAGTTCCTTAAAACTACTTTTGGGGAGAAAAAACACTCCACACATTTATTAGTAAATTTACAACAATGCAAGCAATTGCCTTCTGAAGACGCGATGCAGTATGCTGTGCGTATAGAATCATGTTTAACAAGATTGCAATCTGACATCCATTATAGCTGCGATAATGATAAAGAACTTATAGGTCGATTAGCCGCTATGGAAGATCTCGCCCTCAATACTTTCTTGTTAGGGTTGAACTCCAATTTTTCGCATATAGTGCGGTGTAGGAATCCTAAGTCATTATCCGAAGCAATAACGCATGCCATTGAAGAGGAGAAAATATTTAATTTATCTAAATTAACCACGCGCTCTAATAAACAATGCACACATTGCAACAAAAGTGGTCATATCGCATCCGAATGTTATAAAAATAAGCGGTCTTCTCCAAATTTGCATCATGTAAATTCATCAGATAATTCCCATAATACTACTACTTCCAAGTTTGACCCCGAGAAATCATGCAAATATTGCAAAAAACGCGGTCATTTGATAAGCGAGTGTCGGAAACTTAAGGCAAAGAATTCACAGGCTAGTAATTCTACACCACCAAGTGCAAGTGCACTGAATAACAGTGATAATCGCTCTAATGTGCATCAAGTAGACATTAATAATTCCGATAATTTAGATTAAATAAGGTTGCGGTTTCGTGTCTACCGGAACCTTCAAATCATAAAAATGACACGCATAATTCTAAACAATGTGTTTCCACATTTTCTCTAACACGTGAGCAAACGCTTAATATAAATTATAAAGTTTCCTTACCTCACGTCTATCTTAAAACAAATTATAATAACAAGCCTTTATGCTTTCTAATTGACACTGGTTCCTCAGTTTCTATTGTTAAACTTTCAAGTTTACTTAATAAACCTGTGTTGGGCCCTGAAATTATAAAACTTAGAGGTTTAAGCGATAATGACTCATATTGCGAATCCCTTGGGACCATTAAACTAATTTTTGAACATGGCATTTCGTCGAAAAATATAAGATAATGTTCGAATATTTATTTCATAATATTAACAATGCGATCAACTTAAATTACGATGGTATTATCGGTAGCAATTTTATCCAACATTTTAAAATAGATATTCATTACTCTACCAATACTCTTAATTTAGAAAATTACAAAATACCTCTTGCTCTTAGTAAGCCATCATACGTTATACCCCCACGGTCAGAAACCGTCATTGAGTGTCCTGTTTCCAATCTCTCCGAGCTTGCTAATATAAAAGAAGGTTTGATCTTAGATCATGAAATTCGTGACGGTGTTTTCTTAGCAAACTGCATAGTGAGCTTAAAACCTAATAATAGAGTTAATGTCTCTATTCTAAACACCACGGAATATGAGGTCCCAATTGACAATTACGAAGTCAAGTTAACTCCACTTGACCCAACTGCCTTCTAAATTAGATAACACTCATAAGGAGTTTATTCACCAATTAGATTTCTCAAAAACTGACCGGCATAAAAGAGTTCTTGAACAAATAAGGTGTTCTCATTTAAATCCGCAAGAACATAAAGCTTTGATGAACTGTATTTCCAAATATACAGATATATTTCATCTCGATGGCGAAAACTTAACTCATACAGACGTAATTAAACATTCAATTAATACTGGGGATGCACCCCCAATTCTCGTCAAATCGTATCGTTTCCCTGAAGTGCATAAAAACGAAATCGAAAAACAAATTACAAAAATGCTCGATCAAAACATTATTCGCCCCTCAACTTCTCCTTGGAATGCACCTGTAGAATAGATGCATTAGGTTAACAAAAGTGGCGGATTGTAATTGACTATCGACGCTTGAACGACGTTACTGTATCCGAGGTTTATCCTCTTCCTCTTATAACTGACATCTTGGATCAATTAGGTCATTCAAAATATTTCAGTACTCTTGAATTTGGAGGCGACATTTTAAAATTCCTTTTCGGTACATTAGATGCTGACGACGCGAGAAAATACGACGAAGCTGTTAGCACTTGTCAACAAAATGAGCAGCATATTTATTCTTTAATGAAAGATAACATACATGTTGTGCGTTCTGCGATAAATAGTTTTAATGTTTCTATCCAAAAATTAAATAATAATGTAATTTTACTCAATAGGCAGATTGAAAAACTTAATTATATATTTGCAAGTAGTTCTAAGACAAATAACAACATATTGAACTTAGAAAAAATCAATTCTATGTTTAATATTATTGAAGGCTCATTACTGTCAATTTCCAATATTTTAGACACAATACTTAACTCAATTTTATTCGCTAAAGCTAATATTTTACACCCATACGTCATAACTCCCAAGAAATTATATAATGAGTTATCGAATAACAGTCAACTAAAGAGAACCAGCGAGTTCCCGGTTCCGCTAACATTGCAAATCATTCACACTATAATCGACTTATCCGAACTAACTGTATATTATTATAATAACAAACTAATGTTTATCATACAAGTACCATTAACGTATCCTATAAAGTTCAACCTGTACAAGAATTACCTACTCCACGCGATACAAATCAATATTTAACTTATGTTTTAATTCGTCCTTCAAAGTTATATGTAGCAGTAACGGATGACAAATTATCTTACGTCTTATTAGATAGCATAAGTGAATGTAAGCATGTCAATAGTGATTATATTTTATGTCCTTCACCATCAATTTTGTCAACGATTAACAATCCCTCATGTGAGTCTAAGTTACTAACCGAAGTCACCTTATCACTTCCTGAGATTTGTGACTCCAAAGTTATTTATGGTGATATAAATGTTTGGCAAAAATTAAATAACAACAGATATATTTATGTACAATCTAAACCTAATAAATTAACTGTGAAATGTAATAATAACATTACTGATTATATTTTACATAGAACAGGAATTTTATCTTTAGAAAGTAATTGTGTAGCATATTTTCAAACATTGCAATTTCATCCCTCAAATGTGTATAAATCTACTGTACCGAGTCAGATAATTCTGAATTTTGATCTGACCTTGGATGATTGTTGCAAGTATAATATTCTGAATGAAAGTACTCATTCTATCAATCCAATTAGCTTACCAAATATTGATTTAGAGTCATTGAAATTGGCTTCACACAAATTGGAAAATTTAGAAACCGAAATTCGCAATAGCGAAAATCAGTCCCATATTGTTAAATACTGTAATTATTATTCCGGGCTGACTTATGTTATAATATCAGCAATCATTCTTTTTATTATTTATAAACTGTATACCAAATGTTTCAGTTTTAGAAATTCCTCTTGTTGTATTCAGATTTATAACCAATGCTATAATACTAAAGAAAGGAGGAAAAACAATAATGTTCACTCATCCATAGAACTTACTGAAATTTCTGATGATTTAGAAAATGATAACAAATCTGTAAAAAGTCTTCCAAATATAGAAATTGGTAAAAATCAAGCCTTGTCCGGTTTAAAGAAATCAAATAGAAATATCAGTAACTTTTAATATTACTTTTATTTTAAATATAAGTTTCAATTTCTATTTTTGGGTTCAATAATTAATAATTATAGTATCTTAAATAAGTTTTAAAATTTAAGCACACTTTGAAATTAGTTAAGACACACTCTGTAACGTAACTGAGTTTTATTTACTAATTTACTTTTCATTTTAATATTCCTTCGCTTATTTTTAATTAAAATAAATTAAATAAAGCTCAGTCTAAAGGGGGGAGATGTTATAAATGGACTTTGTAACGCATCAAATGCTGACTATGATAAAAACCCCGCCGCTTCCGTAATACATATTGTACATTCCGTGTCGAGAGTTCAGTTGTTGTAACCAGTGTGTCCTAGTGTAACCTCTGTTAATTAAATATTCTTTTAGCAGCAATAAGTGTTTTTTTTTAAAAGGACCCACGGATCGCCATCCTAACAGAACGAAGTCGCGGGCACAGCTAGTCATCAGTATAATCCATAGTCCAACTTGAAACTCACAGATTGGTTTTTCAGTGTACGCGTATCTTCTGTATAACAATTTTTAAAATTAGTTTATTTTAGATGCCGACGGCTACCAAGAGGTATGAAGGATTGGCCGGCATTTATTGTATTGAAGAATAAGATTGACGATTTTAACCAAACTTGTCCACTATTGGAGATGATGGCTGACAAATCTATGAAGGAAAGACATTGGAAAAGACTGGAATCACTGCTAAGTACGAGATAAAGCTATATCATTGAATTGACTATATTATAGGTCTGCTTTACTGTGTTATTTTATTTCGATACATTTAACTGGTGCTTTTTTGTTTTATCCAGATTGTGTATTGGATGTAGAATCAGAATCATTTACGTTGGCAAAAGTCATGGAGGCACCGCTTTTGAAGTACAAAGAAGATGTAGAAGTAAGTAGTAAAGTTTTATTTGCCACAACTTCTTATGTCTAAAAGAAAATTAGAATTGCTTGTTTGAACTTAGTATATATATATATGTATTTAACGATAGCACCATGTTATTTACGCTCTTTGTTTTTTTTTTCAAATAAACGTCTTGTCTTAATACCACGCCCCTCAGGACATCTGCATTAGTGCGGTAAAAGAAAAGGACATTGAAGCTAAATTGAAACAAGTGAATGCAGACTGGGCTGTTGTGGATCTGACTTTCGCTAATTTCAAGAATAGAGGCGAGCTCTTGATCAAACCTCAGGAATCACTCGAAATCATCACTTTGCTAGAAGACTCTTTAATGATCCTTAACTCTTTAGCTTCTAACAGGTATACTTAAAGTTTACTATGAATTGTTTACTTACAATCAGATTTATGAGTAAAATTTGCTAAAATTATTTTTATTTTTAAATATAGATATAATCCGCCATTTAAGAAAAACATATTGCTGTGGATTAATAAACTGGTGAGCACTAGCGAGATCTTAGAAAAATGGCTTCAAGTACAGAACTTGTGGATGTATCTGGAGGCCGTGTTTGTCGGTGGTGATATCGCGAAACAACTGCCGGCGGAAGCCAAGCGATTTACGGTGTGTTTCTCAGTAATCACTAAAAAGTAAACTGTAAAGGTTAGCGTGGTCCTGACGCAGTTTAAGTTCCTAGCCACTCAGGTCACGTGCTTACGCTGAATTGACGCTAGGTGATCAGTACCTACAACTTTATAAATGCAATACTTTGTTGCGGCCATTGACCTGTGTGATGATCACCAATTTCTTATCTTACCTATATTTAGAGCAGAGTTAAAAAAAAAAAATTGTCAAGAAGTGAGGTATCTTTTTTCAGGCTATCGACAAAACTTATGTGAAAATAATGTACCGAGCGCGAGATATCGTCAACTGTGTAGAGACATGCACTTCAGATGAGACGCTGAAGCAGCTTCTACCTCACTTATTCGAGCAGCTAGAAGCTTGTCAGAAGTCACTCACCGGTTACTTGGAGACCAAGCGACTCATCTTCCCAAGGTTCTTCTTCGTCTCAGATCCAGTCTTACTGGAGATCCTTGGACAGGCTTCAAATCCTCATTCTATACAGGTTAGAAAACATACATAAAAAAACTATGTTTTATTACATGTTGCGAATTGTTATTATTTAACAATTTAGTGTATCTTTTTTCACTGCGATGACATATATGTAATATGTTCGTACGTTACGTTGACACATATTATAAATACGCACCGTTCGCGTTGCTTATTTACGATTTTTTACACCACCTGCTCGATAATGTCGTTTTATACGTCATACAAACCTCACTTAAAGCAAGTCATTCTATCCCTAGGGAGATAATACAGTATGGCCGATCCCTAGGGAATAATGAGATTTGAATATGGAACACCAAAAATCGTCAACATTGTGAATTAAAATGTACATGCATCGCACAAGTTGACTCGAAATTCAAACTGGCCACTAACAAAAAAAGAAAATAGAATAAAACCTGCTTACTGACGGGAGCATTATAGAAAATTGAAAGTATAGAATCTTGGAGCAGTGACTTTTGTTTGTTTCATAAACTTGTAAATATAATACTTATATTTCTATAGTATATGATTTGGTCGACCAAATTGTCTTTTAATTATCTCACAGATGGTGTAAAAACTAGAGTATGCAACACGGGGATAAAGCTGTCTTTGTCTTGGGCGGCTTGAATTCCTCACTTCACTCAGGTTTCTTTATTAACTCCCTCGCAATGCTCGGGAGTTAATTTTATAAGTCCCTCACTATTGTTCGGGATTAAAATCAGCAACCTTCGTTTCGTTCGGAATTCAACATACCGCCATCGACTTAAAGACACTGCTTTATCCCCTAGTCACATAAACTACTATTAAACGTCAGTTCCGATCTTGGAATATAAATATAACAATAAATTATTTTTTGGTTTGGTTCTTAAAATTAAATAACGATTACAATTAAATATATATATATATATATATTTTAGCCACATCTGCCAAGTATTTTCGATGCGGTGTACACAGTGGACTTTGATGATAAGGAGAACATAATAAATATTAACTCTGATAACGGAGAGACGATTCCCCTGGAAAGACCGGTACCATGTTTGGGGGGTGTTGAGGTAAATTTTGCGTCCATCGATAATTATATGCATACTATGTTTATGTCCAAAAGTATAATCAGTGCTCGACTTTTCTTATATGGTTTACAGATTAATAATAACTTTAGTAATACGTCACTGACTCTATTTAAACTAATTAAAAATTGTAAAGATTAGATTTCTTTACAATTATTAATAAATTATAATTTTGATATGAAATTAGTTCTTTCTAAAGCAAATTGTTATTTTGTATCCTGGTGTACTAACAATACAATATCATTGATTGAATTTAACATAGCGGATAATTAAGGGCAATTTATTTTACAGATTTGGTTAAACACTCTTCTGGATACGATGAAAGATACAATAAAAAATGTTATAGCTAACATAGCGCAGACAATGTCTGGAGATCCAGAGTTTGAATTTTTAGTCGGTTTTTGGAATTTTCCCGGTCAGGTAATACCTAATCATATGTAAAGGCCAATGCCAATAGGAACTTCGATTTAACAGACGGGTATGTTGCTGGGGAGTTTGTTGTGTCACTTTTTCTTCTCAGCTAAAACACCTTTCCGCTTAAGAAAATAGTTACTCATCAACGAACTGCACAGTAAAGGTGTATTCATACTGGGATAAAAATTAAATCGATACCGTAAATTTAAATTTTCGTAAAGGATATTTTGCCGAAAATTAGTTATATGTATATTTGGAATCAGCGTCGCGAGCTCTATCGATTGGTAGTATTAAAAAAATCTATCTCTAAAAAAAGCCTCTTACGACCTGGCTTTCCAACATCTATAGCGCGATTTTTTTTACAATTGGGGATGTATCGTAATAATACATTATGATGTAAGTGTGAAATGTTAGTGATTATAGTCGAAGCGGTATTTGTACCCAAGCCGTGGCGAGGGTCTTAAGAGAGCCGAGAACGGTAATCATTAATTACTCACGTGTATCATACGATGTTTTTCAATACACTTGTGAAGCAAACTTGTGAATTAAAACATGACTTTACGATCTGTATTGAAAAATATTTTTTCAATAGGGAGCGTAAAGTCATGGTTCTAATTATTTAAGAGGTCGTAATCCTCATTTTTGCATTTTACGTTTTATACGACATTATAAACAATATTTATAAGAGGTCGTAAACGTGTTATTTGATAATCGAAACTCTTACGACCAAATCTATGCTTTGTTTTAATTTTCGTAGTTAGGTCGTAATGGACATTTGTTTTATTTATTGTCTTATACGACCCTAATTTTAACAAAAACACAAATATAGTTTTTGTCTCGTTTTTATTGCCAACGGCGCAAAGCGCAAATTTATAAAGATATTAGCCACTTCTGGAGTAGGACTAGATACTTTGAAATATTACAATGTCACCTCTGTTTAAATTATGCTTCCTTAAGAACTCTAATCGTGCCGCTTCATTCTTCAAACATATGTACAGAAAAAATGTCTTCTACTGTAACACAGATTAAACAGTTTGGAGACTCCGTTTTCTTTATTAAGAAATTAAATTTGTTGAGCAGCATGTGGCCAGAGCGCAGCCTGAGAGCCATCACAACAAGTTTTCGATGCATTGTGGTGTTCACAAACCATGGTATATGGCGTGGTTCTCTTTGTAAGGTCGCGTACCAGGTTCCTTTTTCACGTGAAGTGTAGTACCACCAATAAATTAATAATGCAGTTACTAGACCATGAGAGTAATTTTAAACAAAATGTTGTGGCTAAATATCACGGCGCAAGGAAGGTGGACAAATTTCCAACTCTGAATCCATTACATGTATAATTTTGAACTCGGTCTAATTTTATTAAATGCGAATTAGCTGCACCGTGGTATAAAAAACTGCCAAAGTCTATCCTACTTCTAACCAGCGATAAGTACAGTCTGCAAAGATGTTCGTATATCCCATAAAGACCCAGCCAAAATTTTAAGTATATTAATTATTTTTGTGACTTCTCCCTTATTTCATTTATGTGTTTGCTACATATCAGGGATTGGTCTTACCATAAGCCTAAATATTTGATACAATTAACAACAGGGATTACAGAATTATTAATTGTCAAGCTTAAAGTATCCCGTCTTCCACCTCTACAAAAGTTGCAATACTTTGATTTTGTAGGGGGTATTTCCAGTCTAATTTGCCTCAACTGGTCTATTAACTGATTACTATCTGATTTTATTACTACTAACGTCACTTTTTTATTATTTTGAGCATAAATTACAGTTCTTGGTATTTTTATTTCACTTTATGTCGCAAGAAATCACAAAGACTCGGTCTGATCCAAATACGCGTGAAACAAATGATTGAAATTGACAAATGACATTTGAATTGTATTGTAAAAAAATACATGAAGAAGTGTCACTAATTTTCTTTGCTACAATAGCGGTAGAAGAAAAAATAAAACATCCGTAGGGTAGAAAAAAAAACTTAAACTTCTGTCACCTACAGGTGACACAGAGAATTGTCGAGTTAAGGCCCAGTTTTTTGATTCGTCAACCAATGGTTAAATATCCCTAATTGTATCCCTAATCCCTATTCTCTATTGTTAATCTTACAAATTTAATGGTCAAATAATTAGATCTTCAACTTACTTGACCATTTGTGAGACTAACATCTAAGAAAAAAAAACCGGCCAAGAGCGAGTCGGGCCACGCTCAGTGTAGGGTTCCGTAGTTTCCCGTCCGTCAGAATAAGTGTACCCCTTATGAGTTTAAAAAAATGCTTGCATATCCGATTATACTACAAACTTAGTCCAGAAATTATTTTGTAGAACCCTTTTGTCTTTTTTGTACAAAAACTGTTCTTTCCATCAAGTTCAAAATAATTTTCCTAGAAAGTCCTTATAAAGTTCTACTTTTCAGATTTTTTTCATATTTTCTAAACTTATGGTTCAAAAGTTAGAGGGGACACACACATTGTTTTTTACTTTTGGAGCGATTATTTCCGAAATTGTTGACATTATCAAAAAATGATTTTAGTAAACCCCTATTCATTTTTAAATACTTATCCAACAATATATCACACGTTAGGGTTGAAATTAAAAAAAAAATCACTTCCCACTTTACATATAGGGGCCCCCCTATATGTAAAGTACCCTAATAAAACATTTTTTTCAAATTTTTATTTTACCACTTTGTCGGCGTGATTGATATACATATTGGTACCAAATTTCAGCTTTCTAGTGCTAACGGTCACAGAGATTAAGCGAGGATGGACAGACAGACAGACAGACGGACAGACAGACATAGCGAAACTATAAGGGTTCCTACTTGACTACGGAACCCTAAAAATGGTGTTTTTACCTAAATTTGCAACCATTGATTATAATATTTAACCATTGGAGTTAACGTAACTACGGATCAAAAAACTAGGTCTAAGTTTCATAATAATAAAAGAGTGTAAATACTTGTCAGTAATATTTTAATAATAATTAATACTTCAGAATGTATATTTTTTGAGTTTTAAGCTCTTCAGGGCAAAATTTGTTATTATTTTGGTTATTTTAACTTTATTAAATTTCTGTCCCAGATCCGGAACAACTATCTGTAGGCCATATAAATCTTTGTTTCGTGCGGGAATCGAACCAACGACACTAAACGCGGCAGTCAATCGCTCCACCCTGTGCCAACCGTACATTTGGCGCATTTTTTTTTTGGTGGTTTGCTTTTTTTTCGGTTGGCAGTGCTTTTTTTTTTATGGTGGGAAAAAATCATCCAATGATAACCCCCGCTCTTGGGCGGAGCGGGAGATAGTGTCAGACTCTTACTGACTAAAAGACCCACCCCGTTCCTTCTAGCCTTCATACCGGGGCTCGAGCGCCCTTTCGGATAACCCTGGCCCCAGTAGGCTTCGACCCGGCTGGGTCCCTGCTGTTGCTGACAACTCCTTGAGGCGCGCGGGAACAGTGCGCGCCGTCGACGACTTGGGCTTGGTCCGGACAGTTACCGGACGGCCGGACAGTGAGCTACCCATTGCTCACTGTCCGCAAGCCCGCGCCTACGGTGGCTGGAAATCGGGATCAGAATCCCGGCGGCGGCGGCGGCGGCGATAACGCCGTTGCCTGATGCGTTCGGCCTCCTCTTCCTTTGCGAGCATTATTGCTTTGCAGAAGTCGGTGACCGCCTACCACTCCTCCTCGCTCCGGACCATGGCCTCAACCAAGGCCCGGCGCGAGAGGTCTCCGCCGCCGATCGCCCCCACGAGGGCACGGCGATGCTCCGCCCAAGCAGGGCACACCTCGACTGTGTGCTCCACCGTGTCCTCCGGGCATATTGGCTGTGCTTGTAAATAGATATTTTCCAAAAAAACTTGTCTTTTCATCTCTTATGATACTTGCTATGATAGTTCATTCTACATCCAAGCCTGGATAAGATCTTAGACTTAGGTAGAATTATCATTTATTGCTAATAATTTAGAAGGCTGAAGTTACTTTACATTTAATTATTTTTTTAGCAGACAGGTTTTTTTTATATAACAATTTGCTTATTTTAGACTTCAGTCTTATTGATGAACAATTTCTCCAAATAAGTTAGGACTGTTCTGATAAATATTGTTTGAGCTTCATTCACAATAATTTTAAAAACTAGTTCGTAGATAAGTTTACTAGCGAATTATTCTAAAACTTCAGTTGTTTTCAGCATCGCAACGATTACTGGTAAGTTAAATTTTAAAAAGTTGCATTCAATTTTGAGTTCCTATTAAAATAACATTTTTGATACTTTTTTTACTATTTATTTGAGTAATAAATAAAACATAATAAAAATAATTTTCATTTCACTTGGTTTTACTACCTATTGTAGTTTCTGATTTAATTGACTTGTACTACCCATTGATGATCAAGATTAGTCCTTTACGACATATCTGACTTTATCAATACCAATTTTTCGTGGCTGTAAAGTACTTCAGTTAATTTTTTTTGGGCTGTAAAGGACTCTCATTGTGGAAAATAATTAAGTTTGGTTAATTTTGTTAATTTGTATGGATAGAACATGAAAAAAATAGTTAGGGTTTCTTTTGACATCATGAACACTTATGCACTTTGCTTGAAAAAGATATAAGAAAAAAAAACAATTTATTTTTTTATTTTTTTGGCTCTACTGTAAACTCGTGTTTTGTCCTTTACTACAATTGAAATTTCCGGTATCGAAATAATTAATATTTAGGCAAACTTTTTATACGCTATATTTTTTTTTTATGTAATTTAGTAATTATTTTAAAATTTTGTTTTAAACATCAGAATGTTCACTTCTATTTTTATGAATACGTTAAGTATTTATTTTTAAAGTTGACAAATGACGTGTCGTTGGCTTACTTCAACTGGTCAATGTGAACATCGCTTTATAATTTACACATGATCTAGGTCAAGGGTGTGGTTAAGATGAGTGACAATGATGAGTCACTATTTTCTTAATGTGAATATAGCGTTTTGTGTAAGACATTGACGATCAAAGAGGGGAAGAAAGCGGAAGAGGGAAAGGCTCTTAGCATGTTTTGAATAATCAATTATATACACTTGAATTTATATAATATTATTCAAATATATGCAAATTTTCAACTCGTCAAATAAATATAAATATAAAATAAATATCATGTGTTTATCAATTTCAAGGCTGGTTTACTTGGTATGCAAATTCTTTGGACAAGTGACGCCGAGTACGCTCTTAAAAAATCAAGGGTGGATCGTTTTATTATGAGGGCTACAAACCAGAAAAACCTAGATCTTCTGAATGGTCTTATTGATCAAACAGTTAAAGATTTAGCTCCTTTGGACAGAACGCAAGTGGAGACTATGATCACCATACACGTACACCAACGGTAAATAATTTAATAAATTACTTTATTTCTCCCCTGAATACCTTTATTAAACATTCTTATTCTTATGACTTACCCAAATAATGACTAGATTAAGATATAAAGATAGATAAGAGAAATATTATAGGCTATTGATATTTTATTAGAGAGTTTCCACTAAATCAATTTTTGAATATTCTAAGTTTATTTATATAGGTAGATATTTTTGTTTCATAACAGGGATATATTTGATGACTTGGTGAGAATGAGGATAAAATCACCCATAGATTTTGAATGGCAAAAACAGGCCAGGTTTTATTATTCTGAAGATACTGATGACTGCATTGTCTCTATAACTGATGTGAATTTCTTATATCAGGCAAGTAATTTTATCTAACAAGTATTATGTGTTGAAATATTTAAAGACCTTGGAGAAATAATATGTATTTACTGGCGTTTAAAGAAGCGTTTTTAGAACCTCATTTACTTATGATGTCTCATATTTGTTTGAGTTTTACGAGATGCACTTTTTGTTAACAGAATGAATACCTAGGCATAACAGAACGCCTGGTAATCACGCCTCTGACAGATCGGTGCTACATTACGCTGTCACAATCTATCGGCATGAATATGGGTGGCGCGCCCGCCGGCCCCGCCGGAACAGGCAAGACTGAGACCACTAAAGACATGGGCCGCACCCTCGGCAAACTAGTCATCGTCTTCAACTGTTCCGACCAGATGGACTTCCGAGGTACAGCTAATCACTGCCCTTGATTTTAAGCAGTCTCTATATCAGCATTTGTACATGAGAATCTTAACCAGAATGATATTGGTCAGGTTTGGGTCGCATCTACAAGGGCTTGGCACAGTCAGGCACGTGGGGCTGCTTCGATGAGTTTAACCGCATTGAACTGCCCGTGCTATCTGTGGCCGCGCAGCAGATCTACATCTGTCTTACCGCAAGGAGGGAGAAGAGAGATTTCTTCATATTCAGGTACAAATATGACTATACTGATGCAATGAATTGTCATTAGTAGACAACATCGGTACACTATATGAACGTTCATAGTTTCACTTTTTAAGAGTGATTTTAGAAATCCATGTTTAACCATAATGAAATTAATAACAAACTATAACTATCAATAAAACCTTGTTCTGTTACTTTTGTAGCGACGGTGACACAGTTAGCTTGAATCCAGAATTTGCCTTCATTATCACCATGAACCCCGGCTACGCCGGACGTCAGGAGTTACCTGAGAACTTGAAGATTCAATTTCGCTCTGTTGCGATGATGGTCCCGGACAGGCAGATTATTATCCGTGTCAAGTTGGCCAGCTGCGGCTTTAAAGATAACATCGTGCTAGGTACCTGATTATACCCATTTCTCTTATTCTTGTTCAAATACAATCAGTTTTTGTGTGATTCCTGTTTTATCGTCATAAGTTTTAGAATTTCTGACAAATCGCCATCTAAACACTAGTCTTCCATTTATGTTCTACTCGTACCAGAGTTGCTGTGGGTACTTCAACAACGTACATGCGTAATGTAAATACGTGCGTTAAGCAGGTGTAACTTTAATCGATCAATAACTTTACAGCTCGTAAGTTCTTTACGTTGTACAAACTGTGCGAGGAGCAGCTGTCGAAGCAGGTGCACTACGACTTCGGGTTGCGCAACATTCTGTCCGTGTTGCGGACTATGGGCGCGCAAAAACGAGCGAACCCGGACAACACCGAGGAGAACATCATGATGAGAGTACTGAAGTGGGTCTACGTAACAATAGCTTGCATGCACCTACTTACTTGCTTAAATTACATTCTGAAATAATGTTGTAAATTTTCAGAGAAATGAATGTGTCTAAATTAGTAGACGAAGACGAGCCACTTTTTATATCATTGATTGAAGATTTGTTTCCCGGAATTAAACTAACACATACGATTCAAAAGTATGATAAGATGGGATGTAACGACTAACGGAATTTAATCCTTGTAATTGGTGTTTTTGTAATTAATGTCGATTATTTCAGAGTTATCCAAAACGCTATAGCTGTAGTGACGGAGCGCATTGGCCTTGTTAATCACCCAGATTGGAACTTGAAGATAATACAGTTGTATGAAACATCGTTAGTGAGGCACGGCTTGATGACGATGGGCCCGACCGGCTCGGGCAAGACAACTTGCATCCAAGTGCTTATGGCGGCGCTCACTGAACTAGGGAAACCACACAGGGAAATGAGAATGAATCCTAAGGTAAATGCTGCTGCAAAATATATATACATTGCCCACTGGTGTTAAACTCTCAGTTACAAAATAACAGGAATATTAAGAAGCAATTGATGTTTAAATTAAAATAGAGTTTATAACTTTGTGCCTACAGATTTAAACCCTACCTGAATCTGAACTAACAACTTTTAATATTTTTAGGCCATCACAGCGCCCCAAATGTTTGGACGTTTAGACGTAGCGACAAATGACTGGACTGATGGTATATTCTCTACTCTTTGGCGAAGAGCTCTCAAGGTTAAGAAAACGGATACTACTTGGATCGTTCTAGGTAAATATAAAATCTACGACAAAGTTTTGAAGCTATAAGCTGAAGTTAGATAATTTCCAAACATATTGTTTTTTACCAGATGGTCCAGTGGACGCCGTGTGGATAGAGAATCTGAACTCCGTGCTAGACGACAACAAGACGCTGACGCTGGCCAACGGCGACCGCATCCCGATGGCACAGAACAGCAAGCTGGTGTTCGAGCCGGACAACGTGGACAACGCCTCGCCCGCCACCGTCAGTCGGATGGGCATGGTGTTCCTGTCTTCATCGGTGCTCAAATGGCAACCAATACTCGAGGTTTAATTACTGTGACTTTTTACCGGTTTCCACCGATGTTACAAGTTCAAATGGTGAATTATCAAAACTTTGGCGAGATTATTATATTAATCGTAGTAGGCCAAGTTGATTTTTATCAGGAAGTCAGGATTTTATCAAATGTAGGCATGGAATCTGGGTATATTGTGAAATAACATTACACCATGGTTAGATAATTTTCTTTGATTAAGGTAATTAAACTTATAAACGACAGCAATATGAATCGAGAACAATTTCGCGACTACGACTTATTCTGGAAGCGATCCAGTATTCATTGGGTACTGTTTTGCACGTGGCGAGCTAATACTGCGGTACGGTGAAATTGAACTGTAGTTCTGTTCAAAGGGTGCGATTATTTCCGATTATTTTCAAAATCTAGTACTGTTGACCGCATATTTATTAACTTTTTGATATTAACAGCGCTGGTTGAAAACACTGGAACCGAAACAATGTGATATATTACGTAAAGCTTTCAATAAAGTATACGATGAAGTGCATTATTATGTTCAAACAAAACTAAAGACTAAAATGAAGCTTCTCGAAGCTATTTATATCAGGTATGTTTATTGTATTTCTGTACATATTTTCAAAATCGTTCTTACAATCACGATTACGACTAACGTTTTAAATCGTTTTTAGACAATGCATAGATGTACTTACCGGGTTAATGCAGATTGAAATACCTGGTGGCAGTGAGTAAACGATGTTTTTAAATTTCGTTCAGTTTTAATAGGTTCTGTTTGGCTGTGGCAGATTCTGAAAAAAAAAATCAGTGCGTGCCGCTACAGTAACTTTTACTGTTAGTTTCTTTTTTTGACCTATGTTAAGTAATTGCATATCAATTGTAATAGTATAGATTTATGAGTATTTTATTTTGAATAGAAACGTAGGTATATGCAGTTTTTCTGGTATTGCATAATTATGTTGTTAGGCGGCAGTGACCAGTAATTGTTAGTTGGTTCGGAGTGCTGGTCATTCTATAACATAAAAAGACAATGCATATACTAAGTGCATTGAAGACACGTACAGCCCGTGCTTATTTTACAGGGGCTCACACAGACCGCCATCTAGAGCGGCTATTCATATTCGCGATGATGTGGTCACTGGGTGCTGCGTTAGAGCTGGATATGCGCACAAGAATGGCCGAATTCATGATCAAGCTTCCCATGAAATTAGATTGGCCGGGAGTCAAGTCCAAGGAGTGGATCATGCCTTTCGATTACATGGTCAATATTACTGGCGCTTGGGAGCACTGGTAACAAGTTATAAATGATTGTTAACTGGAAAAAGATAGATGGGAATTTATTTAGATCATTGTAGTAAACGGGTATTAATTTTGTCAGGTCCGAGAGCGTTGAGCCATATATTTACCCACCTGACAGTATACCGGAGTACGCTTCAATACTGGTGCCAAATATCGATAACGTGTGCATTACATTTTTAATCGATACCATCGCTAAACAGGACAAAGCGGTGCTTCTAATCGGCGAACAAGGCACAGCGAAAACAGTCATGTTAAAAAGTTATATGTCAAAGTATGATAATGAAGTGAAATTATTTAAGGTGATAAACTTTTCATCTGCTACTACGCCGAATATGTTCCAGGTGAGTTTTCTTAAATATTTATATTATATTAATTGCTTATCTAATGCAAATCCTGCTTATTCTAAAGAAATTAAGACGGATGAGGAGTATAAATACATTTGATTGGCCGAATCTGTAATATCAATAGATATAATTATATGAGCCGTTCAGTTGTCTGGTTGCAAAGTCTAAAAAAATACAACTATGATAATATGTTATGAAATATTCACGTTGGGGTCACCAGTTTAAAGGCATGCGGAACGGTGTGTCTCACACCTTTGAATAGAGAATCCTCCGACCAGACAACACCCGTCTGGTCGAAGGATGTCTGATTTGGGCGACTGAATTTCGAGCTGTTGTAAACGTTCAAATTGCGCAGAGAACTCTAACTGCGCGATGCAGGATTTTGTAGTATTAGTTGATATGTGGCGCCATATGTAGATGTCGCTACATCCTGTTTAGGAAAGTTAAAACTTAAATGGTAGCTCTAGTTTCTAATCGTCTTATACAGACTAGGTTTTTTTTTTGTAAAAATCTTAATAATAACTTTAATAACGAAAACCTCCAAAACAAACAGTTTTCCAGTATCTTGGATAAAAGTAAATTTTCCACTTATCTCGCGTCATAATTTTGGTTTTGGTCGCAGAGAATTGTCGAGTCGTACGTGGAGAAGCGAGTAGGTATGACGTATGGGCCCCCTGGAGGTCGAGCCATGACTGTGTTCGTGGACGACATTAACATGCCTGTGGTGAATGAGTGGGGCGATCAGGTAATGGAAACGTTAAGAATACATTTAGAAAAATATTGCTAACTAGCTTCTGCCAGCGTCTTATCCGCAAAACTTGTGTAAAAATAATTTATAGCCTTTAGCTTAGCACTTAGGGATAGTGCACATATTTTTGAAAGAATTTATAGAATCGGTTCATTAGTTTCAGATTAGTTTATATAGTATCAGTATAGATTATTGTCGTTTTCCATACTGTATTCACATCCGCACTTTAACCGAAACTGCTTACCGAAGGTTTTGCTACTAAAACTGTCTGTGTTTTTCTTCGATTTGCTCTTGACTCGAACCGCTGGTATTATTGTGACTGGTTGTAAATAAAAAAAAATAATACATTTTCTAGGTATTTTCAAAAGTAATCTATGAAGATTGAAAAAATATTTACTTTTAGGTAACAAATGAAATCGTACGACAAATGATGGAATGTGGAGGTTTCTACTCTTTAGATAAACCGGGAGATTTTATAATCGTTGCTCAAATACAGATGTTTGGTGCCATGATACATCCGGGTTGGTATAGAAAGCATAAAAATGTCTAATAAAATCGTAAAAAAATCTGCTCCAAACCGATTGGCTTATGTATAACTTTTTTTCCTCAGGTGGTGGCCGAAACGATATACCTCCACGGCTAAAGCGACAATTTAATGTCTTTAATTGTACGCTACCCAGTAATGTTTCCATGGACAAGATTTTCGGTACATCATCTAGAGATAGATAAATATTCTTTATTGTACACCAAAAATAAAAATTACTTCAGGAACTTAAAATTAATAGGGTGTCACAATGGGCGGTCTTATCGCTGAAAGCTAATAGTTACAATCAATTTATATTATTTACTCTTATCATAATAATAATTATAATTATGTATATCATAATAAGATAACATAGGTTGTAGTCTCGTATACTGCCAACAAGCGCAAAAATGTTAATGCCTAACAAATTATTACATTTAGATCAATTTTTCAGAGACCATTAGTGCTGGTTACTTCTGCAATACCCGGTTTGATAAATTAATTGTACAGTTTATGCCAAGACTCGTGCGTGTAACTCGTATTATTTGGCAGCAAACTAAGGTAATGTATTTTTTACAATACAGGGTTATTTGACTTGGTTTAATTTGACTGATTTAATAATTGTACAGGTAAAAATGTTACCAACACCAGCGAAGTTTCATTATGTGTTTAATCTAAGGGATCTGTCTCGCATTTGGGAAGGTATTCTGTTTATTAAGAAGGAGGAGCTTCAATCTATTAATATGGCTTTAAAACTATGGTTCCACGAATGTTTGCGAGTTATTTCTGACAGGTAGATTTAATGAGTATAAATATATAAAATCATTAAATATTACAGTTAATGCAACCAAATGATAAAACTGTTTTGTTACAAAACCTTTTAGATTTACTACGTTCATTGATAAAGAGTGGTTCGTGGCAAATTTCTGGAAAACGGCTGCAAAAGAACTACCGGACCTAGTTAGTGAGTTTCCTGACCAAGAAAGCTACTTTGTTAACTTCCTGCGTGAGCCGATCGAACCAACCGGCGAAGAAGACGAAGATATCAGCCTTGATGCGCCTAAAATATATGAGGAATTGCCTTCGTAAGTTATTGTCGTAGTTTGTTCTTTGGTACAAATATCTTATAATGTTCTGGTATTTTCTTTAGCTTTAGTAATTTTTAAACTGTTTAGTTTTTGAACTAGAATTTGTTCATGAATACTATCTCAGTTCTGACTAGCGTTTGTAAAGAAGTAAGTGTTATTAGCAAAAATTTTAATCCTGTCCCGAGATTACACGTGCTGCGTCTTTTCAGTTGGGAATTCGTACTCACGAAACTAGCAGGGTTTCAAGTACTCTTTAATGAACAGATAAGAGGAGGTCGTCTGGACCTTGTATTCTTCCACGATGCGATGGTGCATCTATTCATTATATCTCGAATCATTAACACTCCACGGTAAGCTGAAATTCTTTCGATATTGACATTTTAATTGAAATAATTATTTTGGCCATTGAATCTGACCTTTTTTTTTCTTAGTGGCAATGCATTGCTTGTCGGCGTCGGTGGATCTGGAAAACAAAGCTTAACAAAATTAGCTTCATTTATAGCTAACTATTCATACTATCAAATAACTTTATCCAGGTAACTGAAATAATTTCAAGTTTGTAATATCTGAACAAAATACCCTCTGATTATGGATTACGAGCTTTATCCAACGATTTCAGATCGTACAATGTCAACAACTTTATGGATGACATAAAAGTGCTGTATCGCGTGGCTGGCCTGCAGGGGCGCGGCATATCCTTTATATTTACTGACAATGACGTCAAAGATGAACAGTTCTTGGAGTTTCTCAATAACATAATGAGCTCTGGTGAAATCGCCAATTTGTTCCCTAAAGATGAAATGGGTAAATTAAGTGCTTTGGCATTATTATAACATTAACAAATGATTATCATCCATACATATTCATAGATGCGAAAGTAACTCTGTCTATTACTTCTTTATGTCTTAACGGCTGAACAGATTTGCATGAAACTTGACACACAAAATTATGTTCTATACAGGGACAAGGCACTACCCTACCTTTTCCTGGAATAGAACATATTTATGATAGTTTTATCTTAAGTGTATGTTCTTTTGGAATAATTTTTGAGTCTCAAGCAGGCAAAGTCTCGGGGGGACAAGTGTATTGTCTATTTGACCCAATAATGATCGAATCACTTGAATAAAAGTCATACTTGTTTAACATTATATGTGAAACTTTCTGAAGAATGTTTTATAATGAGTACATATTAGAGTTTCATAGGTAGTTGATGTTTACATCGATTAATACATAAAATAATACTAGATGAAATCCTGAATGAGTTGACACCTATAATGAAGCAGAATGCACCAAGAAGGATTCCAGTTCCAGATATATTGTATGAATACTTCATCATACGTTCCAGAGCTAATTTACACGTTGTCTTGTGTTTTTCCCCGGTAAGAAGTGCTAAATTTTCAGTACAGACACAAGTATACCTCAATATAACAGTTTGGCTGTTAGATGCGTTAAGACCTTACGGTCGTTTCATCTCCTTTCCTTATTATTTATTTACATTACCGTAAACCTAAACACGTACCTTTTAAGGTTAATGTACACTTATCTGAACCTAACGCGCCAAACGAATCAAAAGAATATATCTTTATGCTAGAGTCCTTCTAAATTCGGACGATTCGACGTGGTCAGATGTTCGGGGTTTCATTAGATTTCATACATAATATAAAGAATAGGGTAGTGTCCAAGGTCAAAATAATTGTATTTTATTTAGTCCGTATTTTAGATTATAAAAAAATATTGGACACGTGTTTTTTCTTTTTTTGATTAAACAAAAAATAACAAAGATGTAGCCCATTGAAGTTATGTGTGACGTCACCCCGTGTGAAAAATGCAGCACGGCGGTGGCGTGACGTTAGTCATTTTTGGTTCAATTTACAAATAAAAAAATACGTGTCCCTTATTTTTGAATAATCTAAAGAAGTACTAATTACATTTTTTACGGCAACTAGCCTATTCTAAAATTATTTCCTTTCTATTCGTTCGGCGCGTCCGGTTCGAATAAGTGATAAAACGTATTTTCGGAAAGCTTTTTTCCGAAAATACGTTTTATCATATTTCATTATTACATATTTCACGTGCGATAAGTGTATTTTTTCACACAAAATCTATTGTACTAGTAATTTATTCCTCAGATAAGAAAATTTTATCCTTTTATTTTTAATTTAATTATAGCTACTGGTTTATATTATTGTATAAGCTGTGATAGTTTGATGATATATTTACAATTAAAATTCAGTAACTGGGTGCGTTTTCTTATAGGTGGGTGAAAAATTTAGAAGCAGAGCTTTAAGATTCCCTGGCCTCATATCTGGGTCTACAATGGACTGGTTCCAAAAATGGCCCAAAGAAGCACTTATAGAAGTAGCGCACCACTTTTTATGGGAGTTTGAGGTATTGTGGTGTAATAATACTTTGTTTTCAGCAAACTTTTCAGAAATCTTACTGTTATTATCATCATCATCATCATCATCATTTCAGCCGATACACGTCCACTGTTGGACATAGGCCTCCCGCAAGCGTCGCCACATCGAACGTTCCTGTGCGTCTCACATCCATCGGTTTCCCGCTACCTTCACCAGGTCATCGGTCCACCTTGTAGGAGACCTTCCAACGCTGCGTCTTCCGGTACGCGGTTGCCACTCAGAACCTTTCGGCCCCAACGGCCATCTGTTCTGCGAGCAATGTGCCCTGCCCATTGCCACTTAAGTTTGGCAATTCTTTGTGCTATGTCGGCAACCTTAGTTTTCCTGCGGATATCTTCATTTTTTATTCGATCACGCAAGGAAACCCCGAGCATAGCCCTTTCCATTGCTCTTTGGGTGACTTTAAGCCTTCTGATGAGGCCCATTGTGAGCGACCACGTTTCGGAGCCATATGTCATCACTGGCAACACGCACTGGTTAAAGACTTTCGTCTTGAGACAATGTGGTATGTTAGACGAGAAGATACCGCGTAGCTTCCCGAACGCTGCCCAACCGAGTTGGATTCGACGGTTGACCTCTTTCTCGAAGTTAGACCTACCCAACTGGACTGTCTGTCCGAGGTAGACGTAATCGTCCAAAACTTCGAGTGTAGAGTCTCCGACTTTGATAGGAGTGGGCGCTACATGGTTGTTAATCATGATTTTGGTTTTATCCATGTTCATTTTACGAGTAAGATCCACTCTTAGAGAAGCTCTACTGAGGTCATTGAGCATTGTGCTGAGCTCCTTCATAGTCTCCACCATGACTACTATATCGTCGGAAAACCAAAGGTGAGTGATGTACTCGCCATTGACATTAATGCCTAGTCCACTCCAGTACAGAACCTTGAAGCTTTCAGGAGCTCAGCCGTAATTCCGTCCTCACCCGACGCCTTGTTGTTCTTCAACTGCTTCAGAGCCATCCTAATCTCGTACAGGCTGACGTCCGGGATATCTTCAGTGTAGTGTCGAGTCAATCTAGCTCTTGGGTCATTTGCCAGATTTGTAGCGGGTTTGGAGATTGACGTGTATAACTGTCCATAAAAAGCCTCGATTTCTCCCAGAAGCTCCGATTTGGCGGATATGACTATGCCATCTTCGGTCTTCAGTTTCGTGAGCTGGCTCTGCCCAATAGACAGATCCCGTGCAAAAACTTTGGAGCCCTTATTCCGCTCAATCGCGTCCTTAATCCTCTCGGTATTACATCGGCGAAGGTCGCGTTTCAGAGACTTCGAGATCTGTTTATTGAGCTGCCGGTACGTGCACGCATTATCTGAAGACTGCAAAGTCATTTCACGCCTCTTCTTCATGAGCTCGAGAGTTTGATCCGTGAGCCTGTTGGTCTTACTTGTACGAGTCTTAAAAAACCGAGACCCGACTGTATGGACAGCTTCCACGAACCCATCATTATGTTGGTCCACAGAGCTTCCTAGGCACTCAAAACGGTTTTGAAGTTCGAGCTGAAAACTCTCGGAGTTTTGGATCTGGATCTGTGCAGGACGGAGCGTAGACTTCATCAGTCGAGATGTTTCAAGCTTGATATTCAATGTGCCTCTTACCATACGGTGATCACTCCTGGTTTTCACCGCATTGATCACAGAGACATCATTGAATATTTGCTTCTTCGCCGACATGATGAAGTCTATCTCATTTTTAGTTATACCATCAGGGCTTTGTCAGGTCCACTTCCTGTGCTTATGCTTTCTGAAGAAGGAGTTCATCATGTAGAGGCCCTCCTTCTCCAAAAAACTAGCCAGTAGGTGTCCCCGGCGGTTCCGATGTCCAAATCCAAATTGCCCCACTCGCAGCTCATCACCGTCTCGTTTGCCTAGTTTCGCATTAAAGTCCCCCATGACCACGGTGAAGTGAATCTTAGAACCATGCATGGCTCTGGATATATCCTCATACATGGACTCCACTTCGTCATCGGGATGTGTCGAGGTCGGGGCGTAAACCTGTATGACCTTCAGCGAATATCTTGATGATATTCTGAGTATCAGGTACGCCACCCTGGTCGACACACTCTCGACTCTCACCACATTGTCCACGAGGGACCTGTGGACGATAAACCCGACACCACCCTGGGACTGCTGATCACCCTCCCGGAAGTAAAACAGGTTACCGGATTTGAGAATTATCGTGTCCTCCCCCTGTCTTCGGACTTCAGATAATCTCACAATACTCCATCGTAACCCACTCAACTCTTCCTCCAGTTCGATGATCTTCTCGTCGGACCGGAGTGTACGTACGTACACTCCGGTCCGACGAGAACGAGGTTGCCAGGTCCAGTCGTCGACGGTTAAACGTTCCCGCCCGGAGATTCTTAGCACCCTTGACCCCAGGGCTGCGCCCACGCCCGTCCACGTCAACACAACCACTGGAGTCGCCGGACATTTGGGGCCTGTGTGTACTGTTGTGTTCTATTGGGGGGGTTCGGACCATAACCCGCCACGCTGGTCCAGTGCCTGTTGGCGGGTCGCCATAGCCTCGTCCGTTTTTCAGCAGGGTGCACCACGTGCAGGTGAGGTTGGCTTGGGTTCCGACAGATGTCGTTTGGGACCCCGTATACACCCCTTCTGTTATTATACTATTTTCATATTAAGAATGCAGTGTATTTCATACTTGAAGCGTTTTAATTTTTTCTATTTATCGCTCTAAGTGTCATATTTTGGCTATAAATATCTATTCCAATTGCTATAGATATACCTACGTGAGACAGTATTTATTTAATCTCAGCTAACCTTAGCAGCCTCAGCAGACCTTATATTTTTGTGAATATTTAAATTGCTTTTTACTGTAATCAACAAATTCATTTGTTATTAAGTTGATTTTTTTATTTTTTTTTACTTCGCCTTTTTCCTTAGCTTGTTATTGTATAGCTTGTTTTTCCTTTAAAAAAGGAAAAGGGCGCCCAAAAAAGTTTGCTAGTCTTAAAATTGTTTTTTTATATGTTTAAAACCATCGTTTGATACCCGCAGCCATAACTCGGCTCCATAATGGTTTTACTTTCGGCTCGGGTGTCTGTACTGCCTTACTTGCAACGACAAAGTTTGCTAACTTGCCGTAGAATGTACTTTAGATTGAACGATTGGTCAGAAAACCCGAGTTATCCTACATTTCAGATGAGGATTTGTGTTTGCATTGATTTCGTTATTCGAGCAATCCCTTCATGAATCTCTCAATATTTGGCAAAAATAAGGGCTTGAAACGGCAGAATATAATATTAATCATTTTGTTATTTTTCAAAATTCAGAAAACCGTAAACTGTACCTAAGCTCGTTCAAATGAAAGTTCGTTTGAGATTTATAATAAACATTTCTAATCTGCATATATTATCATATTGTTCATACGAGCGATCAACGAGTATGTCGGTACATAACTTTGGGATTATATTTGACCTGTTATTTTTGCGGCCTTGTATAGTCCTGATGATTTTCTTGGTTCCGACACAGGTAGCATTGTTAGGATGCACTGAACAGAAAAATGTCATAATATTTACTGTGCTTACTTCAAGAAATTACAACAAAATAATCTGGTTTCAGGTGGTGTGCTCTGCAGAGAATAAGCAAAATTTGATTGAAATGATGGGCATTGTGCAAGATAACGTAGCCGACGCTTGCGTTACTTATTATGACCGATTCAGAAGGCAAACTCATGTTACTCCTAAGTCATATTTGTCTTTCTTGGATGGCTATAAAGCTCTGTATAAAGGAAAACACTTGTATATTGCAGAAATGGCGAAAAGGTTTTTAATATTATATGTATTTGTTACCACATGATCTGTAGCATTATACAGAAATAAAGTAGTTAATTGGTTGTACGCTATAAATAGATTTAAAAAAAACCGCTGTTATTGAGAAAATATGAATGAATTCTAGTTAAGTATTTATTTTTAGAATGACGACTGGTCTTGGCAAATTAGTTGAAGCTGCTGAAAGTGTGGATATACTTAAAAAGGAATTGGAAGTCAAAGAACTAGAAATTAAGGAAGCCACAGCCAACGCCGAAGAGGTTTTTATTGTGTTTACACTTTAGAGAAGCGGTCTATTATTTAAATAAATATAACAATATGTTATATTTAACACACTTCATAAAAGTTGTAATAGAAACAGCTATCAAAGACAATGACGGTTTTATCCTTAGTTAATAGCAATGTCTATCTATGAGTAAACGTGATTCTAGTGACAGTGGGTTTGTTATAGGTGTTGGCGGCTGTGGCAGACTCACAGGCAGCAGCCGAGGTCGTGAAAGCGGAGGTGCTGCAGGTGAAGGACCGCGCCGTGAAGCTCGTGAACGTGATCGCCGCTGAGACCGCCGTGGCGGAGGAGAAGCTTGCTCTCGCCAAGCCTGCACTAGATGCTGCCGAGGCTGCTCTATTGGTACTTCCTCGGGTGTTCTAATTTTACTACTTGTCTTCTGCCACTTGGCTGACGGCAACGCTCTGCTCTGTTGCAGACTATCAATGCTGCCGACATTGCCACCGTCCGTAAGCTCGGCAAGCCACCTCATCTCATCACGCTTATTATGGATGCCGTCATTATACTTTTTAGGAAGCGTATAGATTCTATTAGACCTGATCCAGAAAAACAATTCTTGACTGCTTCATGGTCAGAGTCTTTAAAGGTATTTATGAATGATAGTCTTATTTCTTCCTTTAATTTTCATTTAGTGGAATCTATGAATGAAAAGGCAATAATTATGTTTATAATAATACCAGACAAATAGCTGGTCATGTAAAATAGAGCGATGGTTTGAATAGAGAATTACAACAAAAGTATTTATATTAGTTAAAAAACAATAATGCATTACTTTCCGCCCTCCTTGTAAGCTTGTGGTTTACTAGCCCCGTCATTAAAATTCTATTTATTAAAAACTGCGTTTGATTAACAATAGGTAATGGCGGATGTAAGATTTTTAAACAACTTGAAGAACTATCCTAAAGATGATATCAACGCTGAAATGGTTGATTTGTTGCAACCTTACTTTAATTTTAGGTAAGTTATGATTATCAATTTTCAAGAATTTCCGATACACTACACTGACTTATACATTTTTTTAAATTTATACTTATCGGCGGAGGATTCCGATCATCATTGAAGCTCTTTCCAAAGACACTGTTTTGTGGGCGATGGCTGGGTATCAAGCAATAAACCGACTATTCCAGATCACACAACTGCTTTATTATGATGCAAGCTCTAGGTTTTCACTTCACACAACGAGCCGTGTGACAGTCCCTGAGACTAGACATTGCACGTCGCCGGCTGCCGACAGAGGAATGAGCCGAGCCTCTGTTATCTGCTCGGTTCGTGCAAACGTCAGACCGGATTCTGTCAAAGTGACATTTTTGTCACTTGTCATTTAGCTCGTTCATTCGTTCTCAAGCTTCCGTACTATTGACTTCTCCGACATACTTATGTTTTATTTTTACTCAATCTTAAACATGTTAAGTGGTAATTTAAGACTTGCATAAATCTTTGTAATAATTGAAATAGGCTTCTTTTACCTGTGTATATAGTTCCATCTCGTGTCGTTGGATTTCATTCCAACTCTTTTATCTTAACATTATAGCCAATACACGTTCGAAGCAGCGAAATTGGCCTGCGGTAATGTAGCTGGACTAATATCGTGGACAATCGCCATGGCACAGTTCTATGCAGTGAATAAGGACGTACTACCATTGAAGGCGAATTTGGCAGTGATGCAGGGCAAGTACCAAGCGGCCAAGAGGGATTTGGAGGCTGCTGAGGCACAGCTCGAAGCTAAAGAGGTATGCACTCACTCTTAATACGTCATTAACGCCACCAGAGTATTAATAGTAATACGTGTGGTTATTCCGGTAGCAAGAGTTGGCGCATGTGCAAAAGGAGTTCGACGAGGCGATGACGCTGAAGCAGGTGGTGTTGGATGACGCGGCTAAATGCCAGCAGAAGATGGACGCAGCCACCGCACTCATCAACGGGCTGAGCGGAGAGCGCGTGCGCTGGACAGAACAATCTGCACTCTTTAAGTCTGAGATCGAACGTCTGGTCGGTGACATCCTGCTCCTCACCGGGTGCGTAATGACGTCAAACTAAAACACTGATTTATATTGCACTTTAAAATAAACGTACTTTAACTTGATATCTACACGGTTCTCATGTGCTCCAAACCACTAAACATTTCAGATTTTTGTCATATTCTGGCCCATTTAATCAAGAGTTTCGTGTATTGCTGATAGAAACCTGGCTAAGTGAGTTGTTGCGTAGAAAAATTCCAGTGTCTATGAATTTACATATCATAAATGAGCTTACGGATACCGCTACAGTAAGTATAAACATTATTACAATAAATAGTATATTATATCAATTATGTAAAAACTACCAATGAACAAACCTGCAAAACCCGGGTGAGTTTTAAATCTCAAGCAAGTCTTGTATCTGCTACGTATTTTTCTATTCGTATATCGATACCAGAAGTATGAATTAATGTAAGGGACTTTTACTTCAAATGCAAAAATTTTCCTTACGATGGTTGATGTAAGGCTATTTTACGCAAAACGTAATAATGTCCCTTACGTTAATTCATACTTCTGGTATCGGTATACAGAAGTGATTTATGCCTGTATGTTTATTTTATTTTATCAGATTGGTGAATGGAACTTGTGCGGGTTGCCAACAGACGAGTTGTCCATACAAAACGGTATCATCGTCACTAAAGCTTCTCGTTTTCCGTTGCTCATCGACCCTCAGACACAGGGCAAGATCTGGATTAAGAACATGGAAAAATTGAACAACTTAATTGTCACTACCCTAAACCATAAATACTTTAGGTGACTATCGCATATAATAGTATTAGTTAAGATATGAATATTATTTTAATATTATTTTAATTATTTCACAGGAATCACATAGAAGACTGCGTGTCTTTAGGCATGCCAATGTTAATAGAAGACATTGCTGAAGAGTTAGATCCAGTCCTTGACAATATTCTCGAGAAGAATTATATTAAGATCGGGTCTTCTTATAAAGTATGTGTTTAACCTTTTGAATGTCTTAAGTTACACAGTTCGACATAAGCCATTGTCTTTCTATTGTGTCTCTAATTACGGCATTCGAAGAGTTAATTTAAGTTAATGCTTACTAAACTAACTTACAAAAATATTTTTTTTGTACGCAAAATTTTATTTTAGGTAAAACTTGGAGACAAAGAAATAGACGTCATGGATGGGCACAAGATATATATAACAACGAAACTTCCGAATCCTGCCTATACGCCAGAAGTCTCGGCTCGAACGTCTATCATAGATTTCACTGTTACTATGCGAGGTAACAAAATGTGTTAATATTATTAGCAGGCCGTCTAACATTACACGCACAACTTTGAAAAAACAAGCTGCATTGTTATCTTTAAATACGAAAAATGCTTATTTTATAGGCCTAGAAGACCAGCTACTTGGGCGCGTGATCCTTACAGAAAAGGCGGAAATGGAAGCAGAACGAATTCAGTTAATTATGGACGTAACCGCCAACCGCCGTAAAATGCAGGAATTGGAAGCTAATCTGCTGCACAAGTTGACTACCATACAGGGCTCGCTAGTCGAGGACGTGTCGCTTATTCAAGTGCTTAACGTCACTAAAGCCACAGCCACTGAGGTAACAGCGCAGCAGTTAGGACTGGCTATCTGATTATTATTAAATTCTTGCTGGTTGCTTATGATTATACTATTGGCTTGCTTTTATCAACATTTTGCCGCTTGTGCCAGGTGAAAGAAAAACTAGACGTGGCCAAGGAGACGGAATCAAAAATCAACGCTGCTCGTGAGGAGTACCGGCCGGTGGCGACGCGCGGCTCAGTACTGTACTTCCTCGTGTGCAACATGTCGCTCGTGTGCAACATGTACCAGACCTCGCTGGCGCAGTTCCTCGAGCGCTTCGATATTTCTATGGAGCGTTCACCACAAAGCCCCATTACTCTAAGAAGGATTGGTTTCATTATTGATTTCTTGGTAAGTGTATTCTAGTAGTTTTGTCTTTGAAATCGACTTCGTAGTCCATTATTATTCTATTTTAGTTACATAGTTGTTTTTTATGCAAATATGTACGTTGCAAAGAACCTTCAATAATAAAATATAATATGAAATGATGTTTTTCCAATACAGACCTTTGACGTGTTTAAGTACATAAGCCGCGGTTTCTATGAGAAGCACAAATACTTATTTACGGTGTTACTGACTTTAAAGATAGACTTGCAAAGAGAGTATATTACATTTGAAGAGTTCCAGACGTTTATTAAAGGTGCTTAATTTGTATTACACTAACATTGAAAAGGAAAAAAATTGTATCTAAGTTTGTTACTTCTTAACGCTGCGCTGAAACGGGTGAACGGATTTGAGTGAAATTTGGCACAGGAGTAAACCGTATCCTGGAATCAGACATGTTTACAATCCGTTACAATTTTCTACTCTTACGAGGTCGAAGCAATGCAGCTAATTGTTATATAAAATGGTAACAGGTTTTTTTTTTTGGTACAAGATCACTTGAGCTGACAGTACAAGATATATCCACTTAGTAAACAGTAGTTTAATAGAGAACTTATCAGGGTTATAGAACGACTGTTAGACTTTTGCAAACTCTAGTGCTCTCTGTGTGAAGGTGGCGCGGCGTTGGATCTTAACGCCTGTCCTCCCAAACCTTACAAGTGGGTCACAGATATGTCGTGGCTGAACTTGGTCCAATTGTCTTCTTTGCGTCAGTTTACTAACATATTGAACCAAGTGTGCAATAACGAGAAGGGATGGAAGTCTTGGTACGTTACATAATAAAATAAATGAACAAATAAACTGCAAACAAAAATACTCATTAGATTGGTTTTCTACTTTGAAGGTTTGACAAGGAAGCGCCAGAAGAAGAACCGCTTCCTGATGGCTACAATACTCTCGATGTATTCAGGAAACTGCTGGTGGTGCGCGCCTGGTGCCCCGACCGGACACTAGCGCAGAGCTTGTCAGTAATGCATTAGACATACGGCCATCGCGTCGCAGATGAGTATAAGCACTAACACACCGTTATGTTGCAGGAAGTACGTTGTGCAGTCCATGGGCACTCGGTACTCTGAAGCTGTCATCGTTAATTACGAGGTAAGAAAGAAAATAATATGACTAACAACAAGAAAGTACCTTGATGCGAATATTTTGTTCATTCCAGCAAATGGTCTTAGAATCTCGCCCTTTGGTTCCACTGATTGGATTCTTGGCGATGGGCTCTGATCCGACGCCATCTATTGAAACGACTGCTAAGCGAATGGAAAATATTTGCCAGTCAATATCTATGGGTCAAGGTCAAGAGGTCCATGCGAGGAAGCTTATAGCTCGTGGTTTGAAAGAGGTCATAATTTTACTAAGCTATGAAATAGAACCATCACTTTGATCAAAATCTTATTGCACAATGTTGATAATATTTGCCCGTGTTTAGGGTTTGTGGGTTCTGCTTCAAAACTGTCATTTGGGATTAGAATACATGGTGGAGGTAATGGAGCAGTTCAGCGAGTTGGAGAAGGATCCGGAGCAGGTTCATGAATTGTTTAGGTAATACAAAATTCTATTTTCTATTATGTGAATTTTCTGAATGAACTGAGTACAAGTTTGTTATTTTATTTAGTTAACGTAAATTAATGATCCAGTAGTTTTGTTAAATGGCTTATAGTTTCTTAGCTGAAGTGCAAATTTAACAAACAGCCCTTGAATCAATTGAAAACAAAGCAAGATACACAGAACTAGCTCATTCGCCGTTTACTCAAGAAAACTCTAACCATTCTCACATTCCATCTTCAGGGTTCATCTGATCTCATGTAATGAAAGTTAGTGCTACCACAGCCATCTTCAGCTTCTGGATAAGACTTGTGGTATACAAATGTTCATTATATCGGCGTACAAGTATGGCATTCGTAGTAGCAGTAATCTGTCAAAAGAAGAGACAGTCTATAACATGATCGACCACGAAATGACGTGGTCGATCATGTTATAGACTGTTACTAATGGGTAACCTTGACAGTGGGATAGGGTGTGTGGCCAATTTCCTTGATCTTGCCAAGGGCATCGGTACTTTTAAGAATCATGGGGCATTGTTTTGGATCATCGCACGCACTCTCTCTGTCGACCTTAGACTTGAGTCTGACTATGACGAGAGTGAGAGGCTATCTATAAAACTTGTTAAACTTGTAGGCTCTGGATTACCACAGAAGTTCATGAAAAGTTTCCAATTACACTTTTACAAATGTCTATAAAATATACTTGTGAGCCGCCCTCCGGTAAGTTTGTTGATTGTTTTTATTCTTTCAACTTTAAATAGACCAGTGTCGATAATTTAGGATGAAACCTATTACAAAATAAAGAAAATATAACAAAAATGAGAGGAAAAATAATTTACGGGCGATCTGAGGTTGGGAAATGGATGGGTGTGCGTTTTTAAGGGTAAAAAACAGTTTATCTCGATTACCAGCAAAACTACAAGTCCTATGGAAAAAAGTTGAATGGAAAAGTTGTAGGTAATAAAAAGATCTACAACTTTTGTATTTACACTTTTTTAATATAACCTCCAACTCAACTTTTTTCCATAGGATTTGTAGTTTTGCTGGAAATCGAGATAAACTGTTTTTTACCCTTAAAAACGCACACCCATCCATTTCTCAATCTTAGATCGCTCGTAAATTATTTTTCCTTTAATTTTTGTTATATTCTCTTCCTTTTCCAATGGGTTTCATCCTACTATGATTTTATTTCACTTTTTACAATTTTCAACGGCTTCAGCACTGGTCTATCATTAATTAACTGGGAAATAAATGTGATGTTATTTTATATTTCAATGTTTTAGGCATCAAAGCTGGTCTAATGAGAACTTACGATTCGATGAGTCAGGACTTCCTTGATTACAGTGACAGTCCATTTTATTTGCCGCTGATTTACACTGTCTCATTCCTGCATACTGTAGTACAGGAGAGACGAAAATTTGGTCCTCTCGGTTGGAATATTCCTTACGAATTCAACTCTGCTGACTGGTTGTCGTCTTGTATGTTTGTGCAAAACCATTTGGATGCTTTGGAACCAGGACAAAATGTTAGCTGGACTACCGTGCGGTAAGTTGTTCTGATTAGGTATGCTATTAGACAAATGCAATTCCTTCATTGTCGCGTGCAAGAGGATACTGTTTTAACACAATGTTGTAGTTACATGGTGTCAGCGGTGCAGTACGGCGGGCGAGTGACTGACGACTTCGACACGCGGCTGCTTACCACTTTCTGCAGGGTTTGGTTGTCAGACCAACTCTTTAACGACGATTTCCAATTCCACAAGGGATATGGAATTTTAAAATTTAAAAACATACCAGAGTACCTTGAAGAAATCGAAACCATGAAAACCGTTGATCCACCTCAAGCTTATGGCCTGCATACTAATGCAGATATCACGTTAGTAGTGTTTCTAAATACTCGTACATATGTATACATTTTCTAAATGGTAGTATCCGATTTTAAAATTCGGTAAATATTTGATTTTAGTTATCAGCGCAATACCACCCAGGAACTATTGGATACGATATTGTCCATTCAGCCGAAGGAGTCGAGTGCAGGTGGTGGGGAAACACGCGAGGCGTCAGTCTACAGGCAGACTAAAGAAATGATAGAAAAACTGCCACCGGACTTTGATCCTCATGAAGTAATGGCTAGGTTAGTAATAATTTGTGTTTTGTCTTAATAAGTTTTTTAAATTTATCAAGCCTGTAGTAAGAAGGAAAGGGTTTGAAAATATTAAACAGTTAAAATTTGTCAAACTCACTTCAAATAACACGACAAACTTTATTTTTGCACAAGGACTTGGACGTAATCGATTTTATTCTACTTCTGTTGTTTTTAAAGAACTAAAATATATTTGCTTTTAGGTTGAGATTTTATGGTATACTTAATTCAATGGTGATTTTCTTGAGACAAGAAATCGATAGAATGCAAAGAGTTATTGATCTAGTTAGAACTACATTAAAAGACTTATTGCTCGCTATAGACGGGACTATTATAATGAATGAGGTAACGAATCACTTATTTTAATTTACAAAAACAAATCTAAAAAACTTTTTTCGACACACTTGCTCAGAAAGTGACTATAATTGCATTACACTTAGGCATATAATGTAGCTTGTAACCAAACTGTGACTTTTTGATTACCATTATGCACAAGTGTGATAATGTAGTGATAACCTTTTTTGTTAAACCGCTGTTCTCAAATCAAATATTGAATTCGAAAAAAAAATACATTAGGTATTGCGTTCAATAGTACAAATAAGTGTCTTGCTTGCTTATTATAGGCTAATTTGTGTTTAAATAAACTATTTTAACTTCTACATGTTTAATAAATAAAACCTTTCATAAAATAAAAATATTTTTTCTGTTTATATAGGTAAGCAACCTCATTCTTATTTTTATTCAAACAGCCTAGCTAGAGTAGCTAGTCTATGGTCGCTATTTTGGATGCGCGCGCATAAGAAGAAAGAACAATTTTTTGCCGCATTACTACAAAAAAAAAAAAACAGTTTTGCTAATATGTAAAGCAAATAATTAATTCATTTGTAAAAAAATTCTTCTCAAGTGTGTCGAAAAACGTCGTATGATACACGTGTATATTAGCGATTACCGTCCTCGGCTCTCTTAAGATCCTCGCCTTCGGCTCGGATAGCTAAATACCGCCTTAGCGGTAATCACCAACATTATACACTTGTATCATAATGTACTATTACAAAATAAAAACACAACCGGCTTCAAAGTTAAAAAAATAAAAAAAATAAAAAAACCAAATAACTTTAATTTCGGAAGTCGGTGTTTTTATAATAGTTTTGTCTCTTTGTTATTTAACACCGACTTCCGAAATTAAAGTTATTTTGTATTTTTTTTCAGTAAAAAGTTTTTTATTTTACACTATTTAGTTATGGTCCCACCACTAAAAAGTACCTCGTTAAGAGATGCGCTCTTAATAATCCCAAATACGGTTAGATTACATTAATTTACCTTCTAGCTTCATCATCAGATTAGTTCGATACATCCCCTCGCCTTTTTCCTTCAAGCAGTCATCGACTACACGTATAAATGAAGTAATTTTACTTATTACGACAGTTCTGTTTTTCGAAGTCAGTTAAAAATATAATTTTTTTGTAGAAAGGCAGTATGTTTAATTGTTACAGGCACTTCGTGATTCGTTAGATAATATTTATGACGCAAAAGTACCAAATATCTGGTTGAGGAGTTCGTGGTCCTCATCAACGTTAGGCTTCTGGTTCACTGAGTTTCTGGAGCGAACCATTCAGTTCTCAACGTGGTGCTTCCAGGCCAGACCGAACTCTTTCTGGATGACCGGTTTTTTCAACCCACAAGGTAACAACAATAAACAAGCAAATTGTAATTATGAAGTATTTTAACTGGCTTTTGCAAACATAAACGCCACAAAGTATTTTTTTTTGTAACAAGATGTAGATTGTTTTTGAATTGGATAAATCAAAGCGTGCAATAAAAAAGTCTGTTATTGTTTTTATCTATAAGTAATATTTTAAAATCAGCTGCTAGACCTCACAAGTTATGATATGAGCGTTGTACGAATATATGTAGTCTGCAAAATAGAATTCTATTTTTATGTAAAATTCAATGGCTAACTTTGAAAACATTTGATGATACCATGTTGCGCTTTTTTAGTGTTGATGTTTGTTAAAATCGATACAGGTAAATCTTGATTCATATCTGTTAGCAGGTATATATAAATTAAATATAATAGACAGACAGAGTTACTATCGCATTTATAATATTATTTAGAAAGATAGGATCAATTGCTTACCATACGTGAAGTGTTTCAGAATGCTTTTGGAGAGAGGTCATGATCTTTATAACATTCAAGCCTATACCTTTAGACATATCATTCTGTTGACACCATGCTTATACTATATCTTCTGGTCATTGAAGGTTTTTTGACGGCCATGCGTCAAGAAGTGACTCGGGCACACAAGGGCTGGGCTCTAGACATGGTTGCGTTACATAATGATGTTACTAAATTTTCTTACGACGAAATTAAGGCTCCGCCGCCGGTAAGATTATGTTTTCAATAAGTTCCTATAATATCTACTTAAGGTGTTACGTCCCGTCCTGTAAAAGTTTATATATTTCTACTTCTCAGTCTCAAACCAACATATAAATAGGTAGGTATATATATAGTTAAATATACATAGTTCGGTTCCTTGTCAGTTTTATTAAGCCTCTCATAACATAAATGTCTCTTTGTAAATCAGGAAGGCGTGTACGTTCACGGAATGTACCTGGACGGTGCGGGTTGGGACCGTCGCAACCTACGCCTGTGTGAGTCTACCATCAAAGTGGTGTATACCGTGATGCCGGTAATACACGTGTATGCGATAAACTCCACTGCCCCGAAGGATCCCAAACTCTACCTGGTATTTAATCGTATATGCCTATCAGTCGTAGTCTAAGATCCGATTAAGAACGACCTTCACCGGTCTGTTTAACTCTTTGAATGTCGTAATTAGAGACACAATAGAAAGACAATTACCTTATGTCGGACTGTGTAACTTGGATGAAACTTATTTTATGATAAATTTAGTGTATTAAATAATATAACGCGGGTTGCCTAAGAAATTCCTGGCCAGACTATTATTAATAAAAAATTGAAAATTTACTTTTTTTTTAGAAAAATGCACAATCGTTATTCATACCAGATTTTTTTGCAGGCAACACTATAACATCGTATTCGTAATGAAACAGCGTTTATTTTGATATAGAATTTGTTGTATATCAAAATAAACACACCTGTTTATACATACCTGTTTATACCTGGCAACCCATAGTTATGCCAGGAAACAAATAGGCAACCCAACATTTTTATGTTCTAAAGGCTTCACTCTTTCGGTTAGTATTAAATTTATTCGTTAAACACACCGGTGCATATTACAAAACAAAAAAAAAAATTGTCTGGCCAGGAATTTCTCAGGCAACCCACCCGCGTTAAATTCTTTAATATACTAAATTTATCATAAAATACGTTTCATCCATTAAACAAACCGGTGAAAGTCGTTCTTAACCGTATCCTCTACTATCGGTAGCCATTAGATAGTACATCTGTGTACCAGTGTTACTTAGTGGTTGTCGTTTGACAGTGTCCGGTGTACAAGAAGCCTGTGCGTACCGGTTTGACTTTCATCACCCCGCTCTGGCTGCCAACCATCAAGAATACCGACCACTGGATTCTAAGAGGAGTTGCTATTTTATGTGACATTAAGTGAAATGAGTGGCTTCCTCTATTCGAAAAACTTTAGAAATTGTTTTTTTACGTTCTATTTGCGCGACTAGTTGTTTGTACGAGTGCGAGGTGTGGTTCAATTTTAGTCAAACTATGTCTATACTTAAGTATTCTAATCACAAAGCACTTTTTGTTAAACGTGATTTAGGTTACCTACCTTTTCAGTACTTAATAAAATTCACGTCCGTGTTTTTTTTGGAATTGAAATCAAACTATCCTTACTTATTTAGTACAATATGATGCTATGTTCAGAGGGTCTTTTCCACTCGGCTATCGTCAACATCGAGCATCGCTCTAATCTGAAACACAAAATTCTGTTCTAAACAAGTAAATTTTCGAACAGTCTGATGATTGTTTTAGTTCAATCATTGATGCCGAAAACGGTAGGTATGCTATGCAAAAAAATATTATGTTCATACTACAGCTATTAACATAAATAAATTATGCTATAGATATAATAATAGATAACTTTTCCGCTTTGCCGAAGTTAGGTATCATTACGCCTGTAGACTCTGAAGAGTTGAGTAAAGGAGCAGAAGTAGCACCTATAGTATTTATGTAACTAACACTCACTTTCAAAAAAGTTGTTAGAAATATCGTAAGTACTTTTCTGTCAGCATAACACTGCTCTGTTTCACTTTGAACTGTGATATCTTCGTAACTAGGAATGATACGTTCGAATCAACTTAATATTAAAGCTACGAGGTAATTTTATTACAACAATTAAAAAATATCTAACTTAAAAAAACTCCTTAGAAACATACTAGACACACAGTACACTACAGTAGATGATTTTTTTGTAGAATAGTCTGACAACTTCTATTTGGGGAATAAACATGGTGGCTTTTCTTCAGGAAATATGTCAAACGGACATAATTTTATTATTAACACGCTTATATTAGCTTCACCTGTATGTTCGTAACCAACGCCTTTGAGCTCGATTTTGACCAACTTTGGGCGATCAGATTTTCTTCAAACTTTGCACACCCATCAAAGACTGATAACAATACAATAATCATTTTTTTTTAGTGAAAAATAAAAATATAGTTTAAAAAAACAAAAAACACACGCTTTCATAGCATATCAAACTAAAAAATGTAATAGTACATTGTTACATCGCTAATTCGAGGGACTAAATAGGTTACTTTCACCCCGAGGTAAACACTATGCTTTTCATTACGAATACAAGGAAAGTAAAAATAAAATTAAAAGTTTGTTGTTTATAAAATTAGGCGTTAAATCACTGTTTTAATCTGATGAACTTATCGTGTTAATAAAAATCACCGCTGTACGGAAATGTAAACAAAACTCGAAAAAACCTATGACTGATTGCCACTTTCCCGCCATTTTGTTTTTTTTTTTCTGTGGTCGCTGGCCGGCCGGTATTCAGCCTCATTAATGAAAAATTAGAAATTAATTGTAATCTCTTAAAAATAAAGTATTTTAAAGAAATAGTTGAACAAATAAGTCACTTAAAAATATAATATTATTTAATTAATACTTATCTTTGAGTTATGTCAATTTTGTATCGCGCTGTGATTGACTGGCTGTATGGAAAATTGGAACATGGTACAATAGAAATGTGAAGATAGGACTAGTTTTTTTTTAATAATTTGACAGCTGTCAGTTGAAAGTAAAACTCCCTAGGGATGAAAAGTATCAATTTCAACCCGCTCCTCAGGCAACTTCAGACCTACTTTCAGAGTATGAGTAATGAAATAATGTAAGTACATTGTTACACTAGGGGTGAAAGTAACTCATTTCGTCCCGAGAAGAAGTTGGCGGGCGAGCGCAGCGAGGTCGCTAATTCGAGGGGTTAAATGGGTTACTTTCACCCCGAGGTAAACACTGTGCTTTTCATTACGAATACGAGGAAACTAAAAATAAAAAAAAGTTTGTAAAACCTTAGTCGTCGTACCTATGATTTTAAGTAGGTATCTTTCTTCTGATTTAGGCGGTAAAAGGTATTCCACTACTGCTTTAGCCTCTTCTCTTAATGAAATTAGGCATTAAATCACTATTTTAATCTGATAAACATAACGTGTTAATACAAATCTCGTTGTACGGAAATGTAAACAAAACTCGAAAAAACCAACGACTGATTGCCACTTTCCCGGTATTTTGTTTTTTTTTCTGCGGCCGGCCAGAAATTCAGCCCCATTAATGAAAAATTAGAAATTAATTGTAATCTTTTAAAAATAAAGTATTTTAAAGAAATAGTTGAACAAATAAATCACTTAAAATATAACATTATTTAATTAATACTTGTCTTTAAGTTATTTCAATTTTATATCGCGCTGTGATTGACTGGCTGTATGGAAAATTGGAACATGGTTCAATAGAAATGTGAAGATTGAACTAGTTTTTTTTTAATAATTTGACAGCTGTCAGTTGTAAAGTAAAACTCCCTAGGGATGAAAAGTATCACTTTCAGCCCGCTCCTCAGGCAACTTCAGACCTACTTTCAGAGTATGAGTAATGACAAATAATTTTTTACACCACCTGCTCGACAATGTCGTTAATGTCGTCACTTAAAGCAAGTCATTCTATCCCTAGGGAGATAATGCAGTATGGCCGATCCCTAGGGAATAATGAGTTTTGAATTTGGAACATCAAAAATCGTCAACATTGTGAATTAAAATGTACGTGCATCGAACAAGTTCACTCGAAATTCAAACTGGCCACTAACAAAAAAAAGAAACTAGAATAAAACGTGCTTACTGTCTTCCAACTTATCTGTGAAATGGAGAAAATGGGAACTACGGCCGCCATGTTGAAATGTCATTCGATTGTCAGTGTCTACTACATTCGGGTGCTCTGTGTTTTCTGTTGCGATATTTCTACATTTTCAGCGTTTAATATACCGAAAGCGATTAAAAGTGATGCGCGAAGCATCATTCTTAAGTTCAAAGCCTTTTTTTTAAGAAGAAGCTCGGGCGGAGGCTCCGATTATTCCATTTAATCAAGTATACAAACGAATTTCGGCAGCTACAGGTTAGTGTTGTCTACTTTCTTTTTGTAAATTACCCGATATTTTTTTCGTTGATTACTTTTTAACGTAACTGTAACTTAAAAAATATAAAGCTGAGTGATTCAACTACCTATAGTTCTCGTCACGTAAAAAGAACGCTGGAATTATCTGAGGGGCTCTCCCGCATAGGTACGTTTTGCTTAGCGTAAATTCTCTCCACTCCACTGCCTTCCAGCGTTCTTCTTACGTGACGCGATTTGTACGCAAGCCGCATAAAAAATAGTTACTCATACTTACATTTAATATTTTAACTACAGTATGTAAATACTTAATTAATTTTGTCTATATTTCAGGTGTGAGTCAAGGGCTAATTTCAAAAATAGTTAAAGAAGGGCATGCAGCAGAAGAAGCTGGTACAAAAATTCGGACCCCAGGCAAGGAGAGGATACGTCAAAGTGGGTTTATTCATGTTGATGATTTTGACATGGGAGTTATCCGGAGGAAAGTACATGAATTTTACTCTAATAAAAACGAGTTACCGACTGTTAAGAAGCTCCTAGAGGTCTTAAAAACAGAAATAAATTACACGGGACAAAGAGAAAGTCTAAGAAAGCTGCTCCACAAAATGGGTTTTCGTTTTAAAAAGTCGCAGTCTAATCGTTAAATGCTCATGGAGCGCAATGAAGTATCAGCTTGGAAAGCAAAATACTTGCATGCTGTAGAAAAAAAATATAAATCTCCACAGCCTCGGCCGCTAATTTATTTAGATGAAACTTAGATACATTCATCGCATACATCAGGTAAATGCTGGCCAGGAGAGGGTGTAGATGGAGTATTAGAGCCTGTATCAAAAGGGCAAAGATATATTATTGTTCATGCGGGAGGGGGATACCGGATTTGTCCAAAATGTTTTTAAATCTAGTTTTTAAGTCTAACACAAAAAGTGGTGACTATCATGACGACATGAATAGTACTAACTTTAAAAAGTGGGTTATTGAAAAACTTGTTCCTAATTTACAAGAGTCATCAATAATAGTAATGGATAATGCCCCTTATCACCGTATTTGTGTAAATAAAATACCAAATACTAATTCTATAAAGAAAGATATGCAATTATGGTTGACACAAAATAAAATTGACTACGGAGAGGAGTTGACGAAACCTCAGCTGTTAGAAGTAATTAAGAGAAATAAGCCTGAACCTGTGTATGAAAATGAAAAAATATTAGAAGAAAATGGACACAAATGCTTGTACTTACCTCCCTATCATTGTGATCTCAATCCCATCGAATTAATGTGGAGCTCGATGAAAAGAAAAGTTGCTGATGTAAATATTGAACACAAAAATTCTGAGATTCTCCGCCTAGTTCAAGAAGCTTTTGAAAGTATAACGTTTAGTGAGTGGGCTCAGCATTGCAATCATGTTCGCAAGTTACAAGCAGAATATTTTAAGCATGATGTGTATTTGGATAAACCGTTCATTATAGAAGTGATAAGTGATTCGGAAACTGAAAGTGACAGTGATAATGATAATGATGACATGGATATAAGCGGCGTATGGCCTTACAGCCAGGATGAAGTTGGGCGTGCAAATTCATCAAAAGATCATAATTATTGTAAACCGGGATTCTAATAAATTATTGTTAAGCAAACTTTTGTTATTTTTTTACCCCTCACATCGTTAAGGGAGGCCCGTGCCTCAGCAGTGGGGACGTATATGAGTTGATAATGATGATGAAACTTTTGTTTTATTCTATCTATTAACTAGGTCATGTCCTACAGGACACATCTTGAGTGTCTAGATATTTGAGTTTTGTTTAAATAGAGAAGCTAGTACTAAACTATGGGTTTTTTGTATCAAGCTTGTAACTGCTGAATCCATCTAAGTAGGTACTTATGCAAAATGCAGAATTAGTTTTTTGAAGTGAAAACTTCTTTAGCGGCGTTGAGTTTTCTGTAATGGGTATAAAATCTTAAACTCGCGTCAGGACACGTGACCTGCAGTGCTATTCTCTAAGAAAAATGGGCTTAGGCGCAGAGCTGCCGTAGCGACGAAAACCAAATAGGTATTCACTAAGCTGTGAGAAGCTACACTAGCGCTCAAGGCTGTGACGGCTGTGAGTTGGAACTACTCAATGGCGCGCAATTTGACAGTTTTTCATACGTATTGGTATTCTCTAAAAAAAAAATAGCGTCGAGATGCTTTGCAGTCTCACTCGCGGCCTCGATTTCATACGTCAAATCTAAAAGCTACTATTTAAACGCGGATTTTCATTACGACAGTGTTAAAAATGGCAGCTGAGATAATTACCAAGCTTTATTTGTTGAAAGAAGCTAAAAAAAGTGATGATTTAAGGAAAGCTCGACAGGCTAAGCAATTCAGGATGTACAAGACAATATCCCGTGATGTTGACTTCATCCACATTTACAGGCTATCAGAAGATCTAATTAATATGTTGGAAAGTGATCTATCTCCATATATGCGTTTGGGAGTTCGTTCCAATGGTTTAACCAAGAGACTAAAGGTTTGTTTAAAGCTAGATTTTCAATACAGTTTAATGGCAGCAACGCAACAGCAAAAACTTATTGAATTTTGTGATGTTTCAGATAAGTATTATGTACCCTATCATTTTTGGCCAATGGAAGTTACCAAAAAATCATTGGCAAGAATATAGAAACATACATCTCTCAGCCTTCTGCTTCTAGGGCAATCCATGAAGTTGTTGATGCTTTAAATAACAGAAACGTTATCAAAAAATACATAAGATTTCCCCAAAACCACAATGAACGACAAGTGCTCAAATCAAGGTAAGTTTCAAAAATACCTGTTCATCTGCAATTTCATAATTAATCTCACTAGGTATATAGAACAAAGGACATTGTTTGTTTACAGATTTTATGAAAAATTCAAAATACCGGGGGTTCTAGGGTGTGTTGATGGTACTCTAGTTTCCATGGTGCGTCCAAAAGAAAATGAGGAGAGGTATTATTGCCGAAAAGGCTATCACGCCAGGAATGTTTTAATTGTAAGTTGTTGTTTTTTCCTGTTTATTGGAGGATTTTAAAAAATCCAAAATAATTGTTCTACTTACCTCTTTCAGATAAACGATGCAGATTTAAACATTTTGCATGTGGATGTGACTTTTGGGGGTGCAACACATGATAGTTATGTCTTTTCAAATACCAGAGTTAAGGCACAATTAGAAAGCTTAAATAATAATGGAGAAACAGTGTACTTACTTGGTAAGTTATTATTCCCTTCAAACCCCAAGCGAACGCCGGCGGCGTTCGCGCGTGATTTCGCGCCATTCGGTTGAACACTAAGATTATTAAAAGTCCGCGTAGATAATTAAAATTTTGAGCATATTATTTATTGGGTATGTATCTAAGAATGTAAATAAGAAATTCTTCATAAATTAGTCTGTAAATTTCGAAAATAAGCAACCTTTCCATTTTTCCGTATTTATACCTATTTAAATGCTCAAGAAGATCGAAGCGCTAAAGAAGGTACCAATTTGATAACATAATTCAGGATTATACTTAACTCCAGTTTTATTCATTGATTTTAGGTGACTCAGGATGGGTCCACAAAGGCCATATTTAATGACTCCCTTTAATAACCCAGAAGCTGGAACACCTGAGAGCCATTTTAACGAGTTACACAGCAGTGCAAGGAACAGTGTGGAAAGGACCATTGGAATTCTGAAAGGCCGGTTCAGATGCTTGCTAGTACATAGGGTGCTACACTATGATCCTATAATGGTAGGGAAAATTGTGATAGCATGCTGTGTTTTACACAACATCTGCAATCGTGCTGGTCTACCAGCTCCTCAGTTAGACCAACATGACTTAGAACAAGAGTTTAGGGTACTTGGGTCTCTGACACAGCAGGCTGAAACACATGATAAGTGGACAGGTAAGTAGGCGAGAATTAGTAAATCAACTATGGCGAGCACGTTATGTATAGATATAATGTATATAGCTTTATCAAAAGAGGAAGCTATTATTAGGTAGTAGATATTATTTAAATAGGAAATACCCAACTATTATTACAACTTTACACAGTAGGTTTTGCTGTCAGTTTTGCCACAGTCAATCTTTTGATTGAAGAAAACCATCATTCATGATTGTTGGAATTCATTTACGCCTGCATGACAGTGTAATTTAGTTAATTTATGCTATTATATAATATTGTAATTTTTTTTCCACTTCGTTTTTTATATGTATGTTTTACACATAATTTATATTTGTGCTATACTCTATAATATGGCATGGCCTTTTGAATATATTATCTATACATATAAATAAAATTGGAGTGTCTTTCTGTAATATTTTAATAACTGCTTTTTACTACCTACATGCGTATGAATTTAAAGGCTGAAATCAGCTGAAATGGAATAAATGTAAGAACCGTGCGACGCGACGTAGCCAAACCTCGCGCGAACGCCAGCGCTCGCTGCCATCCCTTCCCGGCGACCGCCCCGCCCCCCACGCACCACGCAGTCGCCCTAAAACGTTTGTAGGTCATGGTCGCGCGCGCATTCCGCAAAATCCTATTTTACGTATTGGCGAATAATTTGCATTGTTGTCGTGTGTGTCATAACAATGCCTAGGACGAGACGAAATAGTCGTGAACCGCTTACAAACGTACAGTATCTCGATATTATTGTATGGTACAACACCGTAAGAAATTTACGTGAAACGCAGTGAAGATTTCGGCTAAAATATCCCAATGTCACTCCACCATCATTGGGAAGGATTATAAGAATCTCTCAGAACATGCTGGACTTTTCAAGTGTACACGTGCTGGCACACGCCCGGGGTGGTGGAACTTTTAAGGAATGCAGTGCCTGAACTGTTGCAAAGACGTACCCGAGTCGTATCTTGCCGGTATGTATTTTCAACAGGACGGAGCTCCGGCTCATTGTTTCAGTGAAGTGCGAGTTTTTAAAAGAAAGTGAATACGGTGATAGGTGGATAGGTCGCGGCGGATGGTCACCTAACCTAACACCGTTAGACTTAATTGTGGGGAGAAATGAAAAGATTGGTTTACGACTACGAGTCCGAAACTTTAGACGACCTAAAAAACAAAATTAAGAGTGCTTTTGAAACTGTGAAATCACCATGAAATCACAGACTTTGATACTTTAATTAGGTATTTTAACGTTTTTCGTAATACTGATAAAAGTTTACTATTTTTTCATTTGATATGATCTAAATTTTCTGGACAACACGTATTATTGTATATTTAAATTTGTCGCATCTATTAAATTTCACTGTGGTCAATTCCTTAGAGCCCCTACTTGATTAGCTACTGTCATGGTGGAACGCAACTTATTCTACACTAGCTGTGCCCGCGACTTCGTTTGCGTAGACTACAGGATATTGAATTTATTTTTTCTAACATAAAAGTAGCTTAAGTTACTCCTTATTACATCAACTACCTGCCAAAAAAGTCCCGTCAAAATTGGTCTAGCCATTTCAGAGATTAGCCTGGACAAACAGACACAAATTGTAAAAAATGTTATGTTGGTGTATGACTGTATGTACCTACCGTAGGTATATATATTCATGCATGTAGTAAAAAGCAGTTATTTCAATATTACAAACAGACAATCTAATTTTATTCTTAGGTATAGATCATTTAATATTAAATGTACTAGCTTTATCAGAAGGGAAAGCTATTACTACCTACTAGATATTTAGATAGGAAATACTTTTATGTGCTATAGTGAATATATTTTTTTACAAATAAAGATGTTTAATATTTAGTTAATTTATATATAAATGTAATTTGTCTATTTTTTTTTTACTTTGTTTTTACCTTTTCACTTGTTTGAGTTTGTTTGTGCTATACTTTATATGGTATTCTTTTTATATTAATTTCTTGGAATTCCTACTTTATTAGCTACTGTCATGGTGAAATAGTATTTTTTGTATTGTTAATGACTTTGTTTTAATGCAGGTGAAAATAGTGCACAAACTAATTTTAGTATACTTTTTAATTGTTTATAAGCAGTGATAGGAATAGGTAGTGCCTATTTGCCTAAACTTCGAAGAACAGAGACAAGAAACGGAGACTTCCTTAGGACTAAATTTTTTCCGAGACATCTGTCCCGAAATTTTGAGACAACACATAAATACATTTAAAAAAATTGTTATTTGGAATAAGTAATTCGTCTATATTTACCTAAAGTTTGCGACTAGATATATCATAATAAATAACATACATAGTCGTTACAACCATAAAATTTTCTGAATTTTTTTTGGAGATCATTTTGTAAATGACTTGTTGATCGTAATACACAATGAATCACAATGTTTGAATAAGAAGCCGTACACGTTTCGAAGTAAATATCTTCTTTCTAGCTCACTCTCGGCTACGTTACGTTACGTTTAATGAGATTTCTAAAGTTCAAGTGTAAAAAAGGCATTTTGTCTTTAAAATAATAAAACGGTAATTTTTTATCATTTTAGCATTCTCTATAGTAGAAAGAATTTATCATTAAAAAAAAGGTATTTAAAATAAATAAATAATTCATTTATTTGCCAGAATGTAGGCATACAAAGTGTTATGATCTTAATATTAATGAGGTCCCTTTACATTCTACCATTATACATGATGTGCAAATATTTAGTTACAAATGAAAATACAAATACATTTTTTTCTTTCATCTTAATGAAATATATTTCTAAAGTATATTTAAAAATGTGCATGATATCAAAATAATTGCATAATAATGATATCACATTATCACATTTTACGGCAGCGCGTTTCGTTATCTATTCTTAGAAATTACAAAAAGTAACCGCCATAGTCGTATACCTGTGCGGCGCGGGGAGGGTCTACATACCCCCTCCCCCCCTATTCCCTACCGCCCCGCGTGCGCGCAGGTTACCTTCACTTCAATCCTGTACTTCGGTTTGTTAAGTGCGCATCTTCCTGTATTGTTTCTGTGAATATTGTTTTTCACCCTCGCTCGTTTTTTGGTTCATTGGATCTTCTTAATACGACTACTTTGGCTTGAATTTATGGATTACGATTTGCTGCAATAACATTGTTCCTGTCTGTCTACATCAAATAATACGGTAAGTCAACATTTATTACTTTTTAATGTTTTGGCTAAAGTTATTTATTTTATTTCTTGTAGGGAAACAAACAGTAAGTTAGATATAAAGAAGAACATAAATGTATATATTATTTTATCTTAAACTAGCAATTTGACAGTCTAGATTGATATGCAATTGTATGAACTTGATATTTTTTAGTGGAGTTTTTAAGATAATTATTGTGTATGAAACGTAGTTAAAGAAAAAAACACACTCATTTAACTTTTGGTTCAAATATAAAAGGGAACTTCAATACTACCAAGCATAGTAATGTTATATCTTTGGTGTCATAAAGAATTGCTAAGGTGGACGAATTCTATCAAAATAGATTATTTTTCTGGCCGGTTTTTTTAAATATTTGAACCAAAAAGGAATATGTCTTTTGCGCATTGACTAAAATGCGAAAAAAAAATTTCAATAACAATGATGTTACGCGTGTTCATATTTTCTAACCGTTTTTCTTTATTAGAGCGTAAAATGAAAGAATAAAATCTTTAAATCGATACAATCGATGCACCTAGCTGGAATGCGCGCACCTCTCCCGCTTTCCTTTCCACCTCCCTGTATCTATAAAGGTTCGTTATTCCTTTTGAGGCATGGAAAACTTAAAATTTTATTTTATTTTAGGTACTTGCCATCGTACATCTTTTTGGAGACCAGTAAGATTGGAGATGGCGAACAAGCCTAAGAAAGCAACAGTACAAAGTTGGATTGGACTTCATCATGAATTATATTACGATCCGGCCAGTAATTTGATTTACTGTTCTAAGTGCGAGAGCAGTATAACAGCTAAACTTAGTAGTGTCAAGAGGCACGTTAAAGGTCCGAAACACAAAGGGACAAGTAAAAAACCAAATGAAGAATTTTATTTGGACCTAGTACAATTTCTCATATTATGTAATATACCTTGGATTCAAGTAAACAACCCCGCTTTCAAAAAATTCTTCCATAAATATATTTGCTGCAATTGTACAAATCGACAAAAGCTTCCTGAGCAATCATTGCTGAGAAAAGTTTATTTAGATAAGATTTTTAAAACTAAAATTGACTCGATTTATGAACAAGTTGCAAATCAAAAGCTATGGGTATCTTTAGACGAGACAACTGATTTTTTAGGCAGATACATGGTACATTTACTTGTAAAACCTTTAAATGCGATCACACAAAAACCATTTTTAGTTGCTTGCAAAGTAATAGAAATTGTTAATGGGAGCACAATTGCCCAATTTGTAATAGACTGCTTTGAAAATATGTGGCGCGATTTGTATGAATCCAAAGTAGGAGACGTTGCTGTATTATGCACTGATAGTGTAGCATATATGCTAAAAGCGGGATGTGTGCTGAAAAATGATTTGCCCAACATGATACACGTCACTTGCTTAGCACATGCACTGAATCTCGTGGCAGAAAAAATACGATGCGAATACTCAGATGTAGATGAATTAATTTCAAACGTAAAAAAAATATTTTTAAAATCACCTAATAGAGTGCGCTTGTTAAAAAACACCTTTCCCCACATGCCGCTTCCTCCAGAACCCGTTATTACAAGATGGGGTACTTGTTTGGAGGCAGTGTCATATTATGCAAAATATTATGATCAAATTAAAACAATTGTAAATCTTTTAAGAAGTTCCGACGCGCTATCTATTAGGTGTGCCAAAAATTTTCTTCAAAAGGAAAACTTGAAATCGGACTTGGACTACATTGAGGAATATTTTAAAGATATACAAATTGGATTAAAGAAATTACAAAAATCGAATTTAACTCTAACGGAATCCTTTGAAATATTTGATCACGTGAGAACTGTGCTTAGCTGGTGTTCATCTGAGCTTATAAAAAATAAACTCGAAAATGTCATGGACAGAAATCCCGGTTTAGATAAAATTAGAGACATATGTGAAGCGATAACAGCAGGAAGGGATGAGCGATCATACTATATGTACGCGCCTTTAACCTCAGTTGATGTTGAAAGGTCATTTTCAACTTATAAATGGATTCTTAACATAAAAAGAAATCGCCTGACAGTTGAAAATATAGAAAAAATTATGATTGTGTATTTTAACTTAGATGATTCATCTGACAAAGAAAATTTCGGTTCTGATACTGAACTTGACGAATCGAATCACGATGATTAAATTAAAATCGTTCTTTATTTTTTATGGTATTTGTAACACAAATAAAGATTTTCAAATTCTTAGCAATTTTTGATGCATCAAGTTCTTTATCAAAACCGAACAGTTAGTAGTTCACTATTAAAACTGATTGTCCTAAATGCTATACTTCAAAGGTTAATTTGTACTTTGATTTGAGTAAAAATTGCATCCCTTAACGTCAGTAAAATAAATATGACATAGATATTTAAAGATAGATAAACATAAATTTGTTTCTTAAATTTTTCCTTCTGTACATTTTGTTTCATAGTTTCCAATTACGTCATATTTTAAAATAATATAAATATACATATATTTGTTACAACAATATTCTATGTGTTTTATTTTTCCTTTAGAGCCCATTAATTATTTAATTAACCTAGAGCGATATCGACCGGCGATTTTTGAGCATTTTTTCTTTCGTTTTTTTTTTTGCATAGAAATCTCCTAAAAATCGCCAGACAATATCGGTGGTGTGAAAGGACACTTATTTTTTTTTTTTAACTAGTTAATGCCCGCGGCTTTTCCCGCGTGTACTATTGTTTTTGTATCCCATGGGAACTATACTTTTTTTTTAATAGGAAGTAGCATATGTGCTATTCCACACCTTAATCTATATCACTACCAAAATCAGCATTTTCAGTGGAATTGAGTAATGGACATCCATACAAACTATCACATTTATAGACAAACTTTAGATAAATATAGACGAATTACTTATTTCAAATAACACATTTTTTTAAATGTATTTAAATATTGTCTCGAAATTTCGAGACAGATGTGCCGGAAATAATTTAGTCCTAAGGAAGTCTCCGTTTCTTGTCTCTGTTCTTCGAAGTTTAGGCTAATAGGCACTACCTATTCCTATCACTGTTTATAAGGTATATTTAGAACAGATTTTAGGTTTTTTTATATTTCTATGGTTAGGAAAACATATTATAAAATAGAGTAAGAAATTAAACTACCTATATTATACAGATATTTTAGTCTTTTATTTATACCTACATACATGAATAAAACTTACTTAATAATTAAAACACAAAAACCTACAAACATATCACTAAATTTTGTGTGTTGTTAGTAAGCAAGATATTTCATTTATAATAATCACGTCCCTCGTCTAATAGTTTCACATAAATCCTGAATTGCTTGGGCCTGCCTTGACCATGCTTCACTCATTGTTTGGGCTTGCCTTGCCCAAACTTCACTCATCGTTTGAAAGAGGTCTAGCATCTTCTGTTGGTTCTCAATGACAAGCCTTTCATTGTCCAAACGCTTTTCCTCAATAGCGATGAACCGCTCAGACAGGCTTGCCAGCTGTGACTGCCTTTGTGAAGGTGGCGTCCGTTGGTTCAGCCGGCGTCGTGTCGCTGTCACACGACGCCTACGTGGTGCTGTTAACATACATATTATAATAAATTACTAGAGATAACAAAAAATAGTATATCATACATATACTAATAAGTTATCCTTACAAGCAGCAAATGAGGTACTATTTCTATGGGGCAATGCAGGTGGTGTAGAAGCCTCAAACTGTAAACACAAAAAAAAATTGTTAGTTTAAAAGGTAGTGTCCAAATAAAACATTTTTAAAACTTATTTAAAACTTTACCATTTGTTCTGTGGAAGGCTGATCTTCCCTTGGCATATTACTCCAAGATGGGCCTGGTTGTTCTCCGGAGAAAAGCTGCACATGACCCTGCAATATATTTTGAGAATATAACATCACAGCACATTAGTTTTTATATTGTGTAAAATAATTTAAATCCTGTTATACCTGAAGTATGCTCTCTGACCCCGGTGTTAAAGATTCCGTGACGATTTCTTGTATGTTCTGTAAACAAAATCTTGCATCAAAAATTGCTTATGGGCATAAAAATGGGTATTTTAGAGCGAAGTTTAATTTTACATACCAGTAGAGGATTTGTAGATTGTGCATCAGGATTAATATCAATGCTTATATATGGCCTCGGTTCATTAGTAGATGGCTGAAAATTATTATATGGTATTTATTGAAATTTTGTTATATGAGGAATGCTGTTATTAAATAAAATTTACTGAGGAATTTGTATGAATAAAATGCATGCAAGCATAACTAAAAAAAAATAGTACATGAATGAGCTCAATTTCCAACTCCCTATCACCAGTAACAAAGCTATCCCCGCCCATTAGCGCAATTATGCGTTCTTCGACAGTAGATAAGGCAAGCCCTTCGTCCAATGCACCACCACCAGTTTGCTGTCTGGCCATTCTAATTTGGCTAGCTTTTTTTCTTATTGCTGATTTTTTATCCTTCCAATACTAAAACAGAAATTACACGATCAAAGCAAAGATAATATGTGCGATCCACAAGTAATGTATAAATGCAAGTTGTTACAAACCTTTGACCATTGTTGCCAACTCTTAATGCAGCCGCTCCCCTCGCTATTTAGCTTTGTAGCTACCTCTTCCCATGCAGCTCGTACGCGGTCTCTAGCATGTAATGTCCTAGCGTGCCCGGTTCCTAGCCAGCGTCTTTCTTCCAAACTTTCCAATAACAAATCCACTTGCACACGAGACGGGACCGTACTTCTTGGCATGATTGAAATAAAACTCATGAAATGATAGATATAAGAATTTGTCAGAGGACTCGCTTAGAATACTATAATAGTATTCTAATTATATTGACGATATGAATGAAAATGAAATGGTTAAAAATCTTGCAAAAGTTTAGAAGTTTCAATTCAAACTGTTTTATAGTCAACTGGTTTCTTTGTATTGAAAAAATAGCGCGCAAAATAAGCAATGGAAATATCATTCAGCCTTTTAATTTTTAATAAAACACAATTATCTCTATAAAAATTATAAAATTTGGATGTAATTTTAGTTTTTTTTCTTTATATTAATAATTATAGACCTCTATATATATTTTAAACCCATAAAACTCTAAGTCGAGATTGATCGATTATGATTTAAGAAAATTGTGTCAAGTCCCTATTCCTTTAAAGATCCAGCGACGAGACGCTACGGCCTAGTGTTCGTCGACGACCATATTCGCGTTAGTGAATACCGTTTTAATCAGTGCCGCACTCTCTGTCGATCTTAAGGCCGTCTCGACGTCGAGTTCGTCCCGGCGTACGGCCATGAAAGTGACTTTTAGAGAATAGCATAGCTGATCGAAAAAGCGTAAGACGGATGGAGAGTAGACAGCTATCCCTTATCGCGCGTTGTGAAAGGGGGCTAGACGGAAAAAATTCTCACAAAAAATTGTACCGACACTTTTACTGTCAAAATATAAATCCAAGATGGCGGCTGCAAGAAATTATCAACTTTTTCGTCATGGGTGTCGTTTTCATGGTTTTCGAGGGTGTTGAAACCGATAGTACTGTCAAAATGTAAATCCAAGATGGCGGCTGCAAGAAATTATCAAATTTTCCGTCATGGGTGTCGTTTTCATGGTTTTCGAGGGCGTGGAAACCGATGGTACTGTCAAAATGTAAATCCAAGATGGCGTCTGCAAGAAATTATCAACTTTTTCATCATGGGTGTCGTTTTCATGGTTTTCGAGGGTGTTGAAACCGATGGTACTGTCAAAATTTAAATGCAAGATGGCGGCTGCAAGAAATTATCAACTTTTTCGTCATGGGTGTCTTTTTCATGGTTTTCGAGGGTGTTGAAACCGATGGTACTGTCAAAATGTAAATCCAAGATGGCGGCTGCAAGAAATTATCAACTTTTTCGTCATGGGTGTCGTTTTCATTGTTTTCGAGGGTGTTGAAACCGATGGTACTGTCAAAATATAAATCCAAGATGGCGGCTGCTAGAAATTATCAACTTTGTCGTCATGGGTGTCGTTTTCATGGTTTTCGAGGGCGTTGAAACCAATGGTACTGTCAAAATATAAATCCAAGATGGCGGCTGCAAGAAATTATCAAATTTTTCGTCATGGGTGTCGTTTTCGTGGTTTTCGAGGGTGTTGAAACCGATAATACTGTCAAAATGTAAATCCAAGATGGCGGCTGCAAGAAATTATTAATTTTTCCGTCATGGGTGTCGTTTTCATGGTTTTCGAGGGCGTGGAAACCGATGGTACTGTCAAAATGTAAATCCAAGATGGCGGCTGCAAGAAATTATCAACTTTTTCGCCATGGGTGTCGTTTTCGTGGTTTTCGAGGGTGTTGAAACCGATGGTACTGTCAAAATATAAATCCAAGATGGTGGCTGCAAGAAATTATCAAATTTTCCGTCATGGGTGTCGTTTTCATGGTTTTCGAGGGCGTGGAAACCGATAGTACTGTCAAAATGTAAATCCAAGATGGCGGCTGCAAGAAATTATCAACTTTTTCGCCATGGGTGTCGTTTTCGTGGTTTTCGAGGGTGTTGAAACCGATGGTACTGTCAAAATATAAATCCAAGATGGTGGCTGCAAGAAATTATCAAATTTTCCGTCATGGGTGTCGTTTTCATGGTTTTCGAGGCCGTGGAAACCGATGGTACTGTCAAAATGTAAATCCAAGATGGCGGCTGCAAGAAATTATCAACTTTTTCGTCATGGGTGTCGTTTTCGTGGTTTTCGAGGGTGTTGAAACCGATAGTACTGTCAAAATGTAAATCCAAGATGGCGGCTGCAAGAAATTATTAACTTTTCCGTCATGGGTGTCGTTTTCATGGTTTTCGAGGGTGTTGAAACCGATAGTACTGTCAAAATGTAAATCCAAGATGGCGGCTGCAAGAAATTATCAAATTCTCCGTCATGGGTGTCGTTTTCGTGGTTTTCGAGGGTGTTGAAACCGATGGTACTGTCAAAATATAAATCCAAGATGGTGGCTGCAAGAAATTATCAAATTTTCCGTCATGGGTGTCGTTTTCATGGTTTTCGAGGGCGTGGAAACCGATAGTACTGTCAAAATGTAAATCCAAGATGGCGGCTGCAAGAAATTATCAACTTTTTCGTCATGGGTGTCGTTTTCGTGGTTTTCGAGGGTGATAAAACCGATAGTACTGTCAAAATGTAAATCCAAGATGGCGGCTGCAAGAAATTATCAAATTTTTCGTCATGGGTGTCGTTTTCATGGTTTTCGAGGGCGTGGAAATCGATGGTACTGTCAAAATGTAAATCCAAGATGGCGGCTGCAAGAAATTATCAACTTTTTCGTCATGGGTGTCGTTTTCGTGGTTTTCGAGGGTGTTGAAACCGATAGTACTGTCAAAATATAAATCCAAGATGGCGGCTGCAAGAAATTATCAAATTTTTCGTCATGGGTGTCGTTTTCATGGTTTTCGAGGGCGTGGAAATCGATGGTACTGTCAAAATGTAAATCCAAGATGGCGGCTGCAAGAAATTATCAACTTTTTCGTCATGGGTGTCGTTTTCGTGGTTTTCGAGGGTGTTGAAACCGATAGTACTGTCAAAATGTAAATCCAAGGTGGTGGCTTCAAGAAATTGTTAACTTTTCCGTCATGGGTGTCGTTTTCATGGTTTTCGAGGGTGTTGAAACCGATAGTATTGTCAAAATGTAAATCCAAGATGGCGGCTGCAAGAAATTATCAACTTTTTCCTCATGGGTGTCGTTTTCGTGGTTTTCGAGGGTGTTGAAACCGATAGTACTGTCAAAATTTAAATCTAAGATGGTGGCTGCAATAAATTATCAACTTTTTCGATATGGGTGTCTTTTTCATGGTTTTCGAGGTTGTTGAAGCCGATAATGCTGTCAAAATGTAAATCTAAGATGGCGGATGTCAGAAATTATCAACTTTTTCGTCATGAGTGTCGTTTTCATGGTTTCGAAGATGTTGAAATAGTGCTGTCAAAATGTACATAAAATAGGATAGTATTTTTTAGTTATATTGTATTGGCTAGACGGAAAAAATTCTCACGAAAAGTTGTAACGACACTTTTTCTATAGTAAGCTATTGTAAGCCGTGCGGCGTGCGCATGTTTCTCTGTCTTTCTCTCTTTCTCTCTCTTATAGAAAGCAAGCCAGAACGTAACTTCGTTCCATCCGGGTGTCCCTTGACACCTCAGTAGTTTTTCGGAGAGATAAACTTTTTAATGTAAAATAATTGTACTTAATAGTTTTAAAGTGTTAAATTTTTAATGTAATATAAATTGTCATGTTTGTGTACGATAGCGCAATAAATGAATATTGTATTCTACCACATAAATTATAGTACTTTTATACTGATAAAGCAATTGGTGCAAAATTATTCCCTAACCATTCCAAAATATCAAACATGCTCAACGTTAATAATCAAGTTTTCACTTCTGCCGGCACTCCCGGAGTGCAACCCGTCTTTTTTTTTTAATATAACGTTTATTTGCAAGTTATTAAATTTCATTTGCCTTTTTTTGCTAAACATTTAGTTTGTAAGTGGGGTACCTACATTATATCAATTGAATGCCAGAGAAAAAGCTAATGTATGTATCTACCTACATTAATTTTCCTATTTTTGAAGACTATTTAGTACTTATATTAGCATTTTATTATTATAAAACAATGTTAGGTATTGTTTAAAATAATAAAATTATGTTTATATGTTTACCTAGTTTCTTATCTGACATACCCAATCATGGGTAACTTTTATTAATTTGCAACACTAAAGTGACGGTGTCGCTACCACTCAGTTCACAGATAAGTTGGTGGGTCTGTACTGATGGGAGCATTATAGAAAATTGAAACTATAGAATTTTGGAGAAGTGAATTTTGTTTGTTTGATGAACTTGTAAACATAATACTTATAATTCTCTAATATATGATTTGGTCGACCAAATTGTCTTTTAATTATCTCACAGATGGTGTAAAAAGTAGAGTGTGCAACACGGGGATAAAGCCGTCTTTACCTTGGACGGCTTGAATTCCTTACTTCACTCAGGTTTCTTTATAAACTCTGTCGCAATGGTCGGGAGTTAATTTTATAAATCCCTCACTATCGTTCGGGAATAAAATCAGCATCCTTCGTTTCGTTCGGAATTCAACATACCGCCCGCGACTTAAAGACACTGCTTTATCCCCTGGTCACATAAACTACTCTTACCGTAATAAGCAATAACAACGTTTTGACAAAAAGTTCATCAATAATTAATTAGTTACCGTAGCTATTATATTTATTTAGATGGACAATTTTTTTTGTATAAAGTTTATCCGAGATTGACAACAAAAAAAAAGATATAATATGTTGATAGAAGTTGATAGAAGATTCGAAAGTTCCACTTCGGAACTTTCGAATCTTCTTCAAACATGGGCTAAGGAACTTCACGAACATACTGTTACCTGAAGAAAAAATATAGTTTTGATGATATTTCAGGTTGTAATCAATAAAATCAGTAGAATTAATATGAACGAATATATATTAGAAAGCTTTCATTTTGAACAGAAAAAACAAAAGAGAAACAAAATGTGTTACCAACTTAACACAGCTAAAATGACAGTGTAGACAACATCATAAATATTATGACTGCGTTCTCATTTACCAACACTCCCTCTAGAACGCAGACCCATTTTGCTAATACAATATAAATGCTTTGCATGTGTTACACCTTTAGTTAAGTTGTCAGCTACCATGTTACAACCATTTACAAATAAAAATTTAACTTTACATTTTACAATATTTTCTCTGAGAAAATGCAACCTTATATCTATATGTTTAGTTTTAGGTTTATAACAGTCAATTGATGCCAACCTTATTGCACTTTGGTTATCACTATTAATAAGTAACGCACTGTCTAACCCTTGGCCAAGCTCATCTTGCAGCTGTCGAAGCCACAATGCCTCCTGAGCCGCTGAAGCCATCGCCATGTATTCGGCCTCTGCTGTCGATAGCGCCACTGTCTGTTGTTTACAGGAATTCCAAGATATGCAAGCATTCTGGAAAATAAATGCGTAACCGGTGCATGACCTTCTATCCTGTGGGTCACCAGCCCAGTCTGCATCACAATATCCAGTTATTTCTTTGGAGTCATCTTTGATATAACATAACTTAAGGTCCTTGGTTCCTTGTAGGTATCTCATGACCCTTTTTACTCCAAGCCAGTGTTGATTGCCTGGGTCATTGCAGTACTGACTCAACTTGTTTACTGCATAGGTGATATCAGGTCGTGTAACATGTGGCAGATATATCAGACAACCCACCACTTCCCTGTATGGGAAATTGCTGTCTTCATTCTCAGATTTCTTCTCAAATTTCATATTTACCTCTATCGGAGTGCATACTGGTTTGCATTCAGACATGGCAAACCGTTCCAAGACTTGTTTTATATATTTTTCCTGATCCAACATGATCCCACCTGCCTTACGGTCTCTACTAATATTTATGCCTACACTGCTGTATCACTCCTAAATCCTTCATACAAAATTCCTCTTTCAGTTTTTCTTTGATATTTACTGCTGTTTTATTGTCATTTGTAAAAATCATCAAGTCATCGACCCAAACTGCAATAAAAATATATATATCATTTTGGATTTCTGTACATAATAATATGTGCATGGATCAATTTTTGATCTTTCTAATCCAATTTTAAGAAGAGCTTTGTTTATTTTAAGGTTCCTCTGGCGACTCGCCTGCTTGAGCCCATAGATTGATTTATGGAGGTGACATACCTGATCACTCTCTTCATAGCATTCTGGTTGTGACATATATATTTCAGTGTCTATGTCACCCTGAAGAAATGCACATACATCATCCATCTGAATCATTTCTAAGTCATATTTAGCAGCTAGAGCAAACAAGAATCGTACTGAGGTATACCTTACCACCGGAGCATAAACCTCATCATAATCTTTTCCTTTTCTTTGTGCATATCCCTTAACAACTAATCTTGCTTTAAAACGGATAATCTCACCTTCTTGATTCGTCTTACTTTTAAACACCCATTTACATGGCAATGCTTTCTTATCTGATGGCAAGTCCACCAGTGACCAAGTTTTATTCTTCATTAAGGAATCATATTCCTCTTTCATTGCCTTTTTCCACTGATTAGCTTGTGGGGATGAAATTGCTTCATCAACAGTACAGGGATCACTCAAATTAGGAATTGGACAAAAGTAACTCACATCATGGTCATCCCTTTCTGCACGCTGAGCAGCTCTGCATGGACGTAAGTTTATATTACGTGCTGGTGACGAAAGGTCAACTTCTTCATCAGGTATATAGGATGGATCATTATCATCACCTGACAGGTAATCTTCATTAGAAGATTGATCTGAGCTAATTCGTAATTCTCCTTTGCAGGGTTCTTCAGTTGACTGTATTTCAGAATCACTGTTGGACGAACAAGGCAAATACACATTATGCTCAAATCTTTGAACATTTTCCAAAAATACTACATCTCTGCTTTTGATAATTTTATTATTGTCAGGATCAAGTAGCCGATAACCCTTACTAGATTCAGAGTAACCAATGAATAACAATTTTCTTGATTTAGAATCCCATTTTTGACGTTTCTCTTTAGGTATTTGAACCATTACCTCGGAGCCAAAAATTTTCATATTTGATAAGTTAGGTTTCTTGCCTGACCACATCTCTATAGGAGTTTTGCCATCAAGTGATCTTGTGGGTGATCTATTAACTATACAAGCTGCTGTTGCTAGTGCCTCTGCCCAAAATTGTTTTGACAAATGAGCATCAAACAACATACACTTGGCCCTTTTTACCAGTGTTCGATTCATCCTTTCTGCAAGATCATTCTGTTGCGGCGAGTAGGGATACTTGTTTGATGTTCAATTCCATGCTTACTCAAAAAAGAATCAAATTCTTTATTGCAATACTCCTTCCCATTGTCTGACCTAACAGACTTAACTTTAGTGTCAAGTTCATTTTCAACTTTACTCTTATAATCCTTGAACACTTCTAATACACTCATTCTGTCTTTCAAAAAATAAACATAAACCCTCCTACTAAAGTCATCTATAAAGGTAATGAAATATTTCATACCTACCAGTGATGTTTGGTCCATCGGTCCACACAAGTCAGTATGGATAAGTTGCAGTGGCTTTGAGGTTCTGGTCCCAATGTTGTTAAAAGACAATCTGATTTGTTTACCTTCGAGGCAGGTGGTACATGTGAATGGTCCTTTGCTTTTGTCAGGAAACCTATTGACTCCCTCTGCACATTCCGGTAACTTGTTAACATCTGAAAAATTCAGGTGTCCCATGCGCCTGTGCCACAGAACAACATCATTTAAATGGTTGGAGTTTGTAAGGTTTGAAAAGACTTCTCTGTGAGTGTTCAATTGTTATAAATTGTTTACTAAAATGGCTGAACAGAGGAATGTATTATTTTTATCAAAAATATCACAACTTTTATCTCTGAAGTTTACTTTACATCCATTTTTAACCATTGCACTAACGGATAAAAGATTTGCAGCAAGTTTAGGTACATATAGAACTTCTCTCACCTGTATTTTATTTTGTTCATTACCATTTATCAATAAATTAACCTTTCCCATATTTTCCACAGATAGCGGTGTCTTACTGGCTACAGTTATGGTTGGTATCGGTGGACTTGTTATGTCATACATCCGGTCACATCTATTAGTCATGTGCATGGAGGCACCTGAGTCCACATACCAAAGGTCCAGATATGTCTGTGAACATGCTGAAAAAGCTGCAACAAAACCTTTATTATCTTCTACTTTTTCAATATTCTTCTTCTTCGGAGCACGACAATTCTTGGCAAAATGTCCATGCCTATTGCAATTGTAGCATCGGGGCCCTTTCTTCACATGGGTCTTTTCTGTATTCGGATTCCAGTGAGCTGCTGTCTTCTTGGTGAAGAACGCTACACTCTCTGAACACTGAACCTCTTGTAGAAGTTTTGTTTTAATGGAATCAGCACTGATCTTCATCCCGGAGCTCTCCAATCCCATAATCATTGGCTTATAAGCTTCCGGTAAGCCAGCTAACATTAAAGTTCCAAGCCATTCGTCATCAACGTCGAATTTTATGTTTCTCAGTTTGTGTGCGGTCGACATTATCTTTTTTTTCGAATCGAATGGTTTTACGGTAACCTCAATCAAAATTATGGGAGAAATACGCCGTTGCCAGATATTATTCTACTTTTCTTTCAACTTATATTGATTTTTCAGCAACCATGCTCTGCTACCATGATGATATTTCAGGTTGTAATCAATAAAATCAGTAGAATTAATATGAACGAATATATATTAGAAAGCTTTCATTTTGAACAGAAAAAACAAGAGAGAAACAAAAAGTGTTAGCAACTTAACACAGCTAAAATGACAGTGTAGACAACATCATAAATATTATGACTGCGTTCTCATTTACCAACAAGTTTAAAAAAACTAAAAAAACACGTTTTCATAGCATATCAAACTAAAAAGCGTAATAGTACATTGTTACACTAGGGGTGAAAGTAACTCATTTCGTTCCGAGAAGGAGTTGGCGGGCGAGCGCAGCGAGGTCGCTAATTCGAGGGACTAAATGGGTTACTTTCACCCCGAGGTAAACACTGTGCTTTTCATTACGAATACGAGGAAACTAAAAAAAAAAATAAAGTTTGTAAAACCTTAGTCGTCGTACCTATGATTTTAAGTAGGTATCTTTCTTCTGATTTAGGCGGTAAAAGGTATTCCACTACTGCTTTAGCCTCTTCTCTTATGAAATTAGGCGTTAAATCACTATTTTAATCTGATAAACATAACGTGTTAATACAAATCTCGTTGTACGGAAATGTAAACAAAACTCGAAAAAACCAACGACTGATTGCGATTTTCCCGCCATTTTGTTTTTTTTTTTTTGCGGCCGGCCAGCTATTCAGCCTCATTAATGAAAAATTAGAAATTAATTGTAATCTTTTAAAAATAAAGTATTTTAAAGAAATAGTTGAACAAATAAATCACTTATGATATAACATTATTTAATTAATACTTGTCTTTAAGTTATTTCAATTTTAAATCGCGCTGTGATTGACTGGCTGTATGGAAAATTGGAACATGGTTCAATAGAAATGTAAAGATTGAACTAGTTTTTTTTTAATAATTTGACAGCTGTCAGTTGTAAAGTAAAACTCCCTAGGGATGAAAAGTATCACTTTCAGCCCGCTCCTCAGGCAACTTCAGACCTACTTTCAGAGTATGAGTAATGAAAAATAATTTTCAATATAGGTAGAAAATAATAATAATGAACGAAAAATATTAATAACATTGTTAAAAAAGCGTGGGGTGCTCGATTTACGAAAAATATGACACAAAGCGCCTATATTGAAAATATTTTTTCACACCACCTGCTCGATAATGTCGTTTTATACGTCATACAAACCTCACTACAAGCTGCAAGTCATTCTATCCCTAGGGAGATAATGCAGTATGGCAGATCCCTAGGGAATAATAAGATTTGAATTTGGAACACCAAAAATCGTCAACATTGTGAATTAAAATGTACGTGCATCGCAAAGTACTAGGATATATAAAATCTTTGGCATCGCACAAGTTGACTCGAAATTCAAACTGGCCACTAACAAAAAAAGAAAATAGAATAAAACCTGCTTACTGACGGGAGCATTATAGAAAATTGAAACTATAGAATCTTGGAGTAGTGAATTTTGTTTGTTTGATGAACTTGTAAATAATATTTATATTTCTCTATTATACTCGTATGATTTGGTCGACCAAATTGTTTTTTAATTATCTCACAGATGGTGTAAAAAGTAGAGTATGCAACACGGGGATAAAGCTGTCCTTGTCTTGGGCGGCTTGAATTCCTCACTTCACTCAGGTTTCTTTATTAACTCCCTCGCAATGGTCGGGAGTTAATTTTATAAATCCCTCACTATCGTTCGGGATTAAAATCAGCAGCCTACGTTTCGTTCGAAATTCAACATGCCGCCCGCGACCTAAAGACACTGCTTTATCCCCTAGTCACATAAACTACTTTAATGTTAATTATTTAAAATATTAAAACTTTGGGTTCAGAATAATGTCGATTATTTTGTTCAAAGTTATTCATTTGTGTAACAACAGGTATTATTCAAAATTTGTAAAAGGGATTCACTCAAACTATAACGAGCCAATCACATGCCAAAATCAAATATGAATCAGCCATTTTCTCCTCGAGGGAAAATAGTGAACGGCGCGTGTTTCTTTGTCAGCGAGCAAAATTACAATTTTAATTTATCAGTTTTGTATTGTTTCAAACAATGCAGGTAAGTGAGCACTTATTATTCAATTAAACAATTAAGCACGATATTGCTGACATTTATTGAAATGCAGGTTGTTGGAACTCGATGAGATTTCAGTTTCGCTTAACATTATTTGTAGTTACTTTCAAAGGATAGCTGTGTTGTTGTTATGATTTTAGTTACTTTACAAAAATAAAATTACAAAAATGAACTAAAGTCGCAATCACATTGCTGACCACGTCGGGTCGACGAAGTACCTGGGGCTCGTCTTAGACAGCCGGTGGAATTACGCTCCCAAAGTACCGGCTGGCCGGTTGGCCGGTTCAAACGACCGGCGGCCATATTGAACGCGTGTCAGAGGGTCATGGCAATACGGATGGTGCGGGGATACCGCGCTATTTCCCGCGAAGCGGCGAGCCTTCTTGCTGGCCTACCCACCGATCTGGAGGCAACTGCACACATGCACGATTTGCGCGTGGAGATGCAACGCCGGGGCGAAAGTCCGCTGCCGCAACAAGTCACGGCATGACGGACAGAGCTCCGGCGGGCTCCTATGGTGAAATGGCGTCACCGACTATCGCAACTCAGTGCTGTAGTGAGACGCCCCGTAATTATGGCGGTGAGTCCCCTCTTTGAGACGTGGCTGGAAAGACGCAGGTTCTCACCGGATATGGCAAGTTCGGGAGGTTCCTGCACCGGATCCGTGCAGAAGTGACGCCCGAGTGTCGCCACTGTGCGGAACGCCCGGAGGACACGGTGGAGCACATAGAAATATAAAAAACAGGAGAAGTGGCAAGGGGGCGTGTGCATGTCCGCACAAAATGCATAAGAAGTGCACATTCGTCCAAACGGCCGACAGTTATAAACTTGTGAGGCTCGCGACACGTGATCGTAAACAAATTTAAAATGCCGCGTTGTTCAGTGGTTTAATGGAAGAACTGAAGTGATAAGACAAGCCTGGGTCATCACGGAATCTCTTACCATATGTAAATACAAGTTTAATGCTATATTTATCTTTAAAATCAGTAAAAACAACAAATCTTGTAATATCCCTTGCTGCTACTACGTTATTTTTATTTCCAAATATCAAAGCGACTGTATTACTCTTACAGTAAATACATTGCTCTTTAACCACTATCAAATTTTAACCCTTAGTAACTGGACAAGCAATGTAAAAATAACATAACGATACTTTATCAGTGCGGTGTATTTCGTAATACCGGCCGCTGCCAGTTGCCGTCAGCCGGCCGCAGTCAGTGAAGTGCCTAATAGATCCCCTCATGTAGACTATCGACCATAATATCGATTGGTTGGATTTTCGAAGTGAAATAATGTAAATATTTTTATTATTTTACAGAGTAGTAGAGAAATACGTTAGCAACTGTCGGAAAGTAAGTTGGTTAAATTGTAAGTTAATAGTTGATGGACAATTTTTTGGTTTCGGATATCGTATATTATGGCAGTATCTTCGTGTTATTGTCTTACTTTTTATAATTTGGATATTTTCACTTCCTTCTCAAAGTCTTCAAAAGCTTCGAATGCGCTATAATAATGAGCATGGATGCGTGAAGCACAAAACCGGTCGTTGTGGCGACGCTTGGCGAGGCCTATGTCCAATAGTGGACGTCTTTCGGCTGATATGATGATGATGAATGAGCATAATTCAGAACATATTAAGGAGTTTTGCTTAAAATAAGGCAACATGTTTTAGCTTTTTATTTGTTATGCGTGGATATGCTCCGCGACACAGACAAGCGGTTATATTTAACAGTAGCTTAGGTAAAAATGATAACTAAAATGTTATATTATTTAGTTATCATTTTTATCTTTGTTTTCAATTTCCCGAAAAATAATTTAAAAAAGCAATGGATTGATGCTACTGGAAGGCCACCTTACTGGTTGCCTAAAAAAATATAGTACCAATGCTCAATTCACTTTCGACCAGAAATATTTCAGCCTCTAAGAAAACGCCATCTCTCAAATCCCTAAATCAAGACTAGACCAAATTTTTGTAAGTTAAAGTTTTTTTCTTTTAATAACTCGTTTTTTCATGTGTTATAAAAAACTAGTATTAAAACTTTTCAGGATTCTATAGTAGTGCGTCTTCCATTTCGCCGATTTTTCGTATTTGATATTGTCGTTCGAAAATGAGTTTTTAGTTTTTTGAAAAACATTTTGGTTGTTCTGCTTTTATATACATATATATTATATTATTATATACATTATTTTCTGGAAGCATTCACTTTTATTTAATTTGTTAATGGAACCCAAAAAAAAAATAGCACGATAAAAAATTAAAAAATCGATAACTTTTCTATTTAGTCAATCACTAGTACTGTAAAATAAATTGCTTTTGCACAGCACATCGATAGTTGTATGTTGTTAATGTGTGCGTAAGTTGTACGGTGCAAGGAAAATACACGATGTTTTTAGAGCAATAAGGTTTATAATTAACTGTGTAGTTTGGTCTGATTTATGATTTGTGGATGTATGCGCGACTGCGTAAATATTCCTGTACGTGTAGTAGTGTCGGTAGTGGAAGGAGAAACTGGAGACACAGTGTTCCGATACATTTTTTACTACTTAGCATATCTCCTCCTTTCTTATATCTATGGTGGAGCATATAGTAGAGGTCTCCCGCTTGGGCAAAGCATCGCCGTGCCCTGAGGGCGATCGGCGGCGGCGATCTCTCGCGCCGGGCTTTGCTACAGGCCATGGTCCGGAACGAGGAAGAGTGGCAGGCGATCGCCTCCTTCTGCAAAACAGTAATGCTAGCAAAGGAGGAGGCCGACCGTATCAGGCAACGGCGGCGCTCACAGCGCCCCAGCCGCCGCCGGGATTTCGATCCCGATTTCCGGCCACCGTAGGCGTGGGCTTGCGGACGGCGAGCAATGGGTAGCTCGCTGTCCGAACGTCCGGCAACTGTCCGGACCGAGCCCAAGTCGTCGACGGCGCGCACTGTTCCCACGCTCCTCAAGGAGCTGTCAGCAACAGCAGGGGCCCAGCCGGGTCGAAGCCTACTGGGGCCAGGGTTATCTGAAAGAGAAGCTCGGTCCCGGTACGAAAGGCACGAAGGAACAGGGTGGGCTTTTAGTCAGTAAGAGTCTGACCCTATCTCCCGCTCCACCCAAGGACGGGGGTTGTCATTGGATGATTTTCCTCACCACAAAAAAAAAACATTGCTGACCACATGTTATTATTAGAGCGTGATTCTAATGTTGCATATTTAAGTGTATTTTTGTATTATATGATATGGATCCGTTTCTCTTTCTGTTTGTTATGTTCACTGTCGATGAAAAAAAAGTCGTTATAAGTTATCTCCTATAAATAAGTAGCTTTGGCCCACGGCTTCGCCCGCGTACATAAAATATAGCCTATGTCACTCAGGAATAAAGCAGCTTTCTATCGGTGAAAACATTTTAGCCATCGGAACAGTACTATCAGAGATTACCTCCTACAAACAAAACATAAAAATAAACTTTACCTCTTTATTATATTAGTGTAAGATTAATTAATACAACAAATTATGTAAACTTTATATTTATAAAGTGTTTTATTGCGGAACAACTTATACAGAATTCAATAAAATAAATAACAGTCAGACTATAATGTGCATTGTAAACGAGCCCTAATATTTCATTTTTGTTACGCGTTTCATTAACCGACTTCGAAAAGGAGGAGGTTCTATGTTCGGCTGAATGTATGTTTTTTTTTTTAATGTATTTTCTTCGATATCTCGGCCAATTGTGGACGATTTTGAAAATTATTTTTTTGATTGTAAGGTTATGGTTCCAAGTTGGTCCCATAGATTATGAATAGAATATTGTTATGATCTGATCATGAACTTCAAAGATATGAAACAGAACTATTCATTTGATCACAGCAGAATTGAAATAGACCTTTTCTTTCATTTCTGTAAGTCATCGCCTACTCGTATAAACCGAGCAATTTTATTGATTACGACAATAATAATTGTACTGTGATCCTATGAAGAGTTTATTAATAAAATCTTACCGTGTTTGGGATTATGTACTAGAATCGTAATGAGATGCACTCTGACTATAAGGTATTTAAGTTTGGCGGAGGTACTTTTTACAGTAGTGACTAATAAAAAGATGTGGTGATGCTGTTCACATTCGTGTAGGCGCTTGCAGCTGCGCCACCTTTTTTATTTATAATGCGTTACGACTAATTTAGAATGTTTCATTTCAGGCTTGAGTAAGGATAAAGTAATTAAAATAAAAAAGGCCAAGTGCGAGTCGGACTTGCGCACTGAGGATTCCGTACTTTACATATGAAATCAATTCCCGAATTGAGTTAAGATTTTTTCGAATTGCAAACAAATTTTTTTTTGTGACGGATCTACAAATTTACAGTTTTCTGATTTTTTCCTATATTTGTTCTATGAGACCTTGATTCATGCCATATTTTAGGATTCTAGGCCAACGGGATTTACCCTATGAACTTTGATTCCCTTGATTAATTATCGAAATATACGTTGTTTGCGACATAAACGACCGTATCTTTTTTTTCGGTAACTCAGAAGTCTGATTTTTTCACCACTTCACGAAACCGCAGACCTGAGTATTTTAACTCGATACCTCTAAGCGTTCTCGAGTTAAAGGGTGTTAACAGATAAACAGACGGATAACAAAATGATCCCAAGATATACGAGATGGTCCCTTTACAGGCTAACTAGATTGTTTACGAAGCAAATATTATAAATTCTGAAGTGTACTTTATTTTCATAGTAATTAAGTTCATATTTTTCATTGATTAGCAAAAGAGAAAAAAAATACCGAGTAAGATAACGAAAAAGTGGTGTGTCTTATTTTTACCTGTATATTTAACTAGGGTAACTATAAATTTGCTATTAGTTACAATCTTATTACAATATTCCAGTCAGTGATGATAGACCGATCGCAGTCAAAGTGATAGAACATAAAACATTTTTTATAAAATGCACGTAAACTTCAACTTCAACTCTTAATTAATGGCCTTTGTGGAAGAGACACCATAAGTTTGCCAATAACACGTGCGAACAAAGATTTTATATAGTGCGGAATGCACGTAAACACAAGATGAATGAAGTTTGAAATGTCAACGACACATTTTTGACAGTGCTTAATTTTTTTTTTGAATGCTGCCATATGTGGACTTTAGTAAATAATTCAGTTCCATCTTTCGTTGATCAGAGTCTATTGTCTGTGCGATAAAAGAACCGTCGTGGCGTAAAGTGAAAACAACATTAAAGATTTTAAGTAGCAACCCAACCCAGCCATCCGTCAAATGCCAAACGTTTGTTGGGAGGGTTTGTTTATTATGTTATTTTATTGTAATTTTTAAAAGAAATCTTCAGAAATGTGATAAAAAAATTTACTGAGCTGCAAGGGAAATAATACTTAATATATTACAGTTTTGCCAAAGATAACAAATGGCAAATCACACCATTATTGATCAAAACAAAGTCACGAACTTGGGAAACATTGGTATGCTATGTTTTTGGTACGTAACACTTTTATTTTAATGTTTTAGACTTCCTAGGTGAACTCCTGTCCCTGTTATCTCCAAATATATATAAATTAAACGGAAATTCATTTAAACATGACGATATTTGTTTATTTTGTTTTGGTCAATATTTTCGATGGCTACTATTGTCTGTGCGATAAAAGAACCGTCGTGGCGTAAAGTGAAAACAACATTAAAGATTTTAAGTAGCAACCCAACCCAGCCATCCGTCAAATGCCAAACGTCATATAATATTGACACCGGTTTATTTATTATGTTATTTTATTGTGATTTTTAATTGAAATCTTCAGAAATGTGATAAAAAATTTCACTGAGCTGCAGGGGAAATAATATTTAATATATTACAGTTTTTCCAAAGATAACAAATGGCAAATCACACCATTATTGATCAAAACAAAGTCACGAACTTGGGAAACATTGGTATGCTGTTTTTTTGGTACGTAACACTTTTATTTTAATGTTTTTAGACTTCCTAGGTAAACTCCTGTCCCTGTTATCTCCAAATATATATAAATTAAACGGAAATTCATTTAAACATGACGATATTTATTTATTTTGTTTTGGTCAATATTTTCTATGGCTAGTATAAAGAGTATTGATACTTTAAATTTATAATGCGTTTCGACTAACTTAGAATATTTCTTTTCAGGCTTGAGTACGGATACAGTAACTAAAATAAAAAAAGCCAAGTGCAAGTCGGACTCGCGCACTGAGGATTCTGTACAAATTTACCTATGAAATCAATTCCCGAATTGAGTTATGAAGATTTTTCCGAATTACAAACAATTTTTTTTTTTGTGGCGTATCTACAAATTTACAATTTTCAGATTTTTCCCTGTACTTGTTCTATGAGACCTTGATTTATGCCAAATTTCAGGATTTAATTCATTAAACCCCAAGCGAACGCAGGCGTTCGCGCACCTATTGTCTTTCAATTGTGTCTGTAATTTCCAAGATTGTAAGGTTAAGGTCAACGGGATTCACCCCATGAACTTTGATTCCCTTGATTATAGAAATATACGTTTTTTTGCGACATAAACGGCCGTATCTTTTTTTTTGTTAACTCAGAAGTCTGATTTTTTCACAACTTCAAAAGACCGCAGACTTGAGCGTATGGTTTTAATTTTAACTCGATACCTCCAAGCGTTAAATGGTCTTAACAGATAAACAGACGGACAACCAAGTGATCCCAAAGATCTTATATACGAGATGGTTGGTCCCTTACAGGCTAAATAGATTTTTTACGAAGCAACATTACAAATTCTGAAGTGTACTTTATTTTCATAGACATTAAGTTCATATTTTTCATAAATTAGCAAAAGGGAAAAATGTACTGAGGAAGACAACGAGAAAGTGGTAGTGTGTTCCATTTTTACCTTTATATTTAACTAGGGTAAACATAAACTTGCTGTTAGCTACAATATTCCAGTCAGTGATAATAGACCGATCCCAGTCAAAGTGATAAAACCATTTTCGTTGGCACTGGGTAAGTGGTCGCTGGTGGAACCTACCTAGATAGGCAGTAGAGCAGTTTCTTCACGCTATTTTCCTTTACTGGTTCGTGTTTGCATTTAAATGTTCATCATCATTACAATCGAAAGACGTCCACTGTTCGACATAGGCCTCCCCCAGGTGTCGCCACAATTAACGGTTTGTTATTCATTACGCAAAAACTTATAAACGGATGAATTTAATGATAAACGTTGCAATAATATAGCTTATAACCTATATTTTTGCTAAGTTTCATCACGTGAGCAAGTTCAATAAATAGGCTACTAATATTATAAATGCGAAAGTTTGTGAAGATGGATGGAGGTAGTCGTATGTATGGATGTGTCGCGCAAAAACTACTAGACAGAACTTAATCATAAACATTGCAATAATATAGCACATAAGCTATAACTTTGCAGTTTCATTAGGTGAGGAAATTCAGCCAATAGGATATTTTTTATTATAGGGTGAAGCCGCTGGAAGAAACTAGTCTAACATAGTTTCAAAATATCAAGATTTAACAGTCGCACTATAATGACGTCACAATGTTGCTTACATAACAAAAACGATATTTATCTACAGCAGCGCCCTCAAATCCCACGACGGTTTACTTTCCGCACAGACTCTATAAAGAGTATTGATACTTTAAATTTATAATGCATTTCGACTAACTTAGAATATTTCTTTTCAGGCTTGAGTAAGTTTACAGTAACTAAAATAAAAAAGGGCCAGTGCGAGTCGGACTCGCGCACTGAAGATTCTGTACACCTATGAAATCAATTCCCGAATTGAGTTACGAAAATTATTCCGAATTGCAAATAATTTTTTTTTTGGGTCTACAAATTTACAATTTTCAGATTTTTCCCTGTACTTGTTCTATGAGACCTTGATTTATGCCAAATTTCAGGATTCTAGGTCAACGAGATTCATCATATGAACTTTGATTTCCTTGAGTATCGAAATATATGTTTTTTTGCGACATAAACGGCCATATATTTTTTTTTCGTTAACTCAGAAGTCTGATTTTTTCACAACTTCAAAAGACTACAGACTTGAGTATATGGTTTTAATTTTAACTCGATACCTCCAAGCGTTCTCGAGTTAAAGGGTCTAAACAGATAAACAGACGGACAACCAAGTGATCCCAAGAATCTTATTTATGAGATGGTCCCTTACAGGCTAAATAGATTTTTTACGAAGCAACATTACAAATTCTGAAGTGTACTTTATTTTCATAGTCATTAAGTTCATATTTTTCATTGATTAACAAAAGGGAAAAATGTACTGAGGAAGACAACGAGAAAGTGGTAGTGTGTCCCATTTTTACCTTTATATTTAACTAGGGTAAACATAAACTTGCTGATAGCTACAATATTCCAGTCAGTGATAATAGACCGATCCCAGTCAAAGTGATAGAACCATTTTCATTGGAACTAGGTAAGTGGTCGTTGGTGGAACCTACCTCGATAGGCAGTACAGCAGTTTCTTCACGCTATTTTCCTTTACCGGTTCGTGTTTGCATTTAAATGTTCATCATCATTACAATTGAAAGACGTCCACTGTTCGTCATAGGCCTCCCCCAGGTGTCGCCACAATTAACGGCCTTACGCAAAAACTTATAAACGGATGAATTTAATGATAAACGTTGCAATAATATAGCTTATAACCTATATTTTTGCTAAGTTTCATCACGTGAGCAAGTTCAATAAATAGGCTACTAATATTATAAATGCGAAAGTTTGTGAAGATGGATGAAGGTACTCGTATGTATGGATGTGTCGCGCAAAAACTACTAGACAGATGAACTTAATCATAAACATTGCAATAATACCTATAGCACATAAGCTATAACTTTGCAGTTTCATTAGGTGAGCAAATTCAGCCAATAGGATAATTTTTATTATAGGGTGAAGCCGCTGGAAGAAGCTAGTCTAACATAGTTTCAAAATATCAAGATTTAACAGTCGCACTATAATGACGTCACAATGTTGCTTACATAACAAAAACGATATTTATCTACAGCAGCGCCCTCAAATCCCACGATGGTTTACTTTCCGCACAGACTCTATATCCTACTAGACTAGATCACTACTATAATAGACTACTACTATTATAGACTAGTACTAGGATATATAAAATCTTTGGTGATAAATAATTCGTTGTCATCTTTCGATGGCCAAACTTAAAGTATAAGTCTGTCTAATAAGTCAACTGACTTGGGAATTTTGTATAATATTTAATTATTAAAAAAATACTTATATTCGATACTTTTCTTACAGTTTTTTAAACAATGATCTCTATTATCTTATTCAATTTTGATGATTGAAACCGTGTTGACTACATCAGATTTCATTAATTCATTAAACCCCAAGCGCACCTATTGTCTTTCTATTGTGTCTGTGATTTCCATGATTAAAAGGTTAAATTCTATTGGGGAGCACACAATCGCAGTGTGCCCTGCTTGGGCGGAGCATCGCCGTGCCCTCGTGGGGGGGTGATCGGCGGCGGAGACCTCTCGCGCCGGGCCTTGGTCGAGGCCATGGTCCGGAGCGAGGAGGAGTGGCAGGCGGTCGCCGACTTCTGCGAAGCAGTAATGCTCGCTAAGGAGGAGGCCGACCGCATCAGGCAACGGCGCTCTCGCCGCCGCCGCCGGGATTCCGATCCCGATTTCCAGCCACCGTAGGCGCGGGCTTGCGGACAGTGAGCAATGGGTAGCTCGCTGTCCGGCCGTCCGGTAACCGTCCGGACCAAGCCCAAGTCGTCGACGGCGCGCGCTGTTCCCGCGCGCCTCAAGGAGTTGTCAGCAACAGCAGGGGCCCAGCCGGGTCGAAGCCTACTGGGGCCAGGGTAATCCGAAAGGGCGCTCGAGCCCCGGTATGAAGGCTTGAAGGAACCGGATGGGTTTTTTAGTCAGTAAGAGTCTGACACTATCTCCCGCTCCGCCCAAGAGCGGGGGTTGTCATAAGATGATTTTTCCCATCGAAAAAAAAAAAAAATAATAATTACCCAAGTCGTTTAACTTATTAGACAGACTCTAGTGTGCAACATGATTAAACGTTGCTGTATAAAGTTAAAAAACAGACATAAAAAAATAAAACTCCTCGTCGGTAGAATTTTGAAAAGGTTTGAGTCCTTAGCATCATGTTGACCTGGCAGGAAACATTTATTCTAAACTGCTTTTCAAATTTAATTTTGAATATGACAGTTGTTTTTTGAACATGTCAATTTGCAACGCAAGTTGAGTGCCAGTTGACTTGTGTGAAAGATTTATTTTGAAAAATATTAACCAATTGATTTATAAAAACAATGGACGAGCCTGAAGGCGGTGGGTTACCAGCAGCCGCTCCAGCAGCAGCTTCAGCAGCAGAGCCAGCAGCGGAAGTTGAGCTTGCCAAGCTGCCACCGGAATCGACAGAGCCTGTAGATGAACCTGAGGATATGCCTCTCTATAGTGCTTCAAAGGCGACTTCTATCCGGAAATTGTCGTTCAGCGACGGGGAAGCCGTAGAACTCGACAAAACAGCTCTGGAAGCTATACTTGACGTCAGTTCTCGTTTAGCGGACATTCAAATGAGGAGCAGACTGTCCTTGAGCGCTTTGACACAAGGTCAAGAGTCGTATAAAGACAAGCAAGTAAATAAACGAAATAATTAGATGATATTGTTTTATTTGTTTGAAATGTGGATAAAACTGCTTTTTTTTTTGTAGGCCAAAGCTAAAGAAGCTCGTAATATTAGAGCTGGTGATATCAAGCAACAACATAGATACTTACTAGAAAATTGTGCGACGCTTTTGAATAAACCAATAGAATACATATTGGTAAGTAATACATGTTTGAAGCATAATCACTTGGCTTCTGGATTGACAGTTTGAATTGTCCTTAACGTGCATCTAATACTTTGTATGTATCAAAATAATGTGTGTAATATTATAAAGTACTAAAGGTATATATACCTTTATTACTATTAAGGAAAATAAGTAGGTAATCGAACTTGATTGATGGAACTAATAATATGCAGTAATAAAGCAAACGAAACCATTATATGATCACTTTTGCTGTCTGTCTTGAGAAGACGTGGAGGTATCGAAATATAAAAAAAATATATCCAGGTCTGCGGTCCCTTAAAGCTGTGAAAAAAAATCAAACTTCTAAGTTAACAAAAAAAAAAGATACGACCATTCATGTCGCAATTCGACACTCAAGGGAATTAAAATTCATAAGGTATTTTCTGTTGACCCAGAATCTTAGAATTTGGCATAAAGCAAGTTCTTATAGTACATAGTTCCCATAGGTTTAGGAATAAATCTGAAAATAGAGATTCGGAAAAATCTTCGAGACTTCATTCGGAAATTGATCTATTTACATAGGTACATAGTTTGCACGGAACTCTCAATGCGCGAGTCCGACTTGTACTTGCCCAGTTTTGTATACAGTCTGATAGTGAGTCGATTTGCGCGTGGAGTTGCAACGCCCCCGCCGGGGTGAAACTCCCCGGCGGGGGCGGGGAGTTTCACCCCGCCCCCGCCGTTGCGGTGAGCAATGGGTGGTTTGCCGCCCGGCCGTCAGGTAAACGTCTGGATCAAGCCAGAGTCGCCGAACACGCGTAGTGTTTCACGCGCACCTGAAGGAGATGACAGCAAAACCGTAGGGGCCCAGCAGTCAGCCAGTAGGCTTTGACCCTTGGGCATGCCACAATCATGGCGGTAAGTCCCCTCTTTGAAGCGTGGCTGGAAAGACCTCACGGCGTCCTTACCTTCCGCATGACGCAGGTCCTCACCGGACATGGTTCGTTCGGGAGGTTCCTACACCGGATTCGTGCATGTGCCACTGTGCGGAATGCCCGGAGGACGTGGTGGAGCACATAGTCGAGGTGTGCCCTGCTTGGGCGGAGCATCGCCGTGCCCTCGTGGGGGCGATCGGCGGCGGAGACCTCTCGCGCTGGGCCTTGGTTGAGGCCATGGTCCGGAGCGAGGAGGAGTGGCAGGCGATCGCCGACTTCTGCGAAGCAGTAATGCTCGCAAAGGAGGAGGCCGAACGTATCAGGTAACGGCGTCCTCGCCGCGGCCGCCGGGATTCTGATCCCGATTTCCGGCCACCGTGGGCTTGCGGACAGTGAGCAATAGGTAGCTCGTTGTCCAGCCGTCCGGTAACTGTCCGGACCAAGCCCAAGTCGTCGACGGCGCGCACTGTTCTTGCGCGCCTCAAGGAGTTGTCAGCAACAGCAGGGACCCAGCCGGGTCAAAGCCTATTGGGGCCAGGGTTATCCGAAAGGGAGCTCGAGCCCCGGTATGAAGGCTCGAAGGAACGGGGTGAGTCTTTTAGTCAGTAAAAATCTGACACTATCTCCCGCTCCGCCCAAGAGCGGGGGATGTCATTGAATGATTTCTACCCACCATAAAAAAAGGCTTTTAACCTAATTCACGGGTTCGCTTCTGAAAGGAAAACCCGGGGCCCTGGAACGCAAGGCAAAGAAGAAACATACGAGTGGGTTCTCTCTCTGGATCTGACACGTGGTCTCGCTCCGCCCTAGAACGGGAAAAGTCATTAGATGATTTCCTACCTAAAAAAATAAAAATACCTAATTGTCTATATTTATAAACTAGCTGCTGCCCGCGACGTCGTCTGCGTGAAACCTCCAAAAATACCTAAGATGCCAGTGTCGCTATAGCATTATAAGTAAACAACTTTTAGAATAGCATTAAAATATAAGATTTTTTTGCAAGCGAAGCAAGTGAAGAGTTATATGGGAATCCTGCTGAGTTCAATCATAAGATGTGACTGAAGGAAATAGAGAAAATAATGCAGGAATACATTCCAGGACACAAAAGAGTAAAAATACGTACAAAGGTATCATACCTTACAACACTTTCCTATAAACTACGTTGGTAGTTATGCTGCCAGGAGCCAAAATGTAAAGAGAGTCAGGACTGGTGACGCGGGAGCAAGCGACATACAGTTGCCCGTGTGAGAAGCAACTCGTCCTGAGGTCGACACCCGCTGCCCTCAGTGTCTGCCCCTGCGACTTATTGATGGTCATCGCGAAGCAAACACTCACGGGGAACTGTACGCGCTTGAATTGGAACGGGAAGTTATGAGGTATGAGGGGAATGCATGGTATAAATACTGCCTCGCCGACGCCACAACCCGTCAGAATTTCCGCCTCAATGGTGTGTCTGTGGAGCGAGATGACTTTAATGCGGGTCCCGTTACAACTTAAGAGGAGATAGGTTCCGAAGAAGCATAATCGGGACACCGACCTTCAGCTTGATGGTATGCGCTGGAAGTCCACTTGCTGACAGGGAGTTTAAAAATTCCACGGGATAATGTGTGGCGTCATCTTGCTCGACAACAGTGTTTATTGAGGGGTAGACCAATTCATTTCCCTCAATTTCCGAGAGAATGCATTCGTTAATTGATGCAGCCTGATCATTTTTGGGCGTCAAAATGGCTCGCTAACACACCCAAGAATTCTGCTGGTGCGATATACGACTGATGTCCCCGTACACATAGCGTATGAGATCAGCTTCTAAGCTGGATACCACTCTACCGAGAGACTCTGGACGCACCACCTGTCCACCTCTCTCTTCTGGTAGAGTGCCTTCGCCAAGACTTAGAAGGACATCGGAGAATTCTTGAGCACGTGCATTGTCGCCGAGCCGAGCTCTCATATTAATGGTTAAGCGCAGAATCGTTCGCAGAACGAAGATCGTTTCAACGAAGCATTCACCTCGTTAGCCCTCGATCCCCGCGTCACCACGGGAAGCGTTTGCCGAAAATCGCCACTGAACAGAACTGTGACACCACCCATCAAATGTTCTTTCCCGCGGATGTCCTGCAAGTTTCTGTCCACGGCCTCAACTACCTTCCTATTGGCCATCGTACACTCATCCCATACGGTCAGAGAGCAATCCTTGAGCACGTGTCCCTTATAGCTGTTACGTGATACACCACAAACAGGCGTTTCGGCGCTCTCTAAATCGATGGGAATTTTAAACATGGCATGTGCTGTCATGCCACCCGGAAGCAGTGTGGCTGCGATTCCCAACGACGCTACAGCAATCGACGTGCACCAGCACGATTCGACGTTGATGTGCGTCTGGAAGATCCTGGACAGTACTGGTGAGTAAGAAACAATCCATCTGTTATCGACCGGTTGCGCCTGGCCACGCACGCTCAGCTCAGTGGAATGCCCGCCCTCTGTTGGTGATCGGCGCCGGTATGAGGGATATCCATCCTCACCAGTAATGGATTCGTTGGTAAATTGTTTTGGGATTCTTTTCCTACATCGTCCATCTTTCATGCACGGGGAACTTGGATTTAATGTGCCACAGGGGCCATGCACCATGTGACTTTTCACAATCTGATGCAGAACAGGATCGACGTCAGGGTCCGGAAGCTTAGCACTTATGACTTGATCAATCTGGTTGGGCCTGATCTTCTCTTTCAACCACAAAAGCAGGTGCGCGTGTAGCAAACCGCGTTTTTGCCATTCCACAGAGTACATATGACATCCGACTGCACCAAACACTTTTGCCTTTGTTAGAAGATCCATGGCACTTCAACTTCAGGTGGAATACGTGAGAGATCAAGTCGTGCCTGTCGTACGAAGCCTGTCCTGCAAGGAGTTGAGCTGTTATTTCAGGCCACTTTGGGTTGGTAGTGATGGTAATGAAGAGGTCCGGGTGACCAAACTATGATTTTACACTATTTTAACATAAAATTAATCGCTGTGGGGAGTAAAAATAAATCCGGCTAGTTTTACATCACATTTAAGTTTATAATTAGGTAAGACATGAAAATATATTAATTACCAAGCAATAATCACACAGATAAATAGAACAAAAGTATTAACAGTCAATGTTTATTTTGTACTAACAACATAAAATTGATGAAAAAATGATCGTCATCAATGAACATAGCTTTTTTGTAATACTTAACACCGCATTTTTTTAAAATTGTCTTCCTCAACTCTGCTCAAGATTTTGAGGGTTTTGTTGGAACTTGAATTGGTCAAAACGAACTATACGATAAAACTTTTATGAAGAAAATGCACATTACCATCTATGAATTTTAAGAATTACTAACTACTAACCTCGCCAACATGATCAAATTTAAATTATTAATTTCCAAAAAGTGTTAATATGTAACTTGATTTGATTTTTATGAAATCTACTAACATTCATTACACTATGTTTCTCTGCCCAAGTTACTTAAATGGCGTAGTTTTTATAGTGTAAAGCTAGATAATAGCATGGCTTAATCAAAAACAACATTTAAATATGCGTCGTTAGATTACACGCTGTCACAGAATGCGTAAGAAAAATAAAGATTCTCAGCTCCTCCTCCATAGGCGATAGCGTGATAATATGTAGCCTATATGTTGACCCGACCTCTTAGTAATATTCATGCAAAATTTGAAGTAAATCCATGCAGTACTTTTTGAGTTTAGCCCGGACATACATACAGACAAACAGACAAAAATTCTAAAAACTATATTTTTGGCTTTCATAGCGATTGTAGATCACGCCCCAAGTATTCTTTTTAAATAATATTCAATGTACAGTTTTGACTTTCCTACGATTTTATTATATGTAGAGATATGTGTTTATAAACCAATTTCGATATATTTTTTTATAAAATAGATATTAAAGTGTACTTTTTGAATATGGGAGTTTGATAAAGATGATGAAAGATGAAATACAATATATTTATATATTTAATACATTTTGAAGAAATGCCTAACGATTAAACACGTTATGGTGGCTAATTTATAAAAGATAGATACATACTATTAAGGACTTTTTGTAGATCTATTGGAGACCATCATCTTTGTAGTACATATTTTTGGTGTATGATTAACGTATGCGAGGATAAGAGCTCGAAAGCGCATTTTCATCCGACTTGCTTCAAATTTATCGTCACTTCTCAGCTCCTATGTATCTTAGCGTTATGTTATATAGCCTATAACCTGCCCAGGAGTATGGACCACAATCGTACCAAGTTTAGTTAAAATCCCTTCAGTAGTTTTTGACCCATGCGTGCACATACAGACAGACAGACAGACAAAAAATTTACTGATTGCATTTTTGGCATCAGTATCGATCACCAGTCATCCTTTAATATTAATTTTGAATATATATTCAATGTAGAGAATTGACCTCTCTACAGTTTTATTATAAGTATAGAAGATTAATTCCATAAGCCGCCGTAATTAAAATCTTTGGGCCCGTTTTTGCCACTACATTGCGTCACTACCTCAGGGTCAGTTGAAAGCAGCGTCAGGCACTAATTGCTGACATTAATACTGAAGTGTACCTACGGAGTAAGTACAAAGAGTGTACCTATTTTGAAGCAATCGTGTGGCACACTATTTAATCTATTTTTATTTTGCTTCTTTTTTGTGTTTGTGTACTATAGTAGGGGGTGTAGGGGCGGCAAGGTGGGGATTTTGCGGGATACTCGAGCGCGTCAGAAAATCATATGGGGAGAACATTATGCATCTTGTAATGTATCTCTACCACATATGGATCCTTAATATGGTGGGGTTCGTTAAGGGCAGACCGTCAGATCAGTAAAAAAAAATTATCCTCGGAAAAACTCGAGCGCGTCAGATTAAGACAAGGTAACTTAAGTACATGCAGAAAAGACGTCATGCTACCCAGCAACCCCATCACCTATTTCGCTTTTTTCAAATTTATAAAACAATTCAAATTTATATAACAATTGTACGTAATCTCAAAAAGAGGACAATAGATGTTTTCTTAGTGATGGTTAGAAAATAGCAAATTTCTATAATATAATAATATATCGACGGTGAAGTGCTTAAATGCTGCAATGACTACATCTATCTCAGAAGGTTAATCAAAAAAAAAAAAAATATTATATACGAAAAAGAAACAACAAAATAGGCGATGGGGAGATAAAATTGAATCTACGTTATCATGTACTAGTACTAAAGCAGTGTGCTAAATTTCATAGATATAGCTTCAGTAGATCCTGAAATATGACCCTGTGAATATAGCTAATTTTGGCACTGACTCACTGACCGGTGATCAAAACCTCTAGGCCACTTCCAATTGTCCTAGCGTTATGAAATTTGCCACACAAGTCGTGTGTTATATCTAGATTAACAAAAAAATAAGAAATTTAAGAAATCAGTCAAGCATGAGTTGGCTCAATTTAATATTTATGAACCAGTGATATGAGAGGAGGGCGGAAGGAAGGGGGGAGGGGGTATAAAATATGTCATAAGAAATTTAAGAAATCGGTCAAGCGTGAGTTGGCTTAATCGAATATCAAATTTTTAATAAAATATTTATGAACCAGTTATACAATGAGAATACGATCTAAGGTTAACAATGAACGCGGGCGTGGCACAAAAAGAAAAAAATAGGTACGATTTCTTGAAAAAAAGTATTGAAATCCCACTAAAAACATACCTGTTAAAAAGGGGGCCAAGTTCCTATCGGCTTATTGTTCGCCTTAAAAAGTGTTGAAATCCAATCCAATGCCAAGTTTAGATGCACTTTAAAATCGATCATAATCATCTTCATCAACAGCCTGATCATCGTTAAATTTGAACTTGGCAGGTTAATTTAATTCTATAAATAATAAATTTAATTATACAATTAATCAAGTGTTACCAATACACGGTGGAGCACACGGTAGAGGTGTGCCCCACTTGGGCAGAGCAACACCGTGTTCTCGTGGAGGCGATCGGCGGCAACAATCTTTCGCGCCGGGCCATAGTACTGGTCTTGGTCCGAAGCGAGGAAGAGTGGCATGCGGTCGCTTTCTTCTGCGAAGCAGTAATGCTAGCATAAGAGGCGGCCGCTCACGTGAGGGAACGTCCGTCTTGCCCCAGCCGCCACGATTTCCAGCCACCGCAGGCGCGGGCTTGCGGACGGCGAGCAAAATGGTTAGTTCGCCGTCTGCGAGCGATGAAGCAAAGGGTATATGCACTTTATATCCATGGATATATGCATAGACAGGAATGAAACACAATTGATAATAACCAAACAGGCAAATGAGTCTCGTTTAATAACCATTTGTTGATGGGAAGTGAAGGCTACGAATGACAAAATAAAGCAATGCTTCAAGCTTCTACGCCAAACATACCTACATTCATAAATCGCTCGCTGACTCACATGTTTGGTGATTATAAAATCGCTGCAAGTCTTTTAAATGCTTTCCACCCCGTTTATAGAGATAGACATGCAGTTGATATTTTAAATGCAATTAACCCAAATAAGAACACTCCAAATCTACTATATGGATATGTCGAAATGAAAAACCTGAACCACTGAAGGAGAAACTTCATTCGATTGAATGGCTATCTCCCGTTCATAGAAGATTTTGCACGCTACACTGAGGACGATAATTATTGTCTTACAGGCTGTGGACACTTATCAGCAAAAACTAGCCAAGACATAAGTCGCAGAGCACTTAATGTTGTTTACAATATTGAAATCATCAAAAACGATGTGCCATCGCATTCGCGGAGATCGGTCAGCACATATTAGTATTCAACGTGTGGTTGCTTCGAGCACGGAATCGGTCAAGGCACGTCAGACCACGCACATATTTTTCATATATATTGATTGACAGGGACCAGATTGGCAGAAATACAATAATTCATTGATTGTAACTGCCTGATAGAAAAAAAAAAACAATTGGTACCTGTGCTCATGTAGTTTCGATAAAATGGTATCTCGGTTTGGACGATATGTGCCACTTATCGCGCCCGCGCGTTGTTATATTTCTTTCATTATAAAATATTTTTCTTTCTTTCCTTTGTTAGATGTTGTCATAGACCGGGACAAAGTATAGGAGTGTGGAATGAGTTGCGGAGTTAGATTTATTTTATAATGTATAAAAAATAAATCTTTTAGCTTTTCATTAAAAACCGTCCAAATAACATTTTATTATTATTTAACTATGTCCATCGAGAAATAAAACGATACGTAACTATTAAAAGTTTTTATATTATTTAATTTTGTTAAAACAGTTTTTAAGGTGGATATATGGCTAGTGTTATTTATATAATTTCGATTCTGGAACTGAGTTCTAATAACTGGCACTAGTAGCAGTTCTGTTGGTCTTACGCCCAAGTTTCATAGAAATGTTCCCACTACTATGAAAAGAGACTACATGACTGTTCATGAAATATTTTTACAGGACGGCGTTTATGATGCAGATATTCATATCTCGCTATTGGATAGTGCGATTGCTGAAGGTGGTAGAAATTGTATTGTCTTATGCGATGCGCTGCTCCCGCCTGTAAAAATGGGTAATATTACTTGTATTTCTTCTTCTTATTATATTTTAAAGTAATAAAGCTTAAATCAGCCAAGGAAGATCTATATCAAATAAATATTTTAGAAAATAAGGCATGTTTAGTGCTTTTAATATTTTATTTCCTTTATCTGGTTGATAATTTAAAATCATGATACCCAGGTACATACGTAATGTAGGTATCGGAAATGCATTGATAATTTGCGATTTCTTAATCAATGAAAGTGTATTGATTGAAGAACTAAATATACCTAAGTTAATTTTGTGCCTAAGCCGTGAGAAAATTTGTATTTCGGGTATTTATAATACCATGTCATGTTATTAAATCTTTGTAATTAGAGACCCTTCGCGGTACCTAGTACCTACTCTTTAAGTAGGTAGTTTGTACGTAACGCCGACTACTACTTACGGGTCATTGAACTCGCTTAGCTGACGTGTTCCTAAAGAAATTAATTTCATACATACGTAAATTAATCCGAGTTTTGAAAAAATGGTACTTTTTTTAAATTTTATCTTTACAAATCGATAGTGTTTCATGTACCGGATCGACCTTCTACGGGATTAAAACGATTAAAATTTTAACGGTGTATTTATTGCCCGTGCGAAGTCGGGACGGGCTGCTAGAATATATAATTATGTAATATTCCACAACTATCACACAACGCCGTCTAGTCCCAAGCTAAGCAGAGCTTGTGTTATGGGCACTAGACAACTGAAAAAATTAAATCTGTCTTTACAGACAAAACGATATACATACATATTTATTCTTCCATCCTATCCACCCGTACGTTTCATTTTATTGAGCCTAGAAATTGACCAAAAGTGCCTGGGCTTTTCTCGAAATGTCCACCAATGTCAAGACATTATCCGCATCACACATTCATTTAGATACTCGTAACTAGATGAACTTACGCAAAAGCAAACATAATTAATTCAGCTTTTACTTAACTAATACTCTTTCTATAATGGTGGTAAATAGAGACTATTAAAGCAAGATTTTGCAAGATTATATTCTACGAATATGAAGGCGCTTTAGATAGATATAATGGTAGAATAATACATTTTTTTTTAAATGTGTTGGGAAGAATAATACCTAATGGAACATATTACTGAAGAAGAATGAAGAAGAAAACGTTTAGAATTAAGGTGAAAGCTACGGGCCCGAGCATGGCTAAGTTATCGCTAGATGGCACTGAACTTAACATTTTTAGTTTTCAAAACCTAGGTACGTCAAAAGGCAAGGTGGTGGTGCCTCTAGTGCTAGCCTCCTTACCGAATGTTACATTCTTTACTAGAAACTGAAGCTGAGACTGTTTTTTTTTCAATATTTTAGAATCTGGTCGATTTGTTCCTAACCAGAGAGGAAAAATGGAAAGAACTTATATATCTGACACGGAATTTATTGGCACCGAAGGCAAGTGTATTGCTATGTACAGACTTAAGTCCAAAGCAATTGATACAAGAAGTGTTGGCGATGTAAGTTTGTTGAAAGAATATTTTATACAGATATATTAATTTTGGCGAATACTTATTTATTATAATCTTTATTGTACACCACATAAACAAACAAAATACAGGACAAACATTTAAAAAAATAAGTTAGTGTAGGTACAATGGGCGGTCTTATCGCACAGGGCGATCTCTTACAGACAACCTTTGAATAGTACTACCTATACGTTCCGATTTATGTACTCACAATATGATGCACATCCTCCATCATCCATCATCACTCACAATATGAAGAAACTTTTCATACAATTGATTAACTTAGAACTTGACTTTAAACGAAAATTAAGATGTCACTGCGTTATTTGACTGTGTTTAAAAAAGCTTAGTGAAGATTTTTGGCAGAGCATCAAAAGCCCCTATCTGTGTTTAAATGAGAACTAGCTGACCCGGCGAACTGTATTCCGCCTTAGAAGCAATAAATAAGCAGATTTTTTATTTTTTAAATTAGTATAAAAGTAAATAAAAAAATATCTATTAATTAAATGATTCTCTAAAGGCCATTTATTTTGTTGCATGGGTTGCATTTTTCAGTGTAGCACCTTGTGATAAACGACATTATTCGTTTTTTTGTCAGGCGCAAAAACAAATAACGCAGAAGGTCTTCCGACCCGTGATAATGCCACATATAATTGACCATGGGAAAAATATGGATGTTCTAGATTAAGACCACAAACTTTCAAGGATTGGCCTTGTGATTTATTTACAGTCATGGCGAATGCAAGACGGATCGGAAATTGAAGTCGTTTAAACTCAAATGGCATGTCGGTTGGGATTATCGGGATCCTCGGAATGAGAACTTCCTCACCTTTGAATTTTCTTTGAGTATTGTGGCGTAAATCAAATTGTTCATCAATTTACTTACCACCAAACGTGTTTCGTTGCACAGTTTTGGTTGGTTTAAGTTTCGAAGCATGATTACTACGGAACCAATCTTTATTCGTAAATTGTGCGGTGGTACGACAGGCACATCCAAGGAGTTTAAAAATTCAATTGGATAATTGGTGGGATCATCTTCATTTGTTACACAGTCAATAGATTTGAAAGAATGCAGTGTACCAATGATCTCATTCTGAATTATGTAGTTTAGATCTCATTCTGAATTAGGTATTTCTAATATTCTCGACGTAGGAACCTAGATAAATATTGTCTATAACCGAATATCATCATAATATGTTGGAAATATGCTCCAACTGCAAATGAGCGTGGTATTACGTTTGTATGGAAATTCATCCGTCGCCGGCCCCTTAAGTCATCTACATCTTTATTCTTAGCCACCAAAATTTCTCGCTCACTCAACCATTCATTATTTTTGTGGTTAGTAATGATGTTTGGGAATACTTTGTTGATGAGTTCGTCTTTCGATGAGACAAAGTTACAGAAATTCGGAGGAAATGAAATCAATCCACTCGATTCGTCGACAGGTACTCGACCATTACCGATAGTCAGCAATTGCTCAGAGAAATTTCCAGCAGATATATCGTTCAGCAATGCAACTCTCATGTTTGTTGTCAGCTGAAGTTTCTTAACATAGCGTCATAGATTCGATGATTTGAGGCAAGCGTTTATATCGTCGGCAGCAGTCGATGTGAGAATTACTGGCAATGTTTGGCGGAAATCACCAGACAGTAAAATCATTGCGCCTTCAAAACATCTCGAGTCATTGCGTAGATCTTGCAATGTTCGGTTAAGTGCTTCTACGTTTATGTGCCATTGTGCATTCGTCCCAGATGATGATCTTCGATTCGGATAAAACTTTGGCCATTGCGGAGCGCTTTGTAATGTTGCATGTTGGTTCTTCAATAGATTGAAGATTTATCGTTAATTTTAATGCCGAATGTATCGTACCGCATCCTTCTAGCAATGTGGCTGCTATTCCAAAAGAAGCAACTGCAACCGCAATGTTGGATCTTGCACGAACAGTGGCTAAAACTACTGACATGAGGAATGTCTTACCAGTTCCACCAGGGGCATCCAGGAAATATAAACCACCGTTGGGGATTCATCAGGGGTACATTTGTTAGAATTACTAAATCTAATTCCTGGTGATCATATTCACGTTCCCGTTCCAATTCTCGATTAAATGCGTCATTCATTTCACGATTTGGCGCTGGCATTCTTAACCTGACTAATAAACTACCGCATATGAGATAACACATGTCTTCGATCAAGAGCAAGGCCCGATTATGTATCTCCTCATTCATTTCAAGATCGGGATTCTTGAACTGACATGAATTTGATGTAAAATATCTTCTGCCATATTATCCTTGTATTTGTGCCACAGGTTAGATGGGTTCGATGGAAAGCACGTCGAAATGATGATAGCAAATAATGTACGTATCTGACTTGGAGATGCAGAGATAATTGCTTCAACGATTGTCGTATCCCAATGGGTATCGTTTTCTAGTAACTTGAGTTCTTCACATGCAGCACGATATGTTGGAAATATTGTATCATTAACAGTCCGTAGTGACTCAAATAACGTTGGCCCACGCACATTTACCAACAACAATCACAAATAAAAGCATTCATCATTCTTTGGATGAACTGTATACATACGACCAAGAGCATCCGTAGAACGCACATCCGGATAACCAGGAACCGCATCGCCTTTCGTCGTTGAAAATTCTTCGATAAAGTATTCCAAGTGTAATAACGTGGCATCTCCGAGTAAAGCAAAGTTCGTGCAAACGGATCGCTCTGGCAGGTCGCAAAGAAATTGGTCAATGTTGTCGCTGGAGGTGTTGCAGCACGTTGAACAACATTCGAAGCCGTGAAATATACTCGTTGACCATTCTCCAGATGCACCGCCAAATGCACAACAGTAGGGTGACGTTCGTGAATAGTTAATGAGAATATACGCCAAATCGCTTCATTGTAGTTCACATACCGACCAACATGATAGCAAGCAATTTTATCGTTCGTATTGGAGGCTTGGACGCCAAAAACGGCCATATCGCTGCCTTTCGTGACATATTTGCAGATGTATTTTATTGACTTTACTGAATTGCAATACTCAACGTTACAATGTGTCTTGAATGTTTTGGAAATAAGCGGAGAATATTAACAATTCAACTGTTGTCGACCACGAAATCCATTCTTTTAACTTTTGTGGTAATAGTTCGACCGTTATCATCCGGTGATCGACGCCGATACAGTGGATAACCATTGTTGCCAGTGACGGTCTCCGCCGTTAATTTCTGTGGATATCGTTTGGAATCAACGATAAATCAGGGCGTACGACAATACGACTACTAAAAATCGAAATTTTGAAACGAAAAGATCGTACAACGAAGAAGTATAAAGTTTTTATTAAAATTAACTTAAATTTTGCACCTGGCAGCCCTGATTTTATCGTTATTTTATATACATATATGGCCTTGGCGGGACGTACGTCAGCCACTCAAACTGTTGTTCTCACCTTTGACGGGCAAGTTCTGCCCAGGCGAGTTTATTGTTTTTACTCAGCACTCTCGGTTGAAAAGTATATGTACCCGACCATACAATGTTTCCATTGCTGCCGTTTCGGGCATACTCGTACAATGTGCCGTTCGAAACCCCGATGCTTTAAGTGCAGTGAAGATCACCCAGGTGATGGATGCCAAGTTCCCAATGAGTATGCCATTTGCGTAAACTGTTCTGGCAACCATTATGCTAATGAAAAGGCTTGTCCTGAATTAGGCCGCCAGAAAGGTATAAAAGGCCTTATGGCAGAAAAATCTGTTTCATATGAAGAAGCAAGTCAGGTTTTCCCTCGGGTTTCACGACCGTATGCTGAAGTGTCAAGAGCACCATCCAAACCAAAACCCCCTGGTTCCCCTCAATCTCACAACCAAACTCCCCAAACAACCAGATCCCACCGTAAAACAGTCTACCTTAAACCCAAATCTCATGCCCCTCTTTCACCTGGCTATGATAAGCAGGCTCATCAAGCCCTTATTCAAGGCTATTCCTTTCCCCCCTCCCAAAATGGCTGCGCCATACCTAGGGAAGGTGCAAGCAGTCCCATTAGCCCGGAAAACATACTTAACGTAATCTCCAGTATGCTAATGACATTGTTAGCGGACCCTTCTCAATCCCTACCAGACCATGTTGCCAACAAATTGTCATCAATCGTCCAGTACATACACAATATTCCATCCCCAAATATTCCTCCAATGGAACGTCAGGAGTGTTTACAATATTAAAAGTTCAGTCATTTTCTCAGACTCTCGCAGTAGTATCCAGGCTTTAGGCCAAAATCAACTAAAATCAAAACTTCATAGCAAAATTACTATGGATATACTTAATTTACTCTACACTTGCCATGCCAAAGGTTTAAACATTGAGATAGCTTGGGTTCCTAGTCACTCGGGTATAAGTGGCAATGAATGCGCCGATTCACTGGCAAAATATGCTACATCTAACCCTGTAGAAGGAAGGCATTACATGCTGCATAGCTACGATCTAAACTCGGACACCAAATTTAAGTTACATAACTCGTGGTCAGCGGCGTGCCAGGTAAGCTCGAAGCTCAACGGAGCGTATTACGCCAGCATTCAGCCTGACATCCAGCGGAAACCTTGGTTTTTTAAGTGTCCCAAGCTATCCAAAAAAACGGTCACATCCTTGTGCAGATTGAGACTCGGCCACTGCTGTAGCCCAGTTTTCCTTCACAAAATTCACGTTCGTGACAGCTCTTTGTGCGAATGCGGTCTCGATGATGGCACATTGGGACCACATCTTCCCAAGTAGCACAGAAACGCTGAATAGTAGCTGAATCACTGTTCACAATGGAATCTTCCGCTGAATAAACCTGCTGAATAAGAGCGTTAGAGGCGCCTACTCAGCTAATATAACTCTGATTTGGGCACAAATTAATCAGCTGTTAGCTGGATAATGTAGCTGGTTGCACTATATCAGCGTTATTTGAGCATTATTAAAGGTAACAGTCGTCCCAAGAGCTGAATAATGACTGATTATCAAGGTATGTGTTACCTTTTATACAACACAAGGGCTGAATAATAAAGTACTTATTACCTATTTTTCAGCACATAATACACTCCAGGATATTAGTCATTCTTTTATGGAGCTGACAATTCACAAGTGGCAAAATTGTGAATAATTTTCACACTACTATTTATTATTTTGATATGTTTTGTGTGAACCATTTTGTAAAGTGTTTGTGGGAAATATAGGCTAATAAACTTTGTTTTTCCTCCATGTCCATGAAATTCTAATGGGAAAGAGAGTTTATTGTCAAATACTATATTATTATAGACGAAAATTTTCACGCGCTCTCAAAATATAACTGTTTACTTGAAAATTATAGTATAAAATAGGTTGATGATATCATTATAAAAAATTAAGTATTTTTTATTTTTCCTTTGTATTTTGACAATAAGCTGTTTACGTATAAAATCATTACATTTTCTATTCAAATTCTGTTGTTATTTTCGTTGACTAAACAGAAACAAATTTTTATTATATTGTATACATAGGTTAGAATCTAAAAAAATGGCAGACAAGCAGTGTGTACCGTATTAACCACAATCAAACGGCATGAGCTGTTTGTGTCCGCTCATGGTACATGAATCAGTAACGAGCTGTTACGAGTGGTTCTTGTGTTACACAAGTTAGCTACAGATTCATGTAAAGCTTGATAGTGGGTAACATGTATGCAAATAACTGTAGGTATCATCAGTGAACCAATGAAATTGAATTGGTTCACTGATGATTACCAATTAAAAATTGAGTGAATAAACTCTGCAGGAATTTTAGGGATCCGCGGATTAAGCCTCATCATGATCACACCATCCTATATTTTTTGGATTAGCGTATGATAATCATGTACCTAGTAAGTATCAAAGTTTTCTCGACCGAAGTGTACATAATTAGGTAAAACTTTTTAAAAGCTTAAGCTTTTAATATCTTACACGACACGATTTGTATACTTATACCTACGAAGCGCTGAATAAAGAAGTCTTCAAGGTATTATTTAACGGCAATAATAGATTAATTGTCAACGATAGTACAAGTATTCAGCTCTCACGGAGATTATGCGTAACATGTGAGCTAGTATAGAGCAGTTTGCTTTAACTTAGCATCATATAATGTTCACCCATAATGATCATGTGGGCTTTATAAGAACTATTTACGATTGCGTGTAACAAGCTGATTAACATTACACAAATTCCACTATGTGCAGCAAAAGGCATTATATCTTTGTTATTATAAGACACAGAATAACTGATTACATTATAGTAGCTCACGTGTTCTTTATTAAAATGCAACTGGTCTAAGGGTACACTTGTGGTCTTCAATTTAGAATATAGCTTAGTTAAAGTCCACAAAAATCCTTTAAATTGCTTAAAGCTGTATAATACTGAACTTGTTGCTTATATTAACAAGCGTTGCAGTGTGGTCTCCGTGACGCATAATAACTTTCTTATTCAGGTGAAAGTTCACTTTTCACCTATTGCAAGTCGAGTGTACTGTAATAACTCTTCATAAGAGCTAAAGTTACCGATGTTACCTCTTGTGACATCTTATAATGCAGTTTTGTGCTACTTGGGTTGTTCTTCAAACTCCCACTCCTTTGACTTGTACCAATTGCTTTCCAAAATTAAAATACCCCTCCCTATTAACTTTCATTCCCTATTGACGAATTTCTCCCCTAAAGTTGTTCAACTTTTATCTAAATTCCTAAATGACAATAACATTAATCTGTAGCCTGGTGTGTAGGTAGTGATTTTCGTTAGATCTACCTCAAAGTGCAAAGTTCGACGACTCACCTTACGGCGCTGGATCACCACATGACACTGGCAGAATAGTCGACACCGGCTCAGTTGCCAAAGAAGAAAAAAAACTAACGTAACTACCCAAGATGGCGACTGCGGTTTGTTTGGATGGTGACTGACAGAATTTAACGAAATTCTCCATAATCCGAATTTTGCGGATATATGTTGTCGACTCAAAATCAATATTTTTTTTATGTTTTATTGTTATACCATTTTTAACAAATGAACCGCTGACTTATATTTTGACTGAGTTGTGTTTTGTTATTCTATTTCAGTTGCGTTTTGTCACGTCCCACGGGAACGACGGGAACGGGATAAAAAATATCCTATGTCCTTCTCCTGGTTCTTAGCTACCTCCCTATCAATTTTCACCCAAATCGGTATAGCCGTTCTTGAGTTATAAATAGTGTAACCAACACGACTTTTTTTTATATTTAACACGCTTAAGGGGCCGGCGGAGGATGAATTTCCATACAAACGTAATACCACGCTCATTTGCAGTTGGAGCATATATCCAACATATTATGATGATATTCGGTTAAAGACAATATTTATCTAGGTTCCTACGTCGAGAATATTAGAAATATTGTTATTTTTAATACAAGAAAAGCCAAATGGCATGTTTTGCCATTTACGCTATAAAAAAGTGCGAAATACCATTTGCTTAAATTTCTTTTTGTTTTTTTAAAAAAGAAAGACGTAGGAACCTAGATAAATATTGTCTATAACCAAATATCATCATAATATGTTGGAAATATGCTCCAACTGCAAATGAGCGTGGTATTACGTTTGTATGGAAATTCATCCTCCGCCGGCCCCTTAATATAGTTAAAGATAAACACAGATAGGGTCTTTCATGTAATGTCAATTGATAAAATGATCATTTTAAGAAGAATGATCTTTCAAATATCATCCATAATCATGATTATTATGGCTGGAACCGCTTTATGGATTTATGTATTTACAAGTTTATGGATTCTTGACTCAATTTGCACTTTGTGACTTTCAGTGCCATCGATATAATAATTTAAACTTGACAATTTCAGGACTTTTTCTTCGTATTGTTTGATATAAACCAGGATACCGATAATGTTGTGTCAGGTATATGCAAAACCATGCAACGTGTCTACTTGCCGTCGCTTAAGATGTGCCGTGGTTGGGGAGACATTAATCCACCTAACCCTAAGAGTTCTGATATTATAAATAAATATGTTTCCAAGTTTGTGCTTTTTGTTGACTATCTTGCAAGTAAGTAAACACATTAATTTTTATATTCTCAGTACAAGCTGATCTCTGAATTTTTATAGCTCGATGTATCCTGATGTATAGTACCTACCTACTTAATATCCAAAATAGCGTGGACACTTGAAGTCTACTAAGAACTAGCCTTTACCATTAACATATTATTATCATGATATTTGGATGGTACATATATGAAAAATATTTATTTATTTCTTTGAGAAAACAAGCGTTAAGTTTTTTCAAGCGTTAATATGTATGTTAATAGTGTATGTGCAATTTACAACGTTATCGACATGTTAGAATTAGGTACATTACGTTATGTTTAGGTTACAGTTAAAAATAAATTTAATTTTTTAATCACAGAGTTTCGAAATAAGTTAAATGATAATATAAATAAATAAATCTCTGTCCGATTTTTTATTTATTTTAGAAACAAAAATAGATTTAGATTGCTGTACTAGATTTAAAATCAATTTATTGCTTTACGAGGATGAGTTAAGTGACGAAGACAAAATGAAAGCTGCTATAACAAAGACTCACGTGTTGGAAGAAATTTGTTCTTATGTAAAACAGTGGATCAGGCAGATAACAATGGTAATAAAATTAGAGACAATATCGGTTTTTGATATGGCTACGGGAAAGGCATTTATTTGGTTAGTTTTAATATCTTATTTTATCCCAGGTATTAGTACAGAGTCAGCAACTACGCCGTGAACCTTCTAACATTGGGCCACTAGCCGAGCTGGATCACTGGCGCCGTCAGCTCACCTCTTTCACGTCGATAATTGAACATATCAAGAGTGAACCTACAGCGATGTACATACATACATTAATACGCGCAAAATCGAAACTTTTAAAGGTAAAAACTAAAAAACGTAGGGAGATACTTATTGACAGCAGTGATACTAATTCCAATAGTTTCGGCTATGCGTTGATATGTCAGTCAGTCAGGCAGTTTCTCCTTGTAAATACATACATATATATATATATATATATATATATATATACACCCCTACTTTTTAATTAGTACACAAAAAAATGGGGCTGTACCTGTACCCGTTACTGATCATTCAATTGAGAGACATTTTGGGATAAACACAAACGCTAATAACTTTGCTGTTTATGAATATTATTTATTGAGACTTTACTTAAATAATAAGGATGAAAAAGAAGGATGAAAAAAGATTGCATGTTGCGGAGATGAGAATGTTGAGATGGATGTGTGGTGTGACGAGAATGGATAAAGTGAGAAATGAGTATATTAGAGGAAGTTTGAAAGTGGCGCCAGTGACTGAAAAGTTGAAAGGTAATCGGTTGTCTTGGTATGGTCATGTGAAGCGGAGGGATGAAGCGCATATTACTAAAAGAGTTCTGAGTATACATGTAAATGGATGGAGCGGGAGAGGAAGGCCGAAAAAAAGATGGATGGATTGTGTGAGAAGTGATATGAAAGAAAAGGGAGTTAGTGATAGTTTGACGGGTGACAGGACAGAATGGAAGAAGAAAACGTGTTGCGCCGACCCCAAGTAATATGGGATAAGGGCAGGAAGAAGAAGAAGACTTTACTTAAATAATAACAAGGGCTTTTCTAATAAGCCCTTTAAGTATTTGTACTAATAAAAAATTAGTGGTATATATATATATACATAAATATATATTTATATATATACACCACTAGTTTTTTATATAATATAATAATATATGTATGTATCTATATATCTATATATTGGATTATGACAGATACTAAAATTATATTTTATTTTGTTAGAAATGGCGACAGCTGGATAATATGGTTACTGATTATTACAATGAAGCTTATGATAATGTGAAATATTTGTATGCTTTAGAGAAATATTGCGAACCATTGTACAGGTAAATATGTAGTAATGTTATGCTTAACACAGAGAGATGTCTTAAACCGTAGCATAACAATGATATATTATCTACAGATGTGATCCTTCTACAACACAGCAGTTCATCCCGGGATTATTGTACACCATTCGTATGATATTTGCGACGTCACGGTACTACAACACTACAAAGCAGATATCCACGTTGTTGGTCAAAGTAACCAATCAGATTCTTAACATGTGCATGGATTTCCTAACCAATGGTGGGAAAAAGAACATTTGGAACCAAGATAAGCTTAATTTTATACATAAAGCCAAAGTAAGGATCTGTTTTTTTTTTTTTAATTTTCATTGATTGATTTAAGAGCATCTAATCTGACGTGTCGTTGCTTTTCCTGGCTAAACTGTTTTTCGCTTATTCAATGATAACCAACGATTTCCATCATTCGCTACTTAAATGCTAATATCATAAACATATTTACCTAAGGATTTTAAATATACAGCATTGGCATTGGTCAGTGTGACATAACTTGAAAATGTTTTGCCCATAAAAGCTGTTAGTTCTTACAAAATAATAACAGACAACGTTCTAATTTTACAGCTGTGCTTAAGTCTATACAACTTTTATCGTGAGTGTTATGCGGAGACTCAGAAAGAAATGAAGGAGGCGGCTGATGAAAGACCTTTTGATTGCTCTGAAATGTATATATTTGGAAAATTTGAAACTTTCAGGAGAAGAATCATTAAAGTATGTTCCTTTTGAATCTAAACACTAGCCTAACTTTGCTGGCCTCGCCGTCGAAAGTGCGACTGCTTGAGGCCCTGGGCTCAGTTCAATTTCCAAGTCGGACAAAATTTTATTGTTTTTATTTTTTCTTCCTTTCTGTCCTATCAGTCATCACACTACCACTAACACCCTTTTATTTCATATCACTCATCACACAATCCATTCATGTTTTCTTTGGCATCCCTCTTCCTCTCCATCCATCTACAGGATCTGCGGGAGTCTGAATCATCGGCGTGATACCCCAGTGCTTTGAAAAGTATTTTAACCTGTAGTAGTAGTAGATAATACATGGCTAGCCTTCGCTGAGATTGACTGCTGTGACTATAATTACATTTACTTATACTGATAAATCAATGCAATATTTGTATGACTATGATTGTGACTATATTGACCTGAATAATAAATTTAACTTTCTGATTGCCCTAGATCATGGACTTATTCAAAACATATATAACGTATTATGTTTTGAACAAAACGACCTTGGAAGGAATTGAAGAATACGCTGCCGTTTTCAACAAGCTTTTTAAAACTATTTCGACAAAAAGCTATGATGGTTTAGATCACAGGTTGGCCTTTTAATACACAGATTTTGTCCCAGTTTCAGATTCATAGATTTTGTTCAGTTGTATACCGACTGTGTAAATTATAAAACTCATATTAGCATATGACATAACTGTGTCTTGCTAATCGGAACATAGTAATAGTTACCGATATGCCCAAATTCCTTACAAATCTCATTAAAGTTTCAATTAATTTGCTTATAGTACCTACATCTTTTTATTCTTGGTTTCTTGGACTAGAAACCTACTTTTTTAAATTTGTTTGACTGAACAGGCGTCCAGATTTTGATAAGGACTACAAAATATACAAAGACGCTGTTGCTAATCAGGAGTTGTTACTTGAAAACTTTATGATCAATGTAAGTATTGTAATGTTATCGATACAATAACCTAATACAGATAGTTCCATCTTGAAAGTAATTGCAAACTTGGTTTCTTTTTACGTACTTTTTCTAATCTTGAAAAAATATCTACTAGGTTAGAAGAAGATTCACTGGTTTAAGTCCTAATATTTCCTTGAAGTCAAGACACATTAGGTATTACGTGGATAAAAAAGAAAAAGAGTTGATTTTTAAACTAAAATCTTATCGGTGAATTTTTGATGTTTGTTACTCCTTCACGCTTTAAAATCTGAACGGATTTGGATGAAACCAGGCAGGCAGCAGGGTAGACTAGAGCCTAGAATAGCACATAGAATACTTTTTCCTGACAGTATGTTCCCTTGGCATACTTTTCTACTTCAGGGCTTCTTCACACGTACCAAAACCACACCACAACCACAATCACACCTCAACCACACCACGTGGCCGGGAGTGTATTTCGTATTGAAAATGAATAGGACTATTCACACGTACCACATTTTGCAGTCGTTATCGACATTGTGTGTGACACCGACCACATCGCAACCACAACGCAACCACCAGCGACACTGCGAACTAGTGACCAACCACATCGCAAACACAACGTTGCGTCGACGCAACGACAGTTCGTAGCTATGTCTGCACTCCACGTAACCGAATCGCAACTACTGGCGACAACGCAACCACATCGACATTTTGTGGGTACCACAACGCAACTACAAAAAGCTGCACTATTCACAAGTAACCACAGCTTTTTTTTTATTTTTTAGCGGTGGGAAAATCATCTTATGACATCCCCCACTCTTGGGCGGTGCGGGAGATAGTGTCAGACTTTTACTGACTAAAAACCCACTCCTGTTCCTTAGTTGCCTTTCGTACCTTGAGCTTGAGCTATCTTTCGATTTAACCGTGGCCCCAATAGGCTTCGACCCAGCTAGGCCCCTGCTGTTGCTGACAGCTCCTTGAGGCGCGCGTGAACAGTGCGCGCCGTCGACGACATGGGCTCGGTCCGGACAGTTACCGGACGGTCGGACAGCGAGCTAACCATTGCTCGCCGTCCGCAAGCCCGCGCCTACGGTGGCCGGAAATCGGGATCAGAATCCCGGCGGCGGCTGGGGCGCTGTGAGCGCCGCCGTTGCTTGATGCGGTCGGCCTCCTCCTTTGCTAGCATTACTGCTTCGCAGAAGGAGGCGATCGCCTGCCACTCCTCTTTGCTCCGGACCATGGCCTGTACCAAGGTCTGGCGAAGTAACCACTGCTTGACAGCATTCTGTCGTTGCGACCGTAATGTGGTTGTGGTAAGTGTAAAGAAGCCCTTAGCAAGTTTATTTAAATTTCAGAGTTCATCTGCTAGTCAAAGTAATTGTTTATGTTCCTTGGTACCTACTTCCACTCCCTGAAAAAAAATCTCAATGAATTTATACATTCTGTAGTTTGGTTAAAAAAAAAATATAAAAGTGTCTTAATTTTTTTAGAGCGTCAATAAATGTCCAACAACGGAAATAGCGCTGCATCTTTTGATTCGATTTGATAAACTGAAGTTAGACTGCTTGTACCTGGAGGATCAATACTATGATTTAATTAGTAAATACACATCTGAAATAGAATCATTACGTGACAGGTAATAAGTTATCTCAGTTTTTTGTTTTCCCTATTTTTCTGCTGTATTTAAAACACAGGCAGGAATGACTTGTTTGTAATGCAAAAGTTTATGCACACGACGCTTACTACTTATTTTTTACACGGTGCACTGACGATGAGTTCTCTCTCTTCTCTTTCTGCGCTAAACTTAAGGAAAACAACGCTTTTCAATACCTATTGAGTGAAAATGAAGTGTGCATGGCATAAAACTAATCTGCATTTTTCACTTTTAATTTATAAGATATAACGAAGAAAGAGAGAGTCCGGATATGCCAAAAAACATGCCACCTGTCGCCGGGCGAATTATGTGGATCAGATTTTATGACAAAAACATCAATATTCCTATGGACACTTTTAAAAAGCACCACGAAGTAATAACGCACATGGTATGTAACGTTTGCCAAGAATGCCAACATCATAACTAAGGATTGGAATAAGTAGTAAAGATCTAGAGTACCTACTCATGGTGTGTTATGCACCGTGAAGTTTAGGTAAATATTTACCTAAACTTCACGATGCATATGGATAACATATCCTCTGGAATACCTAAATAATAATCGTGACGTATTACTCGTAACCCCGGATTTTAAAATTGTGATTAGATTTACTGTTTTACTTCCTATCTTGTTTAAATAAATATTTACTTTAGGTTTACTCTACTTACTCCGATCCCTGTTCACATCATTACAAAAATACCTCTAGGTCTTTTATATCATAAATTACAATTTTTCCACATTTTTATCTTATTTTATACCAATTAATGAATTGGGCGATTTCGTCTACCTCGGACAGACAGTCCACATGGTTAGGTCTAACTTCGAGAAAGAGGTTAACCGCCGAATCCAACTCGGCTGGGCAGCGTTCGGGACGCTACGCCGTATCTTCTCGTCCAACATACAGTATCTCAAGACGAAAGTCTATGACCAGTGCGTGTTGCCAGTGATGACATAATATGGCTCTAAAACGTGGTCGCTCGCAATGGGCCTCATCAGAAGGCTTAAAGTCACTCAAAGAGCAATGGAAAAGGCTTTGCTCGGGGTTTCCTTGCGTGATCGAATAAAAAATGAAGATATCCGCAAGAGAACTAAGGTTGCCGAGATAGCACGAAGAATTGCCAAACTTAAGTGGCAATGGGCAGGGCACATTGCTCGCAGAACAGATGGCCGTTGGGGCCGAAAGGTTCTGAATGGCGACCGCGTACCGGAAGACGCAGCGTTGGAAAGCCTCCTACAAGGTAGACCGATGACCAGGTGAAGGTTGCGGGAAACCGATGGATGCGAGACGCACAGGAACGTTCGTTGTGGCGACGCTTTGGGGAGGCCTATGTCCAACAGTGGACGAGTATCGGCTGAAATGATGATGATGATGATGAATGAATTAGGGTGACGTATTATTATTATTTATTACTAGCAGATAACTTTATTGCCCACAAACAATTTATTTATTTAATAATTTATGTACACACAATAATAAAAGAACAGAAGAAGGAAACAGAAGAATAGTAAAAAGGTGATGCTTATTTCTAAAGAAATCTCTTCCAGCATACCTGCGAAAGGAAAATTGGAGAAAAAAGAGATGTAGACACTGTGTGTAAAAGTAAATGGAAAATGAGTACACACAAAAACATAATTGACAATGAAGTAATATAACATGCACGAAATAAATAAAAAGATATACTAATAAAATAATATACATACACATAGTATAATAAATATCACAAAAATACATACTAAATAATATAATAAAATAATACATACTAATATGTAACTATGACGAAATGGATAGATAGTGTTCTTTCACTCTTCTTTTAAAAACTGCAAGAGTTTGGCAGCCCCTAACGTCAGGCGGCAGCGAATTTCACAACCGTACTGCATGCGAAGTGAAGGAGTAGGAATAGAAATCGGTGGAGTGGGGAGGGGATTCTTCAGGTGCGACCTGCAAGGAGCATCAGAAGGACGTGAGTAGGGAAAGCGTCCTCGCAGGTAAGAGGGAGTTTTAGGGTTGTGAAGGATGTTAAATAGCAGACATAATATCCGAGAGTTCCTGCGAAGTCGAATAGGGAGCCACTTGAGTATTTTGCGAAAGCCTGAGACATGATCATACTTTTTAAGATTGAAAACAAAACGGATACAAATATTTTGCAAACGCTCAAATTTATCTAAAAGCTCCTCGGTGGCATCCAAATAACAGGCGTCAATGATGGGCTGAATGAATGTTTGGGCGAGGGAAATTTTGGTTTTCATGGGCAAAAAGCTCTGAAGGCATTTTAAGGAATGGAATGTGTAGTGCACTTTGCGACTGACTTCAGTGACATGGGCAGTCCATGATAAGTATGAATCCATGATCACACCCATATTTTTAGCCGTCTTCGTGTAATCAATTTTAACTCCATTCAACCAAATCGGAGACAGCGACGCAACATCAAGATGTTCCGCATATACCTGCCACCGATGACCAGGGCCTAGGGATTTCTTAGGGTTTATTTGCATTCCGAATGACCGCGACCACTCCCCAATTAGCTCCAGGTCACTGTTCACAGCGGACAAATCGGTTTCAGCATCTTCACTACGAAAGTGATGGTAGAACTGCAAATCGTCGGAATAGAGATGGAAGTTAGAGGAAATTACTCTAGTGACAGAGTTAATGAAAATACAAAAGAGGAGAGGAGAGAGAACGCCACCCTGCGGCACACCCGCAGTAAGACAGCACCAATCCGATGAAGATTCATCAAGGCGTACCCGCTGCGAGCGGCCATTAAGATAGGAATCAAACCATCTAATAGTGGAGGAGGAGAAGTTTATGGATTTAAGAATTCCAAGAAGGATATCGGAGTCAACAAAGTTGAAGGCACTTCTGAAATCAAGAAGAACTAGTAACTTGAGAGATTTGTGGTCCATAGCCCAGCGGATATCATCAGTAACCTTTAAAAGAGCTGTGACAGTGCTGTGACCAGGCCGAAAACCGGATTGGAAAGGGCTAAGAAGATTATTACTAGAAAGAAAGAGAGAGAGTTGCTGATGGACAATGTGTTCAAGAACTTTAGAAAGATAAGGAAGGATAGAAATTGGTCTGAAATCGGTCACTGAGGCCGGGTTTGGGATTTTGGGTAATGGGATGATATGAGCTTGTTTTCAAGCATCGGGAACAGCACACGAAATCAAAGAGAAGTTAAAAATGTGGGTCAAGACGGGAATAATGGCGGGAAGGATAGGAGAAATCATTATTGAGCACACGTTATCATGACCTACAGCGGAAGACGAGAAAAACGGCGACCGCCTGCCACTCCTCCTCGCTCCGGACCATGGCCTCAACCAAGGCCCGGCGCGAGAGGTCTCCGCCGCCGATCGCCCCCACGAGGGCACGGCGATGCTCCGCCCAAGCGGGGCACACCTCGACTGTATGCTCCACCGTGTCCTCTGGGCATTACGCACAATGGCGACACCCGGGCGTCACTTCCGCTTTAATTTGGAACAGGAACCTCCCGAACGAACCATGTTCGGTAAGGACCTGCGTCATGCAGAAGGTAAGGACGCCGTGAGGTCTTTCCAGCCACGCCTCAAAGAGGGGACTTACCGCTATGATTATGGCGTGCCCAACCTGTGCATCCACTGTCAATGCACTAAATAGGATTTACTTTCTCACCTAACATAACCTCTTCGGCTGTACACAGTAACATTTTTGACTTTTGCTCGTTGTTGTCACTATTTTCCAAAATCTGTGCGCTTTATTTATGCTTGCTGGTATGCTTAGTTCTGCACTCTCTCGCCTAACGCCCACGACGACCACAACGATAACATTCGGTATTGTTTTTATAATATTTTATTGTTTTATGACCGTGGTTATCACTATACTTCTTCAGTGTCTATTTGTAATATTGAAATAACTGCTTTTTGCTACATGCATATGATACATATAAATAAAATTGGAGTGTCTGTTTGTAATATTGAAATAACTGCTTTTTACTACATGCATATGAATATACAGGGTGTGGCGTAAATAAAGGTCCAACGTAAACGGGTCGATATACCATATATTCAGCTATCACATACCACAATTTAAAACCACTTTTTACCATAGGTCTCAGAATAAAACTGATCTTAAACTGACCTTTATATTTTTTCGAAAAACAACACTTTGTGATACTAATTTGGCTATAATTTCAACAAAAAACATTATAATGACTGGCCTGTTGGTCTAGTGGTTAGTGGCCCTGACTGCTATACCGCAGGTCGTGGGTTCGATTCCCACCCAGGACAAATGTTTATGTGATGAGCATGATCATTTGTTCTGTGTCTGGGTGTAATATATCTATAATATGTATGTATTTAGAAATATATAAGTATGTTTATCAGTTGTCTAGTACCCATAACACAAGCTCTGCTTAGCTTGGGACTAGACGGCATTGTGTGATAGTTGTGGAATATTATTATTATTATATTATTATTATTATTAGTGTCGCAAGGTGTTGTTTTTCAAAAAAAATATGAAGATTAGTTTTATTCTGAGACCTATGATAAAAAGTGGTTTTAAATTGTAGTATGTGATAGCTGAATACATTGTGTATCGACCCCTTAACGCTGGATCAGTATTTACGCCACAAGTATATACGGTACATACACCAAAATATTTTTTTTTTACAATTTTTGTCTGTCTGTTTGTCCGGGCTAATCTCTGAAATGGCTGGACCGATTTTGACGGGACTTTTTTTTGGCAGATAGCTGATGTAATAAGGAGTAACATCGACTACTTTTATTTTAGAAAAAAATAATAGAAAATCCTGTAGTCCACGCGAACGAAGTCGCGGGCACAGCTAGTTTTAACTAAACTTCCAGGAGATATAGTTACTTACTTCCAGGAGATATATGTAGGTCCATTACCCAAAGGAGTTTCTTAATTCTTTAAACCCGAGTGGTCTTCCCCCACAAATAGGTCTCCCAATAATTTTACTTAGAAATCTTAAACCATCAAATTTATGTAACGGGACCCGACTTCAAGTCAAATGTCTTCGCAATAACGTGATCGTAGCAATAGTTTTGACTGGTCCAGCAGCAAACAATGCTTATACCACGCATCCCAATGATTCCAAATGATTTACCTTTTAATTTAAAGAAAAGAATTCAATTTCCTGTTAAGTTATCTTTTGCCGTAACAATTAACAAATCACAGGGGCAAAAATTTAAACACGTATTAATCGATTTATGTACGTCAAGACTACTTTTCACACGGCTAGCTATATGTCGCGTTGTCAATATCGGGTTGCGGAGAAAATCAGTATGTTCTTCTGCCACAAGAAAATAAAACTAAAAAATATAATTTATGCAAAGTACCTTAAAATATATTCTTTTAGGGTGAGTTGCACCATTTAACTATAACGCAGTTGTCAAATCGTCGAATTGACCAATAGGCGACCGTTTCACGGCTACTTATGGTTTGGTTATCGGTATAGTTAAATGGTGCAACTCACCCTTAAAAACTTCTTAATCGCGATCATAATAACAGAAATTGACGCGGACGAAGTCACGGGCAACAGCTACTGTTTTATTTATATTGAGACAACCTTAGTATTAATTACCGTGGCGACAAGAAAGATGATAACCACAGACTAAAATATACAGTCCTATAGAAGGCACCACTCACGAAGTTCGTAATACCTTATCATTCACCACAAACAATAACATATTTGTCCAGTCAACAATAATCTAAATCACGAATAACACTAAAGTTCCATTAGGTACACTATAGCTTAGATCGATAGATAAAATCACTTCACACAGGTAGTTCGCTCTTGTTTGCAGTCGAAATCAAAACTGACTCACTTACATTCGTGGCCTTCGCTACGTCCCCGTTAGGGGCGTGGCAAGCGGCGTCAGGGTTTCGCCCTCTGGCCTCGGAGTCCTGCCGTAACTTGTGGCAACAGGCTTGTCTGTGGGGTGCCTTATAGACGATGACAGCTCTAGAGTGATTTGCTCTGTGTAATTGCTTGTATGTGTGTACTGTAGGCGCGTCTCGAGGCTGCTGCACACAGCGCCGCCTCTTTATGACATACCAGCGATCAGTCTCCGCCAGGTGAGACCCCTATCATGGCGGTAAGTCCCCTCTTTGAGGCGTGGCTGGAAAGACCTCACGGCGTCCTTACCTTCCGCATGACGCAGGTACTCACCGGACATGGTTCGTTCGGGAGTTTCCTGCACGGGATTCATGCGGAGGTGACGCCCAGGTGTCGCCACTGTGCGGAACGCCCGGAGGACACGGTGGAGCACACAGTCGAGGTGTGCCCTGCTTGGGCGGAGCATCGCCGTGCCCTCGTGGGGGCGATCGGCGGCGGAGACCTCTCGCGCCGGGCCTTGGTTGAGGCTATGGTCCGGAGCGAGGAGGAGTGGCAGGCGGACGCCGACTTCTGCGAAGCAGTAATGCTCGCAAAGGAGGAGGCCGAACACAACAGGCAACGGCGTTATCGCCGCCGCCGCCGCCGGGATTCTGATCCCGATTTCCGGCCAACGTAGGCGCGGGCTTGCGGACGGTGAGCAATGGGTAGCTCCTGTCCGACCCTCCGGTAACTGTCCGGACCAAGCCCAAGTCGTCGACGGCGCGCACTATTCCCGCGCGCCTCAAGGAGTTGTCAGCAACAGCAGGGACCCAGCCGGGTCGAAGCCTACTGGGGCCAAGGTTATCCGAAAGGGCGCTCGAGCCCCGGTATGAAGGCTAGAAGGAACGGGGTGGGTTTTTTAGTCAGTAAGAGTCTGACACTATCTCCCGCTCCGCCCAAGGGCGGGGGATGTCAATGCATGATTTTTCCCACCATAAAAAAAAAGGTGAGACCCCTAGGGGAAGCTCGGTGGGGGACGATCTGCGATGAGTATGCCGGGCTTGTTATGAACCTACAGTAGGAAGTGTGACCCTGTCTAACCCGCTTCCAGAGCGAACCGGTTACGGTTTAGGTCGCAGGGACGACTTATGTGTGTGTGTGAGCGGCATAGTATTGTGTAACATCGCTCAGTGCACGTGCACCGGATAGTGAGCTTGCACTACCTATTCGGTCGGGAGTCTAGCGCGTGTGTAGAGGAGAATATATGGTCGACTCACGCCGTGCTTATATTAACTTAGCACACGGCGCTTGTCGGGTGAGAGTGCAAATGTAGAGTCTTGTTGTTTGAGTAGACCGCGTGTAGACTTTTGCGGCCTACCCAGGTGTCAATCCAGATGGGGTGATGGTGGGGACTCGCAATCAGGTTGCAGGGGAGTCGTCTTGCGTCGGGGGGGCGCGTATGCCAGGGCGCCAAGTGTTTGACTCACTCGAATTTATATGCAAAGCAAGGAAAATTCTAGATACTGATGTCTCGAGATCAATCTAGAACAAAAGAGTCGCGTCGCGGGGCCATAAATCATTTTTATTGCTACATCTACCTTCCTCACTTTCACGCGAATTTCGACTCTATTGTTAATGGCGGAAAGTACCATTTCCCTTATCTACCTACGTAAATAATAAAATAAAAATAAAATAAAAAGCCTTTTATTTCTTGCCAAATAATAACAATAATTACAAAATTATACTTTATATAATTGCATGCAATCGTAATATTTAATTAATTCTATCTCTATGATGATGAAAAAATAAATTTAAAAACATCCAATCATAAAAAAAAAAATTCATGGATCATATTATAATCATATATTTGTTTTAAAAAAATATTTCATTAATTTAAATATTCAAATTATTTATGTTAGGTACTTGTTAATTTTTAAACGTATATTTGTCCTAATAGCAAGAACCCCTCTTAGTAGAAGGTGCAGGCCTCCTCCAGAGATGACCATCGGTCTCTATCTTTGGCTGTATCCATCCAGTGAGTGCCGGCGACCTTAGCGATATCATCGACCCATCGAGTTAATGGCCTTCCTTTTTTTCTTTGGTCGGGTGGACCTGGCCATGACGTCACTCTTGTAGTCCAGCGGCCGTCACTGAGTCTCGCTATATGTCCAGCCCATCGCCATTTTTGTCTTAGCGCATAATTGAGAGCATCTATGACCTTTGTTTTAAGTCTTATCTGAAAATGAGGGATCTTTTGAATTTTGAATATTGAATATTTTCATGATACTCCTTTCCATGCTCCTTTGACATGATTTAATTTTATTTTTCAGTTGGCGGGTCAGTTTCCATGTCTGACAAGCATATGTTAATGAGGGCAGCAGGCAGGTGTCCATAAATCTCTTCTTGGTTTTTGTAGGCATGCCACTTTTTAAGCTATTGCATAGCTTCTATCGCGGGCCTTGAGCATGGAGACCGAATCCAGAAATTCCGTAACGAAAATAACCTAACACCCCCCACTCATTTGTTTTTTGAGCGTGGTGACCGATAAGAAAACAAATGAGTGAAAGCAGCTGTCAGCGTTTTGGATGGGTGGGGATAAGCAGCTGTTAGCGACGTCTGGTTTTTGATGGAAGAGGTTAAGCAGCTGTTGGCGAGGTCTGGTTTTGGATGGAAGAGGTTAAGCAGCTGTTGGCGAGGTCTGGTATTGGATGGGTGGGGATAAGCAGCTGTTGGCAAGGTCTCATTTTGGACGGGTGGGGTTAAGCAGCTGTTAGCGAGATCTGGTTTTGGATGGGTGGGATTAAGCAGCTACTGGCGAGGTCTGGTTTTAGATGGATGGGGTTAAGCAGCTGTTGGTGAGGTCTGGTTTTGGATGGGTGGGGTTAAGTAGCTGATGGCGAGGTCTGGTTTTAGATGGGTGGGGTTAAGCAGCTGTTGGTGAGGTCTGTGTTTGGATGGGTGGGGTTAAGCAGCTGTCAGCGTTTTGGATGGGTGGGGTTAAGCAGCTGTTAGCGAGGTCTGGTTTTAGATGGATGGAGTTAAGCAGCTGTTGGTGAGGTCTGGTTTTGGATGGGTGGGGTTAAGCAGCTGTTGGCGAAGTCTGGTTTTAGATGGGTGGGGTTAAGCAGCTGTTGGTGAGGTCTGTGTTTGGATGGGTGGGGTTAAGCAGCTGTCGGCGTTTTGGATGGGTGTGGTTAAGCAGCTGTTAGCGAGGTCTGGTTTTTAATGGAAGAGGTTAAGCAGCTGTTGGCGAGGTCTGGTTTTGGATGGAAGAGGTTAAGCAGCTGTTGGCGAGGTCTGGTATTGGATGGGTGGGGATAAGCAGCTGTTGGCAAGGTCTCATTTTGGATGGGTGGGGTTAAGCAGCTGTTAGCGAGGTCTGGTTTTGGATGGGTGGGGTTAAGCAACTGTTGGCGAGGTCTAGTTTTGGATGGGCGGGGTTAAGCAGCTGTTGGCGAGGTCTGGTTTTGGATGGGTGGGGTTAAGCAGCTGTTGGCGAGGTCTGGTTTTGGATGGGTGGGGTTAAGCAGCTGTTGGCGAGGTCTGGTTTTGGATGGGTGGGGTTAAGCAGCTGTTGGCGAGGTCTATGGCATAAGTTGATAAAAAATGCTATGCAATAGATTTACCGCGGCAGTCCCTGAGTGCCACACGTCTTTTTTTTAGTATTTCTTTAAGACTCCAAAACTTTTTCCATGTATTTTTTTATTCTTCTGTCGATTTCCATTTCGTTATTCTGTCCGTCAAATGAGATCTGTTTCCCAAGGTAAATGTATTTATTGACGTAGAGCAATGGTGTGTTTTCGACATATATAGGTATTTCAATGTGATTAGTCATGATGTTTGTCTTGCTAAGGTTTATTTCCAATCCCGCTTTTTTACTTTCTTCATGTAGTGAGCTTACCATAGATTGAAGTTGTTTTGTATTTTCAGGAAATAAAACTATGTCGTCCGCGAATCTCAGATGGTTTATATACTTGCCAAATTTATATTTAAACCGCATTTGCTCCAGTCTAGTTTGCTAATGATTGACTCTAGCACGGCTATAAAGAGTGTCGGAGATATAGGGTCCCCTTGCCTGACTCCTCTTTTTTATGTGAATAGCTGGTCCTCTGACTTCCAGTTTTATTCTACTCGTGGTTTTGTCGTAAAGGTTTTTGAGAACTCTTATGTACTCTGTCTCTACTTGCTGAGATTGTAAAGCTTTCCTTATAGATGGGTGAAAAATCGTGTCAAATGCTTTCTGATAGTCAATGCAGACTATGTATCGGTCTTTGGAATTCTTGATACTTCTCGATCAGCATTTCTAGTGTGTGGATATGGTCCACAGTTGAGAAGCCTCTACGGAAACCCGCCTGTTCAATAGGTTGGTGGTTTTCAATGGATTTTCTTATCCTTTTTTCAATTAGGGATGAATAGTAGTTTATGTGACTAGGGGATAAAGCAGTGTCTTTAAGTCGCGGGCGGCATGTTGAATTCCGAACGAAACGAAGGTTGCTGATTTTAATCCCGAACGATAGTGAGGGATTTATAAAATTAAGTCCCGAGCATTGCGAGGGAGTTAATAAAGAAACCTGAGTGAAGTGAGGAATTTAAGCCGCCCAAGACAAAGACAGCTTTATCCCCGTGTTGCATACTCTACTTTTTACACCATCTGTGAGATAATTAAAAAACAATTTGGTCGACCAAATCATATATTAGAGAAATATAAGTATTATGTTTACAAGTTCATCAAAAAACAAAATTCACTACTCCAAGATTCTATAGTTTCAATTTTCTATAATGCTCCCGTGTCGTCAGTACGCACGTTTTATTCTATTTTCTTTTTTTTGTTAGTGGCCAGTTTGAATCATAGTGATTACATACTCTTTGGTTTGAATTTCGAGTCAACTTGTTCGATGCGCCTACATTTTAATTCACAATGTTGACGATTCTTGATGCTCCAAATTCAAATCTCATTATTCCCTAGGGATCGGCCATACTACATTATCTCCCTAGGCATATAATGACTTGCTTTAAGTGAGGTTTGTATGACGTGTAAAACGACATTATCGAGCAGGTGGTGTAAAAAATAATTTATATATTGATGGCAGCAGGTTGATAGGTCTGTAGTTGCTTATGCTGTTAGGGTCGCCTTTTTTGTATAGCAGGAAAATGTTTGACTCCGACCATTGCTGGGGGGTTTCAGCTGAATTAGTACCATGTTAACCCTTTTCTTGACAATGTATCTTGTCAGATACAGTCAACTTTAAAAATTCCTGGTTTCGAAAATATAGTGAATGACATAAAACTTCTCACAACAATTTATATTTTGAATGATTCCGAATTCATTTTTATTTAGCATGATGTTATTGGTAGTATCGTTATATTTTGAATTAAAAAATTGTGCACAGAGTCGGCACGATCGTAGGCATGGAGGTAAGAATATTATTAATTTTTTATATTGTACCCGGATTTTTATGTAGTATTGAATGTTTTTATATTCCCTATGAAGTAAACATTTGTATCAAGTATGGTTTCAAACCAAATATTTACTATTGTGCAAAAAAACGAATCTTGTTTATGCATGTATCTCACAGTGCACACCGCTAAGTTATCACAGAATTAGGTACAGCGTACTATGTATCTCTAGGTGCACACCGCCAAGTTATTGTGTACGCAATGTATATTTCTAAACTTACGGAAAAACTTCAAGAATCATACCATGAGAGTAGATTCATTGACGGGGTGATGGTGCCATGTAAAGGAAAAATAAACCGGCCATTGGAAATGATATATAAAAAGCAAACCTAAGAAATGGGAGACCAAAATATTCGTTAGAGCTCCAAATGTTGTCTGAATTCATTTACGATTTTACTGTGTATGGAGGTGATGACACATTTCGATACGAAGATTTTACCCCGCTAGATTCTGGCTTCGGGTTAGGGGCTATAATAATTGTAGCCTTTTGCATAAAAAAGCATTCCAGAACCAACATTTTCAGGGGTCTATTTCGATACCTTTTTCACCAGTTTAAAATTAATTCACTATCTATTCTCACTTGGAACGTATTCGATCCTTTAAATAGGTTACAGGGAACTGAAAAAAGAGCTGACTATGGACAAAGCGTGGAAAACAAAACCCAAAGGGTTTTATTCCCAGATAGTTTGCAATAGCAACAACATGTGTGTAGTAAAGTGGCATTTTAATAAATGCATGACCACTGCAAGCAACTATGTTGAAGCAGATCCAGTGTTTATAATTCAAAGATATTGTAAACATAATAAGAAGAAGTTTCCAGTACCCTGTCCTGAAATAACCAAGCATTACAACTTATAAATGGGTGGCGTAGTAGTTCGCCATCACCTGTTATAGAACCAACTCTGTCACCGTTGGTATTTGCCCTTAGTTTCCCAAATGCTGGACATGTGTATCAGTAATAGCTGATTGCTTTAGCGCAGGCACACTAGATCTAAAAAATATATGCCATATATAAAAAAATTTTGTTACCAGTTGGTACAAAATATTAATAAATTTTGTCCCAACTGGTAACGAACGAAACTGGCACAAAAAGAAGACTTCATTAAAGAAATTAGACGTAGCAGGGTCTACTCCAGCTATAAAAATTGAAGCCCCTGTTATGCCAAGACCTACACTTTGTGTCAGCTATGGCCAAATTGGATATTTCCCAATATGCAGTACCAAGGGGAGTTGAAAATTATGCAGTCAGTCTAAGACTTTGTCTTATGTCTTCAAACTTTTTATTTTCCTGCACATACTTATTTTGATGGTAGTTGTGTTATTTTGTAAGATCTAATGTTTGTGTTTGATTTTTTCTGTAATTCTGATTATATTTTTACTTTTAGTAATTTATTTATTGTGTAGGGAAAATTACGGATACTTGGCAATGTATCTCATAAGATACATTACATATCTCCAAAACTAAACATACAAGATTTTTTTTTCAATTTTTTTTATTCACTAATACTAATTTTCAAAAGAGAATTATACAAAAAAAATAATTCTATACATTTTTTTTTTCTGCCAAGAAAAGGGTTAAACAGTCGTGTTAGTGGAGTTACTAGACGAGTGCGTCCTAAATTTAAAGCTTCGTTTGTGATCCCATCAGGGCCGGGGCTTTTCTCTCTCTTTAATGAATCGATTACTCTAATAACTTCCATTTCGTTCATTGTGCTGACCTCACCGCCATTCATTGGTATTTGTGTGTTGGGTAGTTGGCACACTTGGTCTGGAGAGTTGTACAGGTTCTCGTAGAAGGCCGTTGCTATACGTAATATTTCAGGCCTATTGTGTGTAACATGTTTTGACTCTTGAAGTCCTTCAATCCATGTTCTGTGTGATCTTAACTCTTAATAAGCTCTCTTAACGCTACTCTCCTATCTACCTACGTACCTATCTACTATTATTATTTATATATTATTGGTAGGTACTTATGTTAGACGTTTCGAGGACTTGCTAGGCCTGGGTAAGTACTTCTATTGTAGATGTTTCGAACAGCAATGCGTTTTAATTATTTGATGCTACTCATTATTTCAACCAAGAAATGGCGCATTCAAGTTCAACGGTGTAACAGTATTTTGTGAATATTTGAAGTTATATTTGAGATGAGATGAGATAAAATAATGTAAGAAACTGTGTTTATAACCTTTGTTATTTATTTATTTAGACTTAATGCACTAGTTAGAAATATTTTAAGTTTACTACAATTGTTTGTGGATAAAGTCTCTATTAGTAAGGTTAGGTAAATTATAGTTCGGTCTAAATACATGAGAGTAGATAAAATAGTTTATTTGTATTTTATTCTGTTACAGAACACGCAACGCTGTATAAAGCTTTACAACGTCCTAACAATTGTGTTCACTGAATTCGAATTGATTTATCATTATGCGTGGGCTGAAAATGTGGGTCAGGTAAGTAAAATAACTTCGTGTCTCTAAAGTTTGAGTCTGTTTCGTGAAAAAATGGCACAATAAAAAGTTTGAATTTTTCTAAATTGTATATTCAATAATTAACAAAATTTTCAGGTGCGCTTAGGTCTTATTGCTCCTCTATTAATTCGTCATCCGACAACGAATATGTACATAGTAAACTTCAGTATTTTCATACCAGAGTGCATCAGAGAGGTTGAGTACATGTGGCAGTTGGGACTACGTAAGTGCAACTATTTGATTTTGTTATCATAATTATTAATATCCTAGTCTTACTAAACTTATGAATATAAAAATGTACATGTTGTGAAGTTGGTAATTTATGCATCGATCAAGTTAAGGTTAAATTATGTATATTATGTAATATTTAATATTTGCTACATGTTCTGTACAATATACACCGCTAAATTTAGATCGTTTTAATCCCGTGGAGGGTCGAAATTTTCTTAAAAAAAATCATTTCGTACATGCGTAAATTAATACGACTTTTGAGTTCTGAACAATTCTTTGCTGAATTCCTCGCGGGCAAATGGTTATCTCTTGCTTCTGTAGATATTTCATGATGTAATTTTAAATCTTCGTCAATGTAGGTGTGCCAGATGAATCTCAAATTGTAGCTTTTTGTAAGGATAAAATCTTGGGAAACTATGAAAGAATCAAATATTTGGTCGACAGAAACAATCAAGTCCGAAGGTAAGTTACGTTACGTAAAAAATGGCTTTGTTTGAGTAACAAATTGTGTAAGCAGTACCTGTACTATATGTAGGTATGGTTTCCTGGCATGTAAATATTGATTTTGATAGTTGTGCGATCAATTTGGAGTAGCCCACAGATTTTTTGAAATTGTCGCGCACAACCAGTAGCCCGATTCACGTAATGAAAACCGTAACGATATCGTAGCGATTTAGTCGTTTAGACCATTTCCGTATTCACATCCATCTATCGAGTTCGAACGACACCGATTTTAAAGTCGCTAGTCGTTTGAAATTCGTCGATTTAAAAAAAAATCTGTATTAGGTACATTATCCTGGTAGAATACTTATTAATGTAACGGGAAATAAGTCGATAGATCGTGAATACCGCTTTTGGATAGGACTTCGATCGAACGACTATAAAACTTCAACGATTTTTGGCTTGTTTGATTTTACGTGAATCAGGCTACTGACCTAATGTTAATAACGACTCGCAATTGTATAAAAATATAGCTATAATAAACGTAGTAGTTATACATCTACGAATAGTACATTTTGTTATAAGTGCAGAAAGTCATTGTGACTGAGGCGGAGCTTGCACGAGCCATAGGTGAGTATGCTATTGAGCCGAGGGCTGCAGTGTCCAATTTGCACGTGTATCAAAATACTTTTTTCAATACACTTACTTGAAAACTGGCTCTTATCGCACGACCAATAGGTTCAACATGCCATATTTATCACCATATACAGGGTTATTTGTAAAACACTAGCACCCTCTTATCTGCTAGTTAAGAACATCATATACAACAACTTTTGTTCTACGACTTTTTACAAAACATAACACATTTACCAAAAACAAACCTTCAAGATTTTGCTGTTCTATCTAACACATTCCAACTTTTTATTTTGCTGTATCTACTTACGGCTCCCGCGTACTGTTCTCGCGGTAATAGTAGCTTTATCCCCGTGTTGCATACTCTACTTTTTACACCATCTGTGAGATAATTAAAAGACAATTTGGTCGACCAAATCATATATTAGAGAAATATAAGAATTATATTTACAAGTTCATCAAACAAACAAAATTCACTACTCCAAGATTCCATAGTTTCAATTTTCTATAACGCTCCCGTCAGTAAGCACGATTTATTAGGGTTCCGTAGTCAACTAGGAACCCTTATAGTTTCGCCATGTCTGTCTGTCCGTCTGTCTGTCTGTCTGTCTGTCCGTCCTCGCTTAATCTCTGGGACCGTTAGCACTAGAAAGCTGAAATTTGGTACCAATATGTATATCAATCACGCCGACAAAGTGGTAAAATAAAAATTGGAAAAAAATGTTTTATTAGGGTAGCCCCCCTATATGTAAAGTAGGAAGTGTTTTTTTTTTTAATTTCAACCCTAACGTGTGATATATTGTTGGATTGGTATTTAAAAATGAATAAGGGTTTACTAAAATCATTTTTTGATAATGTCAATAATTTCGGAAATAATCGTAAAAAAAACAAAAAACAATGTGTCCCCCCCCTCTAACTTTTGAACCATAAGTTTAGAAAATATGAAAAAATTCTGAAAAGTAGAACTTTATAAGGACTTTCTAGGAAAATTATTTTGAACTTGATGGAAAGAACAGTTTTTGTACAAAAAAGACAAAAAGGTTGTACAAAATAATTTCTGGACTAAGTTTGTAGTATAATTTATATGCAAGCATTTTTTTAAACTCATTAGTGGGTACACTTATTTTGACGGACGGGAAACTACGGAACCCTACACTGAGCGTGGCCGACACGCTCTTGGCCGGTTTTTCTATTTTCTTTTTTTGTTAGTGGCCAGTTTGAATTTCGCTATTATTATGTCAACTTGTTCGATGCACGTACATTTTATTTCACAATGTTGACGATTTTTGATGTTCCTTTCAAATTCAAAATAATCTCATTATTCCCTAGGGATCGGCCATACTGCATTATCTCCGTATGGATAGAATGGAGGTTTGTATGACGTATAAAACGACATTATCGAGCAGGTGGTGTAAAAAATAAATTACGTGTGGATGTGCTGAACCGCAAAATTGTTTGAATGTATTTAACCGTTGCATGTGTTTTATTTATTAGGAGCATGCCGAAGCTGTACGTGCCACTACTACGTGCGCAACTAATCAAATTAGAAAATGCTTTCCAGCCTGGTTTTTCTACTATAACGTGGACTTCCCTAGAAATTCCCTCGTATTGCGAAAAAATTGAGCAAGCTCTAACCGAAGTAGACTTGTTCGTCAAAGAGGTAAGAGATTTTGAACGGTTTGCAAATATAAAATATTTCTGTTTCCACAACGTTTTCTATTGCAGGTGGTAGATATAAAAGAAGCTCGTATTGATGCTATTTTGAAGTCAATCTCTACAACATTGCTCGTTTATTTGCCTGAAGAAGCAGTAGATCCACAAGTTTTCTATGAGGAGAATCTTGTAAGGCGTGATGAAATAGGTAAGTATTGATCCTTATCTGCAAAGACCTTTTTTTTTTGGTTGAGAATATCATCCTGTGATAAACCCCGCTCTTGTGCGTAGCGAGAGATAGTGTCAGACTCTTACTGACTAAAAAACCCACCCCGTTCCTTCAAGCTTTCATACTGGGGCTCGAGTTCCCCTTTCGGATAACCCTGGCCCCAGTAGGCTTCGACCCAGCTGGGCCCCTGCTGATCTGCAAAGACCTAATATTGGCACTTTAACACTTTGATATTTATATATCGACACGCGATATTTTATGAAAAATTACATGGGCAAAATCTTGGCAGTGACATTATTACGAAAATTAAGAAAAAAAAAACTAAAATTTTGAACTAAAAAGTTTGTGTAAAATACCGTACCTTATACCTACGCGCTCATGTCGAATTTACTTGTTTAAGTTGGCCGTTTTCTGTTTTTAATTTTCTGACTGACTGACTTCTTGACAGTTCAAGTTCTGTAAATGATTTAGGTATATGGTTTTTTTTTAATTGATTTAAATTATTGTTTGACTGCGATCCCACCTGATGGTAAGCAGTGATGCAATCGTTGATGGTGAGGCTATTCATTATTGTCTTGAAAAAACCTAAATTATAATTGGACGGGAAGACCGCAGCAGGCAAATGGTTCCAGTCCTTCGATATTCTTGGTATAAACGACGAAGTATAAACGAAGAAGAGCAACCATTATGCATCATTTTTATCTGAACTCATCAACGTTTAGGCTAAACCTTAAGGTTTATAATACAACATTATTTTTAGTTTATGCTAAACCTGAATACGAGTATAGTTTGTTCAAAATCAGTAACTGAATGGATTCCAACAGTTTTTACTCTATGTTATATTCATTTGTCACAAGTTGGATACCACCGACACTAGGTAGGTACAACATAGGTTACGGCAGGTCATAGGGGGTATTTGACGCCAGCAAACAGGGTGCAAGTTCAAAACAACCCCTCAGTCGCTTAGGTGGCCCGGTAACTATATATTTTTGCTAACATAACAAACTTATAAATTTGTGATTTTTCATGATACAGTTATGAAATTTTGAAAATAGATTCTTTACATAAAAATACTAGACACGTGTTTCGCGTTTTGCATACCAATACTAAAACTAATGTTGTATAAGGATTGACGCTGACGTTATCATGTATGAGGTAAGTTGCGAGCAAAAGCTAGTTGACAAAAAAATATACTTAACGACTTTTTTCTATAGCTGCGGATATTCAACAAAAATCTATGAATGCAGAAATTGCTGTTATGGAACTCGTAAACAAATTCTTAGATAGTGTTCCTTCACCACAAATAAGAGCTTTAAAAAATAATTGGTAAGTCATCATATCTATATCTTGTTAATCAAGTACTTACCAAGGCGCATATCTATGTCTATTTGTGTCGCTTAAAAATATTCTGAAAAATGCTTCTTGAGCAAATTTTGTGTCGAATTTGCAGCATAGATGCGTACTACCTTACGCGTCTACTTGTCAGGTATGGCCTCCGCATAAGCTTTTTAAATTTTTATTTGACACGTGTAGGTGCAACTGCAGGGTTATGGCCTCCGCAAGTGTTTTTAATTTCCGAGTTAAGCATGATAATATTGATAAAATAAAAAAATATCATTTTCAATGGTGATCTTATTTTTTTTTAATGGTAATATTTTAAGGTTGGACATAGAAAAAGCTTTAAAACAAGTGACTTCGGCCACAAGGGTGATTCCTGAAGACTCAGGTAGATATGGTTTATATATTTTATACTTGACATTTTTTCTTATTTTGTGTTTTATAGAAGCAGTAAGATACGTTTTTGTCTCGTTTTGAAAAACTTTTGCTTTTTTTACAAATAACTTCATGCAAGCTTTTAAATTGACCGATTTTTTTAATTCGTTATTTATTAGGTAAGCCTGTAAGTTAAAAAATCTTTCAAACCTGGTGGATGGGGAAACTGTTAAATAACAGAATAAGGATTCACATACTATAAAATGTGACGTCAACGTCATTAGGTTACGTGTGACTGTGACTGTGTGAAACATTTTACTATCTCTTTTGTAAAAAGAGATAGTAAGATGTTTTCATCACGTTTGTTTTCACGGAACAGTAAAAACAGTGGAAGAAGTAAGTAGGCGTGGCACTGTCGCCGCTAGTAAGAATCGCGTTGCGCACTTACTGTTCAAGCGCCCTCATTCTCTAACTAGACTGCGCAACATAATAATTAACGAAAAATAATATTAAAATGCCTTATTGTCCCATACTGTACTTTAAAAACCATAGTCTGACTAAAAATCTAACTCATGGAGGTGTATCATACCACCGAAAAGTATTATTTTCGGATTTATTTTAATAAAATGAAAAAATAAAATTACGTGAAACATTGCGCAGGATATACAAACAAAACTAGTCCTTAGTTACATCACTACAAAGTTGATTTTCTTTTCTCGGTTATTAGCTTTTCTGGAATATTCGTTAGTCTACCTATACTTTTGACGCTATCCAAATAGTGCGTGACTTTATCGATAAAATCAATCGATATGTATAATATGTATTACATTGCCTTTTTAAAATATATATTATAGTTTAATAGTTTTTGTAAGTAATATAATACAGATAATTATTAAATTAATAAATATAATAAAATAAAAATTGTGGTATGATATTTGTGATGTATTTTAAATAAATTTAGTTAAAGAGTTAGGTACAACATAGGGCGTTTGAATTATACTTAATATTCTTATGTTTAGCAGTGGGCGATGACGATGATTTCAGCTGAGATGATGATAATTGATGTACTATGCAAATAAATACCCTTTTTACTAAGTTTAAAAATTGCCTTTAATCATATTAATTTCATAATTTTGATACTATCACACTATCGCATACAATTTTTTTTTGCATGATATGTTTTAAATACGTTTTCATACAATCGATACATATTTCGATCGAATAAGGTTACATAACTTGGTAATCAAAGATGTATTTCTTTCTTGTTTTTGTCAATTTGATTTATACGCTTTTGAAATTAAAGTTGCATTTCGTATAATTTTTTTTTTGAATTTCGTCTACGCCCTGTTTTTGTTTTCAGCCAATCATATTTTTAGGTTTGCAGTAAGAGTAAATTGTAAATGTATGAGTTTGGCGACACCGGTTCTGGAACAAACATTTTCTCAAGCTACTTCCACTGTTTTTACTGTTCCGTGTTTGTTTTAACTAATTTCTGCTTCAATTATATTACTAGTTTTGATGCTGTTTTCAGAAAAAAGCTGACAAATACATTATGATTTCTTCTTAACGATATGTTTTAGTATTCATGGAGATCGAGAACCCGGATCGTTTCGATATAGTACCCACTGTGAACGAGTGTAATGAACTGTTCGCATATTTTGCTACAAAGTGTTTGGAATCCCTTATTAAATGTACTCGATTCAGTCTAGATATGCTTAAACGGCGGGCTTCTGTGTCAAGGTAGAAGATAAATTTGTATGTTCAATAATCAGCCACGTCAGGGTGTTAGTGTTTTTAATATTGTGCGGTTTTAATCACGCATGGGGGATTGCTCCGCACGTGTAACCCCCGCAAATATTCATTTCATGCAAGTATTTATTGTAGGTAATACGCGGAATAAGCACGCAACACGCGTCTTTTTGAATTTTGAAATTTTCTGCATGTGGCAATCCCGTATGAAATCCGCTCGATATTAAAACACTTTTAAATATCCCAATGACAGACAGCAAATTTCCAGTTATTTAAGGCAAACAGGCAAACGCTTATTAAAATTGAGTATAATTAGTAATAAGTTTTTTTAATGGGTTGAATTGGTGATGGTTGCGTTTGAATAGACTAAGCTACGGTACTGCTCTATCCGTTATGGCGTCCATAGAAAGAAACCATCTACTCGCTGTTTCACTTTATTAGTGAAAAGTAAAAATGTATAAGAATCGTTCCATGAGCAGACTTAGTATACATATAATTATAATAATAATAATGTTGTGATATAATCTGTTCATATCCAAGTGTTGCCAATCGCTCATGTGACTTAGCCATGGACGAAATTCTGTGCTACATAACCCTAGTAGATACAAAGTTTTTATACATTTTAGTTTTTTGACAATGACCACTGACCCGGAAGAACAAAAAAAGCTGCGTCCACTTATGTTGACTAACATGTACTTACAAATTCCAAAAGTATCTATAAAGCCAACTTTAGAAGAGATACAGAATGCGTTCTCCCAGGTGATTCATTTTTTATTGTCATAATATTGTACTAGCTTCTGCCGGCGACTTCGCCTGTGTGGAAGTAGGTTTCTCCATACGAACTGTGAACCTTTGTTTCTTCCCCTTAAGGGGTGAAATTTGGAAAATACTCTCTTGCCTTCGTCGTAAAAGAAAACCCTGTGCTAAATTTCACGTTTCTAGTCCCAGTAGTCTTAGCTTTGCGTTGATATGTCAGGCAGTCAGTTTCCCTTTTACATAAATATAGATTTATACTTATAGATTTCTATCAGGACCACTTTTTCTCTACCAGAACTGTTTAAACTTAAATATTTTTTGCTGATCAATCTTAGGTAGTATTAAACTGTATTATGGACATCCATCGCTATGTGTACATGTGGGGGCAACAAGAACAAATAAAGCAAGAGCAATTAGCTGGAGGGTCGACTTCACTACTCGTAAACCGCAGCGTAACTGGTATGTTATCTTGAAAGTAAAACACTTATTGTTAAAATAAAACAAATATAATCACATCTAATAGTAGCTATGTTTTTAAATTTTGATCTCATATCAGGAATTTACTCTTAGTGATAAGTTTGACAGAAGCAAACAACATGAACGTATTATGTAAAATTGAGCCAAAAATTCATTAAAAAAATGGTACACTTTTTGTTTACGGTTTTTTAACTTCTTAGACATTATATGAGTAAGATCCTTCAGATCACTTGTAAAATAGACATAATTTGGTATAAAAAAATTAGACAAGGTTTTAGCTTTGATAAAATATGATATGCATAAAAGTTACTATGTCTGTCATTTTATCAAGTTAAAATCTTTGTAGGTCTGGGGCAGCAGGATCTGAAACCTGAAAAGAGATCATGGCATATACATTATCAATATGCATAACTTTTACTACGAGGGTCATCCTGAAATGGCGATAAAATTAAAACACCTTTTGTTATTCCAATTTCCTTGTTGGTCATAAACTCATAACTTATTTATCAAAAGGACAAAATTAATATTTTGATCTAACAATATGTGAACTATTGACAGGATCTCGGTCGAAATCTAGCATGGGTGCCATAAGAAACTACTTCCGGATGGTGTCAGAACATAAAGATATCGTCAGATCGGTGATGGCGTTACAGGGAATGATGTTCATGTACAAACCTGATATAGAGAAATTGTTGAAGGTACGCGTTAATATACTGAATAACGACGTCATTATATTCTATGAAAGAGCTATTTTATCGTGGTATTCTTATTTTGACATTAAATTAGAAACTAGAAATAGACATTATATCGATGTAACCCATACATATTATTTTAAAGTGGGAAAATCATCCAATGATATCTCCACGCGCAGATCGTGCATGCCTGCAAGGACTGTTGCCTCCAAATCCCTCGGTGGTAGGCCAGCAAGGAGGCTCGCCGCTTCGCGGGATACCGTGTAGTATACCTGCATCATCCAAATAGCCACAACCCTTTCTGGCTTGCGTTCAGCTTGGCCGCCGGAACTCATAGACATTGTGTTGCATTAGCTTACAGACTGACACCTTACTCAAATATCACTTTAAAATATCTTGTTAAGTTTTGGGTCAGTTCGGTTAAGATTAAACTAGAAAAATAACACAAAAAGCTATATAAAAAAAATAATAGACTAGATTAGATAATCACATGATAGTATCACGTGATAGATATATTTTACAGTCAGAAATTATTTTAAGTAACTCATCATCAGGCGTCGCTATTTTATTATTCATTTATTATAGAGCTATGGAAGATTTTCACATTTATGGGCAGAAGACAGAGTACAGCAAGTGCAAGAGTTTGTTGATTCTAATCCTATGAATGTTATAGTGAAGGACATGCTTCACAAATACGAGGGTCAGACCGAAGAGGTGAAAGGTTTACCTAATCGCCACATCATCGGTTCTATACAAATTGATATGGGTACTTTTTATTGATATTATTATACTATTATGCTAACTTCCAGCTTTTATAAGAATGAAATTATTTTACAGTAACGTAGGTATAAGTTTGAGATGGTATAGAATACAGGTGGTTTCCGCTACATTCTGCTTTATGGCATACAAAAACAATATTGACTTAGTACTAAAAGAATTCACATAAATATACTGCCGATGCTTAAACTCATCATCAGGCGTCGCTATGATTTTATTTTGACAATTGGTCTGTTCCGAGCAACACTAGCATTTACTTCTAAAAATAAAATCGTGACCTCCATGATGCAAAATTAATTATTCTGAATTCAATAATTCAATTTTTATACCTCGTCAGAATCTTCTATAATATAAAAATGAATCGCAAAATGTGTTGGTAAGCGCATAACTCAACAACGCCTGGACCGATTTCGCTAATTTTTTTTTTTGTGTTCGTTATTATGTGGAGACGGTTCTTATGGAAAAAAAAATGAAAATTAGGGTAGTGTAGGGTAGAGTAGGGTAGTGTAGGGTAGAGTAGGGTAGTGTAGGGTAGTGTAGGGTAGAGTAAGGTAGAGTAGGGTAGAGTAGAGTAGGGTAGGGTAGAGTAGGGTAGAATAGGGTAGAGTAGGGTAGAATAGGGTAGAGTAGGGTAGAGTAAGGTAGAGGAGGGTAGAGTAGGGTAGAGTAGGGTAGAGTAGAGTAGGGTAGGGTAGAGTAGGGTAGAGTAGGGTAGAGTAGAGTAGGGTAGGGTAGAGTAGGGTAGAATAGGGTATAGTAGGCTGAAGTAGGGAAGAGTAGGGAAGAGCGGGAGCGAAGCCGCGCGGGTACAGCTAGTTGTGAATAAATATCTTTTCAAACCCTTAGGGCTGTATTTCACCGGGACACCATGGCGGCATTGTACTGGTGAAATATAGCTTTAAGCTACCAAACTAGACATCATACAGACAGAGTCACTACACGTCCGAGCCGGTCGCGCCACCAAATTGGTTGCGCAACCAAACGGACACCAGGTGAGTAACTCTATAGAGCTGCAAACATTTTTTTGATAGCGGCGACTGGTGGCGCCATCATGGTGTCCCGGTGAAATATAGCACTAATAGTGAAGGAGCTTGTCTTTTGTTCAGACTTTTATCTTAAGAATTTACTTAATTGGTGAGTTATGAGGGACTTACAAGTCTAAGTAAAAAACAAAATAAAGAATAAATTATAGTAAAATTAAAAATTAAAAAAGCCTTCGACGCATAAAATCTATAAAAAGTAAAAGAACTGGTTAAATCTAATGATCCCAAACTCGACGTGTTTACTAGTAGGCATTCCAGGGTTCCGTCAGCCACTTCCCAGTTCTAGCATCAGGTCCTCGTCATCATAAAAATGTTTAAGACTGGTTAAAACGAATCCAACGAGCCCAAACTCGATCAGGTGTTCGTCGTCATGAGAAACGAGCAGAATTATTTTTAAGATAAATCTAAATGAGCCAAAACTGGATGGATTTATTAATAGGCATTCCAAGGTTACGTCTCTTACCTCCGAAATCCATCATCAGGCCAGCTTGATAGCGTCGGCATATAGGTGGTTCTACATGAGTATTTCAAATATTAGGTCACATAATGTGTTTATTAGTAAATTAAATATCCAAAAGTGTTTATGATTCCTGCCACAGTCAACAAACGAGCTGATGACCTTTTTTTATTGTTTTTTTTAATGATCTTGAACACCTGAACAGATCTTCATAAATTATATCTAAGAACCATCTCGATAAAGTCAGCTTTCAAATAAAAAAAACACATCAAAATCGGTCCATTCGTTTAGGAGCTATGAAGCCACGGATAGACACACAGACACCTCAAACTTATAACACCCCTCTTTTTCGACGCGGGTAAAGAAATGTGTATAAATGTGTATTTAGGTTATAAATCTACGTATGTATTTTGACAATATCCCCGGATTTCATAAAATAATGAATAGAGTTTTGATTTTTACAATGATTTATGTTACAGGTAATATTAAATTGGCCTTACATTTGGAATCGATTGAATGGAAGAGAACTTTGGGTAAACTGCTTTGTTTGGCTTATAAAGAACGCGTTATGAAGTTGATGCAATTCATTAATGAAAGAATGAAAACTTTAAACAAAAGGATTAAAGATTTGGATGACGTTAGAGTAGCCATGTTGTGCCTTGAACGTATTAGAGAGGAATTCATCGGGTAAAAACCATTTTTTTATCTGTGGGTGAAAAGTTAGTGACCTGAGGGAGGAAAAATCGGTATCAACAATAAAGATACACTAGATCTCTCTCGAGGGTCTACTTTAGCTTTTCTTCTGATTTTTATCACCATCCAAATTTTTTTTTTGTGTGCATTTATGGCTAAATCCGAATCTATGAGGAATTCAAAAAAACCGATAATCTTAATCTTAGGCGAAACCGTTTCGTATTCTAGATAATCGTTCGTTCGTTCGTTTCGTATCTTGATGTGCAATAAAGTATATATAAATAAAAAATAAATAAAAAAAATACACTAATATATTACAAAATCATTCGATAGTACCGCTAATAAGGAACAAATTCTAGGAAGTAAATATATAAGGCAAACTTATAAAATGAGTTCATATTTTTGCGTAGGTAGTAATTTCTGGCCGCGCCGCAGTCGCATTTTGAATCGGAGTTAAGAAGAATAAATGTACACAATATGTTCATCATTGTACTAAATAATATAAAAATAGTAGGTACTTGAAAGATTCGCGAGATATTTCGCATTCATCATTAATCAAATTCAATTTTTTTTTTCATCATACCTGTACGTCAAATCTATCTATATTTATGGATAGATCTCCAAAAATGATACTGAGGTTTTTAATATCATTTTTTTCTAAACTGAATAGTTTGCGCGAGAGACACGTCCAAAGTGGTAAAATGTGTCCCCCCCCTGTAACCTAAAATAAGAGAATGATAAAACTAAAAAAAAATATGATGTACATTACCATGCGGCCATGCAAACTACCAACGAAAATTGGTTTGAACGAGATCTAGTAAGTAGTTTTTAGTACGTCATAAATCTTCAAAGTTACAACGAACTACAAGAACTTTTATATTACGTTACTTGCTGCTACGGAACCCTTCATGGGCGAGTCCGACTCGCACGCGGCTGGTTTTTTTAGAAGTCGGTAAAAAAAATTCTTATCTTTAATTTCAATATTATTTGCTTCAGCAACTTTCACCTATTTTTACCTCTAAGGCCGGGGTAAAATATCCACGTGAGCGGTTGAAATTCATAATAATACTAATAATTCATAGTCTATGTCTATGTCTATGTCTGAGTATGGTTTCCGCACTTAGTCCTATGCGGACCATTGTACGTGGGCCATAGCGGCCATAACCTTGGGTGGGCTTATTCCAACCAGCCCACCTCTCTCCAAAAGCAGATTAGGCCTCTCAGGTTTTTCAGGACGTCTATAAGGGAATTCGGGGATCCTATGGTTCGTGTGCGTATTTCAGTGACCCCTGTGCAGTCTAGGAGCACATGTGCAATTGTCTCCTCCCCCTCCAAGCATGCTCTGCACAGGGGACTGTCTGTGATGCCTATTGTGTGGAGGTGCTTATTCAGTGTGCAGTGCCCAGTGATGGTCCCCGTCACCAGGCGCAGGCCGCCTCTGTTCAACCTTAAAAGCTTTTTGGCGAGGACTTTATTTAGGTGTGGTAGGGCCTCCTTGGCCTGCCTGCATCCCGATGTCGAGGACCACCAGTGTTCCGCTTGTATCTGTGTGTGTTCGCGTAGCCAACCACGCAGCTGACCAAAGGGGACCGGCACAATTGGTTCGGGCCCGAAGACCACCGCTCCAGATCCCCTCCTGGCCAGTTCGTCCGCCTATAATTCTCGAGGTGGTAAAATCTTTATCTAGGGATTGTAGGACTGAGACACTATCGGAGAGTATCCGAATGTGTGTGTCCTTTACGTCTCTAGTTTCTATGGCGTGGGCCGCTAGGATTATGCCAACACATTCCGCCTGATAGACGGTGTTGAATTTTCCCAGCGTTCTGGATATTCTGATATTGAGGTCATTGGAGAAGACTCCAACGCCCGTGCCAGTGTCTGTCTTTGATCCGTCCGTGTAGACTCTCAGTTCAGCTGGGCCTGAGTAGTCGTGTGCTTCCTCTGTTAATTGAATATTGAAGTGCTTTTGGAAATAATACGCCTTTGGAGCTTTGTCACTAGGTGCTGCCATCATGGGCTGTCTTTTAATAGCGTTTTCCATTATGCGTATGTGTTTGATTCTGGAGTCTTTACTCAGGGTGCCCGAAACGCTGAGCCTGAAGGCCGCTGAGGCTGCCTCCTCTTGCACTATTAGATGCAGTGGTGGCAGTCCCAGCATCGCCTGCATGGCAGCCGTGGGTGTGGTTCTCATGCTGCTTGTGATCGCTACGCAGGCGAGTCGTTGCAGTTTTTCAAGGTCTTTTTGGGCTGTGCTCAGTTCAGTCCTGGGCCACCAAACTAGTGAGCCATATGTGATTATTGGTCTGATAACAGTTGTATATAGCCAGTGGGTTACCTTAGGGGCTATACCCCAGCTGCGGCCTAGCATGCGTTTACATTGCCACATGGATATACTGGCTTTTTTAGTGATGTACTCGGTGTGTTTTGCCCAGTTCAGCTGTTTGTCCAGGTACACGCCCAGGTACTTGACTTCAGTTGATAGGCTAAGGGTAGTTCCAAAGAAAAGTGGCAGTTGTAGTGCTGCCAGTTTCCTTTTTTTGGTGAAGAGAACCAATTCAGTCTTGGTGGGGTTTACTGTTAGTTGGTGTTCCTTACACCAGTCCTCTACTATTTTCAAGGCCTGTCGCATAAGGTTGCATAGTGTATTTTCGTGGGTGCCATTTATTATAATGGTTATATCGTCAGCGTAACCTACGGCGAAATAACCTTTTGTGTTGAGTCTTTTAACTATGTCATCTGCAACTAAGTTCCACAGTAAAGGCGAAAGGACTCCCCCTTGGGGGCAACCCTTCGCCACTATGGCCCTTGTGGTGCTATTTATATTTACTTGTACTGCTCTAAATCTGAGCATATTTGTGATCCAGTCACTCAGGGTCGGGTCTACACCGTGACTTTCGAGTGCTGTGCTAATACTTCGGAACATAGTCTTATCGAAGGCTCCTTCGATGTCTATAAAGACTGCTAGCGAAGAGCCTTTGTGATTTATTGCGCATTCGATCTTTGAGATCACGCTATGTAGTGCAGATTCAGTTGATTTACCCGTGGAGTAGGCATGTTGCTGCTTGTGGAGCGGTCTCACCAAGAGGGGTCCGTCTCGGATGTGTCTATCGCAAAGCCTCTCCAGGGTTTTCAGTAGGAAGGATGTCAGGCTTATGGGTCTGTAAGACTTGGGTTGCGTATAGTCAGTTTTTCCGGGTTTTGGGATGAAAATGACTTTCACCTCACGCCATGTGTGTGGTATATATTTGTGTGCTATACAGGCTCGGTATATCACCAGCAGCCACGGCACCAGGGAGTATTCTCCCCACTGCAGTAGCGCCGGAAGGACACCGTCTAGTCCTGGTGACTTGTACGGTTGGAAAGTCCTAATAGCCCATTTAATTCGGTCTTCTGTCACTATACTATGTGCTCTGGACCAGTCGAGATCAGTTGGGGTTTGTTCCTGTACGCTAGACCACGTCCTGTCCTCAAGTAGGTTGCAGTCTGGGAAGTGCGTTTCTAGGAGGACCTTACCGGTCTCATGGTCTGTTTGTGTGTCGCTGTTGTCGGGTTTTTTCAGCGCACCAAGGGTACGTTCCTGGTCAATTGACAGAATTTTCCTGACTCGTGCTGCTTCGGTATTTGATTCAATGCTATCACAGAAATTGCGCCAGGCGGAGTTCCTGGCGGTCCTAACTGCTTTCTTATATCTGTATTGGGTTTCTTTGTATTGCTCCCAGTCCTCTGGGAGTCTTGAGTTTTTGGCTCTGTTGAATTGTTTGCGTAATGTATTTCTGAGTTTGCCAAGCTCTGCATTCCACCAAGGGTTTCCCTTACCTTTGGTGTGCGGGGGGCTTAGTTGACAGTTTGTGTGGTATGCTTTGATTATGCTGTTTGTGAGTTTTGTCACGGCGTTGTTCAGTTCTATGGGGTCAGTTATTTGGGTTACGGGTTTTATTTCCCTGGCTAGTAGGGAGGTTAAGTGGTGTTTATATTCAGTTACATTAGTACGGCGAGGATTGCGCCGTGGTTCTGGGTTTTTTGTAATAGCTGTCAGAGAAAAACATATTCTTCTATGGTCAGAGCAAGAGGGTTCGTTAGATACGCGCCAGTTGGAGATTAAGTTTGTCGCATTTTCTGTGGCTAAAGTCAGGTCTATGATCGTTTGACCGCGCACTGTGACCCATGTGGGTTCCGTGCCTCGGTTCACGATGTTAAGATTGGTGGAGAATAAGTATGTGGATAGTGACTCACCTCTGGTGTTTGATACTTCACTACCCCATAGTGGGTGATGCGCGTTTGAATCGGTGCAGATGATCAGGTCCAGGTTGGCGTTTTCGCAGTGTTGAACCAGATCAGTCAGTTCTTTGGGTGGACAGCTTTCGTCGTCGCCGGGCATGTACGACGAAGCTAGTACTAAATTCGGGGCGTCATTTCCAATTTGGAGCCTGATCGCTGTCAGGTCTCTGGAACAGAATTGGGTTAGTGGTATGATCGGTATATCTTGGGGTATGTAAATGCAAGTTCGGGGTTTATCTATATTGTATGTGTTAGATATAAGTTTACCTCCAATGCTTCCAAGGCCGCATATCTTGTCATTTCTGACCCACGGCTCTTGAATCAATGCTATGGTTTATAATTCATAGTACTGTTTATAAAAATAATATTGTTTCTAAATGACTTTTTTTATTTCAGTTAACAATTTTATTGTAATTGAAAACGGTTACAACTTTTGTGTCATATATTTTTCGATAAATAATAGGAAATACAAACTTATTTTTGCGGCCGATAAAACTCTTGTATTTAAGTGCATGAGTGATTAGGTACATATAAGTCCTCACTACTACCTTTACTAAAAGTATTTGAAAATAATGCACATAGAAAATAATTTACAAAGAACTTATAAAGCGTCCACGCACATTATTGGTAAAGTGGTTGAGCGATTGACTGCTGCGCTTCGAGTCAGGATTCCACTCCCGCGCGAAACAAAGATTTGTGTGACCTACAGATAGTCGTTCTGAGTATGAGCGTCTTGTGTATGCGTGTTTAATGTTTAGGAACGCACCCTCGATACAAGAGTAATTCCGGGAGTGGGGCACAATTTGTCTGTATAATGTGTTCGTGTGGTAGATGGCTGAAATTAAAGATTACACGTCAAACAAATTTTTTTTGCACTCATAAGTGTTACAGATTACAAGCGATATGATTTTTATCATAAGATATACAGTACATTCTGATCAAGCTGTGAAAACCTTCTGACGCGGTAAGTTACACGGCACGGAGCGACTATTTGCCACCCGAAATCTATAAGTCGTATCATATTGGGTCCTCTGTAAGCGCGCTAGCCTATAAACTCACACTACTACAAAATCTTCGTAAACATTCGCGCCAACACATACGTAGCGCGCTGTCGTTCCATGGCGGGAATGGAGCGCCGAGCGACACAGCCTCCCCGTCTGAATGCTAACGAATGACTGGCCAGTGGCCAGTCATTCGTTCATCATTAGATGCTCTGTGGCCAGTGGCCACAGAGCGTCTAAACAAGAGACGGAACTTAGAACATTCAGTTTTGAGAAATTTCTTACTTTCTTTAGCCAACCACTTAAAAAAAAAAACAAAGCTACCAACATGAAAACTCGAAGTAAAGAATTGTCATAGATAGGGATGCGCAACGTACAATAAACTTATCGATGTTCAGAGTTTACACTAGTGCATTTTTTATCGATATCGATAAAATGCACTAGTGTTGTTACAGGGGGTTCCAAAACTGACGTATTTATTTTGAAAACTGGGTAAAATAAAACACTAATTTACATGATTTTATTTCATGTTTATTTATATATTTAATAGTTTAAACATACAAAGTTACAGAAGCTGTTTCTTTTACCGCTTTTCTACAAATCTACCTTTATACCTATGGTTTTATGGTTTCAGCATGCCAAGCTTCTTTGATACCGCAAACTTCACATCTTCTGTGGCCTTTACTCATGATGGTTCACAAACTTGAGAACAACTCGAGTCTCCGTCTCGTTAAAATATGTAGTAACAAAAAATAGAAGAGTCAAATATCTCGCAAGAGTCACTTACACTAACAGAGTCAATATCTCGATAAAACCGATGAAAAGAACGAACAGGTGCTCAACTCAACGTTATACGTACAATCACAGAATTTATTCTGATGATTTATATTCCGAAATCTTAAAGAAAAAGGAAAAACAAACAGAATAGTCACAACACAAACTTAATTACACAAAGGTAGCCATGTTTGTTTTCAAGTACCACAGACAATACTATAGTTAGTCTTTGACCACAGACTAAAACATCTAGTAAGTTCATTGTGTAATGTTGGTCAAATTGATGTTGTTCTCAATGTTGGCTAAAGAATGCACGAAATTCCATAGAAAAAGTAATTTGTTCGGAGTTTCACAAGACTGTGACTGGCCACCTGCGCCCGCACAGACTTTTATATATCGTCGACCGTAGGTTCAATTGAGGTAAGGGACAAAATACGATTTTTCAGGAGAGGCCGACAAAGTTTTTTTTCGGACTAAATCGCCTATAACTTTTTTTCTTATTAACCTTTTTCGGGTCTGATTTCACACATAATCTTGTATTTTAGTGCTCTAACTACACGTGTAACATTTATTTAAATAAATTAGCTATTTAAGAAAATAGATGTCCCTTACAACAACGTATTTTGTTAGTAATGTTCCTTACTGACCAAGTATCTTGTAGTCTCGTCCCTTACATTAAATTGACCTCTGCGTTGGATTCAATTTATTAATGAAAAAATAGTGTAAAGGACTTGTTGAAAAAAATTATGGAAAAAATACAGTGTAAGTACAGAGATTTTTGACATAAAATGAAGTACACACTTTTGACGTACGGATTTACCATGTAATGGTAATTCGTTGATTGGGAAGACCCTTACCTTATTTCAAGTGGATTGGCGGCAATAATTACATCATTTCAAGTTCCTATAATGCATAGTTTTTCAGATACATTGTTATTATGGGGCTGATTCGAAATTTGGATCCAAAAATCATTAGGGTAAGGGACATTTTTCTTAAGCTAGAATTTTTTCATATACACCATTCGATAGAGCGAAAAATTCTGAACAAAACTGTATACTTAACTCATTTTGGGTATTTTGTCCCTTACCTCAATTGAACCTACGGTCGACGATATATTCGAACTCAATATTGCTCATTTTATTTAGTAAATATTGATTGATTTACGTAAACGATGTTCACTTTGAAGAATATTTAACCACCAATTTTTCTGTGTAAAAATATTTCTAAAGATCCAAGCCGTTTTGAAGGAGTAGGGAAAAGTAGCGAGGTTCGTAAAATATTTTTTTTAGACAAAAGTATTAATCGCACGAAAAAATCAAATGTTGAAATTATTGTTCATGAATCTATAATAAACATATATTTTTTTCAAACCAATTGACTTAGCCGTTACGGAGGAGTAGGCCTCAGAAAGTCACTGTTTTATGGCACTTTTCGGGCGCTTGGCCCTTAAACTAGTGCATTGGAGCGGAAATTTAACCTTTGAGGGGATAAAAAGAGGAATGTCATTTGTGTGTAAAATTTCGTTCCGTGTATACTTGAAACTTAGCATAAATAGTAACCTTAGTAAATAAGTTTTCAGAACTACACCCTTAGTAATAAGAATAAATAAGAATAAGGTTTTTTTTTCTTTTTATCTATCGTTATCGTATCACATAGATAGTTTGTGAGCTAGTGAACATATTGTCATCTAAGTAGGTAGGTGTGAAGTCTTCATTGTGACATTTAAGTGGGTGTGGCCAGTCCTGGTTTTCTTCACAAGTTTAATTTCATCGAATGTTACTTTTCGACTATAAATGCTTGAGTTCTCGATGAAAATATCAAAATCACTATATAAGTGCCTATAATATTTGAAGAGTTCCCTCGATTCCTCACGGGTTCCATCATCAGAACTGGATTTAAAAAATAAGACCAATCTGGAAGCATATTCTTTGAGAAAAAACAAAATTGCAATTCGGTCCATAAACGACTGAGTTCCGAGGTAACAACATAAAAAGAAAACATAAAAAACCAAATATAAAAAATACAACCGAATTGAGAACTTCCTCCTTTTTTTAATTCAGTTAAAAATAATGAATATTGAATTGTAATTAAGCAATTTTTAAAGTCGACGCCTAATGAATAAAACTGGCAATTTTTATATGTTTGCAAGTAAGGATCACGATAATAGCTGGTTATTGTTTTATTACTAACTATTATTGATGATTTGAGAGACAACTCGTTTCTGTCGGAGCTGGGTTCTTTTTGAGCATTCACTTTTAAAATTCAATGCTTCATTTTTGATTCCTTCCAAATTGATTCGATTTAGAAACTATAAAAGTAAACACAATAAATTGAGTGTTATCATTTATAATACAGTAATTGAAGAAGTAAAAGATACAAACTTAAGGCGTATAGTCCCTTGAACCATCTGACCGAAATTATATGAACGCAACTCTCGCACTCGCCTAGGCGGCAGTACGCAAATCTGTGCATTTATTTGCGGCCAGCAGCGCCCGGAAAGCGCTTTAAATCTATTTTCTCTGCGAGATATTGATTGATTTACATATGCAACGTTCACTTTGAAGAATATTTAACCACCAATTTTTATATGTAAAAATGTTTCTGAAGGTCCAAGCCGTTTCGAAGGAGTAGGGAAAAGTTGCGAAAAGTTGCGAAATTGCTAAATATATTTTTTTGACAAAAAAATTAATTGCACGAAAAAATCAAATGTTGATATTATTGTTCATGAATCTATAATAAACATATCTTTTTTTCAAACTAATTGACCTAGCCGTTACGGAGGAGTAGGCCTCAGAAAATCACTGTTTTAGGGCACTTTTCGGGCGCTTGGCCCTTAAGGAGTTACAATAGACCAACATTTAAATTTGAAGGCAAACATTGAAAAAAAAAAAATTGAGAGGTGTCAAGGGACAACCGGACGGAACGAAGTTCATATGTAAATATATGTATGTATGTTATATGTGTATGTATATGTATGTGTCTCTTATACATATATTTACATATATATATATGTATATATATATATAAGAGAGAGAGAGAGACAGACAGAGAAACATGTGCACGCCGCACGGCTTACAATAGCTTACTATAGCAAAAAGTGTCGTTACAACTTTTCGTGAGATTTTTTTCCGTCTAGCCCCCTTTCACAACGCGCGATAGGGACTTCGAGAAAAAATTGAGAGAATTACATTTTGACAGCACTATCGGCTTCAGCAACCTCGAAAACCATGAAAAAGACACCCATATCGAAAAAGTTAATTTCTTGCAGCCGCCATCTTGGATTTACATTTTGACAGTACTATCGGTTTCAACACCCTCGAAAACCATGAAAACGACACCCATGACGAAAAAGTTGATAATTTCTTGCAGCCGCCATCTTGGATTTATATTTTGACAGTACCATCGGTTTCAACACCCTTGAAAACCATGAAAACGACACCCATGACGGAAAATTTGATAATTTCTTGCAGCCGCCATCTTGGATTTATATTTTGACAGTAAAATCGGTTTCAACACCCTCGAAAACCATGAAAACGACACCCATGACGAAAAAGTTGATAATTTCTTGCAGCCGCCATCTTGGATTTACATTTTGACAGTACTATCGGTTTCAACACCCTCGAAAACCATGAAAACGACACCCATGACGAAAAATTTGATAATTTCTTGCAGCCGCCATCTTGGATTTATATTTTGACAGTACCATCGGTTTCAACACCCTCGAAAACCATGAAAACGATACCCATGACGGAAAATTTGATAATTTCTTGCAGCCGCCATCTTGGATTTACATTTTGACAGTACCATCGGTTTCAACACCCTCGAAAACCATGAAAACGGCACCCATGACGAAAAATTTGATAATTTCTTGCAGCCGCCATTTTGGATTTATATTTTGACAGTACCATCGGTTTCAACACACTCGAAAACCATGAAAACGACACCCATGACGAAAAATTTGATAATTTCTTGCAGCCGCCATCTTGGATTTACATTTTGACAGTAAAAGTGTCGGTACAACTTTTCGTGAGATTTTTTTCCGTCTAGCCCCCTTTCACAACGCGCAATAAGGAACTTTGTTCCAAAACTTCGTTCCAAAACTTCGTTCCAATAAAATAAAAAATCTAGTGCTGACTACGCCTTGTCAGTTCTTGGAGAAACTAGGAATCTAAAGCCGCTGCGCCGTGTTTTCGTGTTAGCTAACAGAATAACATTGTTCGCTAACCGAATAGGGGCGTGGCCTAACAGTTTTGTTAGGAAAAACGCGCTAACATGTTTTCCGGGACGAATGAATAACATATTATTATCCCCCGCGTTCGCCTGCAGGGGGTGAGGTACTTGGTGTTAGGTGTTTGTGCTCGCCGGATGAATGCGTTTCGCGATTCAGTGGTGGAATGGAATAAAGCAAAAATTTTGTTTTTAATTTAACCCCAAAAATCGTAGTTAATCCAAGTCTCATGTTAGGTGGAATAACATAATTCCGCCACGCTGTTTACTTCTGTTTGTCTGGTAAAATTAATGATAGAAGCTCTTCATAATCACTTTCTGAACAACGAAAAATTATTTAATCCAAATCTGTCAACAATTTTCAATTCTTATGTTGAAAGAACGAGGCCGTAGTAGGTAAGGTCGAACACGGAATTTATTTCTATTTCTTCGTTGAACAATTAAGAGGCTGCTTTTCCACTCGCTTATCGTAAACATCGAGCATGGTTTAAAAGCTTGTTACTTCATCTAACGCAATCCAACGTGATGTTTGACGAAAAAGCAACGAAAAAAAGAGTGATATACCTGAAAACTCTATTAGCATTCAGTAATTCCGTGATTTACTCGAATATTTTACAAAACTTGTTCTAGGAAATACTTGTTTTTTTTAAAACCCTTAAAAGTTTTTGTAAAAAATTGTCGTGATTTAGAATCTTAATAAAATTTGCAAGGCTTCTATTATACTTTTTTGACTTTTTAAATTTTTGAGTAAATTATGAAGTGTCAAAGTTCATGCAAAATAGCAGATTTTCCGAAGTCTTTATTGGATTAGTTTAAAACAAAGGGTCTAGCAGAATAAGGTAGGCCAGCGGCCCCCGAGAGGTATTTCCAAAATAAATTGTGGTATAACATTAGTGACAAGTATTATTATTGTTGACGTAATTTTAGCCTTCCGTCTCACTTCGTTCAGGAGTTATTTGACTAAACAGACAAAAACGTAGGTATTTTTCAAAATTATTTTTTCAAAAACTATTATAGTGACTCTAATAAAACTAAAACAGTTTGTTAGAGAATAAATTGTTCTACATTATATATTTTTTGTAGATTTTATTTACCTTAATTACTATTAAAAAAAAAAGAAAATATGTTTTTTAAATTTTTTATTCATAGTTTACGAAGAGGTACAATCACAGAAAAAATATATAATATATATCACTAACTGCCAGTTTCCGGTACGTTGATCAAAATCAAAATTAACTAATCAGCTGTTAAATTAACAGCTGTGTCAAATCAATTCGGGTTGCTGAAAGGATGATTAGTGAAAAATTAACTAATCTATGATCATTTTGATTTGTCATGTGGATTGTTTTTAGTTATGGTCACATTGATTGGATATTTCAGTTTCAACTGTGAAATAGTTCCATAAGACCTTGTATTAAACCAGTAAAAAAAAAAATAACCTGCGTCGTCCTTGACAACAAAACAACTTTGCTTGCTACAGATAAATATGTCAAAACTCGCGTTAATTTCAAATAATTGTGTATTAATATTTAATAATATTTTTTAAATGGCTTCATGAGGGAAATATTTCACAGACAGATAAAAGTGCAAACTATTAAAACTGGTTCAAAAGTAAGTACGCCACAAATAAGTTACAAATTTTACATAAGTGAAGAAACACCTACATCTTAGTAATTAATAGATATACATTTTAGAGGTTTTTTCTAGATAGAAAAACCTTATAGAACATAAAGCAACAAATGCGATCTCAGTTATACAAAAAAAATAAGCTTGGGCATGTCTAATTAGAGATTAAAACAGCATCGCTGGGGTGCCTAGAACTCAAAGACAGCTCTACACTGCCTTTTCGAATTTGAAAAGGGTTACGAGGCAGAACATCGCTAATGAAAATCATACAATCGGCCAATGTCTTTATGTTTAGCAAGCTCTAATGAATACAGATCTATAACTTCTGATCAACTTGGGATATTATTTTAAATAAACAAATAAAACAATACAGATGAAGAGGTATATAATTTAGAAAGCATATCTTACACACTCTTTACATTTATAAAGATCGTCTTCTCATAAACTTTATTATATTTTTCTAACAAACTTATTTGTTTCAGTCACAAAATGAAATGGCAGAAACACTCCTACAACAGTTTTTAAAAGATGGAATAGCTGATAAGGTCTAATAATAAAACAAGATTGAAAATATCCTTGCAGTTTCTTGCACATTCTTCTCCATAGAGATCTACGCTTGGAATGTGGAATCAGAATCTTTTTAATTGTATTTAATGTTATTGTTGTTAATAGAATGTTATTTTAACTATTTAATACTGAAATTAAACATTTGATTTGAATCTTTGTTTATATTTAAATAATCATCCATCTTAATGTTTCAGTGATAGCTTATACATGAGATTAGAACTAAATTTATAAAGCTATTAAATCCACTTTTAATTATATCGCACTCTTCTTCTGTTAGGGGAATCGAGATGAATCGAGGCTTGATTTCAACTGGCTGTTGATTTATGCATCCTTATATCATCAGCTACTATTATTTGGAATGCTCTTGTTGCGTAAAAATAGTACTTTTTCCAATGCACTGATAGATTTGTTTCTGAATGTTAAAGGTTTTATTTTTGGATCTATCATAATTACTAGGAACGTGATTGCGGCTTTGCTCATTCGGTCCCAATTTTTTTATATTCTTTCTGAGTACTCGTAGGGATACTTCCTTTTTTGAAAAATTTGCCGTGTTTGATGCAATTCTTCATCACTCCTTGTGGATACACATATATCCGAAAAAGACATCTACAACAAAACACAAAAATGAAATGCTTTTTGCAAAAACACATTAAAAACACTGTAATTTTACTTCATAAACATGATTTCATACCGTAAAAATGATAATCTGCAGAGAAACCACAAGGTTCACGTAAATAGCCAATATTATTTATTTGTTAATTTGTCAACATGCACTGTAGGCGTGTGTAGCTTGTTACTGGAACCGACTCATTGTTCCACAAAATTTTAGTGTTCCGAAAGATTGGTACATCAGTAATGTATTAAATGCATCATTTGGAACAATTGGAACACTCAAACACTCTTTACTTTAAGTGTCGTCTTTTTAAAATTCAAATTTAAACGTAAATAGTGTAATAGGTATAACTAACGACCTGAACTAAAAACATCTGCTTTAAATTATTCTCAAATTAAATTTCAATAAAACTTATAATTTGACGCAACATAGCAGATCACGATTCATAACATTTGTATCTTGTGCGTCGATGTTTCAAATGTTCCGATGTTCAAAATTTTCCGTTTGTTTCTTGTGAGCCGATGTTTCAAATGTGCCGTTTGCATCTATTGAGCCGATGTTCCAAATGTTCCGTTTGTTTCTTGCGAGCCGATGTTTCAAATGTGCCGTTTGCATCTATTGAGCCGATGTTCCAAATGTTCCGTTTGTTTCTTGTGAGCCGATGTTTCAAATGTGCCGTTTGAATCTATTGAGCAGATGTTCTAAATGTTCCGTTTTTATCTTGTGAGTCGATGTTTCGAATGTTCCGTTTGTTTCTTGTGAGCCGATGTTTCAAATGTGCCGTTTGAATCTATTGAGCCGATGTTCTAAATGTTCCGTTTGTATCTTTTGAATCGAAGTTCCAAATGATACATATCACTGTTTCGGAACATTTTAGTGATTCAGATGCAAATCTTCCAATCGCAAAGATGACATACTTTTCCCACGCCTAATGTATTGATTTCTTGACAAAGCTTTTGACAGTAGTTTAATCTATGATCAAAATAATCAGCGTTCCAGAAACCCAAAATGGCATTTCGCATGTGATTTTGTACTAAGATCTGACAGCGCGGTCAACTAATCAGATGATCAAATCAAAGTAGTTGATCATCCTTTCAGCAACCCAACTGATACTTGACAAGAGATTTGACAGCTGATTAGTTAATTTTGATTTTGATTTGCGTTTCGGAAACTCGGTGTAAGTCTAGTATTATCACTAAAAATTGCATTAATATCAGATGGGTGCAACACTTCCAAAAAAAATTAAAACTGATCATGACCATCCTGGCTAATAAGGACTTTACATCTGTCTTTTGAATAAACGTTCTTGTAAATATATATGTCATCGTAAAATTGTAAATACCGTTAGATTATAATCTATCTCACGCGATTAAATAATACAAAATGAAAACGTAACAAAATTTAATATTATTTTAAAATTTAATATATTTTTTTTTATTATAATAGTTTTTGAAAAAACTAATTTTGAAACATTTACATTTTCGTCAATTATCTCCGTAACGAAGTGAGATAGAAGGCTAAACTCACGTCAACACTAATAATACATGTCACTGATATAATACCAAAATTTATTTTGGCAAAACCTCGTGGGGGCCGCTGGTCCTACCTTATCCTGCTACACCCTTTATACATTGATTTCAATAGAAGCCTAGATAATATCCCCAAGATACTGTGTTTCCAAAATATCTAATGAAAAATGTGTTATAAGGTCATAATCGCGTATGAGCGGTTGTATGAAAAACAGTGAAAATGTGTCGATTTGCATCCCCTTAAATCCACGATTGCCAAAATAGCTTTCACATCTTCTTAGTCGGAACTCATTTTTAAAATGAAACAAAAACGATAACAACAAATGGCGCAGTAGACTGACGGTTTTAATAACATATTCTTCTAACATGTTCTAATAAAATGCTTTGATAGAAAATTGGCGCAGCGGACCCGGTTAAGTATCACTAGAAATGCTTATTTCGGAAATGTGTACCCACTTAACTTACGGTGTAATATATTGGAGGAACTCGACAAACATACCATCTATGTATATTCATTCTCCAGAAAAAATATCCTAAAACAATATTTTCAATACACTACGAATAGGTTCAACATGACATGTTCATCACCCTCGTGTTTCTTTTTTAATTTAACATAACAAGGGCTTTTTTCATTCCTATTTCGTCACGGTCAACCGTGATAATAATTTTTTTTTAAAGCAAAGAGGTGGAAAATTTTAAGGTTTTAATATTTAATGAAAATTAAAATTGTGTTTATGAACAGAATATCATGAATAAATAAAATTATTTACACAATAATTTGTTATTATCAACAAATTAACAATTAGGGCCTGCGCAAACTTGAGGCAAGACGTCTTAGACAGAACTGTTTTGTCTATGACACGGGGCGCTAGGGCTGTTGATAAAATATCGATATATCGATATTATCGCAGTACTCAAACAGCTGAATTTATAAAACATGTATTTTTAAAAACTCTTGAAAAAAGATTGCTACGTATAAATGCTTTTTAATACACTCATTCGGAAACCCGCACTTATCCCACCGCTTACAGGCACGCAATAGGCTATTTCCCGCACAGGTACAAAAATGAGTGCGTGCTCTCCCCCGCCATAATTTTATTACATTTATCGTATCAGGATGGGCGCAGGTGGCCCCACGAGTCGTCGGTCAACCCCCGTTTATTCATTTCAGTGAGTATATATATATTTTTTTTTTTTTCGATGGGATAAATCATCTTATGACAACCCCTGCTCTTGGGCGGAGCGGGAGATAGTGTCAGACTCTTACTGACTAAAAAACCCAGGCTTTGACCCGTCTGGGCCCCTGCTGTTGCTGACAACTTCTTGAGGCGCGCGGGAACAGCGCGCGCCGTCGACGACTTGGGCTTGGTCCGGACAGTTACCGGACGGCCGGACAGCTAGCTACCCATTGCTCACTGTCCGCAAGCCCGCGCCTACGGTGGCTGGAAATCGGGATCGGAATCCCGGCGGCGGCGAGAGCGCGTCAGTTCAAAATCAACAAAAATGCGTCGTAATTTTCAGAAAAGTATTTTTTCGTAAGTGTATTGAAAAACGTCGTTTGATACACGTGGAGATTTGTCACTGCAGCACTCCGCTCCATAACACCCTCGGCTGTACGGCTCGGGTGAATTTCGCCTCGGTTGTAATGACAAACTTTCCTTACTTGTTTCAAAATGTACTATTAACATGCATAGTACCGAATCATTAAGTGATGTCTTCAGAACGGAGGGTTTCCTGACACTGACTGGTATTTATATACTCGAGTAATATGTTTATTTTTTAAAAGCAATATGCAATACATACTTTAATTTCAAATCAAATTCCAAAAGAAACATTCGGAAACAATATCAATATGACATTAATTTACCAGTTATCAACACCATAATGTTTTACAAAAGTACCTATGGTACTGCTATTCGTGTGAACAACCAGTTACTGCAATTAAAATTGAAAATATGATTAAAAATAAATTGAAAAAAAATTTGATTCATATTGTATTTTATAATTTGCATGAGTTTTATGATAAAAAATTAATTTGTGAATACCTAATTTCCTTAAATACTATTGCATATTCGACTTGGGTAGACTGTTGAAACTAAAAATGTAATATTTATAAATAAGATAGATATTAATGTACACAGTTACGCAATAAATGTATCTTTATCTTTACTTCCTAGAATTTTACCCTACCTATTTACACTATTGGATAATAAAAAGGTTTTTTTTAAACTTGTAGTTTTTTTCAGAAGTAACGATCGTGGTTAATCCATTATGTTTAATAGTATTATTACATAGCAAAAGGGGCGCGGGGCGCGGCTGCCCGCGACTGGTGTCGGACACTTTTATATGGAAACGCGAGGGTGCCCGCGTATCGCAGCGTTGGGCCTTAGATGGAGTAGGACCAGGAAGATGATGATAATCCTTTTGGATTTTAAAAACTAATTATTTTTTTGATGGCTACAATTAATGTCTATTATGAAATCATTCTATAACTTGTCATTATTATCGTTGTTTTTGAAGTAAGGAGATTACAGACCCGGTTTCATCGACTGCTGGGCAAGTCTCCTCAGGGTGGGTGTTTGAAGATTGATGGCTTAATCGATGCCAGCTCAGGATGAGGCTACATTGCCTGTGATTTTAGCTGATCTTGGAAATAGCTGAAAGATTTTGGGGGGGCCGCTGCCCAGTAGTTAAAAATGAAAAGAGTTACAAGCTAATAATTTATTTATTTTAGTATGGACATGGAACTCGATTTAATAGAAGAAAGCTATGCGACGTTTACTCAGTTTAATATCGATGTTCCTAAAGAGGATGCCGATATGGTGTACGGATTACGTTACGCTTTCCAAAATATGTTATTGACAGTAAGTTTTTTAATATCAACTCTATACCTAAAACAAAGCTTTTGTTGCATAATCTACTATATAACGAAAAATAACTTGTTTACTAGTTTATCTAATCGATTTCTACATGAACTGAGATGAAATTTAGGTCTATACCCAACACACGCCATAAAAGCTGTGTGTGTGTGGTGTATTTGTGTCCGTTTCGGAATTTTATACCTGTATAATAGCTTAACTTGTGCAACTAATTAAACAATTATTATTTTTTATAGACACGATAGGTATGTAACCAAATCATATCACATCTTTATCTATCATAGGTAAATCAACCAAAGTCCTACTCTTCTTTCAGTCACAACAAGTACAACAAAAAATAGTTGACATGCAAGGCCCGCTGCAATCGGAGTTAACTGAAGGTGTTGCCACATTCTATGAAGATGTCCTCAAGTTCGACGCTGATTTTGACTCGTTTGGTCCCATGACTCCCGGTCTCACGGCTCGAGAAGCTAGCGACAGGTGCGTTCGTAATTTTAAATTGATTCGAAATAAAGGACTTTAAAACAATCTGGCCAAGACTGACAAAACCTGGGTACACGGGGTTTCCTTATTCTATAAAAAATACTACTGTTTTTCGTAGTCTTCAAATAGGGTTATAGCACAACTTTTTCTGCTATAACTCTGTAGGTACGAAACTATAATATCAGAAATCATTAGAAGAATGAATTAACATTTATAGTTTTCGGAATCATTTCTTTACATAGCACGTTTGAAAAGTTTCACCTATTGATAATATTAAAATATTCATAGGGTAATAATGTTTCAATCACGATTTGATGAGCTATGGAGAAGATTCGAAATGTATGCTAGCGGTGAAAAACTGTTTGGCATGGAAGTGAAAGACTATCCGATTTTGCATCAAAAGAAGAAAGAGTTCAATTTATTGAGCAAATTGTAAGTGCTACGAGTATGATTATACCCCGAGGTATTTTATTATTTCTTTATAACTTTTACAACTAATTGTCATGTTTTATTCGAAACAGGTACAATCTGTACTTAGCTGTTATGAATTCAATTGACGGTTATTTCGAAACACCATGGGTAGATATACAAATTGAGACAATAGTTGCGCAGTTGGCCGAATTTGACATCAGGTAAACTAAATGAATAATTAAAATAATGTCGTGGACGTGGTGACGTTCCGATTTCAATTGTTTTTTTTTTAAATTTATTTTCTCGATTCGAAATGTGTTTTCTGTTTCTTAATAAGTAAGAGCTCAAATTTATTTCAAAGGTGCCGAAAACTACCTCGAGGCATGAAGGATTGGCCAGCTTTTATTGAATTGAAGAATAAAATCGATGATTTCAATCAAACTTGTCCTTTGTTAGAATTGATGGCTGACAAAGCTATGAAAGAAAGGCATTGGAAGAGATTGGAAAACCTGATGAGTTATTAAAAATTTATTACTAAATAAATATAAATTGTTTCGTCTAACATTATTTAAATATTTACAAAATATATTTGTATCCCAGATTGTGTGTTGGATGTGGAATCTGAAGCATTTACTTTGGCAAACATCATGGAGGCGCCACTGTTAAAGTACAAAGAGGATGTTGAAGTTTGTAGCACTTTCTGTTTTTTGTTCAATAGACACAAATATTAATTTGTGAACGGTAGATGGCAATCGATTACCTACATCGTTTGTTTTTGTCAACTTTATTTTTTTTGTGGGAAATCATCAAATTGATTCCTTTTGCTCTAGCTGGAGCGAGAGAGAGTGTCAGACTTTTACTGACTAAATCCCACTTTGTGCTTTCTGTTACTCTTAGCGTTCCAGGGCCACGTAATTCCCGCGACCCTTACCCGGTCGTTGATCCACCTTGGAGGCCTTCCAATGCTGCGTCTTTCGGTGCGTGGTTGCCACCTTTCGGCCCCATTGGTCGCAATCTAGTCACATAGTTATCTTTTTAGGACATCTGTATTAGTGCAGTAAAGGAGAAGGACATCGAAGCTAAATTGAAGCAAGTTACTGCGGACTGGGCGGTTGTCGATTTGACGTTTGCTACTTTCAAGAACAGAGGCGAGCTGCTGATTAGGCCAGCGGACACGCTTGACATCATCACATTACTCGAAGACTCTTTAATGATTCTCAATTCTCTAGCTTCTAACAGGTACACTTGGCTTGTTGTTGTGGTTTTGAGTAGTATATAAAAAAGCAAAAGATAAGATTCTACGTGCGCCACTAGCATTAGTAAAAAAAAATGTTAATCAAATTATTTCTAAACTATACAATAGATATACTATTTATTGCCATTAAGAGGCTGCTTTTCCACTCACCTATCGTCAACATCACGCAATCCAACGCGATGTTTGACGAAAATACAACGCGAAAAAAGAGAGATAACGCTAGTAAACTCTGTTAGCATTCGGTGATACCGTGATTTACTCGAATATTTTATAAAACTTGTTTCAGGAAATACGTGTTTTTTTTAAACCCTTAAAAGTTTTTGAAGATCATTATCATTATTTAGAATCTTGATAAAATTTGCTAGGCTTGTATGTTGTACTTTTTTGACTTTTTTCAATTAAAAACTAGGGTGTGAAAATGTGTGTAAGTGTTAATGGTAATATGGCGTAGGAATGCTCGTCTACTACATTCACATCCTCGGCACTTGAAAGTCTTCCGTGGTTATAGAGTTTTCTAATTAATTTTTCATTGTTCATTTTAGATATAACGCACCATTTAAAAAAGATATAGTGACGTGGATCAACAAACTGGTGAGCACTAGCGAGATTTTAGAGAAATGGCTTATAGTGCAGAACCTGTGGATGTATCTGGAGGCCGTGTTTGTCGGCGGTGACATTGCGAAACAACTGCCGGCGGAAACCAAGCGATTTGCGGTACGTTATCTGTATGAATTACGAGTATCTAAACACATATTTTGGATGTTATGAGTGATGACAATTCAAACGTGGCGTTTACAGCGTATTGATAAAACTTATGTGAAAATAATGTACCGGGCGCGCGATATCGTGAATTGCGTCGATACGTGCACTTCAGACGACACGCTGAAGCAGCTCCTACCTCACTTATATGAGCAGCTAGAAGCTTGCCAGAAATCGCTCACCGGTTACTTGGAGACCAAGCGACTCATCTTTCCAAGGTTCTTCTTTGTCTCAGATCCAGTCTTACTGGAGATCCTCGGACAAGCTTCGGATCCCCATTCAATACAGGTTCCGGCACATTTTTTAATTATGTTCTGGATATTTAGTTTTATACGAGTATAGGTACTGTAGTTACTTCAACATCTTAATATAGAGTTTTATGTTTTAAAATGTATTCTTAATGCTGCTGTTATCAACGACAATTTGTTACAGATTCAAATTAGCACAAAAGAGCTTTGCTTCAGTTAAGATGTGGGACTGAAGACTTTCTGCCATTTAAATTATTCAGTGTATGATGTGAAAATGTTTTCAGGGACACTTGCCGAGTATCTTCGACGCTATTTATACCGTCGATTTCGACGAAAAGGAAAGAATTGTTAAAATGAACTCCAGTAATGGAGAGTCTATACCTCTCGAAGTACCGGTAGTGTGCGTCGGAGGCGTTGAGGTAATATTTTAATGATGATATTAGAAAACTTTCTAACCTCTCCTTTTAATTATGACTACAATAAGCATACCTTACTATTGCTTATTGTTGTTATTATCTTATCCTTGTCCCTATTTGGGGTCAGCGCAATAAGGCTCCTTCCTCTCTTCTCTACCCCATTCTACATTTCATCTTTTACACAGTGCTCTATAGTTTATTGGATCGTTCCCTCGTTTTACAGCCATCTGCAATGAGATCAAATATAAAATACAAAACAGCGAGCCTGGTTTCCCAAAACACGTAAAAAAATGTTACATAGATTAAAAGGACCATGCAAAAGATTGTATGGGCGCTGTCCCAACCCACCAACAGACTATGAAAATTATTTTTTTCTGAATTCTCATAAAAACGCAAATAATAATTTACAGTTCGTAAATAATTCTTTTCATTACTCATACTCTGAAAGTAGGTCTGAAGTTGCCTGAGGAGCGGGCTGAAAGTGATACTTTTCATCCCTAGGGAGTTTTACTTTACAACTGACAGCTGTCAAATTATTAAAAAAAAACTAGTTCAATCTTCACATTTCTATTGAACCATGTTCCAATTTTCCATACAGCCAGTCAATCACAGCGCGATATAAAATTGAAATAACTTAAAGACCAGTATTAATTAAATAATGTTATATTTTAAGTGATTTATTTGTTCAACTGTTTCTTTAAAATACTTTATTTTTAAAAGATTACAATTAATTTCTAATTTTTCATTAATGAGGCTGAATAGCTGGCCGGCAGCAGAAAAAAAAATCAAAATGGCGGGAAAGTGGCAATCAGTCGTTGGTTTTTTCGAGTTTTGTTTACATTTCCGTACAACAGAGATTTGTATTAACACGTTAGGTTTATCAGATTAAAATAGTGATTTAACGCCTAATTTCATAAGAGAAGAGGCTAAAGCAGTAGTGGAATACCTTTTACCGCCTAAATCAGAAGAAAGATACCTACTTAAAATCATAGGTATGACGACTAAGGTTTTACAAACTTTTTATTTTATTTTTAATTTCCTCGTATTCGTAATGAAAAGCACAGTGTTTACCTCGGGGTGAAAGTAACCCAATTAACCCCTCGAATTAGCGACCTCGCTCCGCTCGGCCGCCAACTCCTTCTCGGGACGAAATGAGTTACTTTCACCCCTAGTGTAACAATGTACTATTATTTTATAGTTCGTAAATATTTATGGGGTTATTAAAAAAATGTTTTTTTAAAACTTAAATAACAATGTTTGATACATTTTACAATAAGCAATAATATTGTTACAATAAACATTTTAGGTTTGAATAACATGTATAAGTACGAGTATATATATATATCTTTATAAAAATAACAACATTTTGGGTTCATATTAATCACATTTTTTGTTATTGGTCATATACATATGAACACATTTGTGCTGGGCACGCTACAATTATGGCGTTAAGACCCCTCTTTGAGGCGTAGCTGGAAAGACCTCACGGCGTCTTTACCTTCCGCATGACACAGGTTCTCACCGGATATGGCAAGTTCGGGAGGTTCCTGTTCCGGATTAAAGCGGAAGTGACGCCCGGGTGTCGCCACTGTGCGGAACGCCTTTTTTTTTTTTTTTTTTATGGTGGTAAAATATCATGCCTTGACATCCCCTGCTATTGGGCGAAGCGGGAGATAGTGTCAGACTCTTACTGACTAAAAGACCCACCCCGTTCCTTCTAGCCTTCATACCGGGGCTCGAGCGCCCTTTCGGATAACCCTGGCCCCAGTAGGCTTCGACCCGGCGGCTGGGTCCCTGCTGTTGCTGACAACTCCTTGAGGCGCACGGGAATAGTGCGCGCCGTCGACGACTTGGGCTTGGTCTGGACAGTTACCGGACGGCCGGACAGCGAGCTACCCATTGCTCACCGTCCGCAAGCCCGCGCCTACGGTGGCCGGAAATTAGGATCAGAATCCCGGTGGCGGCGGCGGCGGCGATGATAACGCCGTTGCCTGATGCGTTCGGCCTCCTCCTTTGCGAGCATTACTGCTTCGCAGAAGTCGGCGACCGCCTGCCACTCCTCCTCGCTCCGGACCATGGCCTCAACCAAGGCCCGGCGCGAGAGGTCTCCGCCGCCGATCGCCCCCACGAGGGCACGGCGATGTTCCGCCCAAGCAGGGCACACCTCGACTGTGTGCTCCACCGTGTCCTCCGGGCATTCCGCACAGTGGCGACACCCGGGCGTCACTTCCGCACGAATCCGTTGCAGAAAACTCCCGAGTGCGGAACGCCTGGAGGACACGGTGACACGACACACACACACAGACGAGGTGTGCCCTGCTTTGGCGGAGCATCGCCGTGCCCTCGTGGGGGCGATCGGCGGTGGAGACCTCTCGCGACGGGCCGTGGTTGAGGCCATGGTCCGGAGCGAGGAGGAGTGGCAGGCGGTCGCCAACTTCTGCGAAGCAGTAATGCTCGCAAAGGAGGAGGCCGACCGCATCAGGCAACGGCGCTCTCGCCGCCGCCGGGATTCCGATCCCGATTTCCAGCCATGGTAGGCACGGGCTTGTGGACAGTGAGCAATGGGTAGCTCGCTGTCCGGCCGTCCGGTAACTGTCACGGACCAAACCCAAGTCGTCGACGGCGCGCACTGTTCTCGCGCGCCTCAAGGAGTTGTCAGCAACAGCAGGGGCCCAGCCGGGTCGAAGCCAGGGTTATCCGAAAGGGAACTCGAGCCCCAGTATGAAGGCTTGAAGGAACAGGGTGGGTTTTTTAATCAGTAAGAGTCTGACATTATCTCCCGCTCCGCCCAAGAGCAGGGGTAGTTAGTTTTGATAAGTTAATAATATTCATCTAACATTATAATAGAATAGCATTTCTGTCGGCAGATTAAAATTCAGGGTGATGACCTTTCCCCTTAACAAAATAATTGAGACTATATGCGCACAACTTCCAATTGTACGTGCCCCTGTTAATCAAATGCAGTACTAGCGTTCAATGGCATATTTTCCAGTTTCACAACGGTTTATTAATATGCAACTATAGTAAACGCGTGACCTAACGTGTCTAGATTGTGTGCGTCCTCTGATTAACCAGACAATATCTTGTCGAATATTATACCTTGACAAGTCAGGTATTGACAAGTCAATTGAGGAAACTCTTCAATCTGTGGCATATTACCATCCAAGGCCAAAAAGTTAATGAACTCTTTGTCTATTTAGATTTTTGCCTTCGACATAACTGTGCAAGAGGTAAGGTTCATTCATATGAGTTCGGATTATTTCCAGTAACTCAGTCGCAAGCCTGTGGTCTGTACCTACATGATAATATGCGTTTATGAATAATGCTGCTATGCGATAATCAGCAAAAATGTTTGGTAATGCTCTTTGAATCTGTTTTTGAATTTCTCGTTCACTACCTCCACAACCCATCGACACACAGTCACTGGACGAGAGTCATTTGTTTGTGCTGTTGATGACTGGGTCGCGTTCCTATCCTTAGTTGGTAGCATGTAAGCCGTACGAGGGATTCAATATCATTAATACTGTCACTGAATAAACACATGCAAAGGGCCCCAATAAACGTGCCAGGGTAATCAAAAAGCAGTCAAAGGGTCAAACAAACGTGCCAGGGTAATCAAAAAACAGTCAAAAGATCCAATAAATGTGCCAGGGTAATCAAAAAGCAGTCAAAGGGTCCATGTGCCAGGGTAATTGAAAAGTAATCAAAAGGTCCAAATAAACAAGCAGGGGTCAGTAATTGTCGCAAACATGCCGATATCTCACAAATAAACAACGTAAAAACAGCAGAACGTACTAGCCACGACTGAGGTGCGCGTGCGCAGGGAGTTAGCAGTACAAGGGAGGAGGGTGTGGGAAGATAAGACCATTTTTATTCTGTGCATCTCAAGGCTGTTCACTATAAATAGTTTTTTTTTATAGTTAAATAGTGTTCCAGTACATTTTTTTACAATTAACTGTACCAAAAATGTGTACGAGATTTTTTTTTTCCGATATCCCCATTACTTACTACAGTGATGTTGTCATAATAAAAAATGATCATGCTGCCAAGATGAATTAATTGAGATACGTTTGAAATCTGTTGGTGGTACGAGACGATTTTTTGCATGGTACTTTGCGATACTTTTACAGATCTGGTTGAATACTCTCCTGGATACAATGAAAACCACAATTAGAAACATAATAGCCAACATTGCGCAAACAATGGCAGGTGACCCGGAGTTTGAATTTTTGGTTGGATTTTGGAATTTTCCTGGTCAGGTAAGTCACTTTTGAAGAGTTACACAATGTCACAAAGCTACTTATACCATAGCCAACCAATTACATTTATGACCTTTTTCTATAAAAATATCCCACTCACGTTTTTTCTAGGCTACGCAGGCTACGTGATGATTTTTGTTCTTTTTTTGTAGGCTGGTTTACTGGGAATGCAAATTTTATGGACAAGCGATGCAGAGTATGCTTTGAAGAAAGCTAGAGTGGATAAATACATTATGAGAATAACGAATCAGAAAAACCTTGATTTATTGAACGGACTCATTGACCAGACGGTCAGGGATCTGGTGCCCCTTGACAGAACCCAGATTGAGACGATGATCACTATCCATGTGCATCAAAGGTAAGTACTTGTTAAAATGCACATAATTATGAATATTCTAAAAAATAAAGTGATCATATTCTAAACTAAGATATCTGAATTCTGGTGAATTGTATTATTGGCGAAGTGTATCTTCTAACTGTTCAAAGTTAACGACATTTATCATTGTCTTTCAGAGATATATTTGATGATCTTGTGAGGATGAGAATTAAAACGCCTGGTGATTTTGAATGGCAAAAACAAGCTCGTTTTTATTATTTTGAGGACACTGATGACTGTGTAGTATCTATAACAGATGTCGACTTTATATATCAGGTACATAATAAACGTTTTTAAAGCCTGGAATCTAATCTTATTTAAAATAGTTTTTCATAATAATTTGGAAACAACCCTATTTTTTCCAAAACAATAAATATTAAGTTCATAACTATTATTCATAGTATAGAAAAATTAGCTGCAATTAGAAATACTGCAATGGAATGTAGAAAATAAAAGCTGTCTCTATAGAAATAGGTTTCAGCAATAATAAAATGGTCCAAAGCTTATAGTTAACAGATTAGTACGCATCAGTTCATCAATAAAAATTGCCCACAGAACGAATATCTTGGTATAACTGAGAGGCTTGTGATCACGCCGCTGACAGATCGTTGCTACATCACACTATCGCAGGCCATCGGCATGAGCATGGGTGGCGCACCCGCCGGCCCTGCTGGAACCGGCAAGACTGAGACTACGAAAGATATGGGCCGTACCCTCGGCAAACTAGTCATCGTCTTCAACTGTTCCGACCAGATGGATTTCAGAGGTACAGCTGATCACTAGCTTTGATTGTAGGCTGTATAACACCATTTATACATGTTATGTTTTATCAGAGTGATATTGGTCAGGTTTGGGTCGCATCTACAAGGGCTTGGCTCAGTCAGGCACGTGGGGCTGCTTTGATGAGTTTAACCGCATTGAACTGCCCGTGCTGTCAGTGGCTGCGCAGCAGATCTATATCTGCCTTACTGCCAGGAGGGAGAAGAAGGAATTCTTCATATTCAGGTACAAAAATGGCTACACCGACACGATGAATCACTATTAGCTGACCATAGTTAGATTTTTTTGAAGTGTGCTGCGTGTGAAAAAATAATGTCCTTGTTTCTCAAGTCAATATAAGCCATAACGATAGTTTAAAAAAACCTGTTGTTTTTGTAGCGACGGTGACACAGTTAGCTTGAATCCGGAATTTGCCTTCATTATCACCATGAACCCCGGCTACGCCGGACGTCAGGAGCTACCTGAGAACTTGAAGATTCAATTCCGCTCTGTTGCGATGATGGTCCCGGACAGGCAGATTATTATCCGTGTCAAGTTGGCCAGTTGCGGCTTTAAAGATAATATCGTACTAGGTAAGTATATCGCTTATCTTGGTTCAGCTACAATTAGATATTGTAAGAGCGCCTTCACACTAGCGTTTGCCAGTGTAGGCGCTCGATAAACGTATGCGCAGCGTAAAAATATTGTAAATTTTCCACAAACTAAAAATAATCTTGAAACGGAACGCATCCTTCTTGGATTTTCCGCTCTTGATTTTGTGACACAAAATAACGTATCAATACCGCAAATTCACTCACTTACGTGTATTTCTAAATCTCCCATTCCACTTACTGAAACGAGTGCCAAATAATTTTTTTTTTTTTTAGTTTATTTAATACTATCTGTCCGCCCGCGACTACGTCCGCGTGTACTTCGGTTATCGCACTCTAAACGTGTTTTCCCGTAGGAATAAGATGTTTTTCCGGTGTAAAAAGTAGCCTATGTTCTTTTCCATGTCAAAGGCTATATGCATGCCAAATTTCATCCAAATCCGTTCAGCCGTTTTTGCGTGATTAAGTAACAAACATCCAAACATCCACACTCACATTTATAATATTAGTTAGGAATATAATCATCATCATCATCATCATGTCAATATTAGTTAGGATTATAATAATATACACTAATTACTTTATTTATTGCTGATTTGTGATATTGTTGGTAATTAATAGTTAAATATGCAAGATTATAATAAAGTCATGTTGATTTATATTACATATCTAATATCTTTCTCATAACCGATATTTGTTATAAATCAAGTTTGAAGCTGGCTGTACATAAATAGGTACATACGTCAAATTTTGTCGTTTGGTCGACTTGGTCGTGATGCTGAGAGAAAAAGTAGGTGAAATCTCGCGCGGACTCGCGCAAATTGCGTAAGCGAGTTGACGAACAAGTCCAACGTCGATAGTACTAGGAGTACGTTTGATTATTCAATAACATTGCAGCTCGTAAGTTCTTTACGTTGTACAAACTGTGCGAGGAGCAGCTGTCGAAGCAGGTGCACTATGACTTCGGGTTGCGCAACATTCTGTCCGTGTTGCGGACTATGGGCGCGCAGAAACGAGCGAACCCGGACAACACCGAGGAGAACATCATGATGAGAGTACTGAAGTGAGTCTTTTTAACAACAGCTAACTGAATTAAAATATAGGTATATTTAAATGGTAATGTAATAATCCCATTACTTTGCAGGGAAATGAACGTGTCTAAATTAGTAGATGAAGACGAGCCTTTGTTTATTTCATTGATTGAAGATTTGTTCCCTGGCATGAAACTAACTCAAACTGTTCAGAGGTATTACAACCTTCTTTTTTCGTCATTATAATCTTCCTACCCATGTCATTAGACGACGCCATTCAATAACAGTCAAAGGTAGGAGCAATGGCGGCCCGGTAGCCCAACCTATTACTTGCTGTCCACTAGCCCTCACCTACGGTGGCTGAAAATCGAGGTCAGGATCCCAGTGGTTTGGGCGTAAGAAAGCCCGTTCCCTCACGCGTGCGGCCGCCTTCTTCGCTAACATTACTGCTACCCAGAAGGAAGTGTCCACTTGCCATTCGTCCTCGCTCCGGGTTATGATCTGTACCAGGACTAATAATAACATCTCTGCTCTCAAAGCGGTGAAGAACCAAAAATTCAAAGGTGGGTTAGTATCTATTCTTTCTTTCCTATCCAAAGTACTGGAGGCCTCCGTCCACAAGCAGTTTTCAGGATTTGTTCACCGGAATAATCTTGTTAACACTTTTCAATCCGGATTCAGGCCTGGTCACAGTACCTCCTCTGCTCTCCTTAAAGTAACTGGCGGCATTAGAGAAGCCATGGAGGACACCATGGTTACTGTTTTGGTTTTAATTGATTTCTCAAATGCCTTTAATGCTGTCAGTCACGATATTCTTCTATCTATCCTTTCACATGTTATGGTTTCGTCCGAGGCGCTGGAATGGTTCTCATCTTATCTTCGGGGACGCCAACAGTCTGTTCGCGTTGACGAGAATTCATCGAGTTGGCGTGATCTAGATTCTGGTGTTCCACAAGGCGGTATTCTTTCTCCGTTGCTATTCTCCATCTTCATTAATTTTATAACTCACTGTCTTCGGTGTTCGTATCACCTTTATGCCGATGATCTTCAGTTATATACAGCTGCGCGGGTAGAAGGTTTGTCAGACGCTATAGAGGATGTGAACCGAGATTTGGACGCTATCAAAAACTGGTCTGAAAGATTTGGGGTGTCTGTAAACCCCTCAAAGTGTCAGGCCATTATTATTGGAAGCTCGCGCATGATGGGTAAAGTGGTGGTTAACTCTCTTCCTCCTATTATTTTTAATGGTGCCTTCATCCCCATTAGTCTTAGCGTTAAGGATCTCGGTTTGCATCTCGACTCGACTCTTGGCTGGCAAAGTCAGGTTTCCAGTGTCTGCCAAAGAGTCAACGGGACTTTGCGGTGTCTGTTTCGTCTAAAGAACTTTTTGCCTGCGAAGACGAAGACTATGCTTGTGCAAACTTTAATTTTCCCTGTAATCGACTATGGTGACGTGTGCTACTTTGACCTGAATGCGGAGTTGTTAGACAAACTTGACAGGCTCCTCAACAACTGCATCCGATTCATATTTAACTTGCGAAAATATGACCATGTTTCGAGTTACAGATAGGAGCTCAAATGGATGCCCATTCGCCAGAGAAGAAGTTTGCGCGCACTGACTACACTCTTCTCTCTGGTCAACTCTCCTTCCCCTCCTTCTTATCTTATATCTCATTTTCAATATTTATGTTCTTCCCATTCTAAGAATCTTCGTTCTTCTAACAATCTCCTACTGCTCTGTCCCTCTCATACTTCTGATTTTGTTCATTCTTCCTTTCATATACAGTCCATACTTCTGTGGAATGCGCTTCCTCTCGACATCAGGATGGCCACCAGTCAGTATGCATTTAAGCGAAAGTTGCGGCATTACTTTCAGGACAAATAGCGGAGTCGTTTCAAAACCCCCCTTCTTCATACTTTATATAAATATATGTGTAAGTATATATTACATTAAATATATATGTATGTCTATTTTATTTATATATATATATTTGTACCCTTCTTCTTCTTCTTCTTCCTGCCCTTATCCCATATTACTTGGGGTCGGCGCAACACGTTTTCTTCTTCCATTCTGTCCTGTCACCCGTCAAACTATCACTAACTCCCTTTTCTTTCATATCACTTCTCACACAATCCACCCTTATTTTTCTTAATAATCCATATTTTGTTGTTTTTTTTTTTTTGTTCACCTGCCATGTTTTCTCTTCATCACCCTAGGTTGACTGGTAGAGAATGCCTAAGGCATTAAGTCCGCCTTTGTACCTGTGCGTTGCATAAAGTTCTAATAAATAAATAAATATTTAGGGGTGAGCGGAATAAAGTGTAAAATCCCGTAATCCTCCGTTAAAAATAGAGAATCCTCCGACCAGCTGAGTTGTCTGATCTGGCCAATTGCCTGTGAGATGATTTCGGGCTGTTGTTATGTACAAATCACATAAAGAACTTTAATTGCACGATGCAGGATTTCGTTATTTATTACATATGTAGCGCCATACATGATGCTACAGGTATGTCCCAATCATTTTTTTTTAATTTAGGGAAATGCAACGAGCTATTGGAATAGTGACGGAACGCATGAACCTTGTCAATCATCCGGATTGGAACTTAAAAATCATACAGTTGTATGAAACCTCTCTAGTGAGGCACGGCTTGATGATGATGGGCCCGACTGGATCGGGCAAAACAAACTGCATCCACGCGCTTATGGCGGCGCTCACTGAACTCGGGAAACCGCATAGGGAAGCAAGAATGAATCCTAAGGTACTGTTTATCATAATTTAATAAGCATACTTGATGTTACTATATAGGTAGGCTTTATATAAATATAACATATATAAAAATGAAAAGCTTCATTATCTAACATAGTCTAACGTGAGTGGACTAAATTAATGAATAAAGGTATAAAAACTTGTTTTTATCCTTAAAGTTCTTATTTATTTTATATTTTGATTATACATAATATTTTAGGCAATTACTGCGCCCCAAATGTTTGGACGTTTAGACGTAGCGACAAATGACTGGACTGATGGTATATTCTCTACTCTTTGGCGAAGAGCTCTCAAGGTTAAGAAAACGGATACTACTTGGATCGTTCTAGGTAAATATAAAATCTACGACAAAGTTTTGAAGCTATAAGCTGAAGTTAGATAATTTCCAAACATATTGTTTTTTACCAGATGGTCCAGTGGACGCCGTGTGGATAGAGAATCTGAACTCCGTGCTAGACGACAACAAGACGCTGACGCTGGCCAACGGCGACCGCATCCCGATGGCACAGAACAGCAAGCTGGTGTTCGAGCCGGACAACGTGGACAACGCCTCGCCCGCCACCGTCAGTCGGATGGGCATGGTGTTCCTGTCTTCATCGGTGCTCAAATGGCAACCAATACTCGAGGTGAAGCCATAGTCGAAAATACGGCTTTTCATACCCTTATGGTTTTGTCCAAGTTTATGCATGTTTATAACTTCATGTAACATAACAGGGTTGGCTGAGGACGCGCCCACAGAAAGAAGCTGATACCTTTCGTAACATTTTCAATAAAGTATATGACGACGTTCATTCATTTGTACAAATAAAGCTTGTGGCTAAGATGAAAATTCTCGAAGCTATCTATATTAGGTTTGTATTCAAAAAATAAAATAATATTTCAAGCGTTTGTAAATTAGAATGTACATCAAAGTAGCGGTGCGAAGCGCTGATGCCATGAATGAGTACAAACATGAAATGTCCTGATAATAATGCCTTTAAGTGAGACAAGATGAAGTTTACTTCCAAATATCTCCGCAGCCACATGGTTCTAAGTTACTATATCCTTGCAAGCCAAGTTACGACCGTTTCGATTCGATTCTCTTGCGTCGAACACCTCGAGTAAACCACGCCTCTGATTCTTTTGGTCGGACCACGTAAGTAAGCGTTGAGATGACACCAGAACAAAGGAATCGGAGGCGTGAGTGTCTATTATTTGCATGCAGTAACGTTATCGTGGCTACACGGACTTTTTTTGACCTTGTATGTAAATTAGTAGAGGAGGAAAAGAAAGAAAAAAAACATGTTTATTCAGCACACACAATGAGTAGGTAGTGTAGGTACTGTCCTTAAAACTAAGATATTAACATTATGTGCCCATACGAGTTTCGTTGTGAGCCTCAACATAACAGAAAAAAGTTCAAATCAATTTATTTATTTTTATGCTGAACTTTTTTTTCAGACAATGTGTAGACGTACTTACCGGATTACTAGAAATTGAGGTACCTGGAGGCAGTTAGTAAATTATTTATTAAATGTATCTTCTTCCGAATATTAAAATAGTCTGAAGTAACTTTTTTGTTGATTCAGTGCAATAAAAAGTTTCATGCCTAAAATGAGCTTTCCATAAGTTGAATTAATTTTATCCCTGGTTTTGTGGAGGATGTGTAATCTATTACAATTTAAGTACTTTTGACGACACGATATCAGAACGTATACGCAAATTATTAAATTAATATATACTTGCAGAAACTCACACAGACCGTCATCTGGAGCGACTGTTCATCTTTTCGATGATGTGGTCCTTGGGCTCAGTGCTTGAATTAGACATGCGCACACGCATGGCTGAGTATATGACCAAGCTTCCCGTAAGAATGGATTGGCCCGGCGCCAAATCTAAGGAATGGGTCATGCCCTTCGAGTACACCGTCACTCCCAGTGGAGTCTGGGAGCACTGGTTGGTGCTACATTTCACATTATATGCATATATAATATTAAAAATAATACAGGCATTATTTCCTTAACCATGTGTTAGTTAATTCATCATTAATTACAGAGCGACGTTTCATTTTTCCAGGTCGGCATTTGTCGAGCCATACATTTACCCAAGTGACAGTATACCGGAGTACGCTTCAATTCTGGTGCCAAATATCGATAATGTGTGCATTACATTTTTGATCGGAACTATAGCTAAACAGAACAAGGCGGTACTTCTGATCGGCGAACAAGGCACCGCCAAGACTGTCATGTTAAAAAGTTATATGATGAAATACGATAACGAAGTGAGATTGTACAAAGTTATAAACTTCTCATCCGCTACTACGCCTAATTTGTTTCAAGTGAGTGGAATATATTGATCTGCCAATTTTTTTGTGAAGTGGGAGTCATCAAATAACATCTCCCGCTCTAGGTAAAGCGAGACCGAGTATCAGACTTTCACTCGCTGAAATCCAACTGTGTTCCTTCACCACGATAACTCTTTCGAACAATCCGGTAGCCCTAGCAGACATCTGCCCTGGAGAGTGACAAGAGAGGCCCTCTTAATTTTTCTGACAGTTCTGAGGCGCGTAGAACACATTGCGCCGTCTACCTGGGGTTCATCTTTACACCACATCTAAGGTAGCCGGGGATCGCTTTCCGACTGCTAACGCCCGAAGCGTATCGTTTGGTGTTGACTGTTCTTACGGACTAGAAACATATGAGTTTTAAAGACTACTCACTATATCATTTCATTCCTTGCCACAGGAGGAAAATCGTATTATATGTAAGATTAACATGACATTGTGCAATGTGATATTCAATATTATTTGTTCCATTTGATTGACACAACAATTATGTTGGCACTGATTTTTATTTGACAAAAAATAGACATCTTGTAGATAGATAACTATTGTAGGAGACTGTAATATATTTATATATAATTGTAGGAGATATTATTTTTTTTATTACAGCTAAGAACTTGGCTAAACAAATTGCTCCTGTCAAGCAACGCAATGATATGTTATGTGATTTTGCTAATAACTTGGCATCAAATGTTGACATAGATTTTCATTTAAATTAGAAATTAGGACAACAGAGACAATCTCTAGCATGGATGTAGCGATGAATAAAAATGTTTCCAATAAAGTTTTAGTATCATTAAATAATATTAACCTGGTGCATCAAAATATGCAAGGGTTTATGAACAAAGATTTAGAAGTAGAATTATTCCTTAATTGCAACCTTTTAGTAATCACCAGGTTGGTAGTTCATTCAGCAGAACTAAATGTCTTACGTGGTGGCTCATTGATTTTATTTAGTAACCACCTTAAATTTAAGGAACGTAAGGATATTGTGAGTCTATCTGTTTAGCGGTCAATTGAAATAGCCTGTATGGAGTTGGAGCAGTTTATTGTTTTAAATTAAAATAATGTGTACAAACTCCCTTCCGGATTGTATGACTGCTTTGAAAAGGTAATGGATGAAGTGTTACACAAGATTTAAAACTCAGGTTTATGTAGTAAAATTTTAAGTCTATTTCAGTTGGGCACGCCATGATTATGGCGGTAAGTCCCCTCTTCGAGGCGTGGCTGGAAAGACCTCACGAAGTTCTCACCTTCCGCATGACGCAGGTTCTCATCGGACATGGTAAGTTCGGGAGGTTGCGGTAGCGACGCTCGGGTGTGGCTACTGTATCAACCGCCCGGATGACACGGTGGAGCACACGGTGGAAGTGTGCCCCGCTTGGGCAGAGCATCGCCGTGTCCTTGTAGGGGCGATTGGTGGCGGCAATCTCCCACGCTGGCGTTGATACAGGTCATGGTCTGAAGTGAGGAGGAGTGGCAGGCGGTCGCCTCCTTCTGCGAAGCAGTAACACTAGCAAAGGAGGAGGCCGACCGCATCAGGCAACGGCGCTCACGCCCGAGCTGCCGCCGGGATCCGATCTCGATTTCCGGCCATCGTAGGTGCGGGTTTGCGGACGGCGAGCAATGGGTAGCTCGCTGTCCGACCGTCCGGTAACTGTTCGGACCGAGCCCAAGCCGGTGACGACGTCAGCAACAGCAGGGGCCCAGCTGGGTCGAAACCTACTGGGGCCAGAGGTAGTTCGAAAGATAGCTCAGCCCCGGTACGAAAGGCAACGAAGGAACAGGAGTGGGTTTTTAGTCAGTAAAAGTCTGACACTATCTCCCGCTCTGCCCAAGAGCGAGGGATGTCATTAGATGATTTTACCACCGGACAAAAAGCACCAAAAGTCTATTTCAGTCATATAATCTTGTTAATTTATTTTTGGACCCCACAAGAATAACTCCTACTTGTGCTACATGCATAGACAATAATTTATAGGTACTGATGTTGTACCAAGTTACAAAGAAATTATAAATTTATTAGATTCTGATCATTGAGGTCAATTAATTACTTTTCATAACCAACACAACGTACTGGCTAAAAAAAATATCACTGTTAACCCTTAAACAGAAACTTTTAAAAATAAACTAATTAATAACTTACCAGACTTGTCTACATTTTGATGATATCAATCACCACTAAGGTTTCTTTAACATGTACTGTAATCAATTTAATTCTACTTTTATACCTAATACTATTTCGGTTAATAGTAATGTGTCGTTCAGTGAATGGGCTACCAGTGATTTTCATTAAAATAGAACTCGGCTTTACGAATTGTATGCTGAAAGGATTCTCGTTAATACTGCTGAATTTAGTATATATATTGGCCTACCCAAATGTTCTTTCCTAAGTATTGTTCGTCAAGTCATTGAGCTCATTAGCAGTCCTGAGTTGAGCTTTGCGAATTTGACTGGTCAGGTCCACTCAAATCTGTATGGTTCTTTCTTCAAAAGACCATATCAGACTTTGCATGGTTCTCATGTGTATTTACTGTATGGACTTAGAGACTTTGATCCTTAAGTTTCGGTGTTTCTCATAGTATTTCTTCTCAGGGCAGTTAGCTAAGAAACACCGGCGTCATCTAGTTTAATCTGACTATATTAGGATTCAGATAATTAAAAATTTAGTTTTTGGAACGAAGTTCCTTATCGCGCGTTGTGAAAGGGGGCTAGACGGAAAAAATTCTCACGAAAAGTTGTACCGATACTTTTTGCTTTTTTTTTTCTTTTTTTTTTCCTTCTTTAATATTCCTTCACTAATTTTTTTAAATGTTTTTGGCTTGTAAACTAAATCTTTATCTATTAATGGAAATTCAAGATGGCGGCTGCAATAGATTATCAACTTTTTGATGTGTGTCTTTTTCATGTTTTTCGAGGGTGTTGAAATGAAACCGATAGTACTGTCAAAATATAAATCCAAGATGGCGGCTGCAAGAAATTATCAAATTTTCCGTCATGGGTGTCGTTTTCATGGTTTTCGAGGGTGTTGAAACCGATAGTACTGTCGAAATATAAATCCAAGATGGCGGCTAAAAGAAATTATCAAATCTTTCGTCATGGGTGTCGTTTTCATGGTTTTCGAGGGTGTTGAAACCGATAGTATTGTCAAAATGTAAATCCAAGATGGTGGCTGCAAGAAATTCAACTTTTTCGTCATGGGTGTCGTTTTCGTGGTTTTCGAGGGTGTTGAAACCGATTGTACTGTCAAAATGTAAATCCAAGATGGCGGCTGCAATAAATTATCAACTTTTTCGATATGGGTGTCATTTTCATGGTTTTCGAGGTTGTTGAAGCCGATAGTGCTGTCAAAATGTGAATCCAAGATGGCGGCTGCAAGAAATTATCAACTTTTTCGATATGGGTGTCGTTTTCATGTTTTTCGAGGATGTTGAAACCGATAGTACTGTCAAAATATAAATCCAAGGTAGCGGCTGCAAGAAATTATTAAATTTTTCGTCATGGGTGTCGTTTTCATGGTTTTCGAGGGTGTTGAACCCGATAGTACTGTCAAAATATAAATCCAAGATGGCGGCTGCAAAAAAGTATTAAATTTTTCGTCATGGGTGTCGTTTTCATGGTTTTCGAGGGTGTTGAAACCGATAGTACTGTCAAAATATAAATCCAAGATGGCAGCTGCAAGAAATTATCAAATCTTTCGTCATGGGTGTCGTTTTCATGGTTTTCGAGGGTGTTGAAACCGATAGTATTGTCAAAATGTAAATCCAAGATGGTGGCTGCAAGAAATTATCAACTTTTTCGTCATGGGTGTCGTTTTCGTGGTTTTCGAGGGTGTTGAAACCGATTGTACTGTCAAAATGTAAATCCAAGATGGCGGCTGCAATAAATTATCAACTTTTTCGATATGGGTGTCATTTTCATGGTTTTCGAGGTTGTTGAAGCCGATAGTGCTGTCAAAATGTAAATCCAAGATGGCGGCTGCAAGAAATTAAGTATTAACTTTTCCGTCATGGGTGTCGTTTTCATGGTTTTCGAGGGTGTTGAAACCGATAGTACTGTCAAAATATAAATCCAAGATGGCGGCTGCAAGAAATTATCAAATTTTCCGTCATGGGTGTCTTTTTCATGGTTTTCGAGGTTGATGAAGCCGATAGTGCTGTCAAAATGTAAATCTAAGATGGTGGCTGTCAGATATTATCAACTTTTTCGTCATGAGTGTCGTTTTCATAGTTTCGAAGATGTTGAAATAGTGCTGTCAAAGTGTACATAAAATAGGATAGTATTTTTTAGTTATATTGTATTGGCTAAACGGAAAAAATTCTCACGAAAAGTTGTAACGACACTTTTTGCTATTGTAAGCCGTGCGGCGTGCGCATGTTTCTCTGTCTGTCTCTCTCTCTCTCTTATAGAAAGCAAGCCAGAACAGAACTTCGTTCCATCCGGGTGTCCCTTGACACCTCAGTAGTTTTTATTTTGGTTTCAGCTAAAATGATTTTTGTAAAATAGGTGTTTGTTATACATTTAAATTAGATTTTATTTATGTAAAATACAACAATAGAAACATTAATTATTTTTAATATTACAGAGAATAATTGAATCATATGTAGAAAAGCGAGTAGGTATGACGTATGGGCCCCCTGGAGGTCGAGCCATGACTGTGTTCGTGGACGACATTAACATGCCTGTGGTGAATGAGTGGGGCGATCAGGTAAGGCCATATTTCACCGGGACACTATAGCGGCGCGACCAGTCGCCGCCACCACAAAATGTATACAGCTCTATAGAGGTGTCTGTTTGGTTGCGCAACCAATTTGTATGTGGTGGCGTAGTAGGTATATCCTACGGATAAACTAGATTGACTACGAAGCAATATTACACACTCAGTGTTCTTTATTCTCATTGGCATTAAGTCCAAAGGTTTCATTGACAAGCAAAAGGGGAAAAATGTACTGAGCAAGACAACGAAAAAATGCTCTGTATCCCTTTCTTACCTCTATTTTAACTAGAGTAACCATAATTTTACTAAATTAATTGTTATTATTTTTGTCAGTGCAACATGTGATTTAAATTGATGGTGTAAATTTTTAAATCGAATAAATTATAGATATATACTGCCTAAGGCAGTATATATCTATAATTACCTATTTATAATTTAGAGCCAATCATGTCTTATTATATAAATATTGAATGCTCAGCTGTTTCCGGTTAAACTGGAAACCAAACCAAAGATTGATATTTTTTGGTTGATGGGCGTGAGACTGACTTTAAAAAGATTTTTTTTTTAATATTCGTCTCAGTTAGATACTTTAGTTAGTACTTATGCTCCGTCGTCGTCGGATATATAGGAATAGGCCGCCTGATGCATGTTGTTTGAGATACCAGTAAGAAAAACTTAGGAAATCTTTATGTTTTAGGTGACAAACGAGATAGTTCGACAGATGATGGAAGGTGGCGGGTTTTACTCTTTAGATAAGCCTGGTGATTTCATTACTATAGCCGATATTCAAATGTTCGGTGCAATGATACATCCAGGTAGGTATTTTTCTAATCTGCTGTAGATTACAAGAATCTACAGCTGTAGAACACATTCTGTAGATTACATTGTAGAAAATTTTAAGAAACTAGGTATCCGCAAATTTTATGAGCTTGCCCAGTAGACGGAACTAAACAAACTTTTTTTTTCCAGAAACGAAAAAAGGTCGGGCTCTTAATACAAAATTATGACTTGGTTGGACATTTTGTATGGAGAGGCCGATTTATTTTTCCGTTTCCGGAATAAAAATCTTGTGGTAAGTTATTCAGTTTCGTCTACTGAGCAAGCCAGAATCAAAGTCAAGATCAGAATTCTTTTATTTTAAAATAATTATTTAATATTAATATATGAAACCATTGTGAAATATTAAATTTTGCTTTAATTTTATAATGACGTAAATTTAACCCAGTACGTGAATAAACGGTACTGGTTGGTGTAAATACGAGTACATAATGATCGTAGTATGGTCAAAGACAAAAATCGGTGAGCAGGTATAAAATTCCAAGTCATGAAAACACAATACGGTGCCGATCAATGTTACAAATATTAATGGGCATGGTAACAGAATACCCCAATATTACAAAATTTTATTACTTTTACGTGAAATTCTATTCTAAACGTTTTGACATTTGAGAAAGACCCTAGAATAGAATGTAACTTGGAACGAAACTGAAAGAAACAATAAAATTATGTAGTAGCTATTTTAGTAGTTGCTACACTATAAGTCTGTCTAAAAAGCCAAACGACTTGGGAATTTTGTATAATATTTAATCATTTCAAAAATACTATATTCGATACTTTTTCTAGGGTTCTTCTATTAGTAAACTATTATAACTGATCAAGATCTCGTCATCAACCTTGATTATTGAAGCCATTGAACCTGTGTTGGTTACATCAGATTTCATTTTGCTCAAGTCGTTTGACTTTTTAGACAGACTCTACACCGTACTGCTAGGTATAGTGCGTTTCACTTAAGAGGTTCCTTAGCCGTAATGCTGGCTTCCCTGTCTGTCTACAGAAAAAAGAAGGGAAAAGGAAAAGAGTTGCTACTCTACCAACATTTTTTGCACGAAATAGATTTTAACAGTACCTACTCGCACCGCTTTATGGAGAATTATGAGGGGAATGGGAAGTTGTTAATGCAGAAGAACGATATTGTGCCGTGGCGTTTTCAGTATTTGAAAGAATTGCAGGACAATCGAAATGGTGCCCAGCGTCATATATTTTATTCAAAAATAGTTTTTACAGTTTCCAAAAGAAAAAAAAACAAACTTATAAGAAAATTTCATTTATTTTAAATTAATTAATTATCTACATTCATAAACAACTTATAATTACAGTAAATTAAAAATAAATAAATAATAAAACCCTATGCTAAAATACACTAACTAAAATATGGCGCCAAAAAACTCTTCCACATCGCTGTCGACTGAAAGAAAGAAAGAAAGAAAACATGTTTATTTGGCACACAATGAACAAAACAAGTATTGAAACATTCATTAATAGCTTAAATAAAACGTCAAACTTAAAATAAAAATAAAAAAATAAAAATAAAAACAAACAGCAACAATGTGTCTCACGGTAGTGCCAAATAGGTTCAGTTCAGCATACTGTCAGACAACCGTAGCAGTTGCCTGACGCCAGTTTTCAACTAAACCTTTGAGTGTAGGTGAGTAACGGATGAAAATCGGCTTTTGAAATATATAAAAGTATATGTATGTATATATATTTAAATGTCTATTTTTATGTGTACAAAATTAAATATCGTAAATGTTTAGTGTTAGTTGTTTGAGTATTTAATCAATATCACCAAATTAAATAAAACTAGTAACTAAGTAGGTCTAAGCGTACATTCATGATTAACAAAACCGGTCTCGAGCCACCGCCATCAATACAGTGCACGTTACATAACTTATTATGCTATTTGCAGCTGAGCGCGGTAGACAAGTTGCAAACCAGCGAAAAATGTGTTAAAAGAAAAGCAAGTTGACTTCGGCTATTTGAAAATAAATAATAGTCTAGTCAAATTAGGTCATTTTATAATAAAGATTGGATTAAAATCTCTGGAGAGGCAAAAACGTTTCTGATGGTATATTATATGAGTGAAAAATCGAGTAAAAAAAAAATCATTTGTACGGAAGGGGGTGAAAACTGTTTATTGCTCATTTTTTTTTTTTTTTTTTTTTTTATTATTGATTGCTCATAACTAACCAGAGAATATAGGTGTACCTAGCATATTTTTTTATGGTATATTAAACCTCAATCTACATTATTGCATTTTAATTATTTTAATCAGACCAACGCAGCATTAGAAAAAAATAAAAATGTTATTTTTGGCCATTGCGGCATTGGGGAAAATTGTGTAGTTTTGTAAACTGAGGAAAGTGTTATACATTTCGACCTAAGTATGTACATGATTGATTTTGCACCCCAGTGCGGCTACTTTTATTTTAGAAAACATAAATTCAAAATCCTGTAGTCCAAGCGAACGAAGTCGCGGGCTCAGCTAGTTTCAAAAAAATTAGTTGTATTTCGGTTGTCTTTAGAACTATAAACCGTGTGACAGCGCTGATTATTCTACGTTATCAGGTAAGGTAGGAACAAAAAAATATTAGTATAAAATTGTTGAGTTTTAAGTATGCGCCTCAAAAATAAACTGGGTAAGGGCGAGTCGGACTCGCACACTGAGGGTTCCGTATCAACTAACTTAAATAAAATAAATATATAGCTTTTGCCAGCGGCAATTATTCCTATACTTATGCTATAAGACTTGCTTCATGCTAAATTTCAGGGTTCTAGGTCAACAGGAAGTACCTTTATGATTCCCTTGAGTGTCGAAATGTACATTTTTTTGCGACGTAAATGCCGGTATCTTTTTTATTCGTTAATTTAGAAGTTTTTATTTTTACACAGCTTTAAGGGACCGCAGTCTTGAGTATTCGGTTTAAATTTCAACTTGATACTTGCACTTGTTCCCGAGATAAAGGGACTTGACAGACAGACGGACGAACAACAAAGTGATTTTACAAGGATTCCGTTTTTTCCTTTTAAGGTACAGAAAGGAATAAAGATCGACAGAGAATTGATATGGTTATCATAATTTCTTGTTAAATCAATACTTATTACAGGGGCAGGTCGGGAGGTCACGACAAACAATGCAATAAACTTCATAATTCATTTTTCACAACACAGCTAATAAAATGGAGGAAATTATAGTTATTAATTTGTATAGCGCAGGGACCGCGCCGCGCGCGCGCCGCGCGACCGCGCCGTCGTCCTCCGAGCGCTCACGAGGCGCAGTATGTATTCACGTTAACTCTACATAAACTTCAGTTATGTATTTCTTATTTTTATTGCGTGCGAATGTTATATATATAGAATACGTTAAATATTAAAAAATCCATGACTACACTAATTTGCCCCAAAGTACAATCTACAAATATTGTAAATTGCTGTTTTCCTAGGGGTGCAAAAAGGTGCAAAAATAACTGGGTGTATAGGATGCTTTAAAAAGCTTATTATGAGTTGGTGTAAACTCATAATAAGCTTTTACTGGCTAAATTTCCCTTGACCCGCAAATTAAAAATAATGATTTATTAGAGTTTCATACACCTCGCACTTTTTTCGTGAAAAGTAATTATACACCAAAGGGGTATCTACATATATCTAAACTTACCACAAGTAAATACTAATGATTTTTTTTTAATTTTGGGATTTTAATGTTAAAAGCTAATATTAAACAATGTTCCGTACATAACAGGAATGGTGCAAACTCAGAGAAGACTTTTATTCATGTCTTCTAATGATTCCACAAAAAATTACAACTACAATCTTTTTGCTAATTTGACTACACTATAAATAATAATCATAATAAAATCAATCACTATGTGTGTGTGTGTGCAGTTTGTTTACTGACGTGACGTTATCACGTCAGTAAAGTGAAACGAAAATTGTGAAAAAATAGAAAGATATTGATAGAAGGTAATTATCGCTTATCCACAGTAAAAAATCAAGTAGAAAAATAAATAATTCATTACTAAATAAGTATATGTATGATTTGTTTTTGCAGGTGCGGGTCATAATGATTGAATCATACCACCAAAAAAAATGTTATTTGCAATAAGGAGGATAAACGGCTAGGCAGGCGCCGAACGCAAGTACCTACTCGTTGCAAGTAGGCCAGGCACATAAGGTGGCCGCGCCGGTCCGACAGAGCCCTTGCGGTCCGCGGTGGGCGCTTAAGCAGATGGACCGGGAGCTCCTCCTGGAAGCCGCGACGGTACAGGCCTGGGTGCAAGCACCGGACAGGCCTGTCGACATCGACGTCGAGGCGGAGTGGTTCCGGGAGGCCATGTCGCAAATCTGCGACGCGGCAATGTCCCGAGTCCGTCCAGGGCGAGCTAAGCGCCAGGTGTGCTGGTGGTCGCCGGAGATCGCTGCACTGCGCAACGCATGCAGTCACGCGCGACGCCGGTACGCTAGACACTGCAGGCGCCGCATCCGCCCGCCGGATGCGGAGGCCAGAGAGGCGGAGCTGTATGAGGGATACAGAGCGGCAAAACGCACCCTCCGAGCGGAGATCAAGCGGGCCAAACTGGAGGCCCGCAACGTGTGGCTGGGGTCTCTGAACGCGGACCCGTGGGGGCGCCCGTACAAAACGGCACGGGAAAAGCTCCGCCCCTGGGCTCCCCCGCTGACTCAGAGTCTCTGGCCCCAGATCGTAGAGGGTGCGGTGAACGCTTTGTTCCCTGCGCGGGGGGAACACTCCCCCCCGCCCATGGCTCCACCCTCACCAGTGGTGTCTGACGCGGACCGCAATAGCGACGACGACGACGATGCTCCAGAGGTGACCGAGGTAGAGATGAGAGTGGCGGTGCGAAGGCTGAGTGCCAAGAACACCGCCCCAGGACCCGACGGCTTGCCTGGGAAGGCCTGGGTCCTGGCCATGGAGGCTCTCGGGCCTCGACTGAGAGGGCTCTTCAGCGCATGCATGGAGAGGGGCCAGTTCCCACTTTGTTGGAAGACGGGGAAACTGGTCCTCATAGCGAAGCCGGGGCGCCCTGCGGACTCTCCGTCCGCGTACCGGCCCATTGTGCTGAGAGAGTCATTGCAAACCGCCTCGTCGGGCGCTTAACACGGGTGGGGCCGGACCTTTCGGACGGACAGTTCGGCTTTCGCAGGATGCGCTCTACGGTGGACGCCATCATGCGCGTGCGAGCCCTCACGACGGGGGATGCGGTGTCCCGGGGCAGGTGTGTCGTGGCAGTGTCCTTAGACATTGCCAACGCCTTCAATTCGCACTCTTCAAGACGCAACTCTCAAACCCGCCTAGGCGGCAGTACGCATATCTGTGCATTTATTTGCGGCAAGCAGCGCCCGGAAAGCGCGCGGCTGACCTTTAAATCCATTTTCTTTGCTAAATATTGATTGATTTACATATGCTATGTTCACTTTGAAGAATATTTAACCACCAATTTTTATGTGTAAAAATGTTTCTAAAGATCCAAGCCGTTTCGAAGGAGTAGGGAAAAGTTGCGAAATTGCTAAATATTTTTTTTAGACAAAAGTATTATTATCACGAAAAAATCAAATGTTGATAATGTTGTTCATGAATCTATTATAAACATATTTTTTTTTCAAACCTATTAACCTGGCCGTTACCGAGGAGTAGGCTTCAGAAAGTCACTGTTTTATGGCACTTTTCGGGCGCTTGGGCCTTAAAGGCTTCAATATCATCCTTCCCTACCGTTTTCATTACCGTCTCAGTTCGATTTTAGAAATGTTATCAAATTCAAAGTTACTAATAAAAAGCAAGTAGAAATGACGAAATGTTCAAAGTTTATCCATATATTAACGATATTAGTAAGAAAAAACAAAATAATTCGACAATAAATATAAAATGTAGGATTGCTTCGAATTTGCACGAACTACGCGAAACACTCATGAATCAGTAAGTGGAATAGAACATTTAGAATCAGATTTCTCGTACGATTCCAGATTTATTTTATTACTTATGACACTATTATATCTTTGCATAATCATAACCGCAAATGTATCCTACTTTTGTAATAAGAATATCATTAAAGAGACTGAAATAGGTATATTTGAAACGAAAATCTTTTGCATCTTTTATGTCAAAAAGTCCCATTTAAAAAAAAAAAATTAAATTGGTTACTTTTTATAATGTTCCATTATTAAACAAGGACCAAGATCTCATAATCAATTTTGATTTCTCAACCAGTGTTGACTACATCAGATTTCAGTTTACCCTAAAAATTACCCAAGTCGTTTAACTTATTAGACAGACTATACTAACAAACAAAATAGACAACTGCAATAAGAAAAAAAAACAAAGATGAAATAGTTGAAGTAGCGAGACTCAATACTGCATTTCTTTTCAAAATCTGTATGATAAACTTTAAAATTAACATAATAATAAATAATTGCTTAGCTTTAGAAATTAGCAGTTTTAAAAAAACATCATGAATAAAAAAGAAAATTAAGTCAAACAAACAAAATAACATTTAAACCCCGTTTTTTTCTGCGTTCGCAGAGTCGGGTAAAAAGTACAATTTTTAAAGCGCACCGTTCCCATGGTTACTCGGTGGCGCTCCGAAAATGCGCTGCACGTCAGCCTCACAACGAATATGGTAAGTGAGGTCCCCAGGCTTGCACCGGGCAAGAATACGGCTGCGCTTCGACCACACATATTGCCAGTCCAGACGACTGCCCGCCTCACGAGCGCACCGAAACAACTCTCTGTTTATTTTTGTCAGGCGCTCGTTTATGTAGGTAAATGCGCTTCGCAGATCCAGACAAACCGAGGTCAGCAGTAGTCATGCCGCGCCGCACCCGTGCCCCCTGAAAGCAGCTCGTCCCGTAGGTCGCGGCGCGCGAAGCGCACGACGAGGAAGCGAGGCCGGGTCTCCACCGGCGCCTCCGCTTGCGTCGCGTTGATACGCCTACCCCCGACTCGCTCTGCGCTCAGTATGTCGCGCGCCTCGATCGTGACGACAAGCTTCGCTGCGACCAACAAAACGATGTGGGTGGGGTTTTCTCCACTTGCCTCTGGGATGTTTGAGATTTGGAGGTCGTTGGCGAGCAGCTCCTGATTACGATCGTTTATGTCGCTCCTTAATTGATGGATTAAATCATTTACCCCCGGCGATATCGATTTTTGAGGCTGAGCCTGTTTATTTTCGATTGAAACCACCCTCTTTTCCAAACGACTCATTCTAGCATTTGTGGTTATTAGAGACGACCTCAAATCAGCCAGATCATCGCGGAGCAGCTGGAATTCATCTCTAACGGTCTTTAATAAATCTTCCTTGAAAGAATTCAGCTCAGCTTTGAGAATGTCCAAGTTGAGCTCTTGTGCGGCGCCCATGGCAGTGTTGTTTATAGGGTTGTCCATTAGCGCAACAGGGCTATCCTCTTGCAAAACTGAAGAACGCCCCCTTACTGGCGTGTGAGCCCGGTTATCTCTAACTACATTTCTTTTGCACTATGGGCAGTGCCAAGGGATAGCTACTTGACCAGCATTCGGCAGTCCCACGCACGCTCTGTGATACCAGCTCCTACATTTACTGCAATTGGCGACCTCTGTCAATGAGAGGAATTTACCGCAACCACCGCACTTAGCCATTGTAGATCTTACTTGCGCTTTAGTACAATCAATCTTGCTAGAAAAAGTTCACCGGTCCGTCAACAGATGGCGCTATATTAAAGAATGCGTTTACGGCAATTCTATGGGGTGTTAGGGCCATATTTCACCAGGACACCATGGTGGCGCAACCAATTTGGTGGCGCTACCAGCTCGAACACCAGTCCGGCCGCCAACCACGCCCCCACCTAAGACTATGTAATAAGATAATAATAATAATAAGGTTTTTTTTTTATATATATTTGTTATAAAAAATATTTAAAAATATAAAAAAAATTGTATTATAAGAAAAATAAAGGAGATAATAATATTCCACAACTATCACACAACGCCGTCTAGTCTCAAGCTAAGCAAAGCTTGTGTTATGAGTACTAGACAACTGACAATCTTACTTATATATTTCTAAATAAATACATATTATAGATAAATTACACTCAGACACAGAACAAATGATCGTGCTCATCACACAAACATTTGTCCTGGGTGGGAATCGAACCCACGACCTCCGGCATAGCAGTCAGGGCTACTAACCACTAGACCAACAGGCCAGTCAGGATGAAAATCTAACCCAAAGATTTTATCTAACCTACGGATAAACTAGATTGACTACGAAGCAATCACACATTAAAGTGTTCTTTATTCTCATTAAGTTCATATTGACAAGCAAACGGGGAAAAATGTACAGAGCAAGGCAACGACAAAAGGTCGGTGTGTCCCTTTCTTACCTCTATTTTAACTAGGGTAACCATAACTTTACTAAATTAATTGTTATAATTTTTGTCACTGCAGCATGTGATATTAATAGATGCTGTAAATTTTTATATCGACGGCAAAGTATCAATAACTCCTAACTGTCCGTGAAACCTCCGGGACACCATGGTAGCGCAACCAGTTGCGCTACCATGGTGTCCCGGTGAAATACGACTCTTATGGTGCGAATAGACACTGCAGTTATGTCACTGTATCGATGTAAAGGTAAAAGTAATTAGATCAAAGTTTATAGTTTATACGAGTAATAGATGAATAATTTATTTTTGAGTTACGGGTACTCAAATATTAGGTTGAAGATCAAGAAATTGTTTTTGAATTTTTTATAATATTTAAATAGTACATACACACTTGATAACACTGGTACATGGAAGTTACACTTGTACGTTCAATTTCACAATAAAAACTATGCGAATCTAACAGTTGTGCTTTTATTTAATTGAGAGAAGTACGCGAAGAGCTTACGACCGATTGACATCCGTGACGTCATCTGATAATGTGCCCGACCTGACTGGTAATGTACCCAAAAGACTGGCGGTATTGCCTCGCTGAATGGCAATGCTTATCCTCTAAGGTAAAAGCCAGCCTTTGGGTCACGCGAAGTGTCAACTAGACTCTTCGACAGATCTTTAAACAACTTGTGAGCACTCGGATCGAAAATATTACTTTAATTTTAACTTTGTTAATTGTCGACTTCGCCACAGTGGCAGCGATGAGGAGAACAGCAGGGAGCGCCTAGACATAAGGCAACAGCGAGGCGGAAAGTATTATCGTCGAGCAAGGTGCCAATCTTCGACGACGGTAGTGCGTGAAGCCAGAAATCAGTTAATCTCCCCAATTTTAATTAATTTCATTGCTCAAAATATAGCAACACTATTTTTCCGTATTGCCAACACTACGACGAAGGAACCTCTTAAGTGAAACGCATAGTATATTAAAATGACATGTACTGTAAAATTTTAGTTTATATAATAGTACATTATGATGTAAGTGTGTAATGTTAGTGATTACAGTCGAGGCGGTATTTGGACCCGAGCCGTGGCGAGGGTCTTAAGAGAGCCAAGAACAGTAATCATTAATTACTCACGTGTATCATACGATGTTTTTCAATACACTTGTGAAGAAAATAACAGTAAAACTAGTAGATAACTTTTTTTGTGACAAATGGCGGTAAAAATCTGTTTTCATAAGCGCGCATATATTTTTTTTATTTACCCCTAGCGGAAGGCCAAGTTATTTTAATCATACTGCCTAGTCTTACGATTATGTTTTTTGCGTGAAAAGTTTTTAATATAATGTCTTTCGTAGTGACAATAGAATACGCATGTAACATTTTGTGTGCATCTGGATTGAGGGCCCATTTTTTAAATCCTTGTGAAACGAAACAAGATTTACAAGGAATTTAGTTAAAAATTAGTAAAACTTAAAGCAATGAGCCATAAATTTCTTAAACGTAAAATAAAAAAGTTATGATTAAATAACGTGGGCCCTCAATCCAGACGCTTGCATAAAGAGGCATAGTCTAAATCTCGGAAAGTACGATGTCTGGGTAAATAATTATTATTTAGGAATTTAGTTAAGAATTTCTAAAATATTTTAAGAAATTCTCAAATCTGTAGAACATCACATTACAGATTTATTGCGGTTTACCTTGGGCCCTCAATTCAGTAATGTCATTTGTAAAGAATCTGCAAAAACTGAATTTATTTGACAAAACACATACGTAAGACTTTATTATTATTTTAATTAGATACCTCTATGAATCAGTAAAAAAGAAATAATTAACCAAGAGTTAATCGTTTAAAAGTAAATGAGAGTTGAATTTTACTGAAACGTCTGAACTGAGGGCCCAAGATTTTCGGCATTATTAACTAGACTAAACGTCATAGATTAACGCAAAGTAGATTAAAATTTCTTACTATTTTTTAACTAAATTTTAACGTATCGTCCGTTCTTCTAGATGCTATAATTTAGGAGAAAATTGATTTTCAATTTTGTATAGGAGAATATTTGGTAGGGTGACCATAAAGTTTATCGTACCATAGGTACATTGAAGGGTAAAATCTACAAGTCCGTGATAAGGCCTGCCATACTGTATGGATCAGAATGTTGGGCTGTGAAAAAGACGGATGAAAAAAGATGGCATGTAGCGGAGATGAGAATGTTAAGATGGATGTGTGGTGTGACGAGAATGGTTAAAGTGAGAAATGAGTATATTAGGGGAAGTTTGAAAGTTGCGACAGTGACTGAAAGGTTGAAAGGAAATCGTTTGTCTTGGTATGGTCATGTAAAGAGAGATGAAAAGTATGTTGCTAAAACAGTTAGGGATTTACATGTGGATGGATGGAAAGGGAGAGGGAGGCCAAAGAAAAGATGGATGGATTGTGTGAGAAGTGATATGAAAGAAAAAAACGTGTTGCGCCGACCTCAAATAAAACGGGACAAGGGCAGGAAGAAGAAGGTACATTTTGTAAAATTCATACACATTTACAGATAAAAACATTATATTAATATATCTCATTGTATCGGAGACAATTTTGTAAGGTAGATATGATTTAATTACTTTTTGTTTGCCGTTCATACAGTGTCAGAGCGCTGCTTATAAATTCAAAAGAAAGTGAATTTGGGACGTAAATAATAATTCAGTACTCATGAACGTAAAATAATTGATTATTCAAGCAATTTAATAGCTTCAAATATCGTAATAGTATGTTAGAAATTATATTATTTTATTTAAAGGCTTTTCCATTTTACAATCATAGACTAAAACATGCAGATGTTCTCTCCCACAATTACGGGTTTTTACCTACAACTGCTTTAGTAAACACGAACTTTGCATGATGTATTATTCAGTTTTTTTTTTAAATATTTTATTTAATGTTTTTTCTTTTTTGTATAAATAATAGGTACCAATGAATTCCGTCAAATAATTATGAATACGTCTGTTAGAGGATAGACGTGAAAACACGTGGCTTCCTACAGAATATCCGTTTATCTGCTCTGCACACTTTCAAACTGATGATACTAAAGCTGGAAAACGTTTTCTAATGAGTCAGCTATTCCTTGCAGTAATGCTATTCCTTCAGAATGTGCCTTCAAACATTTATAGCTTTCCCCTACATCAATAAACCAAGTGCAAATTTCTGACTCTGAATCAATTTTTGATTCGTCCCGAAAAATTAAGTTGAAAATAGATTTAAAAAAAGTTTTAGTTTTTTATGTAATTTATTTCATCACCACTGTTCTCAAAAAGGTGAAGGAAAACATCGTGAGGAAATATTTAGCAGAGATGCGACATTCACCAACCCGCACTGGGCCAGCGTGGTGGTTTACGGCCCATTCCCTCTTATAGAGAGAAGGCTTGAGTCCCAGCAGTGGGAACATTGAAAAAGCTGTTTTGTTACTAAATATTAGCAGCGCAGTCCTGACCATCATTCACTAAAGATAGCTGTCCTTTAGAATGATGATTACAATAAATGGTTTCATTATTTTACAAGATTTTGAATTCACTTATTTATTAAAGTAGTACACGCAGTTTTCTGAATTTACAGTAACGTGGACTATTTGTAAAATTTTGAAATAAAGTTTTATTGTAATGAAGTATTGTAGGCAAAAAACTGTGTCACTTCTGCGGTATAAAAATCTATATGGATTACATGTCATTACACTATGTTGAACTAATCGCGTAAGTACTACATACATAGTAAATTCATGGCGCTTAAGATGTTTTGGTCGCAAAAAAGTATCCTCTAAAAGCTATCAGCGCTTTATATTTTAATAGTTCTGTTAGACGACATAATGCCAATGTAGCGCAGCAGCCGATTTTCGTTTTAACTTTTCAATATTTTGACAAATAGTTTCCATGAAAGGGCTTGTCTATCACTAGAATATAAGTCAATGACTATTATAATGCTTTTATCTGCAAATGTGTATGAATTTTACTCTGTGCTTTACAAAATGTACCTATGGTACGATAAACTTTATGGTCACCCTACCAAATATTCTCCTATACAAAATTGAAAATCAATTTTCTCTTAAATTATAGCATCTAGAAGAACGGACGATACGTTAAAATTTAGTTAAAAAATAGTAAGAAATTTTAATCTACTTTGCGTTAATCTATGACGTTTAGTCTAGTCAATAATGCCGAAAATCTTGGGCCCTCAGTTCAGACGTTTCAGTAAAATTCAACTCTCATTTACTTTTAAACGATTAACTCTTGGTTCATTATTTCTTTTTTACTAATTCATAGAGGTATCTAATTAAAATAATAATAAAGTCTTACGTATGTGTTTTGTCAAATAAATTCAGTTTTTGCAGATTCTTTACAAATGACATTACTGAATTGAGGGCCCAAGGTAAACCGCAATAAATCTGTAATGTGATGTTCTACAGATTTGAGAATTTCTTAAAATATTTTAGAAATTCTTAACTAAATTCCTAAATAATAATTATTTACCCAGACATCGTACTTTCCGAGATTTAGACTATGCCTCTTTATGCAAGCGTCTGGATTGAGGGCCCACGTTATTTAATCATAACTTTTTTATTTTACGTTTAAGAAATTTATGGCTCATTGCTTTAAGTTTTACTAATTTTTAACTAAGTTCCCTGTAAATCTTGTTTCGTTTCATAAGGATTTAAAAAATGGGCCCTCAATCCAGATGCACACTAACATTTTCCATAATACAGCCACTGAATTACACTCTTTCGAATTTCGTGTTATGGAGCCGAGTGCTGCAGTGACAAATCTCGACGTGTATTAAACGACGTTTTTCAATACACTTGTGAAGAAATACGAGTAGTTACTTACTTTCTCTGAAAATTACGACGCATTTTTGTTCATTTTGTACTGAAGAAAATTTTCCAAAGTTGCCATACATTTTAGTTTTGATTTAGATGGCAGCAAGCTATCGCGAGTATTTTTTAAGTTAATCACAATATCTGGCGACGGCGGTACCATCTAAAAAATTCTCTTCAAATCTTAAAATTCAACTTTTTTTTCACAAAATATACTTAACATAAATAGAAAATAATATTTAATAGTTTTTTTCCCGCGCTTTACCTTTGCAAATTGAACAAGAAGCAAAGGTATCAAACCGTTATACATCCTACATAATATTAAAAATAGAAATTGAAATATTTTTTAATTTAGAACACAGATAATTGTTAATTTGTTGATAATAACAAATTATTGTGTAAATAATCTTATTTATTCATATTCTGTTCATAAACACTATTTTAATTTTCATTAAATATTAAAGCCTTAAAAATATCCGCGTAGCAAATACTACTTTTAAAAAAAATTATAATCACGACTAACCTGACCTGACTTTTGACGAAAAAGGAATGAAAAAAGCCCTTGTTATGATAAATTAAAAAAAAAACACGAGGGTGATGAACATGTCATGTTGAACCTATTCGTAGTGCGATAAGAGCCAGTTTTCGAGTAAGTGTATTGAAAATATTGTTTTAAGATTTTTTTTAGTTTTTATAAAATCTGAGCAGTATTTTTTAGATTTAATTCAATTCAAAAATATTACAGGTGGTGGTCGTAACGACATTCCTCCGCGTTTGAAGAGACAGTTCAATATATTTAACTGTACACTACCGAACTTTCTTTCTATGGACAAAATATTTGGTAAAAATCTTTATCTATTTATTTGGCATCGTCGATTTCCATCAGGTGCAACAATAAAAAAAAATAGGACGGTTAAAAGTCTTAATTTTCCTTACCTAACCATTGTCCCCGCCATGTCCTCGTGGAGGAACTCGGCGGCAGTGACCGCTCGCGCCGGGCCCTGGTTCAGGCTATGATCTGGGCGAGGAGGAATGGCAAGCGGTCACCTCCTTCTGCGAAGCAGTAATGCTAGCGAAGGAAGAGGCAGCACGCGTGAGGGATCGAATGTCCTCACGCCCCAGCCGCCGAGATTCCGACCCCGACTACCAGCCACGGAGACGCAGGCTTGCGGACGTGGAGTGATAGGGGGCTCGTCGTCCGGCCGTCTGGTAATTGACCGGACCGAGCCCAGTCGTCAACAGCGCGTAGTGATCCACGCGCTCCTTAAAGAGATGTCAGTAAACCGAAGGGGCCCGATGCACGCTAGCTAGGACCACAGGGAATTTCTGAAAAGGAAACCCGTAGTCCTAGAACGCAAAGGGCAACTGAAGAACGTGGGTGTGATTTTAGTCAGGAAAAGTCTGACACGCCTTTTCGCTCCACTCAGAGCGTGAGAAGTCATTAGATGATTTCCACCCTTAAAAAAATCGTCTTCAGGTGAGATAAAAATAAGCGGCCAAATGCGAGTTGGACTCGTGCACGAAGGGTTCGGTACAATTATCTACCGATACCATGTTAGACCCTATATTAAACCTTTTTTTTAGTTTATAGTATATTCTGTTGTTGTAGCGGCAACAGAACTACAACGTCTTTGAAAAATTCAACTACCGTCTACCGTGGATCATAAGATACAAAGCCTCCCCCCCTAGCCAAGCTACAACCGTTTCGCTTGCGCCGAACGCTTCGAGTTGGCCGCGCCGCCAATTTTTTTGTTCTGACCACGTGACTGAGCGTTGAGGTGACGTCATTCCCGTACATTTGGAGCTTTCTACTAGCGTTACCGATTGCCGATTAGCAACTTGGCTTGGGGTACTGGTGACAGACAGACAGACGGACAGTGAGGTCTTAGTAATAGGGGTCGTGTTTTTCCCTTTGGGTACGGAACCCTAAAAACATCAGCTTCATGTTTTACCTACATAGATAAGGAAACATCAAAGTAAATTTTTTTTGCGACTTATCGTCTCAGAGGATACGGTTAAGAACGACCTTCACCGGTTTGTTTAATGGATGAAACGTATTTTATGATAAATTTAGTATATTGAATAATATAACGCGGGTGGGTTGCCTGAAAAATTCCTGGCCAAACAATTTTTTTTTTTTTTTTAAATGCACCGGTGTGTTTAACGAATAAATTTAATACCAACCGAAAGAGTGAAGCCTTTAGAACATAAAAATGTTGGGTTGCCTATTTGTTTCCTGGCATAACTATGGGTTGCCAGGTATAAACAGGTATGTATAAACAGGTGTGTTTATTTTGATATACAACAAATTCTATATCAAAATAAACGCTGTTTCATTACGATTACGATGTTATCGTGTTGTCTGCAAAAAATCTGGTATGAATAACGGTTGTGCATTTTTCTAGAAAAAGTAAATTTTCAATTTTTTATTAATAATAGTCTGGCCAGGAATTTCTTAGGCAACTCTTCTTCTTATTTAATACACTTTTATCATAAAATAAGTGTCATCCATTATACAGACCGGTGAAGGTCGTTCTTAATCGGATCTTAGACTATCATTTAAGATGACTTCTAACACGCATACTTAAAGTTAAAAGTTTTTCAATTTCAGAAACAATTAGCGTGGGACATTTCTGCAAAACTCGCTACGACAAGAAGATAGTGGACTTTATGCCAAAACTCGTGCCCGTCACTCGTATCATATGGCAGCAAACTAAAGTTTGTAAAAAAATAATATCACTATTAAGTCCATTTTTTTAATGAATAAGTAAACACACAACAGTGTACTGATATTATTTTACCACTTTTAATTGTACAGATAAAAATGTTGCCGACACCAGCCAAATTTCATTACGTATTTAACCTGAGAGATCTGTCTCGAATATGGGAAGGGATTCTGTTTATAAAGAGAGAGGAGATTCAATCGATTAACACTGCTATCAAACTCTGGTCTCATGAATGTTTAAGAGTTATATCGGACAGGTAGTAAATAATTACATTATTGCGATAACCAACTTCATTATTTTAATACTAGCTTTTGCCCGCGGCTTCGCCCGCGTACATAAAAAATAGCCTATGTTACTCAGGAATACCGTTGTGCTGTCTCTGTACCGAATAAAAGTATTTCTATTCTATTCTATTTTAGCAGCTTTCTATCGCTAAAAAAAAAAATTTTAACGATCGGACCAGTACTTTTAGAGATTACCCCCTACAAACAAAAATCATACTTTACCTCTTTATTCTATACTAGCTTTTGCCCGCGGCTTCGCTCACGTATATATCACCTATGTCACTCATGAATAAAGCAACTTTCTATTGGTGAGAAAAAATTAGCAATCGGACCAGTATTCCCAAAGATCCTACAAACAAAAAAACATAAAAAAAACAAGCTTTACCTCTTTATAATATTAGTGTTGATTATAATGTAGAAAGTGTAGATTATGATGACAAAGAAAAATCCTTATAATTTTGACTTTTCTCAGGTTCACCACATTTGAGGATAAAGATTGGTTCTTGGAAAATTTCTGGAAAACAGCCCGACAAGAATTACCGGAATATGTGAGTGAGTTTCCAGAAGAAGAAACATTCTTTGTTAACTTCCTACGTGACCCGGTTGATCCAACCGGTGATGAAGATGAAGACTTCAGTACCGATGCGCCCAAAGTATACGAAGAATTACCATCGTTAGTATCTGCAACGAAGCTGGCTCTTTACATTACGCGCCTAAGTACAGCTTAATTTATTAAGTATATAATTTTCATTGTTCTAGTTGGGAATTTTTACTCACAAAACTCCAAGGGTTCCAGGAACTGTTTAATGAACAGATAAGAGGAGCTCATTTGGATCTAGTATTCTTTCGCGATGCGATGGTGCATCTGTTCATCATATCCCGAATTATTAACACTCCACGGTAAGTTGGGAAAAAACTGGCCAAGAGCGTGTCGGGCCACGCTCAGTTTAAGGTTCCGTAGTTTCCCGTCCGTCACAATAAGTGTTCCTTACTTACGAGTTACCTAACTTATGAGTTTAAAAAAGGCTATTTTTTACGTTGACATACTAAGTACGGAACTCTAATAAATACGGAACCCTAGAAACGGGCCCACAAAAGACGGTGATAACTATAACATAATGCAAGTAGTAGAAATTTCAGCGATTGTGCACTCTTAAAATTACGAACATAATAAAATACGAAGCAACGATTTTTTACCACGGTAGGTCATGAAAGAAAATCTTAACATCGACTTTTAAAAAGATGACGTCATTACGCAACGCCATCTATCGAACCATTTATGATCTGGTTTTTACTTTAACATTTTGATAGATGGCGTTAAAAAAATGAATTTTAGTTTTGTTCTAAATTGCCTTAGCATGTTTCTGATAGAAGTTTTATGTAGTTATAAGATAATACCGCCAATGCCAAGGAGAGACCAACCGAACAATTCGATTATACCCGACCCCATCAACTCAGGAAAAATCCTAACAGCGCGAACGCGAAATACCTAGCCCAAAGTACAGCGCCATGTCTTGGGGAATTGGGTTACTAATTAATACATAGGTACCAGAAGAAGTATTCGATGGTAATTTTGGATTGCGAGAACCGATTTTAATAATTCTTTTTTTGTTTGAAAGATGATACGTTCAGGATAATAAAATATGTAAACGAAGTTAAAAAAAATGCTTGCATATACGATTATAGTCTAAGATCCGATTAAGAACGACCTTCACCGGTCTGTTTAATGGATGAAACGTACTTTATGATAAATTTAGTGTATTAAATAATATAATGCGGGTGGGTTGCCTAAGAAATTCCTGGCCAGACTATTATTAATTAAAAATTGAAAATTTACTTTTAAGTTAGAAAAATGCACAACCGTTATTCATACCAGATTTTTTTGCAGACAACACTATAACATCGTATTGGTAATGAAACAGCGTTTATTTTGATATAGAATTTGTTGTATATCAAAATAAACACACCTGTTTATACATACCTGTTTATACCTGGCAACCCATAGTTATGCCAGGAAACAAATAGGCAACCCAACATTTTTATGTTCTAAAGGCTTCACTCTTTCGGTTAGTATTAAATTTATTCGTTAAACACACCGATACATTTAAAAAAAAAAAAGATTGTTTGGCCAGGAATTTCTCAGGCAACCCACCCGCGTTATATTATTGAATATACAAAATTTATCATAAAATACGTTTCATCCATTAAACAAACCGGTGAAGGTCGTTCTTAACCGTATCCTCTATTATTATACTACAAACTTGGTCCAGAAATTATTTTGTTAAAGGTTGTACACCTTTTTGTCTTTTTGACCAAAAATTTTCTTTCCATCAAGTTCAAAATGATTTTCCTAGAAATTCCAAGTTCTACTTTTCAGATTTTTTTCAAATTTTTTAAACTTATGGTTCAAAAGTTAGGGGGACACACACACAATGTTTTTTACTTTTGGAGCGATTATTTCCGAAATTATTGACATTATCAAAAAATGTTTAGTAAACCCCTATACATTTTTAAATACCTATCCAACAATATATCACACGTTAGGGTTGCAATTAAAAAAAAAAGAAAACCGGCCAAGAGCGTGTCGGGCCACGCTCAGTATAGGGTTCCGTAGTTTCCCGTCCGTCACAATAAGTGTACCTACTTATGAGTTTAAAAAAATGCTTGCATATACGATTATACTACAAACTTAGTCCAGAAATTATTTTGTAGAACCCTTTTGTCTTTTTTGTACAAAAACTGTTCTTTCCATCAAGTTCAAAATAATTTTCCTAGAAAGTCCTTATAAAGTTCTACTTTTCAGATTTTTTTCATATTTTCTAAACTTATGGTTCAAAAGTTAGAGGGGACACACACATTGTTTTTTACTTTTGGAGCGATTATTTCCGAAATTATTGACATTATCAAAAAAATGATTTTAATAAACCCCTATTCATTTTTAAATCATCATCTTCCTGCCCTAGTCCCGTTTTATTTGGGGTCGGCGCAACACGTTTTTTTCTTCCATTCTGTCCTGTCACTCGTCACGCTATCACTAACTCCCTTTTCTTTCATATCGCTTCTCACACAGTCCATCCATCTTTTCTTTGGCCTCCCTCTTCCCCTCCATCCATCCACATGTAAACTCATAACTTTTTTAGCAACATGCGTTTCATCCCTCCTTTTCACATGACCATACCAAGACAAACGATTCCCTTTCAACTTTTCAGTCACTGGCGCCACTTTTAAACTTCCCCTAATATACTCATTTCTCACTTTATCCATTCTCGTCACACCACACATCCATCTTAACATTCTCATTTCCGCTACATGCAATCTTTTTTCATCCGTCTTTTTCACAGCCCAACATTCTGATCCATACAGTATGACAGGCCTTATCACGGACTTGTAGATTTTACCCTTCAACTTGAGGGGCATTCGTGGGTCACAAGCGGTTCCCGTGACCTGTCGCCATTTCATCCATCCTGCGTTGATCCGACGTGTTACGTCCCGGTCCACCTCACCATCCCCTTGGACGAGCGACCCGAGGTACCGAAAGTCGGAACAGATCGGTATGGGCGTTCCGGCGAGAGCTAAAGGCACTGGATTGGAGACACCGCCGAAATCGCAGAACAAGTACTCCGTTTTGGTTCTACTCAATTTCAGGCCAACACTCTCCAGTCTGTGCCACCACACCTCCAATCTGTTCTGGACCTCATTTTTAAATACCTATCCAAAAATATATCACACGTTAGGGTTGAAATTAAAAAAAAAAATCACTTCTACTTTACATATAGGAGGGCTACCCTAATAAAACATATTTTTCCAATTTTTATTTAACCACTTTGTTGGCGTAATTGATATACATATTGGTGCCAAATTTCAGCTTTCTAGTGCCAACGGTCACAGAGATTAAGCGAAGACGGATAGACGGACAGACAGATATGGCGAAACTATAAGGGTTCCTAGTTGACTACGGAACCCTAAAAAATCACTTCCCACTTTACATATAGGGGGCTACCGTAATAAAACATTTTTTTCTAATTTTTATTTTACCACTTTGTCGGCGTGATTGATATACATATTGGTAGCAAATTTCAGCTTTCTAGTGCTAACGGTCACAGAGATTAAGCGAGGACGGACAGACAAACAGATAGACATACAGACATGGCGAAACTATAAGGGTTCCTAGTTGAATATGGAACCCTAAAAACGGAACCCTTATAGGATCACTTTGTTGTCCGTCCGTCTGTGTATCTCAAGAACGCGTAGAGTTATCGAGTTGAAATTACCAAACTAAACCATATACTCAGGTCTGCGGTCTCTTCAAGCTGTGAAAATCAAACTTCTAAGTTAACGAATAAAAAAGATAAGGCCGTTTATGTCGCAAAAAACGTATATTTTGTTACTCTCAAATATCGAAATTCATAGGGTACAACTTCCCGTTGACCCAGAATCCTGAAATTTGGCACAAAGCGAGGTCTTATAGCACAGGCTTAAGAAAAAAACTGAAAATAGTAATATTATCTACGTCACAAAAAAAAATTTGGTTGTTCGGAAAAATCTTCGAGACTCCATTCGGTAATTGTAGTTTGCACGGAACCCTCAGTGCGCGAGTCCGACTCGCACATGCCCTGTTTTTTTTTAAATAAAATTTTAGTTTTTTGTCTTTGACATTATCAAAACCAGTTCGCAGAATAGTGGAGTGCCGTAAGATTTATACCTCGGAATCCAGGGCCAGTCTATGAATCTTAATACAAACTTTTGAAATGTGTTTTTAACAATATGTAAATGTAAAAATGTTAAAAAAAAAGTATCCGATCTTCATGTTTTTATTATTTTTCAATACTCGAAAACTGATTCATATCGAACTACGATTCCTATCGATATATGAGATCTAGCAGAATAAGGTAGGGCCAGCGGCCCCCGAGAGGTATTTCCAAAATAAATTATGGTATTACATTAGTGACAAGTATTATTACTGTTGACGTGATTTTAGCCTTCCGTCTCACTTCGTTCAGGAGTTATTTGACTAAATAGACAAAAACGTAGGTATTTTTCAAAATTATTTTTTTCAGAAACTATTATAGTGACACTAATAAAACTAAAACGGTTTGTTAGAGAATAAATTGTTCTACATTATATATTTTTTGTAGATTTTACTTACCTTAATTACTATTTAAAAAAAATAAAAATATTTTTTTTTAGTTTTTTATTCATCGTTTACGAAGAGGTACAACACAACAATCACAGAAAAAATATATAATATATATCACTATGTCTAAAATTATCGCTAAAAGTTGCATTAATATCAGATGGGTGCAACACTTCCAAAAAAAATTAAAACTGATTATGACCATCCTGGCTAGTAAGGACTTTACATCTGTCTTTTGAATAAACGTTCCTGTAAATACACTTGAGAGCAAAAAAATCGCACATGGCTTGTAATTTCGTTTAATACTATTTTTTTTTCTTAAATCTAAAGATATTGAGTACAAATTATTGAGCAAAATTGAAGCATATAAAGTTAGCTTTATAAAAACACAAAATTAAGATCATTAAACTTCACGTAACTCACAAAAACCAGCGGTATACCCAATTCCCCAAATTCACCCATTTGCATTTCACTACTTACACCTTTACCTGGAGCTACAAAAAGGGTGCTGTTTTGGAGTTTTAATCAGTTTCCGTTAACGTGATAACGTCTCTATTAGAAACAGACGGATTTACTGGAAAAATATGGATACCACGCCCGCAAAAGCCGTTCAAGTTATTGCCTTGCCCAAAGCAGGCCATATTCAAAATAAAGTCGCTCGACAGCTAAATTTTAGCTGCTTTCCTGTTCGTCTGGTATACCAGAGGTTTTAAGAGACCCGTGGGTATATTTGGCTACCAGGATATGGCCGGTGGCGCATAGGATCAGGGCGTGATTATCGCTTTTCTGTAACAAGTACTTTAAGAAATCGGCTACTGAACACGATTAAACTGACACAAAAGTTTCAAGAAGTTTGTAATGTCAGTATAAGTCAGTGGACGATTAGGTAAAGACTGGATGGAGCAGGCCTAACTACACATCACTCAGCAAATTGACCACAGCTCACCGACAAGCCCGGCAATAATTTGCCACGAAACACTTAAATTGGATGTATGCCTAATGGCAGGCTGTTGCGTTTTCTGATAAAGGCAGAATGACTTAGATGACCATGATGGATGCTGCAGGGTCTACAGAAGGTCATCAGGGCAATTTTAACAATGCTACATAAGCGAAGAAGTAGGTTTTGGAGGCGAATTGAGGTGGCATAATGTTGGACACTAAAACTGACATTGTATTCATCACTGGGCCATTACTGGCCTGATATCGAGAGGATCGACGGGTTTGTGATACATCAAAAAAGTGCTCGAAGAATATGTGAAGCCACTTGTGTGGCTTATGGTAGATTTTTTTTCCTAAATGCAGAACAACACCACATCGCACGTCGCTAGAACAGTTTGCGACTACATGTAAGACGTTGGAATCATTGCGATAGAGAGGCCAGCTCGTAATTCTGGTCTTAATCCAATTGAGCATATCTGGAATGACCTGGAAAGAAGACTTAGTGCAAAAAGCCTGGCTCTCTACGCCTCCATGAGCTTCAATTTGTCGTTGACGAGAAGTGGGACGTTACACCCTAGATTTATTGGTAAAATTATTACGGCTGATGAAAAATCGAGTAACAGCTGTAAATAAGGCTAAGGGAGGGAATACACTTTATTGACAAACAAGATGACCAAGAATTTTAAGTTTGACTCTCATTCTTTCTTAAGTGAAATTTGGCAATTTTTCCCATTTGTTGGATTTTGTGCTCCAAACCCTTTCAAGGATATTTATTTACACTGTATTTTATATTATTAGAAAGGTAATTAAATAAGCTTTCAATAAGTGTACGAAATGTTTTCAATAACTATTCACATTCTTGACAAAAACTGCCTTAACAAAAAGAGTTATGATGTGCGATTTTTTTGCTCTCGAGTGTATATACCTCATCGTAAAATTGTAAAAACTGTTTGATTATGATCTATCTCGCGAGATTGTTAACTGTCGAAAAATTTTAACCGTAACATACTGTTCAATTAATAGCATTATTTTTTGGTACTTAGATCTATCGAAGTGAAACTGGTAAATCCCAACCTGTCGCGCGTTAAAATTTTAACTGTCCGAAGGCTGTCTCTGATTGGTCAGTCCTACAGTAGTCTGTTCTGTGTCCATAGAGTAGGTAATAAGACACATATGTCAGCCAAATAAAATAAATGCATTTAAGGAATTGTGACATCAAGTATTTATTTACTCTTACGCTATTGGATAACCAAAAAATCAGATTTTGAAAAAAATCTCCACATTATGTATTTTTTGTAGATTTTATTTACCTTATTTATACTATTTAAAAATATAAATAAAAATATTTATTTTTTGTTCATAGTTCACGAAGAGATACAATCACAGTATGAATATAAAATATAGCTTACTACGTCTAGTATTACCATAAAATTGCATTAATATCAAATGATTGCAACAACCCAAAAAAAAAAAATTCTCATGACCATCCTGGCTAGTAAGGAATTTACATTTTATTAGTTGTAAAATCATCCAATGACATCTCCCAGTCGTGCGCAGAGTGGGAGGGCTGTCAAACTTTTACTGAATAAAATCTACTCCTATGTCTTTGGCTTGCATTCCAGGGCGCCGGGTTTTACTTTCAGAAGCGAACCCATGGCCCCAGTAGGCTTCTACCTTGCTGGGCCCCTACGGTTTTGCTGACATCTCTTTGAAGCGCGCATAAAACACTACGCACCGTCGACGGCTCGGTTCGAACGGTTACCGGACCAAGCCCGATGACCACCTGCCATTCCTACTCGCTTCGGACCATGGCTTGTACAAGGGCCTGGCGTGAGAGCGTTGCTGCGTTGCTGATCGTTGCCGCCGACCGCCCTCATGCGGACACGGCAGTGCTCCACCCAAGCGGGGTGGAGCACTCTACCGTAAGCTTCACCGTACCCTATCCTATGATCCACACAATATTGAAGGGTGTTTCTTTCGTACAAATCAGTTGCAAGAAACTCCCGAAGGATGATGCATGTGACATCAAGTATTTATTTTATTATTATTTAATATGTAATCAATAATTCTGACATCATATACTTACAAAAAAAAGTATAACAAAAAAAATCATACATATTTTTTTTTAATATTATTTTTTTTTACGTTTTCATTTTTTATTATTTAATCGCGTGAGATAGATTATAATCTAACGGTATTTACAATTTTATGATGACATATATATTTAAAAAAAGTTTGTTCAAAAGACAGATGTAAAGTCTTTACTAGCCAGAATGGTCATGATCAGTTTTAATTTTTTTTGGAAGTGTTGCACCTAGTGTTGGGTAAATAGCCGGATGCTTTGAGTTATTATCGATAATAATCCATAAGTAGCCATTAATAGCCTTGCAATGGACGATAACCCTGCTATTAATGTATTGTTAAAAAAATAAATGCTTTTTTTTTGTTAAGTGTAAAATCTGTGGGTGTGATCATAAATTGGGTACGTGTACGCAGTGTGATTCCAATGTATTGTAATTCTTTTTATTTATTTTCACTTTTTGTATGTGAAAAAGTGTTAATAATAAAACAAATACCTACACATTTTTTTGGGAAATTCAGTTTTGTTAATTTAGAGATCCAATACTACAAAAACCATAATTACTATTGACACATCGCTTTGTGATTAAACCATTGAAACAAAACATTGAAAAAAAAAAAATTGAGAGGTGTCAAGGGACACCCGGATGGAACGAAGTTCATATATATATAAGATATATTATTGAGGATTTTCGAAATAAACCACAAATTGTTTCTCTGAAAACAAAGATTTGTTTTATTCAACACGCTTTTACAGTATAACAATTATCGTTTAACTAAAATTACACTTTTATCTCACCTGAAAACAAAGAAACGACATTTAAAGTTCACTAATATCGCCTCCTCAATTATATCCCTTTATTTATCTCTTTACAAGTTTTTATAACAATAAAATGCACAAAATAATCTAAACATCATCTGCCATTGAATCATACGTCACCCCGTATTCACAACTTAAAAATTAAATTAATGAAATGTCATTTCCAAGGAGGTTATTTCATTACATATATATATCAAAGACAGACAGAGAAACATGCGCACGCCGCACGGTTCACAATAGCTTACTACTTATAGCAAAAAGTGTCGTTACAACTTTTCGTGAGAATTTTTTCCGTCTAGACCCCTTTCACAACGCGCGATAAAGAACTTCGAGAAAAAATTGAGAGAATTACATTTTGACAGCACTATCGGCTTCAGCAACCTCGAAAACCACTGAAAAGACACCCATATCGAAAAAGTTGATAATTTATTGCAGCCGCCATCTTGGATTTACATTTTGACAGTAAAATCGGTTTCAACACCCTCGCAAACCATGAAAACGACGTCCATGATGAAAAAGTTGATAATTTCTTGCAGCCGCCATCTTGGATTTACATTTTGACAGTACTATCGGTTTCAACACCCTCGAAAACCATGAAAACGACACCCATGACGGAAAATTTGATAATTTCTTGCAGCCGCCATCTTGGATTTATATTTTGACAGTGCTATCGGTTTCAACACCCTCGAAAACCATGAAAACGACACCCATATCGAAAAAGTTGATAATTTATTGCAGCCGCCATCTTGAATTTCCATTATTAGATAAAGATTTAGTTTCCAAGCCAAAAACATTAAAAAAAAAAGAAAAGTGCAAAAAGTGTCGTTACCACTTTTCGTGAGAATTTTTTCCGTCTAGCCCCCTTTCACAACGCGCGATAAGGAACTTCGTTCCAAAACGCTTTGTTCAGGTAGTTTTAACGAAAAAACTGAAAAAAGTTCCAAAATGTCGCAGTTTTTCGAGCACCATGGGGGTGTAGCACATGGTGTTCAGGGTTGCAAAGATGGTCGTTAAATCTTTTTTTTTCTCTTGTCCCTCTTATTTTTTAACAACAATTTTTTATTTTTAACGTTTTTTTTTGAGATTTTGACAATACAGTCCAATGGTTTATATTAAAATTCATTGACTGGCCCCGGATTCCGAGGTTTTACTAATTTAACGCCTTACGGCACTCCACTAGAAGCCCTGTTAGAAACCCATAGTTTTGTGTAATAGTTATAGGAAATTTTAACATGTATATTGTCCACAGTGGCAATGCTTTGCTTGTCGGCGTCGGTGGATCCGGAAAACAAAGCTTAACAAAACTAGCATCATTTATAGCTAACTTTTCTTTCTATCAAATAACTTTGACAAGGTACGAACAGTGATTAATTTCTTTTAAAAGTAAAATATGTTTGATAAGCTATTAAAAAGGGGTCTTCTAAAATATTTACAGATCGTACAACGTGGGCAACTTTATGGATGACATAAAAGTGTTGTATCGCGTGGCTGGCCTACAGGGGCGCGGCATATCCTTTATATTTACTGACAACGATATCAAAGATGAACAGTTTTTGGAGTTTCTCAATAATATTCTCAGTTCAGGAGAAATTGCCAATCTTTTCCCTAAGGAAGAAATGGGTTTGTTCAATTACTTATTGTTTTCTCTCTAAACTCTGTGCGATTTGGGAGAAGGTATGATTCCTGATCCGCTGGTCTACATGTGCGCGGTATCAGCTAGACCCACTCCGCCACGTTGCGAATAACGCGACTGCCTCCTAAGTCTCATCAGCTTTGTTCTTTCCTACATAATATATGAAGTAAATACTGCTGTCGAAATTTAGATTACGACGCGATTCTTCTCAATCAAGACACTGCTCTAGAGTGTGATAGCCTAAGTCAGACTTACTGATAGCTCTAGAGCAAACAGCCGGTGGTTTGTTGTTCATCACTTGTAATTTTGACATATTACCTGTGTTTAATTTGAATAATGAATTCAAGAGGCGTAAAAACTTACGTAACAAAATAAGTAGGCACGTATTCTTTAAGGTTTACTACATTTACTTAAGTTCTGTTCTATTAGCCATTTTTACAAGGTTTTTTCTATTTTTTACTACGTTTCAAAAAATATTCAGGTAACTGGTACTTTCCTGATATGTCATCATTCTATTTTTTTTGACTCTTGCAGATGAGATTCTGAATATGTTGACACCAATTATGAAAAAATATGCACCCAAAAGGATTCCGGTTCCAGATGTGTTGTATGAATACTTCATCATACGATCCAGAGCCAACTTACACGTCGTTTTGTGTTTTTCACCTGTAAGTCAACTAATTTTCTTTTTATCGTAGCTAATACCCGCCAAACACGCTAGGGAAACAGACAAACAGGTAAACCTGTCAGGTATATACCTGTCAGGTTTGCCTGTACAGGTGAGTTGTACAGGTAAACCGTAGCGTGTATGTTGCACAAATGTGCAACTTGTTTTATTTAGAATTTGTACGGAAAGTAAATAATTATAGGATTTGAGGGCAGTGCTGTAGATAAATATCGTTTTTGTTATCTTTACAACATGGTTACGTCCTTATAATACGACTGTTACATCTTGATATTTTGAAATTGTTAGCCTAGTTTTTTCCAGCGGCTCTTTTTTTCTTTTTCTCTCTAATTATCCTACTAGATGAACTTGCTCACGTGATGAAACTGCGAAATTGTCGCTTATAAGCTATATTATGGCAATGTTAATCATTAAGTTCATCAGTCTAGTAGCTTTTGCGCGACACATCCATACATACGAGTACATCCATCAATCCTTTTTTTTTTGGTGGGGAAAATCATCCAATGACAACCCCCACTTTTGGGCGGAGCGGAAGATAGTGTCAGACTTTTACTGATTAAAAAACCCACCCCATTCTTTCAAGCCGTCATACCGGGGCTCGAGTTCCCTTTCGGATAACCCTGGCCCCAGTAGGCTTCGACCCGGCTGGGCCCCTGCTGTTGCGGACAACTCCTTGAGGCGCGCGGGAACAGTGCGCACCGTCAACGACTTGGGCTTGGTCTGGACAGTTACCAGACACTCGAAAAGCGAGCTACCCATTGCTCACTGTCCGCAAGCCCGCGCCTACGGTGGCTGAAAATCGGGATCGGAATCTCGGCGGCGGCAAGAGCGCCGTTGCCTGATGCGGTCGGCCTCCTCCTTTGCGAGCATTACTGCTTCGCAGAAGTCGGCGACCGTCTGCCACTCCCCCTCGCTCCGGATCATGGCCTCAACCAAGGAGTGACGCGAGAGGTCTCCACCGCCGATCGCCCCCACGAGGGCACGGCGATGCTCCGCCCGAGCAGGGCTCACCTCGACTGTGTGCTCCACCGTGTCCTCCGGGCGTTCCACACAGTGGCGACACCTGGGCGTCACTTCCGCTTTAATCCGGAACAGGAGCCTCCCGAACGAACCATGTCCGGTGAGGACCTGCGTCATGCGGAAGGCACCTACGTCATGCGGAAGGCACCTACGTCATGCGGAAGGTAAGGATTCCGTGAGCTCTTTCCAGCCACGCTTGAAAGAGAGGACTTACCGCCATAATTGTGGCGTGCCCAGCACTGGGTTGCGATAGCCGCTGACGCCATTTCACCATGAGATCCCGCCAGAGCTCTGTCCGCCATGCCCTGACGTGTCGCGGCAGAGGACTTTCACCCCAGCGTTGCATTTCCACGTGCATATCGTGCATGTGTGCAAGGACTGTTGCCTTCAGATCCCACGGTGGTGGGCCAGCTAAAAGGCTCGCCGCTTTGCGGGAAATCGTGCGGTATCCCCGCACCATCCGAATTGTCATGACCCTGTGGCAGGCGTTAAGAATGGCCGCCGGTCGCTTTTGCAGCGACGGCACCCACACCAGCGCCCCGTAGAGGGCCATGGACTGAACGATCCCCGCGTAGAGCCTCCGGCAGGAGGCGTCTGGACCCCCAAGGTTGAGCAGGAGCCGCTTGCGAGCGGCCCCAGTCCGGTTCAGTTTGGGAGCCAGACGTCGGAAATGCTCCTCGAAATCCCACCGGCTGTCGAAGACGAGTCCCAGGTATCTCATCGACGACCCGACGCCGATGCGAACTCCTCCTAGCTCCAAGCTGCCCGAACAAAAAGGTTTTCACCCACCAAGGACAGCGCGCTCTGTACACGTTGCTAGCGACCCCTTGCGGGACGCGCGTGAAATAGTTAGGTACTGCACTGCGATTGCACAAGAGTAGCGATTGGACAGGAGCAGTTATTGGACAATAGTGTTAGCGTAACGCACACGAGCCAAGTGTAAAGTGATTTTATTGGTTAATTAGTTTTAGCGGGACATTCTGTACAGTTCTATTGGTTAAGAGTTTTGTAAATATTAAGTTAGCGTTCCTTATTGGTTAAATTTCATAGTCTGGAACCTTGTACATTAGTATAAAAGGAGGTGCATGGTGAAAATATATGCATTCAGTTTTGGAGTCAAGATCATCTTTACCTTCTACTACTATTCCCAAAGTAGTGACCATCCGACGTGATTCTGCCCAGCTACGGACCTGGTTTATGCCTGCCGGCTGGAGTAAATATCACACATGCCTCCCAACCAGTTACGGACCCGGCCCTAGGCCTGTCGGCTGTTTTGACGACATAATCTCCACGTGCTCGCTATCGTCATAACGGTACACTGTGAGTGCACATTTCAGTTGGCCTCGCACAAGCGGGTCTCACCAACTGAAATTTCAAGAGGCAAAAACATACACGGGTATCGTACCACGCAGTAAAATCGAATTCAAGATGTCCCTGCCCCCAAACGTTTGCCATACGAAACAATCAAGCCCGTCAACATCACACACCGTGACGAACGTTGAAGCTGAAGCATATCATTGGCGCGACCGACCGCGACTGTAGTTTATTAGTTTCGAAGCCGCAACCAATGACCTCAAAAAAAGCCAAGCTCAGTTCGCCCAGATGGTCATAGATGGCGAAACCTGGCTACAATTTGATTACATTGACTGGGATCGGTCTATCATCACTGACTGGAATATTGTAACTATGTAATAGCAAACTGGTTACCATAGTTAAAGATAGAGGTAGGAAAGGGACACACTACCTCTTTCTCGTTGTCTTGCTCGGTACGTTTTTCTCTTTTGCTAATCAATTAAAAATATGAACATTAAGTTCATATTTTTCTGAACACTAAGTTTATATTTTTCTATTGGATTTTCTACGCGAGGAGGGTTAAAATGAGTTAAAATGAAATTCATATACTTAGGTCTGCGGCCTCTTTAAGTTGTGAAAAAATGAAACTTCTGAGTTAACGAAAAAAAAAGATGCTGTTTATGTCGCAAAAAACGTATGTATATTTCGATACTCAAGGGAATCAAAGATCATTCATCAGATTCATAGGGTAAATTCCCTACCTAGAAACATAAAATTTGGCATGAATTAAAATCCCATGGTATTGTCTGTGCGATAAAAGAACCGTCGCGGTATAAAGTGAAAACAACATTAAAGATTTTAAGTAGCAACCCAACCCAGCCATCCGTCAAATGCCAAACGTCATAAAATGTTGACACCGGTTTGTTTATTATGTTATTTTGTTGTGATTTTTAATTGAAATCTTCAGAAATCTGATAAAAAAATTTACCGAGCTGCAAAGGAAATAATATTTAATATATTACAGTTTTGCCAAAGATAAAAAATGGCAAATCCTATTAGCATAATAATATTTAGGTATACAATTAATAGAAATAACGAAAACAAATTTAGTGACAGAACCGAATCGGCGCAAAACCGACTCCATGTAGTCTTGTTTGTCCTACCCCTAGAGTGTAATTTAAAATCGCGTAGGCGCGTAAGGGTGAGGTCGCCCGCGGGCTGAGAAGCAGGCGGCTGCGAGCGAGCCGCCGCGGCTGGGGCTGGCCGGCTTCACCGGAACGAAAGCCGTCTGCGACGATAAGTACGCGTGGGGCCGCCGGAGGCCCGCAGCGCCGGAGCCGTGATAGAAAACATGCCTGCTGCATGTTGCAGGCTCGCATAAATGCTCCATACTTGCTTGCATGCTGCATGCTTGTTTGCATGCTGCATACTTGCTTCCATGCCTGGTGTATGCTTGTTTACATGTTGTATGTTTGCTGCATGCATGGTATATGGTTGTTTGCATGTTTCTTACAGTGAAAAAAACCTACAAAATTGTTCAAAACAAATATGTTATAATAATAATAATAATTTGTTTATTTTCTAAATTTTCAAATATTAATTATGATGTAATCAAAAAAAAATCAATGTTTTTTTTTTATTGTTGATAGGTTCGCGCTTGACCGCTATCTCACCTGATGAAAAGCGACAATGCGGTCGACGATGGAACGCGCTTACCTAAAAGAAACCTATTCACTCTCGACTTAAAGATTCCCGGGTTGTAGCTATCAGGAAACACAGACTCCGGCAAGGAATTCCACTCCCTAGCCGCACGCACAATGAATGTGTTCCCAAAACGTTTTGTGCGTGTTGGTGGGATATCCACCATATACCGGTGGCGCATAGCCGTACGTCTGGTAGTCCGATGATGAAACGGGCTAGGCGGAATTAGGTTATGCAATTCCGACGCACACTCCCCGAAATGCAACCGGTAGAAAACCGACAGGCTAGCAACTCTGCGTCGATGCTTAAGAGTTTGAAGCCTCGACTCGACGAGTGTATCATCGCCAATTATCCTTCTGGCTCGCCTCTCAATTGCCTGAAGTGCATCAAGCTGGTATCGGGCAGATCCGTCCCAAAGATGAGAGCAATACTCCATACACGATCGAACTTGCGCTTGATAAAGTTTGAGCAGCTGTTCCGGCGTGAAGTACTGTCTGACCTTTGCGAGAACTCCCAGCTTTTTTGCAGCCAGTTGAGCCTTTGCTTCGATGTATGGCCCAAAGTTGAGTGTTGATGTCAGCGTAACACCAAGAAGGTCAAGATGGTCGGTTATCGGCACGGTTACACCCCGGAAAGTTGGAGCAGGACTGAATTGGCTCCTTTTAGCGGAAAATAGACACGCCTGGGTTTTTGCAGCGTTGAACCTGACCAAATTGGCATCGCCCCATTCGGAGACTGCCTCCAAGGACAAGTTCAAGCGCTCAACCATAGCCTCTCGAAGAGACTGGATCTGTGACCCACTAGCTCGCGCGCTGGATATGTAACTCTCAGCAACAGTGCTGTCGTCTGCATACCCAAAGGTACCGGGCTTAAGCAGATCGTTTATGTGCAGCAAGAATAATGTTGCCGAGAGTACTGACCCCTGAGGGACCCCGGCATTAATAGCCATTTGATCAGACGAGCAGCCATCGATAACCACTCGGATGGACCGGTTATTCAGGAAGACTGCGATCCAAGCACACAATCCAGCGGGTAAACCGAAAGAAGGAAGCTTACTAATAAGGCCTTCGTGCCAAACCCTATCGAAAGCCTTCGAAATATCGAGGGAAACGGCAAGCGCTTCCCCGTGCTTCTCGATGGCCTCACTCCAGATGTGGATGGCATACGCTAGAAGATCTCCAGTTGACCGATTTCGGCGAAAGCCGTATTGACGGTCACTGAGAATATCATTAGCTTCTAGGTATGCCAGGAGCTTAGTGTTGAGCACACGTTCCATAGTCTTACAGAGAATGGACGTTACTGAGATTGGTCGGTAGTTAGCTGGGTCAGCACGACTCCCTTTCTTGGGCACGGGCTGGACATTAGCTTGCTTCCATGCCATCGGCACTTTTCCAGCCTCAAATGAAAGCCTAAATAGGCGTGTCAGGATCGGAGACAGTTCAGGCGCACACGTTCTCAGAACAATTGCTGGTATCCCGTCCGGACCGCTAGCCTTGTTCACGTCAAGGTTACGCAGCACCCTACGGACGTCCTTCTGATGGATGCGAATATCTGACATACTCGCATCGCAACCATCAGGATGAGCAGGGGGCCGCGCGTTACCTGGGTCTAGACGCGAAGATTCCGCAAAGAGTGAAGCAAACAAATTTGCTTTCTCCTCAGCGGTATGTGCCAGCGACCCGTCGGGTTTCAGCAGTGGCGGTAGTGAGGGGCGGCAGAAGTTCGATTCAACCGACTTAGCCAGGGACCAAAACGCCTTACTACCCGCAGGGTATGAAGCTAGTTTGTTCCCGATGCGGCTAATGTGGTCGAACCGAGACCTCCGCATCACCTTCTTGCAAGACTTGGCAGCTCTGTTGAAGGCTCTCTTCTTCTGGCTTACGTCATTCGTCTTGCGCATACGAGCGTCGGCCCATGCCTGATATGCTGCGTGCTTGAGCGCGTTAGCGCGGCCACACTCCGCACCAAACCAAGGGTGAGCCCGGCCAAACATGGTTACGTCGGAGAATGGAATATAGTACTCCATCCCCCGCCGCAAAACATCCGTCACAGCATCTGCGCACGACGATGGATCTCCCGAAGAAAAGCAAGTAGGCTGCCAAGGGTAACATGCGAAGAAAGATCGCATGCCATCCCAATCTGCTGACCTATATCGCCAAACCCGCCTGGTGCCTCTAGGGCTGGGATCGGGCGGAGAGTAGACTGATACAGATTTCACCAGACAGTGGTCGGAACTACCTAATGGTGATGATATTGCCACTGAATAGCGGTCTGGATCTGTTGTCAGCAGAAGGTCTAAGCAATTGGCCGTGTGCGAATCAACGTCCGGCACCCTTGTTGCTCCCTGGACCAGCTGGGTGAGATTTAACGCTAGCGCAAGCTTTCGCGTCTCTCGACCAGCATGGTCTATGCACTGGTATGGGAAGAGCCACTCCTGATGGTGTGCATTAAAATCCCCCAGTAACACCAATTGTGCAGAAGGGTACCTCTGCTGAGCCGCATCCGCCGCCTCACTAAGGTACTGTATGAGCCCGGTCGTCTCCTGATCGCCACTGTGCGAACGGTAGACACAAGCATAGATAATTTTATCCATGCCTGTGTCCACCAGAGCCCAAAGCGTTGAGAACCTGGAATCTTCAAGGTTGCGGAGACGCCGATAGCAGATGTCGTCCCGGGCGAACAAACACACTCCAGCGTGCGGTTTAAAATTGTGCTCCAGGGTAAACCCTGGGTAAGACAGGTACGACACATCTGACGGTTTTCGTATCTGCGTCTCCGAAAGAAAAAAGAGAGATGGTTTTTCAGTCTCCAGGTGATGATGGACTGATGCGAGATTGGAGTGCAGCCCTCTAATATTGCAGAGGTGCACTTTAAGTGAGAGGGAGTGCAGCCGCTGTTTGACATATCTCTTTTTATTCCTTGTCATATTGAGAGTGAGGTAGGAGAAAAGAAGGAAGTAAAATGGAGTCCCATGCAGCTAACCTTCAGTCATGTACTGGCAGGACAGCATCATTGGGGTACTAGTCTGGAGACTGCGGGGACGCCCGAGCCCCCCCGGAAATGACCATCGGGCCCTCTCATCTGGTCGCCAACCAGCACGATGGTGCATTCCGGGATTTTTCGCTAGTTGGCGGGGCAGCCTTTCATGTGTGGCTGGCACATTACTTGGGCCCCCAACTAACTGCGGTCGGCCAGCGGTGCACCGTGCCTCGGATCCCGCTACCCTCCACGATTAGTCTCCCGATACGTCAATACCAGCACGAGTCTGGCTGGTCTGCAAGCATTGGAACTGCCACTTTGACCCAACTCCTCTGAATCGGCTACACCGGGCATCGTACCGAAACACGGCTAGGCCGCTTGACGTTACGTCTTTGCCCAGTGGGTGGTCATAACCGTGGCCGTCGGTCGAAACCTACCACCAGTTAGTGTCACCTGATTAGCACCACCCGGGGACCACGTGTAGGGCCTAGCAATGGGTATCCTCCTACGGACGCGGGTAACTCAGCCCCCAAAAAACAACAATGTGGTCTAAACCCCTGAACTAGGACAACCTATGTAACAGGGGTTGAGGTATCCCCGATTACAGTGATCCGATAAGTGTAAACTGTGCTTCAAAAACAATAATTTACAGAAGAGAAAAAAAAAATCATTACAAAAGCAATATTAAAGAAAAATTACGGAAAAAATAATTGGGAAAAAATAATAATAATAATAATAATACGGACGCTTTTTCCGGGCCCTTCATGGGCCCGATGTAGATTAACTAGCGTCCGTAGCCTGGCTGCGCGTCGGTGACCTCTTTGGGGAAACCGAAGGTTTTGTCTGTGCAAATAAGGACGAAGTTATCATGACGAATAACTATCGGAGATTTATTGTGAAGGACGACACGGTTGACATCTGTCGGGCATGTCACCGACCGGGTGAATCAATCCGCCACATTATCTCTGGTTGTTCTCGTCTAGCTAACGGGGAATACTTGCATAGACACAACCTTGTAGCCAGGATTATCCATCAGCAACTTGCTCTGAAGTACTCTCTTGTGGAATCGGAGGTGCCATATTACAGGTATGTGCCCGACCCAGTTCTCGATAGTGGCGATATCACGTTGTACTGGGATCGGTCCATTATCACTGACAGGACTATTGTGGCCAATAAGCCTGATATAGTGGTGGTGGACCGAAGCGAGAGGCGTGCAATGATGGTTGACATATCCGTTCCACATGACGAGAACCTCGTGAAAGCCGAGAAAGATAAACAAATCAAGTATATTGACTTGGCTCGCGAGGTTGTCGACATGTGGGAAGTGGACTCAGCGATCATTGTACCGATAGTTGTGTCAGCCAATGGCTTAATAGCCAAGAGCCTCGACCAACACCTTAGGAGGCTCTCGTTAGGCGGCTGGATCAAGGGCTTGATTCAGAAAGCAGTTCTTCTGGACACGGCTCGTATCGTTAGGAGGTTCCTTTCTTTGGAGCCCTAACCACCGGTAGCTTGGACCCTGTTCCCGATACCGGTGGGATACTGTTTTTTATATTTTTAAATGTTTTTTTTTTATTGTTTTTTAAGAAATATTTAAAAATATATATGTAACATGTAAAAAAATTAATAAAGGAGATAATAATAATAATGACAGAGCTACACGACCAGCTAAACCAGCTTGGCAGTGCAGGATCGAGCGACGTATCGGTGAGGCTAGAGCACTCATCGGCAAACTTATCTGTTTCAGGGAGGGCAACACTCGCCCTAGAGTGATGCGCTTTGTGAGGCGGGCGTTCTCGGGGACAGATATTAGTCCTCGAGATTATCTACCCCGTATCATAGAGCGTATTGACTTCCTGAAGCAGAAAGTCTATGCATGGGCAAACCGTATTCGACGGTACAAGCGACGAGTGGAGCGGTACACCCAAAATCACACGTTCCAAAGCAACGAAAGGTGGGTTTACAGGGCTTGAGAGCGACCGGACCAAAGTGTGATTGATACGCGCCTGACGGATGATGATGCCATGTATTCATTTTGGCGCAGCATCTGGTCGGTGCCTGTCAATCACACTGAGGGTTGATTGGACGCGGGAGATCGAGCGAGTGTGCGAACTTATACCAGATATGGGGGCAATTAACATCAGCCTCCAAGATGTAGCTCGTGCAGTCCGTCCATTGCCAAACTGGAAATCTCCAGGGCCGGAGGGGCTGCACAACTTTTGGCTTAAATGGTTTCAAAGTCCGCACGCTCGCTTGGCATTCCAATTCCAATCTGCCTTAGAGTCAGGGTCGCTGCCCCAGTTCCTGACGACAGGAATAACCCACTTGCTCCATAAATCGGGTAGTACTGCGGAACCCAAAAATTATAGACCGATCACGTGTTTGCCGACGGTCTATAAAGTTCTTACATCCATCCTGAGAGCTAAAATTAATAATCATATTGAGACAAATTCCATCATGTCTGGATGTAGGAACGGGTCCCGTGGTACTAAGGAGCTGCTCCTCATTGATGTTGCCATTAGCCAACAGGTTCGTCGTTCTCGAAGAGATCTGTCGACATGTTGGATAGATTATAAGAAGGCCTATGACTCAGTGCCGCATACATGGCTCATGAGGGTGCTGGAGCTGTATAAAGTTGATGCAACTCTTCGCGCCTTCCTGATGTCATGTATGGGGCAGTGGAGGACGGTCCTTCACTATCCAGGGTGTCGACGGGTTTCGGAGAACAGCGAACCGTTAAGGATCGAGCGTGGCATATTCCAGGGTGACAGTCTGAGTCCACTGTGGTTTTGCCTAGCCTTGAACCCTCTCAGCACACTGCTGGAGGGTTCGGGTTTAGGCTACCGGTTGAGAAGAAAGGGTCAGGTCATATCTCACCTTCTTTACATGGATGATATGAAACTTTTTGCTTCCAACAACTTGCAACTGATGGAGCTACTGAAGGTAACTGAAACCTTCAGTAGTGCCATCAGGATGGAATTTGGTTTGGAAAAATGTGCAGTCATGCATGTAAAGCGAGGGGAGATTATGGAATCCGTGGGAACCCAACTCTCGGATTCCATACACCTTAGATCCCACTGCTCAACCGAAACATAGAAGTATTTGGGTATGTCGGAAGCGTTGGGCATCAATGCTGCTGACGTGAAACAATCGTTGAGTGAGCGCTTCTTTGGCCGCCTGAATAAAGTACTAAACAGTCTTTTTTCAGGCGGGAACAAGGTGCGCGCCTTCAACGGTTGGGTCATGCCGGTTTTGATGTACTCTTTCGGCATACTCAAATGGACTCAGACGGAACTCGACGCCCTGGACAGGAGGGTCCGCACTCTGCTTACCGCAAACCGGATGCATCACCCACGATCATCGGTGATGAGGCTGTATATCCCGCGGAAGTGTGGGGGTCGTGGCTTCTTAAATGTCAAGACCCTGCACAACCGTGAGGTATGCAGTCTCAGGGATTACTTTCTGGAAACTGACGTGGGGATGCACCGAGATGTAGTGGCGGTGGACAAAGGCCTCACCCCGCTCTCCTTGGCCAACGAGAACTGGCGCAAACCTATAGTAATGGATACTAATGAATGCAAGGAAGTATGGAAGGGCAAGGAGCTTCACGGGCGCTTTTACCGGGCCTTACATGGGCCCGATGTAGATCTTTTAGCGTCCGTATCCTGGCTGCGCTTTGGTGATCTCTTTGGGGAAACCGAAGGTTTTGTCTTTGCAATTATGGATGAAGTTATGATGACGAACAACTACCGGAAATATATTGTGAAGGACGGCACGGTTGACATCTGTCGGGCATGCCACCGGCCCGGAGAATTAATCCGACACATTATTTCTGGGTGTTCTCATTTAGCTAACGGAGATTATTTGCACAGACACAACCTTGTAGCCAGGATTATCCATCAGCAACTTGCTCTTAAATACAATCTTGTTGAATCAGAAGTACCGTACTATAGGTATGTGCCCGACCCAGTTCTCGAGAATGGCAGCGTCACATTGTATTGGGATCGATCTATCATCACTGACAGGACTATTGTTGCCAATAAACCTGACATAGTGGTGATAGATCGGCTAGAGCGTCGCACAATGATTGTTGATATAGCGGTCCCTCATGACGAGAACCTCGTGAAAGCTGAGAAGGATAAACAAACTAAATATCTTGACTTGGCTCGCGAGGTTGTCGACATGTGGGAAGTGGATAGAGCAATCATTGTGCCGATAGTCGTGACGGCCAATGGCTTAATAGCCAAGAGCCTCGATCAACATCTGCGGAGGCTCTAGTTAGGCAGTTGGATCAAGGGCTTGATCCAGAAGGCAGTACTCCTTGACACGGCGCGTATTGTCCGGAGGTTCCTCTCTCAGGAGCCCTGACCACCGGTAGCTTGGACCCTGTTCCCGATGCCGGTGGGCTTCTACTTTTTTGTATTTTTAAATGTTTTTTTTAATATCCTTTTTTATAAGAAATATTTAAAAATATAATTAATATGTATAAATATAAATAAATGAAATAATAATGGAAAATAGTAATAATAATAACAAAAATACGGTAATCACCAAATGTCAATACAAATGTTTAAATTATATCTTTTAAGGAATAGCGGTAGTGTGTGTGTGTGTGTATGTGTGTGTATGTGTGTTTAGTGAGTTATGTATTAACGGCTTCAGGAGATACGGTTTAAATTAATGCTTTAGAATGTTATGCTTAATCATTATTATGATTAGAGAAATTATGCTTAAAAAAATATGCGTAAGCTGTTATGCATAAATAATATTATGCGAAAATACAATTTAAAAAAAAGTATGCCAAGTTATATTAGGTCTTAAAATTTTATGCAAATAGATAGGGAACCTAAATGTAGTTGTCGCAAATCCAAAAAGTTGTGTACTTCAAAATGCCATCACAGTGGCAGTTGTTCTAATAAATAAATCTGTTACTTGCTACATATTGTATAATTATTATTTTCAATTTTATGTTCTATTCTACTTATATTTTCATTTGACTTTTATTAAGAGAAGATGCTAATTATGCCAAATAATGAGTCTAATATAGTTTATTTTATGTTTTATAATAATAAGTAATTTCTATAAAACAAAGACATGTTGAAATTTTTGTTTTAAATTTAATTATGTTTTATGTTTTAAATTCAAAAACTAGTAGAGTTTTAAGGTACAAGTCCTTGATTATTAATCCAAATAATGAGTCTTAATATTTTAATGGTTTAATATTTAGTTTATTTTAAGTTAAATGAAAATAACAATAAAAAATGGTAATTAAAAATGTTTGTATTACTCTGCCCAAAAAGTGATGGGCAATATGTATAATGCCCGGCCAATTTGATTATTTGAATAGTTATTATCAAATCGCACTCTCATATTGGGCATTTTTCATAATGACCGGGTATTTTGTATAATGCCCAATTTGTCATTTGGTCCATAACATATATATAGATGAAATCTTATTTCCCTTGTGGCTCCGTGAAACTTTTTATCACATTTCTTAAGATTTCTATTAAAAATCACAATAAAATAACATGATAAACAAAGCTGTGTCAACGCGAAATAACGTTTGGCATTTGAAGAACATAAAAACTTTAATGTTGTTTTCACTTTACGCCACGACAATTCTCTTATCGCACAGTCTCTAGTAAGTACTAGCTACACAGCCTTTTGTACCTTACGCCAGCATTACTTTTCATTAAGATGAATTAATAACCTCAAACACAAGTTAGCTGCTGTAAACCGTCTACCACGATGTTTTATGTGCTTGCAAAAATTTTATACAAAAATGTTATACGACTGTTTCTAGACGATACGTACCACAAGCTTGACGTCAGCAACACTTCAACTTGTTTTAGCTACAGTTCTGTAGGTAATGTTCTTACGTTAATTTAAAAATATTCCATTTAGGTGGGGGAAAAATTCAGAAGCCGAGCGCTGAAGTTCCCTGGCCTCATATCTGGATCTACTATGGACTGGTTTCAGAAGTGGCCCAAGGAAGCGCTCGTTGAAGTGGCGCACCACTTTTTATGGGAGTTTCAAGTTAGTAAAATTTACCGATGTGCGTTTCTTAATTTTATCTATTACTCAAAAAATCGATTGGTATCAAAAGAATTACAAGCAACTTGTATCCTGTAATCCGACAATATCCAATATAATATTGCCTTCCACATAGGTTGTGTGTGCAGAGGACACCAAGCAGCAGTTGATTGAGATTATGGGCATAGTGCAAGATAACGTAGCAGATACCTGCGTGGCATACTACGAACGATACCGAAGACAGACTCATGTCACTCCCAAGTCTTACTTATCTTTCCTCGAAGGGTATAAAGTGCTCTATAAAGAAAAACATGTAAATATTGCAGAAATGGCAAAAAGGTACCTACTGATTTTATCATCGAAAAGTAAATCTAAAGTTAGAAACATGACCAGTCAGAATTAGGTGGATTTCGAGGCAATCATTTGAGAATTTCAATAAAGTGTAATAATGTCCAATATTATAATCCTTAATTTAGTAATAAGTCGTTCTTTTTTTTTTTGGCTTTTATACTTTCTGTTATATTTGCAACCATTTTTAAATAAAAAAAATAAAACAAACAAAAACATAGTAGGTACCTAATCATATTTGTAAATAACTAATTAACAATCAAGCTATTCGTTAATATCGTCGCCTGATTAATAAAACTGCTTATTGTTTTATTACTTATTATTACTAATAATAATTTGAGATACATCTCGTTTCTGCCGGAGCTGGGTTTTTTTGAGCATTCACTTTTATTCGTACTTGGAATTCGTCAATCCGAAAGTATGACAGTTCAAAGTGCACCGTGTCAAAAAACGGCAATATAAAGATCAGATATTATGAATCATGTCGGGGGACACATTTTATTGTTAAAAGACAACTAAATTGAAACTCCGTATTCTTAAATTAATAGACTTAAAACATTTATAAGATTAAAAATTATTAATAGACTAAAAACTATTTTAATTTAAAACCATTATTTTTTAGAATGACTACTGGTCTGGGCAAATTGGTTGAAGCTGCAGCTAGTGTTGACGAGTTAAAAAAAGAGTTAGAAATAAAAGACATGGAAATTAAGGAAGCCACCGCTAAGGCGGAAGAGGTTTGTATCATATCTTTTGAGTAAGAAAAAGAAGGTTAAGTGGCATACCTGCTAGGCAAGTATTATAATAAGTGAGTTACAGGTGTTGGCGGCCGTGGCAGACTCACAGGCAGCAGCCGAGGTCGTAAAAGGCGAGGTGCTGCAGGTGAAGGACCGCGCCGTGAAGCTCGTGAGCGTGATCGCCGCTGAGACCGCCGTGGCGGAGGAGAAGCTTGCTCTCGCCAAGCCTGCACTAGATGCTGCCGAGGCTGCTCTATTGGTACTTCATCGGGCGTTCAAGTAATACTAACTTTAATCTGCCACTTGGCAGACGGTAACGCTCTATTCTGTTGCAGACTATCAATGCTGCTGACATCGCCACCGTCCGTAAGCTCGGCAAGCCACCTCATCTCATCACGCTTATTATGGATGCCGTTATTCTACTTTTTAGGAAGCGTATAGATCCTATCAAACCTGATCCAGAAAAGAATTTTTTGACCGCTTCTTGGGCTGAATCTTTAAAGGTATGGTGTTTTAGCATTATAGACATGTAAAAATGTGTAGGATCGATTGACATGTGGTACAAATCCCTAGAAAAATATACAGTTCGCTAAAACTTGTCTATACCTTTTACACAACATCTAATGTTTTTGTTTTTAGATTATGGCGGATGCGAGATTCTTGAGTAACTTGAAGAACTATCCAAAAGATGAAATAAATGCTGAAATGGTTGATTTACTACAACCTTATTTCCAATTTCCGTATGTATTATTATTATGTGTGTGGAAAACTAACCTTTACTATTTTATTTTAAGAATTGGTGAATTTCTAACTTTTATTTTAAATCTTGATATACATAATTCTTCTGTTGCCTTTATTTAAAATTATTTTTACAAAAAACAAAATCTTTCAACATGTTCAGAATTCCTTATTTACCAAAGAATCATGCCCATCCGCCGTACCATATTGCGCCACAAGTATATTAATACCAAAAATAATGTCTTATTTATGTGTACAATGTACTGAATTTTGAAGACTTTTTTTAACCTGGCTAAAAATTATCATAAAAATGATGAACTGATTAACAATTCCTACTTCCCAAAAATTTTTTTCGGAAGTAGAAACGTCATTTCAAAAATCTTTACGTTCCGATTACAGTTGTCAGTTATTTTCGTAATCAGACCAAAGAGTATGTAAGTCGAACGCTTTTATTCCGGCGATGATAATAATAACATGGTTCGCTTAATTGATTTTATCTGCTATGTAGGTGAATAAGATTATATAATACAAAATAATAAAGCTACTAAAAATGAATTCTGTTAAATTATTTTATTTTATCTCACCATTTCATAAAGTAAACATTGCGTATATCAGAAACTTGACACTGTCATAACCGAATTGGTTATGACATTTTGGTATTTTGTCATATTGAAGTTTATATCGTTTGATGTTTTTGTACTACATTTGAGTGGTTCTGGTATATAGTTTTATTGAATAATATTTAATTAAATACGTCTATAATAACTGTTGACAATTTGAGATAATGACTCATGTGTTGCATGTGGCAAGGTTTCTAAAGTGGAAAAGCGCGACGCATGTTCGGGACGCGCAGGTCGCGCATGCAGTTCCGTTTGCTTTTATACTATGTATCTGCAGGCGAAACGAAGTATCTACAACATACGGGGCGCGAGCGCGCGGGCAGACGGAAGGGCGCAATGATTGCACGCATGCCGTTCGCGAGCGGCTCGCTACCGGCGGCATTTGCCAGATGTGATCATACTCAAAGAAAACACGGATACATTGTGTGAAGAAATCGGAATCCGTGATAATGTGACGGTTGACATGATAGAATTGAAGAAAAAAATGTTGTGGGCCTACTCTAAGTAACATGGGCCGAGGCCAGGAATATGATGATAAATTGATAATCATATACTTTAAAAATAAATGACTTTCTTTATCTGACTAAAAATTACAAATTCTTTATTTGTGTTTTCTTATTAAGGACCAATGTTCACGCGAGGAAGTGAACACGCCAAAGCAGCGCGGCTGTGACCGCAGTGAAGCCGATTTGACGTCAATATTAGTTATTTGTCGCTAAAATTATTCAACTAGGTACATCAGTTGTTTCACACAAATGTATTTATGTCTAATGTAATTAGATTGATATAAATAATATGTAATTATGTTATAAAGTCTAATTCTACGCAACGAACAACGCTATTTCATTACAACGAGACCATGGACTCCTCTCACTGCTACTACACCTATAAATGGTTGCTCATAGCTTTGGCCTTACCGAGCCATAGTTTACGGTAGAGGTGTGCCTTGCTTGAGCGGAACACAGCCTTGCCCTTGTGGAAGTAATCGCCGGCAGCGACCTTTCGCGTCGGGCCCTGATTCGGGCTATGGTCCGAAGCAGGAAGGAATGGCAGGCGGTCGTCGTAATGCTAGCATTACTGCTTCGCAAAGCGCTTCGATCCTCTTTCGCTAGCGAAGGAGGAGGCCACACGCGTGAGGGAAGGAATGTCCTCACGCCCCAGCCGCTGAGATTCCGACCCCGACTACCGGCCACGATAGACGCGGGCTTGAGGACGTTGATCAATGGGTAGTTCGCCGTTCGACCGTCCGGTAACTAACCGGACCGAACCTGTCGTCAACAGCGCGTAGTGATCCACGCGCTCCTCAAAGGGCCGATGCCCGCTAGCTGGAACCGAGGGCAATTTCTGAAGAAGAAGTCCTAGAACGCAAAGGGAAATTGGCATCCTTCCCACTTTCCGCCTGTTGCATTAGGGTTCATGGTAACAGGCTTCCCGCACTATTTACATATATTGTAGCTATATGGTTAGGACTAGGTTGATAGGTGCAGCTATGGTTGTTGATAAGCTACAACCCTTACTGTACATTTAGGTAGCTGAATGTACTGCGTTTATTGATGAGAGAAAACGAACTAAAACTCGTAGTAAGTTTGTATAGGTCATGATAACTATAACATGATACTAATAAGTAAATAAAATACTAAACCATTACGACTTTTAACAGTCTTAAGGTCGTTTCCTTCAGTGTAGGCCTAAGTATAGCGTCAAGATAAATTACCCATGAGCGATATAAGCCTGAGCGTAAGCAACGCCACAATATAGGAGCGAAGGAATCCGGATTCTACTATAACGCGCACGTATAATATATTTATCAATAACAATCCTCCCCTATGCAACAATTCGGCCTAAAACGCATATCACTAATCACGAAGGCTAAAAATTGCTATAAAATATCATCAGGCGTTTACTTATATTACTACTTTTTTGAATATTTCAAAAACCTGGTCAAATATTAACAAAATATTTGACCATGTTCGGGATAGGTTAGGAATAGTGTTAAGTAGTGAAAAGTTAAATAATAACTACTCTTGAGAGTAATTTGGCTTGACGCAAGTTGGTACGGCGCCACATACAAATTTGGGCATTGTCTTTTGAGTTCTTATCAAAATCAACTTAGGCCTGAAACCCAGTTGGACATGTTCTTAAATTCCAAATTGTCAATTTAGAATTCAACCGTAAAACACTAGTTCAAACATTCATAAAGAATTTATGCATGTTGGCTTGGTAAAACCACAAAAATCTAAAGATCTTTTTAACGTTATATAGTCTGTACACGTTCGAAGCGGCGAAAATAGCTTGCGGTAACGTTGCTGGATTGATATCATGGACCATCGCCATGGCGCAATTTTATTCGGTGAACAAAGACGTGTTGCCGTTAAAGGCAAACCTGGCGGTTATGCAGGGCAAGTACCAAGCAGCCAAGAAGGAGCTGGAGGCTGCTGAGGCACTGCTCGAATCCAAGGAGGTACGCACTAGCTCTGACCACAACGGTCACATCACCTGTGCAATAGTGATAGTAATATGTGTGGTGGTAACTCCGGCAGCGCGAGTTGGCACACGTGCAGAGGCAGTTCGACGAGGCGATGTTACTGAAGCAGACGGTGTTGGACGAAGCGGCTAAATGCCAGGAGAAGATGGACGCTGCCACCGCGCTCATTAACGGGCTGAGCGGAGAGCGCGTCCGTTGGACAGAGCAATCCGCGCTCTTCAAGTCCGAGATCGAACGACTGGTCGGCGACATTCTGCTACTTACTGGGTGCGTGCGTCACAAAGAGAAACCAACATGAAGCACGCTCAATTCATGTCATTTTATTTTTAACTAACCATATATTATAATGCTTAACTTATTTTATTTTTTTTAGATTTTTGTCATACTCTGGACCTTTTAATCAAGAGTTCCGTGCATTGCTAATCAGCAACTGGCTCGCTGAATTAGTGCGAAGAAAAATTCCCGTGTCAATGAATTTAAATATTACAAATCAACTCACTGACACTGCCACGGTACGTAGTTTTGAGAACCTAATTTAATCCCATGATTTTAGTATCACGTTACCTTTGTCATGACATGTATTATGAAAATCTTCAAAAACCAACCAAAACCATTTTTTTTTAATTGGTATAAACTATTGCTTGACTGCGATCCCACCTGATGGTTTATTTTAGATATTATTCTATTTCTACCTGTGTGCGTAAGATACTAGTATTTTATATGACACCCATTTACCCGTACCCGTATTAAATAACTATACCTGCAACTATCTCCACATTATCCTGCAAACTATCAATTACATGCCAAGTATCTGGACAAACTTACAGGGTCATGGAAGATAGGTGGTACTTATACTAGCTGTCCCCTCGGGGTTTTGTAACCCACGTTTTTGATGCTGTTCACCATGTCATAAGGTTCGACAGATTGATTGTTATAATATTTGCAGATTGGTGAATGGAACTTGTGCGGGTTGCCAACAGACGAGTTGTCCATACAAAACGGTATCATCGTCACTAAAGCTTCTCGTTTTCCGTTGCTCATCGATCCTCAGACACAGGGCAAGATCTGGATCAAAAACACGGAGAAGTTAAACGACTTGATTGTTACCACCCTGAACCATAAATATTTCAGGTGAGTGATACAATAGATATCTATGCATGCCTCCTAGCTACAACTACTTTAGCCAACTCTCTATCTAAAGGGCAATCAGGTTCTGAACTTAAATGATTTGTCCTTTTTTATATTTTAGGAATCATATCGAAGACTGTGTATCTTTAGGTAGACCTATGCTAATAGAAGACGTTGCTGAAGAGTTGGACCCAGTACTTGATAATGTCCTTGAGAAAAATTACATTAAAATTGGCTCTTCGTTTAAGGTATACTCCATTAATAAACAATTATTTTATATTATTACAGAAACTTATATTTAATATTAAATATATTTAAATAAAATATTTCAGGTCAAATTAGGAGACAAAGAAATAGACGTGACATATGGTCACAGAATATATATAACGACAAAGCTGCCTAATCCTGCTTACACGCCTGAGATTTCGGCTAGAACTTCGATTATAGACTTTACTGTGACAATGCAAGGTAACATTACATATTTCAACAAATCGTTTTTAGGGTTCCGTGTCCGTCCTTCCGTCTGCCCGCGGTTTAGCTTAGAAACTATGAGTAGGTACTGGAAAGCCGTAAGTACCCTAAAAACGTAAAGTAGGGTCATTTCCACTTTTATTCTCTTGTCTTTCCCAGTGTGGCATATCGTTGAAAAGTTACTTATGGCTATGAATTGTAGTAGTAACAGTAAATTTCAATTTAGTGATCAGTACGCGAAATATTAAACTTCTATGTGCTAATTTTTGATAAAGAAAAAGTTTTTTTTTTTCCTTATTATTAAGAATAAATTTCTTAATAATTGATTACAATCTAGCCTAAAAGACTAATAAGTAATTTAACTCTAACTTATTTTTTTTACGGTTTTGCTTAAACTAAGAATAGCGTCCTTTAGCACTTATAGAAGTCCATAGCACTTTCTTAGAGTCTGATATTGATAAAAACACTTTGTTCATGTGTAATATGCATAGCACAGCATTGATCACTATTATACACTAACTTTAAACAATACACTAACTCAAAAGGTTTAGTTCTCTTTAGTCTACGCACTAGGTCCGTATTGTCTAACAGCTGTATAGCCTCAACATTCACGTGTCGGTGAAGTCTGTGTTCGTGGGCTTCAGCAAATTTTTGAATGATGGTGGTGACGAGTTCCATTTTGAGGTCACGGTGGAGGTCGTCATTTCTGATGTACCAAGGTGCTTTTACAGCATCCCTGAGTACTTTATTTTGGAACTGTTGTATTATTTTGATGTTGCTCCGTTTAGTACAGCCCCAGAGTTGGATACCATACGTCCAAATTGGCATCAAAATATGCTTGTAAATAGTTATCTTATTGTGTATTGATAAACAGGATTTCTTTCCGAGTAACCAATACATGCTTTTATAGCGTATGTCGAGTTCCTGTCTTTTCTTTTTGACATGAGCTTTCCATCGCAGCTTGGCGTCAAGAGTTATGCCAAGATATTTGGCTGTATTAGCATAAGGCACTTGCGTACCGTTTATGTAGATTGGGTGGTAGTTGCACCGTTTGTTTGTGAAGTCAACGTGAATTGATTTTGACTCATTCAGCTTGATCTTCCATTTTTGTGTCCAGTCATAAATTTTGTTCACTGCTAATTGAACTTTTTCTACTGCTTCTCTATGATTTGATCCTGTAGCCATAATAGCAGTGTCATCAGCAAAAGTCGCAATAGTGTTGTTTTCTAGCTCTGGGATGTCACATGTGTACAACAAGTAAAGGATTGGGCCTAGCACACTTCCTTGGGGTACCCCAGCTTTTATTATTTTTAAGCTCGTAATAAGCATCTTCTTGCCTTATTCTAAACATTCTATTAGTTAAATATAACTCCAGAATATCTGCAAATTCTGGGGGTAACATACATCTGAGTTTGAATATTAGGCCCTCATGCCAAACTTTGTCAAAAGCTTGCGCGACATCCAAGAACACGGTGGCAGACTTCCCTATTTTCCAGCGTTTTTTCAATAATATTTGTTATTCTATGTACCTGGTCTATTGTAGAGTGATTTTCTCTGAAACCAAATTGATGATTTGGGATAAGGTCTTTTTCTTCTATAATTGGCTTTAACCGTTTCAGTAATAGTTTTTCAAATAGTTTTGATAACACTGGCAACAAGGAAATAGGTCTATATGATGACGCTTCATGGGGTGGTTTCCCAGGCTTCGCAATCATAATTACTTCAGCCACCTTCCACAGCTCAGGTACGTGTTTTAGAATAAACGCAGCATTGATTATTTTGGTCAGCTTTACGATGGCTTTTCGCGGGAGGTGTTTAAGAACTTCACCTGTTATGAGGTCGTAGCCCGGTGACTTTTTTGAGCTGATATTATTTTGAATTGCTCTCACAACTTCTTTAGGAGTCACAAGCTTAATTTCTTGGTTGTGATCTATTTTTTCACACTCAAGTATATCTGTACAGTTATCATTGGGTTGAAAAGTATTTTTCATTACTCATACTCTGAAAGTAGGTCTGAAGTTGCCTGAGGAGCGGGCTGAAAGTGATACTTTTCATCCCTAGGGAGTTTTACTTTACAACTGACAGCTGTCAAATTATTTAAAAAAAAACTAGTTCAATCTTAACATTTCTATTGAACCATGTTCCAATTTTCCATACAGCCAGTCAATCACAGCGCGATATAAAATTGAAATAACTATAAGACAAGTATTAATTAAATAATGTTATATTTTAAGTGATTTATTTGTTTTACTGTTTCTTTAAAATGCTTTATTTTTAAAAGATTGCAATTAATTTCTAATTTTTCATTAATGAGGCTGAATAGCTGGCCGGCCGCAGAAAAAAAAAAAACAAAATGGCGGGAAAGTGGCAATCAGTCGTTGGTTTTTTCGAGTTTTGTTTACTTTTACGTACAACGAGATTTGTATTAACACGTTATGTTTATCAGATTAAAATAGTGATTTAACGCCTAATTTCATAAGAGAAGAGGCTAATGCAGTAGTGGAATACCTTTTACCGTCTAAATCAGAAGAAAGATACCTACTTAAAATCATAGGTCGACGACTAAGGTTTTACAAACTTTTATTTTTATTTTTAGTTTCCTCGTGTTCGTAATGAAAAGCACAGTGTTTACCTCGGGGTGAAAGAAACTCATTTAAACCCTCGAATTAGCGACCTCACTGCGCTCGCCCGCCAACTCCTTCTCGGGACGAAATGAGTTACTTTCACCCCTAGTGTAACAATGTACTATTGTAAGTGCTGAGCAAACCTCAGCGCTTTTTGGTTATTACTTATAGCCCATTTTCCGTCGGTATCTCTAATAGGTGGTATTTGTTTAATTGGCCTTTTTAAGTTCCTTGTCGCTTTCCAAAGAGAGTAATCCGTTGATATGTCATTGGTTAACTGCAGAAGGTTGGTATTTAGACATTCATCCTCGAATTGTAGAATTTTTCTCTTTAATCGCTTAGTTAGATTATTTAATAATGTTTTTTCCCGCGGACACCTTGTTTGCTGCCACTGCTTTCTCTGTTTTCTTTTCTCAGACAGTAAATCCACAATTTCTTTAGGATAAATATAGCCCTTATATTTGTGTTTTATTTGTGGTGTGTTGTTCCAGGCACATTGTTGGATATCAACTACATATTTTTTTACTTCTGAGTCAAGCTGATCTTGCGTTTTTATCAGAGTTCTTAGGTCGATAATATTATCTAGATCAAGTGCAAAACTTACCCAATCTGTTGACTTATTAACTAGAGATATCTGGCCTACTTTTAATAGAATTTTCTGACTGAGTCTTAGTATCATCGGGGAGTGGTCAGAGTTCATATGAAAATCTTCCTCCAAAGCAACGTAATTGGCGGATATGTTTTTATAAATAAAAAGTGAAAGTAACCCCTATAAACTAAGCCGTTTGCTCGAAAAATCTAAAAGAAACATGTAGCATTGTAGCTATATCTATACATATAATAAAACTGTAGAAAAGTAGTTTTTGTACATGAAAAAAAAATCCAAAAAAAAATAGCTAGGGTGTTAAAGAACAACCAATAGAACCACGGAGTAAGTACAAAGAGGAGATGTTTGTAATAAGATTTCCCTAAGAAACAACGCGTGCCATTTTGCGGAGTGAGGGGATGTTAGACTCCGCCCATTTCTTTATTTGCCATCTGCCGGTCAATTGCAAAACTATTCGCTCGTTCTGTAGATTTTATTTTCTAGTTACGTAACTATCTCACAAAAGATGTCATTGAGTGCAGGATGCAACAGGGTCGCACTCAGAATTACCTGTACCTATATTTTAATTTAATTTTGCGAACCACATGATACGTATATTTTTCATTGAAGTAGTGATACTATTATTTGATGAATGAAGAATGAAGATCATTCGACATTCATCAAAACCTTTTTTATTGTAATTTTTTTTTTTTAATTCTATCATTATTAAGTATTACTTTTTGAAAGGCTTATTTCGATAGAAATGATTATCAAGATTGATTACAAAGCTAGTCTTTTTAGAAAAGAAAAAAAAAACACCTTTTTACGTAGCAGTCTATCTGAAACCATTATATAAATAAATAAGTAATACCGTGGTAATACCAGACTAAATTACAAGTCGCGTGACGCGAAAGAAGCTTCATACTTTATGTAACTTTTTTGATATGGTGAAGTAATAAAACTAATTTTAGAGGCAGAATATATAATAGACAAATAACAACGAAAATATTTACTATCAATATTCAATTTCCTGCAAAACTGATTTGGTTAGTTTGTGTCGGTTGGTTGCTCTATCATTTTCTACGGTTGCAAAATAATTAAAACAAATATCTTTGCTTGGGATTTCTTCATGAAACCTCAAGCCAAGGTATTAAGATATAGATAGAGCTTAAGTACCTACTTTAAATTAAGTAAACCACAACTACCTGCCATACTAGTTTTCTAACGGAGTGTAAGTACCTATTTTAAATAAATTATTGTAGACTAGCTATGCCCGCAACTTCGTTCGTGTTCATGTTTTAAATGAGACAGCCGCGGGACATTCGGTAAAATAATTAGCTTCTAATTACTGCCCTGTCTTTTTGATATGTTTTTATTTTACGAAGTTGTGCACAGGACGAACACAATACACAGATTTAAGCCACGCCCACTGTGATGACGTCAGGACCTAGTTGAGAGTCAAATTGCACAGTTGTTTAGGCCGTCTCCTCTTTGTACTTGCTCCGTGAATAGAACTAATTTCTATCATTTTTCGAATTTTGGTCCGTTTGTCAGTTTGTCGGTTTTTCTGTTTATTTGTTCGGGCATCACGTAAAATGTACGAAAGCAATGTAGATAACTTTTATACACAAGGATTAAACGTAACTTGAAGTAACATTTACTTTTTGTTTTATTGCAATCGATTCAGTCTATCACAAGATATTTGAATTTAAAGTTTTCCAGAAGTAAAATTAGGTTATGTGCACTTGGTCTCATTACTTTACGTACAGTTGCCATCACGGATCTTGAACGCTCGGCGTCAGAGTGGGGATCGCTTTACACATTCCATACATTGGCGAGCCAATCGTCTTTGTTGTTAGATACATGCAGCAACGCAGTGAACGAATGAGGAGTTACGTCTATGACGCGATGGCGCGGCCAGCCAATCACTGGCGCTCCCCGCCCCCGCGTCGCACTTCGCACCACTAAAGTGACCGAATATTTGACTTCTGCGCAAGTGTTCAAGATCCGTGATGGCAACTGTAACTTTTATACATAACAATAAATTGTGCGTAAATTGTAGTAATATTAAGTTTTTGTTTTATCGTAATCAGTTCATACTTTATAATAAAAAAATGTAAATTAATAAAATTATTTCCTAAGTAAAATATTGAAACAGCGCCATCTATCAAACTTAGATTGGACTATACCTAGAGATCAACTGCGTGCAGTATTGAATGATATTCGATAGATGATGTTGGCGTGAGATTTGTAGGTGTCTTTGCAGTTCTGTCTTTGAAAAGGTTTGCCCTTTAAAAGGTCTTGACTTGAAAACTTCGTAAATCGATGGTTTATTCGTTTTACTAGATTACTAGATAAAAAGGTTTGATTGGATTCGGTCTAATTATTGAAGTGCGAAGTAAATTGTATCTTGCAATTTGAGTCAAGTAGATTTATTTACTTCTTATTTTGATATTTTGGTGGTCGTCAACTTCATTAGTTCATTTTCATTATGAAAGTTTATGTTGTTGTGAATTGTTGAATTGGCGATGGCACGTATAGTTATCGGCACGGATCTTGAGGGATCGTTTTGTGCATTCCATAGGTACATTGGCGAGCCAATCGTCGTCGTTGGTAGATACATGCAGCAAGCACAAGGAACTCAAAAATTACGAGTGATATCTATGACACGATGGCGCGGCGAGCCAATCACTGACATTCCCCGCCCTCGCGTCCCACGTCGTACCACTAAAGAGACCAAATATTTGACTTCTGCGCAACTTGAAGCCAGCGCTCAAGATCCGTGCCAGTATCTATACCCCGTACAAGAAGATGAAAAAGTTATTTTGGTTGATAATCTCTGTTCTTTCGTTACATCACAACAGGAGCTAATTTCTTCTGTGTACGGAGATTGCACAAACGTAGGAAATCAAGCCGGTTCTTGGCTATGTCAGCGAGCTATTTATACTCCCCGCAATGAGTAACGCAAACCTATCTGACTATAGTCAACTGGACTGATCGCATGAATAAACTTTGGCCCACATTTTTAGGTGGCTTCCTTTTATGTTTTTGAATTAAAAAAATTATCATCATTGGGCGTTATAAGAGTACCTACTGTAAATGCATTGTATGAAAACCACACACAATTCGTTATTATTATTCGTTCGCTACAATTTTTAAGAGATCCGCACGAGAATAGTACGACTTAGTGTGTTTTTACAATTATCTATTATTAGTTTTCAAACCGTAGTCATTATTAATAGTAGGTAGGTACCTATTAGTTAAGTTGTAATAATGTGTCAGCAAAAATATCAGCTTGAGTAGTTTTATATTTTCGTTATCATCAAATCGAGACGAAAAAATAAAATGACACAGCTCTATCTAGTCTTTCAATTCTTAAGCCTAAGTTATAATTTATTTTATGAGTAGGTATTTACATTAATCAAATTACTTTCAGGAATTAATACAAAAACTGATTATAATTAGTTGCATAAATTAAAAATGAAATTATTTTTACGAATGTTTTTCGTTTTTTTTGTCAGTATCGGTTGCGGTACCTCACTATTTATGAAATGGGAAAAAAGATGCAACATTCGTATTGTCAAATCGTAGTCTTTAATTAAAAAACGAAGTTTACATCATCATAACGTCGCACCCTTTATCTCAAACGGGGTTGTCAGAGACATCTCAAATAAAAGCACAAAAGGTGCTTTTGACACACGTACCTACTTCAAACCCCGGTTGTGACGTAGGTCTGGGCAATACTTAATAAGTATTGAATATTGCAATCCACGATTTGATAGTTGAAGGTACAACCCGAGCGCACTAACATGGTACTTGCCGCGAAAGCAATTGCCACGTTGAATACACGAAAATAGTTTGTAAAGTCCATTTCACGAAAGAAGTCCCGCGGACAATTGTGGAACTAAATTTGACAGATGGGGAGATCGGCCACGTTGTCGTTTGTCGATGTTATCAAGGTGCGTTTGTTGTGGTAGATATTTTGTGAGTTTATTATTGGATTAGTGCGTTATAAGGTTTATTTACGATGCCAAAAGTTGTAAAAAGTGCAGGTCGAGAAATGATATTAAAAGTGAAGGAGTTCTGTGAAGCGGAACACAAGAATCACGGTGTTTTAATACCAATAAGCAATGTTCGCAAATGAGTCGCCGCCATGACAGGTAAATTTTGGGGCTGCCATATACAGATTTTTTCCCGATTGATTTACAGATTGGAATTAAGTTTTTTGTTTTTTTAATGCACGATTTTTATTAAGGAAAATTTGAAAAGGAATTAACACAACACAACAAAAATTTGTAAAGTTATATTCAACAATAATGTAATTAAATACGAAAATAATCTTTGTTTGAATTTTTTTTATTTTTTTTATTGTTCATTTTATTGCAGGTGTTTCAGAGAAAACTGTAACGAGAGTTACAAAAGAAGGCGCAACAGCGGCGAGTACTTCTAAAGTTATCGTCACCCCAGGGAAGAGTCGCCCGCATCCTAAAAAGTTCGACTTGGATGGATTTGATTTGTGCGCTATACGGCAAAAAATTCACAGTTTTTATGTTGTGAAGAAGGAATTACCTACATTGATTAAATTACGTGCAGCTTTGAGAGACGACATAAATTATCAAGGAAGCATCACAACATTGCACCGTATATTGCATAGCATCGGTTTCAAGTATAAGCGATGCCAATCGAAACGTAAATTACTAATGGAACCATTGAATTATAAAAACCCAAGAAGCACAGTCTCGAACAAAAGTGACACTCTAAACTGTCCCTAAACATTCAAAAATTCTAGATAGGTAGTTATAATCATAACATAAACATATTTTTTGCAAATTCAATCTTACTCGAATTGCATAAAGTTGTTTTTACAATGCAGTATACAGAAAGCAATAAAATTTTACGACCGAAGTTAGCCGGCAGAACAAATCATGGAGTGGAGACGAATATTTATATAGTTTTTATTTTTATATGATATTGAATTATATTGTTAAATTGTGTTCTAAACACATTTATCTGAGCGTAAATATGTTTTGGGTAGGATATGTGTATAAATCAATGAAACAAATATTTACTGGTAACATTAATTATTATTATTTGGTTCAAAGGTGAAACTGAGTAGGTATTTATTAGAAGGTGATTAGGTAGCAAAATAGTCAGCGTATGATTTATTCGGTTTAAAAAAATCTTCACGTCTTTGTCGGCTGACGATTGACGTCCATTCTCCGCATCGTATTGAGTCATGAAGAAAACTAAAATATAAAATATGAACCTAAATAAAACAACTCTACAACAACAACAACGTACAACACTATCATCATCATCATTTCAGCCGATAGACGTCCACTGTTGGACATAGGCCTCCCCCAAGCGTCGCCACAACGAACGATGATGTGCGTTCCGCATCCATCGTATTCCCGCTACTTTCACCAGGTCGTCAGTCCACCTTGTAGGAGGCCTTCCAACGTTGTGTTTTCCGGTACGCGGTCGCCACTCCAGAACCTTTCGGCCCCAACGGCCATCTGTTCTGTGAGCAATGTGCCCTGCCCATTGCCACTTAAGTTTGGCGATTCTTTGTGCTATGTCGGCAACCTTGGTTCTCCTGCGGATATCTTCATTTCTGATTCGATCACGCAAGGAAACTCCGAGCATAGCCCTTTCCATTGCTCTTTGGGTGACTTTAAGCCTTTTGATGAGGCCCATTGTGAGCGACCACGTTTCGGATCCATATGTCGTCACTGGCAACACACACTGGTCATAAACTTTCGTCTAGAGACACTGTGGTATGTTGGATGAGAAGATACCGCGTAGCTTCCCGAACGCTGCCCAGCCGAGTCGGATTCGACGGTTCACCTCTTTCTCTTTGTCTGCCCGAGGTAGACGTAATCTTCCACAACTTCGAGTATAGAGTTTCCGATCTTGATAGGAGTGGGTGCTACATGGTTGTTTATCATGACTTTAGTTTTGTCCATGTTAATTTTAAGACCCACTCTTTTGGAAGCTCTACTGAGGTCATAGAGCATTGTACTGAGTTCTTCTGTAGTCTCAGCCATGACTACTAAGTCGACGGCAAACCGAAGGTGAGTGATGTACTCGCCATTGACATTAATGCCTAGTCCACTCCAGTCCAGAACCTTGAAGACATCCTCCATTGCGGCCGTGAACAGTTTCGGAGAAATGACGTCTCCCTGCCTCATACCTCGCTGCAGGAGGATAGGTTTCGAAGTCTGGTCCTGAAGTCGGACTGACATAGTGGCGTTTTCGTACAAACACTTCAGCACCTCGATGTACCGATAGTCAATCTGGCACCGTTGGAGAGACTGCAGTACAGCCCAAGTCTCGATCGAATCAAAGGCTAACCCGTACAACACTAACCCGTAATTAAACGAAAAAAAAGTTAAATCTAAATAATATAAATAAATAAAAATAACATTATCCCAATTTAAATTTCATTAAAGAATCTATGGTTTGTCACTGGAAGTCACATGGAAGTCAGGGTTAAAAATGGTAAAAAAAAAGAGATTAAACTGAATTAGAAACATCGACTTCCAGTTTTTTTTTCTACTCATAGGATTAAAAACTATATTATAATATAGTATATACATATAACCCATAAATATTTGTTTAAAACTTTATTAGAAATAAGTTCAACTATAATAAAAAAAATAATTAAACATAATAAAAAAAAATCGACTCCACAACTAAGAACAGGAGTTATTTGTATTATACGAACAAAATAATAGTAGGCTGGTAAGCATGGTTCTTACACTGACAATGCGGTCATTGAAATTTGCCGTATTATACTTGGACCGAAGAGTGAAATTTTGGGACAAATTAAATCAAAATCACATATTACAGTGTATATTAAGTCATAAAAACAACAAAAACAATTCAATAAACACTTTTACTTACCGAAAATACGATATCCCATCCTTTTTTAACGTTTTTGACGTAATATTTTTACTATTTCTCAACAAACACTCCGGCATTTTTAACGAGCGTGCAGTGACGCGGGCGATGCGAGACTATTTGAAAAGAGCGCACTTTGTCGAATGTTGCGCTCTTTTTTCGCGGACGTTTTTGAGACGCTGAGTGTGTATCTTGGGTTTTTTGTATATCAATGAATGGAACGTTATGATATTACTGCATGGCGTTCAAGATATTTGGAGAGAATCTGAAGTAATCGCAATGTGGAGAAAAAACCTGTAGTATATTTAGACGAGACCTATATACACAACACTTATCATGCCAAAAGTTGCTGGCAAAGTGAAGAGGAGCCTGGGATGTTCGTGTCAGAGTCATCAGGGAGTCGTTGGATAATTGCTCATGCGGGAACTGAAAATGGTTTTGTTAATGTTCAAATCCCAATCCAAATCCTCAGATTACCACGATGACATGAACTCAACAAATTTTTTGAAATGGATGAGTGAAAAAGTCATTCCTAACCTACCTGAAAGGTCACTTGTGGTAATGGACAACGCTCCGTATCACTGAACTCAAATAGATAAAGCACCTACAATGTCAAGTATTAAACGTGACATGCAGGAATGGCTGCGAGAAAAGGGAGTATATTTTGAAGATACTTGACAAAAGTTGTATTATTTGAATTAATTAAACAAAACAAAGGTCCACCTACATATGCCGTGAAGGCATTATTAAAATCTCACAATCATGAATTGCTAAGATTGCTGCCTTACCACTGCGATCTCAATCCGATCGAAAAAATGTGGAGCCTTGTAAAGAGACGGGTAGCGGATAAAAACGTGGGTCCAAAAGAAATTGTACGCCTAACAGAAGAGGCTTTTGAGACTGTTACAGCGGAAGATTGGGCAGTTCAATGTAAACATGTACAGCATTTGGAAGAAGAATATTTAAAAAATGATGGTCCTAAGGATGAAGCAATGGATCGATTTATTATATCCACGGCTAGTGATAGTGAAACAGAATCTGATTCTGTTTCTATTCACTCTTCTGACAGTGATCATAGTATAACCGATCATAATTATTCAATAAAAATTTGAATAAAAGTTTTAAATGTTATTTTATTTTTCTAATTTAAAGTTGGTCGAACATCTCCATTTTATATTTTAGAAATTACAGGAAGATTTATTTTTCACTAATCTGACCTTAGTAGTATGGACATCAAATGTTACCTATTATATTAAAAATACACTCTATTAAAAACATATTTTTTCTTATCTAACTATTCGAGTAGGTACCTAGTTAATAAAATGAAAGTAAATGAACTATAAATTATTTCCCCTGATTTCCCCATATTTAACCGTGGCAACATTATGTCGCGCGAATACAGCGCTGCGTCTGCGGGACTTCTTTCGTGAAATGGACTCTATTGTCACTTTTAAAGCATCTTACATTGGTAAAGTAAGTAGTATGTCATGAGAAACTACTCAGCGCAAAATAAATGTTCAAAAAACTAAAATAAAGTTCAATTCACTCAATACTTCAAACGTCATTAATCAAGTGCCTGTTAACGCGCACGGGTTGCAAGCACTGTCAGCACTGTGCAGGAATATGTTTCAAAGTAAACAATGTGAAAATAATAGCGATGATCATGTGCGAGTGATCATAACAATATTTTTTCAATACACTTATTCTAAAACTGGCTTTTATCGCTATACGATTAGGTTCAACATGCTATGTTTGTCACAAGAAGGGCTTTTTTCATTCCTTTTTCGTCACGGTCGACGGTAATTATTTTTTTAAAGCAATGAGGTGTAGATTTTTAAGGTTTTAACATTTAATGAAAATTTAAATTGTGCTTATGAACAGAATAATAATATCATAAATAAATTAGATTATTTACGCAATAATTCATTATGATCAACAAATGAACAATTATCTGTGTTCTTAGTTCAAAAATATTTGAATTTCTTTTTTTTGAATATTAAGTAGGATGTATACGGTTTGATACCTTTGCTTCTCCTTCAACCTGCAAAGGCAAAGCGCGGGAATAAAGTCTATTAAATATAAGTGTAAGACTAAGTTTAGTCTAAGGTTTGGTGGATTTCTAGGGCCATATTTATATAATAGGATCAATAGGATCAATTGTAAAAAAGGTGTGTAATACCTTTAAGTATACCTGTGTTGGAGACATACACTGAAAAACTATCAGCTTTTATGAAATTACGAAAATCTGGCAGCCACGGGCTCTCAGGCTATAAACATAAGCACCCTTTTAAGATCTCATGTTGTAACTGGCTGCTAGGGTCTAGACTATATTGATTTGATTCAATTATTTGCGTAGGTTTGGAAGATCAGTTACTAGGGCGCACGATCCTAACGGAGAAGGCAGAGATGGAAGCAGAAAGAACCCAGCTAATTATGAATGTGACCGCCAACCGCCGTAAGATGCAGGAATTGGAAGCTAATCTGCTGCACAAGTTGACTACCATACAGGGCTCGCTAGTCGAGGACGTGTCGCTTATTCAAGTGCTTAATGTCACTAAAGCCACAGCCACTGAGGTAACTACCAACTTACTTATGACTCCTGCTTCAATGTTTCAGTCACGTCTAAAGATCTGGGGCCCAAATCTGTTATTTTTATAAATTCGTCATTTCATCACGATCCCATTGTCTTTTTGCTAAAACTTTGTAGTCTGCTAAATTCATAATACTCAGTCATTGGTTATTCTTTGGTTTCATAATAGAATTGTGGTAGAATAACAATATCGAGATGTCTCGTAGTTATAAATTAAAAGCAATGGCTGCACAACAACGTTCTAATGGTATGACGCTGATCAACGGAAGTCACAAAAATTTTAGCATATTACCGCATAAATACGTTAGACGTTCATTATACGTTATATGTACGAGATTACTTTATGCGATTTCTTTCAATGGAGTGTCAGTGGTTTACCATTGGAAAGTCATAAATACGCAATTATATTAGTAGATTATCAAATTTGTCAAAATCAACAATTATGAAGTCCGTTCTGACATTATTGTAATAGCGGACTTGAAGCCCTGAATTTTTATACCCACAATATATCCGTATTGAACTGTCATAATAATATGTTCCTATATGACACAAAAATACTAACTATTCCTCTATAAAAATGTAGACTAGCTTTAACCAGTGGGTCACCCGCTATAAAGTCTATATTATTATTATATTATTATTAGAGTATATACCGTGGGAATGGAACTACCGGGACAAAATGTATCCTATGTCATAAATCGAACTTAACATACCTGTTATCCAAATTTCATCCAAATCCAATCAGCTATTAGCGACATCTATGGCGCCACTTATAGAACTACGAAGAAAGTACGAAATCCTGCATCGCGCAATCAAAGTTCTCCGCGCGATTTGAACATATACGACAGCCCGAAATCATCTATCGGGCAGTCGCCCACCATACTATAACACCTGTCTGGTCGGAGGATCCTCCATTTTCATTGGAGGCATGTGGGACTTTACTCTCTGTTCCGCATACCTCCAAACTGGTGACCCTCGAGTATGAACGTCAACGCAGCCTTCGTGCAGCTACTACTTCGTGACGTCATCATCACTTCCTCAAGCTTTCGAGCAGCGAGCCATACAGCCAGCACCCACGGCTATAGAGGGTATCCTGACCACCAGCATGCCTACCTGGTCATACCTGGTCATCACCTTCAGCCTCATCAGCGACCTTGGCTTGGCACACCGCACCTTCGGCCAGTCACATGAAGAGCTATGAAGAACCTCTCCTGGTCGACGCCAGCAGTCAAGCCCTACGTCGCACAGCACCGCTCCGACTCACTGGAGCCAGCAGCACTACTCCGACTCACTGGAGCCTGCAGCATCATCCCGACTCACTGGGACAGCACCACCCCGACTCACTGGGGCATCATCCCGACTCACAGGGATAGCAACACCCCGACTCACTGGGGCATCACCGCAGACAGTTCCGACTTAACGAGAACTATGCGGCATCGGTTCTGACCCACTGGAACCAACCTACGCTGGCCTGGCGCGCATCAAGAATCATCGATCTCCGATCTCCGGAGGGGAGTGATGTAGCGACATCTATGGCGCCACTTATAGAACTACGAAGAAAGTACGAAATCCTGCATCGCGCAATCAAAGTTCTCCGCGCGATTTGAACATATACGACAGCCCGAAATCATCTATCGGGCAGTCGCCCACCAGACTATAACACCTGTCTGGTCGGAGGATCCTCCCTTTTCAACGGAGGTTTGCGGGACTTTACTCTGTTCCGCATACCTCCAAAGGTGCGATTGATTATGGGCACGGCACAATTGCGGTGGTACTTTGAGGAGTGGTCGTAAACCACAGCGTCCTCACTTCCTGCCTTACGCAAGTTCTTATATCGGATGTAGCCAGAATCAACGCCCGGTTGTCGCCATCATGTGGATCGTCCGGAGGACAGTGAAGCACACGGTGGATAAGTATGCTCTGCTTGAGTGGAGCACCGTTGTGTCCTAGTGAAGGCGAACGGCGGCCACGACTACCCGTGTTCGTTCAGGTCGGGATCCGCAGTGAGAGGGAATGGAAAACGGTCATCTTCAGCGAAGGAGTAATGGCCGCAATTTTATTGGCAGAGAGCGGACCAGACATTTTCATGCTCCAGTTGCCATCATAGCAGACGCTCCGAGCGCTGAGAGTTGCCAGGCGAGTTCTGACCATCGTAGACGCAATGGGTAGCTCGCCGTCCACTAAGAACCAAACCCAAATCTACAGAGCGTCGCGTTCCCCGCGCGTCTTAATTTGTGTCCAAACCTAGCGAATGCGCCTCTCTCGAGCCGATTGCCTACTGCGCGCTGGAGGCGCGCTGGCGGCGCAGGGGCTTCGTACGAACATGAATAAATGCACACGCGCAGATTACAACCGGCTCGCAAGCGGTGTATTCACCAGGTCTGGACACACCTTTAAAGAAATGGTAGCAAAACTGAAGGGGCCCAGTAGGAAAGGTACCTAATAGGGCTGCGAGAACGTTTAAAAGAGTAACCGTGACCCTCGAACACTAGGGAAAATGAAAGAACATGGTGGTTTTCTGTCACTCCACCTAGAGCAGGTCCTTTGATGATCTAAACTTTCTTATTAATTATATCATAGTATATCTTTTCTGAAATATCAAACCTTTATACCAGGTCAAAGAGAAATTAGACACGGCCAAGGAGACGGAGTCGAAAATCAATACTGCCCGTGAGGAGTACCGGCCGGTGGCGACGCGCGGCTCAGTGCTGTACTTCCTCGTGTGCAACATGTCGCTCGTGTGCAATATGTACCAGACCTCGCTGGCGCAGTTCCTCGAGCGCTTCGATATTTCACTGGAGCGCTCACCACAGAGCCCCATTACTTTGAGGAGGATCGGTTTCATTATTGATTATTTGGTTAGCAATTATTTTACGTACGCCCCGTTTTAAGACTTTATGTGTAAACATGGCAAAAACTACGGGCTCGAGTGTGGGCTGGGTTATCAATGTAGACCGCCATTATTAGTCTGAAGCACGCTATCAAGTATGACACAGATAGACAAATATGCCGTTTTTCTGGACTTATCCCCTTGGATAAGTCCAGAAAAACGGCATAAATAGGTTATAGTCCCTTGAACCATCTGACCGAAATTAATATGTGGACGCAACTGTCGCACTCGCCTAGGCAGCAGTTCGCAAATCTGAGCATTTATTTGCGGCCAGCAGCGCCCGGAAAGCGCTTTAAATCCATTTTCTTTGCGAAATATTGATTGATTTACATATGCAATGTTCACTTTGAAGAATATTTAACCACCAATTTTTATGTAAAAAATGTTTGTAAAGGTCCAAGCCGTTTCGAAGGAGTAGGGAAAAGTTGCAAAAAGTTGCGAAATTGCTACATATTTTTTTTAGACAAGTATTAATAGCACGAAAAAATCAAATGTTGATTAATGTTGTTCATGAATCTTTAATAAACATTTTTTTTTCAAACCTATTAACCTGGTCGTTACCGAGGAGTAGGCTTCTGAAAGTCACTGTTTTATGGCACTTTTCGGGCGCTTGGGCCTTAACCTGGTCTCTTATGGGCGTGGTTGGAATATCATCATTGTTAAGCAAACTTTTTTTTTTTTTTACCCCTCACATCGTTAAGGGAGGCCTGTGCCCCAGCAGTGGGGACGTATATGAGTTGATGATGATGATGAAACTTTTGTTTTATTCTATCTATTAACTAGGTCATGTCCTACAGGACACATCTTGAGTGTGAAACTCAAATATCTAGTATTTGAGTTTTGTTTAAATAGAGAAGCTACTACTAAACTATGGGTTTTTTGTATGAAGCTTGTAACTGCTGAATCCATCTAAGTAGGTACTTATGCAAAATGCAGAATTAGTTTTTTTTTTTTTTAATATAACGTTTATTTGCAAGTTATTAAATTTCATTTGCCTACTTTGCTAAACATTTAGTTTGTAAGTGGGGTACCTACATTATATCAATTGAATGCCAGAGAAAAAGTTAATGTATGAATCTACCTACATTAATTTTCCTATTTTTGAAGACGATTTAGTACTTTAGCATTTTATTATTATAAAACAATGTTAGGTATTGTTTAAAATAATAAAATTATGTTTATATGTTTACCTAGTTTCTTAACCTCTCAACCTTGCAAGTGAAATGTCAAAAGTAGTGTCGTCAGTGAGCGCCATAAACAAAATGGCGGCGAAAATATGACTTTGTACAAAAAAAAATATAACTGCATTATAAAACGACATTTTATCATTCTGTAAACGTGTTTTCACTAATGGATATATTTCTTTTCTACCAGGCATCAAAACCAAGTGATCACCGATACAGAATATTTGCTCTACGAGTTCAAATTTTAGAAACCAGATTGTCGAGTAAATTTCAAGAAATATATGAAAACATAAACAAAATCCGTAACACAAGGGCCTGTGTTATCTAATTATATAAACAATTCGACGAAAGAGCTCGAGATGTTTACAATAACACCACTTGAAATTCGACCCGACTAAGCATAAAAACAACTAGAGATGCTCCTTCACTTTTTGTTAACTTTATCGATAGTTGTTCTATCTGTACGGGATTTTGGTATTAGTGAATAAAAATACAAACTCATGAAACATTTTATTTTATTTACAACTAATTGCTGCCAGTGGCTTCGCTAGCGTGATTGCAGAAAATTAAAAATACAAACACATGAAACATTTTATTTTATTTACAACTAGTTGCTGCCAGTGGCTTCGCTCGCGTGATTGCAGAAAATTAAAAATACAAACTCATGAAACATTTTATTTTATTTACAACTAGTTGCTGCCAGTGGTTTCGCTCGCGTGAATGCAAATATTCATTTCTTTCACTATCATTCATCACACGTTCCTCAGGGGACACATACAAAGCGTGGGCATCCGGGGTCCAAAAATTGCCCACGTCGACCTCCACGATCACTTCTTCGTGGTCGATGTCGCCAACCCCAGCGTCCAGCGGTTGGCCATTCTCCCCAAAAATCTGCAACACCCTGCCGTGCTCAGGTGCCAGTACACTGTAAACATAAATACTTTTACTAAATTTATTTTATATACGTCTACTGACTATTCATAATTAATATCAGTAGATAAAAACTTACGATTGCGGCGGCACCACAATACCACTTGTGGAAAGCTCCCCATGCGTTCCGGCGATGAACAGCGATGCAAGACATCCTGTGTACAAAGAAATATATCCATGCAAAAAATTCTCATCAAAATGCAATAAAAATACAGCTCACAAATTATTATAGTAGTAATAACATTACAACCTCATCGTCGATGAACTCATCCTGTTCATCGCCGCTCTCCTCTTCAACGTCCGGATCTTCCTGATCGTAGAGCAAGTCCAGGAAGTCCGCAGGAGGCTGCTCATTCACTCTCCAGTTAGACATGCTAAAAAACAAAAAGAGAAAAAAATATACCACATTATAATAATAATATTCCACATCTACCACACAACGCCGTCTAGTCCCAAGCTAAGCAGAGCTTGTGTTATGGGTACTAGACAACTAATAAACGTACTTATATATTTCTAAATACATACATATTATAGATAAATTACACCCAGACACAGAACAAATGATCATGCTCATCACATAAACATTTGTCCTGGGTGGGAAGCGAACCCACGACCTCCGGCATAGTAGGCAGGGCCGCTAACCACTAGACCAACAGGCCAGTCAAAAGTATTGTAAGTATAAAAAACACTAGTACTTATATAATAATTTTGTTTTATAGAAAAAATAAAACTATAAATTCATGTTAGAGCTTTAGAAATAACAAAGTTATCATGCAAAAATAATTATAAAATAAATATAAAATACCGCTATCACTATCGATGATGACAAAATTTCATCGACATTTTTATCGACATACTACGTTTCCCTAGTTTTGGCTACCTGACCTTCAAAAAAGAACAGTTTCAAACCAATTTTGTACTTAGACTCATACAAATAAGGACCAAAATGGCTTGTTGGATTTTGAAAGGCAAAACGACCGTTACGCGTGCTTTTTTGTCAAGATTTTTTTTCACTAAAATTGAACAAAAGCGTTATTCTTTCGTTATATAAACGATTATAATTACTTTTTACAATAGTTTCATTACATTTACTGTTAAAAATCATCATAATTTACACGGAAATCGGAAAACATGTTCACAAACTATAACGGCTTTATGTAAAGTTATAACAATGTATTTCATGCAAATTATACTCTAAATAGAACCATTATTAGCGAAATAATAACTTTATAATAACAAACAATACTTACTTGAGTAAAATCAGGTAAAAAACACACGAAAACAACAAACAAAATTCCGCCCGCACCGAAATTATTGGTCGAATGTCAAGCCGAAAAAAAAAAAAGCAGAGCATAGATTATAAAATATAATGCGTTCAACCTATAGGAAATTTATCCAAGAACGTAAATATCCAAACTTGTTCATAGAGAAGTAGTCTGTAAGTATCGGAAATAAGGCTTATAATGAAGTGGGTGAGAGCGAACGCCGGCGTTCGCGCGGGGTTTGACGGAATGGCGCGATGACATTAGAGCGAACGCCGGCGTTCGCGCGGGGATACTGACATATCCTATCATGGGTAACTTTTATTAATTTGCAACACTAAAGCGATGGTGTCGCCACAGGTGCTAGCTTCCAGATTCTGTCGCTGCACAGTAGAAATTAAAATAGCTCTGTTTATGGTATATTGCGCATCACTGTATACGAGCGTCCTTTGGTTCAGATATACTCAAAAGACCTACTATGCTTTGCGTATCTAATTTAATAAGTAATGTTTTTAGGGTTCTGTTACGACTGCCACGCTTTTGCAGCGCATCGGGAATGTTTGCCGACGCGCGTACTGAGGGCTTCTTCTTGAGGGCTTTTTCATACTGAAAATAATTAGGACCATTCACACATACTACATTTTGCAGTCGTTATCGACCGTGTGTGTGATACCGAACACTTTGCAACCACAACGCAACCACTAGCGATACTGCGAACTAGTGGCCGACCACAACGCAACCACATCTACTTTTTGTCGGTACCACAACGCAACTACAAAAAGCTGCAGCGACACTATTCAGACGTGACCACTGCTTAACAGCATTTTGTCGTTGCGACGTGGTGTGGTTGTAGTACGTGTGAAGAAGCCAGGGCTGCGTCAAAGTTGTCAGGACAACTTTGACGCAGTACACGACCCTTTGCAGGTTGCGTGTTCTTGAGTTCAGCGCCATCTAACAAGAGCATGGCCACACTCGGGTAGTTACTTAAAAATATTCTTATCAGTCATGAACTTTAGCCAACTTTTAACATTATTATAGTCACAGTCAGAAACATAAAAACCTCTTAGGTCCGTATATTGTTAACATATTTTATGTCAAGATAACAAATTTCGTGATGTTCGTTTGTTTCTGCGTATCAAGAATGCCAGAAGAAAGTTAACATGTTTTTTTTTTTGTTTTCAGACTTACGACGTGTTCAAGTTCATCAGTCGTGGTTTTTATGAGAAGCACAAATACTTATTCACAGTTCTGCTAACATTAAAAATAGATTTACAGAAAGAGTACATTACATTTGAAGAATTTCAGACGTTTATTAAAGGTGTCACGAAAAATATATAAGTTTAGGGACTTTATTTAGTACTTAATATTTAAGTTTAGGGACTTTATTTAGTACTAGTTGCCTGCGGCTTCGCAAGCGTACATAAAATATAGCTTATGTCACTCATAGTGGAGTGCCGTAAGATTTTTACCTCGGAATCCAGGGCCAGTCAATGACTCTTTATACAATCTTTTGAACTGTTTTTTTTTTAACAATAATATGTTAAAAAAAATATCTGATCTTCATTTTTTTATTATTTTTCAATACTCGAAAACTGACTCATATCGCACTACGATTCGTATCGATATTTTTATTTTTATTATTCTAATCGTAAAGCGATATACATACTTATAAAGGTAGCTAAGTTTGCTACAATTTGAGTGAAACTTGAACAAAATTTGTACATTGGTTACGAAGATACAGCAAGTCAAAGATGAGCAATTCTACCGCAGTGCTCGGAAAACTGTAAAATTCTGTCACTGGTTTGTTTCTTTTTTAGGGTTCCGTAGTCAACTAGGAACCCTTATAGTTTCGCCATGTCTGTCTGTCCGTCTGTCTGTCTGTCCGTCCTCGCTTAATCTCTGTGACCGTTAGCACTAGAAAGCTGAAATTTGGTACCAATATGTATATCAATCACGCCGACAAAGTGGTTAAATAAAAATTGGAAAAAAATGTTTTATTAGGGTAGCCCCCCTATATGTAAAGTGGGAAGTGATTTTTTTTATTAATTTCAACCTTAACGTGTGATATATTGTTGGATAGGTATTTAAAAATGAATAGGGGTTTACTAAAATAATTTTTTGATGATGTCAATAATTTCGGAAATAATCGCTCCAAAAGTAAAAAACAATGTTTGTCCCCCTCTAACTTTTGAACCATAAGTTTAGAAAATATGAAAAAAATCTGAAAAGTAGATCTTTATAAGGACTTTGAACTTGATGGAAAGAACAGTTTTTGTACAAAAAAGACAAAAAGGTTGTACAAAATAATTTCTGGACTAAGTTTGTAGTATAATCATATATGCAAGCATTTTTTTAAACTCATAAGTGGGTACACTTATTGTGACGGACGGGAAACTACGGAACCCTACACTGAGCGTGGCCCGACACGCTCTTGGCCGGTTTTTTTGGTTGGCTTAAAGTCGTGCACTTGCAGAAAGACCAGGCTCAAGTGCTTTATCCTATGTTTCTTTTGCCAAGGTCGAAATTGCAACAACGCCAACCCTGTCAACATGGATGAAAAGGACGAGAATTTGGAAGACCTAACACCATATGTCGAACCGTCCCCACCTCCAGAAAACATTATTACTCCTTCTCCACTCCCTCCACTGATCTAGACTGGATGAAACCTGGTCCTTCCAAAAGGGCAAAAGTCTGTGGACTTCGTACCGCATAACAGTCTAGAAATGTAGTATATATTTTGATATAGGTAGTCAACCGATTGCGATGAAACAAAGCCTAAGTAATATACTAAAGGAAAATGGCCATTGCTCTAAATTAAGTTTTATTTTATATTATATCGTTAAAAATTTGAAGTCCAACGCTTTACCTACAAGGTTGTGTAAATATAAGATCTCCTTCCAAAGTACCACTAACTCCCAAAATACAAGCTTGACTGAATTTGGGAGTTAGTAGATCAATTACTGTGTGCTACTGTACAACCAACCAGCGAATTGTATGTTCAATATGTTCATATATGTATATTAATTAAGATTGTTGTACTTTTGGAGCGAGCGAAATAAATTATTATTATTATATTATTATTATAGTTACATACAATTTTAATGTATAAAAGTTATTATTAACATCGATTTCGTATATTTTACGTGATGCGTGGCGCACGACAAAAAACTTATACAGATTTATTATATGTATAGACGAACCCGATATTTTTGTAACTTTTGAGAAATTTGATACAAATTGTTATTTGATACAAATTGTTGCCTCATACTTTCCTCTTGGACTATTGTTTTAGCCAGTACCTATCTTTGAATATGACGCAAACACAACACTTTCACTTTTCAAAAAAAAATGCCTACTTTGATAAACTGTATCTCTGCAACTAATGAACCTAGAGTACTGGGTTTCAATTATTTTATTAGGAAATATACTTAAAAAACGCTTTGTTCAGGTAGTTTTTATGAAAAAACTGAAAAAAGTGCCAAAATTTCGCAGTTTTTCGAGCACCATGGAGGTAGCACAGGGTGTTCAGGGTTACGAACTTGGGTGTTAAACCTTTTTAGGGTTCCGTAGCCAAATGGCAAAAAACGGAACCCTTATAGATTCGTCATGTCTGTCTGTCTGTCCGTCCGTATGTCTTAGCCAGTTTTTTCCGAAACTATAAGAGCTATACTATTGAAACTTATTAAGTAGATGTATTCTGTGAACCGCTTTAAGATTTTCACACAAAAATAGAAAAAAAGCAATAAATTTTGGGGGTCCCTATACTTAGAACTGAAACTTAAAATTTTTTTTTTTTCATCAAACCCATACGTATGAGGTATCTATGGATAGGTCTTCAAAAATGGTATTGAGGTTTCTAATATCATTTTTTCTAAATTGAATAGTTTACCCGAGAGACACTTCCAAAGTGGTAAAATGTGTCTCCCCCCCCTGTAACTTCTAAAATAAGAGAATGATGAAACTAAAAAAAATATATGATGTACATTACCGTGTAAACTACCAACGAAAATTGGTTTAAAACGAACTAAAAGAACTTTTATATTATGTTACTTGTTGCTACGGAACCCTCCATGAGCGAGTCCGACTCGCACTTGGCCGGTTTTTTTTTCTCTTGTCCCTCTTATTTTTCAGTAAATTGCAATTCGCATGCAAGCACTAGTTTAAATCAGGTAAAAAAAAGAGTGGGCAATTTTTTTTTATAACTTTTTTATTTGAGCTTTTAACAATACAGTCCAATGGTTTATATTAAAATTCATTGACTGGCCCCGGATTCCGAGGTTTTACTAGTACTGATTTAACGCCTTACGGCACTCCACTATCAAGAATAAAGCAGCTTTCTATTAGTGAAAAAAAATAGCAATTGCACCTGTACTTCCACAGACCTACAAACAAAAAAAAAACAAACTTTACCTCTTTATAATATTAGTAAAACAAAAAACCAGAAAAATTATCTTCTTCATAAAAAATCTAAAGTATAGGATGTTATTATATCGCCTGTGGTATCGTCACATATTTTGTATCATCTAATAATTGTCAGTACCTGCATTATGCCCTTCCTTATTGACACAAGCCTCTACCCGAGAATAAGAATCTAAAGCTCTGAAATAGTTTTAATTTTGCAACATACCTATATAACTGTTACCTTCTCAATTACCGTTTAAATGAATTCCTTAAATCATTGCAGTCGCTTAATAACTTCTTCATATCACCTGCTCATAAACATCAAATTATAATACCAATAAAATTGCTTTTTATCATCAAAAGTAGACGGAGGGGAGTGTTTACTTTACTCTCCCAACCTGAGCAAAATGATTTACCATAAAAAAAAATCTCGTGCAAAACATTCAAGTCCATTTAGTGGTTTGTCCAACATTATATCCAGTAGCCGCCTCTGCATTTTCTAAAAATGGCCAGAAGAAATGTCAGGTGATATTTAGGAATTGGTTCTTAGCAACTTTGTTAGCAAATAGGTACCTAACTAAATCGCTACTATTGTTTTCTGTGTGAAGGTGGCGCGGCGTTGGATCTTAACGCCTGTCCTCCCAAACCTTACAAGTGGGTCACAGACATGTCGTGGCTGAACTTGGTCCAATTGTCTTCTTTGCGTCAGTTTACTAACATATTGAACCAAGTGTGCAATAACGAGAAGGGATGGAAGTCTTGGTACGTTACATAATAAAATAAATGAACAAATAAACTGCAAACAAAAATACTCATTAGATTGGTTTTCTACTTTGAAGGTTTGACAAGGAAGCGCCAGAAGAAGAACCGCTTCCTGATGGCTACAATACTCTCGATGTATTCAGGAAACTGCTGGTGGTGCGCGCCTGGTGCCCCGACCGGACACTAGCGCAGAGCTTGTCAGTAACGCATTAGACATACGGCCATCGCGTCGCAGATGAGTATAAGCACTAACACACCGTTATGTTGCAGGAAGTACGTTGTGCAGTCCATGGGCACTCGGTACTCTGAAGCTGTCATCGTTAATTACGAGGTAAGAAAGAGAAAATAATATGACTAACAACAAGAAAGTACCTTGATGCGAGTATTTTGTTCATTCCAGCAAATGGTCTTAGAATCTCGCCCTTTGGTTCCACTGATTGGATTCTTGGCGATGGGCTCTGATCCGACGCCATCTATTGAAACGACTGCTAAGCGAATGGAAAATATTTGCCAGTCAATATCTATGGGTCAAGGTCAAGAGGTCCATGCGAGGAAGCTCATAGCTCGTGCCCTGAAAGAGGTGATCATAATTGGTCTAATAAATAGAACCTTTAGTTTTTATCAAAACCTTTATGCATAGATAATTTTGATAATTTTCCCGTGTTTAGGGTTTGTGGGTGCTGCTACAAAACTGTCATTTAGGCTTAAGTTACATGGTGGAAGTAATGGAGCAGTTTGGTGAACTGGAGAGGGATCCGTCGCAAATACACGATTTGTTTAGGTAATAAAATGCTTGTATTAGTTCTTATGTTCTGTCGTATTAATTTATGTTTATACGCGGCTATTTATCTGTTTATTTGTATGTTTTAACCTTTTAGGCTCTGGATTACTACTGAAGTTCACCCAAAGTTTCCAATCACACTTCTGCAAATGTCTATAAAGTACACTTGTGAGCCGCCTTCCGGTAAGATTCTATTGCACCCGTCGCATTAAGTAGTACCTTAAACTTATTTGATAAATTAACTTTTTTAATATTCGTATCGTAATGTTTTAGGCATCAAAGCTGGTCTTATGAGAACCTACGACTCGATGAGTCAGGATTTTCTTGATTACAGTGACAGTCCATTTTATTTGCCGCTGATTTACACTATCTCGTTCCTGCATACCATTGTACAAGAGAGACGAAAATTTGGTCCTCTGGGATGGAATATTCCTTACGAATTCAATTCTGCTGACTGGTTGTCGTCGTGTATGTTTGTGCAGAACCATTTGGATGCTTTGGAACAAGGACAAAATGTTAGCTGGACTACCGTGCGGTAAGTTGTTCTGATTAGGTATGCTATTAGACAAATGCAATTCCTTCATTGTCGCTTGCAAGAGGATACTATTTTAACACAATGCAATGTTGTAGTTACATGGTGTCAGCGGTGCAGTACGGCGGGCGAGTGACTGACGACTTCGACACGCGGCTGCTCACCACTTTCTGTAGGGTGTGGTTGTCAGACCAAATCTTCATTGATGATTTCCAGTTCTACAAGGGATATGGCATTTTAAAGTTTAAGAACATACCAGAGTACCTTGAAGCAATCGAAACGATGAAAACTGTTGATCCACCTCAAGCTTATGGCCTGCATACCAATGCTGATATCACGTTAGTTCGTTTGCTTAATCTTTTTATTTCAATAAAACATATTATAATAAAATTCTTCTACATTTGAGAAATATTTGACTTCAGTTACCAGCGCAACACCACCCAAGAACTTTTGGATACAATATTGTCCATTCAGCCGAAAGAGTCGAGTGGAGGGACTGGGGAAACGCGTGAGGCGTCAGTCTACAGGCAGACTAAAGAAATGATAGATAAAATACCACCGGACTTTGATCCTCATGAAGTAATGGCTAGGTAAGGGTAATATTCTTCTTCTTCCTGCCCTTGTCCCGCTTTATTTGGGATCGGCGCAACACTTTTTCTTAGGGTAAAGGTAATATTACATTATCTAAATAACAGTGGTGAAAACAATATAGAAAGTCAGAAAAAGATGTTGCTGCCGGGTGTCAGGAAAAGCTCTATGATCTTATGATCCGGTACACGAAAATATCGTCTCTTATCTGTAATTGAATTAAGATAAAATATTATATCCGCTTATTGACACATTGCGAATGGTTGTTAAACAATAAAAGAACAATATACAAAAATGTATGGACACCGTCCCCACTCTTGTAGCAATTTAAAATATTTATTAATCGACGGGTTACAGCCATCTCATAATTTGACATCTCATTTCTATGACAGCAAAACTGTAATGTCCATACAAAAAAAGTTATATCTACATAAAGAAATTGGACTCAGTCACTATGTAGATGATTTTTATTAATTCCTTTTGGTCCTAAAATATTTATTAATGTCAGAATACTTAATAGACATTTTAGGACCCTAATCTGCCTAAAAATCACGTGCTTTTAGATATGAAAGCATATCATGAATAACATTTATTCTTCGATTCACAACTTGCTCCTAGAAAATCATCCAGGGTCTCAATTCCTGCAATTGAGGAAAGTGATGATGTGTGTTCTGATGTCATAAACGGCATAAACCTGACTGCGTCCTAGTACCGATTCCAGCTGAATACGGCATGAAGGAATACCTCTTGCCGTTTCCACACTCCCTTGTGACCAGGGTAGATGATAAACCTGTCGGTCAGATAGGCCTTAATTACACGACTGAGGTAGGTTAGCACCCAGTGATACCAGAGTGTATCCCTATTGCAACTCCAGGGCACAGCATAGAACCCGTATAAAGATACAGGTGATAGATAGAGATGTCCAAAGTACACTACTACGCCGCCCGCATCTCACGTGGTGAGGCCTCGCACGCGCATGATGGCTTCCACCGTAGAGCGCCCTCTGCGGAAACCGATCTAGCTGTCCGCAAGATCCAAGTCCATCCGTACCAGCTGTACAGCGAGGCTGCCCGCAATTACTCTTTCTAAAAGCTTACGCACCTCGTTAACTAGCACAACGGGCCGATATGCAGACGGAGGACGGAGGACCAGTTTCTCTGTCTCTCAACTATGCAAGTGGAAACTGGTCCTTCTCCATGTGCAGTATGCGGCAAATAAGTTGAACCATTTGCTATGGTTACGCGCAGCCCCCACTTCAATTGAGAACCTGAAAATCGATTACTGCGCATTTAAGGTCGACCATCATGATGATTCAACTTGTGTGACGAGAATTATGCGCGGTCGCTTCCTTCTGCGAAGCAGTAGTGCTAGCAAAGGAGGAGGCCGACCGCATCAGGCAACGGCGTTTATGCCCCAGCCACCGCCGGAATTCTGATCCCGATTTCCGGCTACCGTAGGCGCGGGCTTGCGGACGGCGAGCAATGGGTAGCTCGCTGTTCGACCGTCTGGTAACTGTCCGGACCGAACCCACGCGCCTCAAGGAGTTGTCAGCAACAGTAAGGGTCCAGCTGGGTCGAAGCCTACTGGGACCAGGTTTAGCCCCAGAGAACAGACAGTAAAAAGGTATTTTTAATGTTAAATCTTAATGAGAGTTGGGTATAAAAAAGTAACAAAATTTAGTAATGTTCGCCCTGAATCGTCCTGCAACGTAAAATTTCAACATTTAATAATAATAGCATTTTTTTTCAGATTGAAAATTTATGGTATACTGAATTCAATGGTAATTTTCTTAAGACAAGAAATTGATCGAATGCAGAGAGTTATTTTCCTGGTCAGAACAACGTTGAAAGATTTACTGCTTGCTATTGACGGAACTATAATAATGAATGAGGTAAGTACGGAAAATATTGTCAGTTCACTATAAATTAATCCCTGTAGATTTTTTTTGGAACATGACAAACATAATCATTAAAATTCTTCTTTTAATGTTGGAAGTGAAAGATAAGATTGCAAGACATAGATTACTAGTCAATAAACTAATAAGATATCGAAAAGAATACCTTCTTAGTAGGGTACATCGCATATTGAAACTGATACATGGACATGGCGATAACATTCAAAAAGAGAAGTCTGGGTGAAGGTGGTTGTATGATTGTGGAGTCCTTCATAACGATCTACTAATTTCTGATGATAGTCATCAAATAGGTATATTTTAATAACGAATTGTGCATTATACATTTTTTAAATTAAAATTTTTATTTTAGGCACTTCGAGATTCTTTAGATAACATATATGACGCAAAAGTGCCAAAAATCTGGTTGAGGAGTTCGTGGTCATCATCAACGTTAGGCTTTTGGTTCACTGAGTTTCTGGAGCGAACCATACAGTTCTCGACATGGTGCTTCCAGGGTAGACCGTACTCTTTCTGGATGACCGGATTTTTCAATCCACAAGGTACGTATGTACGAGTGAAAATACTTTAAATTAAATATACATGTCAAGTCTTGGATAGACAGCATAGTGGTCTTATGAAAGAAGGTGGTCGAATAAAAGTAACTTATCTAAGGATACACACAAAAAATATTCGTAACCTTGTTTTTAGGGTTCCGTAGTCAACTAGGAACCCTTATAGTTTCGCCATGTCTGTCTGTCCGTCTGTCTGTCTGTCCTCGCTTAATCTCTGTGACCGTTAGCACTAGAAAGCTGAAATTTGGTACTAATATGTATATCAATCACGACGACAAAGTGGTAAAATAAAAATTGGAAAAAATGTTTTATTAGGGTAGCCCCCAATATGTAAAGTGGAAAGTGATTTTTTTTAAATTTCAACCCTAACGTGTGATATATCGTTGGATAGGTATTTAAAAATGAATAGGGGTTTACTAAAATCATTTTTTGATAATGTCAATAATTTCGGAAATAATCGCTCCAAAAGTAAAAAATAATGTGTCCCCCCCCCCTCTAACTTTTGAACCATAAGTTTAGAAAATATGAAAAAATCTGAAAAGTAGAACTCTATAAGGACTTTCTAGGAAAATCATTTTGAACTTTATGGAAAGAACAGTTTTTGTACAAAAATACTAAAAGGTTCTACAAAATAATTTCTGGACTAAGTTTGTAGTATAATCGTATATGCAAGCATTTTTTTAAACTCATAAGTGGGTACACTTATTGTGACGGACGGGAAACTACGGAACCCTACACTGAGCGTGGCCCGACACGCTCAGTGTAGGGTTGCACGCTCTTGGCCGGTTTTTTTTATGTATAAAGAAAGTATAACGAAGCAAGTAAGATTGCTTACTTGCTTCGTTATGGTTATTGAACCATTTACAAACATACTTTAAGCAGTCTCAAAGAAGCATGCCGCTAGACGCATAGATATAAAGAAATAGATACGCGACTCGCCTCTAACGCGTGGACCGCTCAAATTAGGACTGTTTGTCACAGTGTCACCTAGTCACAATCGACGTGTGACATAAGCGGGCGTGTTACGCAAAAATATTATTTTCTTTTTTATAATTTTTAAAGAAAAATTTGTATGGCGCAAATATGAAAATTAGGGTTTTCTCTAATATCGCAAGTTGGCCGTTATACCCGTGCCCACAGATATAGTACTATTTGAAATATTTATTTCTAAGCTTCAAGGATTTTTTAAAAAAAGATCGCTAGTGACGGCGCAAAACGATGTATGTCAAAAAATTGCAAATAAATAGTACTATATCTGTGTGCAAGGGTATAACGGCCAACCTTGCGATTCCAGAGAAAACCTCGAATTTTCATGTTTGCACTATACAATTTTTTCTTTAAAAAATTATAACTCCTTCAATTGCCTCATATAAAAAATTATAGTATAGAATGATCAGCAGAATCCATTTCCAGCTAAAACAAGGACCTTTTAAAATTCAAGTTTCTAAGTCTTCGAAAGGCGATTCTTAGCCTACCACGACGCCGCCGGCTTATGCTTCATCATACAGTGCAATATTATATTTTGACCTTCACTTTACTGTTTTCTGTCGTTCACGCGATCCGAACGAAGTTATATGCACAACAGTTGCCACTATTGATACTTACCTAATCTGTTCTACTTCTTGAAGGTTTTTTGACGGCCATGCGTCAAGAAGTGACTCGGGCACACAAGGGCTGGGCTCTAGACATGGTAGAGTTACATAACGATGTTACTAAATCTACTTACGAAGAAATTAAGGCTCCGCCGCCGGTAAGATTATGTTTTCAGTTGTAGTCAAAATTCAAGTATGATACAACATTAAAGTTGATTAATATTTATTCAGGAAGGTGTGTACGTTCACGGTGTATTCCTAGACGGTGCTGGTTGGGACCGTCGCAACCTACGTCTGTGCGAGTCTGTAATCAAAGTGGTATACACTGTGTTGCCGGTAGTACACATATACGCAATCAACTCCACCGCACCCAAGGACCCCAAACTCTATCTGGTACTTAATTATAGACATAGTAGTGGGTAGTTGTTAGTTAATGCATCTGAGTAACAGTTTTTACTTAATGTTTGTTGTTTGCCAGTGCCCGTGTTACAAGAAGCCGGTCCGTACGGATCTTACGTTCATCACACCGCTCTGGCTGCCAACCATCAAGAATCCGGACCACTGGATTCTAAGAGGAGTCGCCATCTTATGCGACATTAAGTAACAATGTGTGGACGCCAGTTATAGTAGCGTAATTTCGACCAAACGAAGGCTTTATCCACCCAAAGAAAAGACGCTGCCGTTTTGCATCAGCATTGTTTGTTACGACATATTTTACCGATTAACTTTATTCAATTTTTGCCAACAGGTAGTGTATTCTTACGTGTTTTAGTTTTGAGGTCTTGATTTACTATAGAATTTTTATATGAATAAAATCAATAATATTCAGATTTGTGTATAATTTCAAAAGCATTGAGGTATTACAATTTATTTACATTAAATGTAACGAACAATACTGTGGATGGATGGATTACTTTACAGATGTTGCTCAAACTCTAGGCTGTCATATTATTATTTTTAATTTTTTCGTACCTAACGTTGCCCACGTATGAAGTTGTCTGCCGAAACTAAAACTTGATTCATCTAATACAGAAACAATGGGGCGATAACAATATTAATGGACGGAGTAAATTCGCTGATTTTTTTACATACTGCATCACAAGTAGCATAGACTACGTGTACATTTAATAAGTTTGCAAAACAATCTCTTCTAAAGTAAATGATAATACATAAAGATTATCTAGCCGTCTTATAGTGACGGCACTAGTTTTTCCTGCACTATTGTGGTTTTAGAGTAATATGCTTGAAGTTTTTCTTGCTTAGTCTAAAGCTTTGGCAGTAATATAGGTACTCAAATCACTATTTAAATATATCAGTCTGATTGCCTTTCTAATTGTCATGCGGTTATTTTTAAGGAAGTCTAGTCTTCATTGATAGATATCATCGTAACAAAAATGTTCTATGACCACTAGTATATACAAGTTACAGTAAATAACGAGATCTAGCATTCCTAACGTACTTTAACAATAACTATCATATAACAGACTACAACGAAATATAACAGTAGCTACAACTATACATACAGTCTTATTTAACAAAGCTAAGAAAATTTAGTGTAAACATTAGACATGATAAATATTAAAAATGTGTTAAATAGGGCTTACTTGATGAAAATCTACGCGATTACCGAATTGAATTTAAGGTCAAAAATATTTACATTATTTAGGCCAGCTGCCGCTTATTGATGAAAATACATTATAATACGTTTAGCCACACCAGCTATTTAATCGAAAAGGAATATTCATATTGTTATGAACAGCTTTTACTTATAGAAGCTTTCACATTCCTGGGTCTTTCAGTACTTTTTTTTCACAATGATGAACAATAATGCCTTTGTATAATATGGTAGTCTAGTATCAATTTAACAACCACGTAGCTTTCAAGAAACCCGGTTCTATACACATTTTACCGTAAGAATATAAAGGTGATGTACATTGATGACATTACACAATGTCAGCCTACTCGATCAATATCCATAATGTTAACTTTTATCAAATAATTATTAATGAGTTCCATGGAAACGTAACAATTATTTAATTTAGCTGAAATGTGTCTATAAAACAAGCATCTTAGAATTGCCTTTGGCTATATTGAATAAAGAGTATATTATTGCACTCAAAACACCATTGTCTCTTTGGGATATAAATAAATAGTCATATTATTCCCGTTTCACGTCACCGCGAAAATTGCCGAGAGGTTCCACAGATCTCGACCTGGGTGCTCTGAAATATAAAACAAAGACATATTATGTTTATATAACTGAAAACTTTCTAAGAAAAAAAAATCTTTTCCTCAAATTCATATCCATGAATACATATTTCATTGAATATCACAACTTACTGAGGATGCTATTCTGTAAAGCAGTAGCCGCAGTCGACTTAATTCACGTGATTATTATGAATATCTCCTTGCAGATAAAATAAACGTTACAAGTTGTATTTATTTACCTTCGTCTTGAAAGCGTCAGTTCTATTTTTCCTTCTTTAACTTGTTTGAAAAGCGATATGGCCCCAGCATGGCTCAGCCCACGTGTTGGCACACTATTTACTGACAAGATCTCATCACCTGTAATAGATCAGTTTTTATGAGTTAATTGAAAATACGCTACTAATTAAAAAAAAATGACGTTTAAATTTAATAACTACCTTCAAAAATGGTACCCTTGTCAGCTGCTTGACCATTTGGAAAGACAGTTTTAACAAATATTCCCATTTGGCCCTTTGGAGAATCGGTTCCTCCCACAATACTGAATCCAAGACTTTTATGTCCTTGACCTTTCCAAAATTCAACTTTATGTAAGGAACTGTGCGCGTAGTGTCCTCCGTGTTGATTATCTTGATGTAACGTCGAGGTGTGCTCCTGAAGTCTTGATATATGGGGGCCAGGATTTGGAGAGCATCGCTGAGATCCAACTCTGGTGAAAAATCTACTTCGACTACTATTTCTCAACTGTTCAGGGATACTTTCGAAGGATCTGTTCTGGTAAAGCCTCGGTACATGTTTTATATAGTGTGAAAAATTTTCCTTGATTTCGTTGGTCGCGTTATCGTTATATATGGAGTACGACTGAGTAGTTGATGGTGGTCTAGAAGTATGAAAAGATATTGGTCTATAGTTATTACCCTGGTTCGACCTTGGAGTTGGTGATGACCTTAATGATATTTCAATGTTTGTGATGTTTTGCAAAGAAGCAGATTGGGAATAACATTGCCTTTCTAACAATTTTTCGTCGTCACTTTTCTGGTTTGAATGTATTGGACCGTTGTGTACTTGAATACCAACTTCGCATTTTCTTTGGTGATCTGTTCTTGAACAAGGATCGTAATTTATCTGTTCTGTTGAATGTTCTTTGGTTCTATTGCTAACATTGCCGTGATAAAAATGGTTTTCAGTGGGAAAATGCGTTTCGATTGTTATTTGATTGGAAGGTAACGGTTTATGCACAGTTTGTGATATAATATCTGGAGGAACATTCGACGCCGGTAGTGTGACAGCGTTCTGTTCTAAAGACTGATTGTTTATTATTCTACTTAATGTTACGGGAGTAATTTCATCGTGGGCCATCACGAGGTCAACTTGGTATCTTTGAAATAATGCTCCATCTTCAATTGTAGCTTCTGTCGAACAAGAATTGACTATATGCTGTACCTCTTTTAGAGATGACAATCCACGCAAAACTCTGCCATTTACGTTGACTATCTCATCGCCAATTCGTAGCCTACCATCTCTATGTGCTATTCCGTCAAAGTCTAATTTGACTACAATATATCGTATTTCATAATTCGAACCACTGTTATCAAAATCTACCCGATGCTGTGCCAAGTAAACACCAAGACTCTCATCTAGCCTCGACTTTAATAATCTGATTTTCCTAAATCGTTTAGTACAAGGTCCTCTGCCCAAAATGTCCGTTTCGGGAACATGTTGCGTTTGCGACTGACTATCCACAATATCTTGATTTGATGTTTGCTCTATAGGGAGCAGCTGAGAGTGCAGAAATTTTATATTTCTTGTCTGAACTCTCTCGTCTAACGTTATTGTTTTGTAGACGTATGGTTGTTTTTTGTTAATAGTTTTTTTTGGAAGCGGCGGTGGTTTTGACTCTATGTGGTGAAACATTGCATGTTTCATGCTGTCGCTAGGAAATTTATGGTTGGTATCCTTGTTTTCACTTCCATATTCGTAAGAATTGCTTTTCTCTACAGGAAATAGAGCACACGGAGTAGAACTTCGTCGAACTGGAACTTGCACTCGGCCAAAATTAATTTTGTGATTTAAACTAAACTGTCTTGAAAAATTCCCATGGCTCCCTTCACAGCCTAGATCCATCGATTCTTTTCGAATGGATGCATTATTAAAATGGGACGAATATCCTGGTGGGGAGTGACTGCTATGGTCATCGGTGGGTCGACCATCACTATCATATCCTGACTCATTGGAACTTACATAATTACTAAGGCGATGGGTTTGAACTTCAACATTGTCTGGTCCATGATGAATGCTTTGGGTGGAAGAAGTGATCTCGGTTTTTATATCTCGCATTGAACCTAGAACAGAACTGTATTCATACACAGGTAAACTGTTTCTATTCCTTGGAATAAGCATAGGATCATAGTCTAAAGGAGCTCTGTGAGAAATCATTGACGATCTTCGAGGTATATCATCGATGTGTCCCATTGGATATATATTACCATCTATTTCATTGATACTTCTCATAGAACTTCGTGAGAAATCATAATCTTTCTTTAAAGCACTGTTAAATAGAAGATTTTCGTCGTGAATGGATATGCTATCACTACTTTGATATCGTTCTTCTGATCGAGAGTTCGTAAAACAAATTCTATCTTTTCGAAATTTCGGAGATTTTCTGTCAATTCTTTCAGATAAACTTTGTCTGATAGAGCTTGTTCTTTGCTGAGAAGCTATGCTGTTCTCTTCAGGCAAAACTGATAACTTAGATCTCAAGAATGCATAAGGGAAATTTGGTTTTTTCGAAGCTCCATTATTTGTTTGTCCATCATTTAGATTTGTAATATTATCACAACTTACGGCTTTAGCTGATGATATCACCAAAGATTCTTCAGGCAGAAATTTATTCTTTTTTGGCGAACCTTTACTGTCATTATCAGCATTTTGTAAATCTATGTCGTCAGATGGGTCATCAGCTTTAACATAAGTAGAAAGATGGGAAGTAGAACAACTGCGATATAAAGACGGACCATTTGCAACAGGATAATTTTCAGGAGTTTTGTGCATGTTAAGGGATTGAGATTTAGCTGAATTTAACATTCCTGTAGACCCCATTCTATGAAAAAATGATTTAAAAGGGCTTGGAGATCTGTCCCTAGACCCACTTCTAATAGAATCAGTATCGTTGTCCTTTTTTAACGACGTGGAATCTGAACTACTTCGCCCCATTTTCCAGTGTTGTTTCTTTTTATACTGTCCGGTGAGAACAGTTGTGGATTGTTCTTTAAGATCTTCATTTGGTTTAGCTTCTGGTGTTATTTCTTTTGTATCTGCTTTCTTTAACATTTCAAGTTTTTTTCCCATACGGCGACCCCACGTAGCAAACACTGAAAAAAAAATTAACAAGAATATTTATTAAATGCAATGCACATTTTGTGCAACATAGGTATTGGCCTCTATTACATGAAGGTCGTTTGATCTTAGCTGAGGATGGATTTACATGTGCTGTTGGCGTATGTAGTACGCTATTTTTCATGACACCGAGCGCTCCAAACCACAGAATAAGTAATAGTAAGTTCTTCAAACTTACACACACCGAAAAAAACACAAAAATACAAATCCAAGACCAACCCGCCTTGGTGAAATAGAATAATACACTATATCTATTATTTAAGAAAAAGAAACGCATTAATTTCACTTTTTTTTCATGCTTTTATGTGATTAAACAAGCAGGCAATGAAGTGGTGTAAGATAGAATAAGAAGAAACTACAGAAAATAACGAAACGATTATCAACGACGATTATCAAATCGTATAACCGATACGCTACACTGATGCTTACCTTTCTTCATCTCTTTGACATCATCCTCCATAACCATGGCTGGCAATGCAGTTACGAGCGTGAAGTCGTGCGGTGCGGTGTCGGCGATGTCTGCGGCGGCGACGTCTCGGCGCGGAGACGGCGTCGGGACGGCTCGCGGCCCGGTCACTTCCCTGCGCTTCGGCCCGCGGAAGAGGCGCATGATGACCGATCACGCATCCATCGCGCCACTCCACACGCGCCTTTTGCTCTGAAATTTAAATTGATAAGGTACAACAAAAATATAAGACGTATTTTTTTGTATTGTATTCCTTACTGCAGAAATACGTTCTCGCTTTGTAACTTTGTAGGTACCAGCTATTATTATATCTACAAGTAGGTATGTTTTGGCTATGCTTCCAATATATCTTTCAGTTGTTATTTTTACAGTTTGTTCTGTAAGGTATCATTTGCCTAATGTTTATTGAAAATATATCAGTGCATTCAGGATGTGAACCGTTCTCAGCTGCCATTAGACCAACGTGACTGACACACGCACAGTGGGTAAATACACCAATATGGTTTGTAATAATATAGTATAAGCAAGCCATGTAAACGTTTGTACCAATTGCGTGCTCAAGTCAGTCATAAACGAGTCGCCAGTCTTCCAGGCTGGCCGGAAGTCCAAGCTTCGAGACGTTAGTCTTATCTAATGACCGTCATCCCGATCTCATCTACCATGTTGTTTTTCACCAGCAAGAACATCTTTGCTAGTCCTAGAGATGTGGTTTTACGCTCCCGAGAAACGGTCGTTCTAATTACAATATTAATATCCAAGCTGTCCGTCCATGGCAGGAAATGTAAATAGATACAACTAAACGAAGGTTGTAAGAAGTTCCACATTATTAGCTTATTATTTATCTAAACTAACATTTATTGCTAGTTCATTATGTTATGTTAGTAAAGAAGTACCTTTAATTGAAATGTTACGTTCTTTATGTTCTTTCTTCATCGTCGTCATTATCACCATAAGCTTAACTCAGAATCACCCACTGTTATCGCCGAGGGCGTGTCAAACTTATACTGACTATAATCAAACCCACAGGTTTCCTTTTCAGAAAATTGCCGTAGCTCGAGATTCTTCTGTCATGGGTAATACTGCTCGTGAGCGTGCGTCCTTCACCGTCAACCCATCATCACTTTTATACGGCCCTTCCTGATTTGACTACTTTGACCGAATTTAAACTACCGTTCGTTCAAATCTTAGCTTATGCTACTCCGTCAGCATCTTCATGTCTAGGCAGATTTCCTGCCAAAATCGACTTGGGGCGCGATATTTGAATATAAATACACGCCAAGTATTTCGGGACTGCCACTAATGATGTAACGCGTGATGGATTAAGGAAGCGCCGTGTTCTTGCCGGATGTAAGCCGCAGCCACTCACCCGTTATCGGTCACACGCACTGAATCTTCTTTACGTGCATGCATATAGATATTTTTATCGTTTGACTAGTTTCTATAAGTCATCCCTAGGGATCATACTCCCGGGATACAAGGTATGCTATGTGCTATTCCTGAATATGGTAGGTATATCTGTGTTTCATTAAAATTCGTTCAGCCGTTCGGGCGTGAAGATGTAACAAACGCATAAAAACACAAACTTCCGCTTTTAATATTATTTTCATTTATTTTAAATCTTTCTAAGACTTGATGCTACCAATTGTATCAGACAGCTGGAAAAGTGACTTGTTTGTTGTTTTCCACGGTTGGGTTTATTGATACAAGTCAGTTTTTGTATTTCCTATACTTTAATTAGCTACATCTTAGGAATCATTTCGTCGAGCTCTTAATTTTGGTACATATGACTGTCATTTCGATTCAATACTGCTATAGTCACCTAACAATCTGCACTAAATTGTTTTGACCAACAGCGGCCAGGTGAGGTAGACACCATATAACTGCATGCATTTCCTTGGCTTCGGGAACTGGCAGTACTGCCATGGCGTTCTAGTGAGACATGGGCATAAATCTATAAGAAGCTATACCTATACCTCATAATTCAGTATTATCTAATAATGCACAACGGCATCGTCCGTATGCGAGTAGCAAATTATCACAAAGGAACACACCTACTCCTGAGATAAAAGTAACCTTTTCGTTTTTTTTCCGAATCTCTAATGCTACCTTTTAATTTAAAAAAAATCACAGCTCTTGTGAGATAAGCTGCAGTACCTATACATTAATAAAGTCGCAGAAAAAAGTTAACCTAAAGTAATTATTATAATGAATGCTGAGAATCTATGATGTAGTGTGTTTCTTTTATCAGAGCTTGTGGTCTTCTTTGTGCGCTTTATTTGTACAGAATAATCTAATTCAGGTAGATACATATTGCATATGTTATGCTTTAGATTAGTAAAGAATTATAATTATTGTCCTACAAAGTAAATGCGTAATGACGTGAGTGCTGTCGCAAGTTTGCAGTGACTGACGATACTCGCGGAAGCCTCTCGGTCTCGTAATAGTTTAAATATCAGTAGATTACTCTCCTCTTAACATTCCTAGCGGGGACGGCCGCACGACTCTTCAGAGTGACTATTCTTGGACCTGATTTGTAGACGTTCTTCCATAGTAATTACGTTTTTCTTACTGGCGTCGACGCGGATACGATACATTACTGATATTATGTACCTGGCCTTTTAAATGTATAGGTATCTTATACAGGGTTATTTGTAAAACACTAGCAACCTCTTAGGTGCTAGTTAAGAACATCATAAACAACAACTTTTGTTCTATGGCTTTTAAAAATGTATCATAATTTGGTTCATCAGATTTTCATACAAAAATAATAATATTTAAATTGAACGTTCTAAATATTACGAAGTCTATGTGAAGCAAGCGATAATACAATAGCGGAGGGTAGCCGAGCTTGAATTTAACCTATTTACGGGCGACAAACTACTCTACACACTAGTACTCGACACTCACTAGTCGGTTCGTACTAATGATGCGCTTGCGTCGCGTCATTAGTACGTGTTCTTGTAGCGAAATTCGGCAGTGCGGATTTTTACATGGTTTATCAATATTCTAAGGTCGAGAACACGGATATGGCGCGAATGTTTGCTAGGTCTGATGACAATGTTTCGAAAGCCTGTTTACTATTACTACGAGAACAGTGCGCGGGAGCCGTTAGTAGATATAGCAAAATAAAGAGTTGAAATGTGTTAGATAGAACAGCAAAATCTTGAAGGTTTGTTTTTGGTAAATGTGTTATGTTTTGTAAAAAGTCGTAGAACAAAAGTTGTTGTATATGATGTTCTTAACTAGCAGATAAGAGGGTGCTAGTGTTTCACAAATAACCCTGTAACCCTGTATGTAATTATTTTTGTATCACTTTTTTCCGCAACTGAAAGTATGAGATACCTATATTTTCTCGACCAAAGTGTTACTGTATGCGTTATTATGTTAATTTACCTAGTGAAGTAGATACCCAAGTCTGTGGTAGGGGCTCGCGTTTGACGGACATTGACATCGCGCCTCGGCTCGCGGGGCAGGTGCGCAGCGCTAACTAATAGCGTGTGCACGACACTATGTGTGTAGCATGCTGCACGGATCGCCAAGCCAACCTATATGATAATTTCCTACATTTTGGTGTAAAACTTAACGCACTGATTATAACAACAGACACTGTTTATTTGTTTTAACACGAACTCATCGTTATCTACCTACTTACTGAATATTCCCATACAGTCTTACAAACTTAGCGATTAGTTCATTTAAGTGCGATGACTCACCTCATACCAGTGCACATGGAGGAGACAGCGATTCAGGCGCGGGCGCAGGCAACGCGACGCTCCACTGAAACATTATGTTAGCCTTATAAAAATGAAACTTAAACTATCAATTAAAATTACTTTCCAATTACAATCGCGGGATGCATATCAGGCATAACGTGTCGCATGCTAGCACCAGTTGGTATCAATCTAGATTAAAACTAAGTGCTTTGAATATTTTAGATCTCGTAACGCGATTATGCAAGATTTTTGTATCAATATAATCATATACGTTTATTTATCGCTAAGCCAGTTTTATCAGTACATCTTTACAGAGTTTAGAAGTAAAGACAGATTATAACTGGCATTTTGGTCTAGTGGTTAGTGGCCCTGGCCCTGACTGCTATACCGGAGGTCGTCGTTTCGATTCCCATCCAGGACAAATGTGTGTTAAGCACGATCTATCGATAATATTATGTATGTATTTAGAAATATATAAGTATGTTTTTCAGTTGTCAGTTGTCTAGGACAAGCTCTGCTTAACTTGGAACTACATGGCGTTGTGTGATAGTCGTGGAATATTATAAATAATACATAATCACTAATTCGGGTTTTGAAATAAAAATATGTTTCAATTACCTACAGTTTTAGGACGGCTAGGCGTCTATCGGGCCGACCGACTCGAGTGATTACTTTAAAATATTAATGTAAAAGAGTCGCTAATAGATATGCGAATAAGCCCGTTTTACTATCGACGATCCTTAAAGTGATTATCATAAATAAACTTAGTAAAATGGATTTCATATCGTAAAGCTAACATCTGTTTATGTCATTACCTATATATTGTTACTGTGTGTTGAATGTACAAAATAAAGATTATTATTATTATATTATAATTACGTTGTCAAGGGATCGGAAACATAAAAATTCCGTCACGTAGAGTGTTTTATCGCCATCTATAGCAGGACAATAGGGCGACGACGTAAGAGAAGAGTGCTTACACTGCCTACTGGCAACGTTTGCGAGTTTGAGTCATTTGACACGTCGCGGACGGGACAGGTGACACGCAAATAAAAAACAGGAATACCAGGGACTTAAACTGTAACCGTAATAATGTGTTTTAACACTGTTTTTTAAAACAGTTATAACAGAAAAACACTTTTAAATGTAACAGATACAATAATGTTACCGAATGAAACTGTAACCTTTTATATGTGTTAAGAAGTGCTACCGAATCAAACTGTAACCTGTTATATGTGTTAATAAGTGTAACTGAAATAATTGCACAGTACCATAAATAAGTAAATTGTAACTCTGGCAACACTTTTATATCTGTTACAGATATGTTAGGGTTACACTTTTTTAAGTATTTTGGGTTAACACATTGAAAACACATATATAAGTGTTACATTTTTGATTCTGTTACACATTCAACATGTAACACTTATAATTCTGTAACCTTTATGAAGGTGTTTTTAAGTCCCTGAGGAATACACGCTGTTCCCAATTGTACCACGTAGCAAACGTCCTTTACTACCCACAAAACTGATGTACTTGTAATCTAAAATATGTAAATTCCCTACTTAACTCACCATAAAGACTAGTCTCTAACACCTTAAGTAATACATAAGAAGTTTTGACACTGAATACTATATCGCAAATTCGCAAACTGTAAAATTAGAAACGTCCGACATTAAAATGGATGAGATGAAATTCTATTGTTTTGAAACTTATGTAATATCTTTGTGAACGCGTTTACAATACAACAATGTATGCGATTGTACACTTTAGTTGACAAATATTTAGGACCGTTGTACATTGTCGCCCACTTCTTATTTTTTTTGCTGCGGCTGGTTTTTAAGGTTTCTTTATAGCCGCCTACATTAATTACCTACTAGGCTTAGCATAGCGGTCACGCTTATCAAGTACTGCACGTATGTATGATAAGTAATCTCCAGCAGCGCTATTAGGCGTCTGCGAATGACAAGCATTTTATTTGTAATGAGACGTGATTATATGCAGACTCATTATACGGCCAAACCATAAACAAAACCAAGACTCGAGGTATATTTTAATTAATTACATTTTTTTTCAGGCAGTTTTGAATTGTCTCTAAGTTTGTCTTAACGCTGAAGCCAATGTTCTTTTTTGAAATGATTATTACTAAAACGAGTTAGTTAGTGAGAAGTGATATGAAAAAAGGGAGTTAGTGATAGCGGGACTGGTGACAGGACAGAATTGAAGCAAAAACCGTGTTGTATCGACCCCAAATAACACGGGACAAAGGCAGGACGATGATGGAGAAAATTACTTTACCCGTTGCCATTGCCAATAACTTTAATCGTTTGTGGAAATTCGTTTCACAAATCTTATGCCATCGATCACGATTCACAGAACGGAAGCCTGAGTGCCAGTAAAGACATTTTTATAAGTAGGCTAAAATTATTTAACATCACTAGCAACCCTACTACGCACAGATACAAATTACAATTTTTTGCGGAAAAACTCCTTAAATATTAAAAAAATTGCTGAGGTTCGTTTGGTTTAAATTGCTATCCTTATTTGGACACACTTTATAAAGCTTTGTAACCACTCTCAAAAGCTAATCAATATCTGTATATATATATAATTATTTAGACCCCAAAGAACATTAATTTCACTGGCCTTCAAACACAATATTGTTAATAGAGTCCTAAATATTTCGTACGTAACTGTGAAATATTTAGGAGTGTGGTCATTTGTTTGTTGTAATTGACTACCACGTGTTTACTTAGTTACTATACTTCCTACTATCGTGTTATTCTCTTGGATTGTCTTAATGCTATCTATTCTTCGTTGCTTTCAAATTTTTGAACTCATAAACATGAGGAATAAAAGAAAACCTTTGTATATTGACGAAAAAGTGGCATTAATTCGAGCGATAGGAATATCAGATTTTTACTCTAAATTTAGTTAAAATTAAAATCACTTATTCATAAGATGAAATTGTCTTGTTTTACTCTCCCTCCTAACTACTTTGTAACGCAATAAATTACCTGATACCTTCAATTTCGATATACATATTAGGTACTGGTGGTAGAGTAGAAGTGTATGTAAAGTTTATACCATATCATCATCATCATCATCATCATCATCATTTCAGCCGATACACGTCCACTGTTGAACATAGGCCTCCCCCAAGCGTCGCCACATCGAACGTTCCTGTGCGTCCCGCATCTATCGGACTATATATATACTATATACATCTTACTTTATTGCTCTTTCTATTAGATCGTGAACATTGCATCAAAATCCATTCCTTAGTTTAAAAAGATTTAGGGGATAAACAGACTGACAGACACGTACTAAAGCGACTTTCCTTAATACTATGTACAAAAGATAAATATTATTTGCAGTCACAATGCAAGAGTAAAACCCTAAAACCATGGATTTAAAGCCCTTGCCTTTTTTGTTGTGAATTGTTTTATCGGTGTGTTTAAGAAGCAGGGTGCATAGGCTTGTAATAGGCATACATTTTATTGAGGTACCTGCAGAATACAAAGGAAAAACAATGCAATAACGTAGCCGAACCTTCTTGGTGTTAGTGATCCTGGAACATAAGATTCTTTGTTCGAAACTAAATGTAAACACAAACGTGCTTTGGCGGTAACTCAAGCAGTCCTTGTGACCACAACCAAGTGGCAAATTATATTCATTTGTTGGTAATAATAAATATAAAATGTTTTCTGAGCTATTAGCAAAGTATCAACATATTCATGATCATATTGATCATGTGTATCCCATCTTATGGTCCCACTCAGTCCATAATGGACTATTGTATATGTAATTAATTTAATACATAAATCTACCTATGTCAATTACATTTTTTCATAACTTACGACAGAAATAAACTGAATGAATTATAGCAATTTTACAATCTGTCTGCGATACTATAATATAACGCGCTCTACCATTCGTTCGAATCCTCTGGAGATGAGATATCGGTTAGGGTAGGTAATTAAAGTAGTTAATTTGCTTAATATTTGACGAGATATGCCTTTATATTCCGGTGAGTGTAATAAGACGGATTTTGGTGTACAATCGTTTTAGTTATGTTTATCTTTCAAATCGACATGATAAATCCATTCCGATTACATAAAGACTTTGTTTTTAGGTATTTTTACTTTAAAAAAATTAAAACGCTCCCACACTCGCACAAACGAATTTTTGTTTCGATGATTCATCTATAAAATTAAAAATGCTTTAAAAGAATAGGCTTTTGTACTGGAACAGTGTTAAAAATTATCTAAGATGACTTAATGATACAGTGAAGGTTGAATAAATAGGTAATATAAATTTTGAGGCTTCGGTTTTTATTCCTAGAAGCACTATATTTTATCCTATTATTTATATTTAAACCTTCAATCTGCCTAGCGGCTTGACAGCCTTCCTACTTCAGCTGACTTATAAAAATATTTTTTTTACTAGACAAATTCCAACACCTAGGTATTTATTTTAGTAGTAGTAGTTTTAGTTGTCTTACTCAAAAGCTGTCTATACGTTAGAAAAAAAATTGAGACCCGATTCCGGGTCCAATTTTATTTTCAAACCATCTAGGGACATCCTTAAATATACACACATTTGATCCAAATCGGTCGAGACAAACATAGTGTCAAACATATGCACAGAAGATTTTGGTAATGTTTAAAGTAAATAATATAACTGTTTTGCCAGTCCTTAAGTTAACAGGAGCAATTTTTCATGCAATCTCTTTCGATATCACAATACCAATAAAGTATCAATACATTGATAAATACTTGGAACTCTATGAAAATACTGGCGACATGCGAATTGGGCATAAGTCCTGATAAGTGTTACTTCTGATAATAATCGAATATCGTAACGTGTTGAGCAGTTTATCCGGGCCAAGATCGTCAGTATAAAGTTTCACTCGGTTAAAAGTAACGTTTATAATGTGCACAGCAGATTGTAATTCCGCAAATCGTAATGCGAGTTTCTTACTTTGTAATAAGTTTCTAGCGGTTACTGTTTTTATCTTTGTATATTACATCGGAAATGTACGTAAGAGATAAAATTGCTGTCAGCTTAATGAATGTAGATAAAATGCACCGCGGATTTTAATTCAAACCGTACGATTATTTATACTCAAATATAAAATATAGATTGTCAATACTGTAAAAATAATTCACCACGTTTTGCTTAGCTGGATTTCGTAACTTTAAATTATGCACCTTTTTTATGGTTGGACAAAATAATCCAATGACAATCCCCGCTCTTGGCCAGAGCGGGAGATAGTGTCAGACTCTTACTGACTAAAAGACCCACCCCGTTCGACCCGGCTGGGTCTCTGCTGTTGCTGACAACTCCTTGAGGCGCGCGGGAACAGTGCGCGTCGTCGACTTTCATCCCGGCGTTGCATCTCCACGCACATATCCACGCATCGTGCATGTGTGCAAGGACTGTTGCCTCCAGATCCAAATTATGCACTTGTTTTGTAATATAAGGTCGTTAGTTTAAGTGTCGGTTAAAAATCGAAAAAATTAACAATATATTATTTAATTTTTTTTTGGTTCGGATGCACTTGCAGAAAGACCAAGCTCAAATGCTCTATTTTATGTTTCTTTTGCCAAGGTCGAAATTTAAATTGCAACGAGAATGTGGAAGACGTAACACCATATGCCGACCCGTCTCCACCTCCAGAAAACATTATTCCTCCTTCTCCACTCCCCCCACTAATCTAGACTGGATGAAACCTGGTCCTTCTAAAAGGGCGAAAGTCTGTGGACTTTGTACCGCATAACAGTCAATAAATGTTGTATATCTTTCGATATGGTCAACCGATTGCGATGAAACAAAGCCTAAGTAATACCTATATCAAGTTACATACAATTTTAATGTGTAAAAGTTATCAACACCGATTTCATACATTTTACGTGATGCGCGCACATAACTTCTACAGATTTACTATATGTATGGAAAAATCCAATATTTTTGTAATTTTTGAAAAAACTATGAAGCCTAGACGCATTACTTTGGTATCAAAAAGCTCATTAAATTTGATACAAATTGTTACATCATACTTTTCTCTAAGACTATTAGTTTAGCCAGTACGTGTCTTTGAATATGACGCAAACATAAAATTTTCAGTTTTCAAAAAAAATGCCTAATTTGACAAACTGTATCTCTACAACTAATGAACCTAGAGTACTGGGGTTAAGCTCAAATTGGAGTTAACTTTATTATATTATAAGCAAATATACTTAAAAACGCTTTCTTCGGGTAGTATTTTCGAAAAATCTAAAAAAGTGCCAAAATTTCGTAGTTTTTCGAGCACCATGGTAGCACATGGTGTTCAAGGTTGCAAATTTGGGTTTTAAAACTTTTTTTTTTTCTTATGTCCCTCTTATTTTTCAGAAAATTTTTGTTGTCAATTGTTGGGATCGCAGTCAAGCACTAGTTTATATCAGGTAAAAAAAAAACAAGAGCGCACAATTTTTTTTTAACTTTTTATTTGAGCTTTTAACGATACAGTCCAATAGTTTATATTAAGATTCATTGACTGGCCCCGGATCCCGAGGTTTGACTCATTTAACGCCTTACAGCTCTCCACTAACAATTTTCCAATCAAGTTTATAATTTTGTATGGTGAGGCCGATTTTTCTTTTTCGTTTCCTGAAATAAAGTTTATGGAAGGTTGTTCAGTTTCGTCTACTGAGCAAGCCCTTAAAGTTTGCGGAGACCTGTCCCTGTATATTTAAACTTACAAACATTGTCAACTAACTTGTTGTAGGTATTGTTTTTGCAGTGGATACCTACTTGTGCGAGCGCTCGTTTGTTATTTGCTCATCATTAGCGCTATACTGTTAATCTGAAAAAGCGTCTCTGATGTGAGCAGGTGCATCGTAAACTAAGGTACCAATAAGTAAGGGCTGCCGGAATCGTAAGACTTACAAAAGATACACTAGTGGCGCTCCGAGATATTATTTAATGATTTTGCACCACAAATATGCATGCATGTTTTGCTGTATGGACTTTAAAAGAGACTTTGACCCCTGAGTTTGTTTCGGTGTTTCTTCTCAGGGTAGTCAGCTAGGAAACACCGGCCTCATCTAGCATTAATTGACGCAAAAAAAACCATTGACGTGTAAAAGTGTTTTTATAAAACCTACTTGCAAAATAAAGATCATTTATCATTTATCATTTAATAGAAAAGTAAGACCAATAAGTAAAGACACTTCACATTTATATTTTATACTATGACTGTCAACCTACGTTGGTAACACACATAGAAACGAAGTTATAAATCATAGTTCACACTCCACCATTACTCTTTGAGCATTAACAATGTAACTCGTGTTTCTGATTTACATCGTATAGTCGTACGTTTAAATATGATCCCCATCATATTAAGATTAAAGGACCGCTGTTATGCCTGCTGCTACACGGGCAATTTGTCGCGGGTACAGTTAGGGAACAATTTAGTGCGCGTGGGCGGGCGGAGGCGCGCGGCGTGCTAGTGGGCGGACGGAGCCATTCCGGAGAAATGCTCTTCGAAACTATCTCCTCCTACAACCAAATGCACTTTTACGATCTACAACAAAACATGGCTTAATAAAACCCTAACACCTTTACAACGCCATGCTGGCTAAAACAAATAATGGCAGGAATGTAGTCGCTGGTAAACACAGCCGACTTGCTAGGGAAAGCAATTACTTTTGTTTTACTAATACCTTTAATAGTCTTGTTTATTTTACCGCTTTTCGGCTAATAGGGTACCCGCCCGAGTATTGTTTAATTGCTTGGCTGAGATTTTGCTCAAAAATATTATGTTGAGCAGATGAGCTTGGGTCCTTTGGGTCGATGCTCCTCGCAGTTACCTAGTTAATTGATTAGATAGTGATGTTACCATGCAACAATATCGGAAGTTAAGTGGCTCCACCTTGCGTAGAGCGGGTGGAGGTAAATCAAGTACATCCAGCTATGAGACATTAATAGCTAGCAATAAAACAAACTCGACTGTTTCCTGTCACTGAATTGGATCCCAGCCACTTCACATTCGACATATTTACGACTATATATTAGCATATCGTTATATTTCCTAGAAAATGATTTTTGTGCTCATGTAACATAGGTAATAATACATTTGTCTGGGATTCAGGACCAGCAATGTTTTCGTTTCGTTAAAAATAAGTTTTAATATTAAACGTCAGCGGAAACCTGCTTTGAATAACGTGTGTTTCATTATTAGTAGCTTATTCAAATGACGTAGTGGTCAATTATATTAATTCAGTTGTAAATTGAGAAGCTATCCAAAACCGCAATAAAGGCGAATATGAAACATGCTTGCAATGCCAAGGACCAACTTGATTCATTATACAGTAAAAAATCTCACAACTGCAGTGTAAAACAACATGTTTCTCGTACTTTCGCGTTACTAACAATAGCCTATTATATTTAATAATATGATATTTCAACGTCACTGGTAATGATCACGCGTTTTACTTTTCAAAACAAGTAGATCGGATCGCTATAATATTCTGATACTTTTTTTAAATCTGTTTTTATTTAGGGGCTTTTATCAGGGTATGTCAGCCCCATCGTACCCTTTTACATTGGTTCTACTATTAACTACCAAGTTGTAGTGTTTAAAAAATTAGTAGATGCAAGTTAGGAACTAATTATTTTTAAAATTTAAATTTAATAAGTATACTAGAGCTATTCATAAAGAACGGTGATTAAGTCGCATAACTTTTTAGTCGCCTCCGATGATGGTACGCATAAGATAGATTGTATTATGCCTATATATATCTAGTCGATTTAATTTAAATTCGTTTATAAATAGCTCTCGTTCATTTCTGTACTGGGCACACTCCATCAGCAAATGTTGCACATCCTCAATTTGGTTGCAAACTGTGCAGTTAGAAGAATCAGCCTTTTTCATAACGAATGCAAATTTTGCCGAAGGCAATATCCTTCGGCAAAATTTGCTCCTGAACGGAGTCTTAAAATTAATTTAATATCACTTCTACTTAGTTTCCTATTATCGAACCAGGGTACACGAGAAGGCTGTCCTTGAACACTTTTATACCAAATACCTTAATCATGAGAAATTTTGAAAAATTCTGATACTTTGTTATCCGGAACTCGCGATGTCGATTAGTTCCACGTGTGATCAACAGAATTCACCAATTATCTCGAGCAATTATCTATAGTTGTCGGTCATGCTTCACGGTCACGGAATGGTTCTTTCAAGTGAATTTTTCCAACACAGACATGACAGTAATTCATCATAATGCTTTGTTGCTAACTTTTAAGGTATGAATCTGTTGAGGTTTGCAATTATTGTACTAGATAGCTGCACTAAGCTATTCCTTTAATTTTTGTGAGTCAAATGAGGTAGGTACCAGTAGGTATAGGACGGACCTAAATATGGATGGATGGAGAAGGTGAGGGAAGCCAAAAAAAAAGATGGATGGATTGTGTGAGTAATATGAAAGAGAAGGGAAGTTAGTGATGCAATGACGAGTGACTGGACAGAATGCAAGAAAAAAACATGTTGCGCCGACCCCAAATGACACGGGACAAAGGCAGGAAAATGATGATTTGTGAGTCGAATATTTATACGTGACGATCAAAGTCATTAAAAAAAAACTAAAATTATTATTATTATTACTAAAATTATTTTATTTAGTCATTTAAGGATAATACGACATAACTGGTCTATTACAAATTTAATTATTTCATAGCCTCGAAGGACTTGAGTAGCAATTCTAATTTGTAGATAATTTTGAGGTCCAGGTGCTTAGGTTACCAACATCAAACTCATTCAAAATATTTAGAATAAAGTGCATTGATTACCTACGCAAACCCCGTGACAGAGTCGTAAGCATGGTCTATGCACCGTGACGTGGTCAAATGTACGTACAACCAGCAGTTTTGTTACCTAAAAACGGTTGCGTGACGGTACGATTGTAACGAATAACTTGATCCAGTGAAAGCCGTGTTACTTAATATACGTAATAGGTTCAGAAAAACCGATTCCCGGCAGCGAGCCATTTAAAAGTATCTTTGATTAATAAAAATTAAAATTCCAATTAATACTTATCTCGGCGCCGCGGAACCTGTTCGCTTCCGGAGTTACGCCAAACCAGTTCGCTGCCCAATTTGTTCTTTTTAAAACCACTTTAAACATCTGAATGGCTCGTCTGCGTTGTTATTAAGTAACTACTCGATTAGGTAATTGAGTGGGTGTTAACGCGTGAATAATTTTTAAACTGGATGTACTAAACTCGTTAAAAAATATAAGCCCCATTTTGACATTTGAGAGAGACCCTAGAATGTGACTTGGAACGAAATTGAAAGAAACAATAAAATAATTATTAGGGGTCCGGAGTAGTAGCAGCTATTTTAACTATTTTTTATATTACCTACATATTTGTTACACTACACCGGACAAACCGCTAGGTTTTCAAAACACAAATATCAAAATGTGCCTTTTATTTTTTGACAACTTTAGTTATAACAATTTCAGGAAGGCATCATTTACGACTTGCAGTGGCTATCGGTATGGTCATGTAAAGAGGAGAGATGAAAAGCATGTTGCTAAAAGAGTTATGAATTTACATGTGTTTGGATGGAGAGGGAGTGTGAGGCCAAAGAAGAGATGGATGGATTGTGTGAGAAGTGATATGAAAGAAAAGGGAGTTAGTGATAGCGTGACGAGTGACAGGACAGAATGGAAGAAAAAAACGTGTGGCGCCGACCCCAAATAAAACGGGACAAGAGCAGGAACAAGAAGTAGCTATCGGGAGTACACTGACATAAAAATACAATGTAGATAATAATATGTATATTCAACAAAGTCTGCGAAGTGGACTAAGAAATTCGAGTTTCTAAACGTGTCGCCTGCTAATCTCAGTAAATATGTAGGTACTTGATTTCCTATAACTAGTCCACATTCGTGATTTTAAATACTAGTTCAAGATTATATATCATCTAAAGGTTGTGGGCAACTTGTTCCATATTACATTATTTATATAATAATTTGGGTATTGTTTTTGACTTTGTCTGAAGTATGTTGGTATTTTCATTGTTCAGCAACTAACACCGTTTTCACACAAGAATTTTTCATTTGCTAAGTATTTCATAACACTCGTTTCTCTACGAATATTAATTAAAAAATATGTTATATTTGTAGGTAGAAATAGGCGTTATTCCTTATTTTTTAAGGTCATTTAAATTGTTACAAAGATTATGTTTGTATTAATAGTATTAACACAAACATAATCTTTGCGCTGTGTGCAACGAAGATTTTGAAAAATTGTAACTTATACATCCTGAAATTATACATATATATAAAAATTATACTTTAATAGAAAAAGATTTCATTCCTTAAAAGTACTAAAATAATATTGTAACAGATACATCAAAAATACCTACAGTATACACTACAGGTACCTATCGGTATCGTATCACCTCTACATGTGGTTTTCTCCTTTAACTGTTCCTTGTTTTATTTTTATTAATAAAAGCAATCAGTCTGGTGGCATTTATGATAAAAATTGTGCAACCTAGACACATTTTTACGATTTGTGTGCGAATGCGCTACGGCTACCGAATCTAATTTGGCACGTTTCATCGATAAGTAATCGAACTGAATAATTTACATTTCATTATTATTACATTAGAATTCAAAGTGGTGTGGTATTTAAAGAATGGTACTCTGAACTCATCTTTTGGTTTTAAGTGATGTGTTCTTCGTTTAGTTTAAATTAAAGTTCCTGAAAAATATTAAAACAAATTGGAGTAAGAATTATTTGAAGCTAAAGAGACTTGGAAAAGTTTGGCGAACATCTTTGGTACATAATATTAGCTAAAAAGTAGTAGAAAATAATTTGAGATATTAAAGAGATTTAGATTAAATCTGTAAATTAAACTGTGATCACATGATTGATGGCTACGTACTACGGTGACTACGTGATACTACGCTCGCGTACTACCTACGAAGCTTTTAAACTACGACACGTAGCCACGAGCTACCTGTCTGGAAGTACCTAAATCATTGTTAACAAGATATACAGATACTCGTACATATTTACAATCTGACTGTACCAGCAATATAAAATTAATCTAAGATGCTGTCACACTTGACGCGCACAAAACATCCGCATTCTGCAACCAAAAGTGACTGCGCGGGACCGTGACTTCAAACGTAGTGGAAATGAATTCTGCTAAAACATGCTCCAGCGCAACATGAATGTTTAATTACCGAGGGCGATGTTGATGAATTGACAAGATATTAATACGAGACGGTCTGGTGGCATCCAGGCCGCGGGCCGCCAGCGGCCGCATGTGCGTGCCGCGGCCCATCGCACACGAACTCAATGAGCTCTGTTTTATCTCAAGTAAAAACGTTAATGTTTGCAGATTAGCCCGCGCGAGATGTGCGCTCACACTGTGCATAAGTGTAACACGCTGTATATGGCATGTTTCCAACATTAACAACTGGAAACTACGGAATATGATAAAAGTGTTCGTACATCTAATATGTATGCAAACGCAATGTGTATAATCATGAACAACGGTCGGTTTGCAAGATTTTCTAACCCTGATAGTGTGCAGCAAATTCATGCTTTTAAATATTGTTGTAAACTATAAACACGCTGCATACCAGTCGTCTGTAGTGAGCACAAACATAACTGTGGGCTACGATTGTGAAATCTAAACAGTAGGTAAATACCTAGAGCTTATGTCAATGCACCTGGGTACTTTGAGGTTTTGTTTATTTCTCGTATGTAAATGCATTTGCTTTTTTAATCTACCATGGATTTTGCTTTTGCTAGGTACCTTGTTAATAACAGCTTGTATATAAAACGTAATATGTCAAATCATATGCAGTATTCAAGATCACATAATTATCATATTTGTATCGAACGATATAAGTACCTAATGCGCCACTGCACAGGATGGTCTAAAGTTATAAATTATTGCGCACGTTTTGATGCCCCATAACGGATACGGTTAAGTACTTTACAACATATTTTAAGTATAGCTTATAAAGTACGTACAAAGGCTATTTCACCGCAACCGTAGCCTTGAACATGCCAATGTCGCAGCATTTCAAGCATTGATTAACAGCTGCAATTAACAAGACAAGCTCATTTTTATTTTTATTACGAGTATTACAACTTTCAAGATAAATTATGTGACTTTTGGAACTGTGACGCAAATTCGATTGTTATTGAATTATGGCAGACAGCATCGTTTCGTTTGACACAGCATTTAGATCGTCAGACGAATACAATATACCTAACTAAAATATGTGTATTTCTTACCTACCTATTTAAGGCTTAAGGCCTTAACTCCCGAGTAATGCCATAAAACAGTGACTTTCTGAAGTCTAATCCTCGGTAACGGCTAGATTAAATAGGGTTGAAGGAACATTATTTTTCGCTTGTTTTCTCTACTCCCTTGAAACGGCTTTGTTTATTTGTTGTGATGTGAAATGTTAATATGTATAAAAAACAATAGCTGGTTAAATGTTCTTCAGAATCAAATATAAATCAATCAATATTTTGCAATGAAAATGGTTTTAGAGATTATCGGAGCTCTATGTGGGCTCAGGCGGCAGTACGAGTATGATTTTTACTGCGGCCCTATAAAATCGTTAAAAACCTTACAGTAGAAATCTAACCTGAAATTTATTTGTAATTATACTTATCTGTGAATAGCATAAAAAATCGATACCTAATTAATTGAAGGGCACATGATTAAACATCGTAATATTAATTAAATGTCTATTGAAAAAAAAAAGAAAACGTGTTTCCAGTCCGTCCTTTAACAACAAAATAGGTGAACAATAAAGAGAAACTTTTGAAGTAGTTACGACACTTACAACAAACACAAACGAGTTCTTCGTGTGTCAGTCGTTCGTTATGTTGTTCTTTTTCTGTTTGTCTCGAAAACTCAAAAACAAACGTTCCAATACTCGCCAAGGTGATTGTCACCCAATTGTAGTACTCACGAGGTAGGTACGATCGCGATGACATTTTACAAACTCGTTCGTTTAGCGGAGCACAATCACCCTCTGCCAGGCATTCACTAGATCAGTGCGAGAATAATCACGGCCATTACGAGGTATAATAGCGCAGGAGTCGTTAGGCTTGTATCGCGAGTGTGGCACAGTTGCCGTCACCGCAGCGCAGGCGCAGCTCCGCCGGCGTGATCTTGATGCCTCATCCCGACACATGCGCGCTTTGTCATCACAAGCACGCTGCTCTACATCCGTTTGCAGATGTTGTTTTTATTTTTTCTCGTAAGAATAAATATTTATGTTTATTTACTATCGAAACACAAACGTAGGACGGTTTTAAAAATCTTTATTACATGCATCAATTATTCCTAAGTACCGATAGATCTAACCTAGCACAACAGTAAAAGTCTTAATGGTGGTTGAAGAGCTTAAAACCGGTCTCTATATCACAGAACTAATTTTATTATAAAACCACGGCAGGTACTCAATATTCCGATAAATGGTTTGATTCATATTTTGTGACGATTTTATGAGTACAGTAGCTGTGCCCCGCGGTCTGTGGTTACTGCTCTGCTGCCATGAGTCATAGCGTGATGTTATATAGACTATAGCCTTCTTCAATAAAAAGGTTGTCCAATAATAAAAGGGTATTTTTTCAAAATTCTTGGACTGATCCATATGGCCAAAATTTTAATTTCAGTTTCGGCTCTGTTACACATGTTCGTATGAAAATAAGTATCAAAATTTACCTATACAAAGACATAATAATAATATACATACATCATTTAATTTAAATAAAAACATTATTTAATAATAATGACGATAAAAGTCAAATTAAATTTTGACCCTAAGGATCAATCAAAGAATTTTGATGAAATGCTCAAAATTATTTTTTAATTCGGATCCAGAGATCGGCGCGTTCAAACAAACAAACAGACTCTTCAGCTTTGTAATAATAATACAGATATCATATCATACACATTACTTAGTAACAGCTACCTATTTTTCAGGTTCAGATAATAAATAAAATTATACGGAAAGCGCTATGATTAGTCGATAATGGCTCAAACTTGGGGTTTGGGATTTCCCGACATTTTCAAAGTCCCGGGACAAGAGACAGCTTGCAGTCAAAGTTCCGGGAATTCCCGGGAATGGAGACTTTTAAGACTTTTGTTTAATTTTTTTTTTAAAGACTTGGAGATTTTTATTTTTCTGGTGAAACATATAAAAAGGCATTTTTTTAAATAAAAATCATTATTTACAAAAAGATTAACGAAAATAACTTTAACGTTAATTTCAGTCTTAAATTCTTAATAATAGCTTTGTTTATTTATTTTAATCACACATAAATTCACTTTTAGGCAGTTAAATCGTATAGTTAGTTATAAAACAAACTTAGTTAAAAATCATCTATAATCGTTATAATTAAGAAAATACATCTATGTATGTATTTTTTTAATTATAACTTTTCTATTATCTAGTAATTGTAGTAATCTGTCATTGCACAGTGTTTTAGAAACTCTCAAAATCGGACATGACTAAGTTAATACCATGAGCCAATAATCGGTCATTATCAAAATATTGTAAATTCTCGTAATCACAGATTTATTTCAAAATAAGCAATTAATATATAAATAATAAAACAGACTTGAAAATCAGTCATTTAAATAATCAACTAACACTTTTTTAATTTATATAAACTAGTGCTTGACTGCGATTCCACTTGTTGGCAAGCAGTGATGCAATCATTGATGGTGAGGCGCACTAGTTTATTAAGAGCTACTTAATTACACTACTTTGCTGATTTTTAAAAATAGGCTTTAACAAATCAGAGCGTCAACAGCATTGTCTGACAATCTAAAAGGCTACCGAACAAGGAGAATACTCTCTCTTTTTAACCGACTTCTAAAAAAGGAGGAGGTTCTCAATTCGGATGTTTGTATTTTTTTTATTTTTTTTTTATGTATGTTCGGGCATAACTTCGTCGCTTGCCAACCGATTTGAAAAATTCTTTTTTTGTTGGAAAGGGTATACTTCCCAAATGGTCCCATAGTCACCAAGTCGGGATCTGATGATTGAATCTTGGCTAAATCGAGGGAACTCCTCAAATATTATAGGCAACTATATAGTCATTTTGATATTTTCATCAAGGAATTAAGCATTTACAGTCAAAAAGTGACATTTGATGAGGTGGAACTGGTTAAGAAGACTAGAAATTGCCAACGGAACTTCATACTCAAACAAATATCACAATGAACATAGTTAAGCGACTATGACAATACAAATAAATGAATAGTTCTGAATAGTTATGTTGAAAATGGTATCATCGAAGTAACCTGATGATAGTGATGGAGCTGGAAGATAGGCACCGGAACTCCGTAATTAATCAATGTATCCTACCCGTGTTTGGGCTTATTAGAAATGTCATGAGATGCACTTTGGCTATAAGGTACTATCGAAGTGATCTGATGATGGAGCCGGAAGGTGGAAGGTAGACACGGGAACTTCATATGAAAATGATGAATGATGATGTATTCTAGCAGGGTTTGAATTAATTGGAATTGACATGAGAAAAAAGTACTTTGGCTGTAAGTGTGTTCCAAATAAAAAGTATGAAATAAAAAACTTTTTATAAAAAAAAAAATAAAACCGACTTCACTAAAAAAAAAACACTAAAATGATCAAAATAATTTTAATTTCGGAAGTCGGTGTTAAATAAGGAACAAACAATAACGAAAAACACCGACTTCCGAAATTAAAATTATTTTGATCATTTTAGTGTTTTTTTTTAGTGAAGTCGGTTTTTAAGGCTATAAACGGTAATTGTGTTTAAGGGTAAAAACAGTACTTTCAAAAAACAATTTCGACTATCTTGTCTCGTCTCGAGTCTCGACACGAAAGTCCCGGGACTCGAGACAGCAAAAATTACTAGAAGTCCCGGGACTTCGAGACACGAGACGTCTCGGGACCCAAACCCTACTCAAACTCTTTTCAATAACTTGATTCATAGAAATTATCGCTAGGTACTTATAACCTAAACTTATATACCTACTTATTAATTAATGAATAGTTTAAATCAATAAAACCTGAATTTGACTCGTGAAATTACTTCAAATTCCAGCCTTGAAAGTAATTACTTAAAATTAAAACGACTTTCTGTTCAGTATCATGTGGTTATGAAATATGAAAGACGCACACACTTTTACAGTCGTAAAGTGCAGTTTGTTTCATTTGGAGCAGCTGTTCAGCTTTTCAGTTCGCTTCATTCCGTAACTCTTTAATGTTTGCCTCTTCGGGTAAAAATATCTGTGTGTGATGTTTCTTTAACATCCTGACTTCTAAAGGTATACACGGAATACAAAACGCTCCGTTTCTTTTGTGCTCAGAAATTGAATGATACAGATTTGTTTTATGGGAGACTTTTAAGTTTTGAATAACCTCCTAGTTAATTTTATGTTTAAAGCATCTAAGCAAATTCTCGTATGCACTTTTCAGAGCTGATATAGCTTGGTATGTCAACTTTTTGAATATCCCTGAAAATTATATTATTAATATTATTCTGAAAATTATTTTCCACTGGCAATTTGATTTAGTACCTATATGTAAAGAGCATTTCAAAGCCACATTCATAAAACAATTTACAATAAATGCCTTGTAATTTAGACATTGAAGTTAAAATTTTACCAAAGCGTATCTTTTGACCCCGTTATTTACTGAGCAGTGTAATTTTTTACTTTATTTACCGATCTATTAGCGGCGGCTGTCTGTTCGCCACTCTCTCGAAAATAGTAGAATTAAACGTGAAAGTGCATTTTAAAGATCATTTACTTACTATCTACCGAATGAAATTGACAATTTTGATAAATATTATCATTAAAAAACACTATTTTTATATTTGTTCGAAAGTTGTTTATTAATTATTGATTATACAGGTTGGTCTCAAGAATTTTTTGCAAAATAATTTTTTTTGAACTTAAAAAAAAAAAAAAAAACAATTTATAAAATGTTTGCAAATAAGAAGCTTGAATAAGTTAAATTAAGTACTCACATTGATCCTTGAATATAAAACTTGAAACTCAGTAATTATCCTGAACTGTCTAATTAAAAAATCCGAAGGTAAAATCACATGTTAAACACAAGCACGTTAGTATTTGGGAGTGTATCCAGTAGCACACGAGGCACAGTGTCACGTCGACTACGAGAGGAGTCGTTATCAGTGCGAGGCGCGTGAAGACATGCGGATCGATCCCAATGCGGGAATGTTGTGATAAGGGCGACGCGGTGGCGCGGAGGCGCGGAGCGGAGCGTGGGGCCTGGAGCGCGCGGCGCGGCGGACTGCGGCCCGGGCCGGCGCGCCGCCGCCAGCTCCAAGTGATAAGCCGCCGCCGCACCGCCTCCATGCACCACGCGACAAGTGCATCCATTCATTCCACGCGGCTACACTCCCCTGATTTAACGATTCAAACAATGGATTTATGAATAAAGCCGATGATAACGACCTAGGCCTAGGTTTTCGGCGCGCGATGTGTTTTCGTAAACAAAACCCGCTCCGACCGCAACATAAATCCTGTAGTAATGAATGACAGCTAATTAAATATGAATCATGATCATGAATCAAATTGAAGGTTTGTTTACATTATACATATTCTCCTAGTACATACATTTCATTGAGCTTTATAATAATAGGTATTGATTATATACTAAAACATTATGAAGGAGGTAAACCTTGATATTATTGTAATACGTATTTACCAAAGACCGGATTCGGAACGGTACTTGATAACCCTTGTCAAATTCTTCATATCTTATAAATCAACTAGCTGTGCCCGCGACTTCGTTCGCGTGGACTACAGGATTTTAAATTTATTTTTTCTAAAATATAGTAGCCTATGTAACTCCTTATTGCATCAGCTACCTGCCAAAAAAGTCCTGTCAAAATCGGTCCAGCCATTTCAGAGATTAGCCTGGACAAACAGACAGACAGAAAAAAATTATAAAAAATGTTATTTTGGTGTATGTACCGTATATATATTCATATGCATGTAGTAAAAAGCAGTTATTTCAATATTACAAACAGACACTCCAATTGTATTTATATGTATAGATACAAGCGTATAATTTACCGCATGCTTTATACATTTATGTTTATTTTTCAAAGATAACACACAGATGTCATAAAACGTTATTTCCATTCAAACATACTGGTCGAATCGCCAGTTTTTTTTTCAATCTACTTACTTCTCACAAACTTTTTTTCATGCTATTATATCATGTGGTAGGTTAGTTTCGAATTCAGACTACACTACATTTTTCATGATAAAATACTTTTAAGAGCTAAATCAAACATAAAAATTGACTTCATTAAATTGTCAGATATCTACAGTTTTTAATTGGTATATTTACCCAATGCAATCTACGATTTTTTTCATATACCTACAGTTTTAGGTACTCATAAAAACATGTCATCAAAATCCCCACATTTTTCCCAAGCACTTACAGTAAATTATATCACAAAAAAACAAATCGAAACCAATTATCGCCCAAGATTCATGCAAAACCAAAATAACAATAACAAAAAGGATTCGAATCTTGGCAGAATAAAAAAACAACCAAAAAAGGTATTAACTTTATTTTTTCACACCTCGTCCGTTAGCGCCAATATTCGACACTTGGCTGCTACTGCCATTTATTCAGAATTCAGGTACAGTTAAAAGATAACATAATGCCCCTATATTTCAACGATTATTATCGACACGTACAAACTTTCCGCGGTTAATTCGGTAACCAATCTCACGATCACGATAGTAATCGTTAAACTTAAACATCCATTACATTCGAATTTATTGCTTTCATTTAGTGCCTTTGTTATATTACACGCTTTAATTCCAGTATTTCGGAAGAAAAAAAATTATACAGCCTGTATTCTTGTAACAGCTCAGAACCGTTAGGACATAACACATTTTCTTTGGTTTTAATACATACTTAAGTGCCTCTCCGTTATTCAGTATTTGCTTTTTTTTTATTAACTGTAGAATTATTTCAGTAAAATACATACATACATATGGATGGCAGCAAAGTAGAAATGGACATTTACATTTTTATGAAAATGCTTTTTTTTTACAAAAATAAGCTTATATCAATCTTATCTACAAGTCTGTATTGAAATTATTATAAATTTGAAAATAATGAATAAAATCTGACTGAATTATATTCCAATTGACGTTGTTCTGTCTGAAAAATGTCTATTTGTCAGAAAAAAAGTTGAGATTCCGATTGCAACGCCACCTACTGGGTCCAATTGCATTGTCGAAACCTTCCCAATGGACTCAAATATAAATACAAAAAAATTCATCCAAATCGATTAAACCGTTTGAATGGAGTTAGGTGACAAAAACACGTAGGAAAAGTACAGAAAATTATATAAAGAAAATAGTGTTAGATCCATATCCAGTATTTATATTGCGTGTCTTTTGAAATGCAATGTTTTCACTAATTTATTTTTAGGCCCAGTAACTGGGATGATTATGAGTAATCATCCCAGTTACTGAGCCACACAATTCTCATTGGATAGGTCAGACTTTCTGGCGTCTATCTTTAACGAATGTCAAAAATCTACGAGTGACAACTGAAACCATCGGCTTTACGTAATTTCCGAGGCACGGGTGTCAGTAATGCCCTGGATAAACTTAGAAAAATACACAATTATGAATTGGAAAATTCACATTGGTACTTACTCGGTTTCGAACCCGTAATTTAGTTTACTATTGAGAGATATTAATACTAGTCTGTGTCAGTCTGTTGCAGTATTTTTGTGTTCTGAGTGGAAATCATTTTCTTATTTAAAGCACTGGGCTTAATTATAGTGCATAAAAGAGCAGCTCAGAGAAAATTTTAATTTTATACATTTTTCACACTCGCATAGTCACGATTAATAGGAGAACGTATGTTGAGTTAGTAATTAAAAACTATGTTGTACATTTAGCTGTAACTATGACGTGCTTACGTACTGTGGTGTTATAACAACGAACTACAAATTATTTATAGGCATAACTTGGGTACTTATCAACTACATCATTCTCATTTTACCATTTCTGTAGTAGTGTTCTACTTTGTTTTTTTTTTTTGAATTTACTATGACTTCCTTAGAGAAAGTTGTTCATTTCCATAGGCAGAAGCTGTATCTAAAATATGACCACCTATTGCTGTTACACTCTGTATATTTCTTTTTATTATGCATGTATCTAGGAATCTAAATAATTTAAGCGGATACAAGAAGGTCGAGCATTTTCTGAATTGATAATAATTCAAAGTAAGCACTAGCTTGGAAGGAACTTTAACTTTTTTTGTTTTCGCGAAAATGTGAAAAAAAATTCCGCTTATTCTTCTTCTTCTTCTTCCTGCCCTTGTCCCATTTTATTTGGGGTCGGCGCAACATGTTTTTTTCTTCCATTCTGTCCTGTCACTCGTCACGCTATCACTAACTCCCTTTTCTTTCATATCACTTCTCACACAATCCATCCATCTTTTCTTTGGCTTCCCTCTCCCTCTCCATCCATCCACATGTAAATTCATAACTCTTTTAGGAACATGCTTTTCATCTCTCCTCTTTACATGACCATACCAAGACAAACGATTTCCTTTCAATCTTTCAGTCACTGGCGCCACTTTCAAACTTCCCCTCTAATGTACTCATCATCACCTTATTATCGATCGGAAATATTCTTCTATATGTTGTAGTTTTAGTGAAGTGACTATATTATAGAGAATTTTGGGTAAGTAAATATTAAGGATAGTATCTCAGTTTATTTAATTAGTGACAAATAGTGTTACTGCGTAAAATTAAATAGTGTAAAATTGAGAGGTATATCTACTAGTAGAGCTATAACTGTGTTCATACATCACATACGACATGCTCCAGAGAGTTTCACCGTTATTCGTTAATTACTCGCACACTCATGCACAAATTTAATTGTGAAATGAATAATTAATTTTTTTATAATTTAGGATTCTTACCACGTAAGGTGATGATAACGGTGACTGCGCGAAATAACTCGCGGGTCTCGCGGGTCTCGCGGGTTCGGAAGATGTTGAAAAGCCAACATCTCTTATCTTAGTTGGTAAATTATATGAAAGAAAACTAGGACGATGTACTAACAGTAAGTTTTAGTAATATAGTCACGCAGAAAATAATTTGTGGAACTGGCAAAACATCTAAGTAGTAGGTAATAAGGTTATTAAAACTGGTTTTTTTTTAAAGACACTTGTGCAGATCTTGCATTGTAAAATATGACATAACATCAAGCTTATTTTCCTAGGAGAAATATAAAAAACTGTACAATAAATCACGGAATAAAAGATGTATAAATAGTACACACATGTTGCCTGCCAGTTGTGTTTGAATCCCACGTAACAGGAGCTGAGTCTAGTGCCCTCAACCTCAACCGGCCACAGCACTAGAGTCCAGCAGGCTGCTCAAAGAGATGTCAGCATGATAGACGTGGTGCGCCTAGGCTGATGCCTGCTAGATCTGCGGGATTGTTATTATAAGAGCGCCATCGGCAACTGAAAGAATACGGGTGGGTTTTAATCAGTAAAATTCTGATACTCCCTCTCATTTTATTTAGAGTGCGAGAAGTTTATTTATTTTATTTTATTTATTTATCCTCTTTACATTACAGGCCTTAAAACCTAATGCGACAGTGCAGCTAACAACTATACTTAACCCTAAACATACTGTACAGTGCAAGCACCTACAAATTTGACATCATTGTTTAAGCACTTTACTCGCTACGCGTGGTCTATATTTTAGTACACAATTACGTGCACTCATTATTTAGTTAGTATCATTATGTTTATCAGTCATTATACATTATTATTACGTACTTTTGCCTATCATTCAAACTATCATCATTGAAAGGTGTAAAGAACCTACACATACGTTTATGATAAAATCTAAGAAAAAAAAAACATTTGATGATATACCCCCGCCCCTCAAATAAGAGTGCCACTGGAAAGTTTCAGATGAAAAAAACCTAATGAAGCCTGAAGTCCTGGATATGGAATCCGTCACAGGACTCCTTGTCTAATCGTAGCACCTAGCTATCCACTGACAAATTCTGAAACTGGCAAAAATATATTCCTAAGAATATAAATAAATTCCAATTTTCCTTTCGCAGGTATGCTGGAAGAGATTTCTTTAGAAATAAGCATCATCTTTGTACTATTCTTCTGTTTCCTTCTTCTGTTCTTTTAATACATATTTATATACATATATTACATATTTATAATACATATTTTACATAAATAAAATAAAAAAATAATAAAAAATAAAACAAAATTTGAAGTCCCTATGAGTTAAATAAAACTTGGATGGTCATGCCGTTTCCATTGCAGAAGAAATCGATCGACTGTCACGATGATTAATGTTCGAAGTAAATAGTGATGGCGGTTGCCCTTCTGAGATACTGTATCTATTCAAATCATATTTTAGTATTTATTTTAAAGGAAATATATTGATTTACGATTTCAAAACGTAAGTTTCCAAACCGCAATTTAAAAAATATCAAAAAATCTTTGTCCGTGTTTTTGGTTATTACGTGCGTAGAGCCATAAAATAAGCAACCGTCTTATATACGAAGTTTCGAAGTTTATATAAATGATTATTTACAATAGTAACCACAACTAGGTGGTCACATGAAGTCACTGTAGCTTGAACTGAAAAATTATTTCAATTAAGCCACGCGGGTCACTCAGTCGGACACGCTCGTGTTTCTTACGCCCCGCCCTTTTTATCATTTGACGCGCATAAGACCAATCACCTGTAGGTTAACATAAGTTGAAGTAAGGGATGTCGTATCGGTCATCACGTATCGGTGTCCGACGTTGTCTGAAAAGAACAAAAGACAGAGGTGACTGCGAGTAAGGTCGCCATATTGTCCGACAAAGCGATTAACATGTTAACTGAGTATTTGCGTAGATATTTTATTAGTACTTTACATTAGTACAGCCATGTTTAATTATAGAAGAGAAAACTCATCCTGCAAAAAACTCAAATTGCCCCTTATGATGTTCTTTCTGAAATGGCTCGATAATTATTAGAATAATTCACATTATGTATGTCGTTCATATCACAGGTTTTTTTATGGTGGGAAAATCATCAATGACAACCCCCGCTCTTGGGCGGAGCGGAAGATAGTGTCAGACTCTTACTGACTAAAAACCCACCCCGTTCTTTCAAGCCCAATTTGTTTTTTTTATTACTTTTACAAAAATTGTGGCCCCGATTTCAATAGAAACAGAAAAATCCACAAGATATCTGTGTTTCCAAAATATCTACAGAAAGCATCACAATCACGTAAGAGCGGAATGTGTCACGGGTTGGGAGCTCTTAACTAAGTAACATGCTCATGCAAGTGTAACTTAATTGAAGTGTGCGTCGTGTATGTCGTGTCAGGCCAGTGCAGTGGATCTAAGCTACAGCGCAGCGCTCAGCGCAAGTAATTAGATTGGGTTGGCCCTCACTCAGCCTGCGCTTGACACGGATATGGATAATGTCGTTTTGTTCAGATTAACTCGATTTACGATAGCATCCTTGATCCATTATTCCTTTGTTTTTGTTTTGATAACAAAGGAAAAATTGATGAAAACACTACGTGTGTCACACGTGATCATTTCATTTAGCTGTAAGTCCAACCGCAATATTTCCAACTCACATACCTCGTTTTTCGATGTAGATTTTCATTAAAGAAACTAATCAGAATATATTATTAACCATATCTATCATCAGCGTCTTCCATAAGTCGAAATATAAATCTATACGTATAGAAAATTGTGGTTTGCTCATCTATTAGACCTCAACAGCGGAACGGACGATGACCTGGACGAGGACATAACATACTTACTTTGGTCTCAATAGCAGATACGATCTTTTAGGGTAATATTGGACCCTGATGACATGGGCGATGCCCTTGAGAAACTGGGCGGCAGATAAATTAATAAATGCAATTACTAATGAAATATATTGTCATAATTTACATGGCATAACGAAATTCAGCATAATGATCATTACGCATAATATTATTAGGCATAAATGTTTTGCCATAATGCTTGTTGCCATAAATACTGCTAGCATAAAAATAATGAAGCATTAACTTTATAAAGCATAATGTTATAAACGCATAGTGATATAAACACATAATGTTCTTTGGAATAAAACTAATAAACCCTAATAAATAATTCCAAACGGTAAGTTGTAGATACTATTTCACTTTATTGATTATATATTATTCGTCGGGCGTCCAAGATGGATTTCCCACTCCTGCAACAAAAAAATAAATAAATAACCTAACCCAGTAACCGACAAAACGTCGCAACAAAAACATCGCTTATAGATCAATTTAAAATTATTGGCTACATTCACCCAATAATGACTTTTTATATTTATGACTCATGATTATTAGACGAATAAATATTATGCCTTTAAAATTTATGCAACTTCAACTTAAGCCAAAACATATTAGACTAAATGATAGTTATGCTAACTTTTGCATTATGCCAAAATATTATTATGCTAATAAAAGTTATGCAAAAACTTTATGTCAAACTATATTATGCTTTAAATTTTTATGCCAACTGGGGTATTACTAATGCAATCACGAATAAACAATAAAGAAGGCACTAATGTGCAATAAAATTAACTTGTAATTGATTCGAAGTTTATTTATGTGGACGTAGAACGAAGCACTGCGACCGGTAAACACCTGAGCATGTTCAATTTGTACAATAAAATGCGACACGTTTTCGAACAAGCCACGGTACGTCTGAGGCGGCCGTGGACACAGGAAAATACCATGTTCTGCTAATTGCTTAGCACAGCACAACTCTAGCAATTTGTCCGGCGTTTATCTCGCACGCTGTAACAAGACAGTCACCGTGGTGCACGCATTGCTAATGGCATTTCACGGGAATATTTCGGCTATCTTCAGCTAGCATAATAAGACGATATTTACCCAGTTGGCACTCCGATAGGGAGGGTCGTCGTGCCAGGCATTTACCTAATAAACAACCTAAAAAACTGAGCCAGTTTCAGTCACATATGTTCAGTCACATATTATTTGTTGAGAAATTCTTGAAGTTTGTCACATAAAACCTACAATTTACACAACGCACCGTGAAACATTTTGCTCACACGCGGACGATAACAGCTCAGTGTAAATGAGTTTGGCATTGCGATTTGAATTTTGTGCAACGCATCCAAATAATCGTAAATATCCTGAGTAATACCCGTTTTGAGAAACGGTTTGCGTTGTTAAGGACGTCACGAATAAACTTAAGATTGTAGTTACGCATAATTAGACTTCTAAAGGTCTCTTTATATAAATCACAGTAATAGCGACGGTTGCCAAACGTGCACGTAGCGCTATGTGCAGGCACTGGGTTTCCTATGAAAGTTTTGCAATGGCGGACGCATGCTCACCTTGCCTTTAAATGTACCTAATATATTAATGTATATCCTCTGCCTTTCATACCTCAATGTATTCAATTTCTACAAAAGGGTTTGAAATTCCAGTTAACTGTACTAGATAACAATAGTGCTTTATTTTAACAGTTCTACTCTAATCATTGTTTTTTTCTTGAAAACCCGTGGCCTCTTCTGTTTAAGAAATCCAAGAATTTTTTCTCAAACACAAATTATAACCACGGCACAATGACCACTAATAAACCACGGAACATCTGTTCTATACAGGCGGTAATCCCTTGCGCTGTTAACTAAATAGAGCGTGAAGAAAAAATGGAGGCCTCCTGGTTTATTAGCATACCTGAATATTTATTTGTGTCACCATGGGAACGGTCCTCGCTCCGCAACGACTTATATTATATGCTGCGTTAATCCTACGTATTTTACTAAGTGCCTGCTTGCTGAAGTGAGTTGCCAGTATTGGCAAAAATGAACATTTTAATGTAAGTGTTAGCTTCTGCGACTTTGCACTGAACTATTATTTGGGTCATCATTGAATAGGATAAGTGAAGCATTAAATCCTGATTTATGTCCATTCCGCACGCACCGAGTACAACTGTACAATCCAATTTACTTGGACAGGCGTTATTATATTAATATGAACTAAGCCTTTTGTAAGCCCCTTACCGGTGCAATAGTGTCCTGAGGTTAGTAATCGTTGCATAACATTCTTAGTATATGTGAGTTTTATATTTCGCTCATTAAATATTACACAATACAGCGATGCTCGAATGTTAACAACATTAACTGACCCAATTATTTCAATTGTATCATGTAGCAGATCAGGAAACTACACACGAGAGTGATGTTTGCACGATACTGCAAATTTTTGCATCTTCAAGTGATTTGTTAGTATGTGTTGGTCTCAGTTACGTTATTTTATGCATTTACAATAATTAATTTTAACACGTGCGCAAGTTACAAACCGCATAAGATGGTTTACTAAGATTGTCGGAACACAGTAATTAAACATCTGTGTAACATTACAAGTTTGCATATAATTCTTAGTGCGTTGAATTTCGCGATGCAACGTGTGATTGTAAATGTTTCATAGACGCAGGTACCCGTCATGGCGATTGGTCAAGTCATATATTGCCACTAGAAATTGTCGGATTGGGGTTACGTTCGTAAAAATCAATGATGAAAGATTGATGTTTATTTGATCGATGAGGAATGCGTTTCAAATAATTTATAGACGATGTTCAAATCGCAGTCCTGTATTTTTTATCCGTCCGTTTGATTGCGCCAGCGCACATGTTGTTGCACGCACAATTAACGTCTAGATTTAGGTTTTGATTTCAATTCACTTAACGTCCGACATTGTAGGCAAAGAGTAATTATGAAATAAGAATTAGGCAAGTTGGAGAGAAGTATGGCGCGACAGGTGTTCGAATGTCAGCTGGATTCTTCCATTGGTTCATCAAAAAACTAGGGTTTATTTGCAGGATCGACAGTCTCTACAATTAACCGGCTGAAAAATGTCACTCGACATCCTCAGAAAATAAAACATATCTGGACACCTGTCCTGCTCTTGTGACGACTAATAACGAGTATTTCAGCTTTGTACGAACTATTTAAAAATTCTTGTTACAGATTTTTTTGGATTACTGTGGGAACTAGTTTTATGAGTTACTCTCTTGCTTTAATTAATTAATTCATGGGCGTTTCTGCTGTCACCTGGCTTCTAATTAATGACTAGGTATTTTTAATTTAACATATAAAGTCAAGTTGTGACTCTCAGGACTCTCAGGTCGACCGTCGAGCATTATGTAGATTCTATACCTAAGTATCATGTATCTCATTATTCATTATGGCTGACAAGCATCGAAACACAGAATCAAATCTCGTGCCAATACTTTCCTCGTCGAGTTCATCCGTTTTCTGATGTATTCTTTGCTTATATTTGTGGTTGACAGCCGCGCCGATGTCCCGCGACGTTGACAAATCGAGAGCCGGCCGCATCGCGACGTTACACTCCTCTGACGAGTCTTTACTATACATACAAAGATAAATAACTACTCCTTGTACAATATGTATGAATGTCTGTAGAAAAAGTTGAATGCCAAACAGCAATTACTAAGATGATATGACTCTTTATTACATTTATCAAGTGTAATGTGCATTCATTTCCATAGATACCTATATTCATCACCATAACAAAAGAATTCCGCTACCAACGGATATATACATTTACCCTAATTAGATTATCGATTTATTACTGGAAGTTTGAATACCTATGCAATATTATATAAATTAGAGAACCTACTGAACATTTAGGCACTGGTTCACCTTTATATTATTGTACTATGAATATAAAACTAGATTACGTCTGGCCCAAATGCTCAGCTGTATATCAATGCTCCTGTTATCATCTCCCGTATCATTGAACAAACTGTGACACTCACTGAGTGGAATTCTTTGTTTACGATGCAGTGCAGCACAACAATAACAACCGAGTACTTTACAATCAAGCAAAATAAACTCAACTGATATGAATAGGCATCAGTCTATTAATTAATGAGTGTAATAATTGGAATAGAAACACGTCTTGTCTCGAGTTATGATGCATAATACCGGCGTGGAATTATTTTATGCGTAATCTTCTCGGTACATTTACGTCGTAGGTATGTCTTGTATCGACTGTGCGCTAGGCCAGAACAATGAAGGATTCATAGCGCAGATTCTGTCAGTTAGTTTGGGTGGTTCGTTAGCAGCCAAAGCTCGTCAGACAATGCGGCGTGGCATTGGCGTGCAGTGCGCGTCCCACCTGGCTCGCAGCTCACGTAACATTTCCCCAAAAGGCGCGCGCGCAGGAAGGGCCACTGACTCAGCGACCTTAGGAGCGCAGTGCGCGTTCCCCACGCGCCTTTCACGATGCTCGATAGACCTTTACAAACAAACATGACGCAATAATCGCTATTGATTTGCATCCATGTTGCCTTCTTCGATCATGACAGATGTCGGCACGTGGAATATTATACGATTCTACCTGTCATCCTCACCATCAAAGTCATTCGAAGCAAGTACTTACATAATCCAAATTTGGTAACTGGAATTAGATCTGACATTTATACCTGCTATTTCATTCTACATACATTAGCCACCAAGAGCTCATCGTTACCACGTTAGTGTTTTCAGTGCCGTAAGTTTATCATACTTTTTGAATAAGGTCGCCAGCAAACGATTTTGGCACCGGACAAAGCAGATTTAGATTTAGCGCACGTGCGGCATGCGAAAAACATGTGTTTAATTTAAATAGGGCGTCACGTTAACTTGTCGCACATATCAGGCATGCTGGGTGTTTCACTAATCTAATTAGTGTGGTGTGACGTAGCCAGGTATGGCTGTGTACAAATTAATGGTGACGTGACCGACCGTCCGGCGTAGTTTGTTGCTCTCGCGGCCGTGTGCGTTGACACTGCGGCGCTCTCGTCACCGTGTGACGTGCCGTGTGCGACCGGCCCGCGACCCGCGCGCGACCAATACCGACGACGACGCCGCTGCGCCCGCTCACCACCGGCGGATTTTCTACTACAGCGATGATTCTCTCCAATTAACAGAATGATTGGCGAGCGGGCAGCTTCTTTGTGCGCACACGCGACACACTTTAGTCTTGTTACGAGTCATGCCATTCTTATGATGATATTTATTCGATGATGTATTGGCATTTCCGATTGTATCTTTGGTGACTGACGTTTACTCTATGCGGATGAAGCGCGTATAACTTTTGCCGTCAATTGAGTTACTCAATAATGTTTATTATTAACTGGTAGTAAGTAGATTTAAATGGATTTTGCCTGCGTGTTTCCAGTATGGGCTGCAGGATTATTCAAAACAGTTGCCGTGACTTTGGAACGCAAATAGTAACTAAAGGAATACAGGTGGGATTTACTCAGTAAAAGTCTGAGTCTCGCCCTAGGAGGAAAAAGTTATTGGATGAAGTTCTGTAAAGATATCCCAACTAAAAAAAAAAAAAAGACGGGTTGCACTCCGGGAGTGCCGGCAGAAGTGAAAACTTGATTATTAACGTTGAGCATGTTTGATATTTTGGAATGGTTAGGGAATAATTTTGCACCAATTGCTTTATCAGTATAAAAGTACTATCATTTATGTGGTAGAATACAATATTCATTTATTACGCTATCGTACACAAACATGACAATTTATATTACATTAAAAATTTAACACTCTAAAACTATTACAATTATTTTACATTAAAAAGTTTATCTCTCCGAAAAACTACTGAGGTGTCAAGGGACACCCGGATGGAACGAAGTTCCGTTCTGGCTTGCTTTCTATAAGAGAGAGAAAGAGAGAAAGACAGAGAAACATGCGCACGCCGCACGGCTTACAATAGCTTACTATAGAAAAAGTGTCGTTACAACTTTTCGTGAGAATTTTTTCCGTCTAGCCAATACAATATAACTAAAAAATACTATCCTATTTTATGTACATTTTGACAGCACCATTTCAACATCTTCGAAACCATGAAAACGACACTCATGACGAAAAAGTTGATAATTTCTGACATCCGCCATCTTAGATTTACATTTTGACAGCACTATCGGCTTCAACAACCTCGAAAACCATGAAAAAGACACCCATATCGAAAAAGTTGATAATTTATTGCAGCCACCATCTTAGATTTATATTTTGACAGTACTATCGGTTTCAACACCCTCGAAAACCACGAAAACGACACCCATGAGGAAAAAGTTGATAATTTCTTGCAGCCGCCATCTTGGATTTACATTTTGACAATACTATCGGTTTCAACAGCCTTGAAAACCATGAAAACGACACCCATGACGAAAAATTTATTAATTTTTTGCAGCCGCCATCTTGGATTTATATTTTGACAGTACTATCGGTTTCAACACCCTCGAAAACCATGAAAACGACACCCATGACGGAAAATTTGATAATTTCTTGCAGCCGCCATCTTGGATTTATATTTTGACAGTACCATCGGTTTCAACACCCTCGAAAACCATGAAAACGACACCCATGACGGAAAATTTGATAATTTCTTGCAGCCGCCATCTTGGCTTTATATTTTTACAGTACCAACGGTTTCAACACCCTCGAAAACCATGAAAACGACACCCATGACGGAAAAGTTGATAATTTCTTGCAGCCGCCATCTTGGATTTATATTTTGACAGTACCATCGGTTTCAACACCCTCGAAAACCACGAAAACGACACCCATGGCGAAAAAGTTGATAATTTCTTGCAGCCGCCATCTTGGATTTACATTTTGACAGTACTATCGGTTTCAACACCCTCGAAAACCACGAAAACGACACCCATGACGAAAAAGTTGATAATTTCTTGCAGCCGCCATCTTGGATTTACATTTTGACAGTACTATCGGTTTCCACGCCCTCGAAAACCATGAAAACGACACCCATGACGGAAAATTTGATAATTTCTTGCAGCCACCATCTTGGATTTATATTTTGACAGTACCATCGGTTTCAACACCCTCGAAAACCACGAAAACGACACCCATGGCGAAAAAGTTGATAATTTCTTGCAGCCGCCATCTTGGATTTACATTTTGACAGTACCATCGGTTTCCACGCCCTCGAAAACCATGAAAACGACACCCATGACGGAAAATTTGATAATTTCTTGCAGCCACCATCTTGGATTTATATTTTGACAGTACTATCGGTTTCAACACCCTCGAAAACCATGAAAACGACACCCATGACGGAAAAATTAATAATTTCTTGCAGCCGCCATCTTGGATTTATATTTTGACAGTACCATCGGTTTCAACGCCCTCGAAAACCATGAAAACGACACCCATGACGAAAAAGTTGATAATTTCTAGCAGCCGCCATCTTGGATTTATATTTTGACAGTACCATCGGTTTCAACACCCTCGAAAACCATGAAAACGACACCCATGACGGAAAATTTGATAATTTCTTGCAGCCGCCATCTTGGATTTACATTTTGACAGTACCATCGGTTTCAACACCCTCGAAAACCATGAAAAAGACACCCATGACGAAAAAGTTGATAATTTCTTGCAGCCACCATCTTGGATTTATATTTTGACAGTACCATCGGTTTCAACACCCTCGAAAACCATGAAAACGACACCCATGATGAAAAAGTTGATAATTTCTTGCAGCCGCCATCTTGGATTTACATTTTGACAGTACCATCGGTTTCCACGCCCTCGAAAACCATGAAAACGACACCCATGACGGAAAATTTGATAATTTCTTGCAGCCGCCATCTTGGATTTACATTTTGACAGTACTATCGGTTTCAACACCCTCGAAAACCATGAAAACGACACCCATGACGAAAAATTTGATAATTTCTTGCAGCCGCCATCTTGGATTTATATTTTGACAGTACCATCGGTTTCAACACCCTCGAAAACCACGAAAACGACACCCATGAGGAAAAAGTTGATAATTTCTTGCAGCCGCCATCTTGGATTTACATTTTGACAGTATTATCGGTTTCAACACCCTCGAAAACCACGAAAACGACACCCATGACGAAAAATTTGATAATTTCTTGCAGCCGCCATCTTGGATTTATATTTTGACAGTACCATCGGTTTCAACGCCCTCGAAAACCATGAAAACGACACCCATGACGAAAAAGTTGATAATTTCTAGCAGCCGCCATCTTGGATTTATATTTTGACAGTACCATCGGTTTCAACACGCTCGAAAACCATGAAAACGACACCCATGACGAAAAAGTTGATAATTTCTTGCAGCCGCCATCTTGGATTTACATTTTGACAGTACCATCGGTTTCAACACCCTCGAAAACCATGAAAAAGACACCCATGACGAAAAAGTTGATAATTTCTTGCAGCCGCCATCTTGGATTTATATTTTGACAGTACCATCGGTTTCAACACCCTCGAAAACCATGAAAACGACACCCATGATGAAAAAGTTGATAATTTCTTGCAGCCGCCATCTTGGATTTACATTTTGACAGTACCATCGGTTTCCACGCCCTCGAAAACCATGAAAACGACACCCATGACGGAAAATTTGATAATTTCTTGCAGCCGCCATCTTGGATTTACATTTTGACAGTACTATCGGTTTCAACACCCTCGAAAACCATGAAAACGACACCCATGACGAAAAATTTGATAATTTCTTGCAGCCGCCATCTTGGATTTATATTTTGACAGTACCATCGGTTTCAACACCCTCGAAAACCATGAAAACGACACCCATGACGAAAAAGTTGATAATTTCTTGCAGCCGCCATCTTGGATTTATATTTTGACAGTAAAAGTGTCGGTACAATTTTTCGTGAGTATTTTTTCCGTCTAGCCCCCTTTCACAACGCGCGATAAGGGATAGCTGTCTACTCTCCATCCGTCTTACGCTTTTTCGATCAGGTCACGTGTCCTGACGCGAGTTTAAGATTTTATACCCATTACAGAAAAAGTGCTCAACGCCGCTAAAGAAGTTTTCACTTCAAAAAAAACAAAAGGTTTCACAGCTTCCGGTTTTCTTGTTAGCAATACAAGCTGACTACGACTGTACCTGTCTACATCTATGTAGAAGATTACAAAGTTACAGTGGCGCTATTAGTTACCACTTCGAGTATAATTTAAGAAAATGTATTCAAGTTGCGTATCGTTGCGGCATTTGGTCATATCGACGTGTGCGCACTTTCACTTAATATGATGATTATACGTGCAAGTGTCTACAATTACATTATGTACAATACGCCACATTCATTTACTGACATTAAGCATTTTCTATCACTTTAAAATTTCTGACAATTTGAATAACGCAATCGTTTCAGAGCCTTCGTTTAAGGGCCAAGCGCCCGAAAAGTGCAATAAAACAGTGATTTTCTGAGGCCTACTCCTCCGTAACGACTAGGTCAATTGGTTTGAAAAAAATATATGTTTATTATAAATTCATGAACAATAATATCAACATTTGATTTTTTCGTGCAATTAATACTTTTGTCAAAAAAAAAATATTTAGCAATTTTGCAACTTTTCGCAACTTTTCCCTACTCCTTCGAAACTGCTTTTACCTTTAGAAACATTTTTACACATAAAAATTGGTGGTTACATATTCTTCAAAGTGAACATTGCATTTATGTAAATCAATCAATATCTCGCAGAGAAAATGAATTTAAAGCGCTTTCCGGGCGCTGCTGGCCGCAAATAAATGCACAGATTTGCGTACTGCCGCCTAGGCGAGTGCGAGAGTTGCGTTCACATAATTTCGGTCAGATGGTTCAAGGGACTATACGCCTTAAAAGCGTTATGTACGATGGCATTCATCAGTTAACGTTTCTATTTTTATTAATTAAGTACTGGCTTTTGCCCGCAGCTTCGCCCGCATAGGTACATAAAATAAATCCTATGTCACTCAAAAATAAAGCAGCTTTGAGAAAATTTTAACAATCGGACCAGTATTTCCAGAGATTACCTCCTACAAACAAAAAAAAAACTTTACCTCTTTATTTTATTAGTGTATACTTATGTCTCATTAAACAAGGGATTCCAGCGGGAACTTCACGACCCTCAGGAATGAGGAATACGACACAGAGGAGGAGGAGGAGGAAACAAGGGATTAACATAATGTGTTAGATTGATTTTAATTAGTTTATTATTATTAGAGTATTGAATTTTACCAGCCACCGTTCCACCATCATGTAAAACGTTAAAGTTTTGTCAAAAAACGTCATTATTTGTCATTTCGCTCATAACCGCCTTTTGAGCACTTTATATTTATATGTGAAGTCATTTAACTTTTGTTATAGGAAAGTATTGTTTTATTTTTTGCGGTGGTAAATCATCCAATGTTTTCTACCGTTCTAGGGTCTAAAGAGAGGGCGTATAAGACTTTTTAATGACTAAAACTACACTTGTGTCTTTCAGTTCCTCTTTGCGTTCTAGGACCATGGTTTCCATTTCAGAAATTCTCCGTGGCCTTAGCGGGTTTCGGCCCTACTGGGCCCCTACGGTTTGCTGACATCACTTTGAGGTTGCGCTTGGAAGTCTTGGAACACTATCCCCTGTCGATTCGGGAACAGTCCTTACAGCACGGCCAGGCCCCTATTGCTCGACGTCCTTATTGATACACCCGGTATTTCGCTTAAATCAGAGATTTGACGACTGTTGAAGCATTGGCTAACGTTTAAGTAAATAGAATGTAAGAAATTTAATCTATGCGCATCCTATATTTTAAATATTTAAGCTCTATTTTTTTTTTTATAGTTTTCAGGAAAACCATACAAGAAGAACCATATTGGTAGCGTGCATCTCCTGTATCATAATATTTCGGCATAAAATCCTACCAAACAGGACGTAAAACGTCTCGGTGATGTACGGCCTATTCGGCAAAACGTCCGACCTACATATATTATTTTATGTCGTTATTAGATTACCAAACGTTGAGAGAGATCGTCAGAATTCGTCCCTCGTACCATTGTAATGCTCTACGAATATATTTTTATTGTGGACTATTTGTTTGTTTTTACGGTTCCTCTGAATATGGCATAAGATTTTCGGACTATAGAGCTATGCTTTGCAGATTTTATATCACGTTTTCTTTACAAGGAAGTAAAAGTAGAGGAATGTGATGTATGAGCTTAAGGGGACTGTATGAGCTAATCTATTTATTTATTAAGACTTCGTGCAACACAAAGGTACAAAGGTGGTCTTAACGCCTTAGGCATTCTCTACCAGTCAACCTACAGCGGTGAAGACAAAACATGGCAGGTGCATAAAAAAAAGAATAGGTTAATAAGAAAACAAGGGTATATATATATACCTATAATAAACATACATGTATATTCAATATAATATAAACTTACATATATACAAATATATATAATTTATAAAGGAAAATCAAAGGATTTTTGAGACTACTCCGCTATTTGTATAGAAAATGAAGCCACATCTTCCGCTTAAATGCATACCGACTGGTGGCTAATCGTAAGTTTTAAAATGCGCAGAAGTGTATGATCCACTGCAGTAAACAGAATCAGAAAAATAAATGTTATTCTTGAGAAATAGTGTGTAAAAAACACTCTATGGCTGCCATTTTAAGATGCGCGCATATGAAAACAGATTTTTACCGCTATATCTAAACTTTACATGCTCTTTGGCAACATCACAAAAAAAAAACTAGTTTTACTGTTATTTTCTTCACAAGTGTATTGAAAAATGTCGTATGATACACGTGAGTAATTAATGATTACCGTTCTCGGCTCTCTTAAGACCCTCGCCACGGCTCGGGTCTAAATACCGCCTCGACTGTAATCACTAACATTGCACACTTACATCATAATGTACTATTATCGATTAAAAATCGGACTAATATACCTTATTCACTAGAATATAAGTCAATGATGGAATCATTCTGATTGTTTGATAGGTTATTCTATAAGTAATGTTTTACCGTTGTTGTGTTGATTTTATAATCAAAACTATGTTTTTGTATGAAGTCCAAGAGAGACCGAGCGTTAGTTGCTATAGTCCTCTTAAGTGTTCATTGGATCTTAAATGGTCAGCCGCTCTCTTGTGGTAAATTCTTTTCAAATTAGATAGAAGAAAGTCGAAACCTGTAACTGTAATCGTAGAGCATTCTTCCGAGAATTATAAGACAATTATTACTTGTCCGCAAATAGTAATGGCTTGGGTAAGACATTTGATTGAGGAGTTAAAGGCCCGGCGCGTGTAGCCATCCATCCCGGTGACTCAGCGGACATCGGAATGCCATAGTTTCCTGAATCGACCGTTGATTGGCTTTATTTTGTAAGCGATATTTGTTATTGCAGAAATAATTTGAAAGAAAAGGAAGTACGAGTAGTTAAGAGCTTTTTTTGCTTTGTTTGTAGACTAGTATCTATCACTGACAATCAATAATAAAATTGACTGTCAGTAATTTCTGAAGGGGATTACGTTTCGGAACGCTTTGAACATTGGTGAATTGGTAAAAAACTAAGGGATTATGATTGTATGCCATATGAATGTTGTCTCAAGGCAGTTTGATTAGAAAAAAAAAAGATCCAGAAACCGGATCAATACAATGTAAACTTAAGGTAGTCTTTTCTGGCTTTCATAATAGGCTAAAGAAAACAGAATAAGAATATTAAATTGGTAAGTATGCAAACTATAGTCCAGGAACATAATTATTATGGTGGGTAAGTATCAATTTTTGTAACAATTGTAACTCATAATTTTCACGTATCTGCAAAATATGATCCCATGTAGCAAAAAACGTTTAGATGTTAGCAATTCAGGCTTTCTGAGTAACCACTCTTTAATTAGCTGCGGCGGGCAGTCAAGCGAGTTATGCGGATATAGCGCAACCGCGGGCACAATGCACGCCGTCCGCTGCCCCTGCGCCCGCACACCGCGTCCTTCGAGGTCGTTCTAGTTCCACACCACGCACTCCGCAATGGGAACGAGCAAACGCGGGAAATTGCACATTACTTGATTATTAAGGCTTTATCCAAGGATCATCGAAGTATCTATACTTCATAATAAATTGTTTATTTATTGATTATGTTCCAAAACACAGTACCAATCAACCTAGGGCTATGGGTTCGCTTCTTAAAGGAAAACGCGGTGCCCTGGAACTCAAGGGAACATAGAAGTAGGTTTTAGTCAGTAAAATTCTGACACACACTCACGCTCCGCCCAAAAGCGAAAGAAGTCATTGGACGATTTCCCACCCTTAGGCCCACTAATTTATGAGCCTATTCACTCTTGCCTTGGAGACACTCAAATTATATTCAGACGAGAAGACCGCAGTTCTTCGACGTACGCGGTAAAAACGACGAGGCAAAACGCTTAGTCAGGACCATAGAAGTTTCAACAACGTATGGGTGGATACTCATACGTTGGGTTGTCCGATGGTAGAAATGAGATGGCGGAATCAATTCATGCAATTCCCACACACACTCTCCAAAATGCATCCTGTAAAACACCTAAATAAAAAGGACTGAATCAAAAAAATAAGTTATATTAATGTCAATATTTCGTAAATTACCAGGTTTCCCGTTAACCACCACTTGTTGATTGATTACTAATTAAGTTTCATAGAATGAAGGTGCCATTAAATCACTCATTGTTAATGGTTTTGTTTGTGGCAGTACCGGGAAATCACCGAGATGACCTAAGTTACCTCCGGAGTCGAGCAGCCGGCCAGCCGCTCGATTTACAACTGTGCACAAAGTTCAAAATCAGTACTCGTGTTATTATTATAAAATGTTCACTAATAACAAAACTTATAGAAGTTTGATGATGTCATTGATCTATAATGAATCATATTTGCAAAAATAATAAAGAGCCTTTCCATCGTTTTAATAGGAATGAGTCTTCTTTTCCATACGTTATTAAAAATCTACCAATATAAATAAAATGTATTTTCAATATACTTGCTCAGAAAGTGACTCTTATTACAGTGCACTTAGGTACATAATGGCCCTTGTTACCAAACTGTGACATTTTGATTACCATTACGCACGTAGTGCTATATAATGTAGTTAAAACCTTATTGTTCAACCGCTCCCCCACCATAATTTAAATACATTATCGTATCCGGCTGGGCGCAGGTCGTCCCCCACGAGTCGCCGGTCAACCCCCGTTTATTCATTTTAGTGAGTGTATTGAAAGGTAAATAAAAAAAAATATGGGCGCGCATATGAAAACAGATTTTTACCGCCACAAAAGTTTTCTAGTTTTACAGTTATTTTCTTCACAAGTGTATTGAAAAACGTCGTATGATACACGTGAGTAACCCGTTCTCGGCTTTCTTAAGACCCTTGCCACGGCTCGGGTCTTAATACCACCTCGATATTTTTTTAGAATAAATACGTATTAAATCCTGCAAAATACGTAGGATAACGGTCAACATTAAACAATTGGAATCAATAAAGCTACTCGTATGTAGCAAGAAGTCGATCAGGGAGCGAGGGGACAATCCGATCGGTGTAAAGGGTTGCGCGTGTCAACAGATTGCTTTTATTACGTGAATGACCAGGCTGATGAGGCAGCCGGAGCCACGCGGAGGTAATGGCGCCTTTAGATTACATTTCGAGTGGAATCGCCGACGCACATCCGCCCTCAGATGTAATTGGTCATTCACTTCGCTGGATGCTGAGCGATCTCACGATGTATGGGAACGTCAACTTGATTCAGTCGAACGTTTCCGATTAGTCTAGGTATTCGTTGCGTAACCGATACACAAATAATTGTGTTGAAAAAAGAAATATGAATAAAGCCATCGAAACATACATAGCATATGCGGCTGGTGGCGACAAATTAACATTATCGAAAAAAAAAACGTACAGGTTCCATCCACGACTTCTTCAATAAAGCACGCAGAAGAAGCACTTACTGATAAAACCGGAGTACCTATATACCACTCATATAAAAAGTTCTTTCTGCATTTACTCTTAGTCTAAAAAAGCGTTGCAGAATCGGAGGCAGAGCAACTGCTGGTTGGTCCACCTATCGCAAAAAGCAATACCTCTATATTCTGTGAAGGCTCAAAAACATCTATGTTATTCACAGCAAGTACATTTAGATACGAAACAATGCGTAACTTACGTTCAAGAACGCGTAATTAAACCATAGAACCGGATCCCTCATGATCGGATAGCTATTCATCGTAAATGAGGTCCTTGCGGAGACGTGTGCTATTTCACTACCTAATGGAAACGTTATCGGGGTGCCAGACTATGAAAATATTTATACACCTATGCGGACTTAGCTTCCCAGTTGTGCTGATAAGTTGGTAGGGAACCTCCGCTTAGTGGCGGGATATTAACAGGTCGAAAGTACCACAAACTTGCGTGATAAGATTACTGCTTGTAAAAACCATTAAGTAGATGTAACAGCTCCTGTTTTACAAACATTCCGGAGACGATCATCGAATCGTGGCCGCTCTTTTATTTTGCTATTAATGCTCCGAAGTCATCGTATTATCTCGATTAGCTAAACGATATTTTTAATTAAAGCCCTCGGTTTCTTATCTCAAATGATGGTTGAATTAAATTCTTGCCCGCCAATACTTTTCCTTTTGCCTCGAGGCTGTAATAAAATATTACCTAAATGTCAGTGGTATCCCACTCAAGTTGCTCAAAACTTTGCTTTTTGATTGTGAATTTACCACAGAAAAATTGATTATCGTAAGCCCGATTAAAGCAATGACCTAGCAATCAGATACGATATTTTGAAAAATAATACCTATTCAAGTCACAACTTTTTTGGCTTACGCAAATATTCCATCAATACTTTTCTTTGGAGCAAAATTCGATCAGATATTACGATGAAGACATGAACTAAAATTGGAACAGTTTCTTTTTTATTAATATTTGCTAGCAGTACAACGCTGACTGCTTTTTTTAGTTTAAATTCTTAATAGTCCATGCTAAAGTTGATCGCTGTCAGCGATGAGACCATCGTTTTACCCATAGATTTAAGTTTCAGTGTAAAATTGTTACTATTTTGGTGCACAATAAAAATTATCCTATTCTATTCTAAACTAATAATATTATAGCTTAATATCTATACAAAATACAAACCAAAAATAATGATATAACGGTAGAAAGAGAACTCATTGAGCATCAAAAACTTCATCCACATCGATATCAAATTGGAACATAATTTGAAATTAATAATCTAGTAGGAAATTTACCAGCAGTCAAGGATAATCTTTCGTAAGTAGCAACACCCGTGTGGAGCCTGATCCAGGGCGCATTCCCGATTCGTTCCCTGTTGTTTTTGCGGCTAGCCACTCACTAATGGGTACTGGTTTAGCCTCAGCGAGCTCCTGACTTGTCTACTCACGTTCTATGGCGAGCTTTCCACTATGGTGTTTAAAACGACATAGCTTTATTGAAGTATACTATAAATATTATCATAACAGTACTTAAACGTACTACGAAGTCAGTGTTTTTATAATAGAGCTCTGTTTAGTCGTAAGAAAATAATTATAAACCTAGTCGTGAACGTAATTGGTAAACACTATGTTCATGAACATATACGAGTAGCTTCGTTATGTATGTTCCAGAACGTTTACTGCGCAAATACCACACAAAATCCTGGACTTTCCCAGTAATTTCCTTTCCCGCTTCATTTCCTCTGTCATTTAGTTTTATCCTATTCGAGGGAGGGACGCGTTAAACGAATTTGGGTATTTCATTTTGCTAACAAAGTGTGTAGAAAAAGGAATCAATGTATAAGAAATTGTCGAAGTATTTTCCGTTATACTCGTAGTAATAATATAAATCAATAAATTTAGTCTTAATCTGCATCGCTAATATTTTCTCATTGCAAAATAAATAAATCATCTTGTATTCCTAGAATGAGGTTCATAAATCACAGTATTGCACAAACAGGAGACTCCTGCTGTCTTGAAGTTACTACACATTCAGATCTTGATTTCTTTTATCATAAAGTTAAATAATATACAAATAAAATTATAAAATAAAAACAATAATTCCGTTTAATGATTGTATTCTTGAAACAAACAAAATAACATAGCCAGAAGAAATGACTCAGAAAACGATGAGCTCTATGTAATAATATTTCGTTTCGATATCTACGTCATAGTCCAAACAGTCAATTGGTTACAACTAGATACTTTTAACGGCAAGAATCGGCGAGAAGTACGTGTTATAGTTAAAACATAACTTTAAAATTACTATAATTAACTCAAAAACCTGTGAGGTTATTGTTACCATTTTAAAAACATTGTAGTGATTCTAGGTAGGCTAAATATTAAATATAAAAAAAGAATTGTTTTGACTGAAGCCGATCAAAACAACTTACATATTGTCTTATTGTCAATAATAATAAATAAAAATAATTATTAAGATTGACTATGACATCTCTACAGTATTTATAAAAATCGTTACCTAAAAGATAAACGATGAGCAATGGTATTATCACGCCATGACGATAACATTCAGCATTCTGCATAATAAATACAAAACAAAAGACGAGCTAGCAAGCTTGATACTAACCATAGAACAGATTCTGTTAACATTACAATTCAAGTTGAAGTACCAAAGTGTAGGCTAAACAAGTCTCCATCTACGGAGATATTATAAAAGATAATTAATTTAAATCGCTTACAGCTGCTAACTAGTGCTTTATGCTACCGGTTAATTATTGGTTTGGAGCTAAAGACTTTTTGATCTTGTTGCCTGTACACCTGAGTAATATCGTTGACTTAGTTCATACAAGGTACCCTGAGCGCTGCAGCGATAGCCAAGGCCACCGACACTTCTTATTCCCATGGCATTTAAAGACAGACGTTAAGAACTGGAGCGAGTAAGTGTTGTGGATCGAGAGCTCGGCTAGGAATTTAGATTATTCAATTTAGATATACCTACTTATCATTAATTATTAACATCTCTCTCTTCGTTCATGTTTCTAGAAGCCTCATGAAGTCTCTGATCAGTCAATGTTTGGATAAAAACGACCACTACCTAAGTACAATGAACAGCTCCATCGCGTTGAAGTGGTGTTTGGATCCGGTAAACAATTGGTCTCGGATATTAGGCAGCAGGTCCTCTTGTATGTAAAACTCATCAATGTACGATTTGAAACTAAAATACGTCGCAATATAATATTGACTACAGTTGGCTTATTTAGAATTTCAAATCACGTCTATTGCCGATATTGATCAAGTTGGAATGACAATCACTTTATGTGATGGATGACTGATGCTGACACGCGACAGAAGAAGCCACAATTTATGAAAAAAGTGAAAGCGAAAGTGAAATAAAATGAGAAATTTTCTATTAATAATGAATTTATCTTAAGCGACAACCAACCTGCTACACAATAGCGTTGACAATACGAGTATAATGTAGTATTTCGATAACATTAATTTATATTCAAATTTATTTTCAATGCGTCGCCGTTGATTCTAAGAAGATTGATCGATAGTGCATTATATAGAATCGATATTATTAACTCTTTGCTAATAAGTACAGTACTTACAATATTATGTTTTAAGCACATACTAAGTAAATGTAAGCGTGATATTTACACAAATGATCGGTTTGTGTAATATCCAATTCGCAGTACCTATATTTCAAAATTTATTTAGCCATTAATTTTGGGACTCTAACAAAATACAACATTAACATAAAATGAGGCAACAAGAAGTCGTAAAACACATTTATAATGGCAATATCGTCAATTTATGGGCAATGTTTAAACTTATTTTTTAATGGCTTTTTCGAATTTGATCAATTAAGTACTCCGAAAGTAGTACCAACAGTTACTGGCAGTCTCGTATGTTTTACATGTTTTGGACTAAAATACATTTTGCATTTTGAATTAAATAACCTCAAACAAAATTGTACATTCCATAGATAGTTGTATTCCCTCACGACTGCGACTCCCCGCTGACTTTGAACTGTGTGATTCTGCAAATGAGTCGATTAAAGTAGTTTCAAATTATTTATGAATAATTTAATGTATTACACTCATTTATTATGTAGCGAATAAAAGACTTCTGTAAAGATAAAAAGTTATTGAAGCAACAAAGTAAAAGAATTGATAGCAACAGACGTTGATCGTATCCGAACTATTCCAAACTATGCACATTACTTGGATATTTTACAAGGCACTTCGTTAGTCCTTGAATAAACTGAGTAATGTTAATTAATATAGTGTGCTTAGAATCAATTTACCACCACTTATTTAAATTTTAATTCTTCCTTTTAACTACAGTGCTATTTCTTGCGAATGCAAATTGTTATGGACTAACTTGAAATTGTAATCATTAATTACTCACGTGTATCATACGACGTTTTTTAATACACTTGTGAAGAAAATAACTATAAAACTAGTAAACTTTTGTGGCGGTAAAAATCTGTTTTCATATACGCGCATATTTTTATTTATTTACCTTTCAATGAAATGAACAAACGGGGGTTGACCGGCGACTCGAGGGGGGACGACGACCTGCGCCTATCCTGATACGATAATGTATTAAAATTATGGCGAGGGAGAGGTTGAACAATAAGGTTTTAACTACATTATAGCACTAGTGCGTAATAGTAATCAAAATGTCACAGTTTGGTAACAAAGGCCATTATGTACCTAAGTGCAGTGCAATAAGAGTCACTTTCTGAGCAAGTGTATTGAAAAGTAAGTTAATAGTTGTTCTGTAGAGTATGTACATAAAAACAACACACAGATATGGCCATTCGATGAATATTCCAAGTTCATTCGGTCAATTCAGCAAGTTGGTTCAGTCTCAGTGAAGCTATCAAGTCTTCGCTGTTGCCTGTCTTAAATAATGTCGGAACAAGCCATGAAAATGCGGTTAACGAATCTGTTATTTTTTCCACGAGTGCCGGTAATAATGCACACTTTCTTCTAAACAGCCCAACTTTCATTTTCACGTATGGCAAGGTTCACGACGAGGGGGTTATTAAGTCGCGAGGAGCAACGACCCTCAGCCGTGACTTCCTTTTTAACGTGACTGCCTCAGTGCAATGGGAAAGTGTCGAGGAATTAACAGCAGCGTGGCGAGGCTCTCTTTGTTCTTCGTCTGTAACGAAACAGCCAGCTGGCTTAAATGACGAGTCATTACCGAACCCATTACACTGGTAGAATATATTTGTTTATTTATTAGTCTTGTGCTCCTCTCCGAAAGTTAAAAGAACCTCATTTGAAATTAAATGCGACGACGTTTTTTAAGTTTGAATGTAGCCGCTCATGGCTCTTACGACTTGTGAGTGCAACAATGACTGTCACCAATTATGTATTTCGGTGATGACTCGTTCTGCACCGTAGGCTGGTTATGATGCAGTCGCGGTGGGGTCGGCCGGTCGGCGCTGCGGTCGCTTGTGAGGCGATGCTTTCGGAGCCAGTAAACTGGCAAGTCATTCGCGCTAATAGCCCGGGCTCCTGTTACATCGCGATACTCGACCCATTGTCCTGTTCAGGGAACACGACCTTAATCTGCGTAATGTGATGTAAACGAAAATTAAAAGTTAATAAAAACCTAAAGCTTTGAATTGATTCACAGTGTTACACACGACTCCACCACATACCTATATTTATTGGTATATATGTTACGGACCAAATGATAAATTTGGCATTATACAAAATGCCCGGTCATTATGAAAAATGCCCAATATGAGAGTGCGAATTGATAATAATTATTCAAATAATCAAATTGACCGGGTATTATACATATGGCCCATCACCTTTTGGGCAGAGTAATACAAACATATTTAATTACCATTTTTTTATTGGATTTGTCATTTAACTTAAAATAAACTAAATATTAAACCATTAAAATAATCAGACTCTTATTTGAATTAATTATATCAAGGAGTCTATTATCTACCTTAAAACTCTGCCAGTTCGAAATAACGAATAATACTACAATCTCTCGTAAAAATGTGAATGTATATTGATTGCACTTTGAAGTGGGTAAAATAGGTTAGGTTAGGTTAGAACTGTGACCAACCGCGCGTGCCGAGCGAGCGAAGCGAGCGATGCCGCGGCAGCGGCCGGCGAACGCTACGTCCAAGTTGTTTCGTCTATTCGATATTATACCTTTTTCAGTTAATCCATTTGATAATTAATAATTTATCCAGTAATCTATTTTGACCTTTGAACAATTTGGTCAATAGTGTAATAAATAATTTAAACATTGATATTCCAGACTTTGGTCAGCTGAACTTTTGATCAAATGACCATCGTTATTTTAAACTTTGTTGAAGACGATAGTACTGTCAAAATATGAATCCAAGATGGCGGCTGCAATAAATTATCAACTTTTTCGATATGGGTGTCGTTTTCATGGTTTTCGAGGGTGTTGAAACCGATAGCACTGTCAAAATATAAATCAAAGATGGCGGCTGGAAGAAATTATCAAATTTTCCGTCATGGGTGTCGTTTTCATGGTTTTCGAGGGTGTTGAAACCGATGGTACTGTCAAAATATAAATCCAAGATGGCGGCTGCAAGAAATTATCAAATTTTTCGTCATAGGTGTCGTTTTCATGGTTTTCGAGGGTGTTGAAACCGATTTTACTGTCAAAATACAAATCCAAGAAGGCGGCTGCAATAAATTATCAACTTTTTCAATATGGGTGTCTTTTTCATGGTTTTCGAGGTTGCTGAAGCCGATAGTGCTGTCAAAATGTAATTTTCTCAATTTTTGTTCGTAGTTCCTTATCGCGCGTTGTGAAAGGGGGCTAGACGGAAAAAATTCTCACGAAAAGTTGTAACGACACTTTTTGCTATAGTAAGCTATTGTAAGCCGTGCGGGGTGCGTATGTTTCTCTGTCTGTCTGTCTCTCTCTCTCTTATATATATATATATATATATGTATATAGGAACTTATTTCCATCCGGGTGTCCCTTGACACCTCTCAATTTTTTTAATTATTTTTTTATGTTTGTTACCTCAGAAGTCTGTCGTTTATGGACCGATTTGCATCTATTTTTTTTTCTCTTAAATGATATGCTTCCAGATTGCCCACTTTTTTTCAAAATCCAGTTCTGATGATGGGATCCATGAGGAATCGAGGGAACTCCTCAAATATTATAGGCCATATAGTTATTTTCGTATTTTCATCAATGACTTAAGCCTTTACAGTAATAAAGTGCCATTTGATGAAGTGGAACTGATGAAGAAGACCAGAAATGGCCAACGGAACTTCAAACTCACACAGATATCACAATGAACATAGTTATGCAACTATGACAATACAAATAAATGAATGGTTCTGAATAGTTATGTTGAAAATGCTCTTCAAAGTGACGTGATGATCATGATGGAGCCGGAAGATAGACACGGGAACTCCGTAATTAATCAACGTATCCTAGCCGTGTTTGGGCTTATTAGAATTGTCATGAGATGAACTTTGGCTATATGATATTATCGAACTGATTTGATGATGGAGCCGGAAGGTGGAAAGTGGAAGGTGGACACGGGAACTTCATAATAAAACAATGTATCCCAGCAGGTTTGAATTAATTGGAAGAGTACCTTTTTCTCATAAAGGTACTCTGGCTATAAGTGTATCACAACTAAAAAGTGTTAAATAAAAAACATTTTACAAAAAAAAAAGAAAAGATGATAATTTATGCAATAAATTTATGCAATAAATTATCATGTTTTTCGATATCCGCCATCTTGGATTCATATTTTGACACTACCATCGGTTTCAACACCCTCGAAAACCATGAAAACGACACCCATGACGAAAAAGTTGATAATTTCTTGCATCCGCCATCTTGGATTTATATTTTAACAGTACCATCGGTTTCAACACCCTCGAAAACCATGAAAACGACACCCATGACGAAAAAGTTGATAATTTCTTGCAGCCGCCATCTTGGATTTATATTTTGACAGTACCATCGGTTTCAACACCCTCGAAAACCATGAAAACGACACCCATGACGAAAAAGTTGATAATTTCTTGCAGCCGCCATCTTGGATTTATATTTTGACAGTACCATCGGTTTCAACACCCTCAAAAACCATGAAAACGACACCCATGACGAAAAAGTTGATAATTTCTTGCAGCCGCCATCTTGGATTTATATTTTGACAGTACCATCGGTTTCAACACCCTCGAAAACCATGAAAACGATACCCATGACGAAACATTTGATAATTTCTTGCAGCCGCCATCTTGGCTTTATATTTTGACAGTACCATCGGTTTCAACACCCTCGAAAACCATGAAAACGACACCCATGACGAAAAAGTTGATAATTTCTTGCAGCCGCCATCTTGGATTTACATTTTGACAGTACTATCGGTTTCAACACCCTCGAAAACCATGAAAACGACACCCATGACGAAAAATTTGATAATTTCTTGCAGCCGCCATCTTGGATTTACATTTTGACAGTACCATCGGTTTCAACACCCTCAAAAACCATGAAAACGACACCCATGTCGGAAAATTTGATAATTTCTTGCAGCCGCCATCTTGGATTTACATTTTGACAGTACCATCGGTTTCAACACCCTCGAAAACCATGAAAACGACACCCATGACGAAAAATTTGATAATTTCTTGCAGACGCCATCTTGAATTTATATTTTGACAGTACCATCGGTTTCAACACCCTCGAAAACCATGAAAACGACACCCATGACGAAAAAGTTGATAATTTCTTGCAGCCGCCATCTTGGATTTACATTTTGACAGTAAAAGTGTCGGTACAACTTTTCGTGAGAACTTTTTCCGTCTAGCCCCCTTTCACAACGCGCAATAAGGAACTTCGTTCCAAAAAATTTTGCAAATCGGTCCATAAACGACGGAGTTCTGAGGTAACAAATATAAAAAAAAAACATCTTGCGGTCTTCTTTCAACGTCATTCGTTGTACTTACCTACCTATTGAATCATGCCTAAAATGTTCATACTGCAAGACGAAAGATGCGGGAGAACGGGCGGCGCGACGCGGCGCGCTGTTGACGCCAATCGTTCGCAATAGGTACTTTTCGCAGCGAGCTGACAACGTCGCATATGTCGTAGGTACTACTCATACATTTTTTCGCTACCGAAATTATTTCGGTTGAATAAAGGTTTATACCGGTATATAACGGTAGCGTAACCGCAAATCTTAACCGGTTTTGGTGTACCTTTAAAATAAAGCGGTACCGGTTTTTAATACCGGTAGCGTAACCGTATACCTTAACCGAAAACGGTCCCTGCTCCCCGCCCTCGCACCGCGACTTTAGCTTTATTATCAAATTGCCCAATTGTCATGTAGCAATATAATAATGACCGCGCAATGTGATAAATATTGAAGTTCAGATAGTAATTAATCACTTGGTCCAATAGAGCTAGACATTATTCATAATGCTCGAACATTATTTATAATGCCCGCATTAATCACCCGGTCCATAACATATATACACATTTAGTTCCTGTACGCAGTGGAGCAAAGTGGGGCGCCTACCCAATCCTCAATATGAACGCCAGCTCGTCCTAATATCCTACTCATTTTTTATTCTCATGATATATTGCTTTATGACAACAAGTAGTTTATTTGTCCACTTTACATTGATATATATGGCAGTTACAAAAATATATCAATGAATTTGTATGTATATTACACACAATTTGCAGAATAAAACAAAACAAGAGCCCATAGTTTCTCTTCGTTGCGCTTAAGTAACCAAAAGTATGAGATAACCAGAAGTATCTGTATATATCCTATTATACTTAATTTGTTATATTATACTGTATTATATCATTTATGCTATTGTCTCTCTATTGTATGACGTAAATTATTATTTGGAAAATAATAGATAGGTATGATAAAATAAACTAAACGAAGTCGAGCAATTTATCACGGATGTTGCAGTGTATGTACGATACATATTCAAAATATTTATATCTACAAGATTAAACATCGTATACTTACATATCTTCTTCATGCAATATAACAATCATCTATTTAATAAAAGTATGAAACCGTAACTCATTTATATTTTTTTGTGCTAATTAATGCCTGAAATAAATGATAAATAATAATTTGTTCATTCAATTGCAAATCGTGTTAATATTAAGTTAAACGATACTGGTTCCGATGTCAGGACAAAAAACTATACCGTAATTGATATAATACCAAAGGGTGTACGTATTATTATGTGTTGGTATAAGTTATAAGTAATCAAAATAGATCCATAGCTTTGTCTTAGCAGGATTAGGTAACGTTACAGTATGGCGAGAACATTACGGAGAGGCGCTCGCTGGCTTGCTTATTCGCACTAATCGAACGCAGCGCAATCTCGGGTTTCAATAATGCTTCCCTCGTCTTTTGATCAAGTATTATGTTCAACATGTACGATGTGGCCACTGAGCCACTCACATTATATGAACGCAGATTGAATGTCCGCTGACGTTCAGCGTGAACCGTCACATGAACTCGTCAAACTTCACTTCACTCATCATCAACAAAAAAAAACTATTTATACTAAAATCTAAATATAAATACCTAACGTACATAAATAAAATACAAAAACACAAAGTACACTCAGGCGTCGAAGTACTCCTCCACATCGCTGTCATCCGGGAATGTGCTCAGAAGACTGGCAGCATTACCACGTTGAATGGCAATGCTAATTCTTTGAGCGAAGAACGTGCCAGCCCTCTGGTCACGCAAGGTGTCGATCAGTCGGCGAGAAATTTCCTTAAACAGGAGACGCGCATTCGGACCCCATGACCCAAGCGTTTCGACCCCAAACGGCTCAAAACTGTAATTACCAATAAGGTTACAGTATTTGCGCCGTTTAAGAGTCTCAGCAGCCGCAGCGGCAGCGCCAGCACATCCCGCCGTACATGGAATGTGGGATGGCGCAAGGGTGTCGACACAGGTTGCGTCCCACACCAGAGGCCTATCCACCTTCCACGGTACCAACGTCATACCATCTGGTCTCTTTCCATCGTCACGCATCAAGCCATTTGGTTCTAATACAGCGGGTACGCCGGCGGTGACAAGAGCTCGACGAATAATATCGTTGATGCTAGCGTGTCGTGTGTGTGTAGCTATGCGGCCTGCGCTCCTGCAGCAGGACAGGCCATGGTGTCCGAGACTGTCGACAGCTTCGCCGCAGTGGTACCGATGTGGAGCAACACAAGGTGCGCCTAAGCGTAGACAGGTTGCGAGCCGAAACGAGGCGTCATCCATCATAGTGCCTATGGTGGATGACGGGAGTGCCTGAAGCCATAAGCCCGACTCCCATTCCCCCACAGCCAGCAGACGCGCACGCTCAGCAGTAATTGAAGACGTATTAATTAGTTTGTTACGTATAATACTGCAGAGCGGCACATCCCACCGTCTCTGCGAGGCCAGGTTGTCGGGCAAATCCGTGTTCGGACAAGCCATTTTCCAAGCATGCAACGCATCGGACAAACACGGTACCTCAACATCAACCAGTGAGGAAGATAAAATATTCCTGGTTAATGTATCAGTACCGTGCATCGAGGAGAGGAATGCTGGTAAACTTATACTTGCAATTTTGCGGACGCCGAGGCCCCCTATTCGGATGAAAAGCGTAGCTTGCTGCCACGCTCGGTCGTCCAAGGCCACATTTAAGATAGAAGAAAGAGTGTTCCTAATAATTTGATCGACTTTTTCCAAAAGTTGTGGGTGCTTCCAAAGATGGGAGGAGCGAAGGCTATATGTAAATTTTGGCCTAAAACAACAGTATCGAATAAGTGTAAAAGCCGAATGCATGTTAATTTTGAAAAGTCTATCCGAGACGTCATTAATTTTTTTTATTTTCTGCTCAATAAATTTTGGAAAGGATTCATCGAAAATTGGAGAAAATTTTATCTCATCATCATCATTATTTCAGCTTAAAGACGTCCACTATTAGGTTTAGGCCTCCCACAAGTCCGGTCCTGTGCATCCCGCATCCATAGGATTGCCGTGACCCTCACCAGGTCATCGGTCTACCTTGTGGGAGGCTTTCCAATGCTGCCAAGAATCGGCAGCCTTAATTGGCAGTGAGCTTCACTTCACTATTCCATACAAAATATATTTTCGTTTCACGATCAATTCGTACAAATAAGGTTAACTAATGCCCTCGGATCTTATTCTAATTGGTACTCAGCACGTGAATAATTAAAAACTATAATGAAAGTTTACATTTGTTGGCAACAAGGACGACCCCGGCGCAGTGTGGCTCGTTATTCCACGTTCCAGCCGAGCCCGGCGCGGGGTGGGATTTAAGTGCAAATTGTTAAAATTAAAGAAGAGTCTGTGGCGAGTTGGCGCGGAGCCAGCGCTCGTGCGACGACCTCGATGTGCGGCCGCCGTGCACCTCGTGCGCTCCCTGCGCTCCGTGCGCGCCACTTGCCTGCACGGTGCATCAGCACACAGCACTTCTTAATTGGTAGTAATTCTTCACCGCGAGCTACGAGTGAGCCTGCTACGCGCCAGCAATGCGCACCTCACCGTGTGTCGAGCGGCACACCGCATGCGCTCGTGACTCACTCCCTGCTCAGTGCTCCACGCTCACTGCCGCCCACAAAGTTATGAATATTTGTATATTCACATGAACATGAATTAAGCCGTAACTGTTCATAATTTTATACGACTGTAATCGTTGTAACCAATAAGATAATTATAATTGATCGGAACACAAGGTCTTTAACGTACAGGCACAGCATGAGAGGTTTATTTTTAAGTTACGACACTCGAAACCCTACTCGGCACCAGATGTCCTCCGCTCGGTTTATCGGTGAACAAGATAAAACTGCACTGGTTCAGGTTGCTACAGTATGCTGGTATTCCGATAACCAGTTGGTTGAGTGTACTAGCTGTGTATTATGTAGAGATACTGTCTCGTTTCATAATTTTCTGTATGACATAATGTTAGCATGTGGCTCGTATAAAAGTGTGTACATTAAGGTAATGCTGAACTACGCCTCGAGATTTACGGCTCATGGATAGTTAAAAGCACCGGGTAAACACGCGTGGCGGCAGCTAGCGCGGCTCGGCATGCATGTGACACAACTGCAAGCACGACGTTTCGGGAACTGTTTCCTTTTATAACCGCGGCGTCTGTGCTATTCTTAGTGACGGTCAGGTATTTTTTGTGCTTATTGTATTAGTCCGTATCGCGGTCTGTGTTTTTAGGTCACGGTGTGGTTTTCTTTGGAGTTAAAACGGTTAACCTTTATTTATTTATTATCAAAAATAGTTGAATGGTCTCTGACTATTACGAAACTACATTGACTGGAGTGAAAAAATATCAGAACTTGTATGTTTTGAGTAGACCATTTATAGTGATAATGACGTAGGTACCAACACTAATACAGAAATTGCTGTCGACGTAATATTTAAAAAGAAACTGGACTCTGGAGATGGCCTTTAGGACAAAAAGTAAGTACCTACCTACTTCTTGAATGAGGAAGAACGTGAAAGAGTGCGAAGACAATGGAAACGCACTATAAAGTTCATTTGGAGCCTCCACGTGCACGTATGTTATAAATTAGGTTGGTACCAGTTGTTTGCACACCAGCGGGCTGCGTCCACACACAATATTGACTCAGCGGCGAGTCGGTGACATGCACACACACGCCGTGTTTGAACTATATTTTAATTACAGAACGTCTTAGAAATATATTAAGGAATGAGGAGTAAACACAGGGTATGTGACTGCTGTGTGGAGCTTCTTTACATTTTGTTGATCATGTGGATAATTGTCACGTATATGATATACTTATGTAGACAATATACCTAGGTGCGAATCTAAAAATCCCTAAAGCCTTTTTTTTTTTTTACTTTTTGACCTTTGGTCTCGCTCGTTTAGAACTAATATTCATAAGACCCCCTAAGTTATAGCTATCAGCAAGTGCAGACTCCAGCAGGGAGTTCCGCTACTTAGCTGTACGTTTCTAAAACGTAACATAAAAACGTAATCTTTAAGAACTCTCTCTGTTTTTTATTTGTTGAAAGAGATTCAACAAATAAAAAACAACAAACAGTAAATCTTGAACTCCCCTTCAGGACGGAACCAAACGTAATTTCTACAGTTTCAGCCCCCACCAGCTATCGAGCCCAAAAAGTTGATATATGAAAGAGTGTTGTACTAGTTAGGGAATAGCTGTGACAAAAGGATGGCAGGGTGTTAGGAAGTGCCCCGAAATCTGGGCCGAAAAGAATCGCAGACGACATAAATTTTTCGTGCACCATTTATTTCACCAAACGATCATGATGTCACAGAACTGGGGCGCGGGGGAACGTGGCTGAGGATTTCATTATTATTTCTATTGTTTGTTGCCTTTTAAGGGGACAAATTAGATCCACGCACTATCTTTTTATTCGTAGCCGAATATTAGCCAAATAATTTGTCTTTCCATTCGGATTCATTTGTTTTACGTCACTTTTTTAAGGTTCCCCGTCATAAATCAAGTTATTCATTGCTCAATACGCACTTGTATCAAGATTATCATTGAATGAAGCTTATCTGTTTGCATTATCTCTCGCCTACATTTAACAGACAATTAGGTATATATATTTTTTTAATGGAACTGTCAATGACGAGGACGGCGATGCCTTTATGGTAAGCTTGACTAATTAATCAAAATATCTTGCTTCAATACCATTTTGAGTTTTGAAAGAATTTCCGCTAAATTAAGCAAATTTTTGTCTGCCTCATTACTACAGCTTTAATATTAACGTTTCGATTTCATAAAATGGTTACGGGTTGAAGTATAGAGCTAGACATTTCAAAAAATTCCAAATGTCTTTTGTACCAAATCAATTTGAATTCATAAAACAATAGCTATGGTAAATAAACATGTAACAGTTCCAAGTTACGGTAGTTAATATAAATAAAAAATGACCTCATCGTGCAAGTTTCACAGATGAATATTACAGTCGTCTGACTAATTACTAATACAGTGTCCATGTCACAGACATGTAGCTTAATTCGTCATTCATCTAATAGCCTAGCTTTTTTACTAAACGGCGCCATTCAAGTAGCCGCCAGAATGATGTTCAGTCATTCAATCAACTTGGATCAATAACGTTTAATTACTTGCCTAGCCCAGACATGAGAGAGGCAAGTCGTAATATTAATTTTGTTTTGCGTTTTACCAGCAATGTTTTGACGACGGTAGTAAGTAAGATAAGCCGAAGGCCCCCGTTTTTCTGTCTGCTGGATTTAAAGGAGTCTAACATAAAGGAGATGACGGGGGCTTCGGTCACTCGCGACTCGAACCTCACCTGTCTGTAGGTACCCTATGTAATTTTTTCGTCACTAGGGCACCCTCCAAGTAGTTCATTAAAAAATGTTGTATCGGACGCATCGGCTGAATAACAATCGGGCTGCTAATTGAACGGCGGCGGCGCCGTTTAGTTATCAGGCTAGGCTGTTAACAGAATGGCGAACAAAGCTAGTTGTCTGCGACATCTATACTGCGCACGTTTAATTGAACTAGTAATTGTATGTGAACACATTGTAAAACAGACTCGTGTGCCGCGGCGCGGGAGCGTGACTCTACTGTTAAAACTATGGTCTTTAGTGATTACCGTGCGAAGGTACTGCTGTCTGCAGGACGCTACACACCTTAACACATTCTTGTTTCTTGACACTTCATATTTATCCTTACACATCCCGCATTACCGGACCGGGGTCTATGCCAAAAGTGGACGGCTGAAATGATGATAATCCTGCATTACTTCTCGTTCTCAGGAATTTTCAGAGTTTTAATCAAACAGTAAGCGAAGACGCATATTTTTTTTTATTCGATTTAAATTCGCTAGTGCTTGACTACGGTCCCATCTAATGGTAAGCAGTGATGCAATCGTTAATTGCATCAAATGCAACTAAGTTCACCAAAATGTGGGCCAGTTCGCGTTAAGGTAAGACCTAACCATCTTCTTCTTTCTGCCCTTAACCGAAAATTACTTGGGATCGGCGCAACACGTTTTTTTCTTTCATTCTGTCCTGTCACTTATCAAACTATCACTAACTCCCTTTTCTTTTATATCACTCCTGACACAATCCATCCATCTTTTCTCCGTCTTTCCTCTCCCTCTCCATCCATGTATACTCAGAACTCTAGTAATATGCGCTTCATCCTGCCTCTTCACATGACTATAACAAGACAACCGCCTAACAAGAAAGGAAATTTTCAACTTTTCAGTCACTGGCGCCACTTTCAAACTTGCTCGCAAGCTTGACATTTTAACACGTCATTATAAGGCCCCTGATTTCGATTTCAAACTGCATTAGTATAGTACAAAGCAGCAAAGTATAGTAGTAATTCAGTTTCTGCAGATTATTATCTGTTTATATCAACGACAATTGCAGTCATCTCATAATTTATATAAGAATGTTGCCACCAATTTAATTAACATATAATCTATGAGCCACTTTATGTTTATAGATAATTAGCTAAACAAACAGCTTGTCTATTCGATTAAGCTACCTCTTTATCATATAGAACTACCATTTATGCGATGTTGAACGTGCGATAGAATTCTAAGACAGTTAATTTTACAGATAACGAGATACTAAAGCTGATACAATAAGATATTGTGAGCTTTGTAATTGGTTTATTTTTATTCTACTACTAGCTTCTGCTAGCGGCTTTGCCCGCTGGAAAGTAGGTTTCTTTTTGGACCCCTGTTACATCACCTCAGGGGGTTAATTTTGAAAAATCCTCTTTTAGTGTCACCTACGTCTTAAAAGGAAACCTTGTGCAAAATTTCTTGCTCCTAGTCCAAGTCTGCCGTCCTCTAACTAAAAAGCAGCTAAGTACTTTTTTTTCTAAGTAACTTATCTGCTTTTTAGTTAGAGGACGGCAGAAGTATTTTCGGCTTTACTTTATGACATAAAGTAAAACCGAAACTACTTGGACTAGGACTGTGTCAGTCAGTCAGTATCTCTTTTTATATACAATATGGATAGATTTCAACAACATGAAATTACATTATTAAAAGAAATCTGTTTCTGAAAACACCTTCAAAATTGTCAAGCAGTAATTAGCATTTTAAATATTATTATGAGGAAGTACGGCGTGGTGTGAACATGAACAATGACGTAAATAATTTTTTACACCACCTGCTCGATAATGTCGTTTTACACGTCATACAAACCTCACTTAAAGCAAGTCATTATATGCCTATGGAGATAATGCAGTATGGCCGATCCCTAGGGAATAATGAGATTTGAATTTGGAGCATCAAGAATCGTCAACATTGTGAATTAAAATGTAGGCGCATCGAACAAGTTGACTCGAAATTCAAACCAAAGAGTATGTAATCACTATGATTCAAACTGGCCACTAACAAAAAAAAAGAAAATAGAATAAAATGTGCGTACTGACGACACGGGATGACGGGAGCATTATAGAAAATTGAAACTATAGAATCTTGGAGTAGTGAATTTTGTTTGTTTGTTTGATGAACTTGTAAATATAATACTTATATTTCTCTAATATATGATTTGGTCGACCAAATTGTCTTTTAATTATCTCACAGATGGTGTAAAAAGTAGAGTATGCAACACGGGGATAAAGCTGTCTTTGTCTTGGGCGGCTTAAATTCCTCACTTCACTCAGGTTTCTTTATTAACTCCCTCGCAATGCTCGGGAGTTAATATTATAAATCCCTCACTATCGTTCGGGATTAAAATCAGCAACCTTCGTTTCGTTCGGAATTCAACATGCCGCCCGCGACTTAAAGACACTGCTTTATCCCCTAGTCACATAAACTACTATAAAAATATATAGACATTGTGATAGTGAGTGCATAGGTGGGTACTGGTACTGGCGGAAGGACGAGTTACGTTATGTGTTTGATATTCAGCAGAAGACGTAGAAGCGCGGGGTTCCGGGAAGCGCCGCCATACTTGGCAGTCGCAGCGCTCACGCTGACATACTTAGTGTTACTTTAGGCTTGTTTATTGTGCTGCTCGCCGTAGTGTACGATCGCGTGCGGCTTGGTGTCGACTGTCTTTATTATATTCATTACATTTATTATATTAGGGGGTTTTGTTTCATTGAATGGTTGCCTGAGATAATGGCTCTTGCTTGGTTATGAAGTATCGCCACTTAGGTTCCATATTTGACGTTCGAAATTATCCATTCCTACACACTATGTTTAGGGTGATTTTAAAATATCTTTCGTTGCACATTTTTTTTAAACTTCGTAGAATTTACAAGTGTTTTTGTTTGAAAAACATTATTTTGACCCCTCCAAAAATAATCTAAACATCGTATTTACGCTTGAATTTTTTATGTTCCTCAATGCTTTTAAGCTATTGCATAGCTTCTATCGCGGGCCTTGAGCGTGGACCGAATCCAGAAATTCCGTAACGAAAATAACCTAACACCCCCCACTCATTTGTTTTTTGAGCGTGGTGACCGATAAGAAAACAAATGAGTGAAAGCAGCTGTCGGCGTTTTGGATGGGTGGGGTTAAGAAGCTGTTAGCGAGGTCTGGTTTTTGATGGAAGAGGTTAAGCAGCTGTTGGCGAGGTCTGGTTTTGGATGGAAGAGGTTAAGCAGCTGTTGGCGAGGTCTGGTATTAGATGGGTGGGGATAAGCAGCTGTTGGCAAGGTCTCATTTTGGATGGGTGGGGTTAAGCAGCTGTTAGCGAGTTCTGGTTTTGGATTGGTGGGGTTAAGTAGCTGTTGGCGAGGTCTAGTTTTGGATGGGTGGGGTTAAGCAGCTGTTGGCGAGGTCTGGTTTTGGATGGGTGGGGTTAAGCAGCTGTTGGCGAGGTCTGTTGCATAAGTTGATAAAAAATGCTATGCAATAGCTTTACCGCGGCAGTCTCCGAGTGCCACACGTCTTTTTTTTTAATTTCGTTTTTATTAGTAAATACTTTTTATAAAAAAAAAATATATTATAACCGACTTCACTAACAAAACACTAAAACGATCAAAATAATTTTAATTTCGGAAGTCGGTGTTTTTCGTTATTGTTTGTTCCTTATTTAACACCGACTTCCGAAATTAAAATTATTTTGATCGTTTTAGTGTTTTGTTAGTGAAGTCGGTTATATTTTTTTTTTTAAGTTTTTTATTTTACACTTTTTAGTTGCAATACAATTACAGCCAGAGTACCTTTTTCTCATGACAATTCCAATTAACTCAAACCCTGCTAGAATACATCATTTTATTATGAAGTTCCCGTGTCTACCTTCCACCTTCTGGCACCATCATCAGATCAGTTCGATAGTACCTTATAGCCAAAGTGCATCTCATGACAATTCTAATGAGCCCAAACACGGGTACGATACATTGATTAATTACGGAGTTCCGGTGCCTATCTTACAGCTCCAACATCATCAGATCAGTTCGGCAGTACCTTATATCCAAAGTGCATCTCATAACAATTTTAGTAAGCCCAAACACGGCTAGGATACATTGATTAATTACGGAGTTCCGGTGCCTATCTTCCGGCTCCATCACCATCATCAAGCCACTTCGACGATACCATTTTCTACATGACTATTCAGAACTATTCATTTATTTGTATTGTCATAGTCGCATACTATGTTCATTGTGTATATCTGTTTGAGTATGAAGTTCCGTTGGCCATTTCTGGTCTTCTTCACCAGTTCCACCTCATCAAATGTCACTTTTTGACTGTACATGCTTAAGCCCTCGATGAAAATATCAAAATGACTATATAATATTTGAGGAGTTTTCTCAATTTAGCCAAGATTCCATCATCAGATGCCGACTTGGTGACTATGGGACCATTTGGAAAGTATACCCTTTCCAACAAAAAAGAATTTTTCAAATCGGTTGGCAAGCAACGAAGTTATGCACGAACATACATAAAAAAAAAAAATACAAACATCCGAATTGAGAACCTCCTCCTTTTTTAGAAGTCGGTTAAAAATAAATACTTTACATTTTTAACAGCATAACAGTGTACCAAAAGCGCCTCCGTCACTCTTTATTGTACTATTCGATAGTCGATAAAAAAGAAAGAACGTTTCAACTTCCACTTTATTACAACATGATAAATCGACTTATAATTCAGTGAAAATATGATTTAGAGAAAGTGAGATGGGTAGGGTAGACTCGTCAAGTGCGGAAGGATTTACCGTGCCGTCCCTCGGGATCGCACTTAACCAGGATTTACTTCGACATAAATATCATCCGAAATGGTAGACAGTGCAGACACTCGTAATTTTTCACCCGTGCACACTTGCGAAGGCTGTATTTGATTTTGTGTTATTTGTTATTAAAATTAGTAGACACGAGCTTAAAAAATGGGCTGATTATATTATAGAGCGTATATTGAACTGACGCCTTATGGCATACCTGGAAGGTAAAGATCTCCTCAGTGACCGACAGCACAGATTTAGCAGCAATCGGTCTACTGAGGACCTATTAGTGTACCACCAAGAATGGGAAAGCGATTACCATTTTCTTAGAACTCTCGAAGGCCTTCGACAGCATATGGTACGATAGTTTTATGAATAAGCTTCCAGAGTATAGTATTTCTCCTGGTATAACTGCCTGAGTAGGTAAAAGACTTCCAGAGCGAACGGTCTCTCCGAATTGTTGTCGATGGTTGCTCACCGGAGCCCATAACTACTAATGCCGAAGTTCCTCAGGTGTTTGTTCTCCCTGCTGCATATAAACGATCTGCTGATACCCAGTCTTCAGTTCTTCTTCTTCTTCCTGCCCTTATCCCATATTACTTGGGGTCGGTGCAAAATGTTTTTTTCTTCCATTCTGTTCTGTCACCCGTCAAATGACAGTTGACAACTAAGTGACAACTAACCCCCTTTTCTTTCATATCACTCCTCACACAACCAGTATTTATGATACCCAGTATTTACGAGCATGCAAATGACAGCACTGTTGTAAAGAGATACCTGCCGAGTGCTCGTGCTACTAAGGAACTAATACAGTCCGAAAGAGAGGCTATGGTAGAGCGTACGAATGTCTTACTTCAGGCAGTCTCCATAGGGTTTGTTTCTGAAAGGATAACTCGGTCCTGGTATGAAAGGCAACGAAGCAACAGGAGTGGGTTTTTTTTAGTCAGTAAAAGTCGGAAACACCCTCCCGCTTGACCCAAAAGCGGATGTCATTGAATGATTTTCCCACCAAAAAAAATATATATGTGGCAAAGCCAATCTGGTGGAATTCAACGCTGCCAAAAAGATGCCGAAGCCACAACCGTATTACTACCAAAAAGAGCCCATTCACCTTGACTCCTGCTTTTCAGAATTTATCCTTGGACTGCCTACAGCTCTTGCGAGTTGAAATTTCCTTAAACCTTAACTTTGGGCGTCGATGAGTCCAAATCCAAAATAGCTGCTAGGAAACTCCGCATTCTTGCAAAAGTCCGGCGGTACTTCACACCGGGACAGCTTCTAATGTTATACAAAGCCCAGGTCCGATCGTGTGTGGAGTAAAAACCACCTTTCTACCATCGGACACCTTTCTACCGACCTACGGCGAATGTCCACCCTTACATACATTGTTATTGTCCTCTACAGTACCTACGGGAGTCCGTTTCGCCCCGTGGTTTACTATATACTGCGTACATCATTGAAACAATTTGCCTGCAGCGGTCTTCCCGTCCAATTATAATTAAGGTCTCTTCAGGGCTACAGAGGCTTTTCATCACCATAAACGATTGCATCACTGCTTACCATCAAGTGAGATCGCAGTCAAGCACGAGTTTATATAATTAAAAAAAATCTGTAAACTATGGTCTCAATACAGTCCATTAAACATTGAAAAATATGTCATAAATAAAACAAAATAATTGAAACACAGATGGATCAGTTACACGATAATGTAGTTAATCGTGTAAATATGTGTTTACTAAGATCCAAGATAGCTAATAACGAAGCAAGTACTTGCGTATAAACAAAAGGCAATTGCAAAAGGATTTCCTATCTATTTATTTTCCAGGGATGTCCTTATGCGGACAGGCGAAAATGGCGTTTTGACCAACAAACTGGTTAGATAACAAATACCTTTTCAATACTTTTACTCGAAAACCCGTTCTTATCCCTACCACATTTAGGCACTCAAATTACTGTTTTTCGTACTAGTGCGGAAAAGTGCGCAAGCTCGTTTCAGGCAGGTCGTTAAGTGGCCCCCTGTGAGGCGTGCGTCAACCCCTTTATTTATATCTTCGCAAAGTCAAAGTCAAAGCATTTATTTCAAATAGACCATTTGCAGGCACTTTTGAATAGTCAAATGTCGGTCAGTCCAAGAAAAGTGAAGCTAAATTGCACGTTCCAAAGCGTAGGTCTCTATGGAGAAGAACGTGCAAAAAACTCCATGGACACTCTTTTAAATCATATTATGTGTTACATATAATGCTTGGTTACATATTACTTGTTGCTTCTATCATGTGAGCACAATGTCGATAATGAAATAAAAATGTAAAATAATTAAAAGATAGAAACTGAATTAAGCCACTGGCAGCTAAGAGATGACCAGTCCCATCTGACGGCACCCGTTCAAGAGCATGACGCGTGCATCAGTCCCACTCAGCTCAATAATTTTGAAGTGAACTGAATGACCCAATAACACGTGCCACCAACAGCGAGACATTTGAGTGAGCATGACAAACTCTCAACTGCCATGCTCATAATGTCAAAAAATAAATAAGTTGTAACCTAATAAAAATGCTCCATGATGCTTCACATTCACAAATTTGAAAAAAGTGCTTCTACATTATACAATGCTATTGTGTCTTTCAAATAAAAAAAAATAATATTAATTTCCAACTAATCAACTAATTATTACGCCCTAGTGGTAGTGGAGCTGAACCAGCATTGAGCCAAGCATTTTTATCTTGAATATAATCCTCCAACTTATAATATGCTTGCCTGCATAGTGTGCGTTTAATACAAGATTTAAATTTCGTTTCATTGAGTTTTAATATTTGGGGAGGTATTTTATTATAAAATTTCAAACAGTACCCCATGAAAGAAGAGGCCACTTTAGCCAGTCTGAAACCTGGTTGAACTAATTAATCCCTATTTCTTGTAACATAATTATGTCTATCGCCTCTTTTGCTAAAAATATGAAGATTTTTTCTAACATACACGATGTTTTCATAGATATATTGGACAAGGTACCGTCATTATGTTAATATCTTTAAACAGTTCCCTTAGAGAATCGTACCGGCGGAGATTATAAATAGCTTTGATGGCTCTTTTCTGTAATATAAAGATTGAGTCGATGTCTGCAGCCCGTCCCCATAGTAAGATACCGTACGACATGACACTATGAAAATAACTCAAATAAACTAGTCTAGCGGTATCAACATCCGTAAATTGGCGGATTTTTCTAACAGCATATGCAGCTGAGCTAAGCCGCCCTGCAAGAGATGTAAATGAGGACCCCATTGTAGCCTTGAGTCAAGCGCAAATGTATTGAAAAAAACCGTTTGATACACGTGTAAAAATGACAAACTTTCTCTACTGTTATCAAAAAGTACTATTTTCATGCATAAGTATGTGTATTTTTCCAATATTTATTGTGAGCAGTTACTTTGCCGTATTGTCGTTGACATTTCGTACAGTTTACAAGGTAAACTGTTTCGCGGTGCCATTAATTTTATAACACAAGTTTGTTCTCATAAAACGCTTTAAGTAAACAAATGTTAAATCGTTTATGTGGCTAGTGATTGACTTATGATTAAGGTCCTGTTAGTCACTTATTACTTTAAGTCACAGTAAAACCTACATCAATATCCTACATTTGGTTTATCTTTGTGTTCATAATTTTTAAAAACATTGAAATAAAACATCCAAATTTGTCCATGCGGACGTCGAGCAATGTGTAGCTCAACGTCCGACTCGACCCGACCGAGGATCGGGACCGAGCCCGAGTCTTTGGCGGCGAGTAGAGTTTCACGCGTGCCTCAAAGTATGTATCGCTTCACCCCAGGGTGGGAGAAGTAATTAGATGATTAACCACCTTAAAACAAACCAATATGTCCATAGAAATAATCACAAATAACTATGAATAATAAATAATATCGAATATGAAAAACTGAACGGACTCCCTTAAATATTTCGGATTTTTCAGTATTAAAAATAAAACATTTTCTTTTATTTCAGGAAATATTATACCTTCTGTTGTAAAAATAATAAGTTTTCAATGAGATATCATTATAAGACGAGAAAGGATAAAGTGAGAAATGAGGAATCAAAGGAATTTTGAAAGTGGCGCAAATGACTAAAAAGTTGAAAGATAATCGTTTGTCTTGGTATGGTCATGTGAAGAGGAGGAATGAAACGCATGTTACTAAAAGATTTTTGAGCATAATGTGGAGCAGATGGATGGATTGTGTGAGGAGTGATATGAAAGAAAAGGGAGTTAGTGATACTGAACTTCACAATTTACTAAAAGATCTAAGGGTTTACCATTTCTCGCGCTTTTACTGCAACAGACGATGTAAAACCAAATGCATTTGTAAAGTAACGACGCATCGCTTCGCCGAATTGACGTTATCAACTTTATTGGCGAAACGAACATGAACATTTTATGATAGAGTACGGAATAAGGATATGAGAGCATTAAGAGTATTAAAAATTACATCTGCCAACTTATATAAGTACAGTTATTAAGTACTAGCTTCTCGCAGTGGCTTTGCCTGAATGAATGTCGAAAATTTACTCAATGAAACGTAGGCTTTTTTTTTAGAGGTGGGAAAATCATCTAATCACATCCCCCGCTCTTGGGCGAAGATAGTGTCAGACTTTTACTGACTAAAAACTCACTCCTGTTCCTTCGTTGCTTTTCGTACCGGGGCTTGAGCTATCTTTCGAATTAACCCTGGCCCCAGTAGGCTTCGACCCAGCTGGGTCTGTGGCTGATACTGTTGCTGATAGCTGCTTGAGGCGCGCGGGAACAGTGCGCGCCGTCGACGACTTGGGCTCGATCGGGACAGTTACCGGACGGTCGGACAGCGAGCTACCCATTGCTCGCCGTCCGCTAACCCGCGCCTACGGTGGCCGGAAAACGGGATTGGAATCCCGGCGGCGGCTCTGCGCTGTGAGCGCCGGGTTACTGCTGCATGGAACGTAGGCTTACCTATATCCGGGATAACAAGTATTCTAATATGTCCTTCTCTAAGATCTATTATATTTACTATATACCCAAAAACCATTAAAATTCCTTCGGCGGTGTAGGTGTTAATATTTTATCCTAACACACAAAGTGCAAAATGCTTGAATCGCATTTATAAAAGGAGAATATAACATATCAACACACAGCCGAAACTACTGAGATTAGAATCGTGATATTTTGCACAAAGTTTCCTTTTATGACGTAAGCGAGCACTAGGAGGTTTTCCTAAATTCACCCCCTAAGGGGATGAAAAGGGGATCCAAAGTTTATATGAAAAAAAAAACCTACTACCGGGTGAAACTTCAGGCATCGGCTAGTACTCGTAGTAGGTACATTATAATAAGTTTGGATCGATGGTTGTAATAAAATATTAGCCCCCCAAGCCAAGTTGCTAATCTACAATCGTTAACGCTTGTAGAAAGCTTCAAATGTACGGGAATGACGTCATCTCAACGCTCAGTCACGTGGTCAGAACAAAAGAATGGGCGGCGTGGCCAACTCGAAGCGTTCGGCTCAAGCGAAACGGTTATAACTTGGTTAGAGGAGCAGTTCTCCTCAGCAATTACGATCAAGTTTTATTAATTTAGCGCATGGCTGTACTCATGTTGACCTAATTAAATAAATGTATGTTTTAATGTAACATGAATGCTCATGCAATCTGAAGTGCTTAATATCAACTGACACTGCGCCACTATCGTGTTGAGTGAACAAGTCGAGCGTGACACATAACTGAATAAGTGCTAACCGATATTTAGCGAGCCCATCGCTCCACCCATTGCCCTTTTAACCTACTTCAACCTGCAGACATTTTTATAACATAAACAACGACGTTAACCCATTTATAAAGCATGAATCTTATTAGACTTTTTTAAAATAAAATTGGTTTGTTCGCAAAATATTGTTAAAGTATTTGAAACTCGATGCATACTCGATGCTATCCACAAGGACGAGAAGGAAGCATGTGAAATATCATAAAAGAAACTGTTTAAAAAATAGAATCATGAATATCTGCCAAATATTAAAAAAAAAGACACAGGTGCACGTAAAGTTTAAAAACAAAATTGGCCTACACTAGGAATTCATCTTGTATTATGGTTACTTTCACAAACATGAACCAAAACTCACACACATACACAAAAAACCAAGCACCCAACACCTTCTACGGGCCATGCAAATATTTGTTCCGTATGGGGATAGAACCCGCGAAACGCAGCACAGTAGTCAACCGCTCAACCACTACACCTACATTGCCGTCTAAATTAAGATAGGTATTTCTCCTGCATCCATTTCTCAATTAGTTTTTACGATGAAGTAAGCCGAACATCAATCTTCTCAAATACTCTTAGATATTGTTTGTTTAGTTTCGTTCGATTTCCTATTTACTCAATGGAAGTTATTAAATTGATGGGATCTGTCCAATGATACTAGTATGTCGGTCAACAATGGAATTGGTTTAGCTCGTGGCCAGCGGATGACTGCTGGAGCGATAGCCGATGGATCGCCGAGATAAATGCTCTGCATAGAGATAATGCTCTCTCCGCCGGCGCCAGGCCGTCTCACTCCAATATCAGCTTCTGATATACGATACTGAATTCCATCGCGACGAATTACTATTGTCTATGTAATGAAATGACCTCCTTGGAAATGACATTTCATTAATTTAATTTTTAAGCTGTGGATACGGGGTGACGTATCATTCAATGGCAGATGATGTTTAGATTATTTTGTGCATTTTATTGTTATAAAAACTTGTAGAGAGATAATTAAAGGGATATAATTGAGGAGGCGATATTAGTGAACTTTAAATGTCGTTTCTTTGTTTTCAGGTGAGATAAAAGTGTAATTTTAGTTAAACGATAATTGTTATACTGTAAAAGCATGTTGAATAAAACAAATCTTTGTTTTCAGAGAAACAATTTGTGGTTTATTTCGAAAATCCTCAATAAAATCCATTATAAAACGACATTTTTGTTAACTAAAAGAAGATGGACCGGCTGCAATTTGAGTTTACGATGATAGCTTCAAATGATGGCAAATCAAATGTATTAGCCATAACCTCAATATCTACAGAATGAAGGAAAATGTTATGTTTTACCTGATAAGTTGAAGCCGGTGATTCATCATACATATATTGTCAAAATTAATACTTTCTCAAAAATAAAAAATAGTATAAAGAAAAGGCATCAAAGTAGAAAAATATGGATAAAATTGGATGAAGATCTTAAGAAAACATATAGAGATGAGGAAGGTAATATGCAATTTTTAGATCAATATTTAGAAGAAATAAGCACAAAACAACCAATAGACAAAAACGACAATTTGCAACATATCTTGGAAAAATTAATAGAAACTACTACAAAGAAAGAAAATCAACATAACCTAAAACATATTTCAGAGAAATTTATTATTGAAAAATTCACAAGCAAGAACCCTAATGCAATGCAATGGATTGAGAATTTTGAAAAGGAGTGTGAGCGCTTTAATATATCAAAAGATGAAACAAAAATAGATATATTGAGATTATTTTTAGAAAAATCTTGTTTGGATTGGTATAGCTCGATGGCCATAAAACTAACAATAAAGGCTGAATGGAATGAATGGAAAGACAAATTTTTAGAAACTTTTAAAAACCGAGGATGGGACATAGTTACATATGCTCTCGCATTTAGATATAAAGAAGGACTACTAATTGATTACGCTAATAGAAAAGAAAGGCTTATGCTAGACATAAACAAATCGATAGACTCCAAAACAATGATAGATCTTATTGCAACAGGTTTACCTGGGTTTATCTTAAATAGGTTAAACAGAGATGAACTCAATGACACTACTGATTTGTTCAATGAGATAAGAAAATATGAAGGTATGATGTACAAGAAAAACTTAAGTACAATAAAGAGTTGTACATTCCTTTAAAAAAATAAAACTAATGAGAAGAAGCCATGTAACACTTGTGAATCTTTGGACAAAGGAATTAGATATCATCCGGAAGAGTCATGTTGGTTCAAGAAAAATAAAAATGTATCTGAAAAAGTTTTTAAACCCAGAAATGTAAATAACAACTCCATTATTGAAGTAGATATAAATACTGAGAAAAAAAACGAGTAAGTACACCATTAATCAAAATCAAGCTCTTATTAGAAAATAAACTAGAAGTGAGCGGCATTTATGATTCAGGCTCACAGATCTCTTTAATAAATTCAAGACTGATTAAAATAAAAGAAAAAAAGGACAATGAGAATATAGCATATATGAAAACGGTTAATGGTGTGAAAAAAACAGATGGCTTGATAACAATAAAAATAAAAATATTTGATTTAGAAGAAGAGGTGGATGTATACATAGTAGAAAATGAATATTTTGATGATTTTATAATCGGATTGGATATGATAAAGAAATTCAAACTAACCCAAAACGAGGACTTGCGGATAGAACAAAAGATAAGAACAAATAAAATAGATGAAATGTCTAAAGATAACAGAAATGAAGAAAAGAATATAAAAACATTAGCAATAAATTTTAATGAACACATAGAAGCAGACTGTTTGAGCCGAAACCCTGTATTAGAATCAGAAGATAACAAGGAGGAACTATTAAAAATAGTTAATTTAATACAAATAAAAGATATAGTTGAAGACCAAGAAAAAAATGAAACAATAAAAGAAAAGAAACAAAATCTACTACATAAAAATAAAATCTATTATAAAAAAATAAAGAAACTTGAAAAGATTATACTCTCAGAAGAATTTAGTAAAAAAATTATAAAAACGGTGCATGAAGATTTATGCCATATTGGAATCAGACAATTACAAAAAAAAATAAGTCCACTATATACAGCTAAAAACCTAACAAAAAATATCATAAATATTTGTAAAACATGCGAAATATGCATAAAAAATAAATCAAGATGTCAAGGAAAATTTGGGTTAATGTCACAACTGGGACCAGCAACAAAACCATTTGAGATAATGTCAATGGATACTATAGGTGGCTTTGGAGGATCTAGATCAACAAAAAAATACTTACACCTTTTAGTAGGCCACTACACAAGATATGCGTTTATTGTGACTTCAAAAACACAGAACGCAAGTGACTTTATAAAACTAACAAAGAAAGTACTCGAGACAGATGAGATTGGAATAATTCTGACAGACCAATATCCAGGCATCAATTCAAAAGAATTTAAACAGTATTTGCAGGAGAATAACATCAAACTAATATTTACAGCTGTGAATACGCCATTTTCGAACGGCTTGAACGAAAGATTAAACCAAACAATAGTAAATAAAATAAGATGTAAAATAAATGAGAAAAATAATAAGAGAACATGGACAACAGTAGCAAGAGAATGTGTACAGAAATATAATGAAACAGACCATTCTGTTACAGGTTTTGCACCAAAATATTTACTGGATGGTACAAATGTCAGTATTTTACCAAATGAAATTAAAACAATAGAAAAGGAAGACAAGTGGATTGCTGATAGAAGATTAGCATTAGAGAATACAATAAAATCTCACAAGTACAACAAGAAAATATTTGATAGAAATAGGAAAATACAAGAGTTCGAGATAGGAGACAGTGTATATGTAGAAAATGGAAATAGACTGAACAGGAAAAAATTAGACGAATTAAAAATAGGCCCTTTCAAGATAATAGAGAAAATATCGAACTCCATTTATAAGATTGACACTGGCAACAGAATCAACTTTATTCCACATAACAAAATTACAACCTGTTACGGCAGAAGATGAAGTAGAAGAAAACGAATAGGTATAAAGATAACTTGCAGGTGCATTGTTTGTATTATATTATTTAGAATTTTCGTTCCTATGGGGGGGAGATGTAATGAAATGACCTCCTTGGAAATGACATTTCATTAATTTAATTTTTAAGCTGTGGATACGGGGTGACGTATCATTCAATGGCAGATGATGTTTAGATTATTTTGTGCATTTTATTGTTATAAAAACTTGTAGAGAGATAATTAAAGGGATATAATTGAGGAGGCGATATTAGTGAACTTTAAATGTCGTTTCTTTGTTTTCAGGTGAGATAAAAGTGTAATTTTAGTTAAACGATAATTGTTATACTGTAAAAGCATGTTGAATAAAACAAATCTTTGTTTTCAGAGAAACAATTTGTGGTTTATTTCGAAAATCCTCAATAAAATCCATTATATCTAGATACATAAAAGAAGAAATTGACTGACTATGACATATCAGCGCACAGTCGAAACTAATGAGACGAAGCCTAAAATTTTGCACAAGTTTTCCTTTTGAAAAGAGATGAAATAGGGGTCAGAAGTTTGTATAGAGAAATATACATACGCGCGGACGAAGTGCGGGCAGAAGCTAATCTATAGATACTTATAAGGAGAAACCGACTGATCTATCATCACCAAGGTAAAACTAATGAAACTAAGAGCGTGAAATTTTGCACAGGGTTTTCCTTTTATGACATAAAAGAGTAAGTCTTACAGATTTCATTCCCTGAGGAGGTCTAAGGTAATGAAACGGGGGTCCAAAGTTTATATGGAGTAACCTACTTACATGAGGGTAACGCGGCTGGAAGAAGCTTGTTATCTGATATAGTTGTCCTTCAAAACAACATCAAGCCATACATTAGTCACTTCGAGGTCGATACTCAGTATTGAGGTCAATAAGTTACGAGGAGTTTCGTATGAATTAAGGATTGTTGAAGTCAAAGTTACGTCGAGAATACTCAATCCACAGATCGTGAGTTCGGACCTCATTAAAACTTCAATGCTACATTAAACCTAATGTAGTGAATCGAATCTTGGAATCGGCACGCGGTTACTTGCCAACCTTGGACTGGAGATGATTCGTCATTTGGTCATAGTCACACCTGTGGATTGCCTAAACTCCCACCACCCACTTAGGTAGATAGATATAACACATCACACTAATATTGATATAATGTTTGTTTCTATTTGTGTGAGTACGTCTGTTGCTCCTTCATGTTCGAACGGATTTGGATGACATTCGGCACGTGGGTAGAACATTTACTTATTTAATTATAACGGTTAAAGAAGCAATTACTTACAATAATTAAAAGAAATTACAGTAATTAAAAGCAATTATAATTAAAAATTCCAAATTACCTCTCACTGCAGTACTCCTGACATACCAATAGAATCATCATCCATTTATTAGCAAACTGATCGTTTGTTAGAGACAATTAAGTGCCGCCAGAGTTCGATGTATTGGGAACATAGTACGCGTAGCACGTAGGTTAACCTAGGAATATGTTTCCGTAGGCAAATTCTCTACCTTGATGCGGCCGAAGCCGCTAGCAAAAGAAAGTAATTCTATATCATCAGGCAATATCTTCTGAAATAAAGTTCATTACTTTATTTAAGTTTCATGCTCACAGCCTGGGAACGTGCGCTTACACATAATATGTTTATTAAGTTATGTAAATATAGCGAATTAAATTGTAAACATTATCCTCTATTTACGTTTATAAATATATTTATATATTAACGACTCTGCTCTTTCTTGTATTTAAAAGCAAGTTACCTAAACTGGTATCTAAGTAAGAAGCCCCCAGCCACCTCGAGTCGAATGCCTTGTTGTTAATCAAACAACTCACCAATATCAATAAATAAACTCAAGTTAAAGCTAACAAACAAAAGGCAACAAGCTTCTCAACTAACCACTGTGCGCTTGCGCAAAACCGAGAAAACTACACAGTACCCACTTTGTTGAAAGCAATCAAATATTGATCTCCCGAGAAGCCGCGACCCTCCTTGCTGGCCTGCCACCGTGGAATTAGGAGAAAACAGTTCTTGCACACATGTTTAATTTGCTCATGGTGCAAAGCCGGGGTGAAATTATGCTGACCGGAGATCCTAGTGGTGTGGAGACAGCGACTGTCGCAACCCAGCGCTGGGCACGTCATAATCGCGGTGGTAAGTTCTCTCTTTGGCTAGACGGGGAATACGGTGACCTCATCTGTCGCAGGACCTCACGAATCATGGCCAGTTTTGGAGGTTCCTGTTTCGAAACGCCCGGATGTCACCATTGTACGGACAGTCCGGAAGACTCAGTGGAAGTCCGCTTCGCTTAGACGGAGCACCACCATGTCCTCGTGAAAGCGATTAGAGGCTGCGACCCTGCGCTCGGCCCTTGTTTAGGTCAATGACTGAAATGAGAGGTAATTGGATGCAGTCACCTCCTTCTGTAAAAGCAGTACTGCAAGTGAAGGAGATGGCCGCAACCAACAACGGAACATGCAACGCAACGGACATCCTCACGCCCCAACTGCCGCCACAGGAGACGTACCGGATGTCGAGGGTCGTAGCGCGACTCCTAGCCACCATAGACGCGGGCTTACGAATGACGAGCAATGGTTAGGTCACCGTCCGGCTGATCACGCGCAGAGCTGTCTGTAAAACTGTAAGGGCCCAGTACGGCCAATGCCCGCTAGGGAAGCGGGAATTTTTGAAAGAGTTACCGTGGTCCTGAAACACAAATGGCAACTGAAGGTAACAGGTTGTAATAAGTAAAAGTCAAACACGCCCTCTAGCTCCACGCTTGACCGGAAGAAGTCATTTGATGATTTCCCACCTCAAAACAATGGTAATGTATCGATATAAAATACTCCTCATGAGATTGGCGTACCATCGCGGTCATTTTTGCCTGACTACTTAAAGAATTAGCTGTCGTGCGGAGCCAAACCAAACCCTTTGAAGTTTTCGTTTCGAGTACAAACAAAAATGAACTTAGCGGTGGTCAGGCGGGAATGTCTTCGATATTCCTTCTTAATAATAATCGTGCCTTCACTTTCAACTCACGTTCGCTGGATCTACTTAGCAGTATTAAATAAGGTTACCAGGCCCACCAGGAAAAGAAATAAAACTAATTTCAACGTCGGAGACATAAAAACGCTGTTAAAAACTTTTGGGTGCACATAAATCTTGCAGACGCGTAACTTTAGGGCTTTGGACCCCTGGCTTGGTGAATACGAAATTATTAGCAAAGATGATGGAACTTGAATATTGATACAACCCATCACTAAGTGAATCCGATTCAAGCACTTACAATAAAAAAAGACAAACGAATAATATCGCCAATTTCACTGTTACGAAATGTACTTTCCAATACTTATTATCGATGACATTAAAACGTCTTATAAAACGAAACCACTTTAAAAACTCTCCCTTTTTTTTGTCATTAAAACACAATCGAAAAGTTTCTACTAAATCCTGAATCCAAGGAAATGTTCTGTGTTAAAAATTTTATATCTTATTATTTTTATATTATATTAATAAATTATTAAGACTGCTCGACTCTTTAACATCAGAAATATTTTTCTGCTAGCCTGAATGCTGTAAGATACAGCTTCAACCAACTCGCTTATCGATTACTTGATACGTGCTTAAGCTACATAATCGATGAAGTTGATAAAGATCCTGCGAAGGTTGCTTGCTGAAAGGATTGGATCGTAGACAGCACGTATCAAAAGTTAGTAATCTAATAATTTGTATGTGTTGTTTGTACATATTTGTGTATGTTCAACTGTTCAACAAAACTAGCATCATCAAAATATACAAAATAGTCTCCAGTGTGTTGCAATTAATATATTATTATTTTCACGTATTGTTTTATCTCAGAACCTTCGGGTCATGGACCCTTAGGCACTTTTTGTGGAACGATAGTGCCAAGCCAACTGACTATTTGTCCCTGTACGCGCTATAATAGTCCAGTGCGTTCAGGGATAACACCTGGTTGGTGGATATATTACATTAGAATAAGCATAATAAGCCTTTTAATGTTCCCACTACTGGGACTCAGGCATCCTCTCAGGGAGAGGGAATGGGCCGTAATCCACCACGCGGGCCACACGCGGGGTCACATGTCTTCTAATTTTTTGTTCTAAGACATGCCGGTTTCCTCACGATGTTTTCCTTCACCGTATTGAGAGCAGTGGCGGTGAAATAAATTACACAAAGTAATGTACCTGGCTAGGTTTGAATCCGTGACTTACAACTCGTAAGTCGGGGCCATTACCACTCGGCGACCACGGCTCTCATTTTATCCATTATTATTATACATTTATTTATCTCAGGACCCTGAGGTCCTGGATCTTTGGGAGGCGTACGAGGAGCCGAAACCAACTCGCAGAGGCCCTTTTAGACGCTTTTAATGGAACGCGATATCAACCGGGGATTATCCCTGTACGTGCTATGCTAGTGCATCCAAGGACAACCTCCGGTTGGTGGGAAACTATTGCGACATATGGAAAACTAAGTTATAAGGCTATGGTTTTTGGAGTCTTAAGTGGACTGGTTACCTGGAACTATGTTAAGGCTATGGCCCCTGCTTGAACAATGTTATTAATAGCCATCGATAAAGAGGGAGAGGGTGAATTGCACACTTAACAAATGGGCCCCCAAAAACGGTCGCTAGCACAAAGTGACGTAGCAACAAGAGGGTAACATATCCTGATGTACTTAAGGAGTGGAGAGGTATGCCACGGCTATCAGAACAATCCCAGAATTACGGTCATGATCCCTACCAGCACCTTACTAGATTATACATCCTTCTCCCGAGCACGTTTGCTCTTACGAATCTCCACTCAAGCTAGCCAATAAAAGCAAGAGAGACACGGGAGCTCTGTTCCTCATCAGTGCAACTACAGCCGACCAATAAAGGCAAGCTGCAGATGAGGAACAAGATTTCTCCCAGTTGGCCACAAAACTGCCCTGCGGATTATATCTCACTTAGTCTGGCCCCTCACATTAGGTTTGTTACAGCAAAGCAAACTACCGATACAGACCTAGGGTTTATTGGAGCGCGCAAGCCCCACCACGAAGTCAACGTGGAGATACGGCGATTATTATTATTATTGTTGGTCGAGTAGGTAAGTTGAAGCCTCAGAAGAAATGACTTCCGATAGATTCGCCGCCGCGTGCCAGCCGCGGCCCCCGGCTCCGGATGTCACGTATGTCTTACTTCCCGTTGGACCGAGTTAGCTTTTTGCGTACCAATAACATCCATTTTGAGATATTGGATTGTGCCAAATGTAACGCTGGCCACGTGCATGCCGTTTGTTAGAGCTTCAATATAGTTGGCTCGTAAATAAGTGGATTTGGTAGTTTTCATTACATATTTGCATATTTTTATTAAGGGCCGAAACGGAGGGTTTTTAGAACGCAAACGCTTTCATGAGACAAACTGTAATAGCTGTGATTGGTTGAATGATTTTTAATAACTAATCTGATCACTACGAGCTTTTCATTTTATTTGCGATGATAATTTAATTCTTAAAATTAAAGGATAACTATCCTACATGGCTTTCTTTACTTTTTTTATCTGTATTTATTTACACTAATATTATAAAGAGGTAGTTTTTTTTTTGTTTGCAGAAGATAATCTCTGAAAGTATTGGTCTAATAATTGCAAAAACAATTCACCAATAGAAAGCTGCTTTATTCCTGAATGACATAGGTTATATTTCATGTACGCGGGTGAAGCCGCGGGCAAAAGGTAATGAGTGATAGACGAAGGTACTTTGAAAACTTAAAGGATTTCTGTAGTTATATGATGTAGAAGAACCTTTCCTATTAAAACTTTTTTAGAGCCTCATCTGCTACCAAAACTGTGAAGCCTTTTAAGGCGATGCGCCCAGGCGATAAAAGGGCCATATTCGTGTAAACATCTTCATTAGTAGTAAGTCGTCCCGGGGGAGGATAAGACGGGTATTGGCACGGGCGTCTAGCCTTAGTTGGGGCACGCAAATAAAGATCAACGACCGGCTTTAAGCCCAGCTGCTGCACCTGAACTTAAGCCAAGGGTTAGCGAACACTTTTATGTGCACGATATCGTCGGCGGATATTAACGAACTGTCTCTGAGACGACTTTATAGAGACGTCTTAATGCTAAGCTGGAAAAGGCGTCTTTATCTATAAAGTAAGTCCCATCACACGAATAAAATTTACTGAATATTGTATAGTCAGGAGTGAAAAGTACAGCTGTTTTGCACGCATTGGTAGAGTGCTACTCCACTTTTCACTCCTGACTGTACACACAATGTACATTGCTCTGTTCCAAAATAATCCAAAAACTGTCTATAAATATGCTTTGATGACCCGCCCTTCTACCTCACTGCAACCTACTTTTTGGATCTAGAGCTAGCGCAAGATAAGTTGGCGCTTGGCCGAAATTGGCAACTAATCGTTTGACGTTTATGTCATGTGTCAGGAGAATGTGTTGTGTTCTGTGTTTTTTATCGTTTCTAACGTCTAAATAGTCGTCATTATTATACCAAAAATGATTAAAAGTGCTAGCAGGGATATTATCTTGAAAGTCAAACGTGTTTGTGAAGAGAAATGAGAAAATATTGGGCCTACGATACCATTTTCCAAAATTAGATCCACTTGTCAAATAATTTTTCGGGTGACCATTACAATAAAATTTCCATAAATATGCGTACCCGAGCGGTACCTAGCAAGTCATCAAAGTTTGTTAAAAATGGACTGCTACTATGTGCTTAAATCTTAATCAAGTGACCATCATGACGATATGAATTCTGCAAACTTCATGCATGAAAGTATAAATAGTGCCAAATCTAAAACAGAATTGTATTGTAGTAATAGGTAATGCATCATACCACTGCAAATAAATAAACAAAGCCCCTACAAAAGACAATACAAAAGCGCAAGCGTTACTGTAACGCCAGAAGAATGACAATGTATCTCTACAAAAAATATTTTTTAAGTCTGATAGGTTAATGGATCTCAGAATGGATAAATTAACAATGGACTTATCCGACTCTTCTGATAATGACAAACGTGGAATTTTGGTGCTAAAAATGCTAATTAATTTATTAAGATATTCAATAAAAGATTTACAAAATTCTCACGATTTTTTTAATAATAAAGGTATAAATGAATTAAATAAATTCTTTAAATTACACTGTCATGAAAGAGCGTTTTTAATCAAATTAAGGAAAATAGATTTGTTAGGCTGGCAATATTAAGCACGCCCCCAGCTACGCGCCAAATTATCTTGCTTGCACTCCAATGACATTTCATAACCATAACCAAGGAAGTCTTCTGAAAAAAAGGCAGAAAGCAAACATTATTGAAAACGGCCATTACATGTACTCGTATTTGAGACAAATGAGGTTGTATTAGAATGTCAACAACATTCTACACTAACATTCATGGAGGGGAAATCTCAATACAGTTGCTATAAATACGTCTTCTCAATTACCACAGATCCGATGACAAGCAGAGCACACACTACAGAAAATAAATGTAACACACACACACACACACATAATATTGTTCCTTTGTTTAGAGCAGTGGTGGCCAAGTGGTAACGATCTCGACTCATGAATAGGGTTGTGGGTTCAAACCCATACAGGCTTTACCTCATTATTATCTACTGCAGTGCTCTTAAAACGGCAAAGGAAAATATTCTGAAGAAACCTTCTTGTCTCTGATCCAAAACTCTCTCTATCTCTCATGAACTTGTGACACCTGCTTTGGACCTGCATAGTAGATTACGGCCACTCTTCTTGAAAGAAGGCCTCAGTCCCAACCGTTAGAACGTTATACTCGTAAGACTGATTAAAAGACTGATATTATGCAAAATTATGTTATTAATTTTCTGCTCTTCTAATCTTCCATTAGTGTTTATTATGAAACTGTAAATCAATCTACAGAATATTATGATAAGCTTGTTGGAATGCACCTAGTTAATTGAAATAGTAATATGTATAACGTCACACTAATAATAATTATTGCAATTCACAGCAATAAAACGAAATAAGATCAAAATGGAATATCTTATTTAATAAGTAGTTGCAAGTTACACCGTACTATAAACATGGTATTTAATTATATTAAATAAGTACTGTAAACCGTGACTAGATCTAATAACATCAAGATAATGAAGGAGAAACGAATAATTTATGATTTAAATGTTTTATTCTGAAAACCGTGAATACCTGTAATAAATGTAACTATAAAATATTTTAAACTACAGCCATTTCTACAATAAAACGATTAGCAATTCGCTAGCTGATAAGAAGCTATTATAATATAGTAATATTTGATACCGGTTCATAATTACTAACAGTAAATTTGCAACTCAAACTTAGATAAACTGAGCTACGGAATTATTCGAAAGAGTTACCATAGGCCTGGAACGTTAGGGCAACTGAAGGAACATTGCAGTAGGGTTTAAGTCAAAGGAACATTGCAGTAGAGACTCCCTATCGCTCCACCCAGAGCACTAGAAATTATTTTATGATTTCATGCCTCTCAAAATAGGCTCTTAATAAACTAGTTAGCCTCACCATCAATGATTGCATCACTGCTAACCATCAGGTGGAAGCGCAGTCGAGCATTTTATATAATACTAGGTGTTGCCCGCGACTTCGTACGTGTCAATTTCTGTAATTATGATCGCGATTTAGAAGTTTTTAAAAGAATATATTTTAAAGTACTACTGAGTAAATGATATTTTTTGTTTTATTTTCTTGTGGCAGAAGATCATACTGATTTTCTCTCTTCTTTTTATTTGGCCGTGTAAAAAGCGAAAAGTGAAAAGCGAATCGATTTATGTACGTCAAGACGACGTGCATAAATCGATTCCTACGTGTTTAAATGTTTGCCCCTGCCATTTTGTCTCTGCATTACCCTAGGTTGACTGGTAGAGAATGCCTAAGGCATTAAGTCCGCCTTTGTATCTTTTGTTGCATGAAGATTAAATAAATAAATAAATAAATAAATAAAAGATAACTTAACGGGAAATTGCATTCTTTTTTAAAAATTAAAAGGAATGACCATATGGATGATTTGGAATCCCAATGATTGATGCGAATTAGAAGTATTGTTTGCTGCCGGACCAGTCAAAACTATTGCAATCACGAACGATCACGTTATTGCGAAGACTTTTGACTTGAAGTCGGCTCCCGTTACATAAATTTGGTGGTTTAAGATTTCTAAATAAAATTGTTGGGGCATCTATTTTTAACTTGAGGAAATGTGGGGGAAGACCACTCGGGTTTAAAGACTCAAGAAACTCCTGTGGGTAATGGACCTATATCTATATCTCCTGGAAGTTTAGTTAAAATTAGGTCGTTAATTTTGTCAACGCTACTGTTTCTCATCGTCAATATTGCCCTTTGACACATCCATTGATGATCTTTATTTTCTATTTCGACGATATCAGGGTAAACTTTCGATATTAAATCACTCTTTATTTAGAAATAATTCTTTTATACATATATTTTGGGTAACTTGAACCGTTTACGCAACGGAAGCCCTCAAATACGAATAATTTTCGCAGTTTTTGCAACATTTTTTACTGCTGCTTCGCTCCTATTAGTTGCAGCGTAATGTTATATAGCCTAAAGCTTTCCTCAATAAATGGACTATTCAACACAAGAATTTTTCAATTCGAAACATTAGTTCCTGAGATTAGCGCATTCAAACAAACAAACTCTTCAGCTTTATAATATTAGTTTAAATAGTATAGATATATATGTATCATTCAAAAGAAAGGTATAACTGAGCTAATATCTATTGGAATTAAATTTCATGTAAATATTAAGAAATCCTTAATAATAATAATATTCCACAACTATCACACAACGCCGTCTAGTCTCAAGCTAATCAGAGCTTGTGATATGAGTACTAGACAACTGATAAACATACTTATATATTTCTATATACATACATATTATAGATAAATTACACCCAGACACAGAACAAATGATTATGCTCGTCACACAAACATTTGTCCTGGGTGGGAATCGAACCCACGACCTACGGAATAGCAGTCAGGGCTACTAACCACTAGAGCAACAGGCCTGTCAAGGCACTTGGCCTGTTTAATCTACCTAAGCTCTCTGCTGCAAGTTCTTGTTTCTAGTTCACCATCTGCTTCCATGATGAGCTAGGTATAGTGATATAGCAAAACGTATAAGCAGACGCTTCTAAGGACTCAGGTAGGAAGAGTCCATAAAATATCAGGTTAGGACTTGAAAAAATCCAACTCGCTTACGCGGCACAGACGTTGCCTTTTTACTTCGCCACATCCTGAAGCCTTACAAGCGATTCATTAAAATTTTACCAACTTTAATTAATATAGAAACCAACTCCATTGTAAGTTATCTTATGGTTCCAACTTTGAAGAAAGTCGAGAAAATGTAAATATAATACGAGTATGTACATATAATTCGAAGCATTTCCTTACAAAGTTTTCCAGTATTTACCTAACAGGTATACCTATATTCGTTTGTACGTAACGTCTGCAAATACGGTAGGTACCTATTTCGTCTGTATTTGTAATACAGTCGTACTACGTCTCGTAATAAGTTAGAGGATTCATATCAAAGGGTGAATTATAAAAGCAAGCAGACAGATAATCCGAACTTAAGGTTGTCACAACCGGCTGCGGGATTGCTCAAGAGTTACCAGCTACCACAGCTTTAGTACGGAGAGAGCCATTGAAGAAACACGGGTGGGTTTTAATATATAAACAAAACAGTCACTTTAAGGGTTCCGTCAGGCGTATTGTATATTATATGTATTTTTTTTTATTGTTGATAGGTTTGAGCTTGACCGCTATCTCACCTGCTGAAAAGCGACGATGCGGTCAACGATGGAGCGAGAGTACTTATTGACGCCGGGCAGCTTTTAAATTCCAGTTCAGATTTGCAGATCGCGTCCTTAAGCCTAGTTTAACGCTACTGGGGAGTGGGGCTATGGGTTCGCTTCTGAAAGGAACACCCGAGCCTGGAATGAAAGACAGCAATGAAGGAACTAGGAGTGGGTTTTAATCAATAAAAGTCTGACACGCCCTCCCACTCCACCTAAGGGTGGGAGATGTCATTGAATGATTTCTCACCTAAAAAAAGAAAAAACCTAGTTTGCATTGCAAACGCTGCATTTACAGGCTTACGTTTATGAGTCGACCTCTGAGCCGACCTTTACCAACGTATGCGATGATAATTTGTTTTGCCAATTTGCTCATACAGTATTTTCACGGTTACGCTCCCTTATTGAGCGATGTGGAGACTGGAGAGGGGGAGAAAAGCCTAATTTTAAAATAATAGTAGCTCGTGAAATAAAACGAGCATCAACCCTGTGCGGTGCGGGCGGTGACTGGCGCGCAGCATCGATCCGTCGCGACCAGGGACGTGCGGCTGCCAGACGCGGCTGGGCTTGTTCAAATATATCGATATTTTTATGTAAAAATCGATACTTATCACGAAAGAATATAGATTATTACCTGATTTTCTTAAAACAATAAAAAAATATGAATTTATTATTTTCCGATTTTCGGCAATGAAGTTCTAATAGTGCGTAAGTCAATAATAGCTAATTTATAAAGGAGCAAAATAATAATAATAAATTACAAAAACAAACCAACAACAGATCATCCATTTTTGGAATAAATATGCTTTTTCAAGCTTAGTATCAATTTTAACAGGATTTTTTTTCTTTTATGGTGGGAAAATCATAGTAGAGCGGGAGATAGTGTCAGACTTTTACTGACTAAAAACACACCCCGTTCCTTCGTGCCTTCATACCGGGGCTGAGCTAGCTCTCGAAACTAACCCTGGCCCCAGTAGGCTTCGACCCAGCTGGGCCCCTGCTGTTGCTGACAACTCCTTGAGGCGCCCGGGAACAGTGCGCGCCGTTGACGACTTGGTCAGTTGGACGGACGGTCGGACATCGAGCTACCCATTGCTCGCCGTCCGCAAGCCCGCGCCTACGGTGGCCGGAAATCCGGATCGGAATCCCAGCGGTGGCTGGAGCGCTGTGAGCGCCGCTGTTGCCTGATGCAGTCGGCCTCCTCTTTGTTAATTGCTTCGCAGAAGGAAGCGACCGCCTGACACTTCTATTTTAATACGATCAAAACTGACTTACGCAACGTTAGAAGATCACCGATGTTGTACTGGTATACTGATATTCAGATAGGCACCTGTATTTGTGTATTGACCTATATTTTGGCAAATAGTAGAAGTAGATGCAGGCAAAAGTATCGTAATACCGATGCTTTTACCGATAAATACCGATACCGTTTGTAAATATTGATTCGATATTTTCATTCCTAGACGCGACACGACTCCGGGCGACGCATCACGACGTGGCGAGACTACACACGACGCCCACGCCGAACTTTCATTATTTACTTTTTATTCATACATTTTTATATTATGAACTCCGCTTTGAACCTTTGAGCTGATACACACAAAGGTCACCAAGAACATCTGGCAGACGTCTAGACGCATATTAGTTTTTTACTTTACCTATACATTTTTATTAGCATACTGCCATTTTTCAGTTAATTAACTTAGCAGTAAAAAGTCCTCTTCACAAACATGATGTTATGCAAATGCATTATGTAGCGTTACCTTAAGTAGTCAGTTAACTACGTAATATTGCACAACAAACATTTTCCTTGCGTACGTTAATAATTATAAATGGTTCCGTATGCATTTAAAACGCAAAGTGCGCAGTTACTGTAATTTCATTAAACGTTGCGGCTAAGCAGCAATTAGGAGCTTAATACTCGCAGAGAATTATCTCGTCTATCACCACTGAGTCTTGGAGTCCGCACTGGTCTCATCGGACTGCACTATCCTGTCATCACTTGGCTGCGGATTATTTATTTGTTTGGTCGCGGATGTAATTACACCCTCTCCGTGCGCCGACGCGGACAGATCCCGTCCAACAGGTCTCATTAATATTAATCTGATTAACTATAATGCCAATACGAAGTCTATAAAGCAAATATGCTCAGGGACTCGCTGACGTTTAGTTCTCTCATTCCTATTTTATTATTTCGCTTTGCATATTTACAATCATTAAGTAGCGATTGATTTACGATAGAATTTATTTTATTGAAACACAAGTGTGTTTCAATAAAATAAATTCTCCCAATAATAAAATATCTATCTACTAATAGTAAATTTTTTGATATCCATAAAACTCTTAAACATACCATTTGTTCCGCAAATGGACCGAAAATGTGGAGGCGAGCAGAATGGCGATAAAATTACTGTACACTCGTAAAATATAGCCATAATCTTTTTATGTCCCGATTTAGGAATTTTAGTGGACTCAGTCCGGACATAAATTGTGCGTATCCATGTATCTGTGTTCTCTACTAAGTGCCGGTATTTTTGATCCGTAACTATCTCAACCAATAAAATCTAATTGTTAATTTCTTTTTACATCTTTTTTGAGTAATTACTTATTAATTTTGAACATTGGTCAAGCTAACAATCGATTGAAGAATGCATTTTACTGAAATTAACTATTGGTTGACTTAACAACAGATCAAGAAACTTGCCATAAGTAGCAATGAGTGTGGATAGTGATGTGTGTAGGAAACGATAAGTTGTAAGTAGCAGCTTCGCCAATAAACGGTGCGTAAGTGAACTTGCGAAGCGCTTGTTGTTTACTTACCTACACCTTATTACATAGGTATTCGGTATCTTATGCATGGGTATGCTCTGCGGCAGCAACGCATAAACTAGCGGCAGGCGTCGGCAGGTGGATCCCGCACACTCGTGAAGGTCAATGAAACACTTTTATTGTTGTGACATCGCACAGTAATTGTTCTAGGAACGGCCATAATTTATATCCACGTAATTGTTATTTATACATAGTTCCAGTAACTAGAACTCATTGTACGCACTTATCAGTTCCAATTCCAAGTTATAAAAAATCCAGTCTATCATGTAACAGCAGTTTCAGAAAAATTACTCATTCATATTTTTTGCTGCTCTGGAATTTATCCATTAAATGTTTTGCTATTGGTTTAAAATAAAACTGTAATTTCGTCGATCGTGCTGGGGCTTTTGTGTTGAACACTACGACAGACTGCGTCTGCTGCACGTTCATTGTTTCCCAACTTTAGCTGACTTTAATAGTGAATTAATTTTACCCATTTCCTGCGCGTAACGTCTGCAGCTTTATGTTGCTAAAGGAATTTGTAACACTGCTGAGAGTAATTGACTTAACACCGGTGCGCTATAAACATAGCCTGACGCGTAACTGCATGCGGCCGACGATACTGAAATAGACGCAGAATGCAAAACGCCGCTCAGAAGTTCATCATCCTCGCAGCTATTCCAAATATGCCTCATATGAAACACCTTAGCGGACGCAATGAACGTGGGGACATGAGTTGTTTATTGGACAGCCTCGAAGAGTAATTGCGGCCGCGTTATGTCTAGAATTACTTGCAAAAATTCACCTTTGATATCGTGAACAATCTGAGGCTTGAGACTACCGCTCTAACATGGGGTCTACATCTTCACACATAATATTTTGCTGCATATTCAGAAGTATTGCTAAAACGAGTTGGTCGCAACAAAGTTAACGATGACGCTGTGCTCGTCGCTGATGTCGAGGAACAGTTAGGCGAGCCCGCAAGAGCGCACGTGACACATCGACACATACGCCACTAATGTATAAAGTTACAAACTCCTATGCAAATGGCTGGTCAACTACTATAACTCCAGTGATTTCCCCCGATACGGTCACTTATAATAACGCGGACATTGTTTACGGACCAGACTCGCGTGTTCTTACTTATAACTCTAAGCAGGAGTCATCATAACTTAAAATTCAATGAGAAAGATTATAGCCATGTTTTGCAATGTTTTGACATTGCAATTTTACGAGTTATAATACTGGCTTTTTATTCAAAAGCAATGGAGGTCCGCAGAGCAGTTTAGAAACGAAAGTGACCAGAACATTTGAATGCCTCCGGGCGGTGAAGCTACGAACTATAAAAATACATGCACAAAAAATCTCCCTAAAATCGTGATCGCTATGTCTTGAATGTTTGTGTCATAAAACAAATATTTCAAGATAACAAGTACTTTTTATTTAATATTCATACTGTGTGAAGAAATAGATATGAATTATGATCTGAGAAAAATGCAATTTATAAGTAGGTACGTTTCCACGACATCCATCAATATGATTAAATTAAATAGTAGAGCTAATTTCTACTAAGTTCTACGTACAACGTACATACGCAACGTAGTAAAAACTATAAGTATTCCAATGTTGTAAATAAGTGGTCGGCTCCGTCGTCAGGTGGCATTTCACGATCTAGAAAAACATTCCAATATGGACGGGACACGACGCAGGGTTGCAATAAAAAGCAAACACCCAATTATCTGCACTGCTCCACGCTTTTGGTAATATTCAAAACGAGTATGGCCACACAGCCTCATCTCTAGAACAATTCAAGTAAATAAACTAACAAGTGTGACACAATTAGTAGCAAAGATACAACGATCGATTTCTAAGCTCATGAAATTATTCGAATTGCTTATTGATTATACGGCTCCAAGATACCATCGACAAGTGATGTCCTTATTCGTTTTTATGATTCCGACAAAACAGTCCCTTATAAGGAATCTTGACTGGGTACTTCCGTCTAATATACGTTGTATAAATGAAATCATTCATAATTAGGTACCCTTAGTAACTGAGGAAGTACGCAATCTAACGGTTGGATCAAAATTATAACTCGTACAGAAAGTGAATGTTAATCTAAATAATGATGGTATTGAACATGGAGAAAAACAGCATGAAATAGTAAAAAATCCAAACACCAAAATTGGGGTGCAGAAAGATAAAATTTGCATTCTCCACTTGCCCACATTTCTACTTTGCATTTTTATATTCGCCGGGAACGAACGCAACGTGCTTGGGAAGTTAACAAGATCAACACAAACACACAGGGGCAATTGAAGGGAATGAAGCTTAACGTTATATATATTTTTTAGATTCATTGCTTTATAAGCAAAGCTACTTCATCTGTGGACAATAAGGGATAAGCGAGTTTGTTTTGAACACTTATTTTTTTTTAATAAATGTTAATATTTATAACATTATTGCTGCAGTTTCCTTGTTCTTGTTTTCGTCTGGGCTTTGTTTTGTTTCATTACACTTTCTTTTGTTGTGCACGCCGAGTAGAGTTATAGCCGCAATTTTGATACCGCCCGCAAAGCTTAGCGCTTGCACCTGTACCACAGTATAAATATGAACCTGTACTGTGATACCGAGTTTGTGTTAGGGTTTGGAAATATTCAATATATTTTTTTGAACCAACCCGTTCATAGAAAATCATACATTACATTTTAAGTAAACTTCCCTGAGATTTCATAGAAAAAAAAAAATCAATTTAAACACAAAAAATCAATACGGCGGTCATGTGAGTGACGGAATCACATCAGTCTTAATACACTTGCGTGCAAAAAAAATCGTCCCAACCCATAGGCAGCGCTTTGGAAATCAATAATAATATTACCCAAACATTTGAATAATTGTAAAATTTATTTTAGTATTATTGAAGATAGGTCTAAAATCTTCTATTACACATACTCTTCATTTTAGTAAATGTACCATTGTTCACATTATCGACTCAAATCGTCGAATACCCTCATTTTACACATATTAAAACATAACTGACATAACATCACTATTTAAATTGAATCAAATCTATCTTTATTTGGAATTTGCCTAACTTTGTTAGTTTCTTGATCAACTTAATTTTAAGCGTGTTTACTTTGTTTAAAAATGGATACAAGTCCAACTGAGTCCGCTCAAGTAGAGCCAGGGCGTCGCGGCTAGAAGTCTTCATTTAAGTCGATCTGCAGTAAGACGAGTGCGCGAAAGGTTTGTTGAAGACCAGAAGTTTCAAAAGACGATCGGGTTCAGGCAGAAATCGGGTGACATCAGAGCACGATGATCGACGACATCTCACTGGAGTTCAGGTGCAACAAAAACTTCTTTATGTCCGTAGAGTCTCATTAAGTGAGTGGATTGTACGATGAAAACTTGCAGAAAGGAGATTACATCCACACAAGCCTGCCAATGGTCCGAAATTATCTCCTGCGCATCGTTAAACGTGGTTTCAATTTTATCGTGCTATAAATAAGTCTGTAAAATCAATAAAAAAAAAACTATGTCTTTTAAAACAAGTGCAAAAAGCTTTGCTTCTTTATCTATAAATTGATGTCAAAAACTTTATTTGATTAATTTATGTTTTTCCTCTAGTATCGTGTTTTAAACCAAAACGTTAGGGGTAGGCCAATTTTTTTGCACGCAAGTGTATAACTTAAATATAATTTTGACTATTATGTAACAAGGGGAAGTGTATTAGAAAACGTTTGTGAAATGTTTACACTTGCTAGTGTGTATTTTGAAATATATGTTACAAACAAAAAAGCAAACGTTATTTCTAATTTCATATTTCCGTTTAAAATCTGTATAATAAACGATCTGCTAATGTTATTCTATTAATGATATCTTCCTGTGAGCTTGGCTGCGGTCGTTAAATATGCTTTGGTAGTGAAGGCACATCTGAAAATAAACTAAATGTGTTTATGGTATCACCACATCCCTACAGAGTGCAGTGTTAGCGTTGCATTCCCACACGTCACGAAATGAAATTGTCACCAATCGCGGCGAACCTTTCACGTAATAAGTTATTGGAATGCAAAATATATTGCTCTCATATTTCGAAACTACCCTATTCTGCTGTTGAACTCATTTCTTTTTTATTAGGATGTCACAAGATCATTGCACATTGCATAATTCTTTTTGAATTACATTTTTTGTAGCTTCACAGTGACTGCTGACCCCAAAGTTAGTGTTCATTGTTTGTGGACTGACGTTTTGTTTATTGTCAACAACACAAAGTGAGGAAGTGTCGCACACCATGAACCATCGATTTGTGCGCAATTTCCTTGACCTCTTTACTCATAAACAACGTTGAAATATTTTTGCATAATATCGGTTTAACTCCGCAGCATGTAATCCTTTAGTTCATTGTCACAGCCAGACAAAATATACACATTATGGCTAGCTGTCTCACACTTACCTACTCACTTTATTTATTATGATTAGCTTGTAGTCATGTTTTATTTTTGCATGACGCTTTTCTCTCTCTCTGAAAACATGTTTTGACACACTACATTTTATGTAGCTAAGGTAGTTATGGTTTGAAGTGTAACTAAGCGACTCACCGTGCAAGGTACCGTGATAAATTACAATATCTAGTCGATAGCACAATGGAGTAGCTCTAACTTCTCATGACTCTACATACTAAATAAAATAACACTTATAACAGTTATTGTGTAATTTATCAATTCCAAAGCATCAACTACGGATGTGTTTAGCTAAACCCTGCTATCTCTATAACTTCTATTATCGTAACTGACCTCAATTGACTCCTATGACAAACGTAGGAAGATTCAGACTAACTCTCGATTTCTCTAGGAAGACGAGTAAATCCACTGTGTTCTATAATTCCCACAGTGTACAGAAAGTTATGTATAATTGCGTTGTTGAGCGCAGTTGCGATGACATTTGGCCGGTGCGCGCGCAGTGAGAGGCGGCCGGGGCACGGTAATAATATCATACAGTATTGTAACTCGGCCGTATCTTTGAAATAAATGCCTACAGCCGCGCGGTACGTAAACATGCGATAGGGCTGCCCGCCTCCACCATTTTAAATACGTTTGCCTACTTTATTTTTCCATTTAGTTTTGTGATTGTAAATATACTTTATTTTTATATAAACAAATAAAATACTTTGTGGATTGAATAGGAAGTGTTCAATAAAAATGCGTGTTGTTTTTTGATCGGTAGATTTGATTAAAACGTTTTTTCTAGTACTATTCATACTTACACACAGTACAATAAACAACTATTATTAATAACAAAATACCACGTCTTTACTTTGAATTATATGAACTAACAAAACCAAACACAAGAGGTTTTAACACAAACGTACGTACCAGATCATGATTCATGAATCGCCTATAACTACCTATTTCACTTGTGTCAATCATTTCCCTTTACTCACTTATCCATTAAAAAGACACATATTAAGTACCTACCTACTAGTAAGTAAAATTATTTTTCATTACTCATACTCTGAAAGTAGGTCTGAAGTTGCCTGAGGAGCGGGTTGAATGTGATACTTTTCGTACCTAGAGAGTTTTACTTTTAACTGACAGCTGTCAAATTATTAAAAAAAATCTTCACATTTCTATTTGAACCATGTTCCAATTTTCCATACAGCCAGTCAATCACAGCGCAACATAATATTGAAATAACTTAAAGATAAGTATTAATTAAATAATATTATATTTTTAAGTGACTTATTTGTTCAACTATTTTTTTAAAATACCTTATTTTAAAAGATTACAATTAATTTCTAATTTTTTATTAATGAAGCTGAATAGCTGGCTGGCCACAGAAAAAAAAACAAAATGGCGGGAAAGTGGTAATCAGTCGTTGGTTTTTTCAAGTTTTGTTTACATTTCCGTACAGCGGAGATTTGTATTAACACGATAAGTCATCAGATTAAAATAGTGATTTAAAGCCTAATTTCATAAGAAAAGAGGCTAAAACAGTAGTGGAACCTTTTACCGCCTAAATAAAAAAATAAAGAGATACCTACATAGAATCATAAGTACGACGACTCAGGTTTTAACAAACTTTTTATTTTATTTTTATTTTCCTTGTATTCGTAACGAAAATCACAGTGTTTACCTCGGAGTGAAAGTAACCTATTTCGTCCCGAGAAGAAGTTAGCGGCCGAGCGTAGCGAAGTCGCTAATTCGAGGGACTAACGGTTACTTTCACCCCTAGGGCCACAATGTACTATTTATAGTCTTACCTTTCAGAGTTTCCACGTTTTGACTTTGACTTTGGTAAAATAAAAAAAAAGAAATCTCTGGATGCGTTATTGACGAATTTATGCAACCAAAAACAGCACAATATATCCTACTTGTCATATTAAATATGTAAGTAAGTATGTACTTGAACTAGGTGTGTTGTTTTTTTAACAATAATCGCACGATTATTGTTAAAAAAACAACACACTGTCCGTTCGTCACTGCGGCACAGTCGCGACTGTCTACATGTCGAACGCATGCCAATATCGAAGCGCGTAGGTATAATTCGTGCTTCGTCCGTTTGTATGTAGTTGGAATACTGTATGATATTATTACCGTGGCCGGGGTTCCGTAACCACGAGCCACGACCCTTCCGACCGATGCACTACCCGATGCATACACCAGCTCACCGGCCGACAGTACAATCGATGCCAAATTGCTGTACAATTACTGGCTTAAACTGGCCGTAAGTACATATTTTACCTTCACTTTCATTTGCCTGTAGGCTGAAGGCAATGATAATGCCATATGGCGATCAGCTTTAATCTCTTGAGACGCGTGGGAATGAGTTTTAATTTAAGTGAGAATTAGATTATACCTAGTAGAATAAAACAGATGCAGGTGGTTTTTTTTTTTTTTGTTTTTATAAGCTTATATATTTGCTTAGGTTGCTAACTAATTAAGTTCAGTTTGGATGACAATGCGAGCTTAAGTATGATGGAAAAAAAATTGAAAGTTGTTTTTTTTTAAATATTTGTCTAGTTTATCTTCTTTACAAATTACTTTTGCAATAGAGCATCTATACCTACTCGTATCTATCTATCTATATGCGAAACCGAAATGTTAGGTGGTCTAATAAAAAAAAATGCTAATGCGATAATCGCAATCGTCAATAAAATATGATATTTCTAGAGCCCCAGAGCTGTTCTTCATTTTCCATTATAAAATCTCTGTCTTCTTTCAATTGAGTTTTCAAATTATACATCTACACAAGTGCGATAATAAAGGATAGAATGCGGTGTCCAAATCAACACATGAATTATAACATAGTAATAGCAGACTCGTTAATGTTAACTGTCACCGCGAGAAGACGTGTTTGTTTGGTCGTTAAATCTTATGAGATAAAAAAATGTTTTATTACTAATAATGTAATTGATTACAGTAACTGGCTGCAATGTTTAAGTTAGTATTGCAAAAACTTATACTTTAGGAGCACCCGGCTCTGTAGCATGTGCCAATAACTGTAAATCTCGCCAAAGATCTTGAAAGTAAATAAATAAAGGGAATCTGAGAAGCTTCACTTGTCGACTGTAACTGTAAGCGGTTTATCGATGATATTTTAGCTTTCCCTTCGTGACCACTTATTCCGAAGGTTAGCTTGATTTTGAAACAAAATATCACCGGGCTCTGCAAAGGCGTGGTCTTTCTTTTTGTTTAGTAGGTGACCTCGGAATTGTTGAATACCTATTGTTTAGGTGATTTTATTCGCAAGCATCATCTGGTGTGATTCCGAAGTTTCATATAAATCAAAATTATTACAATTTGAGCTTCTCGGACAAAAAGTCTGATGTTGTCGATAAACAGTCCGTACATTTGCATATTTTTAGTTTTATTGACGTTAATTGATCCGGTCTTCGTGTTATCATTTAAAATATCAGGCTGGATAGGTAAGTTGGGATTGTAAAGTGTGGGTGGTCTCGGAAAGAATTCGGTGGTAATGTTTGGTAAAAATTTGCTCAATAAGTGGATTCCTTTACGCGGTTGTATATTGATAACATTAACTGTAAGGTCATTCGATACCATTTGTTTTCTTTTTTAATATTGTGTGTAATTTTTGCAACACGCGCGTCTGTAAATTATCGTTACAATGCGGTGGGGGTTTCCCTAAATTAACGACTATCAGTCGTTAATTTAGGGAAACAACAAAGGGGAGGATGAAAATACAAATTAATTTAAAACAACCGGGCATTCAACAGAATGAGTATAGTAGATGTTTAACAAAACAGACTGTATTGACTGCATAGTCTGCTGGCCTACTATGTACCTACTACCTACTAGTGGTGGGTGTCGTGGTCAGCACATCGCTAGTTCTGCATTTACTATTTGACCGCTAACCGAGTCAACTTGTGTGATTGTAATTATTATTTTTTTGGTTTATTTATACCTCATTTGCCCTATGGACATAATCGTGTGGGAAATATAGATTAGTTTTTGTTAGTATAGGTAATCTCAGCAGTTTACTATGTAGTGCTGAATTATTTTTATTTTAGGCATATACTTCGTATATCTGCGCAAGATTTGTTCCAAAGCTTGCCTCATTAAAATTGCTAAGTTGAAACATTTTAAAAAGGCTTATAATAAGTCATAGTCTGAGAGTTGACAAAAGGATATATCTAAGTACCTAACCACGTACCTATATTATCCCACATTCAAATACAGACTTACAGATGAATCCTTCGCGGAACTCTATATTCAGGCGGTCAGCAAAAAAGTTGCCTTCTCCTAACGATTTTGAATTTGTGGATGTAGATCTCGAAGATAAAGATAAGGATGCACAAATGAAAGCAATGCGAAAGGAATATACAAACGGGAAAAGATATGCAGCGGAATCGAGCTTTAAAAGGAAAGCATACGTGGATATGATGAAGAATAATGTGTTATATGGAAGATTTGGTGATGCTCACACAGGCATCAAAAAGAGAGGCATTGATGGAGAAACTGAGAAAGATAACGATCAACAACTAAGTAAATATGTTGTACACATAAAGCGAATTGAAGGGCAGTGGAAACTTTGTACAAATGGGAATAAATCTTCTGATACTGCTGATACTGGTGAGAGCGAAGAGCGTGTTGAGTAGTAAGAAGCTTTTTATACTTAAATGATTACCGACATTTGATTGCTTCCTATATTTGAATAAAGATTTCATTTCCAATCCAATAGTTTCAAAATAATTGCATTTTATAACTGTATTTAAGACTTTTAAATGTAAAATATTTGGGTACTATTGAATAAATACGTACACACAACCGTCACTAATTTGTTTTTCTACAGTACCAACAAATTCACTACTAAACTGTTTATTTTCATTCTTGTTTTTACATACAGCTGTACGTTTCACAAGCAACACCAGGATAATGTAACAAATGGGTGCAAAATGCTGTGACTTCAACACGTAATGTAAAATAATTGAGTGGCCATGCGCTTTGTCGATAGTTGCATTTCGTCGACGTGGGCATTATGAAACATTTCATCAGGGCTACTAGCATGGCGGAAGCCATTGCCGTAGGCGTGCAGTGAATAGCTCAACTATGCGCACTAATTCATAATTTTGAATGATTTATGGACAGCATTGAAAATTACCTTCATTATTTATTATTTATCTTCTTGACACCACACTAGGCTTCCTTGGGTTTAATATTCCCTTTCCCTATCAGAGTCAATGTTTCCTGATGGTTACAACCTAGGAGTAAATAGGTTACTTCTAGGCAAGCGTGCCACACTGTCAACCACCTCATCGCTTACAATTGGCTGGATGTTGGTGAGTTAGTGGTCAAACACTAGCAAAATCACAGTAATAACGTTAATCAGGCTACGAAACATTGAAAAACATACTTGAAGAAAAATTACATAAGTATGATTACTACACTTTTAGAAAAACATTTTTTTAATGAGATATCATCATAGCTCCTCTTGCTGTGAGTGAAGTGAGAGGGAATATCAGACTTACACTGACTAAACCTACTTGTCTTCCTTCAATTGTCCTTTGAGTTCCAGGAATACGGTAACTCTTTCAAAAAATTCCGTTTTATCATCAAATGACTTCTCCAGCTTAGATGGACCATGAGGACGTAATAGACTTGCATTGAGGCGTAGGTGGAACACTACATACCCTTCACAATTCGGCCTCGATCTGTACCGAATAGTGAGGTACCCATTGCTCGCCGTCTGTAAACCCACCTGGGTCGTCTAATGTGGAATTCCGCAGTTCTGGAACTATTCTTCAACGTTCTTACCTACATATGTATGCCCGACAAATCTGGTGCATAAATACATGACATATGATATTACGAGTATATAAATAGACAGCTACACTTTCAATAAAGTATCATAATATTAATAGTTATTATTCCTAACCTGCTTTGTCCGTATCGTTGCTCACAAAATATTTACGTACACTATGGTAGTGAGGCTACGTACGGTTCCTATTGTTATTCGAAGTCAACACCTATCCAGTACCACGTATGACATTCCTGAAGGTACAGATTGATATAAAAATATTCTGGCCTTGACGTCCACTTTCTTATAAAGAACTAATGAATAAATATTAGATAATATAATAAGGGCTGTGCACTTACTCGTAAGGCACTAACTTCCACTTTGTATTGAGCGGATAGCATGTATCGTATGTAGATAATATGCACTGTTGGGTAAGATAGAAAGAAAGTATAGATATCCTTACTTACCTAATACGTATGGTAATGTGAAAGATCGTTAAGATTTATTAAAGGATATTGATGACATTAACACCCAAACAAATAAGCATTCCCCTCTTACACATTTGTTATAAATATTATATTGACAATCACGCGGGTGAGTCGAAGCCTACCGGGGCCAGGGTTAGTTTCGAAAGACAGCTCGAGCCCCGGTATGAAGGCTTGAAGGAACGGGGTGGGTTTTTAGTCAGTAAGAGTCTGACACTATCTCCCGCTCCACACAAGAGCGGGGGTTATCATTGATGATATTCCTACCGTAAAAAAAAACAGTCACGTGGGTGAAAACGGTGACAGACGCTAGTCTTTCATTTTGTTATTCATGCAAAAGGGCAAGATAACAGGCGTGATATCAGGGGGGCGACCACAAGCTCTTAAGCAGTATTGCTTTTCGTACCATGACGCCTTCAAAACAATCATATTACAATATTAAAACTAGATTGTTTTCGTAGCAATTTTGTGACGTCACTGTTTAAAATGTTCATTCTTTTCGTACTCTAAAGGTGGCATTCCGTTCTTAGCGACCGCGACACGCGACAGCGACTAGACGACCACGCGACCATGGTCGCCTGTCGCCGGGCGATCACTAGCTTTCCGATGACAGCGACCGCGACGTCTGCCGCGTCAGTCTTCTCGCAGTTTTTATAGGTGATGGTTGTGTTCTATTACAGTACCTATACGTTATGTCGGACAATATATCCGCAGCTAGAAAGAGAGTTATTCAGCAGCTATTGGTGGATGAAGAAGAAGATGATATTCTTATTATGTTATTATCAATATATAAGATTGGAGTTTTACATCATATATAGGAGGATTTTTATTCACGAACTCTATCAAAATTTCGTCCTCGTATGATGAAAACGACGCCACTTTGATGTGTTGTCGCTTGCGTCGCGTGGCGGTACTGCTCCCGACGCGACCGGGTCGCTCCGCTACGCGGGTCGCTGGCCATGCCCACCGGTCGGGCGACGCGGGTCGCGGCATTAGTTTAGTGCTCCATATAAATTCATACTAAGCAATAGGTCGCGCGACCCAATCGCGAACTCGTGTCGCGGACTCGTGTCGCGGTCGCGCGTCGCGGTCGCGCGTCGCTGTCGCTAAGAACGGAATGCCACCTTAAAATAGGGTCGAACCATAAAGATTTATAAAACAATCTAATTGCAGGAAAGTTTTGTTTCCATCCTTCGGACTTCGAACCATTTTGACTTACACCTCGAATTGAAAAAGTTATTGTTAGTACGCCTTAACAAAATTAGAAAATATATCAATTTGACTTTTACACCAATATTTTATGCGCCGAGCGAGTTTTTGTCCGAATATTTTTAGGTCGTATAAACATTTTTTTTGCGAATTTCGATATTTTGAATATACAGATCGATTGAGAAAAAGAATTCTGGGAAGAATGGTAGTATAACTCATTTTCGGCAAAATGGTTTATACGCCAATTGAATCTAAAGGTGTCGATATGATATATTTTTTTTTTTAGTTTTTGGAAGCAATAGTGCACGAACAACAACACAAACAACAAGTTATTTCACTGGAATACACTGTTTAACTTTACCTTGATTCCATGATGTCCATCCATATACAATAAGTTTCAAGCATAACATGATACGCATTTTACTTCGTGGGTTCAATTATCCGCTTCGAACACCAACCACTTGAAGACAGATTACTCGATATTAATTTTAGCACTTGAAAACTATTTTAATATTTCAAAATTGGTTCGCACTCCACAAATCAACACTGATGAGAATCTTGTTAATGTAAACATACGTTCCGAATCTTGAATATTAATTACGATTCACACTAACGTGCTACTAAGATGTTAACGTAGTAGTTTGCAGCTTTTTTAAATTGTTTTTCTACTTTAATAATGTAAATTCTTGAAAGTTATTACGTCATTTTTATGAAAGTTAGGGTGAGTTGCATCCAAGTGACCTGTTAAAGTTTTTTTTTTTTTCAATTTATTTCTTGACCATGGATACACAGTCGTTCAGTCGCAATATTAAAGAATATAAGTAATCTAAATATATGAACATTTATAACTAACTTAACTAAAAATAAAAACTTGAATAAAATATAAGATTTTATTCAAGTTTTTATTTTTAGTTAAGTTACATATGCAACAAGTAAACCATTCCAATGAAATTTTGAGAATTTAACAATAAAATGTCATCTATATGAAATCATATTATGTAAGTATATAACACTAATAATTCTTATTTTATATCATATTTTTTCAATAGTATTTAGGATGAATTTATATAAAGGTATAAAATAGACAGGGTTTGATAATAAATCTTGGATGCGGTAGGGAATACATAACGAGTTTTCTTCTGCGATATCACTAATTTCACTGACAAATATCAGTCTGAATGGCAAACGTTCCACATTCAAATATAACATGTTTTAGATCAGCATTCTCTTGTGAACAATGTGCACATTTGTCATCCGCGATGGTCTTCATTCTATAAAGATGTGCTGGAACTAAGCAATGGCCAGACCGCAAACGATTTATGCAAGTTATAAACTTTCGGTTTATGTGTATCCATTGTACCACGGTGTTGTCGGTAACTTTAATTGTAATTGTGCGTACCATTTTCGTTTTTTCTCCATTGTAGTGTCCCAATATTCTTTCCATATTCTCTTTAAAGACATTTTAATTGGATGATATTAATCAGTAAAGGGTACTCAAATGAATCACTTAATCTTCACCATGGTTACCACGAGTTGCCTGATCGACCATCTCGTTTTCTGTTATGCCACTGTGCGAGGGAACCCAAACAAATTCTACATTTTTCCTAATTTCCCAATCATTTCTTTGATTCTATACATAATAATTTTGTTTCTATGTTAGGTTACTACTATATAAAGTGGAGGAACAGTGGTGGCCGAGTGGTTACGGCCCCGACTTACGAGTTGTAAGTCGCGGGTTCGAGCCCAGCCAGGCGCATTACTTTGTGTAATTTAATTCATCACCACTGCTCTCAAGACGGTGAAGGAAAACATCGTGAGGAAACCGGCATGTCCTAGAACCAAAAATTCGAAGACATGTGACATTCACCAACACGCACTGGGCCCGCGTGGTGGATTACGGCCCATCCCCTCTCCTAGAGAGGAGGCTTGAGTCCCAACAGTGGGAACATTAATAAAAAGACTGGTGATGATGATGACATAAAGTGGTTAATACACTCTTGGAATCACTTACAATCAATATATTTACACTATTTACATTTTTATATACATATAACAAAGCTGCATAAATTGCCCAGCCTTCTGCAATAAATATACCACATACGTCTGGTATTTTGTAGCATTTGGTCATTGTTATTTGTGGGTCATAATACGCAGCCTTAACATATTCACTTTTGGAACCATCCGAGTATATGATATAAAAATTATTATTTTCATTTAATAGTTCTAAGTAATCAAATTTATTTTTTACAGAGTTTAACTGGCATTTAATGTCAAAGTAGTTATAGAGGAGGCGTCAAAGGGAATTGAGTACGCAAAATACGAGGACCGCCTTCTGTGAATGGTTTCGGACTCAGAAAAGCATGCATGCGGTTTTATTCTGGATGTTGCCAGGAGGCATACTGGTCCATTTTTTTTTATACCCCTCTCCCTGTAGCAGCATCATTAGAATCATTTTATTAATTGTTTAAGTAACAATATCTAATTGTTTCTTATGATTAAATATATCTATAGGAAGTCAACTAAAAATAAATGAGTCGGACTCGCGCACTGAGGGTTCCGTACAAATTTACACATGAAAACAGTTTAATTCCCAAATTGAGTTACGAAGATTTTTCCGAATCACAAGAATAGTTTTTTTTTTGTGACATAATGACAAAAAAGTTTTCAGAATTTTACCTATATTAGTGGTATGAGACCTTGCTTCATGCCAAATTTCAGAATTCTAGTTCAACGGTAAGTACCCTATAAATTTTGATTCCCGTAGGGGTGTCGAAATACACGCTTTTTTGCGACATAAACGACCGTATCTTTTTTTTTCGTTAACTTAGAAGCTTAAATTTTTCACAGCTTCAAGGGACCGAAGATTTGAGGATATAGTTTTAATTTCAACGCGATCCTATGAAAACCGTAAAATTCCCGAATTGATAATAATAATAATGGGCGTTCTCGGGGACAGATATTAGTCCTCGAGATTATCTACCCCGTATCACAGAGCGTATCGACTTCCTGAGGCAGAAAGTCTATGCATGGGCAAACCGTATACGACGGTACAAGCGGCGAGTGGAGCGGTACACCCAGAATCGCGCGTTCCAAAGCAACGAAAGGTGGGTTTACAGGACTTGGGAGCGACCGGACCAAAGTGTGATTGATACGCGCCTACCGGATGATGATGCCATTTATTCATTTTGGCGCAGCATTTGGTCGGTGCCTGTCAGTCACACTGAGGGTGATTGGACTCGGGAGGTCGAGCGAGAGTGCGAACTTATACCAGAAATGGGAGCAGTTACCATCAGCCCCCAAGATGTAGCTCGTGCAGTCCGTCCGTTACCAAATTGGAAATCTCCAGGGCCGGACGGGCTGCACAACTTTTGGCTTAAATGGTTTGAAACTTCGCACGCTCGCTTGGCGTCCCAATTCCAATCTGCCTTAGAGTCAGGGTCGCTGCCCCAGTTCCTGACGACAGGAATAACCCACCTGCTCCATAAATCGGGTAGTACTGCGGAACCCAAAAATTATAGACCGATTACCTGTTTGCCGACGGTCTATAAAGTTCTTACATCCATCCTGAGAGCTAAAATTAATAGTCATATTGAGACAAATTCCATCATGTCTGCTTTTCAGAATGGATGTAGGAACGGGTCCCGTGGTACTAAAGAGCTGCTCCTCATTGATGTTGCCATTAGCCAACAGGTTCGTCGTTCTCGAAGAGATCTGTCGACATGTTGGATAGATTACAAGAAGGCCTATGATTCGGTGCCGCATACATGGCTCATGAGGATGCTGGAGCCATATAAAATTGATGTAACTCTGCGCGCCTTTCTGATGTCATGTATGGGGCAGTGGAGGACAGTCCTTCACTATCCAGGGTGTCGACGGGTTTCGGAGAACAGCGAACCGTTAAGGATCGAGCGTGGCATATTCCAGGGTGACAGTCTGAGTCCACTGTGGTTTTGCCTAGCTTTGAACCCTCTCAGCACACTGCTGGAGGGTTCGGGTTTAAGCTACTGGTTGAGAAGAGAGGGTCAGGTCATATTTCACCTTCTTTACATGGATGATCTGAAACTTTTTGCTTCCAACAACTTGCAACTGATGGAGCTACTGAAGGTAACTGAAACTTTCAGTAGTGCCATCAGGATGGAATTTGGTTTGGACAAATGTGCAGTCATGCATGTAAAGCGAGGGGAGATTATGGAATATTTATTGGTTTGCCTCTTACTTACAAAACAGAGAACAACTGGTAGAAGTGCAATATTACAATAAAAAAACAAACGAAATAGAATTATTCCGATCAAATTACATACCAATCAAAGCCTCTATCCCGCAAGGAAGCGTAATTGGCTGTTTCCTATTTCTTGTTTATATAAATGACCTTCCAAACCATATCAAAGAACCCTGCGTTTTGTTTGCAGACGATATATCGATAATAGCCCCATATGACTCCAATACCAACCTTAATGATAAATTAAACTCCATACTTGACGATACTACTAATTGGATGACGGAACATAACCTGGAAATAAATTATACTAAAACCAAAATAATGACATTCTACCCTCGACAAAAAACACCGTTAGACATAAATTGTAGTTATAAAGACACTAAACACGAAACTGTTACTAAGTTTACTTTACTTGGCTTGGACATAGATTCACACGTAGATTGGAAGTCCCATGTCCAAAAATTAAGGACGAAGTTATCTACATTCACATATGCACTCCGCGAAATCAAAAAAACTACAGACCTTAAAACAGCACTGGTCACGTATTACGCGTACGCTTATTCATGGCTCAAGTATGGTATCATCTTGTGGGGTAATAGTACCGACGCGCCCGCATTATTTACCATACAAAAAAAGCTTATGAGAATTCTAGTTAACATAGATGAAACTGACAGTTGTAAGCCTCACTTTAGGGAACTGGAAGTTTTGACCTTACCTTGTCTTTATATATTTGAAATCTGTAAATTCGTACGCAAATATCCCGAATTATACACAAAAAGAGAAGATATACAAAACAGATTTACTCTAAGACATAAAAACAGACTAAACATTCCAACTTCACGACTTAAAATGTATTCGTCAAGTACATATGTAATGTCAATTAAGATATATAATAAACTACCAGAACATTTGAAGAATATAAATAGATATAATATATTTACTAATAAATTAAAGCTATTCATATTAAACAAAAGCTACTATAACATAAATGAATATATGACTGATAAACTGGAATTGCAATAAATTTTAACTATTTAAATAAAAATTATTTCTACATTTTCCTATTTTAATTTTATTATTATACTGACATTGTTTATTATTTTGTTATACTATGAATTTACTTGATTATTTTAATTTGATTATAAGTTTTGACTTAAATTAGTATTTTGATGTACAGATAATAATTTAATTAACTTTTGATTTTGATAGCTTTATTTGAAACTATTTGAAACTCTTAGTATGATTTTGATATTTTATATAATGTTGATGTATTATTTGATTATTTTATTTTGTTTTGACTTTACCAATATTAATTTTATTATAATTTTTGACATTGTTTATTATTTTTGTTACTTATGAATTTTTATTGATTTTAATTTGATTATAAGTTTAACGTTATTTATTAATTTGATGTATATTAATTTGATTAATGTTTCATTTTGATTATTTGAGTTTGATTGTAGGTTTGACATTGTTTATTATTTTAATGTTTAATATTGTTTATTTTCTTTGATTATTTTAATTCGATTTTGATATTCTGTTTGATTTTGATATTTAATTTAATTTTGATGTATTATTTGATTATTTTAATTTTATTTAATGATTTAATTTTTACCTATGTTGCTGTGCCCTTACAGGGTCCATAAATGTTCCTTAGCTCTAAGCCTATTGTAACATCTTTAATCACATTATGGTATGCAAATAAATAAATGAAATGAAATGAAATGAAATGGAATCCGTGAGAACCCAACTCTCGGATTCCATACACCTTAGATCCCTCAGCTCAACCGAAACTTACAAGTATTTGGGTATGTCAGAAGCGTTGGGCATCAATGCTGCTGACGTGAAACAATCGTTGAGGGAGCGTTTCTTTGGCCGCCTGAATAAAGTACTGAAAAGTCTTTTATCGGGCGCGAACAAGGTGCGCGCCTTCAACGGTTGGGTCATGCCGGTTTTGATGTACTCTTTCGGCATACTCAAATGGACTCAGACGGAACTCGACGCCCTGGATAGGAGGGTCCGCACTCTGCTTACCGCAAATCGGATGCATCACCCACGATCATCGGTGATGAGGCTGTATATCCCGCGGAAGTGTGGGGTCGTGGCTTCTTAAATGCCAAGACCCTGCACAACCGTGAGGTATGCAGTCTCAGGGAATACTTCCTGGAAACCGACGTGGGGATGCACCGAGATGTAGTGGCGGTGGACAAAGGCCTCACCCCGCTCTCCTTGGCCAACGAGAACTGGCGCAAACCTATAGTGATGGATACTAATGAACGCAAGGAAGTATGGAAGGGCAAGGAGCTTCACGGGCGCTTTTACCGGGCCTTACATGGGCCCGATGTAGATCTTTTAGCGTCCGTCTCCTGGCTACGCTTTGGTGATCTCTGGAGAAACCGAAGGTTTTGTCTTTGCAATTATGGACGAAGTTATGATGACGAACAACTACCGGAAATATATTGTGAAGGACGGTACGGTTGACATCTGTCGGGCATGCCACCGGCCTGGGGAATCAATCCGACACATTATTTCTGGGTGTTCTCATTTAGCTAACGGAGACTATTTGCACAGACACAACCTTGTAGCCAGGATAATCCATCAGTAACTTGCTCTTAAATACAATCTTGTTGAATCAGAAGTACCGTACTATAGGTATGTGCCCGACCCAGTTCTCGAGAATGGCAGCGTCACATTGTATTGGGACCGATCTATCATCACTGACAGGACTATTGTTGCCAATAAGCCTGACATAGTGGTGATAGATCGACTAGAGCGTCGCACAATGATTGTTGATATAGCGGTCCCTCATGACGAGAACCTCGTGAAAGCTGAGAAAGATAAACAAACTAAATATCTTGACTTGGCTCGCGAGGTTGTCGACATGTGGGAAGTGGATAGAGCAATCATTGTGCCGATAGTCGTGACGGCCAATGGCTTAATAGCCAAGAGCCTCGACCAACATCTGCGGAGGCTCTCGTTAGGCAGTTGGATCAAGGGCTTGATCCAGAAGGCAGTACTCCTAGACACGGCGCGTATTGTCCGGAGGTTCCTCTCTCAGGAGCCCTGACCGCCGGCAGCTTGGACCCTGTTCCCGATGCCGGTGGGCTACTATTTTTTATATTTTTAAATGTTTTTTTTTAATATAATTTTTTGAAGAAATAAATATGTATATTATAATAAATGAATGGAATAATAATGATAGTCGATGATAGCCGTGCAATGATAGTCGATGTCACCATCCCGCATGACGAGAATCTCGTGAAAGCTGAGAAATAAAAACAAATATATCTATCTATATATCTTGACTTAGCACACGAGGTTGTCGACATGTGGAATGTGGGCTCGGCTATCATTGTGCCGATTGTTGTGAACGCTAATGGCCTTATAGCCAAAAGCTTCGACGACCATCTGTCGAAGCTATCGTTGCACGGGTGGATCAAGGGCCTGATACAGAAGGCAGTACTCCTCGATACCCATTGTCCCAATACATTTTGTCTTACGGCATGCAAAAAATTCATAATGTAATGTATGAAGTAATAATAATAAAAAAAGTTAAAAATTGTCAGCTCATTAACTTAATTGTTCAACCCAAATGATATGTAAAAACAAATTCAAATACAATGTCATACAAATAAAATGTCATAAAAAAATCTAATACAATGTCATACTCGAAATAATATCATGTCATACAAATAATACCATGTCATACAAATAATACAATGTCATACTCGAAATAATACCATGTCATACAAATATCACAATGTCATACAAATGATAAAATTATTATATATTAGTGGTATAAGACCACTAATATAGGTAAAATTCTGAAAACTGTAAATGTGTCATTACTTATGTCACAAAAAAAAACTATTCTTGAGATTCGGAAAAAATTTCGTAACTCAATTTGGGAATTAAACTGATGAAAACAGTTTAATTTTAAATTTGTACGGAACCCTCAGTGCGCGAGTCCGACTCACTTTTTTTTACTTGACTTCCTATAGATATATTTAATCATAAGAAACAATTAGATATTGTACAATAAACACAAACAATAAAACAATTAATAAAATGATTCTAAGCATTTGTTTAGTCAATTTACTTGCTGCTTCAGGGAGAGGGGTATAAAAAAAAATGGACCAGTATGCCTCCTGGCAACATCCAGAATCATAATCTGCATGCTTTTCTGAGTCCGAAACCATTCACAGAAGGTGGTCCTCATATTTTGCATACTCAACTCCCTTTGGCGCCTGCTCTATTAAGTAAAATGTTATATAGACATTTGTAAATTGGCCACTTGGTAGAGGTGTGCATGTTTTTAGTTAGGTTTATTGTACCTAACATAATGGTTGAAATTTCCAAGGAACCTGAAATAAGGACATTAGCTGAGATATTGAAGGTTCCAGCTGACTGTGTGATTTCTGCTGGGTGTGAAACTCTATCGAGGGCTAAATTGTTCTTACTAGACAACTCCTTTAAACAAAATCTCTCAGCCAGCTGTAAATGTCTCAAGGACAATGGAGGTATACAATTTTCAATTTCCGTAGTGTTAATAGGAGTGGTGCGCATAGCACCACTTATTACTCTCAAACCCATATTCTGGATAACATCTAACCTCCTCAATAATGTACTACTTGCATTCATGTAGGTAAGCCAAAGAACTATAATAATAGTCAAAGTGACTTCTGACTCTTAAACAGCATATTAAGAGTTTTTGGATTTGAACCCCAGAATGTGCATGCTAAGCTTCTCATTATATTTATGCTCTTTATGGCATTCTAACTTATAATAATTATTAAATAATAATAATAAATAATGTGCTTAATTTATAATTAATTAATGTACTTTTCAAATTTAGGTTTATCATCTATAATAACACCTAGAAATTTATGACGACTGACAATAGGAATTGTAGTGTTATTATATAGAATGTTTATATTAGATTGCAAATGGATCCTTACTAAAGACTAATACTGAACTTTTTTCTGAACTGATTTCTAATTTCAAAGTGTTGCTATAGTAATAATGAAGTTGATTGAATGCTGTGTTTATATTATGAGTAGCCAAGCTCAAGTTTTGATTTTCACTGTACAGAAGTAAATCATCCGCAAATAAATCATCCGCAAATTGTAACATTTTATCTTGAGATGTATCTACAAAATTAAGTATATGAGATGTATACAGGTTGTATAGTAAAGATGAAATTGTAGCACCTTGCATTGTCCCTTTATTAACAAGCTTAGGTCCATGTAGTTTATTATTAATTTTAACAAATAATGTTCTATTAGATAAAAAAATCTAATATCCATTTTAAGATTTTACTTGGTAATTCCAGTTTATGTAAAATCTTAATCAGACTTGCAATATTTACATTATCAAAGGCACCTTTAACGTCTAGAAAAACACATAATATAACATGAACTGAGTTTTGCCTTTTTAAGATCAGATATTATAGACACAAAGCTTTCAGAGCAGCTTCTGCCTTTCCTGAATCCAAACTGAACATCTGGCAGCTTTTCTTGTGTTTCTACAAAGTAATCTATTCTTAACTTGTTTTCCAAAACATGATGACAGGGAAATAGGTATATATGATGAAGCATCATTTGCAACTTTGTTTGGTTTTAAGATTGAAATAACACATTGCGTTTTCCATGATGTTATCAACAAACTATTCCATAATTTATTGTAAACTAGCTGTCCGCCCGCGACTGCGTCCGCGTGTACTTCGGTTATCGCACTCTAAACGTGTTTTCCCGTGGGAATAAGATGTTTTTCCGGGATAAAAAGTAGTCTATGTTCTTTTCCATGTCAAAGGCTATATCTATGCCAAATTTCATCCAAATCCGTTTAGCCGTTTTTGCGTGATTAAGTAAGAAACATCCAAACATCCACACTTTTACATTTATAATATTAGTTAGGATTTGTAATAAAATTTCAATAGTATTTGGATGTAATTTTTTGACTAATGTACATGGAATATTATCTAATCCTGGTGTTGTGTCTTTTTTACTTTTGAGTGCTATATACAGTTCATTTAAAGTAAATGGTTCATTAAGATAGGAGTTGACTTGATTCTCTATAGATTAATTCAATATAACCTTTAGGTTATTTATATTGATTGGAGACGGATCTGATATTTATTCCAAGAATCTTCGCATCCATTCATCATTTACATATTTGTTATGAGAAGAACCTATTTTTTTAAATCGTTTAATATGACCCCATGAGTATATGGGGTCATTCTACTAAAAGTACTGCACAAGTCATGCCATGAAGTAATACTCGCTTCCTTTAATATTTTTTTTCTTTTGAGCATCAATCTTTTTGTAATTAATAAAGATAACAATACTTGTACACGTACGGCCATCTAGCATTTTTATAACCGTTGACATTTTTTGTTCTTTTCCTCAGGTTTTGTACTTATTTTTGGTTAGCAAGTAGCTTATGTCCTTTTCTGTACCCCTATTAACGTGTATATACATAATATTTCATGATGATCAGTTTCAAAATTGTTTATTGTGGTACACAGGTAAAGATAAGATGTAATAGTTTACATGGTGAAGTACAACTATGACCCGCCTTTTGGCATACGATGATTTATAAGACTGCTGCAACATTATATCAGTAATCAATTATTTAGTATAATAACAATTGATATAGTAGTCAATAATTTGATACTATTTAATACAGATGTCAATGTTATACATATCAATTTTTTTTTTAGTCTAATCATGTTTGATATAATAGTTAATAATTTAATGATATGTAGTACAATAATCGACAATTTAATATAATTCTAAATATTAGTCAATAATATAGTTATAGTAGTCAATAATAAAATAATATTTAATACACATGTCATTGTTATAGTTGTCAAAAATTGTGTATACGCCACACAATAATTATTTAATTTTTAGGCAAATGTATAAAGATGAAGATGATGCAATACTTAGATTTGTGCAAATTAAAATCTGTAATCTAGGTACTCATTAACAAAGTAATATACTTTTTCAGATAATAGTTTTAATAACGCTTTTTAAAAATCAGGTATTTCGTTTATTTCTTTAATTTCATTAGGAACCTTATTATAGATTATAGGTGCCATTCCAAGAAATTTTTTCGAAAATAATGCTGTCTTATGTGAAATATTACATACCTATCTCTTTGTTGCGACGTTTGGACTTCAATGTTTTAAACAAATGAAAATTGGATTAACAAAAACTGCAGTTTAAAAATGTACATACAAGGAAATGTTAGGAGTTTAAAATATGGTACGAATATATAGCTATCAGTAGGTTTAAGTTTAAATACTTCTACTGAAAAAGACATGGCCGGATCCTGCCCAAAAAATCATTATATAGTACATTAATTATTTATTATATGAAAATTACTTCTAAAATAAATAAAAATAAGTCGCAACAATCACATTTCTCTAGGGGTGGCGAGAAAGAATCCAAAAAAATAAGTATGTTATTTGTTTTTGAGTCGTTCTGTTTCATAGCAACTATGGAGGATGAGGATAAATCGATACAAATTGCATTTACGTTTGGGTACACGCATAAGACAGAAAGTGTACTTATCTGAAGTAACACGCCTGAAGGTCAGACTAAAAATATAAAATATTTGTAAATACCACAATTGTATTGCAGAAGGTAAAAAGTTAACTGGACACCACTTTTCAAGCCGCCGCGCGTTTTGATGGTACTCACGGTACACATTATGAATCGGCAATATTTTCAAGAGCGTGCACCCAAACGTCCTAAAATTTGTAAGAACTTTAACACCTTAACTACAAAATACATTGGCTGATATAAATAAACAGGTTGAAGAGCTACATGAAAATGAATCTGGATTGCCTAAACTACCTTCATTATTACCTCATTCCTTGATATCATATTTCGAAGCTATCTAGTTCTTCTTTTCGAGATTTAAGAGATGATGAAAACATTTAATGTGTCTTGTCTGAGTAATTATTGTAGTGATGATGTGTTAAAATATTAAGAAATAAATATATTTAAGCAAATGTCTGTACTTACTTATTTATATAATTAAATAAAAATTCAAGTATTATGTTTTTAGTGTTTTATTGCATGTCCAATTGTATATTTTTTGCTAATTTGCCTGAATATCCAAAAAATATCTGTTAGACAACGAGCTCTTCTTCGATATTGCGGCTTGTTAATGTCGATGTTTGAAATTTACTATGTATTACCAATATATGTTCATCAATGTAAATACGTTTTACTTGGTATTTAGATTTTTGACTCATTCTTCACTAGCTTCTATGAACATGTATCACTGATAGTGTTTCGTACATTTTCATAGAGTTAAAGGCGTTCTCATACTAACTTACTGTCGCTGTCACTGTTATTGTAGATCATTGTTGTGTTGATGTCAATAATTGCTAATCAAAATGATTAGGCTTTTTTTTGAAATCTTATTTATAGTGCCTCTCGCTCTATGTCTGATCATAAAACTTAAACTACTGTAAAGCCGTACTCTTGAGCTTTAATACGACGTACCGTTTGTCTGTGTACATGAATATTTTTAGTTTGGGCACAGCTCCCTACTAATTCCGGCCATGTCCTTTTTACCTTTGTTGCTGTTTCGGTTCAAAGGTAACAAACAAATAAACTTACTTTCGCCTTTATAATAAAAAGCGGTTTTTTCATGATTTTCCACTAAAAAAAAAATAGAACTAAGTACAAAAATATCTAGTCGTGCGGCGTGCCATCTTGAAAATTCTGCAATTCATTGTCATAATTACTTTTCAGCAACTACAAAACTAGTGCTGAACATTTGATTATACAATGTTTTGGTTGAATTGTTTGTCGGCATGAAAGTAAATCCGGTATTAAAGAGATTTACGAGGTTATCACAGACGGGACTAATCATGCGATCAATATGAATCGTGCAAAACATGTTACAATGAGAGCATGTCTATGAAGATCCGATTGCGCTAAATGCAAACCAACTAGTTTTTTTTTTAATCTGAATTGGATCTAGATCATTTTTAATCTTGGCAATGTGGAAATTAGTTCATTTTCTAATTCATAATTAAACACTTATGTAGTAGGCATGTATGTATACAGGTACGATGGTATATCTTTAAAATAATATCGGAGTCTATTGTTTTTCTTTTTTGTAATTATTTTTCCTACTTCTCTAACAAACGGTGTCTTTTTTTTTCAACCCTCTTTTTGCTGGCATACACTTGAGATACATAATTACATCAAAAGAGTGAGAAAAGCGATACATTTATGTCATCCACAATCATATTTTTATAAAGTCACAGGAGCTTATGACATGAAAAGTATTGTGGCCGATAAGGGCTTTAACATACTATCGGATTGTGAGCGTATTCAAAACGGAGCGGGTGCGCAACAAATAGGTTACTGGCGCGCAACGAACACGCCTAGCAGGCGTAGCGAATTTGTTACGGACGCGCAATGAAATCCAGCTACAAGATGCAGGTCTCCGGCATCTTTGAAGTAACAAAACCAACAGCAGTGTCTCCTCGTCGGAATCCATTTTGTTACGGACTATATTGTACGTAACTTGCTAAAAACACGAGCTGAAAACGTTTCGAAATTCTAAGTGTCCGCGACGCATTGGCTGCGCGCTCACCCCGTCCCGCAACCGCTCGCAAACTGCAAGTGTGATAACGCCCTAAGGCGTATGGAGTACAGACTCCATACGCCTTATCGGTCACCACAATACTTTAATTTTTCTTACAAAGTTGCTGACACCAATACATTGTATCGATACCTGGTCTGCTAACCCTGTAAATGGAAAAGCGTGACGCGCTCAAATACATTGGTAGCTAACACATGGGGCAGGCACGCGTGACATTACAAGAACGTCACGGTACTACAGAAAATATCATGTTTAGTTATGCATTCGGTGTTGCAATTATATCTAAGTACTGTATGTTGATACTGAGAACTGCACGAGTGAGTTTGTTGTTACTTGAACGATTTTACCATTCATCACAAAAATCAAAGCAATTTTTTTTTTCCATTTCTTTTTATTTCCACAACCATTCACACAACGCCGTCTAGCCTCAAGCTAAGCAAAGCTTGTGCTATGAGTACTAGACAACTGATTAACATAATTATATATTTCTAAATAACTACATATTATAGATAAATTACACCCATACACAGAACCAAATCACACAAATATTTGTTCTGGGTGGGAATCGAACCCACGACCTTCGGTGTAGCAGTTAGGGCTACTAACCATTAGCTTGACTAACAGGCTAGTCGAATTCAACAAAATATATTCTTAATTTTGAAAAGGTACACCTTTTGGATTCCCGCGACCCTCACTAGGTCATAGGCCCACCTTTCGCTGCGTCTTCCAGTACGTGGTCGCCACTCCAGAATCTGTCGTCCCCAACGTTCGCGAGAATCCGAGTCGGATAATGTCCAACAGTTGTCTTTTGGCTGAAATAACGATGTTGATGACACCTTTTGATAGTAGCTCTAATGTTAATGATCAAGTGCAATCAAAAGAACGGTATATATCACATTATTTTTTAGTTTATGCGAAACCTGAATATACTTTATTCAGAATCAGTAACTGAATGGATTCCAAAAGTTTTTATACGATGTTATATTTTTTCTCAAAAATATTTTAAAAAGGCCCATATTTGGACACCGCTATCACTAAGTAGAACACAGGAACATAGGTCATTGCGGGCATAAGGCGCCAGCAAACAGCTGGGTGCAAGTGCAAAACCACCCCTCAGTCACATGGATGGCCCGGTGACTATGTATTTTTGCTGACATAACAAACATAACTTTGTGATTGTTCATGATACAGTTATGTTTTGTACATAGATTCTTTACATAGAAATACTAGACCTGAAATAGAGAACCTGAAACACATGCCTAGAATGTTTCAGGTTACGCATATACTAAAAGTAACGTAATATAAAAGTACATATATTATATAGTAACAAGATCGGAACTGTTTTAACGAATAACTCCTCCTGCTTTGGGTAGTGCGAGAGGGAGTGTCAGACTGTTATAGACTAAACCCCATCTGTATTCCTTCAGTTGCCCTTTACATTCCAGAGCCACAATGACTGTTTTAAACAATCCCGCACAATACTGCCTAAGCCTGATTTAATTTTACATCAGTCAGGTTCTAGGAGTCAAAAGTCTTGGGCCATTTATTTCGCCAAACAATGGAAGTCGCCTGTACCCAATCAACTGCGGAGAGACACAAATACACAGAGCAGCGACTTTCCATTCAATAGAACCCATTCAAACATGTTCGAGAAAGGATCGACTCTTTAGGGTTATAGGTCACCTTGTTTGTTGTTCTAAGTTGAATTTTGATTTTTTTTTTTCAATAAGGGGAATAATTTCACTCGATATGCTACAGTTATATTTTCAAAACAGTGGCTAAATTTTTTTTTGTTTTTTTCCGAGACTCAATTCCAAAATTGGACTATTTACAATAAGTAAAGGGCGCAAGTACGACTCGGACTTGCATAGTTTTTTTTCTTTTGACTGACTTTTCTAGACACTGGCTTAGTGTATAAACCGTATACTTAGTGTAAGTTTTTAACTTGTGTCAAGTTTAGAAAATATTTATTTTTAGTAACTTTGAGTTTCATTAAAACGTAGATGTAACAAATACTAATGTTTTTGTAGTATTAAGCAGCAAAAGTATAGAGTCAGCCTTCTCGTTAAATTTCGCGGTGGTAATCAATACTACAATAAAATTCTTAGCTCCATTTTGCTGAGATCGCGCCTGTTTAATTGATTTTTAAATTATTGTCCAGTTGTGTAGACACTTAAGACACAAAACTGCACCAATTTTCCAAATGATTAAAACAGCAATTGAAATTCACTCCAAAAATATCTCGCAAAAGACCCGAGAAGATATCACCAAAAACTCCGTCTCCGACGACGTTTCAAATGAAAACAGGCAAAAGTTTCGAACCCATTCTGCCAGAAGAAATTAAGCTTAGTTTGCACGCGTTTCACCTATTATATTCTTAGGTTACTCTATACTATAAATATGTTTGATGCATAAAATTATTATTATCGTTCAACAAAAATGATGAGTCGTTACCACGCAGCCGCGGGCGTTATCAATTAGAAAAATAGAACAAGAAGTCATTAACTGTTAATTAATCCGTAGAGGCATTCATCAATTATGTAACGTCGAGTGCGAGTGTTTGAAGTGGTCTGAATTCTGCGCGATTCTATATTCGCACTGTATTCGTTGGTTGTTTTCACAACAGCCGGGCAGCCGCACAAGCATGTGTGATAGAAGTGGGGTGACCACACGGTTTTGGATTAAAAAGAAATAAATGTTATTTTGTTTTAAACTAGATGTGCCCGCAACTTCGTCCACGTCGTTGTCGAACAGCATCGAACAGTGTCGAACTGAATCGAGCAGTGTCGAACAGAATCGAACTGATTCGATTAGAACCTAACAGCATCGAATAGCGTCTGTTCGATTCTGTTCGATGCTGCGTAATTATTCTGGTCGATGCTGCACAATGCTGTTCGATTCTGTTCGATGCTGCGTAATTATTCTGGTCGATGCTGCACAATGCTGTTCGAACTTTTCGATGCTACTCGATGCCATTTCATTCTGTTCGATGCTGCACAATGTTGTTCGATACTATTCGATGCTGCTCGATGCCATTCAATTCTGTTCGATGCTGCACAATGCTGTTCGATACTATTCGATGCTGCTCGATGCTGTTACCTCAAATCAATAAAAAAAGGAAACGCTTATAAGATCACTTTGTTTTCCATCTCTCTTTCTGTTAAGACCCTGTATCTCGGAACTGCGTAAAGGTACCGAGTTGAAATTATAACCATATACTCAAGTCTACAGTCCTTTGAAGCTGTGAAAAAATCAAACTTCTAAGGTAACGAATAAAAACGGATACTCCCGTTTATGTTACATAAAACGTATATGTCGACACTTCCAAAGGAATCAAAATTCATATGATACTTCCCGTTGACCCAGAATCCTGAAACTTGGCATCAATCTGAAAACAGTAAATTTGTTGTTACGTCACAAATTTAGCAATTGGACCAGTACTTTCAGAGATTACCTCCTACAAACAAAAAAAAACATTAAAACAAAATTTACCTCTTTATTAAATTAGTGTAGATTTGTGTCGACTGCAGTAAGTTACTAGGCCAGGCCACTTTGCAGCTTTGTAACCAAGCCTTGCTTTAGATCTGGCTCACTATAGAGTCCCGACAGTTTATTTCACAAGCTAGTTACTTTGAAGATAAACTAAAAGATTGCCTTACTTAACTGTTGTTAGAGCTAGACACATTCAGGAGACGCGTCTCAAAAAATCTATTTTTTCTACCTAACACCAGCACAGCACGATGAGCTAGAAAGATGGGATGGCGCAAGAGTATCAAAACAGGTAGCGTCCCACACTAAAGGCCTACCCATTTTCTAAAGAAATAAAGACATAGGTACCCTCTGGTCTCTTACCATCGTCGCGTGCCAGGCCATGAGGTTCTAAAACAGCCGGAACGCCGACGGTGACAAGGGCTCGTCGGATGATGTCGTTAATGTTCGCGTGCCGCACTACTACTAACTGCATGACAGGCCGTGGTGACCGAGGCTGTTGACAACTTCGCCACAGTGGCAGAGATGACGAGGACAGCAAATAGCGCCTAGACGTAGGGCAACAGCTAAGCGGTTAAGCGGAAAGACCTGACTCCCAATTTACTACAGCCAGCAGGCGCGCTTGCTCCGCAGTAGTAGCAGATGTAATGATTAGGTTTTCCTTGCAGAGCGGCTCATCCCACCATCTCTGGGAAGTCGGGTCGTTAAGTGGATTTGTAATCGGGCAAGCGAGTCTCCAGGCATCCATAGCCTCGGTGAAACATGGCACTTCCACAGGATTCAGTGTGGAAGTTGAATCATCATCATCATCATCATCATCAGCCTTTTTGATGTTCCCACTGCTGGGACTCAGGCCTCCTCTCTAGGAGAGGGAATGGGCCGTAATCCACCACGCGGGCCCAGTGCGGGTTGGTGAATGTCACATGTCTTCGAATTTTTGGTTCTAGGACATGCCGGTTTCCTCACGATGTTTTCCTTCACCGTTTTGAGAGCAGTGGTGATGAAATAAATTACACAAAGTAATGCGCCTGGCTGGGGTCGAACCCGCGACCTACAACTCGTAAGTCGGAAGTTGAATACTCCTGATTAATTTATCAGTACTGTGGACCGAACTAAGACTGGTACTTTTGTGGACGCCGAGGGCTTCCATACGGATGGGAAGAGTAATTTGAGCCCAAGCTTGATCGTTCAAGGCCATGTTTAAAATTAAAGTAAGGGTATGCCGGATAATTTTGGTGGTTTTTTCCAAAAGGTGAGAGTGCTTCCATAAAGCACAAACGAAATATGTTAATTTAGGACCGAAACAGTAATAACGGATTAGGGTGATGAATGAATTTAAATTTCGAGCAATCTTTCCGAAACATCGTTGAAATTTTGAATTGTTCCTCTTCAAACCTGGGAAAGGAATCTTCAAAGATTGGGGATCCCAAGGAGATGAAGTGAACTTTTGTCGATAATTTTGATTGCAGGGGTTATTATATTGAATTTCGAATAAGTCAGATTTTTGTCAGTACTTTATAAAAAAATTATTTATTTTTTAAATTTTATTTAGAAAAGTTGAGTTCTAGTCCAATAGAAAATAGTTGTTTTTTAAGAATTGTAGATCATTGAAAACGGTTTCTACATCGCCTCTTAAGGTTTCATCATCGAGATATCAGGAATATGGTTTTCGAATAATTGGGTGTATAACTAAGCTAAAGATCACTGGCCCGAGATGACCACCTTGTTGACAGCCAACAGCGGATTCCAAAATGTTGTCCCGAAACAGTAATTTCGATGGTTGTCTATAACATTGTCAAAGAAAACTAAAAATTTAAGGTAGGTATTTGTTTTTTAGCTTCTGACAGCAAGTTGTCTCTATTAACAGAATTAAATGCATGTTTTATGTCAACCTTAAGAATAACCTCTCCTTTGCCTGAATATAGATAGGTCGCCAACACGTGTACGGCAGCCTCACAGCCTCCTCTGGAGCCGTAGCCAAGCTGCAGGGGCTGAATTTTTTCCGAAACTACAAATCTTGGCTGCCATAAGACGGTAGGTGGTACTCACGGCGCGGCAATGGGACGAACTCCGCCATCCCTTTTGCGCAGGGCACATAAGTTAGCCCCGTATAAGACGTCGATGACGGTTTCGTTCACATTGCCAGAGAGCATAAGGTTAATCAGAGCCGTAAGCTCCCTCAAGACTAACTTACCAGCTTCCTCGGCGCCTGAACTGATAAGGTCCATAAGGTGCTAAGGACTGAGGCCGTTGAAGCCGCGAGCAGAGCCACTCCGGAAAGAGCAAACGGCTGTGATTACCTCTCGACCTGTAATGGTGAGGGTGTGAATATCCGGATCTGGAGGGTCGGGAAAAGAAAGGCCATCCGCTGGGGCAGGGTGTTTTCTCTCCAGATCTGCGAGAGTATCTGGAGAACACGGTGCAACCACATCACTATTAGATAAGATCCTGGCTGCTCCGCTAATGTCACCTTCCTCTAGCTTCGTTTCTACCAGATGAGATATATCTTTAGAAGAGGTAATCCTCTATATCGGTAGTTTTGAATCTAAATCAAAGGCCGAAACATTACAGTTTTCTTTGATTTGGGCACTTAAAGTCTTTCTTGTTGCCAAATTTTTTTGGACGTGTAAAACTCTGTAGGGGAAGGTGAGCAGATGTTCTTAAGCACTTTGCGAGTTCTCCCGTACGGCAAGGCAAACGCACCTTGCTAAGTGTTTAGCTACAAAAGATCTAGCGCCGCGGAGAACTCACTTTAAAACTGTGCAAGAACTTTTGAAATTTGAAAGAATTTTCCAAAACGGATCTAACGATGAAGTAGTAGGTGAGGGAGATGGTATACTTACAGGGTCTGAAGTGAGTGCATTTTAGGGTTTATATGCCTTCCCAATATGCACACTCAGACCCCGCTTACCTCTAAAAAATCGTGCCTCGGTACACAGAGGGTACCTCTCCAGAATGTAAGGTTGACTGACACTGTTTACCACCACTACACTGTTGTCACTAGGCATTGAATTAAATGTATATTTACACATACGCACTAAGTTAATTACAGTCAATACAGCTAAATAAAAGGAAATCACTAAAAATAAACACTGACTAAAAAAAAATTCTTCAAATGACAAAAAGAAAATGACAAAATATGTCAACTGAAGCGACGCAGTCACGTAGGTGGCCGCTGCGACACCGATGATGGCATTTCGGTGGGCGGCGCCCGGACAAACGTTCGTGGTGATAACTGGCGTCGCGCCCTTGGCGTCACCTTCAGGCTGCACGTCAGCGAAATACATTTATTGTGCCCAAAAATTGTGTATACCGCACCGTACAGGCCAAATGCTCTTCAAAATTTTCCAGGGCTTATTTTCGTAATAACATTTGTAAAGTTTTTATCTCAAATGCCAAACGCCACTCATAGTTCCACCTAACTCTAGTGTAGGTTGTGTTGAGTCATCTATTAATTTATTTTTAACCGACTTCTAAAAAAGGAGAAAGTTCTCAGTTCGGATGTTTGTATTTTTTTTATGTGTGTTCACGCATAACTTCGTCGCTTGCCAACCGATTTCAAAACTTCTTTTTTTGTTGGAAAGGTTGTACTTCCCAAATGGTCCCATAGTAACCAAGTCGGGATCTGATGATGGAATCTTAGCGAAATCGAGAGAACTCCTTAAATATTATGGGCATCTATATTGCTATTTTGGTATTTTAATCAAGGACTTAAGAATTTACAGTCTAAAAGTGACATTTGATGAAGTGAAACTGGGGAAGAAGATCAGAAATGGCCAACGGAACTTCATACTCAACTTCATCATAGATCACAATTAACATAGTTATGCGACTATGACAATAAAAATAAATGAATGGTTCTGAATAGTTATGTTGAAAATGGTATCATCGAAGTGACCTGATGATGATGATGGAGCCGAAAAATATGCACCGGAACTCCGTAATTAATCAATGTACCTATCCTAGACGTGTTTGGGCTTATTAGAATTGTCATGAGATGCGCTTTGTCTATAAGGTAATATCGAACTGATCTGATGATGATGATAGAACCGGAAGATGGGCACCGAAACTCCGTAATTAATCAATGGATCCTAGCCATTTTTGGACTTAGTAGAATTGTCATAAGATGCACTTTGGCTATAAGATACTATCGAACTGATCTGATGATAGAGCGGAAAGGTGAAAGGTAGACACGGGAACTTCGTAATAAAACAATGTATCCTGGCAAGGTTTGAGTTAATTGGAATTGTCATAAGAAAAAGGTACTTACTCTGGCTTTAAGTGTATTGCAACTAAAAAGTGTGAAATAAAAACTTTAATAAAAAAACACTATAACGATCAAAATAATTTCAATTTCGGAAGTCGGTGTTTCGTTTGGTGTATTGTTCCTGATTTAACACCGACTTCCAAAATTAAAATTGTTTTGATCGTTTTAGTGTTTTTTTTTAGTGAAATCCGTTATTTTTTTTATTGTATTAAGCTTTTTAAAACAGTCTGTCAAGACAATTTTATTCTATACACTTATATACTCGGAAATCCACTTTTATCGCCAAAGGTTATTTATTGCATTTACCGTGTCAGGCTGAACGCTAAGGGACCCCCACGAATCGCTGGTCAACCCCCGTTTATTTATTTTTAATACTTTTACTCGAAAACCCGCTCTTTTTCCACCGCTTTTAGGTACGCAATGGTCATTTTTCTGCACTATTGCAGAAAAGTGCGCGTGCTCTCCCCCGTTACAATTTTATTACATGTATCGTATTAGGTTGGGCGCGCGTTGACCCCCACGAGTCACCGGTCAACCCCCTTTTATTAATTTCTAAGTAAGTAAGTGTATTAAAAAAAATCGTTTGATACATGTGCTTTGTCACAGCACCCCTCAGCTCCAAACACACTCGCTTAAGACTCGGATGAATTCCGCCTCTGTCGTAATCCCAAACTTTCTGCAATTGTATCCAAATGTACTATTCTTCGTCAGTGTATTGCATAACATCGTTTGATACACATGAAAATTTGTCACTGCAGCACTCGGTCCATAACACAGTCGCTTACGGCTCAAGTGAATTCCGCTTCGGTCACAATGACAAAATTTCTCTACTTGAATCAAAATATACGATTAGGGTTTATGTGTGTGTAGATAGGTACTCGTAAATATGACCTGCAGTATAGCAGCTCTATGGCCCCCCTACCCACATACTTATGAGCATCAACGGTCGCGGATGACTTGACTGATTGCCGCACGCGTTATTGGTATTCTGGTGTAACTGGTACGTTCCTACGAAATACCTATCATCTAGTTATGACACCTCGCTCGTTGCGTGTCTGCCACTCTGCCGCATTAGGTAAGCTTCGGCTAAATACTTACAAATTACTGTATCAAATCTGGACTTTAGTTTTTCATTGGATTGTGTATTCATCACGCGCATTATATTATAGCCGTAAGTTCTAAACCTGTTACTTGTCGGTTCTTATTTTATTATTTTGGCAATTTAGTTTGCTGTTATAAACTAGCTCGAACATAATAATTTGTATACGAGAACTAGCCAAGTCAGTCCTTAGGCTACGATATATTATCCTAAGTTATAATAATATAAGGTGGCGTGAAAACGTGTGCTTATTATGACGATTTCCTCTTTCAACTTTTTGAATCATCATATCATATAATGGTCTTATTTATCGTTTTTAAGAACTATTACGAATGAAAACTGAAACAAAAGTAGTAGCAACATGATATCAAAAATTTACTTTTTTTCAAAATTTCAAACACAATTCGGAGGCAAATAAAACTTAAAATAATTTGATAAAACTTCACATATGAATTAACCACACCATTTGGCAGCCTTTTATTGCTGGGACTATTAAAAAAAAAAAACGAAAAATAAAAATTTTGACCCACCCTAATATTGTATGTATATTGTATGTAAGTATATTGAACTTGGCTCTCATTTCACATTTATGTTTTTGATGGGATCCATATTTACTTTGATCTGTATATTTTATGAAGTGATACCTGTATGTGAAATGATGTCCTGAAAATATCTTACTGTTATCACGGACACCTACCTTTCTTTTACAAACATGTGAAACCTACCATTACATCGTAAACAAATACATTATGCAAATTGGAGCTACTCTTCATCGTACCTTCCTACGAACATTCGATACAACAACAAACAACTCGTAAACAAACAAATTCGGTGAAAGGAGGCAATACAATTTTATATGTATTTGGTGAACCCGTGCGTATTTACATTATATCAACAAGGAAATTTCCAAAATAAACACGGTAATCAGGTTAATACTCTCATTCGATACGGGATTCGCGGTCATTCGCGATTGGATAAGAAACTGGTCCGAGTCTTGGAGAGTCAAGGCTCTCCGACTGATAGCACACAATTTATTGTACTGATAGCCACTAATAGAAAATCTATCAGTAAATAGGCCAATTTAGGCGCGACTGATTGACTTGATTGCTAGACTAGACGTCCATGTACGAAAGTTCAATCACGCTAATATATCTTCAAGGTTCTCTCATCACGTGTAATTGATTCGCTATATAAATTACTGTTATAATGGCGTACGATATGAACATCTTCTATTCCCCCACCAACTGTGTTCCCACGTTGTCGTCGTGGTGGGGCTTGCGTGTCTCAGTGACCTTGAGGGCTATGCCGGTAGAGCTACTCATGCCGGAAGGCCTCAAGCGAGAGACCAGACCAAGAGGAACATACGGCGGAGTCCAGTCGGACCGCCCGGAGGGTGCGCTGTCCAGGAGCGCTGGCACCAACAGCTGTTGGCGCCTTCTGGATAGCGATTTAGAAGAGATAGGGTTCGCCTCCGGTACGTGTCTGTTCAGCAGACATGACCAGGATGGCGAACGTGCAATGGGGACCCCACCCCATTAAAAAAGGCAAAGCTGTGTTCAGCAAAATATGAGTGCGAGTAGAAAAAAAAATACTACCCCAGGAGGGTACCAGCTTGCTGGAGAATCCCTCCCCGAGCAGAGCTCGGGCTGCCCCTCGTATTCTGGGGGGGGCACCTACCGCCTCGGGTCTCCGGACCCTGTACCGTCCTTCGTGGACGCAACGAGCCAGGGTGGCTCACACTTCGGCAGCGCGGAGTCCCTGGGACCAGTTCCCAGCACGTCCGCGATGCCGGTGGAGGCCGGCCGTAGGTTTGGCCTCAGGGAGGTGAGTGAAGACGCGGCATCGGACTCAGATGCCGCGTCTTCACTCAACTCAGACGGGAAGGAGGTGGAGGAGGTGCGGGAGCCCCTCCATTTGATGGAGGTGGAGGAGTCCACGTCCAATAAGAGGAGGGCGTTCATGCGCTCCGTGTCCGACGACGAGACGGGACCTGCCCGGAAAATCTCGTCCTCGGGGCGGGGCGCAGCCCGAAAAACGGGCATAGGAAGAGGGCTCCCCGCCGAGATTGCCAGCGAGGGACGCCAGGCCAGCGCCTTAGTGCCGAAGATCCCTCAGGATTTGCCAGAAGGGATGGTGGAGGCGCTGGCTAAGTTTCGGGAGGTTGTGGCAGCCGCAATAACGAGCGTGGCCAACAAGAGGGAGAGGGTGGCCAAAAAGCGGTCTATTGAGCTGGCCAACACCTCGATTGAGGAGGCGCTGGGGATCGTTTTTGAGCCCTACGAGCGCACCCTCAGCGGGAGGTTTGGCCGGCTCGAGGAGGCTGTGGCCGCTCTCCAGGGTTCTCGTCCCGAGGAGGGGAGCAGGCAGGAGCGGGGCCGATCCCGGCCCTCGCCCCAGGCGGAAGGCGAGGTTGTGTCTCTGCTGCGGCAAGAGCTGGCTGCCTTCAGGGAGCAGCAGCAGCAGCAGCAGCAGCAGTTCCAGGGGCACATTCAGCGCCAGCTCTCCGTCCTGGAGGGCATTGTTCTGCGCCCCCCTCTCGCGACCTCCGGCCAGAAGAAGACGGCGTCGTATGCCGCTGTCGCCGCGGCCACGACGACTGCAGCACCTAAGGCAGGCCCGTCGGGGCAAGCCAGGCGCGTGGCCGCGGCGTCGGAGCCTGCAAGGGCGGCCCCGGCGGCCAAGCAACAGCAGCGGCATGGGAAGCCTGCCCCTCCCCCGAAGGGCAGGGTGGCGGCTGCCACCAAATCGGCGGGACCTCTCGCCGCGGCGGCGACTAGGTCGCGCCTGCCGCCTTCTCCGCCCGAAGACCCCTCGGCTGGCGCCGAGTGGACGGTCGTCGGCGCCAAGAAGAAGGCGAGCAAGGCGGCAAGGGCGGCCAAAAAGCGCAGGCGGCGACAGGAGCGCAAGAAGCGGGCCATGGCTGCTCGTCTTCGCGCCCCGACTTCCGCAGCTGTAGTGATCACACTACAGCCAGCTGCGGAAAAGAAGGGCGTGAACTACGATGTAGTCATGGCGAAGGCGAAACAGGCGGTGGTGGGCCACCTCGATGAGTTCGGAGCCTCCGGGGGCTTCCGAATGAGGCGTACCGCGACCGGGGCCCGAATGTTGGAGGTCCCTGGGGCAGACAGCGGAGAGCTCACCGACGCCCTGGCCGAAAGGATTAGGGCGTCCCTGGACGTCGAGGCCCGAGTGTCCAGACCCACCAAAAGCATGGACATGCGCATAATGGGTCTGGACGACTCTGTCAGGGTGGAAGAGGTGGTGGCCGCCATCGTCAGGGCGGGAGGGTGCACGACCGATCAGGTCCGGGCGGGCACCATCCGCGCTGACAGCACGGGCATGCGAGCCGTCACGGTGAGCTGCCCCGTGTCGGCGGCCAAGGCCATCACGGCCGAGGGCCGAAGGCTGTTGGTGGGCTGGGTTTCGGCCCAGGTAAAGCTGCTGGAGCCCAGACCTCTGCGGTGCTACCGCTGTCACGTGGGGCACCACGTGGGGGCCTATTGCGCCGCAGAGGACCGCAGTGACCGCTGCCACCAGTGCGGACAGCCCGGGCACAAGGCCGTTGAATGCCGTGTAAAGCCGCACTGCTACGCATGTGCGGCTGCAGGCAAGCCGGCCGACCACCGGGCTGGGGGCAGATCCTGCGACCCCCCCGCCAAGGCCAAGGGCAAAGTCAGGCCCATCCATCCTGACGTCCTCACCGCCGCAGCCACCACCTTGGCTGCCACCGCTGTCGCCGCCGCTCCCGCCGCGGCAGTGCCCTCACAGGGGGCTCAGGAGGAGACTGTAATAGAATGTCAATAACGACACCATTACGTCTCCTCCAGGCGAACATCAACCACTGCGCCCCCGCTCAGGATCTGTTGCTCCAGAGCATGGCGCAGTGGTCGATCAATGTCGCCGTCGTCTCCGAGCCGTACTACGTCCATCCCCACTGGGTTCAGGACCTGGACGGCTCGGTGACGCTAATTTCGTCGGCCGCCGCCGGTACCCCGCCCCTCGAGGCTGTTGCGAGGGGACGGGGTTGCGTGGCAGCACGGGTCGGGGACATTGCAGTGGTAGGCGTCTACCTGTCCCCGACCAGAACTCCCGACGAACTCCATGTCCCCCTTATGGAGCTAAGTGCCGTCGTCGCTGGGTTTGGTACCCTCCCCGTGGTCGTTTGCGGGGACTTCAACGCCTGGAATACGGCTTGGGGTTCCCGGCGCACGAACACACGGGGTCGGTTGGTGGAGGACTGGGCCTTGGAGCTGGGCCTGGTCGTCCTGAACCGGGGTTCTGTCCCCACGTTGGTGCGGAGGCGGGGTGAATCAGTGGTGGACCTCTCGTTCGCCAGCCCCGCTCTGTCGCCGCGTGTCGTCGACTGGCGCGTTATGGAGGAGGTGGAGACGTACTCCGACCACCGGTATATCCGGTTGGACGTCTCCGCCGAAACCTCGGCCGCGCCGGTCCGACAGAGCCCTTGCGGTCCGCGGTGGGCGCTTAAGCAGATGGACCGGGAGCTCCTCCTGGAAGCCGCGACGGTACAGGCCTGGGTGCAAGCACCGGACAGGCCTGTCGACATCGACGTCGAGGCAGAGTGGTTCCGGGAGGCCATGTCGCAAATTTGCGATGCGGCAATGCCCCGAGTCCGTCCAGGACGTGCTAAGCGCCAGGTGTACTGGTGGTCGCCGGAAATCGCTGCACTGCGCAACACGTGCAATCACGCGCGACGCCGGTACGCCAGATACTGCAGGCGCCGCATCCGCCCGCCGGATGCGGAGGCCAGAGAGGCGGAGCTGTACGAAGGTTACAGAGAGGCAAAACACACCCTCCGAGCGGAGATTAAGCGGGCCAAACTCGAGGCCCGCGACGTGTGGCTGGGGTCTCTGAACGCGGACCCGTGGGGGCGCCCGTACAAGTTGGTACGGGAGAAACTGCGCCCCTGGGCTCCCCCGCTGACTCAGAGTCTCCGGCCCCAACTCGTGGAGGGTGTGGTAAGCGCTCTGTTCCCTGCGCGAGGGGAACACTCCCCCCCGCCTATGGCTCCGCCTCCGCCAGCGGTGTCTGACGCGGACCGCAATAGCGACGACGACGATAATGCTCCAGAGGTGACTGAGGTAGAGATGAGAGTGGCGGTGCTAAGGCTGAGTGCCAAGAACGCCGCCCCAGGACCCGATGGCTTGCCTGGGAAAGCCTGGGTCCTGGCCATGGAGGCTCTCGGGCCTCGACTGAGAGGGCTCTTCAGCGCATGCTTGGAGAGGGGCCAGTTCCCACTTCGCTGGAAGACGGGGAAACTGGTCCTCATCGCGAAGCCAGGGCGCCCTGCGGACTCTCCGTCCGCGTACCGGCCCATTGTGCTGCTCGACGAGGTGGGCAAGCTCTTTGAAAGAGTGATTGCGAGCCGCCTCGTCGCGCGCCTTTCACGGGTGGGGCCGGACCTTTCGGACGGACAGTTCGGCTTTCGCAGGATGCGCTCGACGGTGGACGCCATCATGCGCGTGCGAGCCCTCACGACGGGGGATGCGGTGTCCCAGGGTAGGTGTGTCGTGGCAGTGTCCTTGGACATTGCCAACGCTTTCAATTCCCTGCCCTGGAGTACGATCCGGAGGGCACTCCGGTATCACCGGGTGCCCGAATACCTCTGTCGAGTAGTCGAGGCCTACCTGTCGGACAGGTATATTGTCTACCCCGGTCACCAGGGAGACTGGAAACGTCGGGAGATGTCGTGCGGTGTTCCGCAGGGGTCGGTACTAGGGCCACCCTTGTGGAACATCGGGTACGATTACGTGCTGCGGGGCGACCTCCCTGACGGGGTCAGCGTGGTCTGCTACGCAGACGACACGCTGGTTCTAGCGCAGGAAGAGTCGTACCGGGCGGCGGCCGCTTTAGCGACACGCGGGGTTGCGATAGTCGTTGGTAGGATCCAGGAGTTGGGACTCGAGGTGGCGCTGCGCAAATCCGAGGCCATGTGTTTTCACGGTCGCGGCCGTCGGAACGCGCCACCGTCGGGTTCCCAACTAACGGTAGGAGGAGTTCGCATCGGCGTCGGGACATCGATGAGGTACCTGGGACTCATCCTCGACAGCCGATGGAATTTCGAGGAGCATTTCCGAGGTCTGGCTCCCAAACTCAACCGGACTGGGGCCGCTCTCAAGCGGCTCCTGCCCAACCTTGGGGGTCCAGACGCCTCCTGCCGGAGGCTCTACGCGGGGATCGTTCGGTCCATGGCCCTCTACGGGGCGCCGGTGTGGGCGCCGTCGCTGAAAAAGCGACCGGCGGCCATTCTGAACGCCTGCCAGAGGGTCGTGGCAATTCGGATGGTGCGGGGATACCGCACGATTTCCTGCGAAGCGGCGAGCCTTCTGGCTGGCCTACCACCGTGGGATCTGGAGGCAACAGTCCTTGCACACATGCACGACATGCGCGTGGAGATGCAACGCCGGGGTGAAAGTCCTCTGCCGCGACAGGTCACGGCATGGCGGACAGAGCTCCGGCGGGATCTCATGGTGGAATGGCGTCAGCGACTATCGCAACCCCGTCATGGGCACGCCACAATTATGGCGATAAGTCCCCTCTTTGAGGCGTGGCTGGAAAGACCTCACGGCGTCCTTACCTTCCGCATGACACAGGTCCTCACCGGAAATGGCAAGTTCGGGAGGTTCCTGTTCCGAATTAAAGCGGAAGTGACGCCCGGGTGTCGCCACTGTGCGGAACGCCCGGAGGACACAGTGGAGCACACAATCGCAGTGTGCCCTGCTTGGGCGGAGCATCGCCGTGCCCTCGTGGGGGTGATCGGCGGCTGAGACCTCTCGCGCCGGGCCTTGGTCGAGGCCATGGTCCGGAGCGAGGAGGAGTGGCAGGCGGTCGCCGACTTCTGCGAAGCAGTAATGCTCGCTAAGGAGGAGGCCGACCGCATCAGGCAACGGCGCTCTCACCGCAGCCGCCGCCGGGATTCCGATCCCGATTTCCAGCCACCGTAGGCGCGGGCTTGCGGACAGTGAGCAATGGGTAGCTCGCTGTCCGGCCGTCCGGTAACCGTCCGGACCAAGCCCAAGTCGTCGACGGCGCGCGCTGTTCCCGCGCGCCTCAAGGAGTTGTCAGCAACAGCAGGGGCCCAGCCGGGTCGAAGCCTACTGGGGCCAGGGTAATCCGAAAGGGCGCTCGAGCCCCGGTATGAAGGCTTGAAGGAACGGGATGGGTTTTTTAGTCAGTAAGAGTCTGACACTATCTCCCGCTCCGCCCAAGAGCGGGGGTTGTCATAAGATGATTTTTCCCATCGAAAAAAAAAAAAAAAAAAAAAAAAACTTCTTCTATTCTTTCATATTGCAATCGAGACGTCTTGCTTATGTTTGGGCACGCCACAATTATCCCCCTCTTTGACGCGTGCCTGGAAAGACCTCACGGCGTCCTCACCTTCCGCATGACGCAGGTTCTCTCCGGACATGGTAAGTTCGGGAGGTTCCTGCACCGGATTCGTGCGAAAGTGACGCCCGGGTGTCGCCACTGTGCGGAATGCCCGGAAGACTCCATGCAGCACATAGTGAAGGTATGCCCCGCTTGGGCAGAGCATCGCCGTGCCCTCGTGGGGGCGATCGGTGGCGGCGATCTCTCACGTCGGGCCTTGGTACAGACATGGTCTGTCCGGAGCGAGAATGAGTAGTAGGCGGTCGCCTCCTTCTGCGAAGCAGTAATGGTAGCAAAGTGGGAGGCCGACAGCACCAGGCAACGGTGCTCACAGCGCCCCAGCCGCCACCGGGATTCCGATCCCGATTTCCGGCCACGGTAGGCGCGGGCTTGCGGACGGCGAGCAATGGGTAGCTCGCTGTCTGACCGTCCAGTACCTGTCCGGACCGAGCACAATCGTCGACGGCGCGCACTGTTCCTGCGCACCTCAAGGAGTTGTCAGCAACATCAGGAGCCCAGCCGGGTCGAAGCCTACTGGGGCCAGGGTTATCCGAAAGGGAAGTTTGGCCCCGGTACGAGGGGCAAGATGGAACGGGGTGGGTTTTTTAGTCAGTAAAAGTCTGCCACTATCTCCCGCTCCACCTAAGGGCGGGGGATGTCATTTGGATGATTTTTACGCACCAAAAAAAAACAAAACCTCTTGCTAATGGTTAATTAAATTTTCAGCATGGTGGAGTCGTTGTTTGTTTCTCTTCAGCTTGACAATCTATTTTTATTCAACAAGTTTCACAGTCCACTAGAATCTAATGGAGCATGAAGAGCTAAATTATGTATTCAGAACGTTTTGCGCCGATAAAACGGACGCAAATCATTTCTGTATTTGTAGGCATTACATAAGTCGATAGATATAGACACATTAGACCAAAATGTTACGTGATAGGCTGTCAAAAAATAGATAGTCATCTCCTGCGTTGAGTCATTCAACGTTTTTCCTGACTTTTTTTTTTTGCTACCCGTAATTTGTTACGCCAAGGCCAGTGTGGCGATGATGGAGCAAAAAGCCACACAGTGCGCACACAATTTGGTCTAATTTGATGGTCATGGCTCGCGAACAAAGTTGCATTAACGACAACAGCGACGATATGGATTGCGGTGACTCTAATAGCTCCGGCCTGGAAGATGGAAGTTAATTTCGCCATTTCATTCCTTCCCTTTATCATAACCTATTTCTACGTAATGTCCATGTTCAGTATATTAAGTGTTATCTCCAAAATAATGGCCACAGTGGCTGCAGAGTGGAAGTAATTATTTATGCGCCATTGATTGTAGTTTTGATAAATATTACGCCATTAAATTACTGCTAACCTTCAGTAGCAATAAGGGCGAGGTGTCCCTTTCATAGCGGCTAATGTCCCTCTAATGCTATACAATTTCCGGCTGCCGCAGTTGACGACTTCCTCCGCTATCAGATGCATTATTAGCGTTCGCAAAAAATATAACTGCGGATCGCACTGATACTAAGAAAATTATGCGCAAAACCAATCTATATGGATAGGGATTATTACGGGATTATTTATTGAAATAAGATTATGCAGCGTGCGCTGTTTGTCTTATAATCCATTATCTGCGCAACTTTGTTACTTATCAAGATTAATTTTATGTAATGAATTATTAATTCCCGTGGGAATTTGTTTTGTGCAACATATTGTTTACCTTCCAGGTTTCAATTTCGTGGGCAAGCGATATTTGATTACTAAATACAGTGACTACGAACTAGTCAAACATATTTTAGCGATAAATTAAGGTCCTCCTATTGTTTTATGGCCATAGGGTGGTTTATGTTACATATATGACAAATAGGAAATGGAGTTTAGAGATGGACTGTCGAAATCAAAAACATTGCAGGAGATGACTGAATTACTACAGCCTCAGACAGAATAAAACGGATTTTTTTTAAGAAATTGGTTGTGTACTCGTTACAATTTAAGAAATTATCATGACTTATTTTATTTGGGATCACTGTAATTACTTATTTGACTATGACAATTTTTGATTAATTATTAAATTTTATTTATAATGATAATGAAAGTTAATGTGAAATGTCGTGAATTATAATGAATTCTGTCAAAATTATCAATAATTTTAATAATAAAATTTTATAATTTATGGGTATTTCATTATTGTTGTTTTATGACTTAGTAAGGTGATATAAACACCTATATAATCATGTGGTTTATTGAGGAGTAATATTGATATCACTCTGTGTATTTCCTTCACTTAAAACAGAACTCATAACATCACTGACGATGCATTTAGCATGGAGTTTATAGCCAGATCAAAAGACCCACATCCTGATGATATCCGTGTTACTAACCTAAGCACGTAATTAACTTGACATTAAAATCAGTAAACGATCAGAATCTAGTATTAATTTTCATATTTCAAATAAGGCTATAGTCTTGCTATAGTCTTTTAAAAATTCACCTGCGGTAAATTATATTGGCGCATTTTTGTATACTTTTTTAACAAAACAATTAAATAACATGAAATTTATATTATAGCTGGTTATTTTTATTATGTCAATTTGGGTGTATTATGTTTTGGTAAATCAAGCGTTAAACACAGCTCTTTCGTGCCCAACATCATTTCGAGTTATGTTTGTGTTCAATGATAAGTTAGCTCAACATTAACATCTTTAAAATGTATCCATTAGTTTGTTCTAATAATTATCTTTCATTTTCTTAATTTTTAAGTCACAATTTCATTAAAATGTTTTTTTTTTCATAATAACTAACTAAGCATCGTAGATATATCATAATTCGATTATTTTGGTGCCAAAAGTCGAATAAAGCAAATATTAAAAAAGATAAAATCTAAATCACCATAATTTAACAAAAATAAATTCTTTTAACGATGTCCAAAAAATGAGTTTATAAAATAAAACTGCAAGAGAAATTCCTCAGAGGCCGTGGCACGGCCGGAGCGTACGCCGAATTTACGATGTCCCTCTCGCTAACGTTGCTCTTACTCTAACATAACGATTGAATGTTGCTCTACTCCATATTATTCTTTGGATAACATTTTTCGAGTGTGTGAGTACAGAAGTAAAAGTTTTGTAAAAAAAAATGATTTCAAAATGAATCGAAAAAGTAAAAAATACGCTTATAAATTATTCGTTGGCGTAATTTCTGAAGAAGCATATTTTGATAACTAATATTTTGTGTATAATTGACCTTTTCCTAATAGTTTATTGACAGGCTAGTATAATAATAATATACCAATAAATAAATCTAGGCTCGTTTTTGTATTATATATGATTCATCATTTCATCATCATCATTTCAGCCGAAAGACGTCTACTGTTGGACATAGGCCTCCCCCGAGTGTCACTATAATAACCGGCCCGTACTTAAAAGAAAGAAAAAAAAAAGAAAGAAAAATACCAAATAAATTATTTTTCTTTCTTTTTGGCCCAAACACAATAATATACAATAACACATAAAAAATAAAAAAAGCAAAAAATAAAAATATCACTGTTGTCTGCCTCATGGCTGCACCAAAATAGGTCCAGTTCAGCATGAATGCCAGCCAGACAACTAGTGCCTGACGCTGGTTTTCAACTGAACCTGTGGTTGTGACGCAACGGACGCAGAACCGGTTTTGGAGTGCAATTATAATATAATATCAGTGATGGGTACTTAAATAATATACACCGTTAAATTTTAATCGTTTTAATCCCGTGGAGGGTCGATCCGGTACATGAAACACTATCTATTTGTAAAGATAAAATTAAAAAATAAAGTACCTTTTTTCAAAGCTCATATTAATTTACACATGTACGAAATTAATTTTCTTTAAGAAAACGTCAGCTGAGCGAGTCCAATGACCCAATGAGTCCAATGCGTACAAACTACCTACAGATCATTGGACTCGCTCCACGGGATTAAAACGATTAAAATTTAGCGGTGTATCTATATGCTTCTCGCATTTATCGGATTCCCGCGACTCTCACCAGGTTATCAGTCCACTTTGTGGGAGGCCTTCCATCGCTGCGTCTTCCGGTACATGGTCGCCACTCCACAACTTTTCGTCCCCATCGACCATCAGTTCTGCGTGCAATATGTCCGGCCCATCATCATCATTTTCTGACCCTTTACTCAAATTAGGAAACAGCAAGTACCAAGAATTAGATGGAGTTATAGTCATACCAGAAAAATTATGCACGGTAGTAAGTGCAGTCAAAAAGATGAAAGAAAAAAAAAATTTAGGTGTGGCTCAAATAAAGGATGAACCATTGACGACTACAAACTGTATTGACGGCTGGCCCAGGCTGGATGCAAACTGCTCTAGATAGAGACAATTGGGCTTCTTTGGAGGAGGCCTTCACCTGCAGAGGGGTTCTTGCAGACTAAAATATAATAAATATTGTAATAGTAGTTTATAGTGTAGCAAGTAAGATAAAATAGTTAAGCAAACATTTTTTATTTATTAGTTATAAGTGCCATTGTTAGATTTTGTTTTTTTTATGCAAGCAATATAAATAAGGCTTTTTTATTTTTATTACCGACTGCACATTCAATACTGTATAGAATACCTATAAAAAATATTTTATACATTACCTACACGTTTTAGGTATTCTATACAATAACACTACCTAGTTATTTATTATACAAATTGCCGGCAACATAATAAAACAGTAAATTTATTGACCTGAAACCATGCAACAATTCTCTCACAAATTCTTTTTTTTTACTTATATTTTCCTTGGATACGTTTTTATCGAGAATGTAGGTAATATTGTTGTTGAGTTTTAGTTAAGCTTACTTTTGTGTCGATGATTATGATGATGACGGCAAAACTCTAATGGATTTATATTTGTATCATCTGTATTATATTATATTACTTATTTGTATAAATTCAGAAATAAATAATTAAAAACAAAATCTCTATGCATGAGAATTAATAAAGTAGGTATTGTATAAAACTGCAAATAATTAGGTAATAAAACATTCGTGCGATATAATTAAAACCGAACCGTATTAATACCCCTCATTCTGCAATAGTTTCATAAATTACTACTAAACAATACTTAGTAGAGCAACTTTCCGACCTGACTCAAATTTTCTTTTAAATATTACGCTGCGAGTAGATAAGATTCATGCGGGGACTGTGGGGACTCGGGGGTGCGGAGACTGGCCGCACTTGATTCTTATACTGTGCACAAAAAGACGTAAAGCCCTAAGAACTTCCGATCGCTTTAATGACTCTTCGCGGTAATTAACCGATTAGTTATCTAGCTTTTCATCTGAAGCTACTTATATTGTGCACTGGATCCTACCCTCAAATAAGGTCTCTCTCTGTAAATCAAAGGTTTGCTGGGAGAAAACTCATTGCTGAGTTAAGCTCGCCTTTGCACGTGAACTGTCTGTATCTCCATATGTCATGTTATGTCCTTGTGTACAATAAATAATTAAAGCTACAAAGTCAGCAAACCAGCAGTTAGATGTTACTATCGCTTTCCGATAACTTATGTTAATATGAGTTTCAGAAATACAAATAAAGATATTGAACAGCAGTATTAAAATACGCATCCATCGGATTCCCGCGACCCTGACTAGGTCATCGGTCCACCTTGTTGCAGGCCTTCCAACGCTGCGCCTTCCGGTTTGTTGTCGCTACTCCAGAACCTTTCGTCCCCATCGACTATCTGTTCTGCGTGCAATCTGCCCTGCCCATTGTCACTTAAGTTTGGCGATTCTTTGAGCTATGTCAGTAACAACAAATGCTACTGACATAGCTCAAAGAATCGCTCCTGCGGATATCTTCATATCTGATGTGATCACGCAAGGAAACTCCGAGCATAGCCTTTTTAACCGACTTCAAAAAGGAGGAGGTTCTATGTTTGGCTGAATGTATGTTGTTTTTTATTTATTTATTTTTTATACTATGATCAGTCAATTTGTGAACCGATTTTGAAAATATTTTTTTTGATTGAAAGGTTATGCTTCTATGCAAGTTGTCCCATAGAAATATTGTTATGAGGAGTTTTGTTCCATATCTTCGAAGTTCATGATCAGATATCAAAACATATGGAACAAAACTCCTCATAGGATCACAGCAGAATTGTCGTAACAAGTAAAATTGCTCAGTTTATACGTGTAGACGATGACTGACTGAAAGAATCGGGGTGGGGGTGTATCGAACCGATATGGTGATGAAGTCGGAAGGTAAATTAATGTAATCTGACCGTGTTTGGGATTATTAGAATCGTTGTGAGCTGCACTCTGGCTATAAAAAGGTATTTAAGTTTGGCTGAGGGCTATTTTTTAGTGGTGCTACCATAATTAAAAAAACTGGGCAAGTGCGAGTCGGACTCGCTCACTGAAGGTTCCGTGCATTCCCGAATGGAGTCTCGAAGATTTTTTTTTTGTGACGTATATAATAACAAATTTACTGTTTTCAGATTTTTTGTGTTTTTAACAATATATGTAAAAAATTATGCGATCTTCATTTTTTTTTAATTTTTCAATACTCGAAAACTGACTCTTAATGCACTACGATCCGTATCGATATTTTTATTATTATTATTCGAATCTTAGTGAGATATAGGTAAAGATAGCTAAATTTGCTACAATTTGAGAGAAACTTGAGCAAAATTTGTCCATTGGTTACGAAGGTACAGTAAGTCAAAGATGAGCAATTATACCGCAGTGCTCGGAAAACTGTAATATTCTGTCACTTGTTTCAGTTTCTTTTTTTTTGGTCGGGTAAAGTCGTGCACTTGCAGGAAGACCAAGCTCAAGTGCTCTGTCCTATGTTTCTTTTGCCAAGGTCGAAATTTCAACAACGCCAACCCTGTCGTCCTGGATGAAGAGGCCGAGAATGTGGAACACCATATGCCGGACCCATCTCCACCTCAAGAAAACATTATTACTCTTTCTCCACTCCCCCCACTGATCTAGACTGGATGAAACCTGGTGCTTCCAAAAGGGCAAAAGTTTGTGGACTTCGTACCGCAACAGTCAATAAATGTACTATATCTATCGATATAGTCAACCGATCGCGATGAAACAAATCCTAAGTAATATATCAAGTTACACGAAATTTTAATGTATAAAAGTTATCAACATCGATTTCGTACATTTTACGTGATGCGCGCACAAAAAAAAACTTCTATAGATTTATGATATACATATCATAAATCTATAGAAGTTTTAGTTTAGTCTGGTTCGTCTATACATAGACGAACCACATATTTTTGTAATTTTTGAGAAAACTATGAAGCCTAGACGCATTTACTTTGGTATCAAAATTGAACTATTTAAATTTGATACAAATTTTTGCCTCATACTTTTTTCTAGGACTATTAGTTTAGCCAGTAGTCTTTGAAAATGCTTACTTTGACAAACAGTATCTCTGCAACTTATGAACCTAGAGTACTGAGGTTAAGCTCAAATTGTAGTACATTAGTTAGCTTTATTATATTATAAGCAAATAAAAAACACTTCCTTCGGGTAATTTTTTCGAAAAATCTAAAAAAAGTGCCAAAATTACGCAGTTTTTCGAGCACATTGGGGGAAGCACAGGTTGTTCAAGATTGCAAAGGGTGTTAAACCTTTTTTTTTTCTCTTGTCCCTTTTATTTTTCAGTAAATTGTTGTTATCAATTGTTGGGATCACAGTCAAGAATTAGTTTATATCAGCTAAAAAAAAAAACAAGTGCACAATTTTTTTTTTGAACTTTTTTATTTGAGCTTTTAACAATACAGTCCAATAGTTTATATTAAGATTCATTGACTGGCCCCGGATTCCGAGGTTTTATTAATTTAACGCCTTACGGTTCTCCAATATAAGAGCTTGCTTTGTACCAAACAGGATTCTGGATGAACGGGAAGTACCCTATGAATTTAGATCTTTGAGAGTATCAAAATATTAGTTTTTTTGCGACCTAAACGGCCGTATCTTTTTTATTCGTTAACTTAGAAGTTTGATTTTTTCACAGCTTGAAGGGACCGCAGACCTTAGTATATGGTTTTAATTTCAACTTGATTTCTCCACGTATTCTCGAGATAAAGGGACTTGACAGACAGACAGACAGACGGATGGACAACAAAGTCCATCATCCACAAAGTTTTTTATTTTTTCAGTTTTTAAGGGTTCCGTCTTTTCCTTTTGAGGTATGGAACTCTAAAAAGTGAAAAAATAAAAAACTTTGTTCAAAAAAAAATTAAACCGATGTTAAATAAGAAGAGACAAAACTAGCTATTATAGAAACACCGGCTTCCGAAATTAAAATTATTTTGTACTTTTGCTTTTTTTTTTTACACTAAAGTCGATTTAATTTTTTTTTGTAAAAAGTTTTTTGTTGGAGTTTTCTGTTGCCCTTTGGGTGATTTTAAGTCTTCTTATGATGCCCATGTAAGCGACCACGTTTAGACGTATAGGACCGGTCGTTGAGGCGACGCTTGGGGGAGGTCTATGTCCAACAGTGGAAGTCTTTCGACTGAAATGATGTTGATGTTTAAATTATGGACCTATCACCATCATCTAAAATGGGCCCGCGTAGTAGATCATGGCCCATTCCCTCTCACCCTGTATCCCAGCAGTGGGAACACTATAAGGCTGGTATTGTGTTAAGTTATGTATTTCGTCATAACTGTCATTAGTGTTAATTTAATTGGACTATTTGGTAGTATATATTTAATGTCTTTGACTATATTCAACGTACTTTGAAGATGTACTTGACTAGCCTGTTGGTCTAGTAGTTAGTGGCCCTGACTGTTACATACTCTACTTTTTACACCATCTGTGAGATAATTAAAAGACAATTTGGTCGACCAAATCATATATTAGAGAAATACTAGTATTATATTTACTATAAGTTCATCAAACAAACAAAATTCACTACTCCATGATTCTATAGTTTCAATTTTCTATAACACTCCCATCCGTAAGCACGTTATCTTCTATTTTCTTTTTTTTTTTTGTTAGTGGCCAGTTTGAATTTTGAGTCGACTTGTTCGATGCACGTACATTTTTTTAACTAACAATGTTGACGCTTTTTGATGTTCCAAATTCAAATCTCATTATTCTCTAGGGATCGGCCATACTGCATTATCTCCCTAGGGATAGAATGACTTGCTTTAAGTGAGGTTTGTATGACGTATAAAACGACATTATCTAGCAGGTGGTGTAAAATAGTACATTGTTACACTAGGGGTGAAAGTACCTCATTTCGTCCCGAGAAGGAGTTGGTGGCCGAGCGCAGCGAGGTCGCTAATTCGAGGGGTTAAATAGGTTACTTTCATCCCGAGGTAAACACTGCTTTTCAATAAGAATACGAGGAAACTAAAAATAAAACTAAAAAAGTTTGTAAAACCTGAGTCGTCGTACCTATGATTTTAAGTAATAATAATAATAAGATTTTTGTATTGCTGGACACGGCTCGTATAGTCAGGAGGTTCCTTTCTCTGGAGCCCTGACCGCCGGTAGCTTGGACCCTGTTCCCGATACCGGTGGGCTACTATTTTTTATATTTTTAAATGTTTTTTTTTTATATTGAATATTTAAAAATATAATTTATGTGTACTTAAGCTGAATAAACGAAATAATAATAATAATATTCCACAACTATCACACAACGCCGTCTAGTTCCAAGCTAAGCAGAGCTTGTGTTATGGGTACTAGACAACTGATAAACATACTTATATATTTCTAAATACATACATATTATAGATAAATTACACCCAGACACAGAACAAATGATTATGCTTATCACACAAACATTTGTCCTGGGTGGGAATCGAACCCACGACCTCTGGCATAGCAGTCAGGGTCACTAACCACTAGACCAACAGGCCAGTAAGTATCTTTCTTCTGATTTAGGTGGCAAAAAGGTATTCGACTACTGCTTTAGCCTCTTCTCTTATGAAATTAGGCGTTAAATTACTATTTTAATCTGATAATCATAAAGTGTTCATACAAATTTCTGTTGTACGGAAATGTAAACAAAACTCGAAAAAACCAACGATTAATTGCCACTTTCCCGCCATTTTGTTTTTTTTTTTTCTGCGGCCCGCCAGCTATTCAACCTCAGTAATGAAAACTTAGAAATTAATTGTAATCTTTTAAAAATAAAGTATTTTTCATTACTCATACTCTGAAAGTAGGTCTGAAATTGCCTGAGGAGCGGGCTGAAAGTGATACTTTTCATCCCTAGGGAGTTTTACTCTACAACTGACAGCTGTCAAATTATTAAAAAAAACTAGTTCTATCTTCACATTTCTATTGAACCATGTTCCAATTTTCCATACAGCCAGTCAATCACAGCGCGATATAAAATTGAAATAACTTAAAGACAAGTATTAATTAAATAATGTTATATTTTAAGTGATTAATTTGTTCAACTATTTCTTTAAAATACTTTATTTTTAAAAGATTACAATTAATTTCTAATTTTTCATTAATGAGGCTGAATAGCTGGCCGGCCACAGAAAAAAAAAAACAAAATGGCGGGAAAGTGGCAATCAGTCGTTGGTTTTTTCGAGTTTTGTTTACATTTCCGTACAACAGAGATTTGTTATGTTTATCAGATTAAAATAGTGATTTAACGCCAAGAGAAGAGGCTAAAGCAGTAGTGGAATACCTTTTACCGCCTAAATCAGAAGAACGATACCTACTTAAAATCATAGGAACACAGACTCAGGTTTTACAAACTTTTTATTTTATTTTTAGTTTCCTCGTATTCGTAATGAAAAGCACAGTGTTTACCTCGGGGTGAAAGTAACTCATTTCGTCCCAAGAAGGAGATGGCGGGCGAGCGCAGCGAGGTCGCTAATTCGAGGGGTTAAATGGGTTACTTTCACCCCGAGGTAAACACTGTGCTTTTCATTACGAATACGAGGAAACTAAAAATAAAATAAAAAGTTTGCTAGCTTTCACCCCTAGTGTAACAATGTACTATTAAAGAAATAGTTGAACAAATAAATCACTTAAAATATAACATTATTTAATTAATGCTTGTCTTTAAGTTATTTCAATTTTATATCGCGCTGTGATTGACTGGCTGTATGGAAAATTAGAACATGGTTCAATAGAAATGTGAAGATAAAACTAGTTTTTTTTTATAATTTGACAGCTGTCAGTTGTAAAGTAAAACTCCTTAAGGATGAAAAATATCACTTTCAGCCCGCTCCTCAGGCAACTTCAGACCTACTTTCAGAGTATGAGTAATGAAAAGTATATTTATTGACCTATTATGGTCCCCAATCAAATCACACGCAGAACATCACACAGAGTAGTCACGAAATGTGGAGTAAAAGCGTCGACGTCTAGCCGAGCGTGTCTCGTAGACACATTAACGTGGTTCCGTAACCACTCGACCCCGTTGCCATTGTGGCCGCGACAATGCTGCGATAAATCGACCCTTTGTTGTCACTCGACTTGCGACACAAGACTCGCGGTGACTATTCTTCGGTTCCTCTTTAATACCTTCACTGCGGAACAGGCCTATTTCGGCCTGCCGCGGTATTTCACATTTCAAAACTATGTCCCTCTCGCTGGTGCGGAACGATTATCTCAGGTGTTTGAAAGAATTTGACAGAGGTAAATATATAAGAAAGAGAAAGAAAGAAAGAAAAGTATTTATTTTAGCGCAAAAAACATTGTAGACAACAAAAACTTAAGACAAACACAAAAAAAAAGGAACATTGTCTGTCACACGTTTGCGCCAAAAAAGGTCCAGTTCAGCGAAATGCCAGACAACTACGAGGTAGTTGTCTGACGCTGGTTTTCAACTGAACCTTATTTGGAGTGAACGGATAAAAAGAAATTTACAATTAGTGTCAACACTACATTAAATTAGTGTTACATTAGTGTGAAAATAAAACATAATATGTGATAAAAGAGCAAATAAGTGTAAATATGTGTTCTGTGTTCAAAAAATAACATAAAACAAAAGAAACCGGTTCATTTTATTTTATTTTAGTTCGTAATCAATATTCTAGATATCGACAGGCCCTTTTCGGCCTACCACGTTCTGACGGTGAAATATATCCCTACACATTTTAGGTATTCTTTACAATAACATTACCTTTTTTCGTAAATCAACAAATATCCACAATCTACCAAAAAAACCATAAATGCTAAAACTACCAAACAGGCGATCAACCGAAATGGATGAGACGTGGAAACACATAATCGACGCAAAGTAAAACGAGAAAGGTGTTTTACATCATCATAAATTCAAGTTAAGGCGTCATAAATGATATATTTACGACGAGCGGTAAATTCGACGGTGTAGCCAAGTTCTGAAGAGAAAGTAAGTACAATCTCTTATCTGTTACACAATGTTTCTTCCAGCTTCGGTAAACGCAGTGAAAAATTCACTAAGCGAGAGCCGTTTGCTATAAATCATAATAATATCGAAACGGAATCATTTCCCATCTGAATCGGTTTCTATGAAAAGTTTGTGGTGGAGAAAAAATATAGAGAATTTTCTACATCTTGGGGCTATTTATTCAATACTCGTAGTATTGTTTTCCATGTCGATTGGCTAAGAGTGATAACTTTATTCTAAATTCGGTCAGGCATTCAGGATGAGGACTGTTATTTTTTTATAGAGAGATACAGGATGTACCTAAAGGGCAGGTCTCCGCAAACTTCAAGGGCTTGCTCAGTAGACGAACCTGAACAACTTTTCATATTTTTTCTTTCAGAAAACGAAAAAAAAAATCATACCAACTGTCCACCATTTTTTAATTTTGTAGGGTGACAAATCTTGTGTTCAGTTTTGTCTACTGAGCAAGTTAAAGTTTGCGGAGACCTGTCCCTTACTCTCTGTAAATATACTCTTTATTGTCAACCAAAATAGTACATTTTCATACAAGTGGGGAAAGTTTGTCATTGCAACCGAGGCAAAATTCTTTTAATTGGTGTTATGGAGCCGAGTGCTGCAGTGACACATCTCCACGTGTATCAAACGACGTTTTTCAATACACTTACGAAGAAATACTACTTTTGTAATAAAAATATCATTAAAGAGACTGAAATATGTATATTCTAAATGAAAATCTTTTGTATTTTTTATTGTTAAAAAGTCCCCTAATAATATTAAATCATTTAAAAATACTTATATTCGATACTTTATATAACGTTCTATTAGTAAACAATGATCAAGATCTCTTAATCAACCTTGATTATTTAACCAGTCATACATTAGATTTCATTTTACCCAAGTCGTTTGACTTTTTTTAGACAGACTCTACCTACTTGTTAGCCATTTTGAATTTTGTATAATGTATAATAAGCTTCAAAATTTAGAGGTAGGATATAAACAGATAAATTATTCCCCTGTAGGTACTCTGCCATTACTTTACACTAACACGGGAACCCTTTTAGTTGCGCTCCCCTCCTGGCCAATATTGTGTGGCTTATGATCATTGTTAGCTTATGGAAGTGTGTATAAATAATTTTACATAACGCGACACACTATTTTTGAGTAAACAAAGTTACTGAATTGCCTTGATATAGTATCTATACTTTTGTAATTAATAGATACCTAATAAAAAAGAAAGTGACCTAAAAAAATACTTAGTAGGGTTTTCCCATCTGCAGAATTAGTCGAAAAAGATTAAATGTCTGTGTAAAAAGGCAAAGGGCAATTGAAAAAAATTAAAACGGTTAAGTGCTAGTCGGACTCGCGCACGAAGGGTTCCGCATAAATCACTTTTATTATATGGGAGGGAGCCCCACCTAAATATTGATTTTATTCTTTTAGTACCTATTTGTCGTTAAAGCGGCAACAGAAAAACATAATCTATGAAAATTTCAATTGTCTAATAGCTATCACGGTTCGGGTGCGGAACGCTACAACGGGTTAGATCGGTAAATAAAAGTCTGTTACACCAAGCTATGCCAAGAACGCGTTATGTTAGAATGTACCCGTGTATTTGTATAGAAAAAAACCGGCCAAGAGCGTATCGGGCCACGCTCAGTGTAGGGTTTCGTAGTTTCCCGTCCGTCACAATAAGTGTCCCACTTAAGAGTTAAAAAAATGAGCTATTTGTTACATTGAGTTGACACACTAAGTACAAAACCCTAAAAACGGGCCCATGAAGGACGGAGATAAATAAAGAAAAAGTTATAGATTCCAACTACATAACGAAAATTCGAAAAAAAATTGCCTATTTGAGTCCCACCACGAGTAGTGGGAAGGGGTTGTAACATGAAGTGATAACCAGCGTCATTTAGTACTTAATACTTACTTACTTACTTAATACTGGAGTATTGCTATTACTAAGATAATCTTCGTTAAAATCTCCAAATACATAAAATACAAGAACATGTAACAAAATTATTTATAAAACCCACTGCGACACTGTTGAGACATTTACTACTTACTATCTTCACATTATTTACTTCAATAGATAATGCTTCACAGTTCTCAGTTCCGATAATTTCACTGTAAGACCCATAAGTACTACGAAATTCATGGCGCTTAAGACGTTTTGGTCGCGAAAAAAGTATCCTCTAAAAGCTATCAGCGCTTTATATTTTAATAGTTCTGTTAGACGACATAATGCCAATGTAGCGCTGCAGCAGATTTTCGTTTTAACTTTTCAATATTTTGACAAATAGTTTCCATGAAAGGGCTTGTCTATTATTATTATTATTATTATATTATAGCTTTATTGCACACCTTAACTTACCTACTAAAGGACAACAAATAACAATAATAAGTGTACAATAGGCGGTCTTATTGGGCAGGGGTCTATCACTAGAATATAAGTCAAAGACATTAAATATATAGTATACTATTTAAGTCAATGGGTCTGACTAATTAAAGCCGACATCTTTTATATTTCTATATTACTACAAGCTCTCGCTATTTCTGGCAGCCCTTTTATTATTTTTGAGCTTTCCACAAATCTCCGCATAACCTCAACGATATCGCTATCAGGAAATAATTTGTGTGGCTGGTCACGAGCGTCAGGGGAACAGTGGCCCGTACGTAATCCTAATAAAGGGATAGGTCCCCTGTGTCCATACAAACTAAATAGCCCTTCTAAAGATCCGGGGAGAAAGGGCAACGCTCCATAAGTTGCAGGAAACATTTGCGGTCGATTCGCTTTCGAAAAAATACAACTGAAATGTGACAGCTGCAGGAAATGGCTTTTTTCGGGAATGGTGGAATGGACTGATTAATGTGACTTTCGTAACTATGCTGTGTTTAATAAACCGGTGTTTTATTATTAAGGTAATAATAAAACTGACATGAAACGTTTAATTTTTAACATGACATGGTGTCAGCTGTCAGCCATTTTTTGAGGTGGGAAATCATCAAATAACTTCTGTCAGTATCAGACTTTTACTGGTTAAAACCCAAATGTGTTCCTTTAGTTGCATTTTACATCCCAGAGCTTTTTTTTCGGTAGGAAACATCATCCAATGACAAACCCCGCTCTTGGGCGGAGCGGGAGATAGTGTCAGTCACCCATCAAACACAAAATACCCATCCCGTTCCTTCAAGCCTTCATACCGGGGCTCGAGCGCCCTTTCGGATAACCCTGGCCCCAGTAGGCTTCGACCCGGCTGGGTCCCTGCTGTTGCTGATAACTCCTTAAGGCGCGCGGGAACAGCGCGCGCCGTCGACGACTTGGGCTTGGTCCGGACAGTTACCGAACGGGCCAGGACATCGGACATATGCGGAGTGCCCGGTGGACGCGGTGGAGGTGGCACAGTCGAGGTGTGCCCTGCTTGGGCGGAGCATCGCCGTGCCCTCGTGGGGGCGATCGGCGGCGGAGACCTCTCGCGCCGAGCCTTGGTTGAGGCCATGGTCCGGAGCGAGGAGGAGTGGCAGGCGGTCGCCGACTTCTGCGAAGCAGTTATGCTCGCAAAGGAGGAGGCCGAACGCATCAGGCAACGGCGTTATCGCCGCCGCCGCCGCCGGCGGGACTCTAATCCCGATTTCCGGCCACCGTAGGCGCGGGCTTGCGGACAGTAAGCAATGGGTAGCTCGCTGTCCGGCCATCCGGTAACTGTCCGGACCAAGCCCAAGTCATCGACGGCGCGCACTATTCCCGCGCGCCTCAAGGAGTTGTCAGCAACAGCAGGGACCCAGCCGGGTCGAAGCCTACTGGGGCCAGGGTTATCCGAAAGGGCGCTCGAGCCCCGGTATGAAGGCTAGAAGGAACGGGGAGGGTCTTTTAGTCAGTAAGAGTCTGACACTATCTCCCGCTCCGCCCAAGAGCGGGGGATGTCAATGCATGATCTCTTCCCACCATAAAAAAAAAGGACATCCGACATCCCAGAGCCGTGGTAACTGTTTCGAAGAATTCCACAGAGTAAGTAACTATCCACTTTCCTTCAAGAACAATCTCATCCGCCAAACATTTTCCCAACTAGAGTCTGTCTAAAAAGTCAAAGGACTTGGGTAATTATTTTGATAAAATGAAATCTGATGTAGTCAACACTGGTTCAATAATTAAGGTTGAATAAGAGATCTTTATCATTGTTTACTAATAAAAGAACCTTATGAAAAGTATTGAATACTAGCTTTTGCCCGCGGCTTCGCCCGCATACATAAAATATAGCTTATGTCACTCAGAAATAAAACAGCTTTCTAACGGTGAAAAAATCATTACAATAGGACCAGTACTTCTAGGGTTTACCTCCTACAAACAAAAAAAACATAAAAAAAACTTTACCTCTTTATTATATTAGTGTAGATAAATATTTTTTAAATGATTAAATATTATACAAAATTAACAAGTCGTTTGACTTATTAGACAGACTATAGGTACATATATGTCGGAGTCGACTTGCAATTTAACATTTGAAGCCCAGAGGCCCTACCACGAGTTCTTAACGCAATGCATTTGACAACTTATATTGATCTTTTAAAGAGAAAGAACGAGAAAGAGAAATAGAACTGTCTCCATTCCTCTTTCTCGCTCGCACGCATGGCATTTAAACACGTCATGGTAAAGGCCCTATATTTTTAACATGGAGCGGCTTCCGATCTGGTCTCCACAACCCAGTTTGTGCAAAATACGATGAGGTAAGGTTTTGAAATGTGTTTTTAACAATAATGTAAAAATGTTAAAAAAAACAACTATGCGATCTCTATTAATTTTTTTTTTCAATACTCGAAAACTGACTCTTATCGCACTACGATTTGTATCGATATTTTTATTATTATTATTAGAATCGTAGTGTGAAATAAATAGCTACAAAGATTGAATGAATTTGCTATAATTTGAGCGAAACTTGAGCAAAATTTGTCCATTGGTTACGAATATACAGCAAGTCAAAGATGAGCAATTCTACCGCAGTGCTCGGAAAACTGTAAAATTCTGTCACTTGTTTCAGTTTCTATTTTTTTGGTTGGATTAAGGTCGTGCACTTGCAAAAAGACCAGGCTCAAGTGCTCTGTCCTATGTTTCTTTTGCCAAGGTTGAAATTGCAACAACGCCAACCCTGTCGTCCTGGATGAAGAGGACAAGAATGTGGAAGAACTAACAACATATGTCGACCCGTCTCCACCTCAAGAAAACATTATTCCTCCTTGTCCGCTCCCCCCACTGATCTAAACTGGATGAAACCTGGTCTTTTCAAAAAGGCGAAAGTCTGTGGACTTCGTACCGCATAACAGTCAATAAATGTTGTATATCTATCGATATAGTCAACCGATTGCGATGAAACAAAGCCTGAGTAATATATCAAGTTACACACAATTTTAGTTTATAAAAGTTATCAACATCGATTCTGTACATTTTACGTGATGCAAGCACAACAAAAACTTCTACAGATTTATGATATGTATAGACGAACCCGATATTTTTGTAATTTTTGAGAAAACTATGAAGTCTAGACGCATTACTTTGGTATCAAATTTAAGCTAATTAATTTTTTTTTTTTTTTTTTAATACGACACGTTGCGCTCCATAACGGGTATCATAGACATGGGCAAAAAGGCTGCCAGGCTCAAATGGGACTGGGCGGGTCATGTCAGCCGCATGCATAGGGGCGAGCGTCGCCACACAGCCGGGTTACTGAAGTAAAGCGCCGTCGAGGTCGGCCTAGAAAGAGGTGGCGGGATTATCTGGACGCGTACCGCGAGGACTGGTTTGACGGCGCAGGAGAAGAAAGTTTGGAAGGACTTGGGGGAGGCCTTTGCCCAGCAGTGGGACAGCAACGGCTAGAACAAAAAAAAAATTGATACAAATTTTTGCCTTATACTCATTTCTCTAGGACTATTAGTTTAGCCAGTACGTGTCTTTGAAGACGCAAACACAAAATATTCACTTTTCAAAAAATGCCTACTTTGACAAACTATATCTCTGCAACTAATGAAGTCGTCGATGAAGGCGACGATGAAGTACCTGGGACTCGTCCTCGACAGCCGGTGGAATTTCGTGGAGCACTTCCGACGTCTGGCTCCCAAACTGAACCAGACTGGGGCTGCTCTCAAGCGGCTCCTGCCCAACCTTGGGGGTCCCGACGCCTCCTGCCGGAGGCTCTACGTGGGGATCGTTCAATCCATGGCCCTTTACGGGGTGCCGGTGTGGGCGCCGTCGTTGCCAGAGGGTCATGGCAATTCGGATGGTGCGGGGATACCGCAAGATTTCCCGCGAAGCGGTGAGCCTTCTTGCTGGCCTCGCTATCCGACCGTCCGATAACTGTCCGGACCGAGCCCAAGTCGTCGACGGCGCGCACTGTTCCCATACGCCTCAAGGAGTTGTCAGCAACAGTAGGGGCCCAACTGGATCGAAGCCTACCGAGGCAAGGGTAAGTTTCGAAAGACAACTCGAGCCCCGGTATGAAGGCTTGAAGGAACGGGGTGGGTTTTTAATCAGTAACCCGCTCTACCCAAGAGCGGTGGTTATCATTGATGATTTTCCCACCATAAAAAACGCTCTACCATCACTTTCGTGGTGAAAATGGTGAAGCTGCTGTCCCCGGAAACCCCAAAAAATCCCAAGCCCTGGTCATCGGTGGCAGGTATATGCGGATCAAGCTTGATATTGCGTCGCTGTCTCCGCTCTGGTTAAATGAATTTAAAATTGATTACGCGAAAACGGCTAAAAATCTGGGAGTGATCATGGATTCGTACTTATCGTGGACTGCCCATGTCGCTGAAGTCAGTCGCAAAGTGCACTACATGTTCCATTCCTTAAAATGCCTTCAGAGTTTTCTGCCCTTGAAAACCAAAATTTCTCTCGCCCAAATACTCATTCAGCCCATCATTGACTACGCTGACGCCTGTTATTTGTATGTTATCGAGGAGTTTTTAAATAAACCTGAGCGTTTGCAAAATATTTGCATCCATTTTGTTTTTAATCTTAAAAAGTATGATCATGTCTCAGGCTTTTGATAGATAAGAAGATAGATAGAAGATACACAAGTGGCTCCCTGTTCGACTTCGCAGGAACTCTCGGATATTATGTCTGCTAACCTTCACAATCCTAAAACTCCCTCTTACCTGCGAGAACGCTTTTCCTACTCACGTACTTCTGATGCTCCTTACAGGTCCTTAAGAATCTCCTTAAATTCTCTCCCCACTCCACCGATTTCTATTCCTACTTCGCACGCAGTACGGTTGTGGAATTTGCTGCCGCCTGACATTAGGAGCTGCCAAACTCTTGCAGTTTTTAAAAGAAGAGTTAAAGAACACTATCTATCCATTTCGTCATAGTTGCCTATTAATATGTATTATTTTATTATATTATTTAGTATGTATTTTTGTGATATTTATTTAACTATTTTTTTTATTTTTTCAAGAGGAAATTATTATTTATTACAAAATAATCACTAGGTATATATATACAAACTTAAAATAATAATATGTACAAACGAGTAAAAAAGGCTGAAAAAACGGGGAAAACTCAGAGGGCATCAAAAAATTCGTCCACAGCGATGTCAATGGGAAAAGTGCCCAAAACGCTGGCAGCATTGCCACGATGGATGGCAATGCTGATTCGCTGACTGAAGAAAAGTCCAGCTCTCTGGTCACGCGAAGAGTCGACCAACTGTTTGCTGATATCCCGAACAACTCGATGAGCGCTCGGACCCCATGCCCCTAGTGTTTCAACCCCAAACGGCTCAAGCACATAACTTCCAATGAGGTTTACGCCGTTTGAGGTTTTCTGCACCTGCAGCAGCCGCCCCAGCACAGCCCGCCGTACTCAGAAGATGGCATGGCGCAAGGGTGTCGACACATGTTGTATCCCACACCAAAGGCCTACCTAGTTTCCAAGGCATTATAGTCATCCCATCTGGCCTCTTCCCATCGTCACGTGCCAAGCCATTGGGTTCTAAAACAGCTGGCACCCCGGCGGTGGCAAGAGCTCGACGGATGATGTCATTAATACTGGCATGCCGTGCTATCCGACCAGCGCTTCTACTGCAAGATAGGCCATGGTGTCCGAGGCGGTCGACTGCTTCGCCGCACTGACATCGACGTGGAGCTCCACTAGGAGCTCCTAGACGCAGGCATGTAGCGATCCGGAAGGTGGTGTCACTCAGCATAGTACCTATGTTAGGTGATGGTAAAGCCTGTAGCCAAAGGCCCGACTCCCATTCACCCACAGCCAGTAGACGAGCGCGCTCAGCAGTATTGGTGGACGTATTAATGAGATTATTCCGTACCAACCTGCAGAGTGGCTCATCCCACTGTCTCTGGGAAGATGGATTTTCGGGCAACGCCTTGTCCGGGCAAGTGATTTTCCAGGGCTCTCTGCATCGGCCAAGCACGGCACCTCACAGCCAACCAGTGATGGAGTCAAATTCCTTTTGGTCAACTGTTGAGTGCTGTGGACCGAAGACAGGAACGCCTATCTTAAGGTAGGCCTACACTAAAAATTTTGCAGATGCCGAGCCCACCAAAACGAATCGTTAGCGTGGCTTGTAGCTACACTCGGTCATCCAGGGCCACATTTAAAATGGAAGTCAGAGTATACACAATTGCCTGATCAATTTTGTCCAAGAGATGTGGCTGCTTCCATAAAGGGGAAGAGCGGAGAAAATACATGAAAGGTGCAAAACAACAATACCGTATGAGGGTGAAGGCCGAATGTAGGTTAATTTTGGAAAGTCTTTCCAAAACATTCAATTTTGTCGTCAATGAATAAAGAAAAACTGTCTTCCAAAATTGGAGAACCTAAGAGGTGCAGTGTACTTTTATCTAAAATTTTGATTTCGGGAGCTACTGAATAAAGTTTCTGTAGAGTCGATTGTCTGTCAGTACTAGGGAATGCAAACCGGTTAACCCGAAAACCGAAAAACCGTTTTTTCGGCATATTTTTAACAATTAAAATAACCGGTTTTTTTTTGAAGTAACCGGTTTTTTCGAGCTTTTTTTATTACTTTCAAATGACACTATTTTTAAGCAAACATAGTTTTAAAACGCTGTTGAGGCTTGATATCAGTCATAGGTTTGTTTATAAATATTTATGTACCATAGTGATAGCTACACCAATTGTACAGGGCCTCAAGTCTGCTATTACAATAGTGTCAGAATAGTCTATCATTGATGTCATAATTGTCGATTTTCACAAGTTTGGTAATCTACTAACATAATGGCGTCATTATGACTTTCTAATGGTCAACCACTGACACTCCATTGAAAGAAGTGACATAGAATGGTAATCTCGTACATATTGACAAATGAATATTTGAAGTTTGCGGTAATCTGCTAAAACTTTGACAGTTTATTTGATCAGTGTTTTACCATTAGAACGTTATTGTGCAGTTATTGGTTTTAATATACTCGAAATTATCATTCTACCACAATTCTATTACAAGACCATTGACCGATCAATGATCGATCATTATGAATTAGCAGATTACAAACTTTTAGCAAAATGACAATTGGATCGTGTTGGAATGACGAATTTATAAAAATAGCAGACTTGGGGCCCAGTTCTTCTGTTTACGATCATTAAAAATCCAGGCCGGCCACGTGTTGTGAGAACAGGCAGTGAACGTCAGGGTCAGAATTAAAATCTCGTAAGGACACCAAAATTATTATTCGCAGATGGAATACCCACCGTTGTTACTCATCATAACATCATCATCACCAAGGTTCATTTTCGTGAAAATGTGCTACTCTAATTTGAGCTAAAGAGTATCAAGATACTATCCTAAACGCCATAGCAAAGCCTCTTAAGCCTCTCTCTTTTTGATAAAATACTAGGGGTTTCTCAGCAAGACTCAGCTTCCGGTCACAAGGCACGCACTACCCAGGCTTAATGCCTTGCAGCGAGTGTTTCGGACTTCATTAAGGCTGATCATTGACCTTTGGCTAGCCCAGACCTCAACCCGTGAGAGTCGTACCGGGCGGCGGTCGCTCTAGCGACACGCGGAATTGCGATAGTCGTTGGTAGGATCCAGGAGTTGGGACTCGAGGTGGCGCTACACAAATCCGAGGCTATGTGCTTTCACGGCCCTCGGAACGCACCACCATCAGGTTCCAACTAACGGTAGGAGGAGTTCACATCGGCGTCGGGTCGACGATGAAGTACCTGGGACTCGTCCTCGACAGCCGGGAACATTTCCAACGTTTGGCTCCCAAACTCAACCCGACGGGGGCTGCACTCAAGCGGCTCTTGCCCAACCTTGGGGGTCCAGATGCCTCCTGCCGGAGGCTCTACGCGGAGATCGTTCGGTCTATGGCCCTCTACGGGGCACCGGTGTGGGCGCCGTCGCTGCAAACGCGACCGGCGGCCATATTGAACGCCTGCCAGAGGGTCATGGCAATACGTATGGTGCGGGGATACCGCATGGTTTCCCGCGAAGCGGCGAACCTTCTTGCTGACCTACCACCGTGGGATCTGGAGGCAACAGTCCTTGCACACATGCACGATATGCTCGTGGAAATACAACGCCGGGGTGAAAGTCCGCTGCCGCGACAGGTCACGGCATGGCGGATAGAGCTCCGGCAGGATCTCACGGTGAAATGGCGTCAGCGACTATCGCAACCCAGTGCTGGGCACGCCACAATTACGGCGGTAAGTCCCCTCTTTGAGGCGTGGCTGGAAAGACCTCACGGCGTCCCTACCTTCCGCATAACTCAGGTCCTCACCGGACATGGCACGTTCGGGAGGTACCTGATCCGGATTAAAACGGAAGTGACGCCCGGATATCGCCATTGTCCCGAATGCCCGGAGGACACGGTGGAGCACATCTACACTAATACTTATACTCGTATAATAAAGAGGTAAAGTTTTTTATTTGTTTTTATGTTTTTTTGTTTGTAGGAGGTAAACTCTCGAAGTACTAGTCCGATTGCTAAAATTTTTTCACTGATAGAAACCTGCTTTGTTCCTGAGTGACATAGGCTATATTTTATGTACGCAGGCGATGCTGCGGGCAAAAGCTAGTGGTGGATATTTTGAGTAGAAGTATATATTAACTTCTAGCTAGTATATGCAAACATCATTGCTCGCCTTTGTACATGAACTCTGATATCCACTTATTTGTTATTTATCATGGTGTACAATAAAGAATTAAAGAATTAAAGATCAATCTGAGACATTCGTTTTTATGAAGTTGAGATTTTTTTTTATTTTTAACAGGATTTATATTAGGTATACAATATATTTTTTATTAAATAAGTTCCAAGATAAGTTTAAAAATATTTATTAAGAATTTCACAAGCAAACGAAAATTAAAATTTTCACTTAAAAATAAAAAATAAAAAACTAATTTTAAAACCGGTTACCCGGTTAACCGGTTTTTTTTTAGAAAAACCGAAAAAAAAACCGGTTTGTAATTTTGGCGGTTTTTGCATTCCCTACTCAGTACTGTCAGGAACAAAAATTTCGCATTTAGAATGGTTAAGGTCAAGGCCGATGGATATAAATTGCTCTTTCAGGAATTGAAAATCTTTCAAAACAGTATCTACATCACCTCCCAGGGTTCCATCATCCAAATATCATAGGTTAAATTTCTAATTTAGTTGTTGCATGATTGGATGGATAGCCAAACTGAAAATGACTGGTTCGAGAGAGTCACCTTGTTGGCATCCAACTGCAGATTCCAAAACCTTGTTTTTGTACAATAATATAGATGGATGCCTATAGCATTGCCACAAAAAACCGAAAATATCTGGTAGTTCTTTTTTTTGCTTCAGCCAACAAAGTGTCCCGGATGTTTACAGAATTAAAGGCGTTTTTAACGTCATTTAGAACAGAATCATCGTCATTTAGGAAGGTTGTGAGGGCATGTACGGCAGCTTCACAGCCCCCACTTGAACCAAAGCCAAGCCGTAGGGGCTGGAATTTGTTCGTCAGTGACTGGCTGTATAATTTACAAAAAATTTTGGCTGCCATACGCCTGAAGGTGCACTCGACGGCGATGGGACGAATGCCACCGTCTTTCTTGCGCAGGGCACATAGGTTGGCCCCGTACAAGATATCGACGATGGCATCGTTCACGCCGCCGGATAGCAGAAGAGTGACTAGAGCCACAAGCTCCTTCAAAAGCAACTCACCAGCTTCCCCGGCGCCTGAACTTAAAAAATACTTCAAGTGTTGAGGAGCCAGGCCGTCGAGGCCACCGGCAGAACCGCTTCTAAAGGAGCTCACGGCTGCTAGTAACTGGGGTGTTGAAATTTGGAAAGATGAATCCGAATTAGGGGTGTCAGGAGGTTCAGGAAAGGTGAGGTCATCCGCAGGCGCTAGGTGTTTACTCTCCAGGGCTAAAAGTGTTTCTGGAGAGTAAAGCGCCACCACATCACTATGTGTATGTATATTATTATATTAGTACTAGCTTTTGCCCGCGCAGCTTCGCTCCCGTCTCCGCTACTCCACTCTACTGTACCCTATTTTTTTTTTCCATAAGAACCTTCTCCTGACAATAACAAACAATATCATATCATCTATAATAATTAGCGAAATCGGTCCAACCGTTCACGCGAGATGGCGTGAGCAAAGGAAATAGGGATTCATTTTTATACAAATAGGTATACTGATATGCTTTTTTGCATGTTATATTGTTTCATTGTTAGCTATGTTTTTTGTGTGTACTCCTTTTACTTTTACACACAGTGTCTACTTCTCTTTTTTCTCCAATTTTCCTTTTGCAGGCATGCTGGAAGAGATTTCTTTTGAAATAAGCATTACCTTTGTACTATTCTTCTGTTACCTTCTTCTATTCTTTTGTTATTGTGTGAATATAAATGTTAAATGAATAAAAAAAAAATACAATATACTTACATAAGAAAAGCCAAGCCAAAAGCCTACACACGTGCTTTCTCTGAAAACAAAAGCAAGTCGTTGACACCCATTTAATATCGTTATCACAAACAAGTTGTTTGTCCTCGTTGATAAGCCGTGGCCCGACTCCTGTGATGCTGTAATGTGAGAAGGGAGCTATAAGAAGATAAGGTGGCGACACGTATGTTTGTGCAAACATTAACCTAAGTGTAATTTAAAGCTGCGGCCTCTGCGGCTAGGTAAGCTTGTTACATAATATTATGACGCGTATAGTGGTTACTTGCTTATTCTATTTTTTATTAATTGCAAATTAATAATAATATAATAATATTCGGCAACTATCACACATTGGTAAGCAGAGCTGGATAGGATTTTTAACTATGCACTTGAGTTTTTCAGTTAATTAGAATGTCACTTTAACAGTTCACCATTAATTGTAGGCTGCCCGCCCACATCCGATAATCGGTGACCGATTTTTTGTAGGAGAAAAACAACATTCTCACCCATTTTGGACCCGTTTGTAAACCAGATCAGGCTTCCAGCCTTGCAAGTGATGAGGTTGTTTGACCAATCCTCTCTGCTCGGCAGTTCCACTGTGTAATTCCTTGTGAAATTACACTGTGGAAGCATGACGTCTGTTGTCATAGCTAGTTGATCGTGTTCAAGTACTGATTCGTGAAGCGATCTCAGTGCTTGAGAGCGCCAGTTTGCTTTGCCAGTGCTGTTTGTTCTGTACATGCTTGCCTTCGCCTCCTTCGCAATGAATAGATGAAGTGGCGGTAGGTTAAGCAGGGCATTTAGAGCAGCTCCTGGGGTTGTGGACATGGCCCATGTTGATATGAGGCATGCAAGTCTCTGCAAACCATTAAGTTTGTTAATGACTGTCACTTGAGTTGTTTTCCTCCACCATACTACGCAGGCATACGTTATTATCGGCCTGACTATGGCGGTGTACAACCACAGGGCGATTTTAGGGTTTAAGCCCCATTTCTTCCCTGCTAAGCGACAGCATATTCCTAAAGCTATTTTAGCCTTTTGGATCACATTATTAATGTGAGTGTTCCAGGTCAGTCTCTGGTCGATAGTTACGCCCAGGTACTTGACTTCGCTGGAGAATGGTATGAGAGTCCCCTTTACAGTGGGCGTTACAAGTTTGTCCAACTTACGCTTCCTAGTAAAGGGGACTATTGTTGTTTTACTCGGGTTAACCGATAAATTGTTTTCTGTGCACCATGTGTTAATAATGTTCAGAGATATTTGTAGTATAGATGATACCGTGCTGTGACCGGGGCCGAAAACACAAGCCACCACATCGTCAGCATAGCTATGTACATCTAAGTCTCTTTTAGAGGCTTCAACCAGCAATTGGTCAACAACGAGTAGCCATAGAAGTGGCGATAAAACGCCTCCTTATGGGCACCCTTTAGTTGTTTTGAAGCTCTTTGTAGTTCCGTGTAAGGTAACACTGATAGTTCTGTTGAGGAGCATGAATTCGATCCAACGAGTAGTTGTTTCGTCAATCCCTTTCGCCTTCATTCCCTTGGAAAGGGCGTCTATGGTGACGTTGTCGAAAGCTCCTTCAATATCAAGGAAAGCACATAGGGCTATCTGTTTATCTTCCAAAGCCCTTTCGATCCTGTCTGTTAGTTCTAACAGAGCAGTTTCTGTAGATTTTCCTTTTTGGTAAGCATGTTGCTTCGGATGCAGAGGGTTATCCCTTAATGGTCCATCCCTGATGCATTCGTCAATAACCTTTTCCAAACTCTTGAGTAGGAAGGAGGTAAGGCTTATTGGTCTGAAGGACTTTGGTTGAGAGTAGTCCTTCTTACCGGCCTTTGGGATAAAACAGACTTTAACCATAGTCCATTTCTCTGGTATATATCCCCAGGCAAAGCTTGCTCTGAAGATTTTGATTAAAATAGGGATGAGTATAGTCTTCCCTTGCTGCAGAAGAGCTGGGAAGATATCGTCATCCCCTGCAGATTTAATCGGCTTGAATGAGTCTATAGCCCATTCTACTTTGTTCGGTCTAAAATACCTCGCCGCTCTTCTCCAGTCTTCATTTGAAGGCCTGGTGAGGCGGATATGAGGAGTATTTTGTACGATGTTATCTGGTGCCATCACCGAGCCAGGGAAGTGTGTAGACGCCAGAAGTTTCAGGGTTTCTTCCGCTGATGCAGTGAAGGCACCGTCTGGTTTCTTTAAGATTCCCAGTTGAGTAGGCGATTTGGATAAGACTTTGTGGATTCTGGCTCCTTGAGGGGCTTTAGTAATCTCCTCGCAGAACTTCCTCCATGAAAGTCTTTTCGCCTTTCTGATTTCTTTATTATAGGTAGTTAAAGCTTTCCGATACCGATCCCAGTCGTCAGTCGATTTAGCCTTATTAAACAACAAAAAAAAGTACAAAGGCGGACTTCAGGCATTCTCTACCAGTCTACTGTTGAGAGCTCTGTCACAAAATAGATAGGTACAGAAATCAATCTACATACAAAGCGCGCTCGAGCAACGCACACATAGACACCGCTCATGGACACGATATCTCGGTCGCGTCTCGGACCACTCGTCGAACATTTCCGGCTCAAACGCTCATTAGTGTGCGTCCACCGAGTTTAGGTATAAAAAGTGAAGTACAAACATGACACTGTCTTCTGTACCTATCTATTTTGTGCCTCTGCCTTCAACATTGCCGCGCGACGCCGGCGGGAGTGAAAGAGGGGTGCGGGGACAGCGGGGCATCAGCTGGCCGGCGACGGCCGCCCGGCTCGTCGCGCGCCCCGCTTCGCACATCGGACATCGACCACTAGTCAGCTGTCACAAGCCCAGACGAACGTCCGCGCTCGCGCATCCTAATTTCTTTTCATATGTTTGTTTCGTAGACGCGACTTTCCTATTGTACAACCTCGGTACTTTCGTACAATACAAACCATCAATTTATACAGTCCACTGAGTTTTATTACCCTTCTTCGTGAACCAGCCACAGAACGCCCCAACATATGGTCCTTCTACCATCTTACGAAGAAAGAAGATCAAAGTACAAAGAAACTGTACAATGGGTTCAAGTCGCCATCACCTGAGATTACCTGCTTATTTGGATTTCTTGAAGTTTTGACCGTTTAGGACGTCACAAATCAACAAGGGAACCAAGTACCGTCTTGTTTAATTGGAACCCAGTGTCGAAGACCGATCCAAGAAAAGGACGCTCAGGACTACGGGACAGGAAGATCTTCATCGGAATCAAGCACGCAACTACAAATTGTCGTCATGCCTTAAGGATTTTTTGAAAAACTCCACGTCACAATCATTATCAGTAATTTGCAACAAAAATCGTGAGATCGTTCCAATTATTCCTTTTATTTTCATTTCTTATGGATATGAAATGAAAATAATATTGTCATTCCGTTCTGTTCAATTTCATTTTATAAAATATTGCAAGTCATTCAAAAACTGCAAGTCATTCTCAACATATTGGTCATTCATCTCGTTTTTAACGCTGATCATCTCTTCATATAATCATAAGTTGTTCAGACAGTCATTTTCATATTCATATTTCATTTAATTTAACAGTTTTTTTAGTAACTTAGATATCTTGGTCAAACATTGAACAGCTAAACGCCTGCGCCAATTTTTTAGCAACTTACCATATTTGAAATAGCATTTGCTTCTTAAGTAATTAGTAGCCCCTTAATAAGCTTTTATAAATTACCTTACTATTTTGTAAAAAAAAAACTATTTTCTTACTTGCTCAAACCTTTGCAACATGTTGTTACTGGGGCTGTTTCATTCACATTTGTAATGTAACCGTTTGAGACCGAATAAACAATTTTGTTTTTATTTTTATTTTTTATGTCAGACGCTAAAAGCTTAAATTAAGAAGCGAGCTTCAATTAAGGCCAAGCTTACACAATTTGCATCCTATAGAAATGTTTCTCGATCTTGTAAGCAACTTAGTGATACGCATATACATACACCCCTACTTTTTAATTAGTACACAAAAAAATGGGGCTGTATCTGTACCCGTTACTGATCATATTTTTGTATTCAAAAGTAAAAAAAACCAAAATCCTAAAATTGACCACAAAAAAGGTAAATTCATCATAGATTCAATCATACATAACAATTGGTAGTAGAAAATACTGCGGGAAGTGTTTTTCCATTTTAATCGTCATTTATTCATTCTTACTCAATAGCCTGCACAATATTTCAATAAATTCAGAGACATTTTGGGATAAACACAAACGCTAAAAACTTTGCTGTTTATGAATATTATTTATTGAGACTACTTAAATAATAACAAGGGCTTTTCTAATAAGCCCTTTAAGTATTTGTACTAATTAAAAATTAGTGGTGTATAGTTGAGGTTGAGATGAATACTGCCTTAATATATTTGAATTTGTTTTTATTAAAAATACGATGTATTCAGTGTGATTACGAGATAATCATGAACGATTCCAGCGAGCAATATGCGGAACGGGAGGAGTTTGAGAAGCAGTATTACGGCTCTGTGGGTACTGCGTGCCAGCTGATCAGCACCACCCGCAGTAAGCAAGTAGGAGATTCAACGTTCCGAGGTGGGGTCTTGTACTAATTACACACATAAACATAACTCTATATGACTACCAACATAAGAGAAGAGGCTAAAGCAGTAGTAGTACCTTTTACCGCCTAAATCAGAAGAAAGATACCTACTTAAAATCATAGGTACGACGACTCAGGTTTTACAAACTTTTTATTTTATTTTTACTTTCCTTGTATTCGTAATGAAAAGCACAGTGCTTACCTCGGGGTGAAAGTAACTAACGTCCCGAGAAGGAGTTGGCGGACGAGCTTAGCGAGGTCGCTAATTCGAGGGACTAAATTAGTTACTTTCACCCCTAGTGTAACAATGTACTATTGGTGGACATTTATTAAACTTATTAGGTATACGATGATCTATCTATATATATAAAAATGAATTCCTATTTCCTTGATCACGCGATCACGCGTGAACAGCTGGACCGATTTCGCTAATTCTTTTTTTGTTGTGTTCGTTATTGAGAGGAGAAGCGTTTTTATGAAAAAAAAAGAAAATTAGGGTAGTGTAAGGTAGAGTAAGAGTAGGGTAGAGTAGGGTAGAGTAGGGTAAAGTAGGGTAGAGTAGGGTAGAGTAGGGTAGAGTAGGGTAGAGTAGGGTAGAGTAGGGTAGAGTAGGGTAGAGTAGGGTAGAGTAGGGTAGAGTAGGGTGGAGTAGAGTAGGGTAGAGTAGGGTAGAGTAAGGTATAGTAGGGTAGCTAGTATACATATAAAAGGACTGACTGACTGACATATCAACGCGCAGCGAAAGTACTGGAACTAGGAGCGTGAAATTTCATACTTTTTTTGCAGGTGATCCTGTGTCATAAAAGATGCCTTGTGCAACCCTGTGTCTTGTGAATATCGGATAATCCACTCTTAGTGTAAGCACTAATCGTGTTTTTAATATCGTAAGGATTTCATCATACATGCGAGACTGCACCACATGCAGAAAATTTTAAAATACAAAAAAAATCCCGTCCCATGTGCGTATTCCACACATTAAAATAAATACTTGTATGAAAAGGACATTTGCCAATGGAGTTTTATGTGTATGGAAAAACCTACGTTCTCGCGGGTGAAGCCGCTGACAAAAGCTTGTTCATATATCGAATGTTTCTCTGTAGCTTTTTTATAATGGCCGGCGACAGAGACATACCTTCTTATGTTTCATTGTTTTAGTTCTGCTGTAAGTCCCACCTATGCAAATACTAGAAATACCATGACGGCAGCCAAATACACGATTACGACGACTATAGTTACGTAACGTAAACTGCGCTACAGAATAAGTAATAGTACTAGCTGCGCTGTCAGTGAGTAACGCACTTTGGCCAATGGTCGAGGTCATCGACTGCGCGCGTCCACAGATGACAACCGACTCTTCGCGCGCTGATTGGTTCAGTCAGCGCTCGGCGGCCGGCGGCAGAACATGGAAGCAAACTGTTAGCTGAGTTGCCAACTCATAGGTAATTCCATACATTTTGGAAAAAAAAAAATTATTTATGATGGTTTCTTAGTTATCACAAAAGTAAATGAAAAACTATATTATTAAGAGGCTCCTTTTCCACACGCCTATCATCAACAACGAGCATGGTTTAAAAGCTTGTTGCGCAGTACCAGTAGTTTAGGTAACGTGAAAAAAAAAACGGGATAACGCCTTTAAACTCTGTTAGCATTCGGTAATTCCGTGATTTACTCGAATATTTCACATAATTTGTTCCAGACGTGTTTTTTTAAAACCCTTAAATGTTTTTGAGAAAAATTGTCATCATTCAGAATTTTGATTTTTGCAAGGCTTTTATTGTTTTTTTTTTTTTAACTTTTAAATTGTTGAGTAAATTATGAAGTGTCAACGTTCATGCAAAATAGTAAATGTTTACTGGATTAGTTTTACAACCTAGATAAGATCCACATCATACTGTGTTTCCAAATGTAATAACGTCATAATCACAAAGGAACGGTTGTATAAAGAAAAAGTAAAACTCTAAAACCCGACTATGACAAAAAAACGTACGTTCGTACTTAAATCATTTATTCTTATAATTATTTTGTGAAGTTCTTTCAACACAACGTATTTATCTTCTTTTTAACACTTTCCTTTTTTCCGCTAGAGGGTGTCACTTTAAATTTGAGCAATATTCTGAAAAAATACAAGTGAAGCAATTTCAAATGTTATAGTCTGTCTAAAAAGTCAAACGACTTGGGAATTTTGTATAATATTTAATCATTTAAAAAATACTTATATTCGATAGTATTTATAAGGTTCTTCTATTAGTAAACAATGATCAAGATCTTTTAATCAATCTTGATTATTGAACCAGCGTTGACTACACCAGATTTTATTTTACCCTAATAATTACCCAAGTCGTTTGACTTTTTATACAGACTATACCAAACACGGCGTTTTATTTCCAATTTTAATTTGAATACATTACTTTTTGTCCGCTAGAGGGCGTTACTTTAAATTTGAGCAATATTTTGGTAATTTACAAGTGATGCCCTTTCAAATGATACCAAGCACGGCCATATTTATCTCCATTTATTTATTTATTTATTATTTATTTATTTATTTACAATTTATGTACACACAAAAATAACAGAAACAGATAATACATAAGAGACGTTAGTACAAAGGTACTGCTTATTTCCAAAGAAATTTCTTCCAGCAGACCTGCGAAAGGAGAAATCAAAAAGAAATGTAGACCATAGTGTGTAGGAAGCAAAAGAAGAATGTGTGAAGTCTTAAACCAAAGTCATATATAATTATATATACCTAAAAATAATATATACCTACAGCTATAAATATATACCATACATATTACATACATATTACATACAATATATAAATAAATATCACAATTGAGAGGAAAGATAGTGCTCTTTTACTCGATTTTTAAAAAGTGAGATCGATTTTAAATCTCGAATGCTAGGCGGAAGTGAGTTCCACAACCTCACGGCATGGACACAGAAAGAATAGGAGTAGTAACTGGTTTTATGGGGAGGGGATTTAAGAAGGGATCTGAGGTGTGATCTGCAGGGCGCGTCACTAGGACGAGCGTAGGAAAAACGATCACGAAGGTAGGAGGGATAAGATGGGTTGTGTAGGATATTAAAAAGAAGACATAAAATCCGAGTATTCCTGCGAAGACGAATAGGGAGCCACTTGAGTTCCTTGCGAAGATGAGAGACATGGTCATATTTTCGTAATCCAAAAACAAACCGAATGCATAAGTTTTGTAATCGCTCAAGCTTGTTTAATAGCTCCTCAGTAGCATCCAGATAGCAGGCGTCGGCATAATCTATAATCGGCTGAATAAGTGTTTGGGCTAAACTGATTTTTGTTTTCAAAGGCAATAGACCCTGGAGACACTTAAGCGAGTGAAAAGAAAAATTTACTTTTCGACTTACCTCGTTAACCTGCGCACGCCATGAAAGATTGGAGTCAATAATAACACCCAAATCCTTGGCAGTTTCGGAGTATTCAATGCGAACGCCATCAAGAAATAAAGGCGGTAATGAAGAAACCACAGCTGCATTGCGAACGAATCTACTGCCTATGATCATAGCCTGTGATTTTGTTGGGTTGATCTGCAAACCAAATGACTTAGCCCAAGCACTGACACAATCCAGGTCATGATTCATAGCAGCAATAGCCGAATTTGCGTCAGCAACAGTAAAATGTCGGTAAAGCTGCAAGTCATCTGCGTAGAGATGGAAACAAGAAGATATTACTCTGGTAACAAAGTTAATAAAAATCGAAAAAAGAAGAGGAGAGAGAACGCTACCCTGAGGAACACCAATCCATTGTTATTTTTAACACATTACTTTTTGTCCGCTAGAAGACGCCATATCGAGTTTTGTGACACGCCACGTAGCCTATGTTCAGCGGACAATTAAGACGGTTCTAACAATACCTCATATGTCGGGTTCTGATTGAATATTTAAACGACAGAACTTAAAAGGCATGCCGTAGTATGTTTAAATATATTTATATGTTTTATATAGAGTTTGATCAATTTGTTAGCAGTACACTACAGACCACCCCCTGTATTATTTTAAGTTCTTATTCATCCTAAGGTTGTCTGGAAGATATTACTGTCAGCGATAAGACCGCCATTGTACCCATAAAGGATCATGGAGAAGTCCCGAACAAAATTTTGCTGGCACATTTTTTTAGCATCAAAGTATACAGATTAAGTTTCTAAACAATTTAGTCTTAGACATTAATATTCCAGTTTAAAGTTGGTGAGATTACGTATATTATGTCAATAATACCTCCTTATGAATTTCAAAAACCCATTTTTGAACGAACGACAAGATGTCATATCAAATGTTATGTTTTCTTTTTCTGATGATGGTGATTCTCGATATTATATTTATTGTTGTAACAACATCATAATATTGTGTCATTTTAGCCACTATCATCGAAGCACAAACAGTTATTTTTATTTTTATGTTTATTATTTAATACGGAAATGTATTTCCGAAGTATTTATTATCAATACATAAAGCATAGCATATTATGTTACCTGACCAAGATTTATGTTAGTATCAACATTAAACGTTCAATTTACCCAAAAGCTATGAAAGCCATGAACAAAAAAAAACTAAGCCATGATTATTTATTTTCGTAAAAAAATCTAGTCAATTCAGTTTCCAATTATGACGACTTTTTTTGAAGTCCTTAATCAGCCATAATCTTGATTATATAAAATAAAGTCAATTATTTCGTATGGTATATATTATGGTAACTTATACAAGGAAGTACTTCTATAAACAGACACTTAATAATTTCATCAACAATTTCCTCGCCGTTGTTTTTTAAGTTTATGTATAAGCATTTTTAATAGTTTCTAAGAACATGAATAATTTACATTAAAAAAATACTTAACTATAAATAAAACAAATAATAATAAAAACCCGAACGCTAATTACAACTAACTAAAATCCAACTAAAGTATAGCGTCAAAAAACTCTTCCACATCGCTGTCGACTGGTAATGTGCCCAAAAGACTGGCGGCATTGCCACGTTGTATGGCAATGCTATGTTGTATAAGCTGTATTACTTTTTGGTGTACAATAAAGTTTATTCTATTCTATTTTACTTTAAAAAAATAACAATTTCACCACCCTTTAATAATACGTGCTACTGACAGTATTCAGTTGAAGCAAAATAGCACGACACTACTAATTGTTTTAATATCGACCTGCTATAAGAGTACATGGTAAAGTTGTGTGAGTAAATAAGAAGTCTTTCAAGTCAATAAGACCAAATAAACAGTAATAGATAAGTCAGTATTTATTTATTTTTTAAAAATTTTGTGGGTATTGTTGTAAACTAACAATGGCAGCCCCAGTAAAGTGAGCCCCTCCGTCCCACGCCACCGCCGCCGCCGCCGCCGCACGCTGCGCTGGGAGCGAAACTTGGCAGTCTGACTGCGTACTTTGCGCACCGCTGCTCGGCTAACAATCACGTGCGACGTATTTGTTTAGTTCAACGTTCAATATGACGTTCAAGTACAACACAAGGGAGTTCATTAAGGAAATGGAATGCAGACCATGTTTGTGGAACATCAACACTCCAGAATACAATGACAAAGGCTGCAGAGAATCGGCCTGGCTAGAAATTGGCGAGATAATGTACGACGAATGGGGCGATTTGAATTTAGACGAAAAGACTGAAAGGGGTATGTTTACTATTTATACTTAGCTACAGATATATCCATTGTAAGCTCAATGTTTCACTATATTAATTGGACATTAGGCAGAAATGAAATAGTTGACTTATTATATCGTTGCGCTCATGCGATACGGTACGACGACTCACTAACTCGGCTCAGTGGATACTTTGCGCTCGGTCCTCCCGAACTATGTCAAACGTTCGGGCTGACTCATCGATCACTTTTACGCGGACTGCGACGTCGTACCTATTTACAAGTGTGTTTAGTATCATGTCCCTCTCTATGCTCTAGCATCAAACACAGCCTGAAGGAAATGTAGTAGGGACTAATTTATACCTACCTATAAGCAAAAATGCGTGAATTCACAGTAGCCTTTGTGCACACCAACAGAAAGAAAAGTTTGAAAGACAGTATACATCTTAATATGTATGGTTTGTAACCAGTTATTGCTTCTACATAATGTTACAAATGGGCAATTACTTTGTACATACTTGAGTAGGAATTCTCTATGATCAAAAATTAGTAGAAAAATACCTTACCAACGTAGTTCCATATACCTACTAGTATTCTAGTATCTCTAAATAGTCTTAATATCTACTAACTAGATGGGTATTTATGTTAGATCGCCAGATGGAAAATTATGTACATCCCTACCTAAATCGCTATTACCCACTGACCTCTACTATTTTATATAGAGGTCAGTATTATTACCTAATGGTTTCTTCTTTTCGTGAATATCGAATCGTGGTCTTTTCAGACAGAAAACTTCTTTCATCTGATCGTTTACTGTAATTGCAATAAGCAGATTGCACTAATAGAAAGTATTCTAAAGCTTAATATTTTTGTTTCAATTTCAGTAAAAGATTTACAAAAAAAATGGAAAGGTCTTCGGGATTATCACACTAGAGTAAAAAATAAGAAATATCCCAAAAAATATGTACCTGAATTACAATTACTAACCGGTCGCAAGAGACCATTTTTGGACATGTTAAGTTTTTTAAGTGCCAAGAAAAAACCAAACCCAGGCACACAGACTCAGCACCTTGTAGAAACCAATGACGGACCAGCAACAGTTAAACCCAGGAACCCAGTAGTTTCATCATATAAAAAAGCAAACCCAGCCACCACTCGAATAGCTGCTTCACCAACACCAAAAATACTCCAACCAGGACAAACTCAACTCCAACCAGCACCAAATCAGGAGTCAACAAGATCACAACCAAACGATCCAGACGCAAACTTCTTGTTCAGTATTCTACCAGACATGAAGTCGATGAATCCTGCCCAGAATTTCGAGTTCCGATTCCAAGTGATGAAATTGATAAAGGACATGAAATACAAGCAACAAATGACTTCAACTTACTATGCATACAATGACAGAAGTTACTTATTGCAGGAACAAGATACAGTGGTAGACCCTATTTCAAATGAGGACGCAGTTTCATCTCGAGAAGATAGAAAAATACTGCTAAATGACTCTGAATAAATAGTGATCTATCGAAATAATTTACATGGTTGCAGTTTTATTTTATATTAGATAAACATCTATAAGTACATATAGTGGAGAGCCGTAAGGCGTTAAATCAGTAAAACCTCGGAATCCAGGGCCAGTCAATGAATCATAATACAAACTATTGGAAGCTCAAATAAAAAAGTAAAAAAAAAAATTGTTCGCTCTTGTTTTTTTTTTTTACCTGATATAAGTTAGTGCTTGACTGCAACCCGAACAATATTGATAACAACAATTTACTGAAAAATAAGAGGGACAAGAGAAAAAAAAAGATTTAACACCCAAGTTTGCAACCTTGAACACTTGAAGCCTTGAAACCTTGAACACTTGAACCCTTGAAACCTTGAACTTGTGCTATCTATAACCCCCATGGTGCTCGAAAAATTGCGAAATTTTGGCACTATTTTTTTAATTTTTCGAAAAAACTACCCGAAGAAAGCATTTTTTAAGTACTACTCTACCAATAAAGTACCGGGAAAAGATCAATAATACACAACATTTTTGTTATTCATCCAAATTCATTTTATCACCTTCAAAGTATGCCCCTTCAGAAACGATACACTTACGCCAACGAATAATCCAATCATCAAAACATTTTTTAAACGCTGTTTCCGAAATTGAGTTCAGTTCTCGCCGCGAATTCTCCTTTATGCCTTCTACAGATTGAAAACGGGTGCCACGAAGTAGTAATTTGAGTTTAAGAAAAAGATAGAAGTCGGCTGGAGCCATATCTGGCGAATATGGTGGCTGCTCGATGGTAATTGTTGAGTGTTTGGTCAAAAATTCGTTCACAATGATGGCCTTGTGCAAAGGCGCATTATCGTGGTGCAAAATCCAAGAATTTTCTTTCCACAAATCTGGCCTTTTTCGTCGAATTTGCTCTTTTAAATGCCGCATAACGCTCAAATAATATTCTTTATTTACCGTTTGACCTTCCGGTAAGAATTCCGAGTGCACAACACCGCGATAGTCAAAGAAAACAGTCAACATGACTTTGACATTTGATCGACTTTGGCGTGGTTTTTTCGGTTTTGGTTCAGTTGGAAGGCGCCACTCCGAAGCTTGTTGACTTGTTTGCATGTCAAACTCGTAAACCCACGTCTCGTCGCCAGTAACAATGCGTTTCATGAATATTGGGTCGGAATTGACTCGTTCTAGCATGTCCTCAACGACTCTCATGCGATTGAGTTTTTGGAGAAAATTCAAGTGTTTTGGGACTAGCCGAGCGGCAACATGTTTCATACCCAAATGATTAGTTAAAATGGTACGGATCGACTCGTGAGATACAGAAAGTTCGGCGGCTATCTCTCTCAAACTTGAATTTACACACACTATTTCCTTCACTTTTGCGATGTTAACTTCAGTTGCAGAGGTTGATGGCCTACCAGAGCGAGGCAAATCTTCCATCACATCTCGACCACTTTTGAATGCTTTGTACCATTCATAAGCACTTGTTTTTGATAAATTCGATTCACCGTAAGCCTTCTGTAACATTTTCAGTGACTTCGAACACGAAATTCCATTGGCGAAGAAAAATTTAAGACAAACTCTTTGTTCGATGTTTTTGTCCATTATGAAATTCCCAATACACACTAGATATGATATAACTAAAAACAGCACTGTGTTTAGTATAATTATAACAGATGCAACTCAAACTCCGCGCCAAAATGAAAAACAGTTGTGCCAATCTAGCAACAACAAAAAAATCTAAAATTTGAATTTGGAACCATAAACAAATCATACATTCCCGATACTTTTTTGACTGATTGTATATTTGCTTACAATATAATAAAGCTAACTAAATATAATATATGTACTACAATTTGAGCTTAACAAGTACTCTAGATTCATGAGTTGCAGAGATACAGTTTGTCAAAGTAGGCATTTTTTTTTAAAGTGAAAATTATGTGTTTGCTTCATATTCAAAGAAACGTACTGGTTAAACTAATAGTCCTAGAGAAAAGTATGAGGCAAAAATTGGTATCAAATTTATTAGAGAAAACTATGAAGCCTAGACGCATTACTTTGGTATCAAAATGATACCAAAGTAATGCGTCTAGGCTTCATAGTTTTCTCAAAAATTACAAAAATATCGGGTTCGTCTATACATATCATACATCTTTAGAAGTTTTTTGTTGTGCGCGCATCACTGACTGCTATGCGGTATGAAGAAGTCCACAGACTTTCGCCCTTTTGGAAGGACCAGGTTCATCCAGTCTAGATCAGTGGGGGGAGTGGAGAAGGAGGGATAATGTTTTTTGCAGGTGGAGACGGGTCGGCATATGGTATTAGGTCTTCGCATTCTCGTCCTCTTCATCCAGGACGACAGATTTTGGTGTTGTTGCAATTTCGACCTTGGCAAAAGAAACAGGATAGAGCACTTGAGCCGGGTCTTTCTGCAAGTGCACGACCTTAATCCAACCAAAAAAAAAAAGAAACTGAAACAAATGACAGAATTTTACAGTTTTCCGAGCACTGCAGTATAATTGCTCATCTTTGACTTGCTGTATCTTCGTAACCAATGGACAAATTTTGCTCAAGTTTCGCTCAAATTTAGCTATCTTTATAGCACTACGATTCGAATAAAAATAATAAAAATATCGATACGGATCGTAGTGCGATAAGAGAGATTTTCGAGTATTGAAATGTAATTAAAAAATGAAGATCGCATATTTTTTATTTTATTTTTTTTGAAATTATTACATTATATTGTTAAAAACACTTTTCAAAAGTTTATATGAAGATTCATTGACTGGCCCTGGATTCAGAGATATAAATCTTACGGCACTCCACTAATAGTTTAAAACCAAGTCGTCACGCGACTAATTTTGGTGCAATTTTTATTAAGTAAGAGCAATAAACAATAAGGAAGATTTATGTAGCATTATCGTAGCATCATAATTATTTATCATAGAAGGGATGGACCGTAATTCACCATGCAGGCTCAGTGCGGATGTCAAATGTTTTCGAATTTTTTGTTCTAGGACATGCCGGTTACTTTACGAAGTTTTTACGTTTTGACAGCACTGATGATGAGATTTTATGTATATTATTTGAACCGTGCGAAGCCGCTACAAATTCCTAGTCAATAACAAATTATTATTAATATATGGTCAACGCTACAGTTATCGAACCCTATATAGTTATTCTGATTTTTTTAATTTTCACATCAAGTTATCATGGTCCTTTTCATTTTCTACACTTCTTTTTTGACGGCGAGCACCCATAGCTCGCCGTCCGTGCCATGTTCCACGCTAGTATTTCTAAAAGTGTCTCGTTTTCCTTTTCGGAATTTAACCATATCTAGCCTCTACCTCCACCGTCTTTGTGTATCTATTGTAATATAATTTCCATAGCAAGCATATTTAAGTCCTTATTATACAACAACGAGGAACGAAGGAAGTATGAAAATAGTGTTGTGCGGAGTGACACGGTGACACGAGGCGCGACGATGCGCTGCAGTTTGTCACGCGACTAGTCGTCCGTCCTTTCGTATCTAATGCACAGCAGCCATTGTTTCTTGAACACAACACGGAGAAAGTTTCGCATAGCAATTAGATCGATTAGATGGCTCTCAAGGAAACATTTAATAGTTGAGGAAGCGAATGAGAAAACTTTGTACTGTGCTATGAAATATTTATAGGTAAGGTGTCTCTTTGCTGTTGTAACTTGAAACAAATAGGCATCAAATTAGTAAGAAGTTGATAAAGGTAAGTTATTTATTACCTACGAGGTAAACGTTGCGAATCACGTCAGTTCTTATTTCATTTTGTTCCAATATTTGAGTTCTTCCATACGATATAGATATCTCAATAACCGCCCAAAGTTGTCGTGGTATAAGATTAGGTAGGTTGTAGTACGAATTAAAAAAAAAGAGGAATTATAAAACTCCTTTTTTGAAGGCGATTATCATACTGCCTGCCCCGCATCCCGCAGCGTAGTGCGTGAGTGCGTGTCTTAACGTTCCTTGTATCTCCGTTTGTATAGAAAACACGCATTGTCCAACACACTGAAACTGCATCCACGCGCGTTCATGCAGATCACCCGCCTACATGCGGAGAAACACGCACTCACGCGCGTGGGTGTAGAGCGACACGCAAGGTAGGTATACCACACTGCGCCCCGCACTGCAGTGCGTGATTTGGGTTGGGCTTGACGTGTGTTTGAAAATGGAACTCGATATCGATCGATTTATATTATGATTTAGTAATATGATTGTTTCGTATTGAATTGATTTTTTTATTGTATTTTTGTTATTATTTGATTATAGCGAGAGTGATATGAGTCAGAACAGTGACTTAAGAGGCTGCTTTTCCACTCGCCTATCGTAAATATTGAGCTTGGTTTAAAACCTTGTTACTTTATCTAACGCAATCCAACGTGATGTTTGACGAAAAGGCATCGCGAAAAAAGAGTGATAATACCTGAAAACTCTGTTGGCATTCAGTAATTCCGTGATTTACTTAAATATTTTACAAAACTAGTTCCAGGAAATACGTGTTTTTTTAAACACTTAAATTTTTTTTAAAATCTTTGTCATTATATAGATTTTTGATAAAATTTGCTAGGCTAATATGTTGTATTTTTTTTTTTTTTTTTTTTATTAAATTATGAAGTGTCAAAGTTCATGCAAAATAACAGATTTTCAGAGGTCTTAACTGGGTTAGTTTTACACAAATTTATAAATTGATTTTCATAGAAGCCTAGATAATATCCACAAGATACTGTGTTTCCAAAATCTCTGATGAAAAATTTGTAATAACGTCATAATCGCGTAACAGCGGTCGTATGAAAAACAGTGAAAATGTATGTCGAGATGCAACCCCTTTAATTGATACGGTGATTGAAAAATTTCCAGTATAATAGCCTGTTTTTAACTCTAATTATATCGAAATAACTAAATACTAGTAGTATTACTTACCTCAATGTTAGCCAAAGCTTCTCTTTGTATTACAAACACGAAAATTCGTATTTTTTCCAGTAATGCCACTTCGTATTTTGCTTAGCAAATTATATTCAAAAGATGCAGTTGACATTCGCGTATAGTTGAAGAATTTGTCTTCATATTTTCTTAAATCCCGTAATTTTGAACAAATGACCCACGCAACGATTTTGTTTGTAACTAAGGATGTAACCAGTATCTTCTGTAGGATTTCTATTCATATGACTGTACAAAAACCATACAGTTAGTATAACTGCAGCATCTTGAATGAGTTCTACACTAACAACCATTTTTAATATCAAAACAGACGCGACGCCCTGCACTGCTCTATCACCACAGCGAACGGCTTTGAATGTAATGAGTCAGAGCCTGCGTGAATTTACAAGACGCACCTACGCGCGTGAGTGCGTGAAAAACATACACGATGATGCAGATCTGCACTCCCGCATGTACGCGCGTAGGTGCGTTGACACGCGCTACGCTCCGTAGTGCGTGGCAGTGTGATAACCGCCTTCCAAGGAACGTTAAGACACGCATTCACGCACTACGCTGCGGGATGCGGAGCAGTGTGATAATCGCCTTATTCCTAATGCGACAAGAGCCAATTTTCGAGTAAGTGTATTGAAAACCCTTTTTTTACGAAATGAGAGGAAATAGGTAAAATAAAAATAAAACAATGTAGCTATCATACCTATAAAAAACATCTCATACTCTAGGAATATAAATGTAAGTTCGCATTATATTGTATCATATATCATACAATCATTGAAGTTTTCCACAAAGCTGTTATTTCTTGAACTACTAGCGCCATCTATTGCACTGTTCGTTCAACACTTCACATTCACCTACACTGGCAACATTACATACCTACAACAGCTGTTCTGTCCAAGCGCTCTCATTGGCTTCTTGATCGTAATCGTAATACTCGCTAGATGGCGTTTAACTCTCCTTTCTACGTACCTAATTTAAAAGTAAAACGCAGTTATTTTTTTATATGCAAATTGAAAGTTAAAATCTATAATCATGAATGACAAATATGATTCTTTACTGAGTATACCAGTGAGACAGTCTGACCTATTACCTATATGTAGGTTCTTTGTTATGTTCGTAGGTAACCTACATGTAAGAATAATTGCAGAATGTATGTAGGTATTTCCTGTCAACATGACCTATGAATATGTATGTATATAAGTATTTATTATTGTAGGTATATATAATGTTTATGCATAGTGTGCTGTACACATATGTTAAATTCAATTTATGTTTTCTTTTTCTTTTGTTGTACATTGATAGCTCCTCAAATGAAAATTTCATTTTCAATATACTTACTCGAAAACTGGCTCTTATCGGACTACGAATAGGTTCAACATGATAAATATTTATCACCCTATCGTTTTTTTTAAATTTATTATAACAAGGGCTTTTTTTTCATTTCTATTTCGTCACGGTCAACCGTGATTATTATTTTTTTAAAGCAAAGAGGCGGATATTTTTAAGGTTTTAATATTTAATTAAAATTGTGTTTATGAACAGAATATCATGAATAAATAAGATTATTTACACAATAATTTGTTATTATCAACAAATAAATTAACAATTGGATATCTGTGTTCTAAATTCAAAAATACTTGAATTTCTATTAGGGTTCCGTAACCAAATGGCAAAAAACGGAACCCTTATAGATTTGTCATGTCTGTCTGTCTGTCTGTCTGTCTGTCCGTCCGTATGTCACAGCCACTTTTTTCCGAAACTATAAGAGCTATACTGTTGAAACTTAGTAAGTAGATGTATTCTGTAAACCGCTTTAAGATTTTTACACAAAAATAGAAAAAAAAGCAATAAATTTTGGAGGTCCCCATACTTAGAACTGAAACTCAAAAATTTTTTTTTCGTCAAACCCATACGTGTGGGGTATCTATGGATAGGTCTTCAAAAATGATATTGAGGTTTCTAATATCATTTTTTTCTAAAGTTTGATAAAACTAAAAAAAATATATGATGTACATTACCATGTAAACTACCAACGAAAATTGGTTTGAACGAGATCTAGTAAGTAGTTTTTTTTTAATATGTCATAAATCTAAAAAAGTACACTATTATTAAAACATCGATCAAAGTTACAACGAACTACAAGAACTTTTATATTATGTTACTTGCTGCTACGGAACCCTCCATGGGCGAGTCCGACTCGCACTTGGCCGGTTTTTTTTTAATATTAAGTAGGATGTATAAGGTTTGATATCTTTGCTTCTTCAATCTGCAAAGGTAAAGCGCGGGAAAAAGTCTATTAAATATTATTTTTTATTTGTGTTATATTTGGTGAAAAATTTTGAATTAATAATAAGTACTTGCGATAACCTGCTGCCATCTAAATCAAAACTAAATTGTATGGCAACTTTGGAACATTTTCTTCACTACAAATTGAACAAAAATGCGTCGTAATTTTGAGAGAAAGCAAGTATTTCTTCGTAAGTGTATTGAAAAACATCGTTTGATACACGTGGAGATTTGTTACTGCAGCACTCGGCTCCATAACACCCTCGCCTGTACGGCTCGGGTGAATTTCGCCTCGGTTGTAATGACAAACTTTCCCCACTTGTATCAAAATGTACTATTTCAGTTGTGGGTTAAGCTCGCCTATGTACATCAAATATCCTGTACCTATTTTGTTGTTTGTTAAAATTTTTATGTACAATAAAGAATAAAGTAGAGCCGAGCTGAGCTGTGTTACACCTCCACCATGTAACACAGCTCAGCTCGGCAGGTAGGCACGTATAGGGATACTCCTGAAATGAAACACTTCGGGCGGCGCACTCTTATATTTTTCTTACTTATTTCACGAATACATGTTATTCTTATAAAAATCACTTCAGCACTGAAAAAACAACAGACATTCTTTTTTTTCTACTAACTTTCAAACTATTCTAGAACAGCATAATCCTTCGAATTATATTTAAAAGCCAGTTCGTTGGTTATATAAAAAAAGCAACTCATGCGATCTCCTTTCGATATCACATGTGACGCAGCTCAGCTCAGCAGTAGGCACGTATAGGGATACTCCTGAAATGAAACACTTCGGGCGGCGCACTCTTATATTTTTCTTACTTATTTCATGAATACATGTTATTCTTATAAAAATCACTTCAGCACTGAAAAAACAACAGACATTCTTTTTTTCTACTAACTTTCAAAACTATTCTAGAACAGCATAATCCTTCGAATTACATTTAAAAGCCAGTTCGTTGGTTATATAAAAAAAGCAACTCATGCGATCTCCTTTCGATATCACAGTACCTACTCACATTATTCCACTAGCCTTCTACGTCTTTTCAGTTTTTTCCTGTGGGAGTAGAGAAATTTTACATAGATATCCTAATCGATTTGATTTTATTATAATCCAAGTTTATTTACAAAATATTTCATAGAAACATTATAGGTATGTAATGCAGGTATCTATAAAATAAAATTGATCTATTAAACATTTTCATACAAACTAACTACAAAAAGTAAAAACTTAAATCCTACAACTACATCGGATGTTTCCGACAAATACTCTCGCATTTATTCCGCAAGGGTCGCACATCCACGACCAAACACTCCATCTGGTCAGCTATTCTGTCACCTATGGAGAATGAAAAGCTAAACGAGATGGACTAGGTACCCAGTAGCGAACACGATTAGTGTTTTCTCGACATAGTCGTTATGTCAAATAGCACGCGAAAACGCTCATCGGACAAAACCGGGGATTTTTAGATTTACCTTTTTCGTCACTGTCTTTCGGTATATTTAAAAAGTCCTATAAAGCAACCCTAACCAAAAAAGCTATATCTCAAAGTGGTTGTATTCTAGAACATAATATATTTGTTGCTTATGTAAATAATAATTACCTTATTTTAATGACATTCACTTATACTATCTACAGGTGCTGATAAACTTGAGCATTCAGTTGTAATGAGCATAAGACCGCCATTGTAGCCATAGATTTAAGTTTATGTTTATGTCATGTTACTTTTTGGTGTACAATAAAGTTTATTCTATTCTATTCTATTCTTGCAAATGTTATATTACAGAAAAATAAACGAGAGTGTTTTAGCGAACATTCTTTCAAGCGTTCTGACGAGCTTTCTATCAAGCGTTCTGGCGAGCAATCTAGCGAAAGACAGGTTTTTTTTTTATATTTAAAAAGGAGCATAGGTATAGTGCATTTCACGTGAGAATTCCCGTCGCCGTAATGTTAAGAACTTAAGAAAGTCGAGCATCGTTTGAAAGAATGCGCCCCAAAACTGGAAAAAATATAAGTTGCCTACTTTTCTTTGATGCAACTATGGAGTTCCCAGGTATTCAATATGTAAGTATTTTATGTTCATAGTACCTATATACCCATCTGCTATTTAATCAAATTATGTATCAAATGAAAGGTTATTTTATTCCTAACCAAACCGTATTTGGTTCCCAACTAGCAAAAAAGCCATAGGGATAATTCTATACAAGAGATAAGACCTTATAAAAGCTTATACCTATTTATTATTTATTACATATAATTTACGTTTTCACTATTGACACTTCGCGTGACCCAAAGGCTGGCTTGGACAGAGGATAAGCATTGCCATACAACGTGGCAATGCCGCCAGTCTTTTGGGCACATTACTAGTCGACAGCGATGTGGAAGAGTTTTTTGACGCCATATTTTAGATAGTGTATTTTAGCGTAGGGTTTTATTATTTATTTATTTTGTAATTTACTGTAATTATAGTTATTAAGTTGTTTATAAGTGTAGATAATTAATTAATTTATAATAGTGAAAACGTAAATTATATGTAATAAAAGCTTTAAGTATATGTTTTCTGGCTAAGATTGTGTATCTTATAAAGGCACGTTATGACGTTTTGAGCTTAAAGAAGATTCAAACTTCTAAACAACTTTTTTAGTGTACATGAGAAATTCTTTTAAAACATTTCACAGAATAAATGTCTTATAACTATATTGTATAAAAGTAATTGCTTTTGATAATTATTTATACTTATTAGGGCATGTTATAAGTGTATTCAGTCTTAGTAGCATCTGAAGTGTTTTATTAGACAAGACTGGTAGGAAAGGGACTCTATTTACAGCAACGAATTTACAGCTACTAGACGTCTAATAACAGGTGACGCATATCTGTCAACACATATGACTTATAGATCTGATGTAGATCACATCTGCTCTTTAAACCTTTGTACACAACTCTGCCGTTCTCTAACTAAAAAGCAGCTAAGTTACTTAGAAAAAGAAGTACTTACCTACTTTTTAGTTAGAGGACGGTAGAACTGCACCTAGAGCAAACCAATCTTAAGTGTAATTTGTCTTATTTAAGTTACATTAAAGAGTGTTATTATTTTTTCAGACGTTCTCAAAGGCTTCGCTTAATATCTCGAGAAGATTTAATGAACAGATCGCCTCAAAACTGTATCATTTGTGAGAACATTTTAACGCGGCCGCGCCTCTAGCGATCACTTACGGAACCAAAATGTGCCATACAAAATATTTACGTAGTCGGTATCGAGTATCGACAAATACTATTGCTTTAAACTCATTAGAGGTACTGGTGGGTTTCCATGACGTTAAAGTAAGATTGTTTATTCTTATTCCAGTGTGGGTAAGAGACAGAGCTATACAGGTTGTCTAGCACTACCTCTCACCCGCACTGGAATAATAATAAACGATCTTACTTTATACGTCGTAGTTCCGTGGTAGCAACCCACCTGCCCGCGCGTCACCTGCGGTGCCTACCGCGCGCCCGCTTCGAAAAGCACTCGAAACGTCTTCCAACCTCGGCTTGAGTAGGTACATTTCCGTCAAAACTTGTGAAATGTTTTTTTTTTTTTTTTTTTAATTGAGATAAACTAGTGCTTGACTGCGATCCCACCTGATGGTAAGTAGCGATGCAATCTTTGATGGTGAGGCGCACTAGTTTATTAAGAGCCTATTTACTCTAGCCTTGAAGACACCCAAATTATAATCTGACAGGAAGACCGCAGCAGGCAGACTGTTCCAGTCCTTCGACGTACGCGGTATAAACGACGAGGCGAAACGCTTTGTCCGGACAACAACGTAAGGGTGAATATTCGCCGTACGTCGGGTTGTCCGATGGTAGAATTGCGATGGCGGAATCAAGTCATGCAATTCCTGCGCACAGTCTCCAAAATGCATCCTGTAAAACACCGAAAGGCTGGCTACCCTACGCCTATGCTCAAGGCTTTGAAGGTTAGACTTAACCAAATCTGGATCACCAATTAGCCTCTTTGCACGCCTTTCCACCGAGTCCAAAGCTGCCAGGTGGCATTTTGCAGCACCAGCCCATATGTGACTGCAGTACTCCACACACGAACGGACCTGTGCTTTGTTTAACATTAAAAGCTGTCCCGGTGTGAAGTACCGCCGGACCTTTGCAAGAACGCCCAGCTTCCTAGCAGCTACCTTGGCGTTGGACTCAATGAACCGCCCAAAGTTAAGGTCTGAGGGAATTTCAACCCCCAAGAGCTGAAGGCGGTCGGTGTACTCCAGGGATAAATTCCGAAAAGTAGAAACCAAGGTGCACGGGCTCCTTTTGGCAGTGAAAAGACACGCTTGTGTTTTGGCGGCGTTGAATCCCACTAGATTGGCTTCACCCCACTTGGAGATTGCCTGAAGTGAGATATTCGTTCGCTCTACCATAGCCTCTCTTTCGGACCGGATTAGCTCCTTACTAGCCCGAGCACTGGACAGGTATCTCTCTACAACTGTGCTATCATCTGCATACCCATAGATACCGGGCACCAGCATATCGTTGATATGCAACAGGAAGAGAGTTGCAAAGAGAACAGACCCCTGAGGAACTCCAGTATTAATCGTCATGGGCTCTGATGAGCATCCGTCGACAACAACTCGGAGAGACCGTTCACTCAGGAAGTCTTTTACCCAGTTAATCAGACCAGGGGAAATGCCGTACGCTGGAAGCTTACTCAATAGGCTAGCGTGCTATACCCTGTCGAAGGCCTTCGAGACGTCTAAGGAAACGGCAATCGCTTCCCCATTCTTCTCGAGGGCCTCGCCCCACAAGTGGGTGGCATAAACCAGTAGGTCCCTAGTAGACCGCTTGCGGCGAAACCCGTACTGTCGGTCACTGAGGAGATCGTTACCTTCCAGGTATGCCATGAGGCGCGAGTTCAATACACGCTCCATAATCTTGCAGAGTATGGAGGTTACCGAAATCGGCCGATAGTTGGCAGGATCGGCACGACTGCCCTTTTTGGGCACGGGTTGCACGTTGGCAAGCTTCCAGGACTTGGGCACTATACCAGTCCTAAATGAGAGGCGATACAAGCGCGTCAATACAGGAGACAACTCGGGCGCACAAGCCTTTAGAACAATCGCTGGTATGCCATCTGGTCCGCTGGCTTTATTCACGTCTAGACGACGCAGCTCTCTCAGAACTTCTCTGTTCCTCATGTGAACCTCCTGCATTGAAGAGTTACAATGAGGCAGAGTCGGTGGAGCAGCATTGCTAGTGTCAAGACGAGAATTATGGGCAAAGAGAGATGCAAAGAGTCCTGCTTTCTCTCTTGCCGTATGAGCCAGTGTTCCATCAGGCTTTACCAGCGGAGGCAAAGTGGGCCGACAGAAGTTCGCCTCGACCGACTTGGCAAGAGACCAGAATGCTCTGCTACCGGACGGCTGTGCAGAGAGTTTTTTGCCAATATGGGTTATGCGGTCGAAGCGTGCCTTCTTTATTGCTTTTTTGTAGGACTTGGCAGCATGGTTGAAGGCTCTCTTCTTTGAATTCAGATCCGGAGCTTTGCGGTAAATGTTACGCCTTAAATGACAAGTTAAAGATCTACAAGTTGATTTGTGACAATTGTTTTTTTTAATAGTCTATACTGTCCCACTGCTGGGCAAACACCTCCCCCAACTGACAATTGTTATCAATAGTCATTACCTACCTAGTTCATTTGCCTGATTTATTACTTTGATTTAAACCTAATAACTATTTAAAAACAAAATTTTACAAAAAAAGAATTAAACCAACTTCAAGGTTAAATAAAAAACCGGCCAAGTGCGAGTCGGACTCGCCCAAGGAGGGTTTCGTAGCAGCAAGTAACATAATATAAAAGTTCTTGTAGTTCGTTGTAACTTTGATCGATGTTTTAATATTAGATAGTGTATTTTTTTAGATTTATGACGTATTAAAAAAAAGTACTTACTAGATCTCGTTCAAACTAATTTTCGTTGGTAGTTTGCATGATAATATACATCATATATTCTTTTTAGTTTTATCATTCTCTTATTTTAGAAGTTACAGGGGGGGACACACACATTTTACCACTTTGGAAGTGTCTCTCGCGTAAACTATTCAATTTAGAAAAAAAATGATATTAGAAACTTCAATATCATTTTTGAAAACCTATCCATAGATACCCCACACGTAAGGGTTTAATGAAAAAAAAATTATTGAGTTTCAGTTCTAAGTATGCGGACCCCCAAAATTTATTGCTTTTTTTCTATTTTTGTGTGAAAATCTTAATGCGGTTTACAGAATACATCTACTTACTAAGTTTCAACAGTATAGCTCTTATAGTTTCGGAAAAAAGTGGCTGTGTCATACGGACGGACAGACAGACAGACAGACATGACGAATCTATAAGGGTTCCGTTTTTTGCAATTTGGCTACAGAACCCTAAAAACACTGAAAAGTACAAAATAACTATAATTTTAGAAGTCGGTGTTTCTATAACGGTCTTTGTCTCTTCCTTATTTAACACCAACTTCCGAAATTATAGTTTTTTAACATTAAAGTCGGTTTAATTTTTTTTTTTTTGTAAAAAGTTTTTTATTTTTCACTTTTTAGTTTAAATGGTACCACCACAAAAAATTACCACTCAGCCAAACTTAAATACTTTATAGCCACAGTGTATTTCATGACGTTTCTAATAATCCCAAACATGGTTAGAATACATTAATTTACCTTCCGACTTCATAACCAGATCAGTTTAATACACCCCCTCTCCCCTTTTCCTTCAGTCAGTCAACGACTACACGTATAAACAAAGCAATTTTACTTGTTACGACAGTTCTGCTGTGATCTTATGAGGAGTTCTGTTCCATATCTTCGAAGTTCATTATCAGATCATAAAAATATTTCTATGGGACCAACTCGGAAGCATAACCTTTCAAACAAAAAAATAATTTTCGAAATCGGTCTACAATTGACCGAGATATCAGTGAACATACATAAAAAAAAATATACATTTAGCCGAACATATAACCTTCTCCTTTTCGAAGTAGGTTAAAAATATTGTGTTGTCTATAGTACTACCAACTGTGGCCGTGAATGGTACGACGACCAATCAGAGCGCGAGGATTTGGATATTGACAGAAAGAGAAAACGTGCGGGATTTTTGGCGAGTCGTACCATTCTGGCGGGCTAGCAATCGTGCATAATTTGTTCTTTGTAATTATTTCAAAACTAGATATTTATTTGCCAAGTATATTAAATTTGTTTTCTATGTTGGAGAAATACAATAAGTACATACACAACTGTCTATTATTTTCACTCACTCTTTTCTACATTCTTAAAAGCCATAAACCCAAATAACTGTGGGATACATGATTCGGATGATATCCCAGACTCCGGAGCGAGCTCCAGGTCGAACTCCGGGCCGAGCTCCGGGCCGAAGTCCGGGCCGAGCTGGGAAGAGTGCCAATTGGCGGTGGCTGTCGGGAGCCGTCGGAGGGGGGGTGCAAGCAAGGGCAGGGGCAAAGCCGGCCCCAGGCCCAGCCCGAGCCGGAGAGCCAGCTGCTGACGCTGATGCGGCAGGAACTGGCTGCTTTCCAGCAGCAGCTGCGCATCCAGCAGCAGCTGTCCCTGCTGGAGGGCATCGTGCTGCGCCCTCCGCTAGCGGCCTCTGGCCAGCAGCGAAATGCGCCGTCTTACGCCGCCGCCGCGGCTGCGGCTTCTGTGCCCAAGGCGGGTCCATCAGGGCAAGAAGGGCGCGGGGCCGCGGCATCGGAGCCAGCGAGACCGCCGCCGACGGCCAAGCAGCAACGGCGGAAAAAGGGAGTGGCGGTGCCTGCCGCTAAACCGGCGGGACCTCTTGCCGCGGCGGCGACTAGGCCCCGCCCGCCGCCTCCTCCACCTGAGGAACCCGGCGGTGCATGGACGATCGTCGGCGCCTCGAAGAAGGCGGGCAAGGCGGCCAGAGCGGCCAAAAAGCGCGCGAGGCAGAAGGATAGGAGGAAGCGAGCCATGGCGGCGAGACTTCGCGCCCCGAATTCCGAGGCTGTAGTAATTACGCTGCAGCCTGAGGCGGAAAAGAAGGGCGTGACGTACGACGACGTCATGGCGAAGGCGAAGCAGGCGGTGTTGCCCCACCTTGACGAGCTCGGAGCTGCTAGAGGCTTCCGCATGAGGCGCACGGTCACCGGGGCCCGAATCTTTGAGGTCCCCGGTGCGGCCAGCGGCCCTGCAGTGGATGCCCTAGCCGCAAGAATAAGGGTGTCCCTCAATGCGGAGGAGGCCCGAGTGTCCAGGCCCACCAAGTGCATAGACATGCGCATTATAGGCCTACCTAGACGACTCCGTCAGGGTGGACGAGGTGGTGGCCGCCATCGTCAGGGCGGGCGGGTGCACGACCGATCAGGTTCGGGCGGGCACTATCTGCGCTGACGGCACGGGTATGCGAGCGGTGACAGTCAGCTGCCCCGTTGCGGCCGGCGGCCAGGACCATCACCGGGGAGGGCCGACAGCTGTTGGTGGGCTGGGTCTCCGCGCAGGTTAAACTGCTGGAGCCCAGACCTCTGCGGTGCTTTCGGTGCCAAGTGGGGCACCACGTAGGCGCCCACTGCGCCGCGGACGTGGACCGCAGCGACCGCTGCCACAGTGTGGCCAGCCTGGTCACAAGGCCGCAGAATGCCGTGCTTCGCCGCACTGCTACGCATGTGCGGCGGCAGGCAAGCCGGCCAACCACCGGGCTGGGAGCAGGTCCTGCGACCCCCCCCCCCCCCCCCCAAGAACAAGGGCAGGGCCCGTAGGCCCATCCCCGCCGACGTCCTCACCGCCGCAGCCGCCTCCTTGGCCGCCGCCGCTGTCGCTGCCGCACCCGCCGCTCTCGCCGCCGCACCCGCCGCAGTTGCCGCTGCACCCGCCGCGGCAGTGCCCCCTAGAAGGGCTCGGGAGGAGACGATAGACTGCCAATAACGGCCCCATTCCGTCTCCTCCAGGCGAATATCAACCATTCCGCCCCCGCTCAGGATCTGTTGCTCCAGAGCATGGCGCAGTGGTCGATAAATGTCGCCGTCGTCTCCGAGCCGTACTACGTCCATCCCCGTGGAGACTGGGTTCAGGACCTGGACGGCTCGGTGACGCTAATCTCGTCGGCCGCCGCCGGTACCCCGCCCCTCGAGACTGTTGCGAGGGGACGGGGCTGCGTGGCAGCACGGTTCGGGGACATTGCAGTGGTAGGCGTCTACCTGTCCCCGAACAGATCTCTCGACGAACTCCAAGTCTCCCTTATGGAGCTAAATGTCGTCGTCGCTGGGTTCGGTGCCCTCCCCGTGGTCGTTTGCGGGGACTTCAACGCCTGGAATACGACTTGGGGTTCCCGGTACACGAACTCACGGGGTCAGATGGTGGAGGACTGGGCTTTGGAGCTGGGTCTGGTCGTCCTGAACCGGGGTTCTGTCCCCACGTTGGCGCGGATGCGGGGTGAATCAGTGGTGGACATCTCGTTCGCCAGCCCCGCTCTGTCGCCGCGTGTCGTCGACTGGCGCGTTATGGAAGAGGTGGAGACGTACTCCGACCACCGGTACATGCGGTTGGACGTCTCCGCCGAAACCTCGGCCGCGCCGGTCCGACAGAGCCCTTGCGGTCCGCGGTGGGCGCTTAAGCAGATGGACCGGGAGCTCCTCCTGGAAGCCGCGACGGTACAGGCCTGTCGACATAGACGTCGAGGTGGAGTGGTTCCGGGAGGCCATGTCGCAAATCTGCGACGCGGCAATGCCCCGAGTCCGTCCAGGGCGAGCTAAGCGCCAGGTGTGCTGGTGGTCGCCGGAGATTGCTGCACTGCGCAACGCATGCAGTCACGCGCGACGCCGGTACGCCAGACACTGCAGGCGACGCATCCGCCCGCCGGATGCGGAGGCCAGAGAGGCGGAGCTGTATGAGGGATACAGAGCGGCAAAACGCACCCTCCGAACGGAGATCAAGCGGGCCAAACTGGAGGCCCGCAACGTGTGGCTGGGGTCTCTGAACGCGGACCCGTGGGGGCGCCCGTACAATATGGTACGGGAAAAGCTCCGCCCCTGGGCTCCCACGCTGACTCAGAGTCTCCGGCCCCAGATCGTAGAGGGTGCGGTGAACGCTCTGTTCCCTGCGCGGGGGGAACACTCCCCCCCGCCCATGGCTCCGCCTCCACCACCAGCGGTGTCTGTCGCGGACCGCAACAGTGACGACGACGACGATGCTCCAGAGGTGACCGAGGTAGAGATGAGAGTGTCGGTGCGAAGGCTGAGTGCCAAAAACACCGCCCCAGGACCCGACGGCTTGCCTGGAAAGGCCCGGGTCCTGGCCATGGAGGCTCTCGGGCCTCGACTGAGAGGGCTCTTCAGCGCATGCCTGGAGAGAGGCCAGTTCCCACTTTTCTGGAAGACGGGGAAACTGGTCCTCATAGCGAAGCCAGGGCGCCCTCGAACTCTCCGTCCGCGTACCGGCCCATTGTGCTGCTCGACGAGGTGGGCAAGCTCTTTGAGAGAGTCATTGCAAACCGCCTCGTCGGGCGCCTAACACGGGTGGGGCCGGACCTTTCGGACGGACAGTTTGGCTTTCGCAGGATGCGCTCTACGGTGGACGCCATCATGCGCGTGCGAGCCCTCACGACGGGGGATGCGGTGTCCCGGGGCAGGTGTGTCGTGGCAGTGTCCTTGGAAATTGCCAACGCATTCAATTCCCTGCCCTGGAGTACGATCCGGAGGGCACTCTGGTACCACCGGGTGCCCGAATACCTCTGTCGAGTGGTCGAGGCCTATCTCTCGGATAGATTTATAGTCTACCCCGGTCACCAGGGAGACTGGAAACGTCGAGAGATGTCGTGCGGTATTCCGCAGGGGTCGGTACTAGGGCCACCCTTGTGGAACATCGGGTACGACTACGTGCTGCGCGGCGACTTCCCTGACGGGGTCAGCGTGGTTTGCTACGCAGACGACACGCTGGTTCTAGCGCAGGGAGAGTCGTACCAGGCGGCGGTCGCTCTAGCGGCACGCGGGGTTGCGATGGTCATTGATAGGATCCAGGAGTTGGGACTCGAGGTGCCACTTCACAAATCCGAGGCGATGTGTTTTCACGGTCGCCGCTCTCGGAACGCGCCGCCATTGAGTTCCCTACTAACGGTAGGAGGAGTTCACATCGGTGTCGAGTCGACGATGAAGTACCTGGGACTCGTCCTCGACAGCCGGTGGAATTTCGTGGAGCATTTCCGACGTCTGGCTCCCAAACTCAACCGGGCTGGGGCTGCGCTCAAGCGTCTCCTGCCCAGCCTTGGGGGTCCAGATGCCTCCTGCCGGAGGCTCTACGCGGGGATCGTTCGGTCCATGGCCCTCTACGGGGCGCCGGTGTGGGCGCCGTCGCTGAAAAAGCAACCGGCGGCCATACTGAACGCCTGCCAGAGGGTCATGGCAATAAGGATGGTGTGGAGATACGGCACGGTCTCCCGCGAAGCGGCGAGCCTTCTGGCTGGCCTACCACCGTGGGATCTGGAGGCAACAGTCCTTGCACACATGCACGATATGCGCGTGGAGATGCAACGCCGGGGTGAAAGTCCGCTGCCGCGACAGGTCACGGCATGGCGGACAGAGCTCCGGCGGGATCTCATGGTGAAATGGCGTCAACGACTATCGCAACCCAGTGCTGGGCACGCCACAATCATGGCGGTAAGTCCCCTCTTTGAGGCGTGGCTGGAAAGACCTCAAGGCGTCCTTACCTTCCGCATGACGCAGGTCCTCACCGGACATGGTTCGTTCGGAAGTTTCCTGCACCGGATTCATGCGGAAGTGACGCCAGGGTGTCGCCACTGTGCGGAACGCCCGGAGGACACGGTGGAGCACACAGTCGAGGTGTGCCCTGCTTGGGCGGAGCATCGCCGTGCCTTCTTGGGGGCGATCGGCGGCGGAGACCTCTCGCGCCGGGCCTTGGTTGAGGCCATGGTTCAGAGCGAGGAGGAGTGGCAGGCGGTCGCCGACTTCTGCGAAGCAGTAATGCTCGCAAAGGAGGAGGCCGAACGCATCAGGCAACGGCGTTATCGCCGCCGCCGCCGCCGGGATTCTGATCCCGATTTCCGGCCAACGTAGGTGCGGGCTTGTGTACAGTGAGCAATGGGTAGCTCACTGTCCGGCCGTCCGGTAACTGTCCGGACCAAGCCCAAGTCGTCGACGGCGCGCACTGTTCCCGCGCGCCTCAAGGAGTTGTCAGCAACAGCAGGGACCCAGCCGGGTCGAAGCCTACTGGGGCCAGGGTTATCCGAAAGGGCGCTCGAGCCCCGGTATGAAGGCTAGAAAGAACGGGGTGAGTCTTTTAGTCAGTAAGAGTCTGACACTATCTCCCGCTCCGCCCAAGGGCGGGGGATGTCAATGCATGATTTTTTCCCACCATAAAAAAAAACCCCATGAGAGATTTAACACAATATTAATATGTAGATTACTCATTTAAATTTTATTTACAGTAAACTAGTTATTTCAATTCATTTGATTGATCACCGGTCGTTGTGGCGACTCTTGGGGGAGGCATATGTCCAACAGTGGATGTCTTTCGGCTGATATGATGAAGATGATGATGATTGATCACTAAAGAATTTTTTTTTTTTCATATAATAATACAACATTAAAAGTTACAACCCTATTGTTTTTATGATGCGTAGGTATTTATTTTATAAACTAGGCTTAGTTTCCACACTGTTCCATATTTATACTGTGGTACGGTACTTCTGATTCAACAAGATTGTATTTAAGACCAAGTTGCTGATGGATAATCCTGGCTACAAGGTTGTGTCTGTGCAAATAGTCTACTACTAAATACTTCTATCAATAGTTCAGTCGTCAAACTTGTCCATTCTTCCATCAAGTGCCACACACCACTTCCCAACTGTAATCCCTCACTTTTAGACCTTGCCATTATCTCCTCTCCCCAGCATGTCAGCAAGCATGGCCAATGTGCAGCTGACATGTTTTCCTACCATGACCTAATATTCCTCTCTTACAAAATTCGTCCACCTAAACTCAAGCCCAAAACTCTCCTGCTTCGCAATTTTAGTGGTATGAATATTGACAATCTGCATAAGGATGCCAGCAACATTGATTGGAACCCTCTTATTACCGCTGAGCCAATCGATGAAAAATTAAACTTGTTTACGGATACACTGGTACAGCTTTACGACGTGCATGCTCCCATCCATGCCGTAAAGCTCAAACATCTTCCAGCGCTTTGGATAACAGATGAAGTAAGGGATGTCATGCACAAGAAGGCAGTATGCAAAACTAAATATAAATGCAGGCCTACATCATCGAACCGTGACCTTTATGTCAAAGCACGCAATCGCAGGAATAGGGTGTGTAGGGATGCACTACGCCACCATGTCCATGATTCTGTTGAAAACGGTGATCCAGCTAAAGTCTGGAAGTTTCTAAAATCTATGGGAGTTGGAAAATCACGTCAAGAATCGATTCCTAAAGACTTAGACATAAATCTTCTTAATCAACACTTCTCGTCTTCGTCCTACTATAATGGGACCACAAAGGCATCAACGTTAAACCATCTTTCAAACCTTCCAACTCCTGATCATTCGTCATTTAATTTTAGTCAATTCTCTGATTGTGATGTTAAGAAGAGCATAGTTTCAATCACTTCTAACGCAGTTGGCAGTGATTGTGTCAGTCGGAAAATGATACTCCCTGTCCTCGATGAAATCCTTCCTATCCTGTGTTATATCTTTAACTATTCCATTTCCAAAGGTGTCTTTCCATCAATATGGGAAGAAGCCAAAATTACTCCTTTACCCAAGAAATCAAATCCTACTTCCTTTTCAGAATATCGACCAATCTCCATTCTGCCTTTCCTCTCTAAGGTCCTAGAACGCCTGGTCCACAATCAGCTCAGTGCTTTTCTTTGCAAGAATAGTCTACTGAATCCTTTCCAATCCGGATTTCGTCCTGGTCATAGCACCACCACTGCCCTAGTAAACGTTTCTGATGACATACGCTTAGGTATGGATAGAGGAAATATGACGGTTCTCTGCTTGTTAGATTTTAGCAACGCTTTTAATACCGTCGATTTCGATATCCTACTCGCCATACTTCGCTCTCTTAACATATCTCCAACAGTGATTGACTGGTTTCGAAGTTACCTGTATGGCCGCCGGCAACGTATTTCTATAGATGAGTCCTGTTCTTCTTGGTGTTATACTTCTGCCGGTGTCCCTCAGGGTGGCGTTTTATCTCCTTTACTCTTCGCAATATTTATAAATTCTATTTCCAAAAAACTTCTTTCCTTTTACCACCTTTGCAAGTTTATAGACAATCTCCTCATACGGATTTCGATGATGCTATTAATATCATCAACTAGGACTTGGCTTCAATTTGTGAGTGGAGTGAGGCACACGGTCTGAAGGTTAATCCATCGAAGACTCAAGTCATTGTTGTTGGCAGCTCTAGGTTAATGCACAAGGTAAACTGGTCCCAGCTTCCTCAGGTTCTATTCAACGGTACTGCTATTCCAATAAGCGAGAAGGTTAAGAACTTAGGGGTATGGATAGACAAGCATCTTTCTTGGGGTCCCCAATTACAAGAGGTAAGTCGCAAAATATTTGCTTCTGCCAAGTCCCTGAGACGGTTGCGTAACTTTCTGCCCACTGCCACTAAAATTGCACTAGCTCAGTCCCTCTTACTCCCTATCCTTGACTACGCTGATGTCAGTTATCTCGATCTTACTGAGGCACAACTTGATAAACTTGAGCGACTTCAAAATATTTGTATACGATTTATATTTGGCTTGCGCAAGTATGATCACATATCCGATTTTCGTATAAAACTCAAGTGGCTTCCAATACGTCTTCGCCGAAACGTACACATCTTGTCTCTGCTCTACAGTGTTCTGTTCAATCCTAAAACCCCCGCTTATCTTAAAGAACGTTTCAAGTTCCTTCATGACACACATAATAGATATCTTAGGTCATCAGAAAACTTGGGGTTAGAGATGCCAAGTCATTCCACCAACTTTTATGATAAGTCGTTTACAGTTCAGGCTGTGCGGTTGTGGAATGTTTTGCCCGTGTCGATAAGGCAAGCTCAAACACTCTCAATTTTTAAAAATCAGGTTACTGTTCACTACCTCTCTTCCTGAACGTTGTCATTATGTACAGTAATTTCTCTGCTTTCATTTAATTGTATAAGTATATATATATTTATATGTTGTATATTGTTTTGTAATTTATGTGATTTATTAGTTTATGTATTGTGTATATATGTAGATAGTACACCATCAACTACCTGAGTATCTTTTTCTCCTTCTCTGTCAAATCCATCCAAAGGTTGTCTGTAAAAGATCGCTTTTAGCGATAAGACCGCCCTTTGTGACACCCTATAAATTTTAAGTTTCTCATGTAATTTTTATTTTTGGTGTACAATAAAGAATTAATCTATCTATCTATCTATAGTCTCCGTTAGCTTAGTTATTGATTTATTATTATTATTACATAATGTATGTCTTTTAATGGATAAGTATTTCGTTTTATCACCGAAAAAAAAAGATTTCTGGATTAATAAATACTTACATAAAGTGAAAGTAAAGGAAAGTGATTGACGCGAGTGAAATAGGTAGTTATAGGCGGTTCATGAATCATGATATGGATGATATGGTAGGTACGCTTGTGTTAAGTGTAGGCATTTATTTCAAAGATACGGCCGAGTTACAAAACTGTATGATATTATTATCTACCGTATCTGAGTGGTGTGTGACCCAGGGACTTAAAAACACCTTCATAAAGGTTACAGAATTATAAGTGTTACATGTTGAATTGGTAACAGAATCAAATATGTAACACTTATTAATGTGTTTTCAATGTGTTAACCCAAAACACTTACAAAAGTGTAACCCTAACATATCTGTAACAGATATAAAAGTGTTAACAGTGTTAATAAGTGTAACAGGTAAACGCAGCGTTGCCAAAGTTACAATTTACAAAGCTACACTAAAACTGATTATTTCAGTTACACATATTAACACTTATTAACACTTAAAAACAGGTTACAGTTTGATTCGGTTGCACGTCATAACACATATAAAAGGTTACAGTTTCATTCGGTAACATTATTGTATCTGTTACATTTTAAAAGTGTTTTTCTGTTAAAACTGTTTTAAAAAACAGTGTTAAAACACTTTATTACGGTTACAGTTTGAGTCTCTGGGAGTGTCGCGCCGCGCGAGCGCGCGATTTCACTACGCGTAATTTTAATGTGGTAACACGCATTTGGACGAGGTCAATACATATACAAGTTTACTAGACACTTTATTGAACATTGAAAACATAACATTACATAACCAATCATATTGCTAGCCTCATTAGAAGTTAGTAGCATTATCTTTATCGTCATCAAACGCCCCATCTTCGATACACCTAACTTTGACGAGTAAACGTTCATTTTCTTCCTTCAGTGCCAAAATTGCATCCTCCTTTTCCTGTGCAAACAAAAAAGTGTTAAACCCTGGTCAAATATTAGCGACACGGAGACATAGGTAGGAACTATCAATTTTATATCACCTTTTTGATTTATACATTTTGTTTAGGCTGAAGCTTAAAATGGAATTTTTGTTAAGAAATAGTAAGAAGGAGCTTTACGTAATCAATGTCGTTCAAAGTGTGTCAGTGCGGTAACTACTTATGTATATTAATCAGAACTAATATAATTTTCTTATCCCAGTGATTATGACCCACCCTTGTTTGTATTAAAACATTTAAAGTTTTTGAGGAAAATGTAAACAGTCCCTGTTCATTATAAAATACGCTATGCACCGTCTCCATCTGAAGTTAAAAGGTTTTTTTTTTTCAACGTTAATCCAGAGTTCAGAATTAGGTAGAGTTATACATGTAGTTACACCGATTTTCGTATATCACCGATAATTCGAAAGAGCAGATTTTTTTTATGTCTCGCTGTTGGTGGCACGTGTTATTGGGTCGTTCAGTTCCCTTCAAAATGGTTGAGCTGAGTAGGGCTGATGCACGCGTCATGCTCGTGAACGGGTGCCGTCAGATGGGACTGGTCATCTCTTAGCTGCCAGTGGCTTAGTTTCTATCTTTTAATTATTTTACATTTTTATTTCATTATCGACATTGTGCTCACATGATAGAAGCAACAAGTAATATGTAACCAAGCATTATAATGTAACACATAATATGATTTAAAAGAGTGTTCATGGAGTTTCTTGCACGTTCTTCTCCATAGAGACCTACTCTTTGGAACGTGCAATTTAGCTTCACTTTTCTTGGACTGACCGACATTTGACTATTCAAAAGTGCCTGTAAATGGTCTATTTGAAATATGTTTGATTTTGCTTTTGATTTTGATTTTGACACTCAGAAATAAAATAAAAAAATGTCTTCCTGCATTAATGACGAGAAGAAGGAAGTGTATACATAAAGTTAACCTTACCTCAGCTGACGTACGGATACCTTTTTCCATGAAAAACACTAATAAAAATTGTATGTTAGCTGTATGTATGTTAGATTGTGTCTTATGTGTCTCTAAGGTTTTTGTTATTATTTATTTGTAATATTGTTGACCACACGAGATTATTCATTTGAAATCCGGGGAAGATCCATATTAATATCAACATTTCGATGCCCATACATGAATAACTACTATATCCAACCCCTGGTTATAGTTATCTTACTTTTTTTTCTAATTAAACGCTTGATCAAACGAAAATTTGCCCTGAGAGAGCGCTAAAATAAAGATAAAAATCCCTAGAATATCATCAAAAACTAAAAAGAAACAAAATAAATATTAAAAAAAAAAACCGGCCAAGTGCGAGTCGGACTCGCCCATGGAGGGTTCCGTAGCAGCAAGTAACATAGTATAAAAGTTCTTGTAGTTCGTTGTAACTTTGATCGATGTTTTAATAATAGTGTATTTTTTTAGATTTATGACGTATTAAAAAAAAAACTACTAACTAGATCTCGTTCAAACCAATTTTCGTTGGTAGTTTACATGGTAATGTACATCATATATTTTTTTTAGTTTTATCATTCTCTTATTTTAGAAGTTAGAGGGGGGGGACACACATTTTACCACTTTGGAAGTGTCTCTCGCGCAAACTATTCAATTGAGAAAAAAATTATATTAGAAACCTCAATATCATTTTTGAAGACCTTTCCATAGATACCCCACACGTATGGGTTTGATGGAAAAAAAAATTTTGGGTTTCAGTTCTAAGTATGGGGACCCCCAAAATTTATTGCTTTTTTTCTATTTTTGTGTAAAAATCTTAATGCGGTTCACAGAATACATCTACTTACTAAGTTTCAACAGTATAGCTCTTATAGTTTCGGAAAAAAGTGGCTGTGACATACGGACGGACAGACGGACAGACAGACAGACAGACAGACAGACAGACAGACAGACAGACAGACAGACAGACATGACGAATCTATAAGGGTTCCGTTTTTTGCCATTTGGCTACGGAACCCTAAAAACCATTGAAATCGTTGAAACTAAATTTGAGTTGGGAGCTTGGTTAGAAGCTGTACAAGTATACAGTATAATAAGTACTATGCGTTTCAAATAAGAATATTCTCTATCTATCTATAAATCGACTATCGGTTGCCTTGTTGTGGCGTCACGTGATTAACAATGTCGACGGCGCGCACTGTTCCCGCGCGCCTCAAGGAGCTGTCAGCAACTGCAAGGGCCCAGCCTGGGTCGAAGCCTACTGGGGCCAGGCCCAGGGTTAATTCGAAAGATAGCTCAAGCCCCGGTACGAAAGGCAACGAAGGAACAGGAGTGGGTTTTTAGTCAGTAAAAGTCTGACACTATCTCCCGCTCCGGCCAAGAACGGGGGATGTCATTAAATGATTTTCCCACCACGAAAAAAAAGACTCGATTATCAGTATTACTAGTCTAAGATCCGATTAACACATTTACTGCGTTACGGCAAGTATTTTGCCGTATTTGATGGTCAGCCAGTGCGGCCGCTCAATACTACTATTCTACTACTCTTGCTCAATTTTTAGATGACATGTTTTATGAATATGTTACATGTATTGTATTGCGTTTAGGAAGGATTTACGGCCCCCCAACTGTGTGACAGACATATACTCGCACTACACAACTACTCCAGTCAACCGTCAGATGGCTACTGCCTCGTGTCAAATACATTACGTCACATTATAGTGACACCACCTCACATCCAATACACCACATAAAGCAAAAATTAACCCTTAATCGATACGCAAATAAGTTTTCTTTGCAAACCATACTTTTCACTCAACATTTGACAGATCGAGGTATTTAAAAAAATCGGCCAAGTGCTAGTCGGACTCGCCCATGAAGGGTTCCGTAGCAGCAAGTAACATAATATAAAAGTTCTTGCAGTTCGTTGTAACTTTGATCGATTTTTTAATAATAGGTAGCGTATTTTTTTAGATTTATGACGTATTAAAAAAAAACTATTTACTAGATCTCGTTCAAACCAATTTTCGTTGGCGATTTGATATTATATTTTTTCTAGTTTTATCATTCTCTTATTTCAGAAGTTACAGGGGGGGGGGACACATTTTACCACTTTGGAAGTATCTCTCGCGCAAACTATTCAGTTAAGAAAACAATGATATTAGAAACCTCAATATCATTTTTAAAGATCTATCCATAGATACCCCACACGTATGGGTTTGATGAAAAAGAAAATGTTTGAGTTTCAGTTCTAAGTATGGGGACCACCAAAATTTATTTCTTTTTTCTATTTTTGTGAGAAAATCTATATATAATATAATGCGGTTCACAGAATACATCTACTTTCTAAGTTTCAACAGTATAGTTCTAATAGTTTCGGAAAAAAGTGGTTGTGACATACGGACGGACAGACAGACATGACAAATCCACAAGGGTTCCGTTTTTTGCCATTTGGCTACGGAACCCTAAAAAACAGCATTAGCTTTTCTATTCTTATTTGGAGCGCATTGTACAACGTTGGCTTGCCTCAATCTTCTGCTTGAAGTCTTCATCGAGTTTCTGCCGGTCCTCGGTGACTAGCTTGAGCTTGGCCCGCGCCGTGGCCGGCGGTATGTACCGCGCAGACAGGCCCAGGATAGACTCCATTTGGAAACACCGAGTCCGAGTCAACTTCAACTCGGTGCGTAGATTATTAACCTCCGTTAGCAGCGTACAGTTCTCCTACAAACAGACGTGGAAGTACATGTATTCAGTTTTTTTTTTTGTATATAAACCAGTTCTTGACTGCAATCCCACCTGCTGATAAGCAGTCATGCAATCGTTGATGGTGAGACGCACTAGTTTATTAAAAGCCTAATAACTCTAGCCTTGAAGACACCTAAATTGCAACCTGCAAATTGCAGTCCTTCGATTTACGCGGTATAAACGACGAAGCGAATCGCTTAGTCCGAACTGTAGAAGTTTCAACAATGTAAGGGTGGATACGCCTTACGACGGGTTGTCCGATGGTAGAAAGAAGATGGCAGAATCAAGCCAAAGACGAGCATCCCATCATCAGCCTGGTCCGATACGCTGGTTCTAGCTAGCGCAAGGAGAGTCGTACCAGGTGGCGGTCGGTTGCGATAGTCGTTGATAGAGATCTAGCAGCTGGGCTTCGATGTGGCGCTGCACAAGTCCAAAGCTATGTGTTTCCACGGCCCTCGAAACGCGCCAGTGCCGGGTTCCCAATTAACGGTTCCTACCGTTCGGAGTTCACATCGGCGTCGGGTCGACGATGAAGTACCTGGGACTCGTCCTCGACAGCTGGTGGAACTTAGTGGAGCATTTCCGACGTCTGGCTCCCAAACTAAACCGGACTGGGGCTGCTCTCAAGCGGCTTCTGCCCAACCTGGGGGGTCCAGACGCCTACTGCCGGAGGCTCTACGCAGGAATCGTTCGGTCCATGGCCCTTTATGGGGCGCCAGTGTGGGCGCCGTCGCTACGTCATCAACCGAAAGCCCAGCTGAACGCATGTCATGAGAGTCATGGCAATACGAATGGTGCGGGTATGCCGCACGCTTTCCCTCGAAGCGGCGAGCCTCCTCGCTGACCTGCCTGTAACGCCGGGGCGAAAGTCCGCTGTCGCGATAGGTCGCGGCATGGCGAAAGAGTTCCGGCGGAATCTCATGGTGAAATGGCGTCAGCGACCATCACAACCCACTGCTGGGCACTCCACAATTAAGGCGGTAAGTCCCTCTTTGAGGCGTGGCTGGAAATACCTCATGGCGTCCCCACCTACAGCATGACGCAGGTTCTCACCGGACATGGTAATTTCGGGTGGTACCTACACCGGATTCATGCGGAAGTGACGCCCGAGTGTCGCTATTATGTGGTACGCCTGGAGGACACGGTGGAGGTGTGCCCCGCTTGGGCAGAGCATTGCCGTGCCCTCGTGGGGCCAAACGGTGGCGGTGATCTCTCGCGCTGGGCCTTTGTACAGGCCATGGTCCGGAACGAGGAGGAGTGGCAGGCGGTCGCCTCCTTCTGCGAAGCGAAGGAAACCGACCGCATCAGTCAACGGCGCTCACGCCCCAGCCGCCGGCTCCGCCGGGATTCCAATCCCGATTTCTGGCCACCGCACCGTAGGCGCGGGCTTGCGGATGGCGAGCAATGGGTAGGTCGCTATCCGACCGTCCGGCAACCGTCTGAACCGAGCTAAAGTCGTCGACGGCGCGCACTATTCCCGCGCGCCTTAAAGAGTTTTCAGCAACCGTAGGGCCCAGCTGGGTCGAAGCCTACTGGGGCCAGGGTCTGTTTCCAACTGAACGTGGTGGATTTTTAAGTCAGTAAGAGTCTGACACTAGCTCCCGCACCGCCCAAGGGCAGGATGATTTATACCCACCAAAAAAAAGGCCAGTTTCTGCCTTATAAGTTTACGTAACTACACTGCATCGTCACTATAAACATTTTAAATCGACTGGACAGGCCTGTTGGTCTAGTGGTTAGTGGCCCTGTCTGCTAAGCCGGAGGTCATGGGTTCGATTCCCACCCAGGACAAATATTTGTGTGATGAGCACGATAATTTGATTTGTGTCTTGGTGTAACTTATCTTTAACTAACTAGCATTATAGCTTACATAAAATATAGCATAAGCCACTTAGGAATTTAAAGCAGCTTTCTATCGGTGTAAAAATTTTAGCAATCGGACCTTAGTACCTTTGGAGATTACCTCCTACAAAGATAAATAAACATAATAAAACAAACTATATTATTAAGTATAGATATACATGTATTTAGATTTATAAGTATGTTTATCAGTTGTCTAGTACTGATAACACAAGCTCTGCTTAGTTTGGGACTAAATAGCGTTTTGTGAAAGTTGTAGAATTTTAATAAATTCTGAATTTCAAATTTGGAACAATGACGTTAAAATACAACAAACACGTACGTCCATAATTTTGCCAATGTCGCTCTTGGAGCCTCCTAGAGCCTTGGTGAGCTGGAACTTAAAGCCTGCCACCTGCTTCTCCAGGTGATCGCGCTGACGGTTGAACTCACTAACCGCTTCGTCGTCCGCTATACGACTTCGGACAAAGTCAATGTCCTCCACGTATTTATGAAACAGTGTCTGTAAAATTCAAAATATTTAACATTTATCATTTTGTAAGGAGCCATTAATTTATGACGTAAGACGATTTTTACTAGTTTTTGAATCTCCACCCCCTAAATAAGAAAAAAAAATAGGCTAACCCCTCCCCCACCCTATGAATAAATAACAATCTAAAGGAAAATAGGTAGGTATGCGTCTGGATTACGATATTTATTTTTAAAAGTAAAAATTTATGGCCCGCGCTTTTTCAAATCTTTACGTATCTTTGTGATCTTACGTACTATCAAGACTCCCTCCTAACCCCTTCGGAAGAAAAAATAAGACATGGTTCCTCAATCATCTTACGTAATAAGTCGATAGCCCATAAGTAGATTGCAGTAGGTAAAAATTTATTTATACCATTCGCACATTACGTATAATTTACAAACCGTGTTACCGTTGCATTGCGCCAACACCTGCAGTAATATTTACTCACTTTCACAGCCGACTTTAATTTGTTTGGATCTTGGAATTCTGCCGTCATGTTGTGTAGATCGATTTTGATTTTCTTTAGTGTATTTTTTAATGTTAAGTTTCTTTCTGCTTCGGCAAAGAAATCTTTTTTAGCAGACCCCAACTTTTCATTAAGCTGCGTAATCTTAAGTTCTAAAATGAAAAATATATCATATTAGGTACTATCAGGAGTATGAATTTCATAAGTACCTACTAAATGTGCTTTCCGTCGAAGATGTACTAGGTGGTTTATTTTTTGAGCCTGGCTTAGCGTCGATGTGGTAGAAAATAGGGCTAGCAAAACTAGGTTACGAATAAATATGCTTACGCACAGTTGAACTGAGTCCGCTACGCTTCTTACCACTAATAGCTACTCAGAGAGAGGTACATACTGTTTCACAGCGCCACAAATATTTTCGGTACGTATACCTGCACTGGGTAGATTCCTCGCGTTCGGCCAGAGCCCAGTTTAGCTGACGTGGGTATGTCAGCTAAGCTACATCGCGTCGCCAGGTGTTAAATATTTTTCAATACACCTACTCGAAAACCCGCTTACCCCAACCGCTTTTAGGGCGCCTTCAAATTTACAGCAATGGCAGTGTTATTGCAGCGCTGCCACATGCCACCGCGCTGCTTTGTTATTCCATATAACTAAAAGACGTGCGACTGCAGTGCTGCAGCCGCGCATCAGTTCAATAACATTAACATAGCGGTTGCAGCGTGACGGCAGCGCTACAGCCGTACGGTACTTTGCGCCGAACTTAGACCGCATTAGGCACGCAATTTTTTCCGCACTAGCATGGAAAAGGGTTTACCCCGCCCTAATTAATTGTATTTTTAAGTATCGTATCAGGCTAAGCACCTCACACGAGTCACTGGTAAACACCACTTTATTTCTCCGTAATTGTGTTGAAAAACATCGTTTGATACATGTGGAAATTGAAACTTCAGCACTTGGCTCCTTATGAATCTCAATTCCGCCTCGGTCACAATGACAAACTCCACTTATATCAAAATGTACCATTCTTTTAAAATATTAGTACCGGTTCTAAGCTTGAGCATAATAAGAAGCACGATACTCCATACTAGGAAATAATAAGGATTTGATTTTATCCAAACAAACAACAAATTACTGTGCAAACTAATATAACAGGCGTCAAAATGTACGTTACCTACTGTGAATATTTAATCATGACTAGGTCACAAAATAGATAGGTAAGTCAATCTCATGTATGTACTTCACTTTTTATACCTACGCCTGGCGATCGCACACACGCCAGCGCGTTGCGCCTAGCTGTTTGAGCGCGACCGGGCGATTGAGCCGAGTTGTAATCGTGTCCGTGAGCGGTGTCTATTGCTTTGATTACACGTACCTACCGAGTAACCAGGCGACAGAGTGCTCTCGGCCGAGTACTCGGTACGTGTAAACACAGCGCCGAGTGCTCGGCCTACCACTTATCTCTACAATCGCTTACATCACAGTATCGGCTGAGCAACATTTTACTGTCTCGCCGTTTTACTCGGTACGTGTGATCACGGCGTTAGTATGCGTTGCTCGAGCGTGCTTTGTAAGTAGATTGTCTTCTGTACTTATCTTTTTTGTGACTAGGTGCAGTAAACTACAAACTCGACGAAAAAAATTACAACTGAATTAGAAATGATAGGAATGTTGATTTTACCGCGGAATGCTTTTTTCTTTAGAAGACTTTCCAATGAAACTTCCAAATCAAGTATACGCATTTTTTTCGCTTTTATCTCGCGTTCTAATGGGTCTATCTGTCATGCAAAGATAAATACATTTATTTAATGTTTCTTACAGCTGTAACTTCTTTCCTACTTAATATTGGTTGAAAAATACCGTAGTAAGCCAAACATTTTATTTTATATTCGTACCAAGTTCGTGTTTCGCATTTAGCAATTTTAACTCCTCATTTTCCATATCATCAATTTGATGTGTTAATTCTCGTATTTCTCGCTCTTTTGGTTCAATCTAGGTATGTGTACATACATTTATTGTCATCGGTGTATTATTGAATTTGAAAGTTGATACTTAATAGATATTAGACGTAAGAATATTAATGGTAGGTATCTCAACTTACTTGATTTTTCAACTCCGTTATCTTAAAGTTCAACACAAATTTATACTTTTCAAGTTCTTGTTTCTTTCGTTTTAATTCGTATATTCTCTTTTCCTTATCTTGTATTGAACTATCCCGTTCAGCTATTTCTTTCTTCAAATCGGCAACGTCACGTTCCAAACTTGAAATAACTTTTTGAAACTGTTTGTGTTCAGCTATAAATATCATTGTTTTAGTTAGATCATATTACATTAAAATAATTCGTGACTAGAAGTAAAAAGGATAATGCTCCGATCTGCCTCAAGCATGTCACTTCACTTTATTTATTTGGAATAATAAACAATTATATAATAGAAAATACAACAATAAATCTTAAAATTAACAAATAAGTAATCAACAAAATTATTCGCAACAATCATAATAATATATATTATAAATCACGCGTTTGATTAAAAATTGACAATAATATGATTTATGCAACGTCAAATTTTGATCGCTTTAATCCCGTCGAACCGGTTCATGAAACACTATCGATTTGTAGAGATAAAATTAAAAAATAAATACTTTTTCATTACTCATACTCTGAAAGTAAGTCTGAAGTTGCATGAGGAGCGGACTGAAAGTGATACTTTTCATCCCTATGGAGTTTTACTTTACAACTGACAGCTGTCAAATTATTAAAAAAAACTAGTTCTATCTTCACTTGACATTTCTATTGAACCATTTTCCAATTTTCCATATAGCCAGTCAATCACAGCGCGATATAACATTGAAATAACTAAGTATTAATTAAATAGTATTATATTTTTAAAGATTTATTTGTTCAACTATTTATTTAAAATACTTTATTTTAAAAGATTACAATTAATTTCTAATTTTTCATTAATGAGGCTGAACAGCTGGCCGGCCAAAGAAAAAAAAAACAAAATGGCAGGAAAGTGGCAATCAGTCGTTTGCTTTTTCGAGTTTTGTAAACATTTCTGTATAACAGAGGTTTGTATTAACACGTTATGTTTATCAGTTTAAAATAATGATTTAACGCCTAATTTCATAAGAGAAGAGGCTAAACCAGTAGTGGAAAACCTTTTACCGCCTAAACAAAGATACCTACTTAAAATCATAGTTACAACGACCCAGGTTTTACAAACTTTTTATTTTATTTTTACTGTCCTTGTATTCGTAATGAAAAGCACAGTGCTTACCTCGGGGTGAAAGTAACTAATTTAGTTCCTCGAATTAGCTACCTCGCTACGCTCGGCCGCCAACTCCTCGGGACGAAATGAGTTACTTTCACCCCTAGTGTAACAATGTACTATTTTTTTAAGAACTCAAACCAATTCTCGCATGTTAAAAAATTAAATTAGGTACATTTCAATAAACACACTATTGTAATTAAATAAATCTCATATAATCAGAAAAAAATTTACGTCGGAACCACCGGGGACGGGACTCAAAACTTTTCACGCGAGAATCGTCCATTTGACAGAGCCAGCTAACAAAACTGAAGACTTTCGATGGCAGAGTCATTTGTCATTTGACTGGCCTGTTGGTCTAGAGGTTAGTGGCCCTGACTGCTATGCCGGAGGTTGTGGGTTCGATTCCCACCTAGGACAAATATTAATGTGATGAGCATGATCATTTGTTCTGTGTCTGGGTGTAATTTATCTATATACGTATGTATTTAGAAATATATAGGTATGTTTATCAGTTGTCTAGTACCCATAACATAATAAGCTCTGCTTAGCTTGGGACTAGACGGCGTTGTGTGATAGTTGTGGAATATATTATATAATATTTCCGTCAAATCGTAGCTTCTGGGAGAGATGGAGGCCTTTCATGATACATGTCTATCACTAAACCCGCTGCAAATCTAACAAATGACCCAAGAGCTACATTGACTCGATACTATACTGAAGATATCCCGGACGTCAGCCTGTACGAAATTAGGATGGCTCTGAAGCAGCTGAAAAATAACAAGGCGTCGGATGAGGACAGAATTACGGCCAAACTCCTGAAGGCGGATGGAAAACCGGTCCTTAAGGCCCTTCAGAAGCTATTCGATTCCGTCATCCTCGAGGAAAAAACGCCACAGGCATGGAGCAAAAGGTGTTGTAGTACTCTCATTTAAGAAGGGCAACAATGCCCTGCTTAAGAATTAGACACTTCTAAACCATGTCTATAAACTGTTTTCCAGAGTCATCACGAACCGTCTCGCGCGCAGGTTCGATGATTTCCAGCCTCCCGAACAAGCCAGATTTCAAAAAAAGACGAACACACGAACATACGCTGCGGTAGATTATACAGAAGACTGAGGAATATAATCAGCCTCTCTGCTTAGCGTTTGTGGACTACGAGAAAGCTTTTGGTTCGATCGAGACCTGGGCTGTACTGCAGTCTCTCCAACACAACTACCGGAAATACATTGTGAAGGACGGTACGGTTGACATCTGTCGGGCATGCCACCGGCCCGGGAAATCAATCCGGCACATTATTTCTGAGTGTTCTCATCTAGCTAACGAAGACTTTTTGTATAGACACAACCTCGTAACCAAGATTATCCACCAGCAACTTGCTCTTAAATACAATCTTGTGGATTCAGAAGTATCGTACTTTAGGTATGTGCCCGACCCAGTTTTCTACAATGGCAATATCACGTTATATTGGGATCGATCTATCATCACTGACAGGACTATTGTTGCAAATAAGCCTGATATAGTGGTAATAGATCGACTAGAGCGTCGCACAATGATTGTTGATATAGCGGTCCCTCGTGACGATAACCTTGTGAAAGCTGAGAAAGATAAGCAGACCAAGTATCTTGACTTAGCTCGCGAGGTTGTCTTCGTGTGGGAAGTGGATGGAGCAATCATTGTGCCAATAGTCATAACGGCCAACGGCTTAATAGCCAAGAGCCTCGAACAACATCTAAGGAGGCTCTCATTAGGCACCTGCATCAGGGGCCTGATACAGAAAGCAGTACTCCTGGACACGGCGTGCATTGTTAGGAGATTCCTCTCTCAGGAGCCCTGACCACCAGTAACTTGAACCCTGTTCCCGATGACGGTGGGCTTCTATTTTTTATATTTTTTCATGTTTTTTTGTATTTTTATTTAAGAAATATTAAAAAATATAAGAGATATATCATCATCATCATCATCATCATCATCATCATCATCATATTAGCCGAAAGATGTCCACCGCTGGACATAGGCCTCCCTCAAGCGTCGTCACAACGACCGGTCCTGTGCGTCATGCATTTACCGGATTTCCGCGACCCTGACCAGGTCACCAGTCCACTTTGTTAGAGGCCTTCCAACAAGAGAGCCTATAAAATAGATAAATGAAATAATAATAATGTTTTATTGACATAAAGACGTTGATATATCAAATGAAACCCTGGCCCCTAAACTAGGTGGCACCTGTGTTACAGGAGTCAGTGTTTTTACTCGTTTGTGGATCATTAACAAGTTATGGAACAAAATTAAAATCAAAAAGTGCAAACTTGCTCTCGTGTGATAAGCGTATGTGTCCATGTGTTGTGTATGTGTAAGTGTGTTTGTTTTAAGTACCATGCGAGGACATGCGCTTGAATACACAAGGCACATCTGAGGACCTTTTCAATGCGAGGACCTTTTCGTACGTCCTCGGATGGCCCGACCCAGTTCATCGTATTCTACGTTCGATTTTGAATCTTTCTATATACTTAATAAGGAAAAGTTGATATCAACCTTGGTGGACCTCGGTTTGGTTGCGAAATTTTATGTTCACACACGATCGTGTGTAACCGCTAGGCGGCGCCACTTAAAATTCTTACACACGACTTTTAACACTTCAGTCATGTTTTTAGTACCTTGTGGAGACTTATGTGTAAAACTTCACACAAATGTCCTCGGATTGGTAGCTTTTCCAGACAGTGTGTATGTAGGTCCCCACATGGGTAGCTTTTCCAGACAAGTGTATTTAGGTCCCCATTTGGATAGGTTTTCCGTGTGTATTGATTATTGAAATTTCAAAAGTATCGAAACTTCTGTTCTGAGAGGGTAAAACTTCGGATGGCTTTTTACGTAAAAGTATGTCATAATGTACTGTACGAGACTTGAGAATGCACAATATATATGTTTTTGAGAACAGCATTTATAAATAAAATATGTCATGCACTGAAAAACAATACACTAAGTTCTAGAATTTCAGTTTATTTAACCAAAAAGTTCTTATACATTGCTAGATGTCCTGAAACATTATTCTGAGTGCAATTAATTATCTATAAAAAAAGTCTATTTAATTCAATCGGTTTTAAAATTAACCTAGCCTTTGGCATGAAGAATTGACTACTACGTCCTTGATATATATTTTTTTTCTTTTATGGTGGGGAAAAATCATGCATTGATATCCCCCGCTCTTGGGCGGAGCGGGAGATAGTGTCAGACTCTTACTGACTAAAAGACCCACCCCGTTCCTTCTAGCCTTCATACCGGGGCTCGAGCGCCCTTTCGGATAACCCTGGCCCCAGTAGGCTTCGACCCGGCTGGGTCCCTGCTGTTGCTGACAACTCCTTGAGGCGCGCGGGAACAGTGCGCGCCGTCGACAACTTGGGCTTGGTCCGGACAGTTACCGGACGGCCGGACAGTGAGCTACCCAATGCTCACTGTCCGCAAGCCCGCGCCTACGGTGGCTGGAAATCGGGATCAGAATCCGGCGGTGGCGGCGGCGGCGATAACGCCGTTGCCTGATGCGTTCGGCCTCCTCCTTTGCGAGCATTACTGCTTCGCAGAAGTCGGCGATCGCCTGCCACTCCTCCTCGCCCCGGACCATGGCCTCAACCAAGGCCCGGACGTCCTTGATATTTGGCCGATCTTAAGTAAAAAGCATAAATTGATCCGCATTTTATGCCCTTTTATTAATTGCCATACTCAATTTTATGTAATAAAATTGAGTATGGCAATTAATAAAAATAGTAAACATATCAATGATTAACATAACTCTTTCAGTTAAGAGGGACCACTCCGATCAGCTGATTGAATACAAGTCTAAACGATACTAAGAAGGCCAAAACTCTCTCAATTGCTTGAGGTAAATAAGAGTGCCTTGTGCAGAATAAACATTACTTTTTCTTAGATAACAAACACATGGCGAGCATAATTTTGAAAATAATAAGCTTGTTAATTTAAACTTACTAAATTAAAGACATAAAATACCCAAAAATTACAATTTAAAAACTTTTAAACTATAAATAAATAGCGTTTTTTTTTTGCCGGGTAAAAATCATTTAGATGACATCCCCTCCTCTTGGGCGGAGCGGGAGATAGTGTCAGACTCTTACTGACTAAAAAACCCACCCCATTCCTTCAACAGTGCGCGCCGTTGACGACTTGGGTTTGGTCCGGACGGTTACCGGACAGTCGGACACCGAGCTACCCATAGCTCGCCGTGCGCAAGCCCGCGCCTTCGGTGGCCGGAATCGGGATCGAAGTCCTGGCAGCGGCTGGGGCGTGAGCGCCTCATGCGGTCGACCTCCTCCTTTACTAGCATTACTGCTTCGCAGAAGGAGGCGACCGCCTGCCACTCATTCTCGATCTGGACCATGGCCTGTACCAAAGCCCGGCGCGAGAGATCGCCACCGACGATCGCCACATGGACACGGCGATGCTTCGACCAAGCGGGGCACACTTCTACCGTGTGCTCCGCACAAATCCGGTGCAGGTGTGTACCTCCCGAACTTACCATGTCCGGTGAGAATCTGCGTCATGCGGAAGGTGAGGACGCCGTGAGGTCTTTCCAGCCACGCCTTAAAGAGGGGACTTACCCGCCATAATTGTGGCGTGCCGAGTACTGGGTTGCGATAGTCGCTGACGCCAATCCATCATGAGATCCCGCCGGAACTGTGTTCACCATGCCACGACCTGTCGGGGCAGCGGACTTTCGCCCCGGCGCCGGCGTTGCATCTCCACGCGCAAATCGTTCATGCGTGCAAGGACTGTTGCCTCCAGATCCCATGGTGGCAGGTCAGCAAGAAGGCTCGCCACTTTGCGGGAAACCATGCGGTATCTCCGTACTATCTGTATTGCCATGACCCTCAGGCATGCGTTCCGCTGGGCTCTCGGTTGCTGACGCAGCGACGGCGCCCACACTGGCGACCCATAAAGGGCCATGGACCGAACGATTCCTGCGTAAAGCCTCCGGCAGTAGGCGTCTGAACTCCCAAGGCCCCGGTTGGGCAAGAGCCGCTTGAGCCAGTCCGGTTCAGTTTAAGTTGACTTGACTGGCCTGTTGGTCTAGTGGTTAGTGACCCTGACTGCTATGCCGGAGGTCGTGGGTTCGATTCCCACTTAGGACAAATGTTTGTGTGATGAGCATAATCATTTGTTCTGTATCTGGGTGTAATTTATCTATAATATGTATGTATTTAGAAATATATAAGTATGTTTATCAGTTGTCTAGTACCCATAACACAAGCTCTGCTTAGCTTGGGACTAGACGGCGTTGTGTGATAGTTGTGAAATATTAAAAAAAAAAAAAAAAGTGCCAGATCTCAGAAGTGCTGCACAAAATTCCACTAGCGGTCGAGGGCGAGTCTGAGGTGCTTTATCGTTGACCTGACTCCGATGTGAACTCCTCCTACCGTTAATTGGGAACCCGATGGTGGCGCGTTCCAAAGGCCGTGGATACTCATAGCCTCGGACTTGTGCAGTACCACCTCGAGTCCCAACTGCTGGATCCTATCAACGACTATCGTAACCCTGCATGCTGCTAGATCGTCCGCCGCCTGGTACAACTCTCCCTGCGCTAGAACTAGCGAGTCGTATTTTGGTGGGGGCGATCGGTAGCGGCGATCCCTCGCGCTAGGCCTTAGTACAGGCCATGGTCCGGAGCGAGGAGGAGTGGCAGACGGTCGCCTCCTTCTGCAAAGCAGTAATGCTAGCAAAGGAGAAGGCCGAGTTCCCGCGCGCCTGGAGTGGTCAGTAACAGCAAGGGCCCAGAGGGCCAAGGGTCTGCTTCTGAAAGGAAGGCTCAGCCCCTGTATGAAAGGCAAGAAAGAACGGGGTGGATTTTTTAATCAATAAGAGTCTGACACTATCCCCAGCTCCGCCCAAGAGCGAGCGATGTCATTTGGATGATTTCTACCCAACAAAAAAAAAGATGATACAAGTAACTGTTGAAGAGCAGTCTTACATGGAGACGATTCAAGCTGCAACTTCATTTCACTTACTCAACTGTAATGCTATGCAATGTTAACAAACAGCATGCTTAGATTGAAGACAATACACTTGACCGTTAAAGAGTTGTGTCACATGTAGATGATTTCAGTTGCAGCTTTGTGACATTAACACAACTGTGTATTGATAAATAATGTCAGCAATCTACATACAGCGCGTAGCGGATAGATTAATGTCAACTAGTTATCTTACCTTAGATTATTATTGTGGATCCAAAGTTGCGACTATAAAATCTTTCAATTGCTGTCAAATTGTAATTGTCCACGTGTTTCTAACACAACTAAAAATCTAAATCAATTCGATTAGTCGAGACGTAGTGCTTAGAATAATACCTTCCCTTTCATTTTAAATATTATCAGTTAAATCATGCTAAGTCCTCTGATAGTACTTAAATCGAGAAATTGGTGTGTGTAACTGGTTAAATATCTAATAATATAGCTCAAATATTATTATGGCAAAATTATAAGTGTGTAAGAAACGGCTATTGGAAATTCAGAAAAGGTCCTCGTTTAGTACAAGCCCTACCTGGAAAAACGTCCTCGTATTGTTCGTGAATATTCTAGTACTAGGTCCTCGCATCATGCAAGTAATAAGAAAAAGTGTGAAAAATTAAGTCCTCGTATAGGCGTCTCTGGTCACATGGTTAAGGTCCTCGTTTGGCTCACACACAGGTCCTCGGATGGTACTACCCAGGCGGGTTTGCGAGTGTATTTAGGTCCCCGCATCGTTTACAGAAAGTCATACTAAAAAATGTTGAGATAGCGCTATACGAATAGTCTCGTCACCCCAAATATTGTTTTCTCTTTCTTTCTGTCTTGTTAATAAGGTCGTAAGTCGTCTCTAACCTAGTTTTCTAGGAGGTCCTCGGATTGTGACTTATGACTATAGTCCTCGTATGGGTGTCTGTACAAGTAGTGGTGTGATGTTGTGTGTGTGATATGATGCATGCGTGTGTGTGTGTGTAGAGTTCGCCTTTGCACTTTGTGTTGCATAAAAATCAAATTATTAATATACCTTTTAACTGCAATATTTGATGTTTGAATTCATCAATGTCTTTATGTGCACTTATTAATTTCTTTTTCATAAGGCCAGTCTCTCCTTTGAGTCGCACATTTGAGTCCTTTTCCTCCTTCAACTGAACTTCGTATGCTGTGCGGATTTCAATAATTTCTCGATCGGCATCCTCTTCGATTGACGATTTAATATTTTCATGTTCTTTTTTTTCCATATCTGCGTGCTCTTGTAACTTTGGTAGAAATAATACAATGTAAAAACAATAAATAGGTTAAAGTTACTTAAAGTTTAAAAATGAAAACCAAACTAAAAAACCGGCCAAGAGCGTGTCGGGCCACGCTCAGTGTAGGGTTCCGTAGTTTCCGGTCCGTCACAATAAGTGTCCCCACTTAAGAGTTAAAAGTAACTGCGTACCACAATGCAATTTATTTAAACACAATTACAATTACCCACTATACCAAATATTCTCATTAATAACAATGAACGACAGACAACAAGCGAGAACAAATACCACCAATGCCAATGAGAGACCCACCGAACAATCCAAAAAACCATCTCTCGGCAAATTGGGTTACTAATTTATACAAAATGGACGGGTTATGTATGTTGGGTTTTTGGTGGTAATTTTGGATTGCGTTAACCAATTTTATAATTATTTATTTTATTTATAAGAAGATACGTTTAGAATAATAAAATATGTAAACTAAGTTAAAAAAAAAAATGCTTGCACATACCTACGGTTAAATTACAAACTTGTTCAGAAATTATTTTGTACAATTTTTCAAAAACTGTTCAACCCATCAAATTAAAAATAATGTTCCTAGATAGTTTTTATAAAGTTCTACTTTTGAGATTTTTTTCATATTTTATAAAGTTATCGTTCAAGTTAGAGGAGGATATTTTTTTAAACTTTTGGAGTTAAACCCTATTCATTTTTAAATACCTATCCAACAATATGTCACACCTTAAGGTTGAAATGAAAAAAAAAATTCACTCGCCAGTTTAAGTACATGTAAATCCCCCCTACATGTAAAGTGGAGACTGATTTTTTTTTCCACTTTTTATTTTACCACTTTGTCGGCGTGCTTGATATACATATTGGTACCGAATTTCAGCTTTCTAGTGCTAACGGTCACTGAGATTATCCGCGAATGGATGGACAGACAGACAGACTTGGCAAAGCTATAAAGATTCCTAGTTGACTACGGAACCCTAAAAAGCACAACCGACATTTAAAACTGTCGAAAGGTAGTATTCCTAAACGTTGAAAGAAAGTGAGATTGTTTTCAGCAGACATGAAAACTAATGTTAAAACTACACTGCTCACACGTGTGCCACACACGCCGATCTGGCCGCGCCGATCTCCATACATTTTATACTTGATCCACGTTTTACGTACAAGTCAGGCATGTTACTATCTTTTTTTGTACCACCTTCAGGTTCACAATAGAGTGAATTTTACAAAACTACACAACATTTGAACCCTCAATTTTTCTTTATACAAAAACGTCAGTCCCGGAAGGCAACGTCTGCCGGGACCGCTAATCTTCTGTATAATAAAGGACAAAGTCTGGTCTATCCCTCGTCTGCTTACCTTTATGCAAATTCATTCAGATGACGTTACAATAGTAATACTCACCTTTTTTATTATTATTGATAGGCTTGCGTTTGATTACCATCTCACCTGATGGTAAGCGATGATGTAGTCGACGTATTACGTACCTCTTGCAGGATGATGTCTTTTTCCTCCAATTTTGCTTCAAACATTTTATTCATATCCCTTAGCGCTTCTCGTTTGCTCTCAGCAAGTGTCTCGAGTCTCTCCTCATAATCTTTTCTCATTCGAGCCGTTTTGTCTTCAAGACTCTTTAAACAACATTTATAAAATTTTAAGAAGAATAGCTTCTGCCAGCGGCTTCATCCGTGTGAATATAGAAAATTATACAAAGGGCAGAGGTATAGTGTGGACTAAATTAGACGTGAACGAAGCCCTAACTTGCACTAAGCATTGTGAAATCTTATTTAAATGGCAGGCAGCAGCAATTTCAAATAAATGGTTTCAATTCACGGCGCTTAAAAGTCAAAATGGATATACCACAAGGCTGTATATTGGGTCCTTTCCTCTTTCTGGTTCATTCTGGTGTATATTAAATATGATCTACCACATTTATTAAAACAAAAAACAACCGCGTGCGTCTACTGAAAGCGTAACCTGGAGTTTTTTTTTTTAATTAAATTGGCAACATTGTTTTGCCGAAAAAATTCACGTCAAGTCTATGGTTGCAATTGTCAGTTTTTGGAAACAGATATTTATTTTTCAAGAATAATTGCTTAATTATGGGAAAAACAATAAACAGTAACGTGCAAAAACTGCTACCCACTATGGTTAATAAATTCAAACAAAAACAAGAAGAGAAAGAAGGTGTTTTCAATGAAAACCAACAATGTTTACATACGATTTCTGAATTTTTAAGTTAGTATGACGTTACAATCTTGATCCTTGTTGACTAATATTATTAAATAGTTATATTTAGGATATAATGATAATTTTTTTTCTTATATTTTTAGATAATCTGACATATTGCGAATTTCATAAAACATCGAACAAAGAAGGCTTTTGGTGAATCGATTTCATCAAAAACACATGCTAGTGAGTGGTAGAATGCGTTCAAAAGCAGTTGAGATGTAATGAAAGATTTGCTTTACTCTGGTAGTGCATCAAATTCTTCAACTGAAGTTAAAATCGCGAAAGTGAAGGAAATAGTAACTGAAATCCTAGTTCAAGTTTGAGAGAGATAACTGCTGAACTTTTTGTGTCTCACGCGTCGATCCGTATCATTTGAAACAATCACTGGAGTATAAAACATGTTCCCACTTGACTAATCCCAAAAGATTTGAATTTTCTCTACTTCTCTCTGCTAAAACGAATCGATTCCAACCCAACAATCTTGAAACATGTTATTAGTGTTGGCGAGACGTGATCATGTTGACTATTTTATTTGACTATCGCGGTGTTGTGCACTTGGTATTCTTGCCAGAAGGCCAATTGGTAAATAAAGAATATTATTTGAATATTATATAACGACATTTGAGATATCAGATAAAATAAAATAATTTGGAATAATAACTAATATTTTGTGTGTTATTGACCTTTACCATACACCCACCAAATAATTAAGTCTACACACATGTTTTTGACTAGGATTTAAGTTCTTATACAATTGTCATAAATACAAAAAATACTCTAGTATCAAAACTTTTTTCTCCTACTATTTCAATAATACCACATTCAAAATTTTTGGTTGTAACCTCCTTTTCTCAGGTCACGCATTCGTTAGACGGACTCTAGTATTTGTTTGCTGACAATACGTCCTTAATATTTCAGATCAATAAACGTTCCACAAATCTTGATGAATTAAACGACGCTCTACAGCAGGTCCAAAACTGGTTTACTGTTATTATGGGAAAAAAACTAAACGAATAATATTTGCGTTACCGAATGTTAACAGTAATGACTTGGAAATAGTATTGAACAAGGAGAAACTTGAATTCGTCGAAAATACGGTTTTCCTGAGAATTACGCTTGACCCGAAGCTACAATGGAGTCTTCATTTAACATTTCTGGCAGGACGGCTTAGTTCAGCAGCATATGCTGTCAGGAAAATCCATCAATGTACTGATGTAAGTACATATGATCTAAGATCCGATAGAAGAAAATCTCATCTGTTATTTGACTATGATAAATATTACGTGCTAGATAATGCGTTTATTAAGGCAACCTATTCGCAATGTCTTAATGAACGCATTATCTAGCATGTAATATTTATCATAATCAAATAATAGATGAAGGAAGAGATTTCTTCTACGGATCTCGTACTAATACCGCGAGGCTGGTCTATGTGAGTTACTTTCACAGTATCATATCTTACAGAATTTTGATAGGGGGGTGGGCTGCAGACATAGTCTATTTTTATTCTGCAAAAAAGAGCTATCAGAGCCATATACAATTTCGCAGGCGCGATTCTCTTAGGGAACTATTTAAAGACATAAACATCATGACGGAACCTTACCAATACATTTATGAAAATATTATGTATGTCCGGAAAAAATTGCTAAAGTAGCTAGCTCTTTTATGGGGTACTGTGTAAAATTTTATAATAAAATTCCACCAGAAATTCTCCAATTAAATGAGTTACAATTTAAAACATGCATTAAAAGCACACTATGTTGACAGGCATATTATAAATTAGAAGATTAGCTCTTTGATAAAAATACTTGGCTAAATGCCGGTCCTGCTCCACAGCCAGTCATTTGTAGCCACAAATTAGTCGTCCTTTATATGCCGTTACTTTTTAGTCGTTTTAATCCCGTGGAGGGTCGAACCGGTGCATGAAACACTATCGATTTGTAAAGATAAAATTAAAAAATAAAATACTTTTTTTTTAATAACTCAAACCAATTCTCGCATAAATGAATAAATAATGCAAACCATTAGTAGACACCATTCCACAATAACAATAATAATGCGTTCACCTAGTCAACGTGAACTCACAAAAAATAGCCAATCCTAGATCAAACACGCCCCCAAACCCTATTTGATTGGCCATGCGACGCGGCGCGCGACCCGTGTGCCCCGCCCTTCCCGCGCGCTAAGTGCATCGCGTGAGTGACACGTCATGGAATAATTCAGTTTCCCTCAAGACGTCATAGGTGTGCTGTCGTCGCGCGAAAATAATGGCGTCTCGGAATTATGTGTATTCCAACCTGGAGTTGGTGGCGAAATCGCGAGTCTTGTTGCGCAGGCGACTCCACGTTTTTACAGTGCTAAACCAGCTTTCTTTGTGTTAAACGTGCAAGATTATGTATCCAAAGGAATGCTATGCTCTTGTGAAGTCTATCTAACCAGTGACGATTCGGAGGTGATTAGTTATTAGGTTTATAACAGCCCCTAAGACGACCCATTGACCCAGAACTCTTAAAACTTTGAACAATTTAACGTGTCGTTTAAGTGAACAATTTAAGTGTTAAATAAATAAAAATACAAAGGCGATTTAGGTAAGTACCTAATAGAACTTTTTTTAAATCATTGTAATCAAAATTATTGATTCCAGATTTTTAAATACGCCATAACTAGCAGGCCTGTAGAGATTTATTTTTACATGTAATGTAATTAATTACCTAACACTTTTAGCATAAGTAATTATTTTATTAGGTATGTCTTAGGCACAAAGCAGTTAAGTCCGCCCTAAGTCTGTAAAAGTATGAAGGAAATTTGGAATCATTTTATTTGTTTTACGCAAAGATCAGCTGAGCGAGTCAATGACCTTACTTGAGCAGGCGACCGACGTAGGTACTATCTCGTGGCGTTACCAATTGTTTCATGTATTTTGCGAGTATTACCTTATCACTTGCTGTTTTTTTTTATTTTAAAAGTTACATCGCTCTACAAGCTTTGGATGAATAGTATTTTATAAGTGAAACCACCGGTTCAAAGGATTAAAACGATTAAAATTTAACGGTATGTGTGGGAATTTTGAACGCAGCTATATGAATGTTATGGCAAGTGTGAGAAAGAGAGGAAGGATAACGTGCGGAAAATACATGACGCATTACGACGACAGCATTAGTACGATGAACGTATGCTAAAACAGAATATAAGACGTTGATAAGAGTGCTCTGTTTTATTTCCCATGCATCTCGTATTACTTCCCACACAACCGCTCGTACGCGATTATGACGTTATTACACAATATTATCTAGGTATTTTTGAAATACAGATACTTGTGGTTATTGTTTAGGCTTCTATTGACATCAAATCCTAAATTTTTGAGAAACTAATTTAGTAAAGACGTCGGAAAGTCTGCTATTTTTACGTAAACTTTGACCCTTCGTAAATTAAAAAAGTAGAAAAAGTATTACTTTAGGAGCCTAGCAAATGTAACTTTTTTTTTTAAAATCATCTATCGTTTTAAAAATTATACACCTATTTCCTGAAGCATGTTTTGTGAAATATTTGTTCGCCAATTTTCTTTCAATGCTATCGCGTTCTCACTCGCTTGTCATCCAACGGGGGCGGTAGGAAGTACGTGAGGGGGGGGGGGTGAGGGGGTGAAGTTCGGGGCTATAAGACGAGCTGACACGAAGTCTAAAACCGACGGGATGTATCACATGACACTGCACTGTCGTGCGCTTTTATTACATTTATTTAGTTTTATAAGTGCCGTAGTGCCGTTGACTCTAGCATGGCCACCATCACGAATATAAATTTTAATAACATTTGATCGCACGAAAGATTTTTATTTTTGGATATTTGATTTTTTGTATTTTTGTTTGAAATTAATAAACTCAAAAACTACTGAACCGATTTTGAAATTTCTTTCCAGTAGAAAGGTGAATATCCAAACTCGCCCTGTGCAATGAAGAGTATCGGAATACATAATAATTAATGGTCTTTTTTATTATATAAGTTGCAAATACTTCTGTAACACGGACTAGCCGTATGCCAAAATGTACATTTTATAGTATTTTACGCAACAAATAACATCCGCCAGCCGCCATGTACGCCTAATGTCATGTCGTGTCAATAATGAATTAGGGATGTCCAATCAATTGTAATCGATCGATTGAACTTTTAATCGATCGATTGATGTTTTTTTCTAATAGTATTATTTAAAAACCCAATAAATATACTTAACAAATGAGGTTATAGGTACTCGATTTTGAATATGTAAGTAGTTAGAATAATAATGAAGTGATCAAACCATCAAAATTCATCATGATCATTTTTTAGGGTTTTATAATGATCGTTTAAAAAAGTGTGTTTTCTACTTATAACTAACTAAACAATCATTTACGACAAGTAATACGAAAAGAACCCTCCTTGTGGGCTTCATGAATTAAAAAAAATATATTTACTGAATATCCACATTAGAAATGTTTTATAAAAAAAAACTCTACTCTCATAAAAAAACTCTACTCTCTACTATTATATCTACACTATTTCAGAGATTTGGATGTTTGGCACACGGGTGGACCGTGCTGTTCCACCCGTGTGGAGTATTAACATGCAAATATACACAATTACACACACACAAATCGCCTATATAATATGTTTTAATGTTATAGTCACCTGGTATCTGTCGTACTCGCCAATAAGTCTGATATTGAAGTCAGCTTCTAAAGCTTGCAACATTCTCTCGTGACCCGACCGCAACTTAGCGATATCTTGTTGAATCATGCCTATTTCGTGAGTGTGTTCGTTTTCCATTAACTGTAAAAATAAATTAGAACGTTATTTAAGTAGTGTTAGGGTTTGTTCCTGAATACAATTATGTTTTAAGTAATATCTAAGGTATGTTGCATTCATTTCTATTGTTTGGGAATGTTAATAATTGATTGGTAGACGACTCGACGATTGTACAAACCACAACCCTGACATTACCTGATATCGTGGACCAATCGAAAAGCGAAATACGACAGGGAAGTCGGGGTTTTTGGCTATGACCGGGTGCGCAGGTGAGCATTCGCGCTCCCGGATCATCGATAGGGACATTCGATTAATTCTGAGCAATGTAATGATTAAGTATTAGGTACATCGTTGTTTGTTCTTAACGGACTTAATAAAAACTAAGCGAACAGTTTGAGTTTTATCTGTATATAGTCCTCCCAGTTATAATAGTTTTTTCAATACACTGACTCAGAAAGTGACTCTTATTGCACTGCACTTAGGTATAGCTGTAAAAAACACAAAAAAAAAAAAACATAAACGTAAGACCAGGCCAGTATGATCAAAATACCTTAGCCTTCCCATAGGGGTAAATAAAAAAAATATGCTCGCGCATATTATGAAATTAGATTTTTACCGCCATGTCACAAAAAAAATACTGGTTTTACTGTTATTTTCTTCACAAGTGTATTGAAAAACGTCGTATGATACACGTGAGTAATTAATGATTACCGTTCTGATCTCTCTCAAGACCCTCGCCACGGCTCGGATCTAAAAACCGCCTCGACGATAGTCACTAACATTAGGTACACACTTGTATCGTAATGTACTATTCTTTAAAAATTGTGACCGCTAAGGCAACAAGTTTTATAGTAAGTGGAAAATCAAAATGACCAAAATGAATAACTACTGGAAAAGTTAATATACGAGACGAGTAAATAGTTACCTCATTCTTTTCTTTGAGTTCTTCAATGGCAGCGCAGTATCCTTCGTGTACTTCTTTCAATTTTTCTGCCTGAGTCGCCTCGGCTTGACGCAGCTGATACGTGTGCTCTGTCTCGAGCTCACTCATTCTCGTACTCAACAACTAAACATAAAATCATTCAATTAACTGTACCAATCTCACTGATCCTTATTCTAACTTATTTATTTATTTATTAAATAAATAATAATTCTAAGTATCATATTATGTGATATATCTACACTCTACGCGTAAAAAGAATGTAAAAGAGAAATAATAATAAAGCGTAAGTTTTTTTGTAAATTAGTGCGCTAATTTACACTTAACGCTTATAGTAGTTTCGGCCCTTAGTGTGTTGATAACGTCGTTTGATACATGTGGGCAATTGTTATTGAGGGTGAAACTGCTGGCAGAAAACCGATCTTAGAAGTTGTTCACAATTTTAATTGCCAATGTTTTAATGTTTTCTTGTATTAGCAGTTTTGTGATGCTAGGGTGATAAGTCTTAATAATACATTACTGCATATTTTCATATGATCCAAGATTTAAGATAGTTAGCAAGATTTTGAAGTTAAATAGGGTTACTACCGTACTTTGATATAAAAAATATATCTAGTTTTCGGGCGTAGAGTTTGACCTCTCAATAATTTATACAGAATATTCATCATTAGCTTTTTCCCGCGGCTTCGCCCTCATACATAAAATTCAGTAATGTTACTCAGGAATAAAACAGTTTTCTATCGGAAAAAAAATGTTTGCAATCGGACCAGTACCTACTTTCGGAAATTACCACCTCCTTCAAACAAAAAAAATACTTTACGTCTATGTAATATTAGTGTATATCATCATAACAGAATGTATTTAAAACTTTTGAGATGATTATACTAACGTTGATGTTATTTATTTTTTCTTGTAAATCCTTCTTACTAATCAATATTTCTTTAGAGTATGCATAATCTTTGTCTAAAGCAATAGCTCTTCCATCGGCGTTGGTTAACCTCCATATACAGATAGAAGCATCTTCGGCGACAGAAACCAGGGTCTGGTCGTCGTATGAGAGCGCTAGCCCGGTCACTTTTTTGTTATGCATGTGAAATTCGCTATATATGGCTTTGTCCAGTAATGGCAACTGAATGGAAGCGATCCCGCCCATGCCGCCGCTTATGAATAGCATGAGGTCCGACCGAGACAGTATTATAGTATCAAGAGGAACGCCAATCAGACCCAGATTTCTTCTAATTGTATTGGAACCAATTTCTTTGATTTCTCCATCTGATCCAATTCCATATATCGTTTTTCCATTGCTTAAATGTGGTTAAAATTTATAATTAATTAGTAAATTCTAATTTATTCCCAGTAAATATACCCAATTTAACATGTTTTACCCATTCACCGCACATCCGGAAAACTGGTTGGTTTTTAATATAATTTCTCCGACTCGTTGACCATTGACCATGCTCCATTCGTATACAGCACCTTCAGTACCACACGATATCATGGTTAGGTCATTTGCTGACCACGCCAGAGACGTAATCTATCCAAAAAGAAAATAATACATCATTTTTTTTACAAAAAACATTCAGTAGGTACATGAATTAAATACCTCAATAAAGATCGAACCTTTCCGTTATGTCCTTTTAAATTAAAAACATTCTGAAATGATACCGTAGAAAACACTTGTATGACTTGACCGTTAACTGCAGCAAATAGGTGACCGCTGCTACTAAACTTGGCTTGGTTACAGTTCCTGATGGGAAACTCTCGCATCACTTCAAAGTCATCAATCAACACCACCATGAAACGAAGTTTATCAGAAAAGCCAACAATAGCAAACAGACCTGAAAACAAATAAAACTACTTTCAATTTAGGTCTTACCAATAAACAAAAATTAAAAAAATAATCTTGACGACTTCAAAGCCCTGCATCACAGTGAGATGAATGAGAGAATGAATTGAACTTGAATGAAAAATGTTATCCATCCAAATCGAATGGGGGTAATTTTTTTTACCACTGGGTCTGGCTATATTACGCGCCGACGCCAGACTGCGTCATGTTATCGGGTCGTGCGGATATTTGCGTATATACGCTGTTTTTTTGGGGGGAGTGGGAGGGCGTGTCAGACTTTTACTGACTAAAACCCATTTTTTTTCATTATTTGACTTTATTCCAGGGCCCCGGGTTTCATTTTCACTTAACTCATGGCCCCAGTAGGCTTCGACCTTACTTCCAATGACAACCTTCGACTTTTACTGACTAAAAGCCCAACCCGTTCCTTCTAGCCTTCATACCGGGGCTCGAGCTTCTTTTCGGATTACCCTGGCACCAGTAGGCTTCGACCCGGCCGGGTGCTGTTGCTGACAACTCCTTGAGGCGCGCAGGAATAGTGCGCGCCGTCGACGACTTGGGCTCGGTCCGGACAGTTACTGGACGGTCGGACAGCGAGCTACCCATTGCTCACTGTCCGCAAGCCCGCGCCTACGGTGGACGGAAATCGGGATCGGGATCCCGGCGGCGGCGGTGAGAGCGCCGTTACCTGATGCGTTCGGCCACCTCCTTTGCGAGCATTACTGCTTCGCAGAAGTAGGCGACGCCTGCCACTCCTCCTCGGCTTCGACCCTACTGGACGCCTATGATTTGCTAACATCTCCTTAAGATGCGTGTGGAACACTGCACGCGCCATCGAAGACGACTTGTGCTAGGTCTAGACGGTAACCGTACGACCGGACGGCGTGCTACCCATAGCTCACCGCCTGCAAGCCTATATCCTGGCCTGTACCAGGGCACGATCGTATGCTTCACCATGTCTTTCGAGGGGTCCACACAGTGGTGACACCCGGGCGTTTCTTCCGCACAAATCCGATGCAGCAACCTCCCGAACTTACCATGTGCGGTGAGGACCTGCGTCATGCGGAACGTAAGGATGCTGTGTTGTTTTTCGAGCCACTCCTCAAAGAGCGGACTTACCGCCATAATTATGGCGTGTCCAGCACTGGATTGCGACAGTCACTGTCACCATTCCACCATGAGATCCCTCTGGAACTCTGTCCACCATGCCGCGACTTCGCGCGTCAGCGGAGTTTCACCCCGGCGTCACGCAAATCGTGCATGCATGCAAGGACTTCAAGGTAACCTTGAAGGACTCGATCACACGACAGATGAAGCACCTGGTGATACCGGAGCGCCGCACTTTGTTACTCCAAGGTAGGGAGTTCAAGCCGTTGACGATGTTCAAATACACAGCCAAGACGGCCTGCCCCGGGACGCCGCATGCCCCGTCGTGAGGGCTATTCAATATTTAATATTAAACACTATTGGAATCCGTTCAGTTACAGATTCAGAACAAACTATATTCAGATTTTGCATAAACTAAAAATATTGTTGTAGGTATATTATACGAGTATGGATCAACTTGAGAACCTTCACTGTTTGTCATCACGATTATTTATAATGTACAGTCAGTTTCTCAAAGGAGAAACTGACTGACTAAAATAATGCACAGCCGAGACTACTGGGGCGAGGGCAAGGTTTATTTTTATGACGTAGATGAGAATGACGAAGATTTTCCAAAAATCACCCCTTATGGGGATGAAACGGGGGTCCTAAGTTTGTTTGTAGAAACTTACTTTCACGCAGGCGAAGCCGCTGGCAGAAACTGGTTTAACAATGTATTCTTATCTGCTGCTTACCAGTAGGATGTAGGGATACGCAATGGATTTCTTCTTGATACAGCTTTATCATCTCTATATCATCCGTCATATAGTTCCAAATCCTTATACTCTTGTCTTGTTCTCCTGACGTCATAAATATTGGTTTCCACGCGCACATTGACAATGAATTAATTCGACCATAATGCATCGCTGGTCCAAGCTCACTAAACGATATCTCTGGGTTCTAAAATTTAGGTTTAAAGGCCCAATTAGACGATGCGAATTAACATATGTTCGAATAGAAAGAATATAAAAAAAGTTTCTTCGTCTAAACATTCATACCTCTCGCTCCTCTACTCTGGCGAGTATCGCCTTGCATTGGAATATCGCTTGTATTCGTATAAATAGAATTTCATGACAATAATCATATTTCGAGTACCTATGTAACTATAGTAATCACATCTCGAATGGCAAGTCTTGCACTGGAATCGGTTCAAACCGATTTGTACGATACTCATATGAACTAAAAAAAAATGTCAGAGATAGTGTTTGCACAAGTTGAGATACTCGTAAACAAGAATATTCTTATTATAATTTTGCTGAGAATATTAATTTTGCTGTGTCGTCTAGCGATATACGTAGGTAATTGCTTGCGAATCTCGTATGATATAATTGTAGGCAAGAATTAGATATATGGCGATTATTGCTTGCGATTAATGCCTACGATTTCTCAAACCAAAACGTGCGAGAAACTCTCCCCGTCTAAATGGGCCTTTTAGGCCATAGGGACATTCATACTTCTCGCTCGTTCACTGTGGCGAGAATCGCCTCGCATTGGAATATTACTTGTGTCCGTGTAAACAAAATTTCAGGACAATAATCGTATTTGGCGTTTTTGTGACAGGTGCTACCATGAGTGTGTTAATTGACAGTTGAGAGTTTGTCATGCTCACTCAAATGACGTCATGCTCCTCATCAACCCCATCACCTATTTAGCTGTTTCTATATTTATAGAACAATAAAAATATAAATAAATAAATAAAATAAAATTGTACGTAATCTGTATGCAATAAGTACCTACTTACTTAAAAAAAATTGTACGTTAACAGGTACAGGCAATTGAAATTGGGGTTGCTGGAGAGCATCTCCCTAGCAACCCCAAATAAAGTTCGAATTAATTTTACCTAAACACTTACTTATTAGGTAAACAAGTGGTTGATAAAAATTGTACTCTTATTTATACCACTGGATTTGCTAGCTATGGCTTACTTAAAACAATTATTTAAATCACGATTAGAAGCGCCACATAAAAATTCATAGCAAAGTGCATTTCAAGTGTATTTAATGTAAAAAAATTGGTAGGCATTGTATTGTAAATAATTGTAGGTTCGATTATGCACCTGAAGTGTGATCGTCTGTGGTGTGTATCTATGCAGTTTTATCTAGCGACCTCGCTGCGCTCGCCCGCCAACTCCTTCTCGGGACGAAATAAGTTACTTTCACCCCTAGGGTAACAACCTACTATTTTGCGACATAAACGGCCGTATCTTTTTTTTCGTTTACTCAGAAGTCTGATGTTTTCACAGCTTCAAGAGACCTAATTTACTCAGGTTTAATATCAACTCGATACCTCCACGCGTTCCAGAAATAAAGGGTCCTATCCTAATAGACAGACAAACGAACAACAAATTCCTTACAATAACTTATAAGGATTCCGTTTTTACCTGTTGATGTCGAATTTCGTATTACAATTTTTACTTGGAGATGAAATCGTGCATTAAAAAATAAAGTTTTTTTTTAGTTATAGCTAAGCAATCTCATTAGTCCCAAAAAAAAACTAATTTTACTGTTGACGTAATAGTTAAAAACAATTTTTTTTCTTCACAATTGTATTGACAAACGTGTGATACATGTGAGTATTAATGATTACTGTCCCGGCTCTAATAAGACTCCCGCTTTCGACTCGGGTCTACATACCGCCTCAGTGGTAAACATTACAAACTTATATCGTGATGTACTACTGTTTTCAAATATTTTTTTAGTCATATTCATTATGCATTCACACAGTCAACTCGCATTTTATGGAAAGCATACAGCGTGCCTTAACGAGACATCTTGCCTTCTCTACCAAAGGTATTTTTTTTTCGTGGTGGGAAAATCATCTAATGACATCGCGGAGCGGGAGATAGTGTCAGACTTTTACTGACTAAAAATCCACTCCTGTTCCTTCGTTGCCTTTCGTAACGGGGCTTGAGCTATCTACCAAAGATATTTCATTACACAGCCTTACGCGGAGCATTTGAAAAAAATTAAAATGATTACCCTTCACGAGCGAAGACGTCTCTTGGATTTATGTTTTCTTAATAAAATCATAAATGGAAATATTCACTGTAGTTGTCTTTTACAAAAGATTTCCTTGGCAGTTCCAAGAATTCACCCGAAAATTTAAAAAAATAAAAAGGTTTTTCAAACACCCATTGTCAAAACCAATCTAGGCCTACAGTCTCCCAATATAAGGATGAGCAATTCGTACAACAGTGCTATATTGAGCATGCCTGAACAAGACATATTAAATATGGCTAGTTTATAAGCTGCCGAGGGTTTTTCCAGGTACTTTCTATGCTAATGTGTTATAAGCTTTTTAACTCTTGACTTCATCAATCATTTTATTAATTGTTTAGGTAACAATATTGTTACGTACGTGGGTAATCAAATGCCGATTACTACTTGTAGGTACCTTGTGGATGTTTCGAGATCTTTCTAAGCCTGACTACGCACAACCATTCTAGACCTTTCGAACAGCAATGCGTTTTAATTATTAAGTGCTACTCGTTATTTTCTCGGAGATATGGCGAGTTCACGTTTAATGGCGTAACAGTGCCTCCCTCTTAGTCATGCTCGTCCCGAGCATTATTAGATCCGTGATACGGCGCCAATCTATCCACATGGACAACACTCGCACTCGCTCTGGCACTTGGGTTTCCCTCTTAGCCCTTTCTTGATGCGGTAGGTTACGTCATTAATCCTTTTTAACACGGTGTAAGGTCCCTCCCATCGAGCTTGGAGTTTCGGCGACTTCCCTTTCCGTCGAAGCGGGTTGTGGAGCCAGACCAGTGTACCTTCCTCAAATCCCTTGGCATTGGCATTACGGTCGTATCTAGTTTTCATTTTTACGCTGGTGTTCATGCTATTCTCACGAACTCGTTTATGCACTTCGTCCAATTGATCTTGAAGGTCACTTACGTAATCTGTAACTGGCTTAGTCTTGTCAGGTGGCACGCCAGTTATGGCATCGACCGGGAGTCTCATCTCTCTGCCGAAATTCACTCTTGCTGGAGTATGTCCCGTGCTATCATGCACTGCCGATCGGTAAGACATCAGAAATAGTGGAATATACCGGTCCCAGTCTTTCTGATGGTCGTCGACAACCTTAGCCAGGTGATTCTCCAGGGTTTGGTTAAACCTTTCCACCATTCCGTCCGACTGAGGATGCGCAGGTGTTGTGCGTGTCTTATAAATTCCCAGAAGAGTACACATTTCCTGGAACAGCGCAGATTCGAAGTTACGGCCTTGATCGGAATGGATTTCCAAAGGTGCGCCATACCGACATACTACTTCTTCGACCACCTTCTTCGCCACTGTCGTCGCTTCCTGATTGGGTATGGCGAAGACTTCGGGCCACTTTGTGAAATAGTCCTGGATCACCACTATGTACTTGTTTCCGTCATTTGTAACTGGAAAAGGTCCAGCAACGTCAATGGCAATGCGTTCCCACGGGGCTCCCACATTGTACAGCTGAAGCCTGCCCCTGCTTCTAGTCTGTGGTCCTTTCACCGATGCAAAGATCTCTCGAAACCGTAGCAGAAATTCCTTGGCTTGCTGTAGTTCCGAAGTCAATAAATTGCTTTTAGAATTTTCCAGAAGTTGCTGGATGTGATCAGTTTCGACTTTGGTCGTGTCTTGCTTTGCTGGAGATTTATTGATTTGACGGAGATACTGAACTTCTTCACATCTCCCAACGACACTGTTTTTCTTCAGTTGGACCTCTTCTTTCCCAAGGTTCACAATCCTTACTTTGGATCTCCCTTTTGCCATAACTAATGTCCTCGCGGTGATGAGCTCCGGGTGCCGGCCAGTATCCTCAACCAAAACACATCTTGTTTGCCTGATTTTCTTGGGAAACTTTACTTCGACTAAGGTTTCTGTTCTCGGAGCCAGTGTGGTATTCTTTAAACAATAGAGGTTGCATGACTTAATTCCTCGCAGGAAGACTTCTTGATCTGGGAATTTCAATACTCCCCTGTCGATATCTAAAATACATCGGTTATTCCGCAAGAAGTCGAGACCCAGTATGCAATCTTCGGTAATATTCGCAATTAACGCAAGAAGGATATACACTTGATCACCGATTTTAAACTCTATTTCTGTATCACCGAGGACGGAGACTGACTGGCCGGTTGCTGTCTGAAGTCGGCAGGATGGAGACTCTCTTTGCCACAAGATGGTGCGTTTCAGCAACTCAGGTCTTATAACAGTCCGTGACGCCCCCGTGTCAACGGTAAAATTGCAAGCACGATGATTCAGCGTCCCTTCGATTATCAAACTATTTCCGTTCTGAACTTGATTGATGGTGATGGTTGGGGCCTTCAGTTGACCAGCCAGCACCCGCCCCGCGGCCCTGGCGACATTTAGTTTAACGACTCCTCGTTAACTTGAGTTCCAGAGTCCACACTTCCCCTCTTCCTCTTGGGGCAATCGGTACGAATGTGCCCTTTTTCTCCGCACCCGTAACACGTCGGAATATAGCGGGACTTTGCCGAAGAAGAAGCCAGCATTTCTCGGTGACGTGGTTGCGCTGAAGGCGAGACCACCACTTCCCTAACTCTATGCATACGTGAATCTTGTCGTACGGCTTCTACTTCCAGAGCGTGAGCCATCGCACTCTTCAAAGTTTGGTGGTGTCCGTGTCGCACCGTAGCTCTGACTTCAGTATCCCGTAGACCGTCGATGAATGCTTGCACCAGATTTACTTCCACCGTCTCTGTTGTCATTGACATGTACGCACGCCGGACTAGCCGTTCAACCTCGACTCCCCATTGCTGGAGGCTCTCGTTCGACCTCTGCGTTCTCTCGCGTAACTGCGCGCGGAAAACGTGCTCGAGGTGCTTGTCTCCATAACGAGTGTCCAGTCCCTCCATGAGACGCTCCAATGTCCTGCCGTCCGCAGGGAGGTTCTCTAGGACCAGCAGGGCGTCCCCTCGTAGAGCCAAAGTTAATGCCGCAAAAGACTGCTTATCATCCCAGCGGTTTGTTTCGACCAATGTCTCGAATTGGTACTTAAATGCCGTCCAAGAAGACGTGCCATCAAAACGCGGCACATCAAATTTTGCGGCGGATGCACAAGGAGTGTGCGATGGTGAGCCGACAACAACGGGTTCGCGTGCTTCAAGCTTGACGATTTTTTTGTTGATGTCCAGCAGGCGATCTTCGTGGCCATCAATTCTTGTTTCTAGGCTATCAGCTCGGGCGGAAACCTCCTTGACCTCCAAGGTGAGATTCTTTACCTTCTCGCCCAACGTGACGAGGCCGTGGTCGATTTTATCGAGAATCAGGTTCTGCTTAGCCTCCTGATCGCGGCGAGCGGCTTCCTGTTCGCGGCGAGCTTCTTCCTGGTTCGCTGCGATTAGGTCCTGAAGCTTACGCTGGTTGGCCTCCTGATCGCGGCGAGCGGCTTCCTGTTCGCGGCGAGCTTCTTCCTGGTTCGCTGCGATTAGGTCCTGAAGCTTACGCTGGTTGGCCTCTTGTTCGCGGCAAGCGGCTTCCTGGTCGCGGCGGACAGCTTCCATACTAGCTTGCATGGCGGCCAACACCGCAGCGAGGTTCAATTCTGAGGATGGTCCTGTTGGCACCTCAGCAGCTGCTGTTGCTCCCATACCAGCCTGATCTTCCTCCTCCAAACGATGACGCGCAGCATCCATCTCCATTTGCCTCCTTGTTCGTGGTCGCTGTTCGTCGTCCCTCGGTGTTAATGGCATTTCACTTCTGACACCAATTGTTACGTACGTGGGTAATCAAATGCCGATTACTACTTGTAGGTACCTTGTGGATGTTTCGAGATCTTTCTAAGCCTGACTACGCACAACCATTCTAGACCTTTCGAACAGCAATGCGTTTTAATTATTAAGTGCTACTCGTTATTTTCTCGGAGATATGGCGAGTTCACGTTTAATGGCATAACAATATCTAATTATTTCTTATGATTAAATGTATGTAATGAAATGACCTCCTTGGAAATGACATTTCATTAATTTAATTTTCAAGCTGTGAATACGGGGTGACGTATGATTCAATGACAGATGATGTTTAGATTATTTTGTGCATTTTATTGTTATAAAAACTTGTAGAGAGATAATTAAAGGGATATAATTGAGGAGGCGATATTAGTGAACTTTAAATGTCGTTTCTTTGTTTTCAGGTGAGATAAAAGTGTAATTTTAGTTAAACGATAATTGTTATACTGTAAAAGCATGTTGAATAAAACAAATCTTTGTTTTCAGAGAAACAATTTGTGGTTTATTTCGAAAATCCTCAATAAAATCTATTATAAAACGACATTTTTGTTAACTAAAAGAAGATGGACCGGCTGCAATTTGAGTTTACGATGATAGCTTCAAATGATGGCAAATCAAATGTATTAGCCATAACCTCAATATCTACAGAAGAAGGAAAATGTTATGTTTTACCTGATGAGCTGAAGCCGGTGATTCATCATACATATATTGTCAAAATGAATACTTTCTCAAAAATAAAAAATAGTATAAAGAAAAGGCATCAAAGTAGAAAAATATGGATAAAATTGGATGAAGATCTTAAGAAAACATATAGAGATGAGGAAGGTAATATGCAATTTTTAGATCAATATTTAGAAGAAATAAGCACAAAACAACCAATAGACAAAAACGACAATTTGCAACATATCTTGGAAAAATTAATAGAAACTACTACAAAGAAAGAAAATCAACATAACCTAAAACATATTTCATAGAAATTTATTATTGAAAAATTCACAAGCAAGAACCCTAATGCAATGCAATGGATTGAGAATTTTGAAAAGGAGTGTGAGCGCTTTAATATATCAAAAGTTGAAACAAAAATAGAAATATTGAGATTATTTTTAGAAAAATCTTGTTTGGATTGGTATAGCTCGATGGCCATAAAACTAACAATAAAGGCTGAATGGAATGAATGGAAAGACAAATTTTTAGAAACTTTTAAAAACCGAGGATGGGACAAAGTTACATATGCTCTCGCATTCAGATATAAAGAAGGACTACTAATTGATTACGCTATTAGAAAAGAAAGGCTTATGCTAGACATAAACAAATCGATAGACTCCAAAACAATGATAGATCTTATTGCAACAAGTTTACCTGGGTTTATCTGAAATAGGTTAAACAGAGATGAACTCAATGACACTACTGATTTGTTCAATGAGATAAGAAAATATGAAGGTATGATGTACAAGAAAAACTCAAGTACAATAAAGAGTTGTACATTCCTTTATAATAATAAAACTAATGAGAAGAAGCCATGTAACACTTGTGAATCTTTGGACAAAGGAATTAGATATCATCCGGAAGAGTCATGTTGGTTCAAAAAAAATAAAAACCGGCCAAGTGCGAGTCGGACTCGCCCATGAAGGGTTCCGTAGCAGCAAGTAACATAATATAAAAATTCTTGTAATGTGTTGTAACTTTGATCGATGTTTTAATAATAGTGTATTTTTTTCGATTAATAACGCATTAAAAAAAAAAACTACTTACTAGATTTCGTTCAAACCAATTTTCGTTGGCAGTTTTTATAGTAATGTACATCATATATTTTTTTTAGTTTTATCATTCTCTTATTTTAGAAGTTAGAGGGGGGGGGACACACATTTTACCACTTTGGAAGTGTCTCTCGCGCAAACTATTCAGTTTAGAAAAAAATGATATTAGAAACCTAAGTATCATTTTTAAAGACCTATCCATAGATACCCCACACGCATGGGTTTGATGAAAAAAAAATTTTTGAGTTTCAGTTCTAAGTATGGGGACCCCCAAAATGTATTGCTTTTTTTCTATTTTTGTGTGAAAATCTTAATGCGGTTTACAGAATACATCTACTTACAAAGTTTCAACAGTATAGCTCTTATAGTTTCGGAAAAAAGTGGCTGTGACATACGGACGGACAGACGGACAGACAGACAGACAGACAGACAGACAGACAGACAGACAGACAGACAGACAGACATGACGAATCTATAAGGGTTCCGTTTTTTGCCATTTGGCTACGGAACCCTAAAAATGAATCTGAAAAAGTTTTTAAACCCAGAAATGTAAATAACAACTCCATTATTGAAGTAGATATAAATACTGAGAAAAAAAACGAGTAAGTACACCATTAATCAAAATCAAGCTCTTATTAGAAAATAAACTAGAAGTGAGCGGCATTTATGATTCAGGCTCACAGATCTCTTTAATAAATTCAAGACTGATTAAAATAAAAGAAAAAAAGGACAATGAGAATATAGCATATATGAAAACGGTTAATGGTGTGAAAAAAACAGATGGCTTGATAACAATAAAAATAAAAATATTTGATTTAGAAGAAGAGATGGATGTATACATAGTAGAAAATGAATATTTTGATGATTTTATAATCGGATTGGATATGATAAAGAAATTCAAACTAACCCAAAACGAGGACTTGCGGATAGAACAAAAGATAAGAACAAATAAAATAGATGAAATGTCTAAAGATAACAGAAATGAAGAAAAGAATATAAAAACATTAGCAATAAATTTTAATGAACATATAGAAACAGAAGAGTTTGTAAGTATGACAGACCATTTAGATAATGAAAAGAAAATTGAGATCGAGAAAATAATAAAGGAATATAAAACAATTTTTGCAAAGGACAAGTATGATATAGGAACAGTTAGAGATTATGAAGCTCACATAGATTTACTAGTAAATAGATACTGTAGTAAAAGACCATACAGATGTACAATAGAAGATAAATTAGAAATTGAAGAGCAAATATCCATGTTACTAAAGAATAATTTAATAGAAGAATCCTACAGTCCTTTCGCTGCTCCAGTGACATTGGCACTTAAAAAGGGTGAAAATAGGAAATCCCGCTTGTGTATAGATTTCAGGGAACTAAATAAAATTGTTGTTCCACAAGCTCAACCTTTTCCGTTAATAGATGATTTGATTGTTAAAACTAGAAATTGTAAGTATTTTACTACACTGGATATAAACTCAGCATTCTGGGCGATACCATTACGGGTGGAAGATAGATATAAAACAGGATTAGTCACACAAGATGGCCACTTCCAGTGGACCTGCCTTCCCTTTGGCTTGAAAACATCACCAGCAATTTCCCAGAGAATTTTAAGCAATATTCTAAGAAAGCACAATCTCACAGGATACTCCGTAAACTATATTGATGATATTCTGATATACTCGAACACCTTTGAAGAACATATAAAACACATAAGAAATGTATTAGAGGCAATAATACAAGAAGGCTTTAGATTGAAGTTTACGAAATGTAACTTTGCTTCAGACTCAGTAAAGTACCTCGGCCATGTAATTCAGAACAATTCAGTAAGACCACTAAAAGACAATTTGATCTCGATAAGACATTTTCCAACTCCGAAGACACAAAAGAATATCAGACAATTTTTGGGAAAAATTAACTTCTACCATGAATACATACCAAGAAGTGCAATTATTTTAGACCCATTACATAATTTATTAAGAAAAAATGAAAAGTTTGTGTGGTCAGAGAAGTGTGAAGAATCATTTAATCAAATAAAAAGATATTTATGTTCTCAACCTGTGTTGGAAATATTCGACAAAGACTTACCAATAAAAATATTTACAGATGCATCTTTAGAGGGTATCGGGGCAATATTAAAACAGACTCAACTAGACGGTAAAGACAAACCAGTGGCATATTTTTCAAAAAAACTAAACGAATCTCAAAAACGAAAAAAGGCCATATATTTGGAATGTATTGCTATGAAAGAAGCAGTTAAATACTGGCAACACTGGCTAATTGGAAAACATTTCACTATTTACTCAGACCACAAACCTCTAGAGAACATGAATATTAAATGCAGGACAGATGAAGAATTGGGTGACCTCACATATTACCTATCTCAATATGACTTTACAGTAAAATATATACCTGGTAAAGAAAATATAGAAGCAGACTGTTTGAGCCGAAACCCTGTATTAGAATCAGAAGATAACAAGGAGGAACTATTAAAAATAGTTAATTTAATACAAATAAAAGATATAGTTGAAGACCAAGAAAAAAATGAAACAATAAAAGAAAAAAAACAAAATCTACTACATAAAAATAAAATCTATTATAAAAAAATAAAGAAACTTGAAAAGATTATACTCTCAGAAGAATTTAGTAAAAAAATTATAAAAAAGGTGCATGAAGATTTATGCCATATTGGAATCAGACAATTACAAAAAAAAATAAGTCCACTATATACAGCTAAAAACCTAACAAAAAATATCATAAATATTTGTAAAACATGCGAAATATGCATAAAAAATAAATCAAGATGTCAAGGAAAATTTGGGTTAATGTCACAACTGGGACCAGCAACAAAACCATTTGAGATAATGTCAATGGATACTATAGGTGGCTTTGGAGGATCTAGGTCAACAAAAAAATACTTACACCTTTTAGTAGACCACTACACAAGATATGCGTTTATTGTGACTTCAAAAACACAGAACGCAAGTGACTTTATAAAACTAACAAAGAAAGTACTCGAGACAGATGGAGATTGGTATAATTCTGACAGACCAATATCCAGGCATCAATTCAAAAGAATTTAAACAGTATTTGCAGGAGAATAACATCAAACTAATATTTACAGCTGTGAATACGCCATTTTCGAACGGCTTGAACGAAAGATTAAACCAAACAATAGTAAATAAAATAAGATGTAAAATAAATGAGAAAAATAATAAGAGAACATGGACAACAGTAGCAAGAGAATGTGTACAGAAATATAATGAAACAGACCATTCTGTTACAGGTTTTGCACCAAAATATTTACTGGATGGTACAAATGTCAGTATTTTACCAAATGAAATTAAAACAATAGAAAAGGAAGACAAGTGGATTGCTGATAGAAGATTAGCATTAGAGAATACAATAAAATCTCACAAGTACAACAAGAAAATATTTGATAGAAATAGGAAAATACAAGAGTTCCAGATAGGAGACAGTGTATATGTAGAAAATGGAAATAGACTGAACAGGAAAAAATTAGACGAATTAAAAATAGGCCCTTTCAAGATAATAGAGAAAATATCGAACTCCATTTATAAGATTGACACTGGCAACAGAAAAACAGAATCAACTTTATTCCACATAACAAAATTACAACCTATTACGGCAGAAGATGAAGTAGAAGAAAACGAATAGGTATAAAGATAACTTGCAGGTGCATTGTTTGTATTATATTATTTAGAATTTTCGTTCCTATGGGGGGGAGATGTAATGAAATGACCTCCTTGGAAATGACATTTCATTAATTTAATTTTTAAGCTGTGAATACGGGGTGACGTATGATTCAATGACAGATGATGTTTAGATTATTTTGTGCATTTTATTGTTATAAAAACTTGTAGAGAGATAATTAAAGGGATATAATTGAGGAGGCGATATTAGTGAACTTTAAATGTCGTTTCTTTGTTTTCAGGTGAGATAAAAGTGTAATTTTAGTTAAACGATAATTGTTATACTGTAAAAGCATGTTGAATAAAACAAATCTTTGTTTTCAGAGAAACAATTTGTGGTTTATTTCGAAAATCCTCAATAAAATCTATTATATGTATCTATAGGAAGTCAACTAAAAAAAAGTGAGTCGGACTCGCGCACTGAGGGTTCCGCACAAAACACATGAAAACAGTTCAATTCCTGATTTGAGTTAGAAAGATTTTTCCGAATCACAAGAATATATTTTTTTTGTGACTTTATGACAAATTTACAGTTTTCAGAATTTAACCTATATTAGTGTTATAAGACTTTTCTTCATACCAAAGGATCATGGCGAAGTCCCAAACAAAATTTTGCTGGCATATGTTTTAAGCGTATTATGATGAAAAATATACAAAAGTATACATAATTATATATATATAAATTTCTAAACAATTTTGTCTTAGATACTCGTATATTAATAGATTAATTCAAAGTCCAGTGTGATAAATAGTAGAAGCCAGTGGTATTTATTTATCGCTCATCTCTCTCTCTTATTTTTATAAGCTTGCAAATTTTTATAAAGGTCTATTAACAGTTCATTATTCACACACTTAACTTATAAAAGAAAAGAAGACGGAAACAGAAACATAAAACTTCTATCAGGAACATGCTAAGGCAATTTGGAACAAAACTAAAATTCATTTTTTAACGCCATCTATCAAAATGTTAAGGTAAAAACCAGTTCATAAATGGTTCGATAGATGGCGTTGCGTAGAGACGTCATCTTTTTAAAAGTCGATGTTAAGATTTTCCGTGCTTTCATGATCTACCGTGGTAAAGAATCGTTGCTTCTTAAATATATTCGTAATTTTAAGAGTGCACAATCGCTGAAATTTCTACTTCTTGCATATTGTTTTAGTTATCACCGTCCTTTGTCGGCCCGTTTTTAGGGTTCCGTATTTATTAGAGTTCCGTACTTAGTATGTCAACGTAACAAATAGCCTTTTTTTAAACTCATAAGTGGGAACACTTATTGTGACGGACGGGCAACTACAGAACCCTACACTGAGCGTGCCCCAACACGCTCTTGGGCGGTTTTTTTGATATGTCATAAATAGAAAATACACTATTAAAACCTCGATCAAAGTTACAACGAACTAAAAGAACTTATATATTATGTTACTTGCTGCTACGGAACCCATCATGGGCGAGTTCGAATCACACTTGGCCGCTTTTTTTAATTTCCCGCCAGACACCAATTGGCAACAATTTTTTTTTAAATATCTAGTGTTGATATTTACATTTCAATATCGAACTATCGATATATCGCCAATAAAAGTATAAAAGTAGCGTCGTCACACGTTTGGATTTGAGTTGACTCAAGGAAATTGCAAGCATTTGCAAAACTAATAACGACTATTGGGTTACCTGCAACATATGCTGACCAAACAACTTGACATTATATAATTGTTTCCTCAATGTTGTAATAAGCAAAGATTCTTGAGTAGGATCAATAGTTATGTGCTGTATTTCGTCAAGGGGCGACCACAGCGGATGTTCTCGCGTGTGCCTACAAAATATTAATTTTTCAGATATAGGTATTGTAGCGCCTAACCTTTAAGGAATTATTGTTATTATGTAACTATTTATTATTATAAATTGACAAGACGCACTTGTAGGACTTTTTTGAAATCCTGAAAACGTTTCTCTTTCTCCAGTGATGAAGTGTTTCCTTCTCAAACATGTGGACATATCCCGGTCCGCATCCGAAAGCAAATCCTGGAGAAAAACATAATGACTTTGAAGGACATAATTTACTTGGTGGAAATTAATAGTAGTTTATGTGACTAGGGGATAAAGCAGTGTCTTTAAGTCGCGGGCGGCATGTTGAATTCCGAACGAAACGAAGGTTGCTGATTTTAATCCCGAACGATAGTGAGGGATTTATAAAATTAACTCCCGAGCATTGCGAGGGAGTTAATAAAGAAACCTGAGTGAAATGAGGAATTTAAGCCGCCCAAGACAAAGACAGCTTTATCCCCGTGTTGCATACTCTACTTTTTACACCATCTGTGAGATAATCAAGACAATTTGGTCGACCAAATCATATATTAGAGAAATATAAGTTTTATATTTACAAGTTCATCAAACAAAGAAAATTCACTACTCCAAGATTCTATAGTTTCAATTTTCTATAATGCTCCCGTGTCGTCAGTAGGTACGCACGTTTTATTCTATTTTCTTTTTTTTGTTAGTGGCCAGTTTGAATCATAGTGATTACATACTCTTTGGTTTGAATTTCGAGTCAACTTGTTCGATGCGCCTACAATGTTGACGATTCTTGATGCTCCAAATTCAAATCTCATTATTCCCTAGGGATCGGCCATACTGCATTATCTCCCTAGGCATATAATGACTTGCTTTAAGTGAGGTTTGTATGACGTGTAAAACGACATTATCGAGCAGGTGGTGTAAAAAATATATTTTTCATTACTCATACTCTGAAAGTAAGTCTGAAATTGCCTGAGGAGCGGGCTGTAAGTGATACTTTTCATCCCTAGGGAGTTTTACTTTACAACTCATAGCTGTCTGATTATTAAAAAAAAAAACTAGTTCTATCTTCACATTTCTATTGAACCATGTTCCAATTTTCCATACAGCCAGTCAATCACAGCGCAATATAAAATTGAAATAACTTAAAGACAAGTTTTAATTAAATACAACTCATAGCTGTCTGATTATTAAAAAAAAAAACTAGTTCTATCTTCACATTTCTATTGAACCATGTTCCAATTTTCCATACAGCCAGTCAATCACAGCGCAATATAAAATTGAAATAACTTAAAGACAAGTATTAATTAAATAATGTTATATTTTAAGTGATTTATTTGTTCACCTATTTCTTTAAAATACTTTATTTTTAAAAGATTTCAATTAACTTCTAATTTTTCATTAATGAGGCTGAACAGCTGGCCGGCCACAGAAAAAAAACCAAATTCCGGGAAAGCGGCGATCAGTACTTGGTTTTTTCGAGTTTTGTTTAAATTTCCGTACAACAGAGATTTATATTAACACGATGTTTATCAGATTAAAATAGTGATTTAACGCCTAATTTCATAAGAGAAGAGGCTAAAGCAGTAGGTAGTGGAAAACTTTTTACCGCCTAAATCAGAAGAAAGATACCTACCTAAAATCATAGGTACGACGACTCGGGTTTTACGAACTTTTTACTTTATTTCTACTTTCCTTGTATTCGTAATGAAAAGCACAGTGCTTACCTCGGGGTGAAAGTAACTAATTTAGTCCCTCGAATTAGCGACCTCGCTACGCTCGCCCGCCAACTCCTTCTCGGGACGAAATGAGTTACCTTCACCCCTAGTGTAACAATGTACTATTTAACATTTTAAATACCTTTGGCAAAATTCACGAAGTTTGTGACTGGATAACTTTCTTCATCTTCTTTCTCATCATTGCTTGAGTCTTGCTTGCTAGATGTGCTAGCCTTATCGCTTTCTGGCTGCTCTTGTCTGTTTATAAAACATAGTAAGAAAATGTAGTACTTAAAGGTACAAGCAGCAGCCTGAGAAAGAAAACTATTATAGCCGCAATGATAAGTCAATCACAAATTAAGTCACGAATAGGTAGACATGCTCCGGCCTACCAAGCGACAAATCTGATATCATGACAGAACCCAGATGAAGCGGTACGGTCACAGTGACTGACGCAAACACAATGCTAGGCATGCTACGATTCCGGTGTTTTATCTAATGGCAGAAAATGAAGAGTCTTACAGTTTTGTACCTGCAATGCATGCAGCAACCTCTAGACCGATGACATGACACCAAGTACCTACCATAACATTTTATGAAAGGTTCAAAACTTACTCCATTTCTACTTTCTTTAGCGACATTTCTGTGACTTCAGTGGCCTTGAAAATGCAGTTTTGTCGGAGTTCGCCATTTTCCACCATCATAATTATTCCTTTGTCTGTTCCGAACATGATGCGGTCCGGCGTTAGCCACATGCAGGCAGTTATGTTTGTCTGCTCGCACATGTAAAAACACCAATAATGTTATTTAGTTACTGGGTCTGGCACTGTAGTTGGGATATTTATCTACGGCGTAACATTTTCTCGTGCGAGTTATTACACCTAGGTACTATACATAAGCGACTCAAAGGCTTCCTGAACAAACATCGTATCATCGCGGAAAACCAGTATAGTTTCAAAGCTGGGATATCGACTGAGTATGCTGTGTTGGACCTTACACAATTCGTGGCAAAGGAACTCGATGGCGGGTCTAAATGTTTAGGCATATTTTTGGAACTCTCAAAGGCCTTCGACACAGTTTCGGTTCCTAAACTCATTGCAAAGATGGAGCGTCTGGGTGTGCGTGGCGCAGCGCTGGATATATTTAGAGACTATCTTTATAAACGGACTCAGCTGGTTAAGATAGGTGATTGTCTCAGCGATGAGCAAACTGTGACCTATGGAGTGCCTCAGGGAAGTATATTGGGGCCAACTATGTTCCTGATTTACATGAATGCCCTCTGCAGAATGATTCTCCCTAACTGCAAAATTTACGCGTATGCCGATGACACTGCAATTGTCGTTCATGGACCTACTTGGGATGTGGTTAGGGCTGCGGCAGAAAACGCTCTGGGTCGGATTATGGGCTGGTTCCATGATAACCTATTAACTCTCAACTTGGATAAGACCTGTTACATTCCTTTCTCAATCCGACGAAATACTATGCCCCCAAAAGACTTTAAAATAATTGCTCACTCATGCCAGAGTTCATCATATACATGTGCTTGCCCGACACTGGACAGATGTGAAAGTGTCAAATACCTAGGTTTGCATATCGATGAATGCCTTAGGTGGGACAAACAGCTTGATGCGATATCCTCTAGAATATTGCGGCTCATTTACGTCTTCAAATGGCTAAGAGATTCCGCCGATAAGGTGACACTGAGGATGGTCTATTTTGCACTGTGTCAGTCCATAATTGGTTATTGCATTACTGCGTGGGGCGGTGCAGCAAAAACCAGCATGTTGAGAGCTGAGAGAGCTCAAAGAGCTGTATTAAAGGTTATGAGTAGAAAACCATACCGATATCCAACTAAACAACTCTATGAGGACTGTGAGGTCCTGTCTGTTAGACAACTGTACATTCTGCAGTCGGCCCTCAAGATTCATGGATCCATTCCCAAATCAATCCCTAATAAACGCACAAATATTCCGTCAGGCGTTAAACACAAAACCTCTTTTGCCAAACATCAGTTTTACGTTCTAAGCAAGTATTTATATAAAAATTTACATAAAAAGCTGTTTAGCTTTTTATGTAAATTTTTATTTTGGATTTAAATAAATATACGCTAAAGAAACAAATAATTCAGTGGCTATCACACTGGAACAACGCAGACAAAGGGGTAGGCTTATTGAGACTTATAAAATACTCACAGAATACTACCATGTGCCCAGTCTTCAAAACCTTTACACACTGAATGCCAACAAACATTTACGAGGACATTCCTCCAAGTTATGGGGAACTGCATCCAAAAAAAAGCCTTTGAAACAATTTCTACCAAACCGAGTTGTAACAGCATGGAACAGGCTCCCGGAAAGTGTTGTGAAAGCCGCCACATTGAACTGCTTTAAAAATCGGTTGGACAGACTAAACATCTCCAAACTATATGAAACACACGCATCAGCTAATAGCTGCTAGTGTGTCTTACTAAATAATAATAATAATAATATCAAAAAAGCTGGCAACACCAGATGTCAACAAAGTTGTTTTTTTCATTCACGAATTTTTAATCCTGTAAATATTCATTTCTGGACATATTTTTGCACAATTGTACTGCAATAGTAACAAGAAATAGATTACACAATAAAAACTTACCGAAAACAATAAATCAAAACTGAAAACCATCAAGAAGAAAAAATGCTCACCCACCGGACAGATGACACATGTCATCGTCAAGAAAATATTATGAAATGGAATTCGGAATGAAAACACATAATAAAAAGCTATGTTGACGAGAGCAGCTGCTCAACGCGCACGCATTCCATCCCCGGACTCGCTGCTCAGCTCCGCCTCGCCGCCGCCGGACCCCGGATCATCAGTGTCACCGGCGGCTGCAGTCGCGTCGAGCTCGAGCGACGAGTATTTCTCCCCGCCGACGTCGCCAACACCTGTACGTCGGCCGGGGAGAGGCCGGCCACCGAACGGCTTGGGATTTAGGGGCCAACCGGCCCCGAGCCGGGTCCCCGCTGCCGGTGGTTGTGTGCAGCGCATGAAATGGACTCAATCCATGAATGAGAACGTCATGCGCGCATATTACGGGGCTACAGAGGGGGGAACTAACCTCACTGCGTACCGTGTTAGGATGCTGTCTCTGTTTCAGGATCTTGAACCAACCGTGAACGTCTCAGCACAACGATTGTCGGATCAGGTGCGGGTTATTCAACGTAACCACAGGTTGGACGACGCCGCACTTGATCGGCTGCGCTCACAGGTACTGAGCAACCCTATCGTCTCGACACCGCAACAGATACAGACCGTGGGACCATCGACTTCTGTCACGACTACTTCACGGTATGATCATGTTGAGGATGAGGCAGATGATAGGGTTGACCGAGTAAGTAGCCAGTGCAACGATCGACTGAGGAGCGCACTGGAGGATGCGCTTCGTGAGTATAGATCGACTCCGACTGAGCTTAGGCCCCGTTTACCTCGGTTGCCTATGCACAAAAAAAATAGGGCGCTAGTGTGTGCTCTGGACTCGCTGCTTAAAAATGTTTTTGAGAGCAGCGACAGCCTCCTTGATACGCACTCCATCCTGTACTGTGGGGCTATTGCGGCATGTCGTCTTGCTAATGTAAAGTTCCCATGTTATGGAGTAGCTACTCGACCAACGCCTGCCGCTCCAGCCTGGCAGTGCAGGATCGAGAGGCGTATTGATGAGGCCAGAGCACTAATTGGCAAACTATACTGCTTCAGGGAGGGCAATACACGTCCACGTGTGATGCGTTTCGTGAGACGAGCGTTTTCGGGGACTGAAATAAGCCCCCGAGAATATATGTCACGTGTCACGGAACGCATCGACTTCCTGAAGCAGAAAGTTTGTGCATGGGCCAATCGTATCCGGCGGTATAAGCGACGGGTCGATCGGTACTCGCAGAATCGCATGTTCCAGAGCGATGAGAGGTGGGTGTACAGAGCTTGGGAGCGACCTGGACAAAATGTGACTGACGGGTTTCGTCCGGATAGTGTTGCCACGAATACATTCTGGCGCAGCATATGGTCGGAGCCCGTATGTCACAATGAAGGTGGCTGGATGCGTGATGTTGAGCGCGTGTGCGAGGCTATACCAGAAATGGACAAAGTTTTCATCACCCCATTAGATGTGGCCAGAGCAGTACGTCCGTTACCAAATTGGAAGTCTCCGGGACCGGACGGACTGCAAAATTTCTGGCTTAAGTGGTATAGCAGCGCACACGCGATTTTGGCATCATAATTCCAGTCATCCTTAGAGTCTGGGTCATTGCCTCAGATTTTAACAACTGGTACCACCCACCTGCTCCATAAGACGGGTAGTACCGCGGATCCCAAGAATTATAGACCGATTACATGTTTGTCGACGGTCTATAAACTTCTTACGTCCATCCTGAGAGTGAAAATTACTCTACACATTGAGAAAAACTCAATTATGTTTGCCTCTCAGAATGGATGTAGGAACGGATCCCGCGGCACTAAGGAGCTACTCCTCATAGACATGGCCATAAGCCAACAGGTTCGTCGATCCCGCAAGGATCTGTCGACGTGTTGGATAGATTATAAGAAGGCCTACGACTTTGTTCCACATACATGGCTCATGAAGGTGTTGGAGTTGTATAAAATAGATGCAACTCCAACACCTTCATGAGCCATGTATGAGGCAATGGAAAACAGTCCTTCGCTATCCAGGATGTCGATCGATCCAGGGGAATGATGAACCAATATGGATCAGACGGGGAATATTTCAGGGCGACAGTTTGAGTCCACTTTGGTTTTGCTTAGCCCTGAATCCTTTAAGCACGTTGCTGGAGGATTCAGGTCTGGGCTATCGGTTGAGAAGAGGTGGTCAGGTCCTATCTCACCTGCTTTACATGGATGATCTGAAACTTTTTGCCCACAACAATTCGCAACTGATGGAACTACTGAAGGTAACTGAAACTTTCAGTAGTGCCATCAGGATGGAATTTGGTGTGGACAAATGTGCAGTCATGCATGTAAGGCGAGGGGAGATAGTGGAATCCGAGGGAATTCAACTCTCGGATTCCATACACCTTAGATCCCTCTCCTCGACCGAAACTTATAAGTATTTGGGTATGTCGGAAGCGTTAGGCATTAACGTCGCTGACATGAAGCAAACGTTGAAGGAGCGCTTCTTTGGCCGCCTGAAGAAAGTTTTAAACAGCCTTCTATCAGGCGGAAATAAGGTGCGCGCCTTCAACGGTTGGGTCATGCCGGTTTTAATGTACTCTTTCGGCATACTCAAATGGACTCAGACTGAGTTAGACGCTCTGGATAGGCGGGTCCGTACATTGCTGACCGCAAATCGGATGCATCACCCACGATCTTCGGTGATGAGACTGTACATCCCGCGGAAGTGTGGAGGTCGAGGCTTTTTGAATGCAAAGACTCTACACAACCGCGAGGTGTGCAGCCTCAGAGAATATTTTCTCAAAACCGACGTGGGTATGCACCGCGATGTGGTCGCAGTGGACAAGGGACTCACCCCGCTGTCCATAGCTAAAGAGAACTGGCGCAAACCTGTGGTACTTACCACTGATGACCGCAAGGAAGTATGGAAAGGCAAGGAGCTTCACGGGCGCTTTTTTCGGGCTCTTCATGAGCCTGATGTAGATTTTTCGGCGTCCGTAGCCTGGTTACGATTCAGCAACCTCTTCGGAGAAACTGAAGGTTTTGTCTGTGCGATTATGGACGAGGTTATCTTGACGAACAACTACCGGAGACATATTATGAAGGACGGGACGGTTGACGTGTGTCGGGCATGTCATCGTCCGGGTGAGTCCATCAGACATATTATCTCTGGTTGTTCTCGTCTGGCTAACGGCGAGTATTTGCACAGGCATAACCAAGTAGCCAGGATTCTTCACCAGGAACTTGCTTTGAAGTACAACCTAGTGGACTCTGAGGTACCGTACTACAGGTATGTGCCCGACCCAGTTCTTGAAAATGACCATGTCACGTTGTACTGGGATCGGTCAATCATTACTGACCGGACTATTGTAGCCAATAAGCCAGACATAGTGGTGATAGACCGATTAGCGCGCCGTGCAATGATAGTCGATGTCACCATCCCGCATGACGAGAATCTCGTGAAAGCTGAGAAAGAAAAACAAATAAAATATCTTGACTTAGCACACGAGGTTGTCGACATGTGGAATGTGGACTCGGCTATCATTGTGCCGATTGTTGTGACCGCTAATGGCCTTATAGCCAAAAGCTTCGACGACCATCTGTCGAAGCTATCGTTGCACGGGTGGATCAAGGGCCTGATACAGAAGGCAGTACTCCTCGATACGGCTCGCATTGTGAGGAGGTTCCTGTCTCTGGAGCCCTAACCACCGGTAGCTTGGACCCTGCTCCCGACACCGGTGGATAACTATATTTTTATATTTTTAAATGTTTTTTTTTTTTTCTTTTGTATAATTTTGTTAAAAAAATATTTAAAAATGTAATTTTATATGTAAAAAAGAATTGAATAAAGAGAATAATATCACAACAAGACTATGTGGCAACAGAGAATCTTCTAACTTATATCTCCTAATATAACATAATTTATCGTAACTTCATACACATACTTAAAAATCACATCTCATACTGTAAATCCAATTACTATATATATTATATATCAATCAAAACTCAAAAAAAAAACACACACTCCACACAAACACCCTCACACCCCACATATATCCATACACCTATAAACATGCATACATACATACACACCTGGAGGAATTGCTTTTTGTTAAATTTGATTTTTCTTTTTTTTTTATATTTATTTCAGTACAATTGTTAGTATACCTAAATCATTGACACTGTCTTCACTTGTTTTTGAGTGTTAATATTAACATACTTCATTGGTTGAACCCTATCTTTTAAGATACAAGCTAGTCCTAGTTTAAAAGATAGAGTCTATTATTGCATAAATATTGTAAATAATAATTTCTAAACAATGTATACAGTGCAAAGTGCTATGTTTTTTGTGAAATAAATATTTATTATTTTTATTATACAGCAGACACTTTCAAAGGCATATGAGAATAAGATGATATAAAATAATTTTTCTTACGTTTTCTGCTTTACACCAGCCCCATTGGCGCCAAACTGTTTCAGCAACATTCATAATGCGAAAAGTGTACGGTCCAGTAATAACTACCAAAGTGGCATCTGTCGGGTTGCATTGGACCTGTTAAAAATAAATCTTGTATTAAATAAGGTGAATAAAATCAGGTTATATGTAGGAAGTCTGAATTTTACTTACGTTGGTTACGATGCCTTGACCACTCGGGTTTTGTGCTTTAGAATGGCTCTCAACCTTACCTTTGTCCCAATTATAATAATATAAGTACCAGTCTGGTTCTCCAGTTATCGCTACAAGATACTTGGAATCAAAGGTAAACTGCACACACGCGAATTCTCTCGCTTGAGAGTTCTCGAAAGGTACGGTCAAAATCTTTCGCCGTTTGTATGTAGTCAGGTCGTAGATAGTTATTATAGGTTTCTGACCTTCTTCAGCGATCTCGTTTAGAGCAAGCCACCGTCTGAAATATTTATATGCTCATTGCCCATCATTGATCTACAGATGTATACACTCAAAGGTACTTAAGAGCACGGCGACGAATGAACTGTCCATACAAACGTTATACCAAGCTCATTTGCATTTGAAGCATATTTCCACCATATTATGATGATATTCGCATTTAGACAATATTTATCTAGGTTCCTACATCTTTCTTTTTTAATAAAATTACCTAAAATGAAATGAGAATGGGCAAAAATGTATGAAACCTGGGACCACCCTCCAATAGCAATGAGATATAATAATATATCGTTGGATAGGTCTTTTCAATTGGAACGACAATTGTTATGACAACTTTGTTGTTACAACTGTCCGTTCAGAGTTATAAGACTTGTAAAATAAAATGTTTTTGAGAGAAAAATAATTAATAATGCATAATTAAATTTATTTATTATTACGTGATTTATTTTCACACATCGACGTGTTCTATGGGTTATCTAAATACAATCACACCATTCAAGAACATTGCTGGTGCAGTAAATCCTTCCTGAATCGCCAAATTATATTGATATAATGTGTGCACATGTGCCCATCTATCAGATCATCTAACCGATTTTCTCTATATGTTTCTATAACGTATAAACCATTTTGAAGAGGCTCGCTGCAAAAGCTTCGCGCCAGTTTTAAATGTGTGTATGTACCCAAGGTTAGTACAATTATTTGGTCTTCAGTGACCCTTAGGAAGTTTTCTATTAGAAATTACATATAACATAGAAATTAATGCAGGCTAGTTTTGTGTACGCACATGTTAGGGCGTGGGTATGATGGTGTGTGAAACTGTTTGTGTAAATGTAATATGTTTGTGTAAATATAATTTATTTATGTATATCGACGGCGAAGTGCCAATAACTCCTAACTGTTGAATTAAAAATATCCTGTCCCAAAAATGTTAGGAGGTAATACTACAAATTGACACGTTGGTTTAGTTAGGAAGTGTTTCCAGAATTATCTTAATACAGATGCAACTAAATATCTGCTTCAGAGATTACACAAAAACATGCGGAAACATACGTTTAAATTATTATAAGCGCTAAAAAGTAATTTTCTCGAAGTGTCAGTTAGAAGGTATTGGTACTTCACCGTCGATATGTGATTTGTGTAGTGCAATTTGTGGTGTGTGTGAGAGTAAGTTAGCATCGTATGATCTAACGGATTGGTTTAAGGAGGTCTTCAGTTTCCTGAACTTATTTCAGTAGCAGATTTCGAATTTCATTTTTATATTTAACTAGCTTTTGCCCGCGTATTTAGGTACGTAAGGAATCGAGATAAAAGGTAGCCTATGTTCTTTTCCATGTAAAAGGCTATACTTATGCATGCCAAATTTCATCCAAATCCGTTCAGCCGTTTTGCGTGATTAAGTAACAAACATCCAAACATCCACACTTTCACATTTATAATATTAGTTAGGATGTGTAATTCCATAGATAATAAATCTATGTGTCAGTAATACGAAATAATACGAATGTGTTTGTTACACTGTACGCATGCTGTGCGTTTGTGCGTTTTATTAAAATCTGAAAATTTGTGCTAAATTGAGTGCTAGGTGCTGTATGTTCGATTTCAGTGTTGGCCTTGTGAAAATAGTGCCAAATCTAGCACTTAAAGTGCTAAGTTGGCACTACTGGGGTACCTAACTAATAGATCTAAACTCCCCTCCCGCACGCGCACCCGCCTTGGTGACGCTCACTTCGCAACGGGCCGTGCAGCAGAAATCGTAATATTTTAATTTCGCCACAACTTCAAAACCAAACGTCCAATTTTAATCATTCAAAGACCAAATATTATCTACATAAACTGTACTTAATGATGAAATAATCTATTTTGATAAAGATTAATGGCATGAGTAAAATAAATGGGTCAAAATCACCAAGGTGGCAAATTCCGAAAACTGTTTTGTGAAAAATATTTCTAGCAGCTATTACTTTGATAATCAGCTTAAATGATCACTACACTTGTGGTTAAGCAATATGTACGCTGGCAGAGCACAGAATTAAGAACTTTTCTTGTAATTTTATTTTTAACGTGAACAGTCGCTGAAATCAATCATAACGGGAACGTTTTTGTGAGGTCTATAATAAAATTAAAATATTACTTATGAAGTTCGCTTTACCTCCGATCAATAACGGCAGTACGTAATAATTAATAAGAAAAAAAAAATCTAAATAAATTGCAAATAAAAACCTTCACAAGCAAAATATCGCTACAAATAGAACTTTTTTACTGTTTCTTTGTATACAATTTACTATATTTGTCAAAATTGTTAATTTATATATAAATAAATAGCTTGTAGGTATTGTAAGTCCACCTTATTTTAATATTACTAAGGATATGTTTAAAAAATAATTATTTAATAATGCTTTATCTGCGATTTTATTGATGTTCCCGGAAATGATGCAGTGTTCACGAATTGACGCGTGTGTTCTATAAATAAAGGCATAGATAAAATTTAGGACTATAAAATCTTAAAAGCGAAATTTTTAGATGTCATACGTATTTATTTATTACGCACAAGATTTTACTCGTAACTTAAATCTCTTCTTAGCATCTTTAAACTGTCTCAAAATCTATGACCCCAGCCTAATAAAATTGTTTAACAGTCATACAAAACTTTTATCTTAATAGCAATAATTAATTATACCATTGAAACATAAATAAAGTTCTGTATTATTTAAATTATTTTTTTATTATATTAATTGAACCGAATTAGAATTTTTACAATTTTTCGTAAACATCAATAACAGTATCAAAGTAATAATACTCTCGATTACTTATTTGCTTTTTTCAGCAATGGTAGTGGAATAATACTAATTATTTGCTCAAATAATTCAATGTCACATCATTCATTCCAACGACCATTCGAATCTAATTTAAAGTCTTTGCCACTACTACAGATAGAATTCAAAAACGCTATCAGGATTTCTCCATCATTTTTATCAATCTGTCTTACAAGTGCCAACATTTCTGTAATTAACAGTTTTCTTTTGTGAAGGTAGTTTGACTAATAGAAATGTTGCAGGGGATATCAAATTTGGGTGTAGGTTTTCTATACCTCGACCGTATCGTAAGGTGTCAGCTTCAACAGTAATCGATTTTTGTTCAGTCGGCTGATGAACAGAAACAAACAATCATCCTCATCAGATGGTGACGAATTATAAATGGATTAAAAGTCACAGAGTATTTTTCGATCGTTCAGGTCAGGGGACTTCCTTGAAGTGTTTCCATATTTAATTTTATTCGTTCAAAGTCTAAGCTGCCAGATAACGTAAATATTTTTAGTTACTTTTCAAAATTATCGTGTCTGTATATTGTAATTAAAACTGCTTGTCCTTTTTGCCATGTTTGCATCCATCATGATACCTACCTAGTATGACATCTAAACAGTTTTCGAAGTTTTTTAAGCTAGAAATGTCAATATTAGAAATCTCTTACTCTACTAAGATCTGATAGACTTCGTAAATAAATTTACTATATCAGAAGCTCTTTTTATATCTTTTTTAAAAACACTCTCTCTCTCTAATTCCTTCACCATCTGTAGGTCCTTTGCCATGCCAAGGTTCAGGAGTTACGTCAACATTTTTTACCAATGCATTTACTTTGCTGTTAAGAGTTGTTGGTATTCGAACTTGCCCTTGTTTTTTATTTTCAATGCTCTTAATCTTTTCTCTAAAGCTTCATACATATGTTTAATTTTAGCAATAGTTTTCTCCTGTAGTATTATTTTACGGTATGCTTTGACTTGGTCTTCCTGCACCTTTTCTCATTGACGGAAGTAGGTAAGCCGAGCAAGTTTTTTTTGGTTGCTTTTTATGACGTTTCTTATGTTTTTTCAGCCTCATGAGACTTCACAGCGGTAAAAAAAAATAGGACAATAATTAAAAAAACTGTTGTAGCATAACATTTACTAAATTAGTTAATTAATATTTGTAACAGATATCACTTTATTACTTAAATAGTCATCTCGGGAACGTCATCATCATTTCGAGAACGCTCCGTCAAGTCCGGGAACGTTTCCGAGTTGAGCGTTCCCGGATTGACTTTTTCGAATAAATGTGGCTTTTTTAAACGGCAGCCATCTAAACCCTAATTTTTGGCTAGGTAATTGTAAAATATTTAAGGTTGCTGTTAGTTTTAAACACTACAAAAAGTAATAACTCAATATTCTGAGTTAATAAACGCAGTCCCGGTATGATGACCTATTGATGTACGCTGTGTAAATAATGAATTGAAAAGCACTTACCACTTATTTATAATTATTTTGCAGAAAAAATCTCTTAACAGCCGCTTGTTTACGTCTCGGACTACATTGTACCATTGCTATCTACAGGCCACGTTCAGAAACATATTTTTTTCGGGCAATCGAAACAGCGTTCACTGAAATGACGCTTCCATTGTCGGACATCATATTTTGACTTGATTTTCTCTAGTTTAATTTCTTTTTTTAATTATGCATATAATTACTTGAAATTTGATAAAATTGAATGCGAATGAGTAAAAAAAACCGTTGGATTTTCTTTGTTTTTTATATATTTTCAGTGTTTGTTTCTAAAGATTGCTATTTAGGACACGTTCCCGAAATGATTTTTGTAGTTATTTCTTTAAATAACAATAAATATGTTTTACATTTCAAGTATAATATATAAGGTACAGGTAAAATGAATCCTGCTGCTTATCTACAAATGATAATTTGTTTAAAAAAACACTGAATTGTGCCATTTATTTGCTGGCAAAGCTAATTTTCCACCTTGGTGATTTTGACCCAAATGCGTTTAAATGTAGTCCAAAAAAAAATTCAAGATTTTTAAATAAAAAAATGGTTGTTGTGCCTCACTCGACAGGTGTGTCGCGGACTTTTTTGTAGATATTTATAAGATCTACAATTAATTAGAACATTTTATGGTTCTATCTTTTATAGTTTAGGCAGCGTACGCAAAATAAGTAACTTTTCTGGTTGATTTTTTACACCTTGTGTCCGAAAAAACCAAATATCTTACGGAACCCTATTTTTTCCAAAATAAAATTTAGCCTATGTTACTCGTGGATAATGTAGCTTTCGAATGGTGAAGAATTTTTAAAAACGGTCCAGTAGTTTTTGAGCCTATTCATTACAACCAAACAAACAAAGTTTTCCTCTTTATAATATTAGTGTAGATTTTCGTTAGATTGTAGATGTATGTAATTTTTTAAACTACCTGCTCGATAATGTCGTTTTACACGTCATACAAACCTCACTTAAAGCAAGCCATTATATGCCTAGGGAGATAATGCACTATGGCCGATCCCTAGGGAATAATGAGATTTGAATTTGGAGCATCAAGAATCGTCAACATTGTGAATTAAAATGTAGGCGCATCGAACAAGTTGACTCGAAATTCAAACCAAAGAGTATGTAATCACTATGATTCAAACTGGCCACTAACAAAAAAAAGAAAATAAAATAAAACGTACAACGTACGTACGTACGTACTGACGACACGGGAGCATTATAGAAAATTGAAACTATATAATCTTGGAGTAGTGAATTTTGTTTGTTTGATGAAATTGTAAATATAATACTTATATTTCTCTGATATATGATTTGGTCGACCAAATTGTCTTTTAATTATCTCACAGATGGTGTAAAAAGTAGAGTATGCAACACGGGGATAAAGCTGTCTTTGTCTTGGGCGGCTTAAATTCCTCACTTCACTCAGGTTTCTTTATTAACTCCCTCGCAATGCTCGGGAGTTAATTTCATAAATCCCTCACTATCGTTCGGGATTAAAATCAGCAACCTTCGTTTCGTTCGGAATTCAACATGCCGCCCGCGACTTAAAGACACTGCTTTATCCCCTAGTCACATAAACTACTATTATTAATGCGGTTGTTTAGACGAGAGCTAACAATACGAAAGCTTCTACTGGCGAGGCAAGTTCTATGCGGTAGTATATTGCATATTAAGTCCTTCCTGCGCTAGTTATTGGGTTTATATGGGATTGCAATGTGTTTTAACTGTGAGTACAGAACACTGTTGTTGTTGTTGTTCAAGGTTGTAGTCAGGTATTGGATAGGCTTCCCCAGAAGCACTTTTAGGACCGCCCTTTGCGCTCTCTCTCCACTCGCATCATACTTGTAGATTGTGCACCACCTCATGCCGGTATGCAGTACATGAATATTGATTGCGCTAAGGAGAAATAAACAAGTTTTAACGTCTCTAAGTTAGCAGAAGATCTAAGTTTTTTTAAAACGTATAGGAGTTTCCTTGTGCGTAGTACGGTTGACGAAGCCCTCATGAACCACTTTGGGGCCATAGTCATGGCAGTCAAGTTGTCTGGAGCGAGCAAGGTCGTTCTCATCGGAGACGTGAATCAGGTACCATTTTTGGATAGAGAGAACAAGGTGCACCCGTCCAAATTTGGTGGCTGGCATCACCCAGGAGTTGCTCTGTACGCATCGGAATCCAATGGACATAGCCTTGACCCTGAGTGAGATATACACCGGTATATACTCCTCCAAGACGTTGCTGTTGCGGGTCCACTCTCTGAAAGTGGAAAGGTTCACAGGAGCTCGCATACCGATAACCGCCCAGAACACCTTATTCTTAGTCCATACGCAGGAAGAGAGAGCCTATCTTGCTAACCGGCTGTGGGTTTGGCAAAGGGTCGCACATTCTCACCATCCCGGGGTTGACCTGCGACAGTATAATTATAATTAACACCAAGTCAAGGAGGCTCCAGATCCACGACAGCATCTCCCACGCAGTTGTCGCAGTGTCGAGACACATGGTCAGCTGTGTGTATATAAGCTATAACATATAAGCTAGAATTTTGCAGTTTCATTAGGTGACTAAGTTCAGACAGTATGATTATTTTTATTACAGGGTGAAGCCACTGGAAGAAGCTACTCTAACATAGTTTCAAAATATCAAGATGTAACAGTCGCACTATAATTACGTCACAATGTTGCTCACATAACAAAAACGATATTTAACTACAGCACCACCCTCAAATCCTACTATTGTTTACTTTCCGAACAGACTATACCCAAATTGATTTAAAAAAAATTGCTAGCTACTACTCATAGGTTAAATAAGCACATATTTATACTAATACTCTAACAGATAATAATAATATTTCATGTTATTTCATTATTTTGTTCAAAAAAAGCATACAAAGATGCGCTAATAATTTGCCGCGGATGAATTTTAAGGAGACTACAGCGTTAATGCCAATGAGAATAAAGAACACTTTAAAGTGTGATTGCTTCGTCGTCAATCTAGTTTATCCGTAGGATATATAAAATCTTTGGGTTAGATTTTCCTTTTATTACATACTACGTTTTCTTTTCTACGTTTTCCTGCTTCAAATAATCAATTGTTTTACCAGCGGTATGTGAGCTTGCGTTGTCATGGTGTAGGATGATACGTTGCTTTGTGTTAGATTTCCGAACTTCGGCGATGACTTGTGGCGAACGAATTGTGGTATACCACTCTGCATTAACCGTTCTACGATCTTCAAGCGCAATTGTTGCAACGTGACCGGTTTTCGCCACGAACGTAGCCACCATCTTCTTTGAAGTGCTTCGAGATCGAACAACTTTAGCCCGGTTTGACTCATCTCGGAAGACCCAGGTTGTGGATTGCTCTTTGAAATCAGGGTCATAGGCATAAATCCACTCGCTCTCTCAGATTCGTCACCACTGATAATGTCGTAGACGTGATTTGACTCTCCTCGCTTGAACCTTTAATAATAATAATATTAATAATATTATATGTTACCATCCCGCATGACGAGAATCTCGTGAAAGCTGAGAAAGAGAAACAAATAAAATATCTCGACTTAGCACACGAGGTTGTCGACATGTGGAATGTGGACTCGGCTGTCGTTGTGCCGATTGTCGTGTCCGTCAATGGCCTTATAGCCAAAAGCTTCGACGACCACCTGTCGAAGCTGTCGTTGCGCGGTTGGATCGAGGGCATGATACAGAAGGAAACTCAATTCGGAAACGCGTTTCCGAAATTGAGTTCAGTTCTCGCCGCGAATTCTCCTTTATGTCTTCTACAGATTGAAAACGGGTGCCACGAAGTGGTAATTTGTGTTTAGGAAAAAGATAGAAGTCGGCTGGAGCCATATCTGGCGAATACGGTGGCTACTTGATGGTATTTTTTGAGTGTTTGGTCAAAAATTCGTTCACAATGATGGCCTTGTGCGAAGGCGCATTATCGTGGTGCAAAATCCAAGAATTTTCTTTCCACAAATCTGGCCTTTTTCGTCGAGTTTGCTCTCTTAAATGCCGCATAACGCTCAAATAATATACTTTATTTACCGTTTGACCTTCCGGTAAGCATTCCGAGTGCACAACACCGCGATAGTCAAAGAAAACAGTCAACATGACTTTGACTTTTGATCGACTTTAGCGTGGTTTTTTCGGTTTTGGTTCAGTTGGAAGGCGCCACTCCGAAGCTTGTTGACTTGTTTGCATAACAAATTCGTAAACCCACGTCTCGTCGCCAGTAACAATGTGTTTCATGAATGTTGGGTCGGAATTGACTCGTTCTAGCATGTCCTCAGCGACTCTCATGCGATTGAGTTTTTGGAGAAAATTCAGGTCTTTTGGGACTAGCCGAGCGGCAACATGTTTCATGCCCAAATGATTAGTTAAAATGGTACGGATCGACTCGTGAGACACAGAAAGTTCGGCGGCTATCTCTCTCAAACTTGAATGAGGATTTTCAGTCACTATTTCCTTCACTATTGCGATGTTAACTTCAGTTGCAGAGGTTGATGGCCTACCAGAGCGAGGCCAATCTTTCATCACATCTCGACCGATTTTGAATGCTTTGTACCTGTCATAAGCACGTGTTTTTGATAAAGTCGATTCACCGTAAGCCTTCTGTAACATTTTCAGTGACTCCGAATACGAAATTCCATTGGCGATGCAAAATTTAAGACAAACTCTTTGTTCGATGTTTTTGTCCATTATGAAATTCGCAATACACACTAGATATGATATAACTAAAAATAGCACTGTATTTAATATAAATAACAGATGCAACTCAAACTCCGCGCCAAAATGGAAAACAGTTGTGCCAATCTAGCAACAACAAAAAAAATCTAAAATCTGAATTTGGAACCATAAACAAATCATCCAATACCGATACTTTTTTGACTGAATCAAAAAATAAATCTGAATCTTTTCTTTTTTTTTCTGCTTTTTTTTGCTTTTTGCTTTTGTATTTAGCAGAATATCTTCATTTTATAAATTAAAAAAAATATTTAAAAAATATGCAGTGATGTACACGGGCGTATAGTAAAATATCGAACTATGTTTCGTTTTTCCATGTAGTTGATTGATTCAATTTTATATTATGTAAATTGATATAAACAAAATTATCAACAAAAGCCAATGAATATGCTCTGCACTTACACGATGCTAATGAAAGATTGTGTTTTATTAACTCCGTCTGTTGACAGCTTTTCGCATAATCCAATGCTAGGATTGCTCATCGAAATTTCAAAAGATTTTTTAACTGTTTAATGTAGCTTTTTGTATGTATAAATGTAGATTTTTGTAAAATGTAGTCTATTTTTCTCCTAAAGCGCGGGGCCCCTGAATCTGGCGGGGCCCCTAGGCAGTTGCCTAAAGTGCCTAATGGATAAAACGGCCCTGGTTCGGAAAGTAAACAATAGTAGGATTTGAGGGTGGTGCTGTAGTTAAATATCGTTTTTGTTATGTGAGCAACATTGTGACGTAATTATAGTGCGACTATTACATCTTGATATTTTGAAACTATGTTAGACTAGCTTTTTCCAGCGGCTTCACCCTGTAATAAAAATAATCCTACTTTCTGAACTTACTCAACTAATGAAACTGCAAAATTATAGCTTATAACATATAAGCTATAATTTTGCAGTTTCATTAGGTACACATACAGCTTACATACACACAGCTGACCATGTGTCTCGACACTGCGACAACTGCGTGGGAGATGCTGTTGTGGATCTGGAGCCTCCTTGACTTGGTGTTAATTATAATAATACTGTCGCAGGTCAACCCCGGGATGGTGAGAATGTGCGACCCTTCGCCAGACCCACAGCCGGTTAGCAAGATAGGCTCTCTCTTCCTGCGTATGGACTAAGAATAAGGTGTTCTGGGCGGTTACCGGTATGCGAGCTCCTGTGAACCTTTCCACTTTCAGAGAGTGGACCCGCAACAGCAACGTCTTGGAGGAGTATATACCGGTGTATATCTCACTCAGGGTCAAGGCTATGTCCATTGGATTCCGATGCGTACAGAGCAACTCCTGGGTGACGCCAGCCACCAAATTTGGACGGGTGTACCTAGTTCTCTCTATCCAAAAATGGTACCTGATTCACGTCTCCGATGAGAACGACCTTGCTCGCTCCAGACAACTTCACTGCCATGACTATGGCCCCAAAGTGGTTCATGAGGGCTTCGTCAACCGTAAGGCGATGGCATTTCACCTCTGGTCTGAGCCCGTTGGTTAAAATTGAGGCCATAGTGCGCACCTTTGCCCCTAATCGGTGCATTAGCTTCTCTTTGAGATCATTAGCATCTTCGGTTGTTGTGGTTACTATGATATCGCTCTCCCCGTCAAAGTGTTTTACCATCCAGGTTGTCTTGCCGCACCCTGGGACCTGTTTATCCACCTGATACTGGGTAATACCACCGGGTTCGTGCCGAAATTAAAGCAAAGAAGATAATGCTTTTGGTATCATTGGACACAGAGGGGCATGGTGGCCTGCATTAAAAAATCAGATGGTGGCCAAACAATGTCCCAAAAATTTATTCACTCTCGTTGCCTCATAGCTAGAAGACCGCTACGTCAAGGTCAACTACGCCAGCGGGACTAGCGAGAAAGGAAACAACAAAGGATGCGTCCACGGCTCTATTGCCGGTCCGACGTTCTGGAACCTGAGCCTAGACTCACTCCTTCACAAACTGTCTAGTATGGGGTTATATTGCCAAGCCTTTGAAGACGACGTCGTCCTGGTATTCTCGGACCATGAGACCGGTACCCCGCAGTAAAAAGCCAATGAGACGCTAGACACAGTGTCGAAGTGGGGCGCCCGAAATAAGCTGTGTTTTGCCACGAAGAAGACCAATGCGATGGTTTTAACGAAATAGCTGAAATACGACGACCCGGTTTTGTACATGTTGGAGGGGTCTAGTCCAAGAGATCAAGCTGCTAGGTCTCATTATTGATGCCAAACTCACTTTTAATGCACACGTGTCTGCAACCAAGCAGCGGACATCTGTAAACAACTCGCATATGCAGCGAAGGTGAAGTGGGGTCTCAATAGAGAGAAAATCAGGACGTTTTGCGTGTCAGTGATAGAGCCGTATGCAGCGAATGCGTAGGCCCCGGCGGCTGAGAAACTGATGACACGAAATCAGTTCGATTCTCTACAGCGGAGTTTCGCGCAGAAGATCTGCAAGGCATACCGCACGGTGTCTCTGACATCGGCACTGGTTCTGGCAGGCCAACTCCCATTATATGTCCGGGTGATTGAGGCAGCGACCCTCTACAAGATCAAGAAGGGCCATTCCCGAGAGTTCCTACCACCGGGTCGCGAGCTGGAACGGAATTATTTAAATCACCCTCATCCAGCGCGACTCACAACAACCGAGTACACACCTAGAAGACTGGAATCCCGAAACCTTAGAGACTCACCATGTTACCGGCCCCTAAATCTACACTGACGGCAGCAAGATAGAGAGGAAAGTTGGAGCTGCCCTAACTTGGTGGGAAGGAGGAAAGGAGTCCATGTCCAGCACTTTTGGCTAGGAGCCTTACAACACTGTCTTCAAATCTGAAATATATGCACTCTTTCGAGCTGTCAGGTTGGCAAGAGAATCTAAAGCGGCCTCCATAAGCATACTGAGTGACTCAAGGTCGTTGCTCAACCTGCTGAGGAGACCGTCTGTTACTCACCACCTGGCACTTCAAATAAAGAGTTTCATCAGAGAAATCAGAGAATAGGGCAAAAAACTGAGGCTTTTTCTGGCTCAAGGTCCACGTGGGAACTGCCGGGAATGAGAGAGCAGTCCCCGTATCTATGACAAAGTCCCCGTATCATACGTGAGAAGGAAGATACGGGAGGGGACCGTAAAGAAGTGCAAGCGAGGTATGAGTCCTCGAGTACAGGGTCGGTAACAAAGGTGTTCTTTTCAGACGTCCTAGTGGCGAAAAGAATCTTTAAGGACACAACCCTAACACCGGCCCATACTCAAATCTTGACGGGACACGGAAGTTTTGCAGCTTACCTCCACCGCTTCCACCTCAAGGAGAGTCCCTCGTGCGTCTGCAACCAGAGCTGCAAGGAAACAGTCTATCACCTTCTCTTAGAATGCCCAAGGTTCTGCCTTGAAACAATGGAACTGCAGTGGAAAACAGGGGTCTAGTTAAATCAATCCTCACTCCACAACTTTAAGGAAAAGCCAGCTTCAAGGTCCCCTTTTTTAGCATTCGCGAGTAAAGTTAAACCGCAGCGGGGTCGAACAAATCAGATGCCCCCGCACAAAGTCGAATCCGGCAACCATCTACTCGTGCCCCCACCACAACAACACCAAACACGGCCAAGTACAAACACAACATGACAACACCAACACCAAATACACAAAACCCGACACTTTCAATTACACATCAAAGCACAAATACACAACCAGCACCAGTGACAGCGCCAGCGGTACCAACTGCAGGCACAAACCAACAGACGATCTATTCCTAACCGACATGCCTGTAACACACTTCCAGGTATGCGAAAGAGACGGAGTCCCCGGTATCAGACTTCGAGGGCCGCCCTGTTCATGAATAGGGAATCAGAGACGCTGGGCATAAGTTTCTGCATTGGTTCAAGCCGTACTGAAGCCCAAATCACAATAAAATTTCACCGGGCCTAGCTGCCCTGATCAATGGGAGCACATAATATAAACCTTTTTACAAAAAAAATTAAACAGACTTCAATGTAAAAAAAACACTGAAAACTACAAAATAACCTAAGTGTCGGAACTTCGGAAGTCGGTGTTTCTATAATACATAGTTTTATCTCTTCGCTATTTAACACCGACTACCCAAATTAAAGTTATTTTGTACTTTTCAGTGTCTTTTTTACATTGAAATCGGTTTATTTTTTTTTTTTTGTAAAAAGATTTTTTGTTTTTAAATTTTTAGTTACGGTACCACCACTAAAAAGAACCCCTCTTACAAATTTAAATACTTTATAGCCAGAGTGAATCTCATAACAATTCTAATAATTCTAAACACGGTTAGATTACATTAATTTACCTCCCCGCTTCATCACCAGATCAGTTCAATACATCCCCCCCTTTTCTTTCAGTCAGTCATCGCCTACACGTATAAAACGAAGCAACTTTATTTATTACGATAATTCTGCTGTGATCCTATGAAGAGTTCTGTTCCATATCTTCGAAGTTCATGATCCGATCATAACAATATTTCTATAGGGCCGCTATGAGCGAGAGATGAGAGGGCCCAGCAGAAGTTAACGGCAGAAAAAGAAAACAGGGACAAAGGCGGAAACTTCAGCCCAGAGGACCGAACCCACTCCAAAAACCGTCTCAAAGCAATAGGCACCTTCCTCAGCGCACTGCTCCAGAGTACCAGCCGCACATCATCATCAGAGCGGCAAGAGTCAGCGGTCATAAAGTTTTTCAAACCAAAACCTAGGGAAACACCAGCACCAAAACCCAAACCGACCAGAGCCGACAAAGGGCAAGTCAACCCACCGACCCTCGCTGTAAACTCGGGTATCACAGACCACATACACAGTGCATTCCTCGAGTATGTAGCAGTCGTGAGGGCAACCAGAGAGGTAAACCTCGCGACTTGAAGAAAGATTCTGCGTACCTTCCATTGGAAAAATGAGGGTCTGTTAAGGGTTTTATTCGACAACGTCAAATCCCAGGTCATTGCTGGTGAAATGACGGGGTCGTACATGGCAGCCTATAGCGCGAAGAGTGGCTTTGTGCTATAGGCTGCTACATTCCCAACACCCGCAGACGACCCGATGGTAAAAAAAATAGTTCGTCTAATTGTTAATCGATGCAAAAGAGTTCGTCTATCTAAGATTTGATGACAGATAAACATAGGAACAGGTGAAACTAAATAAAAGCTTGTAAAAGAGGTTGAAGTTTGCTCGTGATCATTTAAATTGGACTTCCGATCAGTGGCGTATATTTGGAGTGACGAGTCCAAATTTGAAGTGACAGTCGGCGAAGAAAAGTGATTCGAAACAAAAATGAGGCATTTCATACTGATTGTCTCAAACGCAAAGTGAAGTTTCCGGCATCTCTTATGATATGGGGCTGCATGTCTGCACAAGGTGTTGGTGGTATGCAGTTTGTGGATGGTTCTATCAATGCTGCAAGGTATCAAAACTTTTTGGAAAAGAATTTACTGCCCTCTATTCCGTCACTTAAGCATCAAGATTCCTTAATTTTTCAACAGGATGGTGCTTCTTGCCATACTGCAAGAACAACAAAGACATGGCTACTGGCGAAAAGCATCCCTACAACCGAATGGCCATCTAACAGCCCGGACTTGTCGCCGATCGAAACCCTATGGTGGAAAATGAAAAAACTTCTCCGTAAAAATCCATCAATATCGAAGAGCGACTTAAAGGCTTAAACTCTTGGCTGTCTGGGAGTCAATTACGCCTGAAGAGTGTGCAGCGTTGGTTGCAACCATGCCTCTTCGCATTAAAGCTGTCATTGAGAGCAAAGGCGACACAACTACGTCTTTTACGTTATGTTTTATAGAATACTTTTTTAAATTTTTATGTTATGTAAAGTCCTGAAAGAATTTCAGTTATGTTAAAATAAACTTTAAAATGTTCCTCAAATTGTGGTTTACTTTTTATTAAACGTTCTTAATTATTTTACCATACCATACTAGAGTTTTACCATCGAAAGATGGCACAACAAAAAGGAGGCCGAATTAAAAAAAATCTTTAACTGTTCACCCTGACTCTACGCTGCTTAAACATAGTCGATACTTTTGATATAAATTATTTATTAAAATAATATACAAGTTTTATTTAATAATTCATGAATAACGAATATTATATTAGTAAGTTTATTTATAAAATAAAGCGTTTCTTACCTTTAAATTAAAATAAAACAAATTGTGTGTGAGATTTCATCGAATACTTTTTATTCGTTTGAAAGACCTATTTACGTGTGTCGGGCATGCCATCGTCCGGGTGAGTCTATCAGACATATTGTCTCCGGTTGTTCTCGTCTGGCTAACGGCGAGTACTTGCACAGGCATAACCAAGTAGCCAGGATTCTTCACCAGCAACTTGTTTTCAAATACAACCTTGTGGATTCTGATACCTCAGAATCCACAAGGTTGTATTTGAAAACAAGTTGCTACGTACGTACTACAGGTATGTGCCCGACCCAGTTCTTGAAAAGGACCATGTCACGATGTACTGGGATCGGTCTATCATTTACTGACCGGACTATTGTAGCCAATAAGCCGGACATTGTGGTGATAGACCGATTAGCGCGCCGCGCAATGATAGTCGATGTCACCATCCCGCATGACTAGAATCTCGTGAAAGCTGAGAAAGAGAAACAAATAAAATATCTCGACTTAGCACACGAGGTTGTCGACATGTGGAATGTGGACTCTGCTGTCATTGTGCCGATTGTCGTGTCCGTCAATGGCCTTACAGCCAAAAGCTTCGACGACCACCTGTCGAAGCTGTCGTTGTACGGTTGGATAAAGGGCCTGATACAGAAGGCAGTACTCCTCGATACGGCTCGCATTGTGAGGAGGTTCCTGTCTCTGGACCCCTTACCACCGGTAGCGTGGACCCTGCTCCCGACACCGGCGGACCACTATTTTTTTATATTTTTAAGTTTTTTTTATATTTTTTTTTAAATATTTTTTTTTTTTATTATATGTAAAATAGAAAAATACTCAGGAATAAAGCAGCTTTCTGTCGGTGAAAAAATTTTAGCAATCGGACCAGTACTTTCAGAGATTGCCTGCTACAAACAAAAAAACAAACTTTACCTATTTATTATATAAGGGTAGATTCATTGATTGGCCTTAAATTCCGAGGTATAAATCTTACGGCTCTCCACTAGTAGGGGTGTCATACTAGATTGAACGACTTGTTACCACTAGGTACCAAGTATCCGATTACGATTTTATGTTCCTACTATGGATAATTCATCCTTCGCCGTGCTCTTAAATACTGAAGACGTTTTTGACACTTGCCGATTTGGTGCGAGAACCAACGACTTGATGGGTTTGTGTTTGTCCTGGAGTCTGATAAACTTCTGTTTCTTTTGAAGATGGTTGTGAATAACGAGGACGCCACCAGCAGGGTACAAAACTTCTGTTTCTGATATATAGTGGGCATTGTATCTGTACGAGAATAAATTTATTATGTAACTTTAGTGTTTTATTAATTATTATTGTTATTTTATTGAAGGTATCTTGTTTGCAATTATATAGGTAGGATTATTAAACTTGAGCAATAAACTAGGTAAGTTTAAATAAATACATTAAATAATGCATAGTTAACCTAGCCATTTAAAGTGTCTTGAATTGATGCCTGCTTGTCTGCTGGTAATATATTATGAAATCTATTATTAGTTTACTTTGTTACTGGTTACATTAACAAATATAAAGATTAGTAAAATTATCATTCCGTTAACGTGTATATGTTTGTACTTACTCAAGATCTGTACGAAGACCAAAAAATACACGAGCCGAAATATTTGGAGGTGTCGGAACAGCCATGATTGAATTCGTTAAAATAGTTAAACTATATTAAATATTTTAAAACTACCACCTGTAAACATAAAAATATAGACTTGTATTACAAAGATTGCTAACTTCCAAACGCGACGTATCAAATTGAATAAGTCAAAATTGATCAAACATAACGGTTGTCATGGATACAGTGCGTTTGTTTCACGGTTTCACCTAAAATAGGTGGTTTCTTTGCCGTAATGTTGGCAATACGGAAAAACAGTGTTGCTGTATTTTTAGCAATGAAATTATTTAACATTAGGGAGATATTGATATTTCGTTACTTTTCACAATTGCCTTATTATATAAATATTTTTTTTTAATAAATCACAAAACGTTAGGCTCCATTTCGATTGTCCTGCAATTCTTTCAAATACCGAAACCGCCACGCCGCAATATCGTACCTCTCCATCCAACAACTTCCTTTTAGACTTGCTTTTTTTTTTAATAAAATCCCATTCCCCTCATTTATTCTCCATAAAGTGCTTCGGCTACCGTTAAAATCAATTTGGTTACACATTTCGTGCAAAAATTTTGGTAGAGTAGGCAACTCTTTTCATTTTTCCCTTCTTTTTTCTGTAGACAGACAGGGGAGCCAACATTACGGCAATGGAACGTCTTAGGGCCTGTCCGCACAGCGGTATTTCACCGCGCGGTTTTTTTTTCGTTATTCTGTAACACATTGAATCTTATGGAAGTGTCCGCACAGGCGATAAAAAAAACACGCGATAAAAATTCTGTGATTTCTTGCAGATTTGACGCGGTGTGGTGTAGAAATAAATCCGCGCGAATATTTTCCGCGCGGTGAAATATTGCTGTGCGGACCAAAGACTTTATATTATATCCTACTAAACTAGATTGACTACGAAGGAATAATATAACACTATCTAAAGTGTTCTATATACTCATCGGCATTAAGTTCACTTGTGTTATTGACACACAAAAGGGAAAAATGGTTCCGAGCAAGTTCAAAGTTCAAGCACAATGAGATAAATCCTCTGTGTCCCTTTCTCACCTCCTATCAGAAACAAATTAAAAACAGATGGTATTGTCTGTGCGATAAGAGAACCGTCGTGGCGTAAAGTGAAAACAACATTAAAGATTTTAAGTAGCAACCCAACCCAGCCATCCGTCAAATGCCAAACGTCATTATGTTGACAGAGGGTTTGTTTATTATGTTATTTTATTGTGATTTTTAATTGAAATCTTCAGAAATGTGATATAAAATTTCACTGAGCTGCAAGGGAAATAATGTTTAATATATTACAGTTTTGCCAAAGATAACAAACGGCAAATCACACCATTATTGATCAAAACAAAGTCACGAACTTGGGAAACATTGATATGCTGTATTTTTGGTACGTAACACTTTTATTTTAATGTTTTTAGACTTCCTAGGTGAACTCCTGACCGTGTTATCTCCAAATATATATAAATTAAACGGAAATTCATTTAAACATGACGATATTTGTTTATTTTGTTTTGGTCAATATTTTCGATGGCTAGTAGAGTCTGTGCGGAAAGTAAACCATCGTGGGATTTGAGGGCGCTGCTGTAGATAAATATCGTTTTTGTTATATAAGCAACATTGTGACGTCATTATAGTGCGACTGTTAAATCTTGATATTTTGAAACTATGTTAGACTAGCTTCTTCTAGCGGCTTCACCCTATAATAAAAATTATCCGATTGGCTGAATTTGCTCACCTAATGAAACTGCAAAGTTATAGACTATGTGCTATATTATTGCAATGTTTATGATTAAGTTCATCTATCTAGTAGTTTTTGCGCGACACATCCATACATACAACTACTTCACAAACTTTCGCATTTATAATATTAGTAGCCTATTTATTGAACTTGCTCACGTGATGAAACTTAGCAAAAATATAGGTTATAAGCTATATTATTGCAACGTTTATCATTAAATTCATCCGTTTATAAGTTTTTGCGTAATGAGTAACAAACCGTTAATTGTGGCGACACCTGGGGGAGGCTTATGTCGAACAATAGACGTCTTTCGATTGTAATGATGATGAACATTTAAATGCAAACACGAACCAATAAAGGAAAATAGCGTGAAGAAACTGCTGTACTGCCTATCTAGGTAGATTCCACCAGCGACCACTTACCCAGTGCCAATGAAAATGGTTCTATCACTTTGACTGGGATCGGTCTATTATCACTGACTGGAATATTGTAGCTAACAGCAAGTTTATGTTTACCCTAGTTAAATATAAAGGTAAAAATAATAATATTTTTTTTAATAATAATAATTTATTTGCGTCATGATTTACATTTTACATTAAATACAGAGTAGTACATACAGTTTAAATTGAATATAAAACAATGTAGTGACACCAGCACCCCTACTAAGTTGCCAAGACAACTTGTATTAAAGATGCTGGGCCCAACCCTTTATTGGATGTTTCTTATTTTTATTTAGATACATAACATGCTATTTTGCATTTATATGACCGGTTCATTATATGGCATAGGTAGACGGACAAATAAACTATTTATAAAATGAAGTAAAACACTACGAAAAAATTATTGAGTGAGTAGTGTAGTGTGTGTAGGGGTGAGTGAAGGTATGTGTGTGTGTAATGGTGTTTGTGTGTATGTGTTTTTTCTATATACATATGTGAGTAACGTTAGCGAGCGATGATCGATTGATGCCAGAATGAGATTTAACGGGAGCTGTATTGAGTCAACAATAAGCTTTCAGTGTTGTCGTAATTAAGTGTTTGTAGCCAATTATTAAGTTTCTTTTTAAATGTCATTATAGGGAGTGAGTAAAAGTTTAGTATTTTGTTAAAACCATTGTAGAGATGAGGACCTTGAAAACAGGGAAACCTTCTTGTAAAAAAATATTTACAGCGGAAGGGTTGGCATATCTTGTCTTTGCGTCTTGTGGTGATTTTTTCATAGGTGGTTATTTGATGCTGATATAGTAGTATATGCAACACAAACAATTGTCTGACTGTAAGGACTTTACAGTTCTTATATAGCTCTTCAGTTGGGAAAAGGATGGGCCGAAAGGTACTAACTTTAAGCACGGCTCGCTGAGCTCGTTCTAGTTTCAAAAGTACCGTTTTGGGTGCACCACCCCAAGCGCATATACAATATGTTAATAGAGACTGACAGAGAGCAAAGTATGTACACCTAATAATATGAGGTCCTGCGATGTGACGAAGAGTACTAAAAACAAAAATCAGTTTTCTAATTCTTTTTGTCAGTAACTCTATATGAGGTGCAAAACTCAGGCCACACAAAATGGAACACACTACCACTTTCTCGTTGTCTTCCTCAGTACATTTTTCCCTTTTGCTAATCTATGAAAAATATGAACTTAGACTATGAAAATAAAGTACACTTCAGAATTTGTAATGTTGCTTCGTAAAAAATCTATTTAGCCTGTAAGGGACCATCTCGTATATAAGATCTTTGGGATCACTTGGTTGTCCGTCTGTTTATCTGTTAAGACCTTTTAACACTTGGAGGTATCGAGTTAAAATTAAAACCATACGCTCAAGTCTGCGGTCTTTTGAAGTTGTGAAAAAATCAGACTTCTGAGTTAACGAAAAAAAAAAGATACGGCCGTTTATGTCGCAAAAAAACGTATATTTCTATAATCAAGCGAATCAAAGTTCATAGGGTGAATCCCGTTGACCTTAAATCCTGAAATTTGACATAAATCAAGGTCTCATAGAGCAAGTACAGGGAAAAATCTGAAAATTGTAAATTTGTAGATACGCCACAAAAAAAAATTGTTTGTAATTCGGAAAAATCTTCGTAACTCAATTCGGGAATTGATTTCATAGGTAAATTTGTACAGAATCCTCAGTGCACGAGTCCGACTCGCACTTGCTCTTTTTTATTTTAGTTACTGTATCCGTACTCAAGCCTGAAAAGAATTATTCTAAGTTAGTCGAAACGCATTATAAATTTAAAGTATCAATACTCTTTATACTAGCCATAGAAAATATTGACCAACACAAAATAAATAAATATCGTCATGTTTAAATGAATTTCCGTTTAATTTATATATATTTGGAGATAACAGGGACAGGAGTTTATCTAGGAAGTCTAAAAACATTAAAATAAAAGTGTTACGTACCAAAAAAACAGCATACCAATGTTTCCCAAATTCGTGACTTTGTTTTGATCAATAATGGTGTGATTTGCCATTTGTTATCTTTGGAAAAACTGTAATATATTAAATATTATTTCCCTTGCAGCTCAGTGAAATTTTTTATCACATTTCTGAAGATTTCAATTAAAAATCACAATAAAATAACATAATAAACAAACCGGTGCCAATATTATATGACGTTTGGCATTTGACGGATGGCTGGGTTGGGTTGCTACTTAAAATCTTTAATGTTGTTTTCACTTTACGCCACGACGGTTCTTTTATCGCACAGACAATATAAAGAGTATTGATACTTTAAATTTTTAATGCATTTCGACTAACTTAGAATATTTCTTTTCAGGCTTGAGTAAGGATACAGTAACTAAAATAAAAAAGGGCAAGTACGAGTCGGACTCGCGCACTGAAGATTCTGTACAAATTTACCTATGAAATCAATTCCTGAATAGAGTTACGAAAATTTTTCCGAATTGCAAACAATTTTTTTTTTGTGGTGGATTTACAAATTTTCATATTTTCAGAATTTTCCCTATACTTGTTCTATGAGACCTTGATTTATGCCAAATTTCAGGATTCTAGATCAACGAGATTCACCCTAAGAACTTTGATTCCCTTGAGTATCGAAATATACGTTTTTTTGCGACATAAACGGCCGTATCTTTTTTTTTCGTTAACTCAGAAGTCTGATTTTTCACAACTTCAAAAGACCGCAGACTTGAGTGTATGGTTTTAATTTTAACTCGATACCTCCAAGCGTTCTCGAGTTAAAGGGTCTTAACAGATAAACAGACGGACAACCAAGTGATTCCAAGGATCTTATATGCGAGATGGTCCCTTACAGGCTAAATAGATATTTTACGAAGCAACATTACAAATTCTGAAGTGTACTTTATTTTCATAGTCCTTAAGTTCATATTTTTCATTGATTAGCAAAAGGGAAAAATGTACTGAGGAAGACAACGAGAAAGTGGTAGTGTGTCCCATTTTTACCTTTATATTTAACTAGCGTAAACTTAAACTTGCTGCTAGCTACAATATTCCAGTCAGTGATAATTATCACTGATTAAATCGGATCGGTCTATTATAATAGACCGATCCCAGTCAAAGTGATAGAACCATTTTCGTTGGAACTGGGTAAGTAGTCGAAGTGGAACCTACCTATAGTATAGGCAGTACAGCAGTTTCTTCACACTATTTTCCTTTACCGGTTCGTGTTTGCATTTAAATGTTCATCATCAATATAATCGAAAGACGTCCACTGTTCGACATAGGCCTCCCCCAGGTGTCGCCACAATTAACGGCATTGCGCAAAAACTTATAAACGGATGAATTTAATGATAAACGTTGCAATAATATAGCTTATAACCTATATTTTTGCTAACTTTCATCACGTGAGCAAGTTCAATAAATAGGCTACTAATATTACAAATGCGAAAGTTTGTGAAGATGGATGGAGGTACTCGTATGTATGGATGTGTCGCGCAAAAACTACTAGACAGATTCAGCCAATAGGATAATTTTTATTATTGGGTGAAGCCGCTGGAAGAAGCTAGTTTAACATAGTTTCAAAATATCAAGATTTAACAGTCGCACTATAATGACGTCACAATGTTGCTTACATAACAAAAACGATATTTATCTACAGCAGCGCCCTCAAATTCCACGATGGTTTACTTTCCGCACAGACTCTAGTTTTTAACTTGTTCAAGTAATCGTTAAATAGTCCATGTTCATGCATATTGATAGGTGTGCAACATAAAATCAACTGCAATAAAAAAAAGTATTTCAAAATAACGCTTCTTGAATTTTTATAGACATTCTTCTTGTATTTAATGATGATTTCATTTAGTTATAGTAGCTATAGACCAGGGTCGATAATTTTTAAAACCAAAAAAAATAATAGTAGGATGAAACCCATTAGAAAAGGAGGAGAATATTATAAAAATGAAAGGAAAAATAATTTACGGGCGATCTGAGGTCGGGAAGGGGATGGGGGTGTGTTTTTAAGGGTAAAAAACGGTTTTTCTCGATTTCCGGCAAAACTAAAAGTCCTATGGAAAAAAGTCAAATGGCAAAGTTGTAGGTAATAAAAAGATCTAAAACTTTTGTATTCACACTTTTTTCACATAACCTCAAAATTTATGTTAAAAATTCAAAAAACCAAGTTTTTGGTTTTTTATTTTTATCTTTTTAAAAAATAAAATTTTTTTCACGAAATTTGGTGAAAACTTACCTTTTTATGTCCCAAATACGCTGTAATTTATTTGATTAGAAATATTTATTTTTTCACCTTATTATGAATTAATATCGAAAAAGCACCCTAATTTTCAATCGAAAAATCACCCGTCAAAATATCAGCTTTTTTCAAAAAGTTGGTATATTTTCTGTTTGTTGAAATCTCTACTTTCCGATGGTGAAAAAAAATATAAATGTTACCATAGTAAATCTTCTCAGAAAATGCAAAAAATCGAAAAAAACTCGAATTCGAAAAATTTTTTTCAATTATTATATACAATTTTGAGCTATTTATTAAAATTTACACTTTAATTACTCGAAAAACGTAAGATTACATGTTACAGTGATAAAAAAAAAAAAATTGCAAATCAAAATATACTACTATAATTAACAAACAAATAAGTTAATAAAATTAATATTCAAAAAGACATCTACAATATTTGGAGAAAGTAGTCGAATCTTCTTTAAATTATATGCGTAGATGCCTATTTATAACTATTTTTAGATAACTAATATACCTGAGTGACCTACAAAAAATTTTAGCCCATCAAAAGGTATTTCATAGCGAAGTGGGGAAGGGGCTAGGCGGGTCTGGGTCTTACTACGTACATACCTACTATTTCTTAGCAGCTGTAACAACCGTTAGCCTAGCCAGTACCTATTCGAAATACAGTACAGTATACAACATCGTTTATAAAAAACCGGCCAAGTGCGAGTCGGACTCGCCCATGAAGGGTTCCGTAGCAGCAAGTAACATAATATAAAAGTTCTTGTAATGTGTTGTAACTTTGATCGATGTTTTAATAATAGTGTATTTTTTATATGACGCATTAAAAAAAAAACTACTTACTAGATTTCGTTCAAACCAATTTTCGTTGGCAGTTTTTATAGTAATGTACATCATATATTTTTTTTAGTTTTATCATTCTCTTATTTTAGAAGTTAGAGGGGGGGGGACACACATTTTACCACTTTGGAAGTGTCTCTCGCGCAAACTATTCAGTTTAGAAAAAAATGATATTAGAAACCTCAGTATCATTTTTGAAGACCTATCCATAGATATCCCACACGTATGGGTTTGACGAAAGAAAAATTTTTGAGTTTCAGTTCTAAGTATGGGGACCCCCAAAATTTACTGCTTTTTTTCTATTTTTGTGTGAAAATCTTAATGCGGTTCACAGAATACATCTACTTACAAAGTTTCAACAGTATAGCTCTTATAGTTTCGGAAAAAAGTGACTGTGACATACGGACGGACAGACAGACAGACAGACAGACAGACAGACAGACATGACGAATCTATAAGGGTTCCGTTTTTTGCCATTTGGCTACGGAACCCTAAAAATACACGTGCATGCTGAGTTTCTTTAATATAATTGTGATAAGTTTACTTAAAAAAAAATAACAAGATTAAAAAATAATAATCTCCTTTATTTTGCATAAACAAATTTAGTTACCCAAAGAAAAAAAAAATTTCAAAACAAAAAAAATATATTAAAAATCTATAATATATATATATAAAATATTTATCGTAAATATATTTTTAATAACTAACTTTTGGCCGATTTGCATATATATTTTATACATTTCAAATATATTTTAGATACATTCAAAATATATCTTAAAAGACATAAAAAACATAGCTAAGAATATAAAAAAAATATATATATATTTATTATAGATTTTTAATATATTTTTTATGTATTTTGAATATTTTTTTTTTCATGGGAGTAACTAAATTTGTTTGTGCAAAATAAAGGAGATTATTATTTTTTAATCTTGTTAGTTTTTTTTAAGTAAACTTGTCACAATTATATTAAAGAAACTCAGCATGCACGTGTATTTTTATAAACGATGTTGTATAGGTACTGTACTGTATTTCGAATAGGTACTGGCTAGGCTAACGGTTGTTACAGCTGCTAAGAAATAGTAGGTATGTACGTAGTAAGACCCAGACCCGCGTAGCCCCTTCCCCACTTTTCTATGAAATACCTTTTGATGGGCTAAAATTTTTCGTAGGTCACTCAGGTATATTAGTTATCTAAAAATAGTTATAAATAGGCATCTACGCATATAATTTAAGGAAGATTCGACTACTTTCTCCAAATATTGTAGATGTCTTATTGAATATTAATTTTATTAACTTATTTGTTTGTTAATTATAGTAGTATATTTTGATTTGCAATTTTTTTTTTTATCAATGTAACATGTAATCTTACGTTTTTCGAGTAATTAAAGTGTAAATTTTAATAAATAGCTCAAAATTGTATATAATAATTGAAAAAAAAATTTCGAATTCGAGTTTTTTTCGATTTTTTGCATTTTCTGAGAAGATTTACTATGGTAACATTTATATTTTTTTTCACCATCGGAAAGTAGAGATTTCAGCGAACAGAAAATATACCAACTTTTTGAAAAAAGCTGATATTTTGACGGGTGATTTTTCGATTGAAAATTAGGGTGCTTTTTCGATATTAATTCAAAATAAGGTGAAAAAATAAATATTTCTAATCAAATAAATTACAGCGTATTCGGAACATAAAAAGGTAAGTTTTCACCAAATTTCGTGAAAAAAATTTTATTTTTTAAAAAGATAAAAATAAAAAACCAAAAACTTGGTTTTTTGAATTTTTAACATAAATTTTGAGGTTATGTGAAAAAAGTGTGAATACAAAAGTTTTAGATCTTTTTATTACCTACAACTTTGCCATTTGACTTTTTTCCATAGGACTTTTAGTTTTGCCGGAAATCGAGAAAAACCGTTTTTTACCCTTAAAAACTCACCCCCATCCCCTTCCCGACCTCAGATCGCCCGTAAATTATTTTTCCTTTCATTTTTATAATATTATCCTCCTTTTCTAATGGGTTTCATCCTACTATTATTTTTTTTCACTTTTTATTATTTTTAAAGGCTTCTACCCTGGTCTACTATTCGTAGTAATTTTCAAATTATGAAGGGCAATACTCAGGAGGCTTCAATTTGATATCAATAAACAATATGGCCGATGTTTACATAGGGTTAAAGTTGTATTTCTATTTGTTACAAGTTTTTAACACAATATTTAGTAAAGTATATAGTGTGCAAGATGGTTAAACGTCGGTGGTTAAAATCGGATGACAATAACCCGTGCCGACTTGATGTCAAACTTTTAGGAGAAAGTTTGCATGAAAACTACAGAGGACATTTTAGAACTTAATTTTTATTCAGCAAATAAAACATTGCTTTACCTGTATCATACATTTTTCAAGTATCTATTAATAATAGGACTTAATTTTTCCAAAGTTTGGTTTTTACAGTCAGGCTAAACCTATCCATCTGTTCTTGTACACAACATTAGAAAATATGCTTTTATTCGTTGTTCCTCTTCAGTAGTGATTTTGCTATGAAAGTGCTCTCAGTGTCAGCACATGTTTTGTAGGATGTTGTAATGCATTACTAGACCACGAACTGCATTCTAAACTTCTGATACCTATTTACTTCCTGTAAAGTTGTCCAGTTTTGGCACCACGAAAAATTGTTCTTTATGACTATGCCACTATGCGAAATAACTATCGAGAGGCATTATTCTTTTTATTTGCGCACTTCTAAAGTCGAAAACAGTTCATCATCCATGTTAATCGACAGTTTATAACAGTACCAGTACCTTGTTTTGGAAATCGACTTCAATAGCTTCTACGCGCTCTTTTTGGATTCTCCGTACGAATTATTCGAATTGAGGACTTGCTTATGAGAAATTCGTCGGAGTTGTATGCAAGTGCCTCAACAGTAGTTTTTATAGCAAAATTCTGTGTATAGACACTAAATTGCTGCCCAAAGCTGCAACTGTCTTTGGAGTGATAAATTTTTTCCCCATGGAAGTTTAATTTGTATGGGTCTGTGTACTCTTAGTTGGTAACTTGGTATGGGTAGATTTTCTTGTAAATCCGTCATTTCAGAATCAAAAAAGGTGATTACAAAGCAGTTAAGGAGAAACAATTAGTAGCCAGACGGCCTTGTTCCTAAATATTTCTAAGGCGCGCTTTTATTTTTCGAAGTTTTGGTCCACTTCATCTAAGTAACCTGGCTTTCTCTGGCACTACAAGAAGATTTTATCTTTTATTAATGGAAACGCATCGGCATGTGTTTTATTACAAGCTCATGTCTTTGCTTCTCAAATACTTCTTGTGTTTTGTTCGCATTTTTTGCAGTTCTCACCAAAACTCCAAACTTGGAATAATGCAACTAGTTTTTTAACACAGATAATGCTTTAATTAGGAAATGTCACGTATATTGTGCCTGTCCCAATAAATAACGCACTTTCGAATAGTAAGATTCACGATTTTCAGTGACACATAAATTCATTAAAGGAATGTACGGACTTTTGGAGGGTACCTATAAGTAAACACAACTTTTTTATTAGCTCTTATTAAAAATTAATTTAAAAATAGTTTGTATATATTAAGTGTGTAACATATGCACTAAAAGTTTGTTTTGTCCTCCGATGCACTGACTGCACTTATAAATTCTCCTTTCACATTCACCTGAGCTGCACAAACACTACATCAACAACAATGGATCTATATGCAAAGCTGTCAAGCTGTATGGAAGATCTGTCAGCCACATTCTCCTCACGAATGGATATCTATGAAAAGGAGTTGAAGAACGTGAGCAGCAATGACGTCACTCACAAGACCATAGCCAGCCTATCTCGGGACTTCATGGAGTTCAAGTGCCTTATATGGAAAACCATGAGTGCGTTGAAGACTCAAATGGAGTTGCTGACCGTAGGCTTGGATCGTCATGAAATGGCGTCTCGCAGGCAGGTCTTGATCCTGCATGGCCTCTCCGAGCGTAAGGATGAGGACCCCACCTCACAGGCTATGTTAGTACTGAAGGATAAGTTGAAGATAACTAACATCACTCCTTCGGATATCTCATCCTGCCATCGCCTGGGAGCTGATTCAAGCAAGCCGCGTCCACTTCTTATTCGGTTCAGCGGCTGCAATTTGCGAAGTGAGGTATGGCGTACTAAAACTTTATTAAAGGGATCCGATCTAGTAGTCTCGGAGTTCCTAACTAAGCCTAGACACGACGTATTTGTAAATGCCCGTAAGCACTTTGGAGTAAAGTAGTGCTGGACTTCAGATGGCAAGATCATCATTCTGCTCCCGGATAAGTCACGGCGAAGGATCGAGTCTGCGGCTGAACTTCAGCAACTTGTTGCACTGTTTCCATCTACGTCTTCTAATACGTCATCAGATAAGACATCACGTTCTAAAAAATGATTGGCCCACAAACTTTTTCAAAATTACATTTTACGTTATTTATTTTAGACATTGTCGGTCACTTTAAATTATTTTTTATTTTTTTTTTGTTTTGTTAAATTTCGTTTCGATATGACATGAATGACGTATTCGTGGTTTGACAAGACTAACGTTACATTGATGTTAAACTGTTCGTTCGGAAATATTTCTGTTTTGGAGTGCTAATTAGTAATTTGGATATTAGTCTTTCAATCTTTCTCCATATGTCGGGTGCATCGAGGATTTTTCAAATAGAAATAGCAGTCAAACTGTTATTTTTATATCCGCTTATTAAATATTGTATATTGTTTATATTATATATATATTTTGTTAATATTTTTATACTTGAGTCATGTCTGATAACGCTGATGGCAGTTTTGTTTCTTGTTCTTCTGCTGATTCGTCTGATGAGAGCAGCTATTCTAGCGCGTTCAGTGATGATTCTGTACATCTGCGTGACCAACTCTTTTCTACTTTTTCTTGCTATGGTAAATGTTTTAATGTTGTCCATATAAATGCTCAAAGTGTTCCTGCTCATCACTCCGATCTAATATCTTCTTTCGACTCAGACCTTATTCACGCTGTCCTTGTATCTGAAACTTTTCTCAAACCTATGCTTCCCTCAACACAATACTCGTTGCCTGGTTTCAAACTTGTGCGTAATGACAGAACTGGCAAGGGCTGTGGAGGAGTTGCCATCTATCTCCGTGGAGACATTCCATGCAAGGTTGTTGATCAGTCCCCAAGTAATTATTCGAAATCTGCGGAACACCTGTTTATTGAAATTACTTTTAATCACACTAATTTACTTTTAGGTGTTTACTACAGTCCTTCCTGTCATATTGATTATTTCTCTTCTTTTGAATCAAAACTTGAATATTTTTCTTCTTTATACGACCACACGATAATACTCGGGGACTTCAACACCTGTATGATAAAGGATGATGTGCGAAGCCGTAAACTCCAGTCACTTGTCTCTTCAGTCAACATGCATATCCTTCAGCTTAACGCTACCCATCATGCTCCCCACTGTAACCCTTCACTTCTAGACCTTATTTTAGTTTCCGATACAAAGTAAAGTAGCCACGCACGGACAGCTTTCTGCATCTTTCTCTTACCATGACCTTATATTTCTTTCTTATAAAATTCGTCCTCCTAAACGTAAATCTAAATTTCTCTTCCTTCGCAGTTTCAAGAACATAGTACTGGATCGTTTGGTGGAGGATGCGGGCAATATTGATTGGTCTCCTGTTTATGATAGCAATGATGTGGACACTAAGGTAGCTGAATTTAACACACTTATGATGAAACTCTTTGATGTGCATGCCCCTCTCAAAAAGGTTAGAGTGAAGCATCTTCCAGCTCCTTGGTTATCTGACAGTGTTAGAAATGCGATGTCTAAAAGAGACAAGGCTAAGAGGCGCTACAAAAGAGATCCTACTGATGAAAACTGGTCTGTATATAAGAAACTGCGAAATCGCTGCGGTCGGATGTGTAGAGATGCTAAAATGCGTCATATCCACAATTCTATTCAAAACTTCAACACAAAACAAGTATGGCAATTTCTCAAATCTCTTGGCGTTGGTAAAGCTGTTGATGACAGCTCACCTGATATTGACCTGAACGTAATTAATTTTCATTTTTCTAAATCTCCTGTTGTTCTAGACGACAATGTTAAAGCTTCCACCCTAAACAATCTCTTTAAACTTCCTCTGCCAAGTTGTACTTCATTCTCTTTTCACCCGGTTACAGAAGGGGATATTAAACGGGCCATAACATCAATATCCACAAAAGCGGTGGGTGATGATGGTCTTCACCTCCAGATGATTCTTCCTATCCTGAATGAACTCACTCCTGTCATTCTCCATATTATCAACTATTCCCTTTTCACTGGCTGCTTTCCTTCTGCGTGGAAGAAAGCGCATGTCTTACCTCTACCTAAAGTCCCTAGTCCGTCCTCAGTTTCCCAATTCCGTCCAATCTCCATTCTCCCAATTCTATCTAAAGTCCTTGAGAGTGTTGTCAATAATCAACTGTCTCATTTCCTATCCTCTAATGGCCTGCTGAGTCATTACCAATCTGGTTTCCGTCCTGGTCACAGTGCTGTATCGGCACTAGTTAAGATAACTGATGACATCCGACTGGCCATGGAAAATAGGTTTCTTACAGTATTGGTTCTATTGGACTTTAGCAGTGCTTTTAATTCAGTTGATTTTGACATCCTCTTGGGAATCCTATCCTCTCTTAATATATCTCCCCCTGTAATCGCTTGGTTTAATTCTTATCTTCGTGGTCGCTCGCAGTCGGTTCACTCAGGAGAGACCTCCTCTGATTGGTGCGACCTAGCTGCGGGTGTTCCTCAAGGTAGCGTCCTTTCTCCTCTTCTTTTCTCTATTTTTATTAATGCTATCACAAAGGTCTTATCTTCACACTACCATCTCTATGCAGACGACTTGCAGATTTATCGACACTTTAAACCTGAGGAGCTTCCTGACGTTATTGATGCCATCAATAATGATCTCAAAAATATCTATCAATAGGCTAAAAGTTTTGGACTCTTAGTCAATCCAACTAAGTCACAAGCGATCATTTTTGGTGGTAGATATTTCCTAAATTTGCTAAATAACCAGTCTCTCCCTCCAGTACTGTATGATGGCGTCGCCATAGAATATTCCAAAAAAGTTAAAAACTTGGGTGTCCTTTTAGATTGTAACCTGACCTGGAATGTCCACATTGCGGAAGTAAGCAGGAGGGTGTTTTGCTCGTTTCAATCACTAAAACGTCTCCAGAAGTTCCTGCCTTTCTCTACTAAACTTACTCTTGCTCAGTCTCTCCTTCTACCTATTCTGGATTACGCTGATGTCTGCTTCCTGGATGCGACTGAGGAACTTCTTAATAAGCTGGAGCGTCTGCAGAATCTGTGTATCCGCTTCATTTTTGGCCTTCGAAAGTACGACCATGTGTCAGAATTTCGAAGGCGATTGAAGTGGTTACCTGTTCGGCAGCGTCGGGATTGTCACATTCTATCTTTTCTCTTCTCTATTCTTCATAATCCCAACTCCCCCTTGTATCTCCGGGAACGCTTTGAGTATCTTGTTCCGAGAGGAAAGTCTTGTCGCTCATCATCCTCTCTTCTCCTTCGATTTCCTCCACATTCCTCTAGTCGGTACAGTGGTTCTTTTACAGTTCGAGCTGTTCGCCTTTGGAATTCTCTTCCACACTCTATAAGGGCTTCTCTAGCCCTTCGTTGGACGTCTTTAGGGGAAGGATCAGGGAACATTTCCTGTCGGCATGACTCATGTATATATATATATACAAGGTGCAGTTTTAAAACTGCACAATATTTCAGGAGGTTGTAATAAAACTCATAAATAATCATGTAAAAATACGAAACCTGGTCAATAATCAGTAATACTTGTTATTTAATTTTTTAATTACACTAAACTAAATCGATTGATCGATGGCCGCGGGGGCGTGGCTAGGGTGTGGCGTGCGGGATGATGATTGGATGATACATTATTTATGAAACTATCGTTGCGAGTTAGTGTGTGTGAAAATGCCCTTAATTGTTCCGTGTTTGTGTGTGTGAAAAAAAGCGCGGTTATAAAAAAAAAAAAATTACCTACTTATTTTATTATTGATTCGGGTCGAGAATCACTAACATAATTACCTCCTGAAATATTTTGCAGCTTCAAAACGACACCTTGTATATATGTATAGGTTTTATTTGTTGTATTTATGTAGTATGTTTATAAGTATTGTGTGCTGCGCACATATCTATGTAATTTTTTTTTTTTCTGTTTTTGTTGTGCATATCTTGAGTTATCCTCTTTTATAAAATTTCTAGAAAAATTAAGGTTTGCTGTAAGAAAACCCAATTTTGGGTTAAGCTCGCCTGTGTACATCGGCTTTCTTACATTGAATAATGTGTAAATTTATGTACAATAAAGAATAAAGAATGTTATAAAACAGTACTTTTAATACTTGTCAATTAGAGGGTAGTTTTGTACTCGTAATTTCATTTAATACATCCCCTGTTCAAAATATTCCTTTTGTAAGACTTCGTAATCCTACTGAAATGTAGACTGAATGAAAATTATGCGTTTACTGATTAAATAAATAAATAATAACGAGCACTTGATACGTTAGCTGCGGCGCGCCAAAGTAATGAATTTCTGATATTTATCGATGCAAGTCGGCATGGGTTCCCTTGGTCCTAAGTACATAAAATTTTATTTACAATTGTTTTGACACCATTCAAACAAAATTAGAGGGTATGCGTTGTAATAAAAAAAGAATTTGATTTTTTTGGGACACCCTAGCGTGCACTCCAAACGCTTCCCAACATCGATAGTATTGTACATTCGAGAATTATATTCATTTTAAATTATTGATTAATTAATTGTTTTTGAACTTGCATGTCTATTTAATGTACCAAAATATCTTTTACTACTTTAGAGGAAAATTGTCCCGTGGTAGGTATGTAGCTAGTGTATGGACACACTAGTAGAACGAGATGACAGGACTCTTTCTAACTTTTTTCTAATGATGTCATCAATTACTCACGTGTATCATACGACGTTTTTCAATACACTTGTGAAGAAAATAACTATAAAACTAGTAAACTTTTGTGGTGGTAAAAATCTGTTTTCATATGCGCGCCCATATCTTTTTTATTTACCTTTCAATACACTCATTAAAATGAATAAACGGGGGTTGACCGGCGATTCGTGGGGGACGACCTGCGCCCAGCCGGATACGATAAAATATAATATAATTAAGGCAGGGGAGAGGTTGAACAATAAGGTTTTAACTACATTATAGCACTAGTGCGTAATGGTAATCAAAATGTCACAGTTTGGTAACAAGTGCCATTACATACCTAAGTGCAGTGCAATAAGAGTCACTTTAGGCGCAAGTGTATTTAAAATGTAATAAAATTATGGCGGGGGAAAGGTTGATCAAAAAGGTATTAACTACATTATAGCAATAGTGCGTAATGGTAATCAAAATGTCACAGTTTGGTAACAAGTGCCATTATATACCTAAGTGCAGTGCAATAAGAGTCATTTTATGGGCAAGTGTATTGAAAAAGGACATTATCGAGCAGGTAGTGTAAAATACATTTCGCCTTTTTTTTTTTTGATGGGAAAAATCATCTTATGACAACCCCCGCTCTTGGGCGGAGCGGGAGATAGTGTCAGACTCTTACTGACTAAAAAACCCATCCCGTTCCTTCAAGCCTTCATACCGGGGCTCGAGCGCCTTTTTGGATAACCCTGGCCACAGTAGGCTTCGACCCGGCTGGGCCCCTGCTGTTGCTGACAACTCCTTGAGGCGCGCGGGAACAGCGCGCGCCGTCGACGACTTGCCGTGGGCTTGGTCCGGACAGTTACCGGACGGCCGGACAGCGAGCTACCTATTGCTCACTGTCCGCAAGCCCGCGCCTACGGTGGCTGGAAATCGGGATCGGAATCCCGGCGGCGGCGACAGCGCCGTTGCCTGATGCGGTCGGCCTCCTCCTTATCGAGCATTACTGCTTCGCAGAAGTCGGCGACCGCCTGCCACTCCTCCTCGCTCCGGACCATGGCCTCGACCAAGGCCCGGCTCGAGAGGTCTCCGCCGCCGATCACCCCCACGAGGGCACGGCGATGCTCCGCCCAAGCAGGGCACAACGCGATTGTGTGCTCCACCGTGTCCTCCGGGCGTTCCGCACAGTGGCGACACCCGAGCGTCACTTCCGCTTTAATTCGGAACAGGAACCTCCCGAACTTGCCATTTCCGGTGAGGACCTGTGTCATGCGGAAGGTAAGGACGCCGTGAGGTCTTTCCAGCCACGCCTCAAAGAGGGGACTTATCGCCATAATTGTGGCGTGCCCAGCACGGGGTTGCAATAGTCGCTGACGCCATTCCACCATGAGATCCCGCCGGAGCTCTGTCCGCCATGCCGTGACCTGTCGCGGCAGAGGACTTTCACCCCGGCGTTGCATCTCCACGCGCATGTCGTGCATGTGTGCAAGGACTGTTGCCTCCAGATCCCACGGTGGTAGGCCAGCCAGAAGGCTCGCCGCTTCGCAGGAAATCGTGCGGTATCCCCGAACCATCCGAATTGCCATGACTCTCTGGCAGGATACATTTCGCCTTCGTTTTCGACATAATTTTGTTCTTGAGACCCGTAGTAATAAATTCTATAAATTACAATTTGAGTTACGAAATATTGTTTTAATTATATGAGGGAAAAATATATTAGTTAGGTTGGCAACATTAAGAGCGCTCCCAGCTACGCGCCCAATTAACGTGCGAGGGCTCTACTGTTATTTTCTTCACAAGTGTATTGAAAAACGTCGTATGATGTGACGTACGTGAGTAATTAATGATTACCGTTCTCGGCTCTCTTAAGACCCTCGCCACGGCTCGGGTCTAAATACCGCCTCGACGGTAATCACTAACATTACACACTTGTATCATAACGCAATATTACAAAAAATTACATAGCTATAAGACCACACTATCGTACAATAAGTACTTAGTAATTAGATAGAACTGTTTGAAGTTCTAATAAAAAGAAACGCAAACCTACAAATCTAGAGGTATTTACAGTTTACGTACAAAAGAAACTGCGCATTCACCATTTAGCTGAGCTCCGTCTGATTGGACCTCAATGTCGTTTGTAGTAGCGCATCCTTTGCAATTTCCGAGATAAGTCGCTGCTTCCTCCGTCCGACGACGATGCCAATAGGTACAAATCATATTTATCTACATTTTGAATTCATCTTAACGAACGCTCGGATATTCTATGCAATTTCAGCTACAGCAAATAAAATTGGTACTGCATTAGTTTGTATTTGTAAATGCAGGTGTTATTCAACATTTGATAAAAATGATGCAGAATCGAAAAGTCAATCTAAAAATGTACTTGACCCTCAATTTTGAGGTCGGAAATCATCAAATAACTTTTCGACTCCGGGTGGAGCGAGAGTAAGTGTCAGACTTACTTACCTACTGATTAAAACCCACCTATGTTCCTTCAGTTGCTCGTTGCGTTCCAGGGGCAAGGACTTACTCCTAACAGATTAAATCACGCGAATTGCTGAACCAAACGGATATTTTTGTCGTCTTTGACACACAAATGGTTAACATAGGTGGAATTATTTTTCGTCATCTTTCTTTAATTTAAAAAAAAAACCTCTTTTATTTTAAATTCGTTATTATAATCAACCAAAATAAAAAATATATTTCATTTAAAAAAATAACCCTGGTTAACTTTTTAAACTGAAAAACTTGTTTTCAATACATCATAATCTTTCTGCCCTAGTCCAGTTTTATTTGGGGTCGGCGCAACACGTTTGTTTTCAATACACTTACTCGAAAACAGGCTATGTGTTATCACTCTTGTGTTTTTTTTTAATTTATCACAACAAGGGCTTTTTTCATTCCTATTTTGTCACGGTCAACCATTGATATACAAAATAATTCAATGCGGTCAACGCTTATTATTTTTTTTAAAGCAAAGGGGTGTATATTTTTAAGGTTTTAATATTTAATGAAAATTGAAATTGTGTTTTATGAACAGAATATCATGAATAATTAAGATTATTTACACAATAATTTGTTATTATCAACAAATTAACATTATCTGTGTTCTAAATTCGAAAATATTTGAATTTCTATTTTTAATTTTAAGTGGGATGTATACGGTTTGATACCTTTGCTTCTTCTTCAACCTGCAAAGGTAAAGCGCGGGAAAAAAGTCTATTAAATATTAATTTTTTATATTTGTTTTATATTTTGTGAAAAAAATGTTGAATTTATGATTTGAAGAGAATTCTTCAGATGGTGCCGGGTGCCGTCAGATATTGTGATTAAGTTAAAAAATACTCGCGATAGCTTATTGTCATCTAAATCAAAACTAAAATGCATGGCAACTTTGAAAAAATTTCTTCAGTACAAAATTAACAAAAATGCGTCGTAATTTTTAAAGAAAAACGTCCTTTGAAATACGTGGAGATTTGTCACTGCAGCACTCGGCTCCATAACACCCTCGCCTATACCTACGGCTCGGGTGAATTTCACCTCGGTTGCAATGACAAACTTTTCCCACTTGTATCGAAATGTAGGTACTATTTATTGAAAACGCAATGTAGTACAACACGACAATTAATTCTCTTTACCTAGTAGCCAGTGTAGCCACGTACACATCAAAACCGCGATCCAGCAAGCCTGCGGGATTGAAGTCATTAATCCCGCAGTAATTAATCTGCGGGATTGGAATTTTTTAAATGTTTGAAGTACTTACCTAGTATACGAAAAACTGATCCGGGCCCTGATTCAGGCCTTGGTACGGAGCAAGAGGGAATGGAAGGCGGTCGCCTCCTTCCGCGAAGCACTGATGTGAGCCAAAAGACTAACGCACGCGTGAGAGAACGGACGTCCTCAGCCGCAGGAACCATGACTCTCGACTACTAACCAAGCCACATCCAGACATCAACGGCGTAATGTCTGTAAACAAAACCGTAAGGGCCCAGCAGTTCGATATCCATTGGGGCTGCGGGGAATTTCTGGAAAGGAAACCCTACCTAAACTGATATTGATAACTTTTCGTTCAACTTACAATACATACTACAGATACTTTTACTTACATTTGTTGTAAGGTCAAAATTGAAAACAAAAAAAAAATTCCATACAAATTCTACAAAAAAGTCACGAGTTGCTTGTATAATTCTTACACACTTACTTAATGAGGCTATGCTTGGTCCGGGCCTTGGTCGAGGCCATGGTCCGGAGCGAGGAGGAGTGGCAGGCGGTCGCCGACTTCTGCGAAGCAGTAATGCTCGCTAAGGAGGAGGCCGACCGCATCAGGCAACGGCGCTCTCGCCGCCGCCGGGATTCCGATCCCGATTTCCGGCCACCGTAGGCGCGGGCTTGCGGACAGTGAGCAATGGGTAGCTCGCTGTCCGGCCGTCCGGTAACTGTCCGGACCAAGCCCAAGTCGTCGACGGCGCGCGCTGTTCCCGCGCGCCTCAAGGAGTTGTCAGCAACAGCAGGGGCCCAGCCGGGTCGAAGCCTACTGGGGCCAGGGTTATCCGAAAGGGCGCTCGAGCCCCGGTACGAAGGCTTGAAGGAACGGGATGGGTTTTTTAGTCAGTAAGAGTCTGACACTATCTCCCGCTCCGCCCAAGAGCGGGGGTTGTCATAAGATGATTTTTCCCATCGAAAAAAAAAAAAAAAAAAGGCTATGCTTGGTCAAATAAATACATATACAGAACGGCGCGTCGTCTGAATCACATTTCTAATCCTGCAAAAAGGGTGCGGGATCCCGCGTTAGCAGGATTTTTTTTTAATATCGCCATACCGATTCTTCGGAAGTCGGCAAGTTCTAACGGGGTTACCATGACGTTCAAAGTAAGATACCCACACTGAAACAAGATTAAAACAATCTTACTTTAAATTAAACGTCATGGTCTAGGTCTAAGGCACGGCGCAGGTCGACGCGACGATGTCTGTCGCCACAAAATCGATACTTAGGTACAGAAGTCAATCTCATGTTTGCCTTTCACCACGGAACAGTAAAAACAGTGGAAGAAGTAAGTAGGCGTGGCACTGTCGCCGCTAGTAAGAATCGCGTTGCGCACTTACTGTTCAAGCGCCCTCATTCTCTAACTAGACTGCGCAACATAATAATTAACGAAAAATAATATTAAAATGCCTTATTGTCCCATACTGTACTTTAAAAACCATAGTCTGACTAAAAATCTAACTCATGGAGGTGTATCATACCACCGAAAAGTATTATTTTCGGATTTATTTTAATAAAATGAAAAAATAAAATTACGTGAAACATTGCGCAGGATATACAAACAAAACTAGTCCTTAGTCACATCACTACAAAGTTGATTTTCTTTTCTCGGTTATTAGCTTTTCTGGAATATTCGTTAGTCTACCTATACTTTTGACGCTATACAAATAGTGCGTGACTTTATCGATAAAATCAATCGATATGTATAATATGTATTACATTGCCTTTTTAAAATATATATTATAGTTTAATAGTTTTTGTAAGTAATATAATACAGATAATTATTAAATTAATAAATATAATAAAATAAAAATTGTGGTATGATATTTGTGATGTATTTTAAATAAATTTAGTTAAAGAGTTAGGTACAACATAGGGCGTTTGAATTATACTTAATATTCTTATGTTTAGCAGTGGGCGATGACGATGATTTCAGCTGAGATGATGATAATTGATGTACTATGCAAATAAATACCCTTTTTACTAAGTTTAAAAATTGCCTTTAATCATATTAATTTCATAATTTTGATACTATCACACTATCGCATACAATTTTTTTTTGCATGATATGTTTTAAATACGTTTTCATACAATCGATACATATTTCGATCGAATAAGGTTACTTCCCTATCTGAGTAGCAGCGAGCGCATTCGCGTCAGTGATACGCCATTCAAATACCAATCTTATTTTTACGTTTTTACAGTTCATACTGAATATTATATACTGAACAATGACATCTAGCGACGAGTGGCAGTACTTGGTAATCAAAGATGTATTTCTTTCTTGTTTTTGTCAATTTGATTTATACGCTTTTGAAATTAAAGTTGCATTTCGTATATTTTTTTTTTTGAATTTCGTCTACGCCCTGTTTTTGTTTTCAGCCAATCATATTTTTAGGTTTGCAGTAAGAGTAAATTGTAAATGTATGAGTTTGGCGACACCGGTTCTGGAACAAACATTTTCTCAAGCTACTTCCACTGTTTTTACTGTTCCGTGCCTTTCACTTTTCATGCCTACTGTCGACGGTCGCGCTAGGGTCGGTGCTGTTCCGTCCGAGCGCACTCGGGTGCAGTGATAATACCTAATATAAATTGTAAAAATATTACATGGCCACCAAGTCGTGTTTGTTTTTTGGAACGAAGTTCCTTATCGCGCGTTGTGAAAGGGGGCTAGACGGAAAAAATTCTCACGAAAAATTGTACCGACACTTTTACTGTCAAAATATAAATCCAAGATGGCGGCTGCAAGAAATTATCAACTTTTTCGTCATGGGTGTCGTTTTCATGGTTTTCGAGGGTGTTGAAACCGATGGTACTGTCAAAATATAAATCCAAGATGGCGGCTGCAAGAAATTATCAAATTTTTCGTCATGGGTGTCGTTTTCATGGTTTTCGAGGGTGTTGAAACCGATGGTACTGTCAAAATATAAATCCATAATGGCGGCTGCAAGAAATTATCAAATTTTCCGTCATGGGTGTCGTTTTCATGGTTTTCGAGGGTGTTGAAACCGATGGTACTGTCAAAATATAAATCCAAGATGGCGGCTGCAAGAAATTATAAAATTTTTCGTCATGGGTGTCGTTTTCATGGTTTTCGAGGGTGTTGAAACCGATAGTACTTTCAAAATGTAAATCCAAGATGGCGGCTGCAAGAAATTATCAACTTTTTCGTCATGGGTGTCGTTTTCATAGTTTTCGAGGGTGTTGAAACTGATGGTACTGTCAAAATATAAATCCAAGATGGCGGCTGCAAGAAATTATCAACTTTTTCGTCATGGGTGTCGTTTTTATGGTTTTCGAGGGCGTGGAAACCGATAGTACTGTCAAAATGTAAATCCAAGATGGCGGCTGCAAGAAATTATCAACTTTTTCGTCATGGGTGTCGTTTTCATGGTTTTCGAGGGTGTTGAGACCGATAGTACTGTCAAAATGTAAATCCAAGATGGCGGCTGCAAGAAATTATCAACTTTTTCGTCATGGGTGTCGTTTTCATGGTTTTCGAGGGTGTTGAGACCGATAGTACTGTCAAAATGTAAATCCAAGATGGCGGCTGCAAGAAATTGTTAACTTTTCCGTCATGGGTGTCGTTTTCATGGTTTTCGAGGGTGTTGAAACCGATAGCACTGTCAAAATATAAATCCAAGATGGCGGCTGCAAGAAATTGTTAACTTTTCCGTCATGGGTGTCGTTTTCATGGTTTTCGAGGGTGTTGAAACCGATAGTACTGTCAAAATATAAATCCAAGATGGCGGCTGCAAGAAATTATTAACTTTTCCGTCATGGGTGTCGTTTTAATGGTTTTCGAGGGTGTAGACCAATATATATGTATATAAATCCAAGATGGCGGCTGCAAGAAATCATCAAATTTTTCGTCATGGGTGTCGTTTTCATGGTTTTCAAGGGTGTTGAAACCGATAGTACTGTCAAAATGTAAATCCAAGATGGCGGCTGCAAGAAATTATTAACTTTTCCGTCATGGGTGTCGTTTTCATGGTTTTCGAGGGTGTTGAAACCGATAGTACTGTCAGAATATAAATCCAAGATGGCGGCTGCAAGAAATTATCAAATTTTTCGTCATGGGTGTCGTTTTCATGGTTTTCGAGGGTGTTGAAACCGATAGTACTGTCAAAATGTAAATCCAAAATGGCGGCTGCAAGAAATTATTAACTTTTCCGTCATGGGTGTCGTTTTCATGGTTTTCGAGGGTGTTGAAACCGATAGTACTGTCAAAATATAAATCCAAGATGGCGGCTGCAAAAAAAAAAAACTTTTCGTCATGGGTGTCGTTTTCATGGTTTTCGAGGGTGTTGAAACCGATAGTACTGTCAGAATATAAATCCAAGATGGCGGCTGCAAGAAATTATCAACTTTTTCATCATGGGTGTCGTTTTTATGGTTTTCGAGGGCGTGAAAACCGATAGTACTGTCAAAATGTAAATCCAAGATGGCGGCTGCAAGAAATTATCAACTTTTTCGTCATGGGTGTCGTTTTCATGGTTTTCGAGGGTGTTGAAACCGATAGTACTGTCAAAATGTAAATCCAAGATGGCGGCTGCAAGAAAATATTAACTTTTCCGTCATGGGTGTCGTTTTCATGGTTTTCGAGGGTGTTGAAACCGATAGTACTGTCAAAATATAAATCCAAGATGGCGGCTGCAAGAAATTATCAAATTTTTCGTCATGGGTGTCGTTTTCATGGTTTTCAAGGGTGTTGAAACCGATAGTACTGTCAAAATGTAAATCCAAGATGGCGGCTGCAAAAAATTATTAACTTTTCCGTCATGGGTGTCGTTTTCATGGTTTTCGAGGGTGTTGAAACCGATAGTACTGTCAAAATATAAATCCAAGATGGCGGCTGCAAAAAAAAAAATTTTTCGTCATGGGTGTCGTTTTCATGGTTTTCGAGGGTGTTGAAACTGATAGTACTGTCAGAATATAAATCCAAGATGGCGGCTGCAAGAAATTATCAACTTTTTCGTCATGGGTGTCGTTTTCGTGGTTTTCGAGGGTGTTGAAACCGATTGTACTGTCAAAATGTAAATCTAAGATGGCGGCTGCAATAAATTATCAACTTTTTCGATATGGGTGTCTTTTTCATGGTTTTCGAGGTTGTTGAAGCCGATAGTGCTGTCAAAATGTAAATCTAAGATGGCGGCTGTCAGAAATTATCAACTTTTTCGTCATGAGTGTCGTTTTCATGGTTTCGAAGATGTTGAAATAGTGCTGTCAAAATGTACATAAAATAGGATAGTATTTTTTAGTTATCTTGTATTGGCTAGACGGAAAACATTCTCACGAAAAGTTGTAACGATACTTTTTGCTTTAGTAAGCTATTGTAAGCCGTGCGGCTTGCGCATGTTTCTCTGTCTGTCTCTCACTCTCTCTCTTATAGAAAGCAAGCCAGAACGGAACTTTGTTCCATCCGGGTGTCCCTTGACACCTCAGTAGTTTTTTTTCGGCGCGGGACTGATGGCCAATGAGTACTTACCTACCTAACAAACTGTTCTGCGTTCCGTTAAAACCAATAATTAACCTTTCGAATGTCTTAAGTTACACAGTCCGACATAAGGTAATTGTCTTTCTATTGTGTCTCTAATTACGACATTCAAAGAGTTAAAATACAAGCAAATACCTACTTACCTCTCTGAAACAACTGGTAACTTAAAAAACGACAATTTATTAATGTTGAATTTAAACAACCGTCCATTGAACAGTAATAACTTTTTTTGTTGATTGTATGAGATATAATTATCTATCATACAATCTTATAATCGTAAGCAAAAAAATTTATAAAATTTTAAAATGTTAACAACTTTGAAAACTTTTGTTTATTTAAAACATATTTTCTAAGAAAATGGCTGTTTTTTTTAAAGATAATTTTTTAAGTACCTAATCTTTAAGCCAAGGTATGGAAAAAATGAGTTGCAAATAACGGTATAAAAAAAAATTGTTTTGTTAACCAGTGTAATTAGTAAGACACTCCCTCTCACCCCACCGAAAGCAGGAGAACAGAGAAGTATTTAATGATTTCCCAAATAAAAAAAAATAAAAAATTAGAAGATCGCCTTATGAGAAATAAGCTGTCTTTTGTTGGTAGGAAAAGTCTAATTGCCTAGTATTGCATCATCGTGACCACTATCGATAATTAATTGTACCCAGACAATTAATTATCGATAACACAGTTATCTAAATGTTCACTTTATAGAGGCATAATGAAACTGGATAATTTGCGGTTAAAAACAGAAATGCAACTGCCATTATTTAATAACAGTCCTCCCCTGAGGGACTTCCCGTATCTGTATGACTTTGACTCTTTGAGACTTTTGAGTGGCCTTTTATTTCAAGTTTTGCAGCATCTTCGCGAGTATAAGTTATTTAGGGACATAAAAAACAGTTCTATAAAAGGGGTTAAATTCCTAAAGTATGTATAGGTACCTACAAAATAATATCTATAATAAAACGACGAAGGAGCGTTTTAGACCCACCATGCCAGTACTGTGAGCTAATGACCATACCACTTCTTCCATCTTTCAAGCCCGCGGGTTTACTAGTCAGTTCCATACCTACTGGCTATAAAACGTGAGAGGTCGAAAGATGGTCAATTCAGTTAAGCAGTCTGGTTATCTTCTTCGTGTCATACCGAGAATTCGCCTTCAAAAAAAAAACGTGCCAAGTGCAAGTTAGACTCGCGCAATATTATTATTATTATTTCTCTACTAGTTTTTTAAGTATTTAATATTCGCATACAATGTATATTGTTTTCTGAATAAATCAATCAATCAGCACGAAGGGTTCCGTGCCATGCCAATAAACGAGATTTGTTTTTACCGTTTTTAAACATTTATTTTATTCTGTTTTTTGTTATTATTATTACCTCGGTCTGTGCTCATACCCGAAGGTAATGTGGACTAATACGTAGACAAACGTATCAATTCCGCCTGGCTTAAGTGGAGTTCACTATCAAGTGTTCTTCGTGATCCAAAAATGCCCATCAGAGTGAAAGAAAAAGTGTACAAGATGGTAGGTAGTACGACCAACCATGACGGACACGGAGCAGAGCGCTGGACTATGAAAAAGGCACACGAATAGCGTCTCTACACGACCAAAATGAAAATACTCAGATGGGCTGGAGGTGTAACCCGGTTAGACAAAGTGCGAAACAAATACATCAGAGGATCGTTTAAGGTGGTACCGATTGCCGAAGAGTTAAAAGAAAGTGGCATGACGAACACCCAGGCAAAAAGACCTTAAGTATCCCCAACCGATCATGAAGAATAAGACAACCAGCCGCCGCCTGGTAGTTAAATAGGCAAAAAAAACATCCAGCAACACTCAGACTGAATGTACAGATCATCTGTGAAAATTCTAACTGACTAACTATCACGATTCATGAGATACAAACGAACAGACGGACGAACGGAGAGCGGAGTCTTAGTAATAGGATCCTGTTTTACCCTTTGGGTACGGAACCCTAAAAAATTAGAAAATGCGGAACCCCTCTGGGATTAGCTACGGTACTGGTATATTTATATTTATTACTGAATGATTTCGATTGTTTGTCTATTACCGACGTAAGTGTAATGAAGTGTGTGTATTATGTAGTTAATACAACTGCGACTGCCAGCTGGCCTTTAACTTAGCCTGTACCTTACACCTAGATAATGAATAATAAACAAACGCTAATAACTTTGTGGTGTATGATTATTTATTGAGACTTTATTTAAATAATAACAAGACCTTTACTTATAAGCCCTTTGTACGAATTAAAAATTATACGATTACTAATATGATTACTCATGCGGGATCCCGCACCTCTGCGGAATTGAAGGTTTTTATAAGAAAATTGGATTCCGACGACCTGCCGCGTTTAGATTATTTGTTTCATCCTCATTAATAAAAATAAAATATTAAAATTTGTTTAAAAAATAAAGTAATACAGTAAACACATTTTTTCTTAATTCCATGTAAAATTCACAAGTGTTATATGCCTGAACTAGGGCATCCTATGTTTCAGGCGAGAGAAGGTAAAATATTATAACTAAGGGCCCTTTTCCTGTCACGCGTTTTTTAGCCCGCACGCGGTTATCGTCGGCATGCGGACTGCCCGCATCCTATCATTTGATACATGTTTTTCCTAACATGCGGCTAGCACGCGCGCGGAACACAGATTGGGTGCAGGCGCGCAGCCCGCATGCGCGCTATCCGGATGAGGGTGGTTATCTTCTGCCTTCAGTATTGTTTTTACTGTGCGGTTGCATGCATGCTCATAGTCCGCATAAATCGCAAATAAGTTTACCCACTGGCGACACGCACAACATTGCAGCAGCAAATGTGATCTTTGCCCTGCATGTGGCCCGGAGCGTGTGACCCGCAAGCGGACGAGACCCGCGTGCAGGATAAAATACGCGTGGCAGGAAAAGGGCCCTAAATATTATTTAACAAAAAGGTAAAATAGTCAACTAATAGGTATGTAAAAGACTTCCCACCATAAAAAAAGGAGTAAACATTATAAAAATCTTACTTGCTATTTAAATCTTTGTATATTAATAACTAAACTAACTAATCATAATAAAAAGTGCAATACATTTTTATTTTAGTACAACTAATAACTTCTCTGTATCTTCATAGGACAAATTTTGTAGGGTTTCCTTGAGAGGTTTCTTGCAATTTACATATTTTAGGGAATAAATTTTTGCTTTTGCATTAAGTCTATAATAGAGTAGTGGTCCCAAAAATAAATATTTGGCTGTAAAAGCATGTTTGTGCTTTTTGTGGGACAAACTATGTTTTTCCGTCTCTTTTTAGTAAGTTCAGTGCTGAAGTGAAGGGCTGCGTGTTGTTTTAGTAGGTACAGTGCTCATTATGAATATCTGCCGGACTGTTAGTACTTCACAAGTTTTATAAAGCTGGTTAGTGGGAAAAAGGAAAAGGCGGCAAGTAGACACCTTGAGAAACGCTCTTTGAACACTTTCGATTGGTAGTAATAAAGTTTTACCTGCTCCACCCTATGAGGTAATGCAGTATGTCAAAATTGACTGACATAGAGCAAAGTAAACTTGCTAAATTATTTTTGGGTCCGCAAAAGTCGCAACTGTTTAAAGAGAAATAGCAGCTTACAAACTCTATTATTTAAGACTTCCATACGTTGTTTGAACGTAAGGGTGTCATCCATTATAACACTTAGGTATTTTATTTTGTTAGTCTTATTAATATTAGGACACATAAGCGAGCATTCAGCAGGGACTGTGCAACAATGAGCATAAAGCGTTGAGGAATTATTTAGGGTTAATGAGTTGTGCTGAAGCCATTTAATTACAATATTGAAGCCGTTTTGCGCAAGCTTGTGGACTTCATGTTCCGATTCAGCCGAAAAAAGAAGAGCAGTGTCATCAGCGTAAGATATTGCTATCTTAAACTAAAACACGGCGCTTTAGTTTAAGATTGCAAAGGTCGTTTATGGATATCAAAATCAAAGTGGATAAGCAATAAGACGTGTTTTTTAGGTCTGCGCTGAAGACATTATCAATTTTAACGCACTAAGTACGGTCTTATAAGTAACTTTTGAAGAGTTTTGGCTGCATACCTCTTATATCTACTGTCTCAAGCTTGCGCAATAGAGTAGGAATAGGCACTGTGTCAAGAGCCTTGGCAAGGTCCAGGAAAATACCTACTGTATGGTTACCCTGACGAGGGTTTTTGCGCTGGACAGTCAGTCAGTGTACGGGATCGGCAGTAAGTTAAAACTTTAGGTCTAAAACCAAACTGACGCTCCGATAAAATTGATTTGTCTTCTAGATATTTGAACAACCTTTTATTTATAATTTTTTCCAATGTTTTGGACATACAAGGCAATAGAGAAATAGGTCTGTAATTTACTTGTTCTCTACTGCCTGATTTATGAACAGGGACGACAACTGCTTTTATGAGGCACTCAGGAAAAATACCTTATCAGCTTGATGCCTACGGAACTCTAATAAAAATCGAGTCGTTAAAGTAGAAATACCCAGTCCAAGAAGTGTGTCTAAATATATATTGACTTCTCGAAACTCGCGTTAATTAAGTTTTAATTTTTCTATCTCACGATGGTGGGTTGTTCTTAGATGTATTAAGATTTTAGTTACACACAACCAAGAATAGCCCGCTTTCGTGAGATACAGAAAAACTATGCCTGTCTTGTCTAGATTAATCATTAAGTACCAAATTCTCAGCGGTCTACGTGGATATGGTGGGCCGGTAACAAAGAGCAATATTAGGTAAAATGGAGAAATTAAATTAAAGTTAAGCTATCCGATTTTTCTTTTTTCAGAAGGGAAATAAATATTATGAATATGTAGTAAGTAGGTCATTTCCATTCTAGGTGGAACGACACTATTATTTACTAAAATCACCTGTGTTCTTCCAGTTGCCTTTTGCGTGCAACGTAGAGCCATAGTACCTAACTCGTTTGAACTTTCGAACATCCTCGCAGCCCAAGTTAAACTTCCAATCCACGTTAGTTAAAGGTACTTACTTACGGTTTATTACAGGCAAATTATGAACAAATACGTTTGGACTCTATAACCACTACTAGTGTTGCAAACCGGACAGGGTCAGGCTTTTTAGTTGCGTGTCCGGCCTGTTTGGCTGTTGTTAGGCTTTTTAAATTAGACATTTTTGTTTTTTATTTGTCATGTCTTCTAATTTATCTAGTATCGCTAGCGTAAACGGAGCGGACTAGCAATTGTAGCAGTAAATATTGTTGTATCATTAGAATTCAAAAATATATGGTCGACAATAAAAAAGTCGAGTTCGACTTTAAAAACAATTGTCGGCCATTTTGCTCAAATGTCCGGCTAAATTGGCTGGTCTATCTGGCTTTTCGGTTTGAAGACTTGGCAACCCTAACCACTATCTACTTATTTTAATTGTAAGTAGATAGTATTTTTAAACCACCTTTAAAATATGATATGGATGAATATCGCAATCAAACCAAAATAATGTACTATCTCAAAACTGGTCATGTAAAAAGTGCAGGTAGGTACCTGTATACATACGTGCCGTGAATAAAAAACTGAATAAATTAGTTTCCGCAGATAATGGAATAACATTTTCCTGTAGGTAGGTACATACCTTTGTCCAAAGTTCAGGCATTAAACTACAAAGAACAAAAGCGGACGATGACTAAGTCGTTTTACGTTTATTACAGGCACTGCGCCAATCCTGTAACATTTTAAGTACTTGGTTAATAATAAAAACTAAAAGTCCAAGTAATTACCTCGCTATTGTTTACACCTACTGATTGATACAAAAATAAACCATTAATACAGTCTACGGCCGCGGTGTCAATTAATTATTTAGTTAACTGTAACAGAAACTGTAGCTTCGACAGACCACTGTTGTCGGAATATAAATCTACCTATATAACTAATAGTTGCTATAGTAGTTGACCCCTATTTCTACAACCAACGTAATGCACATTTCTATCGAGATAAAAAAGCGATATCGAACGGACAACAAACTTTGCTTAGATTGAAGCTTCGGTTCTGCATTAGTTTGCCTTGAACAGGGTCAAGGCATGACACAGCAGTGGTTGGTTTGAGGAAACAATACGACGATATTTCCAAAATAGTACATGATAAATCGACTTTTCACGATTACGGTAAGAGGCAGCAGAAATTATAAAGGTAGCTATCGATAATCGGTTTTTTAAGTCGTAAAATTAAAATATTGACTCAAGATCCGCTTCCTTGCCTATGTTAATTAAACAGGTACAGAGAAAAGCAAAGAGAATTGGTATCAGTACCTAACAAGACAAAACCTAGATTTAGGTATAGGTCCTGCATCACGCACTTTTTCTGCCCTTTTCTGAATATAAATACCTGTCTCTGAGTACAGTGTAGTTAACCTTTTCGTGTTCGTGATGTATGGATCAATATCAAAAAGGGCGCCATTAGTGGTGGTGTTCCAGTTGAGGTGGCTGGTGGAGTGGAGTGGTGGTCGGTGGCCCACTACTCGCGTGCCGCGCCTTGGGTAGTATTTTCTGATGGTTACCATAATATGGCAAATTTAAATTTAAACGACGTACTATATTTTATTATTCTATTTACATCAGATAAAGTTTACATACGTACCTACCTACATAGAAAAACTTAAACTATTTCTACAAAAACCTAAATAAATACATAACGTACCTACATAAATAAAACACAAGAACACAAAGTGCACTCAGCCGTCGAAGTACTCCTCCACATCGCTGTCATCCGGGAATGTGCCCAGAAGACTGGCAGCATTACCACTTTGAATGGCAATGCTAATTCTTTGAGCGAAGAACGTGCCAGCCCTCTGGGCATGCAAGGTGTCGATCAGTCGGAAAGAAATTTCCTTAAAAAGGAGATGCGCATTCGGACCCCATGACCCAAGCTTTTCGACCCCAAACGGCTAAAAACTGTACCTAATTACCAATAAGGTTACAGTATTTGCGCCGTTTAAGGGTTTCAGCAGCCGCAGCGGCAGCGCCAGCACAGCCCGCCGTACATGGAATATGGGATGGTGCAAGGGTGTCAACACAGGTACTATATTAAATATACAAAACTTTCACAGTAACTATAGATACACATATAATTAACATAATTATATAGGTACCAATCGTTGTTTTATCAAGATGCCGCTCACTAAAAATAAAACTGAGATTCGAACTCGGGAAGAGACTGGATCCCACGACACAGGGAATCCTAGTGTGGGGTCCAGGGAATTTGTACTAAACTAGCATTTAAGTCTTCTGTGTAACGCAAAAAAAAATCTAAACAGGACTGAACAATATTTGAATCACAACACTGTAAACTCAAATTTATTAATAAATACCTGACTGTACCAAATTAAACCAGATCAGATGTACCAAATTCATCATACATCTCATATTCCTAAGTTTACATCATAATAAAATCCGTGGCTGGCGTGAAAACATTGACAAGTCGACTTGTATGATTTTTTTTTTTATTGGCTCTATGCATTCTACGCTTTAGGACTTTATAAGGAAAAAATTGACATCTCTCATTTTGACGTGTTTTTGTTGATATATCATTTTATTAAGTTATGCACAGTGACCAAAAATAATATTAATTATTTGATAATTCAACTTATACCTACACATTATAGTTTCCCTTTTCTTCTTATTATAAATTGACAAAATTGGCACAAAAGTATAGTTGGACACATACTTGCCTCTGGCCGTAAGTGATCCCAATGCTTTTTAGGGTTCCGTAGCCAAATGGCAAAAAACGGAACCCTTATAGATTCGTCATGTCTGTCTGTCTGTCTGTCTGTCTGTCCGTCCGTATGTCACAGCCACTTTTTTCCGAAACTATAAGAGCTATACTGTTGAAACTTAGTAAGTAGATGTATTCTGTGAACCGCATCAAGATTTTCACACAAAAATAGAAAAAAAGCAATAAATTTTAGGGGTACTTAGAACTGAAACTCAAATTTTTTTTTTCGTCAAACCCATACGAGTGGGGTATCTATGGATAGGTCTTCAAAAATGATATTGAGGTTTCTAATATCATTTTTTTCTAACTTGAATAGTTTACGTGAGAGACACTTCCAAAGTGGTAAAATGTGTCCCCCCCCCCCTGTAACTTCTAAAATAAGAGAAAGATAAAACTAAAAAAAAATATATGATGTACATTACCATGCAAACTACCAACGAAAATTGGTTTGAACGAGATTTAGTAAGTAGTTTTTTTTTAATACGTCATAAATCTAAAAAAATACACTATTATTAACACATCGATCAAAGTTACAACGAACTACAAGAACTTTTATATTATGTTACTTGCTGCTACGAAACCCTCCATGGGCGAGTTCGACTCGCACTCGACTCGCGGTTTTTCAATACACTGAAGAACTCGAAAACTGGTTCTTATCGCACTACGATTAGGTTCAACATGCTATGTTTAAATTTATCACAACCGGGGTTTTTCATTCCTATTTCGTCACGGTCAACGTTGATTTTTTTTAAAGCAAAGAGTTGTAGATTTTTAAGGTTTTAATATTTAATGAAAAATATCGTGCTTGTGAATATAATAATCATAAATAAATAAAATTATTTACAAAATAATTCGTAATTAACAACAAATTAACAATTATCTGTGTTTTAAATTCAAATATATTTGATTTTTTTTTTAATATTATGTAGGATGTACATAAATATAACGATTTGATACCTTTGCTTCTCCTTCAATCTGCAAAGGTAAAGCGTGGGAAAAAGTCTATTATGTACCTAAATATTATTTTAAAATTGTGTTATTGGTGAAAAAAATGTTGAAACTAAGATTTGAAGATAATTCTTTAGATGGTACGCCGCCACCACCAGACATTGTGAGTAAGGTCGTTTGATACACGTGCTTTGTCACTGCACTGCACGTGTAACGCGTGTGTGTACGTGGCGGAATTCGGAATTCGTTATGACAATGACTGCATTGTCATAACGAATTCCGAATTCCGCCTCGGTCACAATCATAAACTTTCTGCACTTGTATCAAAATGTAGGTAGGTACTATTGTCGTCAATATGAGCAAGTTCAGCCAATATAATATTTCAAGACGCAGTTAAATTTTCCGAAGCTGACGTGACCTTCAAGTGCGGGTGACGCGGCTCCCGCATGGCGTCATCTAGGTAAATATTACACGCCACTGTTTACTGTTACCATCTATGTACCTACCTACTCACAAGTATATGGCAAGTGTCGTAACTATCGTGTAAGATAAGTCCGAAAAGAACCTGGATGCTACTAAATGCTTCTAAACTCTACCAGAAACTAACTACTCCCTAGTAAAATGCATAGGTAAGCAAGTAGGTACCTAACTACTAGTACTAGGTAGGTACCTACCTGCTAATTATTGAGTCTTTATCTACTCATGTGCACACGCTGTGAAACCTTCCAACAATGCTAACTGATGGCAAATTTTTTCTTAAATTAGTTAGGTATTTGTCTTGTTAAGTATTTTTTTAATAAACCAACAAGGAAAACGCGATTAATTAATTTGACTAGTTTAAGATATTGATTGCGCTAAAGCAACTTTCTTTTTCGTTGATGTTTAGTAACGGGTGAGTGTGCAACTGTGCACTGCGCAGTGAAGCAGCATTATTGGAGGAGTATCGCGCGCGCCTATGTGCGGCGGCTCGCTCGTTCCGCTGCTATAGCGACGCGACGTCGACGTCGTCGCATCGGCTGACGCGACGTCCGCCCGCGCCCGCGCGCCCTCGCTCCGCTGCCGCCGACCGCAGTGGCTACTGTAGTATGCCTCAACCCGCGACACCGAGCGCCGCGACGCTAGATCTCTCGCCACACGACGCCGCGAAAACAAACACCGTAATTATCTCTTCACGATAAAACCATACAACGCGCTATCAGTTCTTGATAAGACACCAGTGTGATAACTGATAAAATAAGTGGTTGACGCCTAATGTACTGTGTGCTTATTATGTAAAACCCAAAAAAATTGGATTTCTGGAGACACAATTATGGCATCGGCAACTGCTCCCCGTAAGACGATCTCTATCTACGACTACCCGGAACACTTGAACCCTTTCCATGAAGAGGACAACCACAACAAGATTCGGTTTTGGACTCTTGGGCGCCGACTCAATCGCTCCAACAGCATCAGTTTTTCCGGACTTAAGGATCTTAAGAATTCATGGTGAGTTAAAGAACAAAAAATAGATAGGGACTCATAGGTATTAGGTAATTTAAAAACTTTCTGTGTCCTATGAATACAGCGACAACCTTGACAATCGGTTTCTGATTTAATTATTTTCACGTTGTGGTTATAATTGCTTGCATTTCTAGCGGTGTGTTCTAATTAAATAAGAACTGCTCACCTACTCATATCTAGAGGCTACAGTCGAGTTTCAATACATTGCTATTGCAATTCAAAATTCTTCTAAATAGGTACTATGCGTTCCAAATGAGAATATGACCGATTGCTATGTTTTGACGTCTCGTCTTACTGTCAAATCGAAGAAAGTTTGGCAAAATTGAAGAACTGGATTCTGATTAAACTTTTTTCGTTCACGGGTTTTTATAATTCAATGTTCACAGTTCATAAATAAATTAAATTTTTCGTAACTTCATTAAAGTTTAAAAATTTATTTCCTCGATATGACAGTAAATCGTGACGTCACAACATGGTGATCGATCCTATTCTCATTTGGAACGCATTGTAGGTACCTAGATAAGTAACTGTTTGAGCGTGATGAAATGATTATTAAATAGACTTTAAAAGAATACCTGAATAGATTTGATGTTATTCATATTATGATCCGAATATGATTCATGATTTCATGAGAAATTTATAAACACTCGATTTGCTTTATTAGATGGTTGATTATATTTATAATTATATAGATAGGTAAAGTATTTTTGTTCGCTCTGTTCACGATTTATATAATTCTCCGACTTAATATTGCTTTAATAAGAATGACAGTAGTAAATAAGATAGTGGTGCTTAAAAAAAAATCTTAAATAGATTTTATTGATATTTCCGTAGTAGACCTATATTTTTATGTCAAGCACTTTAATGAATTAGGTATTGTTTGCTTGTTTATCATTTGTTTTCAAGTGATTGAATGCATTGTTATATTTGTTACGTATAATTTTTGGCAGTGTAGTACCTTCAAATGGTATTATGTCTCTTGATGGCCTGTTCAGACCTAGGGTAAATACGCCAAACGTCGGCCACCCCCCAAACTTCGGCCGTCTGTACATTTTTAGCTTGCATTCATTCAAAAGGTAATTAAGTGTCAATTTTGCTTCTCGAATTGCAACCTTAGATCATACTCTATACATACAAACCGTTACTATCCGATTCCGTCATTTGCTCTTCTCATACTGAGCGTCAGTAGCGATTGCGCCATTGAAACGTCAAATTCGCATGTAAAGTAGCTTACTTAAAGTGAATACTCACATTTCGGGGATTGATATTACAACGATAAGACATTTATTTATTTTTGTTTTAAGCCTTATTATCACTAAAGGGTTATTTTTACTATATTTTAAGATAGTTTTTTCAACGTTTTGCGTATATAATAATAATATAATAATAATAATAAAATGCTTTATTTGTATTTTAGACAATTTTTTACAATTATTATACTCCTGCCAAACTGCATAGCAGTTTGTTGGCAGACGTAGCTCCCGCGTTATTAAATTATTTATATTGCAAACATTGTCATTACACACAAATATCATATTCAATTCAGTTCAATTCAATTCAATACAACATAATTATATTTAATTCAATGTCATTCATATTAATTCAATTTAATCCAATTTAATTTAATTCAATTTTTGTTACAAAATATGTTGCTTTTATTTTATTTTTTAGGAATCTATCATGTTTTCACTGAGTACACTTAGGAAATATTTTGTCGTTTTATATTTAAACACCCGTTTGGAAGTTGACACATTTTCGATGTCTGCAGGTAGACTGTTAAATATTGTAGGAACTAAACTTTTATCACATCTTTGTCCATAATAATTATTGCAAGTGGGCACTTCGAACGTTTTACATTGTTTTGTAGGTACTTCGAGGCCTTAATAGTACAGTCCTGATTTTGTAGTCTTGGTGACAGTAATGATCTAATGCAACTAATAGCGCTACCCTCTCATGTACCGGCAGGATTTTACATTCAACAAACAATCTCTCATAGTTTGATTTTTCAGGGCAAAATAGGAGGTCACCATTAGGGTAACAGTTTTGACTTAAAACCGGTTTCTCGGCCGTGGCCGACTTAAAGTAAATGCACTCTGTTTTATAAATTCCAATTGTACCAATTACGTTGGCTTAACAAGAGAATTTGAAAAGCTTCTATGCAAATAAATCTATTTGACGTTTAGTCGCCAAATAACGGCCGGGGTGATATCAGTCGAATCTCGAGAAATAAGTTACAAGAAATAGGGGCCGATATTAGAAATATTAAAGATCGATCGTAATCTCGACCAGCCTCAAATTCGAGCACCACTATACAGGCTGATGAAAAAATACTTTTATATTTTTTTATTGATTGGTTAGTCATTATTAATTTATGTGACAAACTTATTTTCTCAAAATGAAATATTTATTATTATAATTTATTAATATCTTTTCACAATATTAATAAATTATAATAATAAATATTTCATCAAAAAAATACAAATGGTTGGTCGTGAATCTTTGTTGTACCAAAAAGCTGCTGATAGTAAGTTTGTTTTCTCTGAATGCTTTTGATTTTAGGTAGGTACTACATTGACCAAGCAGGGAGATCTAAGGCTTCACGGAATCAAAGAAAATTATGCTATTACGATTTTTTTGTTGAGGGGAAATAAAAAAATATTTTACTATTAAACAAATACAATTACAAATGTATATTTAGTGTTTTATTAGAATTCTGCCAAAATAAATCATGTTAATAATATTTGTCACTGTCTTAATTTAAAACATTCTATACCCGGCCGACATTTGCGACCGAACATGGGCCGTGAATGGCCGACTTTAGGGTTTTTCTGTTCTCGACGCATCTAAACCTTATTACTAGTCTTATTACTATTCTTTTAGTAGAAATGTCGATCTTATGCCTATAAACATGAAATAGATTAATCGAACTAACCAAAACCGCATCAGAAGCTAATTTTCGTTGGAAACTTAAGGTGCTAGAGCGATCCACAGTTAGAAGATCGCTAAGGGGGCCGAGATTTGGCGTATTTACCCTACGCGGTATTTGCTACCTAGAACTATAGCGATGAATTTCGCTCACTATCAAGTGGTATCGCGAAACATCGATAGTATGCGGCGATGTTTGTGTGACGAGTGTGATGACACTGACGTGCAATATATTTGAATTTCGCCAACAGTTTCTAATAAAACAATTCAGTCGTGATTCGTTAGAGACCGTCGAACTAGTTAGCTAGGTACCTAGATACTTAATTGGTTTTCTATTCAATACTATTTATTTTATTTCTATACTAGCTGCTGCCAGCAGCTTGATACGGTTCGGTACCGCATCAAGGTAGAAAATTATCCCAAAGGAACTTACCTACTCCCAGGAAAAAATATCCTATGACTTATTCCACGACATAGAACACACACACTAACTTTCGCTTTCACAATATTAGTGTAATGTAATAGTAGTTTATGTGAGTAGGGGATAAAGCAGTGTCTTTAAGTCGCGGGCGGCATGTTGAATTCCGAACGAAACGAAGGTTGCTGATTTTAATCCCGAACGATAGTGAGGGATTTATAAAATTAACCCCCGAGCATTGCGAGGGAGTTAATAAAGAAACCTGAGTGAAGTGAGGAATTTAAGCCGCCCAAGACAAAGACAGCTTTATCCCCGTGTTGCATACTCTACTTTTTACACCATCCGTGAGATAATTAAAAGACAATTTGGTCGACCAAATCATATATTAGAGAAATATAAGTATTATTTTTACAAGTTCATCAAACAAACAAACAAAATTCACTACTCCAAGATTCTATAGTTTCAATTTTTTATAATGCTCCCGTGTCGTCAGTACGCACAATTTTTTCTATTTTCTTTTTTTTTTGTTAGTGGCCAGTTTGAATCATAGCGATTACATACTCTTTGGCTTGAATTTCGAGTCAACTTGTTCGATGCGCCTACATTTGAATTCACAATGTTGACGATTCTTGATGCTCCAAATTCAAATCTCATTATTCCCTAGAATTTGGAACATTAAAAATCGTCAACATTGTGAATTAAAATGTAGGCGCATCGAACAAGTTGACTTGAAATTCAAACCAAAGAGTATGTAATCACTATGATTCAAACTGGCCACTAACAAAAAAAAAGAAAATAGAATAAAACGTGCGTACTGACGGGAGCGTTATAGAAAATTGAAACTATAGAATCTTGGAGTAGTGAATTTTGTTTGTTTGATGAACTTGTAAATATAATACTTATATTTCTCTAATATATGATTTGTTCGACCAAATTGTCTTTTAATTATCTCACAGATGGTGTAAAAAGTAGAGTATGCAACACGGGGATAAAGCTGTCTTTGTCTTGGGCGGCTTAAATTCCTCACTTCACTCAGGTTTCTTTATTAACTCCCTCGCAATGCTCGGGAGTTAATTTTATAAATCCCTCACTATCGTTCGGGATTAAAATCAGCAACCTTCGTTTCGTTCGGAATTCAACATGCCGCCCGCGACTTAAAGACACTGCTTTATCCCCTAGTCACATAAACTACTATTTTCAGTGCTTGTCAAAGCTATGGAAGGTGTAAAACTACCTAAGTACCTATCTCGAAGCTATTACCTAAATGGTCACTCACCCATGGATTTTATGCTACAAATTGAATGAGTATTCATGAATCTGACGCTCTTCTACCTACAGAGAAGTTTTAGATATTTTTTTTATTTTAGGTAGGAAAATCATCTGACGACATCTCTCGCCCTTGGGCGGAGCGAGAGGGCGTGTCAGACTTTTACTGAGTAAAACCCCACTCCTGTTCCTTCTTTGCCATTGTTCTATGGCCCCGGGATCTTTTTCGCATCACCCATGGTCCTAGTAGGCTTCGACGAGTTACCGGACGATTGGACGGCGAGCTACCCATTGCTCAACGTCCGCAAGCCTGCGCCTACGGTGGCTGGAAATCAGGATCGGAATCCCGGCGGCTGGGGCGCGAGAGCCATTGCCTCGCGCGTGCTGCCGCCTTTTTTTTCTAGCATTACTGCTTCGCAAAAGGAAGCGGCCGCCTGCCACTCCTCGCTGCGGACCATAGCCTGTACCAAGGCCCGACGCGAGAGATCGCAGCCGCCGAGCGCCCCCACGAGGACACGGCGGTGCTCTGCCCGGGCGGGGCACACATCTACCGTATGCTCCACCGTGTTCTCCGGGCGGTCCACACAATGGTGACATCCGGGCGTCACTTCATTAGGAAACATTTAGGCAGCAACAGTGCAAAAACTTACCCAATTTGCTGACGATAGATATCAGACGTCAGCAGTTATTAAATTTGTTTACCTACCTCGGTAGGTAACTAATGATTTTATAAGTATTTATTATTGCTATGTAGGTATACCTATGTATAGGTATGCATATCTATCTACATAGGTACCTAATCATTACGTTTTCTTTAGACGTTCATGTAATTGTAAGAGATCAAGGAGCAAGGCCAAAATAATGTAGGTATTTAAATACCTAACTAGTGTGATATACCCTTATATATATATCTCTGAATATAAGTAAGGGTATGCAGGTACTTAGGGAGTTGTCTACCCACCTGTGCCACATTTTAAAGAAGAATGCCCATACTCCGTACCATATTGCTTCACAGGTATATTAATACCAAAAATAATGTTTTATTTATGTGTACAATGTACTGAATTATGACTGCTTTTTTTAACCACGTTAAAAAAAAAATATATTAAATGACTAACAAAAAAATTCACACTTCCGAAAACAAATAACGTTATTTCAGAAATCTTTACGTTCCGATTACAGTTGTTATTTATTTTCGTAATCAGACCAAAGAGTATGTAAATTGAACGCTTTTATTCTGGCGATGATAATAATAACATGGATCGCCTAATTGGTTTTATCTGCTGTGTAGGTGAATAAGATTATATAATAGAAAATAATAAAACTACTAAAAATCAATTCTGTTAAATTATTTTTTACACCACCTGCTCGATAATGTCCTACTAAATGTCATACAACCATTACTTAAAGCAAGTCATTATATGTCTAGGGAGATAATGCAGTATAGGCGATCCCTAGGGAATAATGAGACTTGAATTTGGAACATCAAAAATCGTCATCACTATGTGAATTAAAATGTGTGCCATGTACCAAGTGCTAGCGCAAGATAAATTGACGCGTGGCCGAAATTGGAAACTAATCGTTTGATGTTTATGTCGTGTCAGGAGAATGTATTGTGTTCTGTGTTTTTTATCGTTTCTAAAATAAATAGTCGTCATTATTATACCAATAGTTATTAAAAGTGCAAGCAGGGATATTATCTTCAAAGTCATACGTGTTTGTGAAGAGAAATGAGAAAATATTGGGTACCATTTTTCAAAATTAGACCCATTTGTCAAATATTTTTTCGGGTGACCATCACTATAAAATTTCCCTAAATATACGTACCCGAGCGGTACTTAGTAAGTCAAAAAAAATTGTTGAAAATGGACTGCTACTATGGGCTTAAATCTTAATCAAGTGACTATCATGACGATATGAATTCTGCAAACTTCATCCATGAAAGAATAAATAGTGCCAAATCTAAAACCGAAATGTATTGTAGTAATGGATAATGCATTATTGTGCCACTGCACATAAAGAAACAAGGCCCCTATAAAAGACAATACAAAAGCGCAAGCATTACTGTAATGCCAGAAGAATGACAATGTATCTCAACAAGAAAACATCTTTAAATCGGATAAGTTAATGGATCTCAAAATGGACAAATTAACAAAGGACTCATCCGATTCTTCTGATAAAGACTAGATGGATTCTGATGCTAAAAGTGCTACTAGATATTTAATAAAAGATTTACAAGTTTCTTGACTTTTTTTATAATAAATTATGCCAATGAAAATTACCTCTAATTCAATTTATTTGTTTACTTTCCTTTAAGTACCTAAATAAATTTAAGTATTATAACTAATCGACGAATTCCAACAACTAAATCGTATATGAAAAATTATTGATTTATAGTATGAGGTGTTGAAGTTCTGTGTAATTAAATAAAAGGTTAGAAGTTAGTGTTCGATTGGTTATTTTAATAACAAAAAGAATATTAGCAAAAACAAAATATTGTGGCATATTATACTTCTTAATACCTATGTACAATAAGATTACGTAATAAAATACATTTCGCCTTCGTTTTTGAAATAATTTTGTTCTTGAGACCCGTCGTAGTAAATTTATATATTACAATTTGAGTTACGAAAGATTTTTTTTAATTAATGAGGGAAAAATAGATTAGTTAGGTTGGCAACATTAAGAGCGCCCCCAGCTACGCGCCAAGTTATCTTGCGAGGACTATAAACAATTTTTTTATGAATGACCGAATGGTGAAAAAAAATAACCGAATGAAGGAGTGATTGGGAGCAATGTATTTGACAGTTGCTTTCGATGTATTTGACAGTTGCTGTCATTTGCCAGCGGGTTAAAAAATTATCCCAGGATAAAAATATTGTACGTATTATTCTAGGACATGGTCTACCCGTGTACCAAGTTTCATCGAAATCCGTTCAATAGTTTTTTAGCGTGAAAGAGTAACAAACATACATACAAACTTTTGCATTTATAATATTAGTATGTAAATGGTCTGGAGATGTCATCGCACGAACATGAATGAACCAACCAGAACTCACCCACATTTCTTTTTTCTTTACTATTTAAAAACTCCTTCAATACCTAGAATTTCAAAGATTTATAACAACCGTGTAAAGCTGTGGCGCATCGGTAGTTAATAAATAAACAATAACCAAACAAAGATCTTCACAGGAATTTAATAGGCACTAGCAATAGTAAGGAAGGTCTTTCTTTTGACAGATATAAATAATATCAACTTGGAAGTGTCATTATGTACCTTCTTGTTTGTTTTGTTCTCGCCTAGTCAAGTGATATATTAATGAATAATGCAATTGTCGTCAGATGTTATTTATAGAATTGAAGTCACTAGGTATTCTTGCTCGTAAACATTGAATAGTTAATAGCATGTATGTGATTGACATCCAATTATACTAGCTTTCAAACTACGTGTGGCGAATATTTCAGGCAATTAATCATTGACCCTTTGTAAGTAATCAATGACGGAAACCAGTTTTAAGCAATGGGTTTAATAGTTACTTTCATCCCCACATCTCGGAATCGCATCTCATTGTTACACTGGGGGTGAAAGAAACTCATTTCGTCCCGAGAATATGCTCGGCCGCTAATTCGAGGGACTAAATTAGTTACTTTCACCCCGAGGTAAGCACAGTGCTTTTCATTACGAATACAAGGAAAGTAAAAATAAAATAAAAAGTTTGGAAAACCTGAGTCGTTGTACCTATGATTTTACGTAGTATCTTTCTTCAGATTTAGGCGGTAAAAGGTATTCCACTACTGCTTTAGCCTCTTCTCTTAAGAAATTAGGCTATAAATCACTATTTTAATCTGATACAAATCTCTGCTGTACAGAAATGTAAACAAAACTTTAAAAAACCAACAACTGATTGCCACTTTCCCGCCATTTTGTTTTTTTTTCTGTGGCCGGCCTGCTATTCAGCCTCATTAATGAAAAATTAAAAATTAATTGGAATCTTTTATATAAAGTATTATAAAGAAATAGTTGAACAAATAAGTCACTTAAAAATATGATATTATTTAATTAATACTTTTCTTTAAGTTATTTCTTTTCTTTATTGAGTGGCTGTATAGAAAGCTGGAACATGGTTCAATAGAAATGTGAAGATAGAACTATTTTTTTTTTTTTTTCAATAATTTGACAGCTGTCAGTTGAAAGTAAAACTCCCTAGGGATGAAAAGTATCACTTTCAGCCCGCTCCTCAGGCAACTTCAGACCCACATTCAGAGTATGAGTAATGAATAGTACATTGTTACACTAGGGGTGAAAGTAACTCATTTTGTCCCGAGAAGGAATTGGCGGCCGAGCGTAGCGAGGCCGCTAATTCGAGGGACTAAATTGATTACTTTCACCCCGAGGTAAGCACTATGCTTTTCATTACGAATACAAGGAAAGTAAAAATAAAATAAAAAGTTTGTAAAACCTGAGTCGTACCGTCGTGTAGGTACCTATGATTTTAGGTAGGTATTTTTCTTCTGATTTAGGCGGTAAAAGGTTTCCCACTACTGCTTTAGCCTCTTCTCTTATGAAATTAGGCGTTAAATCACTACTTTAAACTGATAAACATAACGTGTTAATACAAATCTCTGTTGTACGGAAATGTAAACAAAACTCGAAAAAACCAACGACTGATTGCCAATTAATTGTAATCTTTTAAAAATAAAGTATTTTAAAGAAATAGTTGAACAAATAAATCACTTAAAATATATTATTATTTAATTAATCTTTAAGTTATTTCAATTTTAAATCACGCTGTGCTTGTCTGGCTGTATGGAAAATTGGAACATGGTTCAATAGAAATGTGAAGAGAGAACTAGTTTTTTTTTTTAATAATATGACAGCTGTCAGTTGTAAAGTAAAACTCCCTAGGGATGAAAAGTATCACTCAGCCCGCTCCTCATGCAACTTTAGACCTACTTTCAGAGTATGAGTAATGAAAAAGAGTATTTTTGCTCTCTGATATCTGATAGCAAAAGCCGTTTTTATTCTCTAGATAGAGAGATAAAGTAAATTGAATTTAGAACATCGCGTGCACTAAGTTTATGAATTCAAAACATCATTAAGGGGCCGGCGACGGATGAATTTCCATACCACGCTCATTTGCAGTTGGAGCATATTTCCAACAAATTATGATGATATTCGGTTATAGACAATATTTATCTAGGTTCCTACGTCGAGAATATTAGAAATATTGTTATTTTTAATACAGGAAAAGCCAAATGGCATGTTTTGCCATTTACGCTGTAAAAAACTGCGAAATACAATTCGCTTAAATTTCTTTTTGTTTTTTTTTAAAAGAAAGACGTAGGAACCTAGATAAACATTGTCTATAACTGAATATCATCATAATAATTGTTGGAAATATGCTCCAACTGCAAATGAGCGTAGTATTACGTTGGTATGCAAATTCATCCGTCGCCGGCCCCTTAAACCTATTTACTTCTACCTCCATGGTACCAAATTTGTCATACAATTTTTTTTAATTTGTTAAAAACTCAGACTCGGGACCTCCTTGATGTTCTTTTTTTTTGCATTTAGTTATTTCCTCGCTGAGATGGGATGAAAAGTTACGTGTTGCAGTCGAGTGCAAAGATGTTTCACCTCGTGCTCTTTTGATTCAGTCGCTAACGCTCAGGATTCACTCGCTGAATATCAAATACAAAATCCTTCGCTTGCTCGGTCATCAAAATTGAGCACGCGGTTAAAAAGTAACTTTGCACTCTTGTATAACAAATAACTATTGTTATCTGAATCTAGAATCCTGAGCGTTAGCGAGAGAATCAAAAGAGCACAAGGTGAAAAATCTTTGCACTCGAGTGCAACACGTAACTTTTCATCTTACCTCAGTGAGGAAAATGACTAAATCCAAAAAAAAAATAAAAAAAGTTTAGTGAGTTTCACAGTCTCAAATATGAATTCCCTTCGCCGTAATGGCCATACGGAAAAACAGTGTTGTTATATTTTTAGCAATGAAATGACTTAATATTAGGGATATTACCTGATATTTCGTTATTTTTAACAATTGCCTTTTAAATTTCTTCTTTTTTCTTTTGGAAACTGTAAAAACTAAATGTGTAGTAAGTAGTAAATATTGAATAAAGTATACTACTTACTACACAGGACTTCAGAACAATAAATTCATAGCTTTATTGGAGTAGGCAGTCACAGAATGAAACCACAGATTGTCGAGAGCACTAGGATAGGAGCAGGCAGTCTTAATGCGTTTGTTGACTAGCTAATGTTTACACCACGGCATAACCAAACCCTTTGTAGACACAACAGAAATATAAATATGATAATTGTAACTATACGAGTGTTTGTGATATAATAAAATAGTAGGGGATACGATTAAGAACGACCTTCAACGGTCTGATTATTGGATGAAACGTATTTTACATCGATATATATATACTACGAACCAAGGGCGTCGCCAGATTATGACTAAAGGGGGGGGTCAATGGGGCAATATTATGGAGAATAATAAATTTGAACGCCGAAAGCATGAAGCGTTACACTTTGGAAGTCTTTGCCTCGATGACGATTGTAATAAGAACAGTTCTAATATCAATGTATAAAACTTTACAAGCCCTCGACAGCACAATAACTAAATCTAACTTTTAAACACAGTAATAATTATTTATTTTAACAAAAATAATATTTAATTAAAACATAACCTGCGGGACCTGCCCCCCCTTGGCGACGCCCTTGCTACGAACTAGATAACGCGTTCCGACCACTCACTTCAATCAACTCAGTTGTACCCTACAGTGTACAAACTTGATATTGATGTCATTAGCGCAGTTCTGACATTCATGCAATGTGAGAGCGGCGCATAAAAATTCAAATCAAAGTAAAGGGGATTGTCCAGCCTCTATGGTGTTCCAGGGCCGGAACGTACTGGGGCCAGGGTTATCCGAAAGGGAACTCGAGCCCCGGTATGAAGGCTTGAAGGAACGGGGTAGGTTTTTTAGTCTGTAAGAGTCTGGGGTTGTCATTGGATGATTTTCCCCACCGAAAAAAAAAGGCCAAAAATGGACATCAAATATTACTAAAAAAATCGACTGTTTTAAAATCTCATTAGTATTAGATACCTAAAAATGATATACAAGTTGACGCCATTATTTTAGAAATATTTAATATAAATAAGAGTAACCTTTTGAGGTTATTTTTCTATATGATAATGTCTCTGACTACGAGATAGCTTAAAAACTTCTCGTTTTTCAATGCCTGATACTTAGATTATCAAATGAGGGATGTTTAATATACTTTTATCCAGTTGTGGTTACTTGAGTATGTCTTCCCAGACACATTTCCTATTTAAAAAAAAAATTGTCATTTTAAGGAGCACAGTTTTATAACAAAAATATACTTTCGTGAATAAAAAATGCACACTCATTCAATACATTGAAGAACCCACGACTAGTCCAATATAATAATTAATATCAAATTCAAAAAGTGGTCGTGACTATCATTGTGAATCACAATGATGGTCACGACCACTTTTTGAATTCACTTATTTATTAAACTACTAAACACTTAGTACCTACGTGATTTTCTGTTTTTACACTAACGAGGACTATTGGTAAAATTTTGTAATAGAGTGTTATTGTCAAGAAGTATTGTAGGCAAAAAACTATGTCACTTCTGCAGTGTAAAAATCTATATGGATAGCATGTCATTACACTATGTTGAACGAAACGCGTAAGTGTCACGAAATTCATGGCGCCTTACGATTGCAAAAAATGTATCCTCTAAAGCTCAGTAATGTTTAATATTTTTGTTGGACGACATAATGTCAATGTAGCGCTGCAGCGGATTTTAATTTTAACTTTTCAGTATTTCGTCAAAAAGTTTCCATGAACGTGCTTGTCTATCACTAGAATATAAGTCAATGGTATTTTATGACAAATCTAATATACTAAATAATAATAACGCGGGTGGGTTGCCTAAGAAATTGCTGGCCAAACTATTATTAATTAAAAATTGAATATTTTTAATAAAGTAGAAATAGGACGCTGGGCTCCATTTCGATTGTCCTGCAATTCTTTCAAATATCAAATACGCCACAATATTGAACCTCTCCATTGACAACTTCCTTTTAGACCTGCTTTTTTAAAATAAAATCCCATTCCCCTCATAATTCTCCATAAAGTGGTGCGAGTACTGTTAAAATCGATTTCGTTTCACATTTCGTGCAAAAATTTTAGTATAGTAGGCAACTCTTTTATTTTTTCCCTTCTTTATCTGTAGACAGACAGGGGAGCCAACATTACAGTGAAGGAACTTCTTAAGTGAAACCAAAGGTTTTATATATAGTGAAACGCACTGTAGGCAACTCTTTTCTTTTTTCTTTAGACAGACAAGGGAGCCAACAATACTTCCAAAGGAACTCTTACGGTTTATCTGTAGGATATAGGTATTAAAGCTTTGCTCTTACGTGAAATGCACTCGCACTCGTGCAACGCACGGAACCTCCTTAGAGTATACACCAAGGAGGTTCCGTGCGTTGCACGAGTTAGTTCGTTAGTTTCGTTAGTTAGTTCCTCCACGTATTCCGAGTCTGAGTTTTTAACTCAATGAACCGCCCAAAGTTAAGGTCTGGGGAAATTTCAACCCCCAAGAGCTGAAGGCGGTCAATATACTCCAGGGATACATTCCGAAAAGTAGGAGCCAGGGTAAACGTGCTCCTTTTGGCGGTGAAGAGACACGCCTGTGTTTTGGAAGCGTTGAATTCCACCAGATTGGCTTTACCCCATTTGGAGACTGCCTGAAGCGAGATATCTGTACGCTCTACCATAGCCTCTCTTTCGGACCGGTTTAGCTCCTTACTGGCCCGGGCACTAGGCAGGTATCTCTCTACAACTGAGCTATCATCTGCATAACCATAGATACCGGGCATCAGCAGACCGTTGATGTGCAATAGGAATAGGGTTGCAGAGAGAACAGACCCCTGAGGAACTCCAGCATTAGTCGTCATGGGTTCTGATGAGCATCCATCGACAACAACTCGGAAAGACCGTTCACTCAGGAAGTCTTTTACCCAGTTAATCAGACCAAGGAAGTGCCTTACGCTGGAAGCTTACTCAAAAGGCTAACGTGCTATACCCTGTCGAAGACGTCTAAGGAAACGGCAATTGCTTTCCCATTCCTCTCGAGGGTCTCGCCCCACAAGCGGGTGGCATACACTAGTAGGTCCCCAGTAGACCAATTGCAGTGAAACCCTTACTGTCGATCACTGAGGAGATCGTTACCTTCCAGGTATGCCATGAGGCTCAAGTTCAATACACGCTCCATAATCTTGCATAGTATGGAGGTTATTGAAATCGGCCGATAATTGGCAGGGTCGGCACGACTTCCCTTTTTGGGCACGGATTGCACGTTGGCAAGCTTCCAGGACTTGGGCACTATACCAGTTCTAAATGAGAGGCAATACAAGCGTGTCAATACAAGAGACAACTCGGGCGTACAAGCTTTGAGAACAATCGCTGGTATACCATGCTGGTCCACTAGCTTTGTTCACGTCTAGACGACACAGTGCTCTCAGAACTTCTTTGTTCCTTAAGCGAACCTCGGGCATCGAAGTGTCGCAGTGAGGTAGAGTCGGTAGAGTAGCACTGCCAGTGTCAAGACGAGAATTAAAGATTAGATAAACATTTTATTATTAGCATTTAAATTAATTCACAATACAAAATATTACAGTCATAATCAAATTCTCATACTAATATTTTGTCTTTTTTTTTTAATACTAGCAGAACTTTTGCTTCTAGCGTGAGGTTTTGCTTATTCATACGGCCCATTAGAATCATTTTCCTTGTCCCATTCATTCAAAGTAAGTACCACTAAGATTTGAAGTGTTCACTGACATTACTATATAACTTTTATGAGAATTTAAGTATTATTATAATAGGTATAAATAAGTACAGGATTATTTGTATAAGAACAAAAATTTTTTTAAAGAGTATCATGAAGTTTCTTGCCGGTTCTTCTCCATAGGAAACGACCAATTTGGAACCGTGCACTGGTTTCTGACGTTTTATGAGTGCCCATGTAGGCCAATGTGAAATAAAAACGTCTGAATTTTGAAAAAATACTGGCAACCTCTCAGGACTATGGTACTAACATCATAAACAACAACTTTTGTTCTATGACTTTATTTTAATTCATCAAATTTTCATAAAAATATAAAAATATTTAAATTGAACGTTTTGAATGTTACGAAGTCTATGCAAAGCAAACGATAATACAATAGCGGAGAGGAGCGGGGTCGAGCGGCGGTGATTGATGCGCTTGCGCCGCGTCATACAGTCGTAGTTACCTACGTATAGAGTCCGTCTATTGAAAGCGTGACCTGAGAAAAGGAGGTTAAAAACACATAAATTTGAATGTGGTATTATTGAAATAGTAGGAGAAAAAGGTTTTGATATTTGAGTATTTTTTTGTATTTATGATAATTGTATAATAGTTGTACCTATATGAACTTAAATTCTGTTCAAAAATGTGTGTGTAGACTTCATTATTGGTGGGTCAATAACACACAAAATGTTAGTTATTATTCCAAATTTATTTTATCTGTTCTCTCAAATAATATAATATTTAAATAATATTCTTTATTCAACATTTGGCCTTCTGGCAAGAAAACCAAGTGCACGAAACCGCGACAGTAAAATAAAATAGTCAACATGATTTCAACTTCATCACGTCTCGCCAACACTAATAATGTGTTTCAAGATTGTTGGGTTGGAATCGATTCGTTTTAGCATAGAGAAAATTCAGATCTTTTGGGATTAGTTAAGTGGGAACATGTTTCATACTCCAGTGATTGTTTATTATTAAGAACAAGATTCATACTCCAGTGATTGTTTATTATTAAGAACATGTTTCATACTCCAGTATTGTTTCAAATGATACGGATCGACTCGTGAGACTCAGAAAGTTCAGCAGCTATCTCTCTCAAACTTGAACTAGGATTTCAGTCAGAATTTCCTTCACTTTCGCGATTTTAACTGTAGTTGAAGACTTTGATGCACTACCAGGCAGAGTGAGAAAAATCTATCATTACATCTCAACCGCTTCTGAACGCATTCTACCACTCATTACCATGTGTTTTTGATTAAGTCGATTCACCAAAAGCCTTCTTTGTTCGATGATTTTGTCCATTATGAAATTCGCAATAATTATATCAGATTATCTAAAAAAGTAAAATATCATTATATCTGGTTAAAGATATTTATTGCTCATAAAGAAATTTACATTTCACTTAAATGAGATTAAAATTTAAAACTATGGTAAATCATTCATACTTCGACAATCGAACTTGCTATATAAATATGTTAGGTACTATTAATTAATGTACAGAAAAAGCAATTTAATATTGTGATACAAAAATTTGGTTTGTGGGTATTTCCGAAAACATTGTTATTATAAACTAATTGAAACTACCTCGCTTGCAGAAAAAGAATGCAACAACTTACACAACATTCAAGTTTTTAATTTTTTGGTTTAATTTTTGTACATATCTACTTATATAATATTTAATTATTTTAAGCTTATGTTATAATTACATTTTGAAGAATGTGTTTTTTTAGTAGGGTCTTAAAAATGTTGAACGAAATCGCGTTCCTTATTTCTTTCGGTAAGTTATTATAGAGTTGCACTCCCTCATAAACAACTGTTCTTTTACCGTGAGTGGTTCGCACTCGAGGAAGTATAATTTGTTCTTTTCTACGACTGCTGCGGTTATGTAATTGATGTGTTTTGGTGAAAGAAATTTGTGTATGTATTGTTTTGCTAAGTATTTTTTTTATGAGTATGCAGGTGTAGTATGCGTGAAGTTGCTTGATGTTCATGAGTTTTGTATCTTTGTATATTTTAACTGTTGGTGTTAGGTAGTCATAATGAAAAAGCATTTTAATAATTTTATTTTGCGTAATTTGTAAGTCTTTCAAATTGGTTTTAGGTGCATGACCCCATATTTCTATTAGGTACACATTATGTGTGGCTTTACTAACGAGTTATATATTGTCTGGCGAACATTATACGGCAAACAGTGCACGATATTACGTAGTGAGCCCAGTAAAGATATAAGTCTGGATTTGATGTAATCGATTTGAGTTGACCAATTTAGATGGCAGTCAAGTCTTAACCCAAGGTTTTCTCATGCTGTTTGAGTTCTAATATTTGTTTGTCAATCGTAAGCGGAGGATGTGGTGGAATTTTATTATTTTTGGCCTTAAATATAACATAGCTTGTCTTAGATGCATTGACAGTTAGAAGATTCTGTTGGAACCAAACAGATAGTGAGTTTAAATCTTTTTGGGCTTGATTTATTAAGTCAGTTAAAGAGGCACCAAAGTAAAAAAGACATGGATCATCAGCATATAGTGAAATATGCCCATGTAATGAAACTTTCGAGATGGAGTTTATATAGATCAAGAAGAAAAGTGGTCCTAGCAGCGATCCTTGGGGAACTCCAAAATTTATATCGCATGGTTCACTTTGATATTCTCCGATCCTAACTACCTGAGACCTATTGTTCAGGTAAGATTCAAACATCCTATACGCAACGCCTGAGACACCTATGTCCTTTAGCTTTTGTAGCAGTATAGGATGGCTTACTGTGTCAAAAGCCTTTTTCAGATCAATAAATAGGCCTAGCGCAATGTTTTTTTGGTCAATGTTATTTTTTATTTTAGTAGTTAGATCTACAGTAGCCGACAAGGTGTTAGACTGTGACCGAAACCCATACTGTCTTTCAAACAGGAAATTAATTGAGGTGAGGTGCTCATTTAAACGTGCATAGAGAATCCTCTCAAATATTTTGGAAATTATTGGAAGCACTGAGATAGGCCTATAGTTGTTAGGATCTGTTTTGACACCAGATTTGTAGATTGGAGTAACTTTGGCTATCTTTAGCTCGTCCGGGAAGATTCTTCTGGCAAGATGGTTATTTATACAGTCGGTCAGCTTGTCCACGATTAGGTCACTTATACACTTGATAACTTTGGTAGTTATACCATTGATACCCGCAGTACAGTTTGGATCTAGACTATTAATAATTTTGGATACTTCGTTAGGTTGACAAGGTGTGAAATTAGTGAGTTCTCTATTGTATGGTAGGGAGTCTATAATTGTTATATTTTGGTGTTGTTGCTGTTGTACATGAATTTGGTTAGCGAGGGTGGAGCCAATCGTAGAAAAGAAACGGTTAAATGTTTCGCAGATGTCATTACCATTCGTCAGCAGACTAGTGTCAGTGAGAAGTTTAGGAGGAGTGCATTCTGACTTTATTTTATTATTAGACAGTGTATTCATTAGGTTCCACATCTTTTTTGGGTCTGTAGTAGTTTTCATAAAAGCGTCATTGTAATATTTTTTCTTAGTATTCCTAATCGTTTCAGCAGTAACGTTTCGTTCAATCTTAAATCTTTCGATTAAATCTTTATTTTTTGGATCTAATTTCAATCTATGCCAGATCTCATTCCTTCTCTTAATTTTGTCTATTATTTCTTTGCATATCCAGTCCTGACGGGGTGGGTTTAGAATTTTTGTTTTGACCATTGTGTTACTATGAATACTACTTTTTAGGTATCTCTCAAGGCATGCATAATTGTTGTCTACTGTGTGATATTCGGCGAGTTCGATCCTTTCATGTAGTTTCTCATAGTCTATCGCTGTATATTTCACACGTTTCTTTGGTGGCGGTTTATATTTTTTCATACTTAAGTAAATTTGCTTGTGGTCTGACATAGGTGAATCGATAACGGCCATGTGACTCTTGTCCTTAAGGTTAGTGCATATGTGATCAAGGATGGTTTTTGTGGAAGGTGTCTCACGCGTGCAGTAATCATCGTGAATATTATTGATAAAACCATATCCAGATTCTCTTATAGTCTCTCGATAGCACTTAGTTTTGGCATTTTTTGTCAGCAGGTTGATGTTAAAATCGCCGAAAACGATAGATCGGGATTTTTTAATCAGTTGCAAAGAATACGCTTCAAGAAACTCTCTTGTGTTATTGTTTCCTGGATTGTAGACAGCTCCTATATTTAATGAGTACTTCTCGAGGTAAACCCAAAGGTAATTGATGCCTCCAGCGTATGCTTCATCGACTTTGCTATGATTTAGACTGTTATGTACATAAATGGAAACACCTCCGCCTCTGGAATCTGTTCTAACATTATAATAGTGGGTATAATTAGGTAGTTGAAAACGATCGGCATCTTCACTCGATCTGAGCCACGTCTCGGTTAATACTATAACGTGAGTAGCGTGTTCGATGGATTCTATTATGCACTGTAGTTCGTCGAATTTTCCTTGTCTTCGAATGCTTCTTACGTTTGCGTAAAAAAAAGTTAAAGTTGATTTCAGCGATGGTAAATCCTGGTAAGTTTGACAGAGCTGGTATGTAATTGTCTTATCAGAGTTATTTAATATGTGTGATGGGTTTAATGGTATTAGTTTTTTGGTTGAGTTTCAACGATTTTCGGTGTGCCTTTGACATATTTAATAGTTAGATCCTTTTCACCCTTTTCTTTACGTCGAATTAGTTCTTGGCTGAGCTCTTTCATTATTAACTTTTGGGCAGGGGTCTGGTCTGAGTATATTTTAATGTTATCCGGTAGTTTTGTTTTGTTCTGCAGTATTTTCTTTGCCTCATCAGACGATCCAAGGCAAATCTTCAGTGGACGGTTTTTTCCTAAGGTGTATTTTCCAAGTCGAATTGTTTTTAGGATTTGGACATGCTCGATCAGTGCATTTTGCAGAATATTTTTGGCCGAATTCATATCCTCAGCCTGACGTGTAGCATCATCTGACTGTGTTGGCTCGGGTAGACCAGCCATTATTATATTTTTGCTTCAGATGACTCGTTCCTACAGTTCATTAATAACTTTTTCATTTGCGAAAATGGAGTTTTGTGGGGTATCTAATTATGGTGGAGTTGATTTGAGTTCGCCAACTACGGTTTCAAGCTTAGATATCTTTAGTTCAGCATCGAGGGTATTTTTCTTCAGTTCCGAGATTTCAACTTTTATGTTGTCTTGTTCCGCTAGCATTCAGATGGCAGTTGAGCTTTTTATTTCATTGACCTGATCTGATTTGATTGACGAGATATCGTCGCGCATTGACTTTAGATTTGACTCCAGAGTTGAGACCATTTCTTCACGAAGTTTATTTATTGCAGTTAATAGGTCACAGCATTCTATGTCTTTTCTCTTCCGCTGAGCGGTGCGGGTATCAGATTCATCACCACTTGTTTTAGAAAAGTCTGACTGCGAATCAATTTGACCTACTGCTTTGTTCCTCGATTGTGGCGAACGTCGCACACTCATATTGCGATGGCTAATTATGAGTACGCGTAGGAAAAGGTAAAAAAATGCAACTATCTCTTTTACCCGAGGTGAAGCGGGGGGGGCGCACGCCGCCTTGATGCGCTGTTAATCGTTGACAGACAGTCGCAACTAAATCACTTTTTGACACCACTTTCGCACTTGTACTTTACACTTTAAGACTTGTTATTGTATAAAGATTTTTTAAAGATTTTTGTAAATTAATAAGGGAAACGTCCGTACTGTCCGAGAGTCAAAGCCTTTTTTTTCTATATAACACTTTTTTAATATATAGTAAATATAACTATCTAATAATATTAGTCAACAAGGATCAAGATTATGACGTCATACTAACTTAGAAAATTAGAAATCGTATATAAACATTGGTCAACATTGGTTCAATAATCAAGGTTGATTAGGAGATCTTGAACATTGTTTACTAATAAAAGAACCTTTAAAAAGTATCAAATATATACCTTTAAAAGTATCAAGTATTATTTAAATGATTAAATATTATAAAAAAACCCAAGTCGTTTAAATTTTTAGTCAGACTACAAGAGTAGTTTTTACACCAACTGCTCGATAATGTCGTTTTATACGTCATACAAACCTCACTTAAAGCAAGTCATTCTATCCCTATGGAGATAATGCAGTATGGCCGATCCCTAGGGAATAATGAGATTTGAATTTGGAACACCAAAAATCGTCAACATTGTGAATTAAAATGTACGTGCATCGCACAAGTTGACTCGAAATTCAAACTGGCCACTAACAAAAAAAGAAAATAGCGTAAAACGTGCTTACTGACGGGAGCGTTATAGAAAATTGAAACTATAGAATCTTGGAGTGGTCAATTTTGTTTGTTTGATGACCTTGTAAATATAATAGATACCTACTTATATTTCTCTAATATATGATTTGGTCGACCAAATTGTTTTTTAATTATCTCACAGATGGTGTAAAAAATAGAGTATGCAACACGGGGATAAAGCTGTCTTTGTCTTGGGCGGCTTGAATTCCTCGCTTCACTCAGGTTTCTTTATTAACTCCCAATGATGAATAACAGTGTTTTCTCGGCACATACTTCTTTTCACTGTAAATGGAGCTACACGAATGGAGCTGTAAGAATTACAAACCCTTATACTGTACCTAAATCGATGTTTTTCCATATACTATTTTGTTCTTGAGACCCCCGTCAATTGTGATATTTACCTCTTATTCTCATCATCAATTACAATTGACACAATGGGTTCACAACTATGGTTGGGAAGGCATTTTCACAAAGAAAGCTTTGAAGAATATTATAACAAATATATTTTCTAATAACTTTTGAACCCGTGTTTTATATAAAGTTAAATGTAGATATTTTAAAAATGCAAATAAAATGCTATCATATGACATAAATCTGCATTTTGGGTATTGTGGCTGGGGACTGGGAAATAGCTCTATTCTAATTGGGCATTATTCTTTGTTTTCTGCTCTTTAAAATTAATCTCGGCTTTTGAGGCACTTCATTCTTTCACTGTAAGAAATCAGAGTAAGTAAATAAATAACTCTACCTAATTCCGACTTCTGATAATAAGTTATTTTTTTTTTTAATTATACTGTCAAAATCAAAGTCAAAGCATTTATTTCAAATACACCATCGCAGGAACTTTTGAATAGACAAATGTCGGTCAGTCCAAAAAAGTCAAATTAAATTGCATGTACCAAAGCGTAGATCTCTATGGAGAAGAACGTGCAAGAAACTCTTTGGACACTCTTTTAAATCATATTATGTGTTACATACAACGATATTCTAATAAATCATTGTTATAATCATTGATATAATATCATTGTTTTTAAATAATAAAATAAAATTTAAAAAAATATTAAAAGATAGAAACTGAATTAAGCCACTGGCAGCTAAGAGATGATCAAATAGATGCTTTTTAATTATGAAAGAGTAAATCCATCCCACAAAAAACTCAAACTATCGCTTGCTTGTCCTTTCTGAAGACTTAATTAATGTATTGTGACTTGAAATTGAACGGTCTTTTTATTGGCTGGTCGGAGAGCTAGGTACTAATTCTATAATAAATGGTAGGGACGATATAGTTAAAAATAAATCGACATTCATATAAATAATTCGTTACATACTAAAAACGTAAAACAATTTGAATTCGGTCGTACAGACCTACCATACGTGCATTGGCACAGATCCAAGTTTTCATCGCTGGATTAGGTTTATTTAACTGTGCTGTGATTATTTTAGACAGGATATTTGATAAGCAACATGGTGCTAAATTAGGCGCAGGTAGATACAACAATATGAAGTTATTAATTAATGTTATGATAAGTACCTACTAATGACCGCAAAACTGTATTACTTATATAATAACTTCGCAAAGGATTACCGTCCGAAGTTTTAGCAGTGGTAATCTCAAAGATTTTATTATTTGGTTATATTATGTTACCCACAAATGCTTAGGGTCTAAACAGACGGACCGCATTTCAACTGCAATCAAAATGCAAATTGCAGTTTAAGTGCAGTTTGAATGCAGTTGACACGACTGCAATCGGACCGCACGTTTGGTTTGCAGTTCTATTGCGTTATCGTGTCAACTGCATTCAAACTGCACTTAAACTGTAATTTGCAGTTGGATTGCAGTTGAAATGCAGTCCGTCTGTTTAGACCCTTAGAGTAGTTCTCGTTCGGCTGGGGAATTAATAACAATAACATCTTTTAAGCTGAGAAAGATAAGCAAACTAAATATCTTGACTTAGCTCGCGGGCTTGTCGAAAAATGTATAAAATAGGTATTTAAATATAAATAAATGTAATAAAATATCTTTTTATTTGTCCAAAAAGTACAAAAAAAAAACAATGACAAGATAACATCACATTAATTGCTAGGTTAGTTCAATATGTGATTCAACGACTCCCAAACTGTTCGAAAGAGTTACCGTGACCCTGGAACGTAGAGGGCAGGAAAACAGGTGGGTTTTTGTAAATAAAAATCTGACACGCCTCTTCTTCATCACAGCACAGAGCGGTAGAAGTTATCTGACGACTGACTGTAGGCTTTACTTACAGTGAGGGTTTTCTAGAAAATTAGTACTTGAAATAAATAAATAAATATAAATATTAGTCTAAACAAATAATCACTTGCGAAATTGTGACCTAGTTTTAAATTGCTGTTAATAACGTAAAGTGACTTGTTTGGTTGGTTTGAGTTGTTTCTTTATATATGTTTTTTATTAAATAGTCTACTTTACGATGGAGGATTGTCCCATCAGCCCAAGAAGTAGGTATGCTCGCTTCCCGCCGCCTACACGTGTAGCCGTCCCTGCTCCACCTCCAGTGCCGAAGCAAAAAAAAAAATGAAACTCTTGAAGCTGACATGACATCGGAAATTCAGAGCTGGACGACGACCATCGACCAGAGCCTGGAGGAGGTATGCACTATCGCAGCGGAAGGCAAGCTAAATATGGACCAAAAATTGCTCATCAATGCTCTATGCCGGAAGATCGGTCATGGCACATCGCAAATGGCAGTACAGTACATGAAAGCGACAGCCTTCCAATTCCATAATGCTGTCAAAGCTCTTGAAACCTAACTCGACCTTTCACATCAACTAAAGGAACTCAAGTTCAGTGTCGAAGAGAAATCAAAACCTGCCCTGGGAGCTTCTTTTGCTGACATGATCAAAAAAGGAGCCAACCATTACATCCAGCCGACAAACGTTAGTTCTGTGGCCATTTATTCGAAGGCTAAATTAAAATCAAGTGATGAGACGAAATCTCTCGTCCAAAAAATCATTTGTCCTGAACAGATGAAGCTGCATGTTAGAGGCCTGCGCAAGATCAAAAACCGGCCAAGAGCGTGTCGGGCCACGCTCAGTGTAGGGTTCCGTAGTTTCCCGTCCGTCACAATAAGTGTACCCACTTATGAGTTTAAAAAAATGCTTGCATATACGATTATACTACAAACTTAGTCCAGAAATTATTTAGTAGAACCCTTTTGTCTTTTTTGTACAAAAACTGTTCTTTTCATCAAGTTCAAAATAATTTTCCTAGAAAGTCCTTATAAAGTTCTACTTTTCAGATTTTTTTCATATTTTCTAAACTTGTGGTTCAAAAGTTAGAGGGGGGGGGGACACATTGTTTTTTACTTTTGGAGCGATTATTTCCGAAATTATTGACATTATCAAAAAATGATTTTAGTAAACCCCTATTCATTTTTAAATACCTATCCAACAATATATCACACGTTAGGGTTGAAATTAAAAAAAAAATCACTTCCCACTTTACATATAGGGGGGCTACCCTAATAAAACATTTTTTTCCAATTTTTATTTTACCACTTTGTCGGCGTGATTAATATACATATTGGTACCAAATTTCAGCTTTCTAGTGCTAACTGTCACAGAGATTAAGCGAGGACGGACAGACAGACAGACAGACGGACAGACAGACATGGCGAAACTATAAGGGTTCCTAGTTGACTACGGAACCCTAAAAACGTTGGTTTTATCATCAGTATTGAGACAAAAGACAACATCGAGGAACAGATCCCACTTTGCTGGAAGACGGGGAAACTGGTCCTGATCGCGAAGCCGGGGCGCCCTGCGGACTCTCCGTCCGCGTATCGGCCCATTGTGCTGCTCGACGAGGTGGGCAAGCTCTTTGAAAGAGTCATTGCAAACCGCCTCGTCGCGCGCCTAGTACGGGTGGTGCCGGACCTTTCGGACGGTCAGTTCGGCTTTCGCAGGATGCGCTCCACGGTGGACGCCATCATGCGCGTGCGAGCCCTCACGACGGGGGATGCGGTGTCCCGGGGTAGGTGTATCGTGGCAGTGTCCTTGAACATTGCCAACGCCTTTAATTCCCTACCCTGGAGTACGATCCGGAAGGCACTCCGGTACCTCCGGGTGCCCGAATACCTCTGTCGAGTGGTCGAGGCCCATCTGTCGTAGAGATTCATAGTCTACTCCGATCACCAGGGAAACTGGAAACATTGAGAGATGTCGTGCGGTGTTCCGCAGGGGTCAGTACTAGGGCCACCCTTGTGGAACATCGGGTACGACTACGTGCTACGCGGCGACTTCCCTGACGGAGTCAGCGTGGTTTGCTACGCAGACAACACGCTGGTTCTAGCGCAGGGAAGATCGTACCGGGCGGCGGTCGCTCTAGCGACACGCGGGGTTGCGATGGTCGTTGACAGGATCTAGGAGTTGGGACTCGAGGTGGCGCTGCACAAATCCGAGGCTATGTGTTTTCACGGTCGCGGCCCTAGGAACGCGCCGCCATTGGGTTCCCAACAAACGGTAGGAGGAGTTCACATCGGTGTGAAAGTCCGCTGCCGCGACAGGTGGCGGACAGATCTCCGGCGGGATCTCATGGTGAAATGGCGTCAGCGACTATCGTAACCCAGTGCTGGGCGCGCCACAATCATGGCGAAAAGTCCTCTCTTTGAGGCGTGGTTGAAAAGACCTCACGGCGTCCTTACCTTCCGCATAACGCAGGTCCTCATCGGACATGTCACGTTCGGGAGGTACCTGTTCCGGATTCGAGCGGAAGAAACGCCCGGGTGTCGCCACTGTGCGGAACGCTCGGAGGACAATAGTTTTGTCTCTTCGTTATTTAACACCGATTCCCGAAAGTTATTTTATACTTTTCAGTTTTTTTTTTTAACATTGAAGTCGGTTGTATTTTTTTTGCAAAAAGTTTTTTATTTTACACTTTTTAGTTATGGTACCACCACTAAAAAGTACCTCTCAGCCAAACTTAAATACCTTATAGCCAGAGAGCATCTCATAGCGATTCTAATAATCCCAGACACGGTTAGATTACATTAATTTACCTTCTGAGTTCATTAGCAGATCAGTCCGATACATCCCCTCCCCCTTTTCCTTCAGTCAGTCATCGACTACACATATTAACAAAGCAATTTTACTTGTTACGACAGTTCTGCTGTGATCCTATGAGGAGTTCAGTGTCAAAAAAAAAAACATACATTCAGCCGAACATACAACCTCCTCCTTTTCGAAGCCGGTTAAAAAAGTCAATCTTAGGTTATGTTACAAAATGTAGTGACAGAAACGAATCGCTGTAAAACCGACATTACGCAGTCTTGTCTGCCCTACCCCTAGAGTGTAATTCAAGCCCGCGTAGGCGCGGAGGGGTAGGGCGGCCCGCGAGCTGAGGAGCAGGTGGTGAGCGTTAAAATCATCTGCGACGATAAGTTCGCGTGGGGCCGCCCAAACCCTGCAGCGCCGGAGCCGTGACAGAAACAATGCTTGCTGTATGTTACTTGGCCGCCTGCACGTTGCATGCCTGCTTGCATACCTGCTTACATGCCTATTTGCATGCTTGCTTGCATGCCTGCTTACATGCCTGCTTACATGCCTGCTTGCATGTTTGCATACATGCCTGCTTGCAAGCCTACTTGCATGCCTGCTTGCATGTTGCATGCCTGTTTCCAGGCTGCAAGTCTGCTAGCATGCTGCATGCCTGCTTGCATACTGCATACCTGCTTGCTTGCTTGCTGCGTGCCTGCTGGATGTTGCATGCCTTCTTGCATGTTGCATACCTTCTTGCATGCTGTATGTCTCCTTGCATGCTACATGCCTGCTAGCCACCATGGTTATTTTTTTATAACCACCCAGAAATAAGACACCAATAGTGTTTCGTAATTAAGACGTTTCTGACTGTGAATTTTCTGCTATATGATGGTTCTGCTTTTGAATTACATGTTATGGATATGAACATTATGCCAAAAGGTGATTCTGAATAACAAAATTATGAGTTTTGAATGTGTGACAAATGAGTGTATGCGAAGTGAAGTTTAAGCTATCCGTTGTTATGCAAAATAATATTATAACATAAAAAGTTCTGCTATAAAAGGTACACCCGCTAAGGACTACTTCAACTTACGCACATATCATGGCTTGCTCCCCGCTCATAGTTTTCCTACACTCATTATCCTATACTCATATCATAGTGGCTCTTTCAGGCAAAAGAGACGCCCGGGTGTCGCCACTGTGCGGAACGCCCGGAGGACACGGTGGAGCACAAAGTCGAGGTGTGCCCTGCTTCGGCGGTGCATCGCCGTGCCCTCGTGGGGCGATCGGCGGCGGAGACCTCTCGCGCCGGGCCTTGGTTGAGGCCATGGTCCGGAGCGAGGAGGAGTGGCAGGCGGTCGCCGACTTCTGCGAAGCAGTAATGCTCGCCAAGGAGGAGGCCGACCGCATCAGGCAACGGCGTTCTCGCGGCCACCGCCACCGCCGGGATTCTGATCCCGATTTCCGGCCACCGTAAGCGCGGGCTTGCGGACAGTGTAATGCAAGCAATGGGTAGCTCGCTGTCCGGCCGTCCGGTAACTGTCCGGACCAAGCCCAAGTCGTCAACGGCGCCCATTGTTCCCGCGCGCCTCAAGGAGTTGTCAGCAACAGCCGGGACCCAGCCGGGTCGAAGCCTACTGGGGCCAGGGTTATCCGAAAGGGAGCTCGAGCCCCGGTATGAAGGCTAGAAGGAACGGGGTGGGTCTTTTAGTCAGTAAGAGTCTGACACTATCTCCCGCTCCGCCCAAGAGCGGGGGTTGTCACTGGATGATTTTTTCCCACAATAAAAAAAAAGTATATCATAGTGGCTCTTGCTTGGACCGTATCTTACTTAAATCAAATTTTCCTTCACTTGCACATGTTGCTCAGGACGGGTTCCTTCTATTTGGCAGAATCTTGATAGGTACTCCGAATTTTATTTGGCATATCACACTTTTCATAATCTTATAATCGAATATTTTTAAAGCATACAAAATATTTAGTATAACTATTGTTTGGAAGAATATTTACGTGTCCGAATTCACAATGGCATACTTTTATCATGGCAGAACTTTGTTTCGCATTATTACCTTTGCTATAATTAATATTACGCATAATTTTGTTTATCATAATGTTTATTTAGAGATACGATTATTTGGTATGGGTACATATTTGAACATCGAAAATTAAAATTACATGTATGTTCTTGAAAAAAACTTTTTACAAAAAAATACAACCGACTTCAATGTTAAAAAAACACTGAAAAGTATAAAATAACTTTAATTGAGGAAGTCTGTGTTTCTATAATAGTTTTGTCTCTTCGTTATTTAACACCGACTACGATACTTTTCAGTGTTTTTTTTTAACATTGAAGTCGGTTGTATTTTTTTTTTTTGAAAAAGTTTTTTTTGCTCTACAATAACAGACCACAATGCTGTCCTACTAACACTAAATTGTAATTTACCTAAACAAAACACTCGCATCGTTTCGAAATTGAATATAAATAAACTTGAAGAAGACTTACGCGTCATCGATTTCGATCCAGTCTATAATTCCGCTGACCCGCAGTATTGTATGATGTATGTAGGTAATAGAAAATGTACGTCATGCAATTCAGAAAAATACTGTCATATCGCAGTTGAGGAACAAAAATTTCAACATAAAACCGTGGATCACACAGGTCTTATCCGCTATATGAAACACAGAGATAAACTGCTCCTGAAATCTAAATCTCAACCAGAGAATACAGTCCTACAACTGTCGATGTCGTACAAAAGATATCGTATTTTTTATGTTTTATGTAATGATCTTCTAATAAAGGTTAAAAGGAACTACGATAAAACTGCACTGGATAAGGCTGGAACAAACAGTAAAAAGATTTAGAAATGTATTAAAAATGTAACTTGTACCTGGAAACAAAATGAGTCATCTTCAAGTTTATTACAAGGGCACTCGTCACAGCTGACGTCTGCCAACATAGCAAATCATTTGTCTAGCCGAAAACACTAACCAGGGTCAATCTCCTTATCTAAGGAATACTTCTATCACGGGTAGCTCCGCTCTATCATCCTTTGCCTTCCTAGGTACTGACAAGACAGAGGTAGAAAATATAATCATGTCCTTGAAAGATGAATGTGCAGTTGGTTGGGATGAAATATCAAATAAACTTATTAAACATTTCAGGAATATTTTAGTACCTCCACTGACTTACATTTTTCGAATGTGTTTATCTTTGGGTATTTTTCCTGAGTGCCTCAAAAAAGCAGTTGTTATCCCCGTTCATAAATCAGGCAGTAAAGAACAAGTAACCAATTACAGACCTATTTCTCTACTGCCTTCTATGTCTAAAATATTTGAAAAATCATAAATAAAAGATTGTTCAAATATCTAGAGGATAAATCAATTATATCGAAGCGTCACAAGTAATAAATCAAAAACGATGAAAAAAGGATGGCGCAGTGAATCATATAGTATTTTTATTTATTTGATTAAAAGATAATAGTAGCGATTTGAAAAATTAATATATAATACTGTAAAATAAGCAAATGTTGTATACCGTGATAATTCACGGTATAAAATTTACGCCTAAATAATGTAAAACTTTGGAGATATTGGGGCTTGTTTCGAAGCCTTTTTGGTCGATAATTGAATTATGTAGATTTTTTTGTTCTTTACACAAAAGACATATAACCAAAATTTAGGTACTCAATTATTTTTGAAGTTAAGGATATTTGACAGCTAATTATATTATTTTTGATGGTAGATATTTAGTAGAATCTCTAAATTTGAGCTACCAAATTATGTCTCCGTGAGTTTTTGCCTAAACATGCATCGGGAGAAAGCTTAATACTAAATTATTAAACAAGTTATCTAAAATCGGTTCAATAATTAATATAGTAGAGAAAACAAACTATTTTTGACAAGTAATTGTTATTTCATGCAACGAACGTAAAACATACAATTTCAATGTCGAACACTTGCAATTTCGCGTTTTTTTTTTTGCAATCGGCCTCTTAACGTATTTTTACATAATTTTAAACATTAGTATTTGGTAAATTACAACGCGACTCGCAATTAAACAATATTTTAATAACAGCTTGGATAGAAAAAATATAAGAAAATCGGCTTGGAACTTAAAAATTGTGTGTATTCACCCCATTTTACGGTATCTTTTGAGCCGGTGTTCCAAATGATACATAATTATTTCACTGTTTCGGATCATTTCAGTGATTCAGATGCAAATGTTCCAATCGCAAAGATGACACACTTTGCCCACGCCTACCCGTGCGCTATTATCTAGTGAAACAGAATCTTAATAGGAGATCACATTCTGGGATGATTCTCACACGTATATAGATGCGTTGTTTCCTACATAGTTAATGTAAAAATATTATTCACAATTAACAATCAGACGCATCCTAGGTAGACACGCAATAACCTTCGTAATCAGTAAAGTGGCATACTCCGCAATTTATTTTTATTAGTTACACGCTAATAGTAATTTAATACGAGGGAAATATTTATCTGGTAACTAGGTACTTTTGCTTAACATGAAACCACAGCTCAGGATGAATTAATCAAGCTTTCAGTGACTGGTACAATAAATTACCCTAGAACTCCGCAGTGAAGCTTCCAACAATTCAAATAAAATCTTGAAAAAAAAAATATATTTTTGATCCCGATGTTTTTGGTAGGTATTGTTTTTTCGATTTTAAACACTGACTTGTTCCGAACTTGGAAGAAAGTTTAAAGTCAAACATGCTTGGGAGAAGGATGTACTTATAATCCAGTAATCTGCTGGTAGGGAACGTGACCGTATTTCTGGGATTGTCTTGATAGCCGTGGTATACCTCTCGCCTTCTCAAGCACATCAGGATATGTTGCCCTCTTGTTGCTACGTTACTTCGTGCTAGTGACCGTTTTTAGGAGCCCATTTGTTGAGTGTGCAAGTCACCCCCTGCCTTTTTATCTTAGTTTATTTGTAGGTACATACAAACAGCGCAGAACATAGCATAGAGAAATAGGTAGGTTGTACAGGTCAGTCAAAATTGTTGTCGAATTCCCGAGCTCCTAAACTAGGTACACATACCTGTATCTTAAGAGCCATATTTCACCGGGACATATAACAAGTTGTCGCAGTGAAATATAGCAAGACACCAAACTAGACGCCATACTGACACTCCAGCAAAGATTTTATATATCCTACGGATAAACTAGATTGCAGTGCAGTGACAAAAATAATAACAATTAATTTAGTAAAATTATGGTTACCTTAGTTAAAATAGAGGTAAAAAAGGGACACACCAACCCTTTGTCGTTGTCTTGCTCAGTACATTTTTCTCCGTTTGCTTGTCAATATGAACTTAATGAAAATGAGAATAAAGAACACGTTAAAGTGTGGTTGCTTCATAGTCAATCTAGGTTATCCGTAGGATATAAATATAAAATGTTTGGGTTAGATTTTCATCTTATATTACATACTCTTTGGTGGGGGCGTGGCTGGCGACCGGACTGGTGTCCGAGCGGCACCAAATTGGTTGCGTTACCAAACAGACACCAGGTGAGTAACGCTCTATAGAGCTCTATACATTTTGTTGGTGGTGGCGACTGGTTACGCCACCATGGTGTCCCGGTGAAATATGGCCCTAAGAGTCGGAGATTTTGCGGCTCCTTTTTAGAAGAAATAACCCTGTAGAATCATTTATACAGATGCAATCGCGGTAAATAGAGTTGTTTATAACCTCAGCGCAGATGTCGCTGCTTACGTCTGACCCATGACATAATATTCCCTGCGTTCCGAATAGCGGCAAAAGCGATATCACGAATCCGACCAAGAGCTAGTCTGTCTAATAAGTTAAACGACTTGGGTAATTATTAAGATTTAATGAAAGCTGATGTAGTCAACACGGGTTCAATAATCATGGTTGATTAAGAGATAGAGATCATTGTTTACTAACAGAAGACCCTTATAAAAAGTACCGAATATAAGTATTTTTTAAATGATTAAATATTATACAAAATTCCCAAGTCGGTTGACTTATTAGACAGACTATATTGAGTAATATTCGTGACGTTGTGCGTTGGTTGGATTTGCGATATTATCGCTTTTGACGCAATTCGGAACGCAGGGACTAACCTCATAGGTACCTGTCATATTTTTTGACGCTGTCCGAGTTTTATTCTCTATTTGAATTTATTTTTAATGTATCAGTTAAAACAAATACATCTAGAAGGACTTGTTGCTATTTATTTTGTGAAATAGATGTGAAGTTTTAATTTAAGTACAAACTGTACGAATTGAACGTTTGAGTACCTACACTGTGATTCATTTATATTAACGCTATTATTTATTTATTTATGGTGATGCTATTTCTTCTTCTTCTTCCTGCCCTTGTCCCATTTTATTTGGGGTCGGCGCAACACGTTTTCTTCTTCCATCCTGTCCTGTCACTCGTCACGCTATCACTAACTCCCTTTTCTTTCATATCACTTCTCACACAATCCATCCATCTTTTCTTTGGCCTCCCTCTCCCTCTCCATCCATCCACATGTAAATTCATAACTCTTTTAGCAACATGCTTTTCATCTCTCCTCTTTACATGACCATACCAAGACAAACGATTTCCTTTCAACCTTTCAGTCACTGGCGCCACTTTCAAACTTCCCCTAATATACTCATTTCTCACTTTATCCATTCTCGTCACACCACACATCCATCTTAACATTCTCATCTCCGCTACATGCAATCTTTTTTCATCCGTCTTTTTCACAGCCCAACATTCTGATCCATACAGTATGACAGGCCTTATCACGGACTTGTAGATTTTACCCTTCAACTTGAGGGGCATCCGTGGGTCACAAGTTGTTCCCGTGACCTGTCGCCATTTCATCCATCCTGCGTTGATCCGATGTGTTACGTCCCGGTCTACCTCACCATCCCCTTGGACGAGCGACCCGAGGTACCGAAAGTCGGAACAGATCGGTATGGGCGTTCCGGCGAGAGCTAAGGGCACTGGATTGGAGAGACCGCCGAAATCGCAGAACAAGTACTCCGTTTTGGTTCTACTTAATTTCAGGCCAACACTCTCCAATCTGTGCCACCACACCTCCAATCTGTTCTGGACCTCTAGGCCACTCTCGGCAACCAGCACAATGTCATCGGCAAACAACATACACCAGGGAGCCTCTTCCTGAATGTCCGACGTCAGAGCGTCCATTATCATCAGGAAGAGGTAAGGGCTGAGGGCCGACCCTTGGTGTAAGCCGACAGCCACATTGAAGCTTCCAGTAGTGCCCACTGAAGAACGGACTTGGGTACTGCATCGACTGTACATCGCTCGGATCAACTGCACATACTTCCCAGGCACACCTTTCTCCTTAAGGGCCCACCACAGAACCTCACGAGGTACCCGGTCATATGCCATATGACCGGGTATATATGCATATATTTATAGTTACTAAAAATTAAATGTGCTTTATAGATTATTTGTCACTGTCATAAATATTATTATGGGTCAGACGTACAAAGCGGAACCTGGGGGCGAAAAATAATACTATCCAGTAAACAACTCCATTGGAGAGAATTGTAGTATTAACTGCCAAAGCGAAGGTTGTCAAGAAAGTCATATCCCACTAAAAACATATCTGTTAAAAAGGGGGCCAAGTTCCTATCGGCTAATTGTTCGCCTAAAAAAGGGTTGAAATCCAATCCAATGCCAAGTTTAGATGCACTTTAAAATCGATCATAATCATCTTCATCAACAGCCTGATCATCATTAAATTTGAACTTGGCAGGTTTTCGTGCTACACGTGACACTTGATTAATTGTATAATTAAATTTATTATTTAAATAATTAAATTAACCTGCCAAGTTCAAAAGACATGGCCGGATCCTGCCCAAAAAATCAATTAAGTATATGGTACATTAATTATTTATTATTTGAAAATTACTTCTAAAATAAATAAAAATAAGTCGCAACAATCATATTTCCCTAAGAGTGGCGAAAAAATAAGTATGTTAATTGTTTTTGAGTCGTTTTGTTTCATAGCAATCATGGAGGATAAGGAAAAATCGATACAAATTGCATTTACGTTTGGGTACACGCATAAGACAGAAAGTGTTCTTATCTGTAGTAACACGCCTGAATGTCAGACTAAAAATATAAAATACTTGTAAATACCACAATTGTATTGCAGAAGTTAAAAAGTTAACTGGACACCACTTTTCGAGCCGCCGCGCGTTTTGATGGTACTCACGGTATACATTATGAATCGGCAATATTTTCAAGAGCGTGAACCAAACGTCCTAAAATTATTTTGACGTTTCTGCGTTCTAAACTAAACTGTCATAACAAACTGTATGTGTCAGTCTTGCGTTGTGTCGTTCTTACAACATATTACTGTTTTGTGTTTTCGTAACTGTATTTGACTTTTAAACTTGGCGTAAAGGAAAGTCCGATAAAGGATAGCATGGAGCTATCCTTTATCGGACTTTCCTTTACGCTTTTAACATTTATATTCTGCTGTGCATATTGGATTGGTTTGTTTACGATTTGGATTCTGACGCTCACGAAGTCAATGTGCCTGAACTGAACTGTGGCCTCCAATCGATTATGATATATTGTAAGAACTTTAACACCACAACTACAAAATACATTGGCTGAAATACATAAACAGGTTGAAGAACTACAGGAAAATGTATCTGGATTGCCTAAACTACCCTCAATTTTTTTTTTGTGCCACGCCCGCGTTCTTTGTTAACCTTAGATCGTATTCTCTTACTGGTTCATAAATATTAGATTAGGCCAACTCACGCTTGACCGATTTCTTAAATTTCTTAATTTTTTGTTAATTTACATATAAAACCTGTGTGCCAAATTTCATAACGCTAGGACAATTGGAAGTGGCCTAGAGGTTTTGATTACCGGTCAGTTAGTCAGTGCCAAAATTAGCTATATTCACAGGCTCATATTTCAGGATCTACTGAAGCTATATCTATGAAATTTGTCTAATACTAGTATATGATAACGTAGGTACAATTTTATCTCTGTACTTGCAATAGGCACTGAGCTACAGGTGGGTCAAAAGTAGGTCGAAACGGTTCGTGTAAATAGTGTACCTACGGCATGCGCGCGGCCTGTTGCTGGAACTTGGCCTGCACACGGCCGTGCGCTTAGATAATTATTTACTGCCAAATACTGCAAAAAAACAGTAGGATGTGTTACCATGTGTTACTTAGAACGTAAGTAACACACCAAGGCTAATGATTAAAAAACCGCACGAAGCCATGAAAAAAATCCATCCCAACCCAACCCATTTAACTTTTTTATAATTACAAATTATATTGATTTGCTCTTGCTTTCACCGTACTGACCTCAAAACATTTGAAACGGTCGTTATTCGTTTTCTTTGTTTTATAATGACGAATCGGTACAATGACGAATCGGGCATTACTCTATAAAGCTACTTTTATAAAGAAGTAATTTCCTAAAGATTTTATGATTATTTAAATGTTATGAATACATGAATAAAAAAAATTATTGAATCTAGGAAAATTGCGACTTCAGGGATGTTCCCTAACAAGCGTTGTACCACAGAACACAGGAATCATACAGTACAGAGGGAGTCCTGAGGTGGTCTTTTATGGGTTCTATATAATATGCTTCTATCTTACTTTAGTAAATGATGTTTCTAAGACTCTAGTGCTGATGGTGATCACTAGGATTGTTTTGCTCTTGCTCGATTTTCTAAATGGATTCGAAAATATCACAAGAAACCACCAGACTCGTGTAGGCCTATGTGAAATAAAAATATTTTAAATTTTTAATTCCTAGTGTTTTAGACAACGTTTTTTAAAAAATAACAATATTGCCTACCATGGAATTATATGATTTGTATTGTGAGTTTGTAAATTGTTCGATGTCATTGACCCACTTAAATATTCAAATTAGCATGTTTAGTTAACACTCTACACAACGTACCTACCTACAGAGCCGAGGTACAAACATCTTTGGTTTTCAGATCATAATTCAATTTACAAAGCTGTTCCTATTAACTACTTAGCTATGTCCTATACCTACTCTCAAGTGTATTTGATGTTACGGCCACACTACGTTACCGTCTACCGGGTTGTTACTGCAATAATTATAGCATTTAATTACCGTTTAAATTACTGCGTGAAGTGGTATGGTTGCACTAGAATTTACCTAAATAGATATGTATTGACATATAACCTCCATCTTAAAAATTATATTTTTACCGCCTAATTTCAATAAATTAGGCGGTAAAATATCATTTTTCAAGATGGAGGTTGAAGCTGCAGCTGTGTCGTATTTTATGAGTGCCAATTATTTTTACATGAATCTTTTAAATTGTTGCAAAACTAAAGCAAGACTAAAAAGAAGATGGTGGATGATAAAAATGCACAGAAGCCGGTTTGGATTGGAATAATTCCAAAAATTCGAGCGTTTTTCCATTTGACCACTCCATGTCTGTCGATACGTGCGTCGTCATTGAGCTCATGTTGCACACTGGACAAATCAATGATATTTTAAGTAAAAAGGTGGGTGGAATTTTAAGTAAAAATTGGGACAAACGGTAGTGTGGCCATAAACGCATTAATTACTGCGGTAATATGTGCGAAAAAAGTCCACCGCCGGAGCTTTTGTCTACCGCCATTTACCATATTGATTGGCATTGTAAAATTATGGCCATAAATCGTGGTTACACCTAGGCGTTATTGAAGTTATGGCAATAATTATTGGCATATCAAGGTAGTGCTCACCGGCTCTAGGTTTTTTTTTTCAGAAAATAATCTACACATAACGTCTAGAATTATTTTCAATATCGATAGGAAATTAATGTAATTGTATCTAAAATCTGATTTTTTTTAAAGTCCTGTTTTATACACGAATGCGTTTTTCTTGCTGCATTCGGATGTTGTTGTTGGAGCGCAGCGTAGCCAATGTCGCCGTTTCCAATTTCAAGCGTTTCAAATGATATTCAATCGACACCACTATATGCATTTTATTTTGTAAATTTCTAAGTTTTATTTTAATGTAGTTATCACATCAAGGTACATTGTTACACTAGAGGTGAAAATAACTCATTTCGTCCCGAGAAGGAGTTGTCGGCCGAGCGTAGCGAGGTCGCTAATTCGAGGGAATAAATTAGTTACTTTCACCCCGAGGTAAGCACTGTGCTTTTCATTACGAATACAAGGAAAGTAACAAAAAAATAAAAAAAAAGACGTGTGGCACTCGGGGACTGCCGCGGTAAAGCTATTGCATAGCATTTTTATCAACTTATGCAATTATAATTATTTATTTATTTTATTTATGCAGTATTTTTTTTTCCTTTGTTTTTTTTTCTTTGATATTAATTGAAGTTACACTTTCACACATTGAATTGAATTTTGATTGATTGTTCACTCATTTGTTTTCTTATCGGTCACCACGCTCAAAAAACAAATGAGTGGGGGGTGTTAGGTTATTTTCGTTACGGAATTTCTGGATTCGGTCCCCACGCTCAAGGCCCGCGATAGAAGCTATGCAATAGCTTAATAAAAAGTTTGTAAAACCTGAGTCGTCGTACCTATGATTTTAGGTAGGTATCTTTCTTCTGATTTAGGCGGTAAAAGGTTTTCTACTACTGCTTTAGCCTCTTCTCTTATGAAATTAGGCGTTAAATGACTATTTTAATCTGATAAACATAACGTGTTAATAGAAATCTCTGTTCTACGGAAATGTAAACAAAACTCGAAAAACCAACGACTGATTGCCACTTTCCCGCCATTTTGTTCTTTTTTTTTCTGTGGAAAAATTAGAAATTAATTGTAATTTTTTAAAAATAAAGTATTTTAAAGAAATAGTTGAACAAATAAATCACTTAAAACATAACATTATTTAATTAATACTTGTCTTTAAGTTATTTCAATTTTATATCGCGCTGTGATTGACTGGCTGTATGGAAAATTGGAACATGGTTCAATAGAAATGTGAAGATAGAATTAGTTTTTTTTTAATAATTTGATAGCTGTCAATTGTAAACTAAAACTCCTTAAGGATGAAAAGTATCACTTTCAGCCCGCTCCTCGGGCAATTCCGCTTTTTAATGTGGGAGGCATTTTAAAAATTATAAACAAGCACAACAAAAATGCGCTCTGCATACACTTTGCTTGCAATACGGACTAAATCACTAAGAACAAATTGACCATTTGTTTTATAAAATGTATGTATTTTGATTGGCCAAAATTCGGAAGCGACAGCGGCACGTGCCATGAACTCCTTCCTCCGCCGGTCATGTCGCGACACGAACTTTGAACATCAGCATCTAACATCAGCAAAAATCAATGCGGATGCTGATGCTGATGCTGATGTGGAAAATAATGCTGATGTTCCGCTGATGCTGATATTCGCAATAACCCTGTTGTTTACTTAATTTAAAGTACTTAAGCTCTATCTATATATGTAGCTAGGTATATCTTAATATCTTGGCTTGGGCTTTCATGAAGAAACCCGAAAAGATATTCGTTTTAAGCATTTAGCAACCGTAGAAAATGAAAGAGCAACCAACCGACACAAACTAACCAAATCATTTTTTGCTGGAAATTGAATTTTGCTATTAAATATTTTCGTTATTATTTGTCTATTATTTATTCTGCCTCTTAAATTAGTTTTATTACTTCACCATATCAAAAAAGTTATGTTAGGTATGAAGCTTCTTTCGCGTCATGCGACTTGTAATTTAGTCTGGTATTACTTATCTATAAATATAAAAGAAAGTCGTGTTAGTTACACTTTTTATAACTCAAGAACGGCTGAACCGATTTGGCTGAAAATTGGTGGGGAGGTAGCTTGAAACCAGGAGACGGACATAAGACCTACTTTTTTTTTTTAGGGTAGAGTAGAGTAGGGTAGGGTAGAGTAGGGTAGAGTAGGGTAGAGTAGAGTAGAGTAGGGTAGAGTAGGGTAGGGTAGAGTAGGGTAGAGTAGAGTAGGGTAGAGTAGGGTAGAGTAGAGTAGAGTAGGGTAGGGTAGAGTAGGGTAGAGTAGAGTAGGGTAGAGTAGGGTAGAGTAGGGAAGAGTAGAGTAGAGTAGGGTAGGGTAGAGTAGGGTAGAGTAGGGTAGAGTAGGATAGAGTAGGGTAGAATAGAGTAGAGTAGGGTAGGGTAGAGTAGGGTAGAGTAGGGTAGGGTAGAGTAGGGTATAGTAGGGTAGAGTAGGGTATAGTAGGCTGAAGTAGGGAAGAGCGGGAGCGAAGCCGCGCGGGCAAAAGCTAGTTTATTTATATAATGGTTTCAGATGGACTGCTACGTAAAAAGGTGTTGTTTTCTTTTCTAAAAAGACTAGCTTTGTAATTAATCTTGATAATTATTTGTATCGAAATAAGCCTTTCAAAAAGTAATACTTAATAATGATAGAATTAAAAAAATTTTACAATAAAAAGGTTTTGATGAATGTCGAATGATCTTCATTCGTCATTCATCAAATAATAGTATCACTATTTCATTGAAAAATATACGTATCAGATGGTTCGCAAAATTAATTAAAAAAAACAGTACTTCCTTGTAGTTCTGACACTGAGTGCGACCCTGTTGCATCCTGCACTCAATGACATCTAGTGTGAGATAGTTACGTAACTACAAAATAAAATCGACAGAACGAGCGAATAGTTTTGCAATTGACTGGCTGATGGCAAATAAAGAAATGGGCGGAGTCTAACACCCCCTCACCCCGCAAAATGGCACGCGTTGTTTCTTAGGGAAATCTTATTACAACATCTCCTCTTTGTACTTGCTCCGTGGTTAGAACCGTCATAATCGTCCGCTGAACATAATGTCACAAAACTCGATATGGCGCCCTCTAACGGACAAAAAGTAATGAGTTTAAAATAAAAATAGAGATAAATACGCCGTGTTTGGTATCATTTGATAGGGCTTCATTGATTGGCACTTAATAAAATTATCATCAACATTCAATGTGGCGCCCTCTAGTGGACAAAAAGATTTTTGTTACAAAAAAATTAGATAATTAAGTCGTGTTTGGTATCATTTGAAAGGGCTTCAGTCTACGCAGCTGTTACACTGCTTCTTAAGAGTTTGATTCACGGTGATTTGACACCAAAATTGTTTAAATAAAAAAAAAGTAAAAATCTAAAACCCCCCGACTACGACAAAAAAACGAAGCTGAAAAAGTATTAAAAAAAATTTTAGGATGCTGAAATAAACAAGGTACCTAACAGGAAAAACAAGAACAGAATAAAAAGAAAACCCGTAGTTATATGTTATTAAAGTGTTTCGTTTGGTACCGATGTTTATCCTTAATAAGCATGATTGTGTAATTCGGACTGAAGAATTTCAACAATGAAAAAAATTGTAATTGTATTTAGGTAGGTAGGTAAATGTGTAAATTCACCACTATATGTAAGGTACATACCTTTACGGAGTAATATTTACATCTGACGGTAGATTAACAATCGAGTGTTGTTTATTCGGAGATAAAGAGGTTAAGGTGAATCACTCGTCCAGCAGAAGTGTGATAAAACCTAGTTAGAGCGAAAAAGTGGGTCATGCCCCGGTCAGTTCAGTTAGAACAGTTCTTACTACAAACCCGTTAATTTCCTGCAGCTTATTATTAGGAAGGTCACAGCCTTTAGGCAGGTATAGGGCACAGTCTGTGCTCTTGCTTATATGCTTAGCTTATTTTATAAAAAGGAAGCTTGATCACTAAACTAAGCCTTAGAATGTGGAACATAGGTACAGTCATGATGGGCAGGTAAATCTGTTGTCTGCCTGAGCGTAGGTATATCTGTCACAGGATTGTTACAAAGCCCGTAAGATATATCTTGATTAAGTAAACTCTTGAGATTTTGAGATTCGGGAAGGGATAGCTGTCAGTCGTGTTGGAGTGATCAATTTTTTCCAAATCTTCTTATTTTAGAAAAATAACAGTTAGATATATTTTTCTTCGCAGATTTCAGGGTTATTTTTTCATTAATTCATTTTTCCTAGATAGATATGGACCAACCTCCTCCCCCTCCTGCTCCTCCTGACCCTCCCGACGCTGTCCCAACTTCAAACTCGGCGCCTGGTAAGCGACGCCATATTTTTATTGACCCAGAAACAATTGAGGTTGTTTCCAAAAAACCTATTATCGATAAGGACATGGCTGTTGCGGCCATCCAAACACTTTTTATTCACTCTTCTTTGGTAGAGGGCATAAAATCTTACTCTAGCATAGATAAAGGACCCTTTATAGTCCACGTTTCCCGAGCCGAACCAGACCCTTCTGCTGGGACATCCATTCGTCCAATTAAGTTTGGCCAATTTTTAATACAAAATAACATTTAAAAACATCTGCAGGGACGGTATTAAAAAAGTGGGCAGAAATAAAATCTCTGTCGAATTCACCTCTGGTGAGGCGGCCAACAATTTTCTTTGTAACCCTAGACAGGGAATTTAATTGAATCAAAATATATAGTCAAGATTCCTTCATACAACATTACCAAAATGGGTATCGTCCGTCAAGTGCCGGTCGATATGTCGATGGATGAATTTGTAAATTCGGTAATTCTTCCTGATGGGTGCGGAATTATATTAAAAGCAAGAAGATTGAACAGGAAAAATAAACAGGATGGCAAGACCTCCTGGATCCCTACACAAACAATTGTTATAACGATCAAGGGACAAACTCTCCCTCAAAGGGTGTACTTATATCACACTTCTCTTCCAGTGGAGGTTTATCAATACCCCACGATTCAATGTTTAAATTGCTGCCGCTTTGGGCACGTTAAGGCACAGTGTCGGTCCAAGGCAAGGTGCTTTAAGTGCTCGCAACCCCACACTGGTGACAGCTGTGACGTGGAAGAGGCCAAGGCGTCTTGCATCCATTGTTTGGGCCGCCATTTTGCCATCTATGGTAACTGCCCCGAGCAAGGGAGACAAAAATCAATCAAAATATTAATGTCGCAGGAAAACCTTTCCTATGAAGAGGCTTCACGATCCCTTCCTAATGTCAAAAAACTTTATTCCAATGTTACTCAAAATTTTCCAACCCAATCTTCTTTCTCCTCCTCCTCTTCTCAACCTATTAGCCTTTCTCCTACTACCTCGTATAAAAAAACTGTGTTTTCTTCCCCTAAGCCTAGAGCTCCTCTAGGTAAGTCTTTTGACAAAGCTGCCCACAGAAGCATCGTTGCTGAGGATCGTTCACCCTTTCCCAATGGCTTCTCTCTTCAGTCTCAAAATTGTTCATCCCCAAAGTCCCCTCAAGAGGATAGCCTTTTAGAATTACTCCTATCGCTTATTATTAGTCTAGTTTCCCGTAATAACTCCTCTGTACCGCCCCACGTTGCCCAAAAACTTTCCCTGCTTATTTCTAATATAAATAATGGATCTAGTCTCCACACTTCAGTGGAATAGTCAAAGCATTCGGCCGAAGAAGCCTGAACTTTTATTTTTAATTAATAAATTTCACCCCTCAGTCATTGCCGTTTCGGAGACTTGGTTGGTGCCTGGTTCTCACTTTCGGGTCTCAGGTTACTCCTGTCTTCGGAGTGACAGGGCTGACGGGTATGCAGGTAGTGCCCTTCTTGTTAGGCGCTCCCTTCCTTTCTCTCTAATATCTCTTCCCCCTATTTCTCCTGACATTAATATCGTTGCTGTTAGGGCTTTTAATATAACTTTCCTCTCTGCATACATTCCTCATCCTCATTCTAGATTAATTCCAGACCTTTTATGTATATTTTCTTCAGTTCCTTCCCCAATAATTTTTATGGGTGATTTAAATGCTCACCATCGCTCATGGGGTTCGAGCCATGATGATTACTTTGGTCGTGCCCTCCTTGAAATTTTTGATGAAGTGGATCTATGTGTTATTAACAATGGTTCCCCCACGAGGAGAGTTCGCCCTACTCAAAACCCTAGTTCAGCTGTGGATATTACAGCCTGCTCTGCCTCTCTTGCTTCCATTCTTTCCTGGAATATTTTGCCTAATTCTTATGGTAGTGATCATTTTCCTATTATTATCTCTATCTCCGATAGAGTAGTACCAATGCGTAATTTTAACCCCTCCCTTAAATATAGATTAAATGATGCAAGATGGTCTTCTTATTCTGATTCTCTTGAAATTAAGTTAGTCTCTCTGCCCCCTCCTGACAGTAACAATCTCGTTGATTGTTATTCTAAATTTGTAGACGCCATTATTTGTAGTGCTGATGATAATTTTCCTCTTAAAAAACCCTTTAAGTTCAAAGTTTCAACTCCTTGGTGGGATTCAGAATGCATCTGGGATTCTGCTGTCAAGGAAAGAAAAATAGCAGAGGATAATTATTCTAATTCAATGACCCTTCAGAATTTTTTAGTCTACCAAAGAAAAGCAGCCATTGCTAAGAGACTTCTTTCTAAAAAGAAAAAAGAAGGTTGGCTTCGCTACTGTCAGAGCTTATCTCCCTGTTCCCCTTCTTCGTTAATCTGGAAGCAAATCAGGGGATACAGAGGATCCTGTAATTCTGTTGATATTTCAGGTAATGATCCCTCTTCTTGGCTTGACTCTTTCTCTGATAAACTGGCTCCCCCTTCAGTTCCTAGTTTGGACTCTTTTCCCTCTCCTCCGGGTTTACTTACTTCCGAAAATGATTTTGATGCCCCATTCTCTTTTTCTGAACTTCAAACGGCACTTGACGGTCTTGTTGATTCCTCTCCTGGAGCAGATGGGATCCCGTACTCATTTTTAAAAAACGCCTCAAGAAGTACAAAACATTATTACTTAGATCTCGTCAACAACTTTTTTGAGTCCGGTTTGGTTCCTCAACCATGGAAACACCAAATAATAATTCCGGTCATTAAACCTGGAAAAAACCCGTCAGACCCTAATAGCTACAGGCCTATTGCTTTGTCGTCTACTCTGTGCAAGGTTGCAGAGCATATAATGAAGCATAGACTTGAGTGGTTGGTGGAAAATAGGAATTTGTTGCCCGCATCCCAGTTTGGATTCCGTAAAGGTATGAGCACAATGGATAGTCTTAGTGTATTAATTTCTGACATTCGTATTTCTTTGATAAGTAAGCAGTTTTTAGTAGTTTTTTTTGGATATTGCGTCAGCTTACGATAATGTTTTACTTCCGGTGCTAAAGGATAAACTTGAGCATCAGTTGAAAGTTCCTAAAAAATTGGTCCGTTTTATTTGTAATCTATTGATGGAGAGAACCATCTCCATTAAAAATCAAAACTCCTCTCTTCCCACTAAGACTATCTGGAAAGGCTTACCACAAGGTTCAGTTTTAAGTCCTCTCTTATTCAGCCTTTATACTTATGATTTACATTTTTCTACTGATTCATTTTGTCAAATATTGCAGTATGCTGATGATTTAGCTTTATACTGTTCTGGAAAATCGTTAGATGAGGCTACTAACCGTCTTAATTCCGCCCTTGGATATTTATCTGATTGGCTTCTAAAACACGGTTTGTCCTTATCAGCCTCTAAGAGCTCTGTAGTTGTGTTTACAAAAAAAAAGATTGTTCCTCCTGTTGATATTAAAGTTAACGGTGAAAATATCTCTCAGGTGGACAATGTTAAATTTTTAGGAGTTTGGTTAGATTCAAAATTAACAGGTATTGCCCACACAGACTTTGTTTCTCAAAAATGCGAAAGAAACGTTAATGTTCTTCGCTCTCTTTCAGGTGTTTGGTGGGGTGCTCACCCATATACTTACTCAAAAACTGATCTACAATGCAATAGTTCGTAGTCATTTTGATTATGGTATGTTCCTATTAGATCCTTGTAATAAATCTGGCCTTCAAAAACTTGATAAAATCCAATCAAAGTGTTTACGAATTATTCTCGGGGCGATGAAGTCGTCCCCAATTAATGCCATGCAAGTTGAGTGTGTTGAGCCTCCTCTTTCGATTCGTAGACAATTTCTAGCAAATAGATTTATTTTTAAACTTGTACAAAATTCTGAACATCCCCTTCTTGGTAAGCTGGACCATTTATTATCCATCTTTGACTCCTGTAGTCATCGTTCGAATATTGAACTTCGTTGTCTTCTTCGTGCCTACCTTCAATTCACTCGTCTTTCTAGCCCACTTTTTCAAAACCCCATCTTATATCTATATTCGGTGCCTTATAACGCTCTGGTATTTCAACCGGAGATCGTTTTGGACTTTGGAATTAACAAAAATACCTTAGAACCTCATATGATGTTTGTCCAAAAAGTTTCTTCTAATTATAATAACTGGACTACAATATTCACTGATGCTTCCAAAGTCTCCGATGACAGCCCTGTAGGAGTTGCTGTTTGGATTCCTCATACAAAAATTATTTTAAATTATAAGTGCCCTTCTATTACATCTGTTTTTACAGGTGAATCAATTGCCATTTTTGAAGCTATTTCATTTGTTAAATCTCATCAGTTAAATAACTCCATAATCTTTTCTGACTCAAAAAGTTGTCTTCAAGCCATTTTATCTAATCCTTTTAGATCTAAGTCAAGATTCCCTATAATTCTAAAAATTAGAGATTTGCTATTTCAATGTCATGAACTTGGAATTAATGTTGTCATAGCTTGGATTCCTGGTCATGTCGGTATTCCTGGTAATGAGTCGGCTGATTCATGCGCCAAAAATGCTGTCCTCTCTGGCTCTCTTGCCCATTCTGAAATTTATTTCCATGATATTTGTTCTACTCTTCCTATAACCATGTTTAAATCTTGGTCTAAGGCATGGCAAATCTCTAAGTCCATAAAGGGTAAATTTTATGGAGATATACAACCCGAGATACCCCACAAACCTTGGTTCTTCAAATATCAATTGGAAAAAAAAATCACTACCTCAACTATCTGTCGTATACGTTTAAATCATTGTTGCTCTCCTCATTTCTTGGCCAAACTTAGAATTAAGAATAACTCTCTTTGTGAATGCGGTTTGGATGAAGGAAACGTGGACCATTTATTTTTCTCCTGTCCTAAATTGCGCTTCTCTTTTCATGAAATCATTCCTCCTCATATTCCGCGCCCAACCTCGGTCAAATGTCTTCTACGTTTTGTGTTTACACGTTTTATATTTAAACTATGCAAATTCATTGAAATTAATAAAATTAAGTTATAACTTTTATAACCCTTTTATATATTTTTATTTTCTCTCTGTCATGTACTGGTCATAATCTGTGGTCATAGGACTTGTCACTTGTCAGTCTGTATCTGCGAAGAAATTCTTTTATTTTATACTTTTATTAATTCATTAAAAAGAAAGATATAATTTTTTACTATTAATTCACGCTAAATACTCTCCAACGTTTGATGGTTTATTAACAGCCCGCACGTGTTATTGGCAAAATTGTGGTGTCTCTTCCACAAAGGCCATTAATTAAAAGTTGAAGTTGAAGTTGAAGTAAACTCTTGATAAATAAATAGTGAACAAATTTTACAGGGAGCGGACCTATCTGATAGGCGTGGGCAAAGTGCGAAGTCATCTTTGCGATTGGATCATTTGCATCCGAATCACTGAAATGTTTCGGATCACTGATATTTCGCATAATATGCAAGATCCCGCGCTTACGGGATTGGAATCCCTAATCTGGACTTTCACAACATAGTAATTGAGGTTATTTATTTTTATATTTACAATATTTTGTAGCATATGTAGCATAATCAGCCTCTTAATTTTCCCACTGCTGGGACTCAGGTCTCCTCTCTAGGAGAGGGAATGGGCCGTATTCCACAATGCAGGTTGGTGAATGTCACATGTCTTCGAATTTTTGGTTTTAGGAGGATTTTAGGTATTGGTTTTTGGTTTCCTCACAATTTTTTCTTTCACCGTTACAATATCTTGTACTAAACAACAAATAATGGTGAAGCGCATCAGTTTATTAAGAGCCTCTTCACTAGAGCTTTCATCCCGGGAGTCTCGGTCTCGAAAATACCGGGAGTTTCGACAATTTTCCTCTTTTTCGAGACCTGAGACTCATAACCCCAGTCCCGGGAATAACGAGACTTTCGAGACGTGTAGATTTTTTAAAATCTCTTAAACTAGATATTGCATCATATGACGCAACACTTAACAGCAGATACCATTTTGAATTTTTGCCTTCAATTTGATTTCCAGAAAAACTCTTTAACAGTATCAAAGAAAATAATCTCTATAAACCAAGTACTTTGCCATATTTTTGCACAATCCTACTCAATTTTATTGAGAGGAACTTGGGTCTTTTCAAACCCTCAATAATAACGAAATTCCGTTTTCTTTAATAGTATAATATGAAAGATTTAGTAAATCACTGATTGAATAGCCGTCTGATAGCTTTCGAGCACATACAAGTAGTCCAAAACGTATCGGGACAATAGCGTAGCTCACGGGGTTTTTTGTTTATCTCGCGTTTGACCACTATCTCACCAAACGGTAAGCGTCATAGTCGTCGACAACACAGCACGCAAAAGACATTTACTGCATAAGAAAACCTAGTTTAACCTTTTACTGAAGCCTAAATATGACATAAGAGTAATAAAAGATTGACATCTTTTTTTTAGTTGGGAAATCAGTTACCGACATTTCCCGCCCTTGGGCGTTGAGGGAGGGCGTTTCAAACTTTTTCTGACTAAAACCCACTTTCATGTCTTCTTTGTCTTCGTTCAACCTATGACTCCAGTAGTCTTCGACTCCTCGATTGTAATAGACAGACGGGAAACTCGGCAGAAGAAAAATAAGATGGAAATGCTGTTTTTAATCAAATTTTTTACTATATGTTATATTGAGTGCTTAAATACCTAATATTTCAATATACAACATTTTACTTTTTCACGAGTCTCGAAAGTCTCATTTTTCCCGGGATTCGCGGGACTGGACCATGTCTCGATTTTATATTCCCGGGACTCGAAAATGTATTGAGACTGAAAGCCTTACTCTTCACTCTAGCCTTGAAGACAACTAAGTTATAATCGGCAGGAAAATTGTTCCAGTCGTCTCAAAGTCCGGACCGTAGTTGTGTCAACAATGTATGGATGGATATTTGCCGTACGTCGGGTTGTCAGATGGTAGAAAGGCGATGGCGGAATCAAGTCAAGTAATTTACCCGCACACTCTCCACATTAAAATGAGCCTGGAACCCTTAGGTTCTATCTTAATAGAAAAACGCTTGTATGATATGACTACTTATAGGAAGCAACGCTCATAAAATCTCTATTTCTAGACAGCACGTTTCGCTGAAAATATTCTTGATAGAAAACATTGTATGTAGATATCTCGATCCAGAACACGGAGGTCCAGAAGCACTTTTGACAGAGATCTTTGCTCATAGATAGCAGTTCTTGCCTCATATTTTTTTTGGATAGACTTTTTTATATGCAAATTGAGTACCTAATACAATACTCCTTTGCAAGACTGGTGTTATTTCCTGGCTTCTAATTATGATGATGAATATGATGATCTATAAATTAAACATGGTCACTGATCTACAGACTGACACGGGTGCGTCTCATATGATATAAATTTATTTGGTATATTTTCATTTCAATAAACGTTATTCATAATAATTCATAAGATACAATAACGTTCTGATATAATTTCTTTACATACAACATTTAAATTTTCTAAAACTTACTTCATATAACGTTATTAGATATAACGTTTACTTAACCTAAAATCATTAGATAAATTATATCGCGAATGCAATGCGAGCAATGCAAGCGAGTTCAATGACCTGTAGATAGTTTGTACGCAACGCCGACTACTAACTACAGGTCATTGAACCCGCTCAGGTGACGTTTTCTTAAAGAAATTAGTTTCGTACGTGCGTAAATTAATACGACTTTTGAAAAAAAGGTACTTTATTTTTTGATTTTATCTTTACAAGTCGATAGTGTTTCATGTACCGGATCGACCCTCCACGGGATTAAAACGATTAAAATTTAGCGGTGTAGATACTTACAGTATTTAGTTTTGAACTTAAACCTCTAATATTTTGGTAAAATAAACTTAAGTTGTTCAAGTTGGTAGCATATAATAGCACCATGTTCAAGTTGTATTACCTCTTATAATTATTAAGTTTTCTATTAATTAGTGTTGTATGATTTAATTTTACACAAGTCATTTGCGGATTTTCTAGCTACAGTAGAAGTTTCAATGTAATGATCATAGACTTTCGTGTTGAGACACTGTATGGTATGTGGGGCGAGAAGATACCGCGCAGCTTAGATAAGGTAGGTAGGTGGATTATGTGTGCCAGGGTTAATAGTTGAACACCAAAGGAAATACTGTTTTAAGGATTTCTATAATAACTGTTTATAATCCTTTTCTTTATATTGGAAGGTCTGTTTTAGTAATATTATTGGTTAGGAAGAGAAATACCATAGTGTTGAAGTACAGGTCGTACGGTGAATTTTTAGATCGCTCGGCAAAAGTGGAAGGGGCATGCGCAGTATTCATTTCTAAGGTCTATTTGGCGACGTGCGGGCGCATGTGCGCCGACGGCGACACGTCATTGGTAGATCAGGCGCTCTTCAGTTCCCGCGTTGCGTTCACGCGTCTCATTGGATACTGTTGTACTTGGGTACTGTTCCGTACAGCTTGTGTTATCGTATTAGTAATACGTAGTGGTAAAAAAAATGGTTAAAAATAAAGTTTTAAAACGGCAAGCCAGAAAAATGGTTAACGATGTGAATTGTTACGTTAAGAAAGAAACTAACGAAATTTTGATTTTTTTATTTTAATTTTAATTTTAAAAATTTTAATTTTTCTGTATTTATCTACTTACAAGATTACAAGCAAAAACTTGTGCTATTATAAGTTATGTTACTAAGGTTCAAACATGCGAAATTAAAAATAAAATCCTAACACACTGAGAATTTCTGTGCGCAATTGTACACATGCGCCGATTGCCCCTACTACTTTTACCGAGCGATCTTAATTCACCGCGCGACCTGTAGGATGGATTTGTTTTTGTTATGTAACTCCAACTGAACTTTTTGTTATGGAACTGTAGGTACTCAAAGTCAAAGTCAAAAATATTTTATTTCACATAGGCCTACATGGGCACTTATAAAACGTCAGAAGCTAGTGCACGGTTGCAAATTGGTCGTTTCCTATGGAGAAGAACCGGCAAGAAACTCCATGGTTACTCTTTTTAAAAAAAATGGTTGGTATTACAATATTGATAGATATTATGTAAGAACAGTGTAGACCAGTCAAATATTGTACACAAAAGCACAATAAAAAATATCTTAGTAAAAAACAAAATAAGTCGTAATAGGAAGTAGTCTAAGAGTTCGTGGAGTATACAGTGTTCTCACATTCACATTACAAAAAGAGGCTTTAAAAAAAAAAGAAATCAGGAATAATATAATAATTACAACTATCAATAAAATGTTAACCAAATAAATTACTAACAAATTTAAGACAGTTGAAATATAAATAAAAAAAAAATAAAAAAATATTGCAAAAGCAATGTGTCAGAGAAAAAAAAATGTACTATATATAATTATTAAAACAAAGGTGGAGCAGTTAATAGACAAAATATTGATGATTTACCAGGGGGCCACATGTGCAGAGGTAGTCATTGCCAAACAAGCGCGTCTTCGACATAGTCTTTAACCTTGTAATATGCTTTTTCGGTTAGGACACGCTTAAAATGAGATTTGAATTTTCCCTCACTAAGTTCAGTTACCGCCTTTGGCAGCTTATTATAAAACGAATGCTGTTTACTAAGAATGACTTGCTAGTCTTAGCTAGTCTCCATTTGGGTAAGGTACCTACTGTGTGTTTCACTTAAGTTCCTTCGCCATAATATCGGCAATACGGAAAAACAGTGTTGCTATATTTTTAGCAATGAAATTACTTAATATTAGGGAGATTTACTTACTGATATTTCGTTACTTTTAACAATTGCCTTATAATTTTTTTTTTCTTTCGGAAACTGTAAAACTAATTTTAAATAAAGTAATTAAACAACGCTGGGCTCCATTGCGATTGTCCTACAATTCTTTCAAATACTTAATAAAATAATATTTTTTAATAAAATCCCATTCCCTTCATAATTTTCCATAAAGTGGTGCGAGTAGGTACCATTAAAATCGATTTGGTTTCACATTTCGTGCAAACATTTTGCCTACTCTAGGCAACTCTTTTCTTTTTCCCTTCTTTTTTCTGTAGACAGACAGGGGAGCCAACATCACGGCGAAGGAACCTGTTAAGTGAAACGCACTATACCTAGATAAATACCTACCTACTCATAAAATAGTGACTGCTGTAGATTGTATCTTTAACCTCGAGAGTACCTGATCAGGTGAGCCCTTGGAATGTACTTTATAAATAGTAGTTAGTAAAACATTTAGGTTGATTTAGGTAAATAGAACTTAATACAATGTCGGGTACTTACCCACAAATAGTCTCGTCTTATGGAATCAACGCAATTCTAGCGATTCCCCAGATTCGCTGCACTACAACTGTAGACATGCAAATCTGTTTATCTGACCTAGGAGATTGAATGCCATACAAGCTGTTTGTTTACAAGAAAGATGTAACTGAGATAACAAACCAACGACTGTTTATTAAGTTAAATACTAACAATCTCCGACTGGGTCGAGGTTATTTGTCACATAAAATGATAGATTGAGTTGACTTTTATGTCAGCACCACGATCAGTGATGTCTCAGTTAAGCAAGATCGGATTAAATCGATTAATTTACTCACTAATTCAAACTCGTAACGTCACTTATCTGTAATAAAATTGACTCACGTATCAATGCACAGACGAAACTACAGAGATTAGGAACATGAAATTTTGCACAAGGCTTCCTTTTATCACGTAGCTAGGCGAGAGTTACCGAGAGAGATTTTCAAAATTTACCCGCTAAAAAATGAATCGGGGATCCAGTTTGGATGGAGAAACCTAATTTCACGCGGGCGAAGTCGCTGGCAAAAACTAGTTTCTTATAATATATTTACAGACACTTTTAACCAATTTCCAAAAAATGAAGTGGTTCTTAATTCATCAGATTATTTTTTCGTAAGTATCTTGTTCAGACGCGGCCGCGGTCAGAACGAGCGTTCGTCTCCGACGTAAACATAATTCGGGGTACACAACTCTTCTCTAATATGTTGTCTATCCAAGCAAAACCAATAAAATCAAGGATTTTTTTTTGATAAGGCTGTAGGTATTTATTTATTTACAAGCACTTACAAACAAATTATGTAATGTTACTACTTATAAACAACTATAATAACAGTAAATTAAAAAATAAATAAATAATAAAACCCTACGCTAATTGAAAATAACTAAAATATGGCGTCAAAAAACTCTTCCACGTTGCTGTCGACTGGTAATGTGCCCAAAAGACTGGCGGCATTGCCACGCTGTATAGCAATGCTTATCCTCTGTACAAAGTAAATAACCGGAGGCATACGAAGATACATTTATAAGTGCATCTCGAACGACACATGCTCAAGCTGAGCACGCAAACAACCACGCACAGTGTTAGTCAGTAAAAAACGCAAACCACACCTGTCCGTCCACACGGAGCGCACGGCTCGTACTGACCTGAGGCGGCGTTCGCAACGATCGTATACCGCGAATGCTCACTGTGAGCACACACGTCCACACAGCCCGTGGCATAAGGGCTCCGTTTTTCCTTTTGAGAGACGGAACCCTAAAAAGTATTTTTAGACATTTTTGTAGGCAATTATCAGATCTAAAATTTTTGTCTGAGATAATTTTGTGATAAAACTGGTAGGTAAGTTTTGCTGAAAATCGCGAAAACTCGTTTTTGTGACCTTTGACCCTGAGTATTGTTTTCCAGGTGTCGGATCGATGAGGACTTTTCAGATAGCATTTATGATGGTGTTTTGAACAATCCTACCAATTTTCAGCTGGGTGCGATTTATTATAACCTTACCCCTATTGTTTGGTCTAATTTGACTGGACTACAATTGGAACATAGGTCACTGTGTTTACTACATACCTACCTAATGATTACCCAGCGCGGGTCAAAGTTATATACCCTAGGACCAAAGAAACTCGACTTTACCATACATCGTCAGTCAAATAAATCACAATGACCTAAGTCGGTGGGCGCACGTTGGCCACTGATTCGTCCGCCACGGCACAATTGTGACCGCTCAAGTGGATTCAAGTGCACTAAACTTCCATTAATTTTGTCAGTGTTGCGCCTACAGACATCCGTTAACAGCATTGTGAGAACTCCTGCCATAATAACCACTAACTGGTGCTGTATTCATCTCTTTTAAACACTAATATGCTTACATACCTGCTAGATGCGGGTTCCCACGATATCTCACGATAATAACAGCGAACCACGAGCCCCCTCTAGATAATCATCATTTTGTTGTGAGACAGGGATAGTGCTATTCGACCTATATAGCTCCATCTCCTTTTTACACCGAAATAACTAGAATTTTAAGACGTCATAGTCGACGACGGCGCGCACTGTTCCCGCGCGCCTCAAGGAGTTTTCAGCAACCGTAGAAGCCCAGCTGGGTCGAAGCCTACTGGGACCAAGGGTCTAGTTCCGAAAGGGAGGGTCAGCCCCGGTATGAAAGACAAGAAGGAACGGGGTGGGTTTTTTAGTCAGTATGAGTCTGACACTATCTCCAGCTCCGCCCAAGGGCGGGGGGTGTCATCTGAATGATTTTTAACCACCGAAGAAAAAAAGACGTCATAGTGGGTAGGACTCCTGACCAGAAAGTTATAAGTAGGTGCTTTGTGTTTGTTTTTTTTTTATATATGTGTTCACTTTCTCTTTCCAGGGCATTACGGTCTTTCATGAAGAAAAGCAAGAAGGGGACTTCTTCAGAAAAATCTAGTAACAACCAAAATGGAGAGACATCACCTATTGTTTACCGAAGAGCACTGCAATGTAAGAACACAATCGCAAATAAGATCAATCCTGAATGAACTTATAAATTCATCCTGCGTCATGCATTCGATATGTCCATAGATTTGGTTACGATAATCTAAGTTTGAGTTTAATCATTAAATTACTAAAATGAAAATGTAAAAGTTTACCTACTTATTTAATTAATATCGAATAATGATGTTTAGATTCGGCAACGTCGAGTGTAGGCGCACGCAGTACGGTAGCATCTCCAGAGAGGGGCGACCGCTACGTGTATGGTGGCTCCATCACTCCACTGCCTCGCTCCCGGTTTCAAGAGCGACTGCGCAGCACCAGTCACCATGAGGTCCAGTCACTAAGGTAAACACCTCGCTCGCGATTGTGAAGCTCATAAAATCGCACATTCTTACACAATCCAAAGATATTCCATATTCAAATGCTTCATAATGTTTAAAAATTTGTCTGTTTGGCAACGCAGTAACGAATAATAGACCAGGGTAGAAGCCTTTAAAAATAATAAAAAGTGAAAAAAAATAATAGTAGGATGAAACCCATTAGAAAAGGAGGAGAATATTATAAAAATGAAAGGAAAAATAATTTACGGGCGATCTGAGGTCGGGAAGGGGATGGGTTGAGTTTTTAAGGGTAAAAAACGGTTTTTCTCGATTTCCGGCAAAACTAAAAGTCCTATGGAAAAAAGTCAAATGGCAAAGTTGTAGGTAATAAAAAGATCTAAAACTTTTGTATTTACACTTTTTTCACATAACCTCAAAATTTATGTGAAAAATTCAAAAAACCAAGTTTTTGGTTTTTTATTTTTATCTTTTTCAAAAAAAAATTTTTTTTCACGAATTTTGGTGAAAACTTACCTTTTTATGTCCCAAATACGCTGTAATTTATTTGATTAGAAATATTTATTTTTTCACCTTATTTTGAATTAATATCGAAAAAGCACCCTAATTTTCAATCGAAAATTCACCCGTCAAAATATCAGCTTTTTTCAAAAAGCTCGTATGTTTTCTGTTCGTTGAAATCTCTACTTTCCGATGGTGAAAAAAAAAAATATGTTACCATAGTAAATCTTCTCAGAAAATACAAAAAATCGAAAAAAACTCGAATTCGAATTTTATTTTTAAATTATTATGTACAATTTTGAGCTATTTATTAAAATTTAGACTTTAATTACTCGAAAAACGTAAGATTACATGTTACATTGATACAAAAAAAATTGCAAATCAAAATATACTACTACAATTAACAAACAAATAAGTTAATAAAATTAATATTTAATAAGACATCTACAATATTTGGAGAAAGTAGTCGAATTTTCTTTAAATTATATGCGTAGATGCCTATTTATAACTATTTTTAGATAACTTATATACCTGAGTGACCTACGAAAATTTTTTTGCATTTTCTGAGAAGATTTACTATGGTAACATATTTTTTTTTCACTATCGGAAAGTAGAGATTTCAACGAACAGAAAACATACCAACTTTTTGAAAAAAACTGATATTTTGACGGGTGAATTTTCGATTGAAAATTAGGGTGCTTTTTCGATTTTAATTCAAAATAAGGTGAAAAAATAAATATTTCTAATCAAATAAATTACAGCGTATTTGGGACATAAAAAGGTAAGTTTTCACCAAATTTGGAGAAAAAAAAATTTTTTTTTCAAAAATATAAAAAATAAAAAACCAAAAACTTGTTTTTTTTTAATTTTTCACATAAATTTATAGGTTATGTGAAAAAAGTGTAAATACAAAAGTTTTAGATCTTTTTATTACAGTACAACTTTGCTATTTGACATTTTTCCATAGGACTTTCAGTTTTGCCGGAAATCGAGAAAAACCTTTTTTTACCCTTAAAAGCTCACCCCCATCCCCTTCCCGACCTCAGATCGCCCGTAAATTATTTTTCCTCTCATTTTTATAATATTCTCCTCCTTTTCTAATGGGTTTCATCCTACTATTATTTTTTTGGTTTTAAAAATTATCGACCCTGGTCTATATGTGATCGATCGCATTCATTTGTGTGATAAAAGTACATACGCAATTCGACTGCTGATTCAGGCTAATTATAGTCTAAGATCCGATTAAGAACGACCTTCACCCATCCGTTTATTGGATGAAAAGTATTTTATATCAAATCTTATGTATTAAATAATATAACGCGGGTGGGTTGCCCAAGAAATTATTAATTAAAAATTGAAAAATGCACCCATGTGTTTAAAGAATAAATTTTGTATTAGCCGAAAGTATGAAGCCATAAAGAATGTAAGAACGTTGGGTTGTCTATTTGTTTCCTAGCATAACTATGGGTTGCCAGGAATAAGCAGGTATGTCAATAGTAGTTATAGTCTGTTTTAAAAGTCAAACGAAATATTTTTTTTTAAACAAATTAAAAAATCCGTTATTTATATTACCTACATACCTACAATACTTTTTATAAAATTCTATTAGTAAACAATGATCATCCCTTTGCAACCTTGATTGTTCAACCAGTCTTTACTATCAGATTTCAAGAATTTGATTCTTTCATTAGATTACCCAAGTCATTTGACTCTCTAGAGTCAGACTCTATCTTCACCTATATGTTTATTAAATAAAGGTGAATGTCCAAACTCGCCCTGTGCAATGAAGAGTATCGGAATACACAATACTTAATGGTCTTTTTTATTATACCAGTTTCAAATACTTCTGTAACACGGACTAGCTATATGCCAAAATGTACATTTTATTGTATTTTACGCAACTAATAACATCCGCCAGCCGCCATGTACGCTTAATGTCATGTCGTGTCAAGAATGAATTAGGGATGTCCAATCAATTTTACCTAATCGATTGATTAAATTTTTAATCGATCGATTGATGTTTTTTCTAATAGTGTTATTTAAAAAACCCAATAAGTATACTTTACAAATGAGGTTATAGGTACTCGATTTTGAATATGTAGGTAGTTAGAATAATGATAAAGTGACCAAAACCTATTATTTCATCATGATCATTTTTTAAGTTTTTATAATGATCGTTTAATTTTTTATAATTATCGTTTCTACTTCTAACTAAACGATTATTTACGACAAGTAATACAAAAGGAACCCTAATTTGGGCTTCATGCCCAAATTAGGGTTCCTTTTGTATTACTTGAATTAAAAAAATATATTTTTTACTGAATACCTACATTAATGTTTTGTAAAAAAAAAAACAATATTGCAAACTATGTAGAAGATGTTATTAGGTATTAATATAAGTATAGAAGTATTATTTGTAAATGTATACCTATATATAGTATGACAAAAGTTGATGCAAGGCAGTTTGTAACATACTAACTACTATAGTTAATCTTAGGAAATATCGATTAATTGGATCGTATTTGCCAATTACTACTATATATTTATGGACACGCTAGTAGAAAGAGATAACATACCTTTTTGTATCGTACTCTTCTTTACGTTTTTGAGGTTCACGTTATCAATCCAAATGGTATATAAGATTCTTGGGCACCATCTTAAAGAAATTGTGTTCTCAATTCAGAGGAATAAAAAAAACTCGATTTTTTTGTACAATATAAGGTTTTTTAATTTCTTTCTTCTACCGAATTTGTTGCAATTTTTTTTCACAAGTACTGACAATTTTGTGTTTGTCTTATCTCTCATATATGTTACGCGTAATATAACGAAGAAATGAAAAAGTGAAAGATTGAGGGCCCGAACTTTGTCACTTTGACACTGCCTTCTCTTTATATCTTAGAAAGTATTCTGTATGTCCGTAAAAACCTAGGACATACGCTTTTATAACAAGCTACCAAAAGCGGTGACTGAACTTAGCGAAGGAAAGTTCAAAACCCATATTAAGCGTGTCTTAACCAAAAAATCATATTACAAGGTTAAAGACTATGTCGAAGACACGCTTGTTTGGCAATGACTGCCTCTGCACTTGTGGCCCCCTGGTCATCATCATCATCATTTCAGCCGATACACGTCCACTGTTGGACATAGGCCTCCCCCAAGCGTCGCCACATCGAACGTTCCTGTGCGTCCCGCATCCAACGGTTTCCTGCTACCTTCACCAGGTCATCGGTCCACCTTGTAGGAGGCCTTCCAACACTGCGTCTTCCGGTACGCGGTCGCCACTCCAAAACCTTTCGGCCCCAACGGCCATCTGTTCTGCGAGCAATGTGCCCTGCCCATTGCCACTTAAGTTTGGCAATTCTTTGTGCTATGTCGGCAACCTTAGTTTTCCTGCGGATATCTTCATTTTTTATTCGATCACGCAAGGAAACCCCGAGCATAGCCCTTTCCATAGCTCTTTGGGTGACTTTAAGCCTTCTGATGAGGCCCATTGTGAGCGACCACGTTTCGGAGCCATATGTCATCACTGGCAATACGCACTGGTTAAAGACTTTCGTCTTGAGACACTGTGGTATGTTGGATGAGAAGATACCGCGTAGCTTCCCGAACGCTGCCCAACCGAGTTGGATTCGACGGTTGACCTCTTTCTCGAAGTTAGACCTACCCAACTGGACTGTCTGTCCGAGGTAGACGTAATCGTCCACAACTTCGAGTTTAGAGTCTCCGACCTTGATAGGAGTGGGCGCTACATGGTTGTTAATCATGATCTTGGTTTTATCCATGTTCATTTTAAGACCCACTCTTAGAGAAGCTCTACTGAGGTCATTGAGCATTGTACTGAGCTCCTCCATAGTCTCCGCCATGACTACTATGTCGTCGGCAAACCGAAGGTGAGTGATGTATTCGCCATTGACATTAATGCCTAGTCCACTCCAGTCCAGAACCTTGAAGACATCCTCCATTGCGGCCGTGAACAGTTTCGGAGAGATGACGTCTCCCTGCCTCACACCTCGCTGCAGGAGGATAGGTTTCGAGGTCTGGTCCTGGAGTCGGACTGACATGGTAGCGTTTTCGTACAAACACCTCAGCACTTCAATGTACCGATAGTGAATTTGGCACCTCTGGAGAGATTGCAGCACAGCCCAAGTCTCGATCGAATCAAAAGCTTTCTCGTAGTCCACAAACGCTAGGCAGAGAGGCAGATTATACTCCTCGGTCTTTTGTATGACCTGCCGTAGCGTATGTATGTGGTCTACGGTGCTGAAACCTTTTCGGAATCCGGCTTGTTCGGGAGGCTGGAAGTCGTCAAACCTGCGCGCAAGACGGTTCGTGATGACCCTGGAAAACAGCTTGTAGACATGGCTCAGAAGTGAGATGGGCCTGTAATTCTTCAGCAGGGTTTTATCACCCTTCTTAAAGAAGAGTACCACCACACTTCTGATCCTGCCTGTGGCGTTTTTCCCTCGAGTATGACGGAATCGAACAACTTCTGAAGGGCCTTTAGGACCGGTTTTCCACCCGCCTTCAGGAGCTCAGCCGTAATTCCGTCCTCACCCGACGCCTTGTTGTTCTTCAACTGCTTCAGAGCCATCCTAATCTCGTACAGGCTGACGTCCGGGATATCTTCAGTGTAGTGTCGAGTCAATCTAGCTCTTGGGTCGTTTGCCAGATTTGTAGCGGGTTTGGAGATCGACGTGTATAACTGTCCATAAAATGCCTCGATCTCTCCCAGAAGCTCCGATTTGGCGGATATGACTCTGCCATCTTCGGTCTTCAGTTTCGTGAGTTGGCTCTGCCCAATACACAGATCCCGTGCAAAAACTTTGGAGCCCTTATTCCGCTCAATCGCGTCCTTAATCCTTTCGGTATTAAATCGGCGAAGGTCGCGTTTCAGAGACTTCGAGATCTGTTTATTGAGCTGCCGGTACGTGCACGCATTATCTGAAGACTGCAAAGTCATTTCACGCCTCCTCTTCATGAGCTCGAGAGTTTGATCCGTGAGCCTCTTGGTCTTACTTGTACGGGTCTTAAAAAACTGAGACTCGACTGTATGGACAGCTTCCACGAACCCATCATTATACCCCCTGGTAACTCATATTGTGTGAATGTATCTATTAACTGCTCCATCTTTGTTGTAACATTTTTTTTTCTAACACATTGCTTTTGCAATATTTTTTTTTTATATTATCTGACTCCAACCACATTAAATTCGTTAGTTTTTCTTTTTTTGTTGTTAACGTCTCATCTATAAACAGCTTTTTTTTTTTTTATATAGCCTCTTTTTATAATGTACCTAAATGGAAGAACACTAGACTTCACGAATTCTTAGATTTACTTCAGATTATTTTGATGATTTTATTGTGCTTTTGAGTACAATATAGACCGGTTTACACTGTTCATAAATAATACCTATTAATACTGTAATATGGAAATATTGTAACTACAGCCATTTTTTTAAAAGAGTAGATAACCATGGAGTTTCTTGCCGGTTCTTCTCCATAGGAAACGACCAATTTCGAACCGTGAACTAGCTTCTGACGTTTTATAAGTGCCCATGTAACCTATGTGAAATAAAAAACTTTTGACTTTTGAGTATTAAAATGTTTCTTTGGGAAAGTTGTTTGTAATCATGTGTACAATCACGTTTATAAGTATCGGTCACCCTATATAAGATTTGTTATAAAATACTTTTCATCCAATAAACAGATCGGTGAAGGTCATTCTAATCGTATCCTCTACTATTACCTAATGGCAATTTTAATTTTGAACCTAATTTTCTATTGAATTTAGTTACCATTAGATAAAGACAATATTTTGCTGTAGGTATAGCGAACGGTTCTAGAGCTGCACGCCCTCCCGTTCTCTCAAAGCTATGTGATGATTTCCCACATCAAAAGAAAAACTACTCAGGTATATCAATAGGAACATTATTATTATGTACCATCAGGGGCCCAAGTCTGCTACTTTTATAAATTCGTCATTCCAACACGATTCCATTGTCATTTTGCTAAAAGTTCGTAATCTGCTAATTCATAATGATCGATCATTGATCGGTCAATGGTATCGTAATAGAGTTGTGGTAGAATGATAATATCGAGCATATTAAAACCAATAACTGCACAAGATTACCGCATACGTCAAATATTCATTTGTCAATATGTACGGGATTACTATTCTATGCCACTTCTTTCAATGGAGTGTCAGTGATTAACCATTGGAAAGTCATAATGACGCCATTATACAAGGTGCAGGTTTGAAGCTGCTAGAAATTTCAGGAGGTAATTATGTTAGTGATTCTCGACCCGAATCAATAATAAAATGAGTAGGTAATTTTTTTTATTTTTTTTTCTTATTTATGGAAATCGGTATGTGTGAACTACCTTTGTTAAAACGCAGCCAGTCTGATACCTGCCTTATAACCGCGCTTTCACACACACAAACACGCAATGATAGTTTCATAATAAAGCACCTATCATCGTCCCGTGCGGACACACCCTAGCCACGCCCCCGCGGCCATCGATCAATCCATTTACTTTAGTGCAATTGTTGTCACCGACGTGTGCATACGCGTGCACTTTCCGCTCTCAGGTTCGCCTTCGGTTAACGGTTACGTACGCGGTGTCTAGTGCTAAAAAATGACGGACCAATACTCAAATGTAGAATTGACGGAGATGGTCCGCTTGTATGCTATCAGTGGAGACAGCGTATCTCGAGCTATCGAGATGTTCGTAGAACTGTTTCCCAATAGCCAAAGTCCATTTTAAAATAAAGACTAGTGTACGCAAAGGAAATCACCAGTGTTACACAATTACGTGATAAGGTGATAAGTGCTTTCGAAACTTTGAAAACAAATGTGTTTGTGCTACGTAAATTAAAAGGAAATCAACAACGTCGTGTTAGACTCTGCCTGGATTGTGAAGGTGGACACTTTGAACAATACCTCCAGGTAACATAAGTAGGTACTTAGGTAATTTATTTATTTCATTTGTGAACATAAAAAAAACATTTGTAAATAAGTTATTAGCCAAATCAATTTGATTAACGTAAAACCTATCAGGCAAGATAAATCATTAAAAACCCTATCTACCTACCTACTTAACTAGCACAAATTACCTTGAGGTATTTTTGTCGGTCCTCAACCCGTTAAAAAGTAGGAAGGGATGTTTTACATCAACCAATTTAATCCACACAAAAAAACGAAATTATTACGGAAAACTGACCTTGATAATGAATTACCTACAACGCGCCGACTGCGATTGCATGTAGGTAGGTATGTATCTACCTACTACTTACTAGACGCCGTCGTCCGTTTTGTTTAGTGCCTAAATCCCGCGCGCGCGCGCTCGCTTTCATCATACCGAGAGGGCATGTCAACATCTTGTAGGTACAACATACTAACATTATGCGTCTCAGTCACGGTATCAGTAATAAAGCAAAACTAAGGCTAACATAAATAAACATTATTTTGGCTAAGCTATGTTCCGTCTAACTTGCAATCATAGTTTCAAAGTTAAGCAGCAGGTACACGAATATTGCTTACGTGATATGTAATTGGTGCCTTTACACGTCGAATCAGCGATCGATCGACGGGGCTGGGGCGCTGTGAGCGCCGCCGTTGCATGATGCGGTCGGCATTCTCCTTTGCTAGCATTACACAAAGGCTAGGGATGGCGGTTGGCCGAGGCTGGGCCCACGAGTAAACGCACCATAAGGTTTATTGACCTCGGCCTAACCTCTTATTCATCAGCTGATTGGTAAATAACTAACGACGCAACGTCAACTTGTACTTTTAAAAGATTTTCGCATTGTAATGATGCTTAAAAATTAGTTAATTAACGAAATTACATTATGATCATCGAAATTTAACTAGGTAGGTACATCTAAGGCTAAATTATTCGTTTTTAACATTTCGTAGAATAAGTGGGCGGAGCCTCGTACAGGTTGACGCCCTCACACACACAGAGACATGACGTACGATACATCGAATCACAACGGGTGATTCTGTTTTTTTAAGAAGTGTATTTAGAGAGTTATTCTGAAAAACGGTTAAAATTAAAAAAATTAAATAGCAAGTATTACTGATTATTGACCAGGTTTCGTATTTTTACATGATTATTTATGAGTTTTATTACAACCTCCTGAAATATTGTGCAGTTTTAAAACTGCACCTTGTATTAGCTAGATTACCCAAACTTGTCAAAATCGACAATTATGGCATCAATGATAGACCATTCTGACACTATTGTAATAGCAGACTTGAGGCCCAGTATAACAGTAACAATTGGTACAATTCAATATATTACCGGTGTCACACCGTATGGTAAGTACCTACCTAAGTACCTATGTTAAAAGATTAGTAAATTGTTTGCTAAAACTAAGTAGTAAATATATTATATTGTTTCTATTAGGGTTCCGTAACCAAATAGCAAAAAATGGAACCCTTATGGATTCGACTTGTCTGTCTGTCCGTCCGTATGTCACAGCCACTTTTTTCCGTAACTATAAGAACTATACTGTTTAAACCTGGTAACTAGATGTATTCTGAGATCCGCATTAAGATTTTCACACAAAAATCGAAAAAAAAAAACAATACATTTTGGAGGTTCCCCGTAAGTACTTAGTTACTCAAATTTTTTTTTTATCAAACCCGCATATGGTATATATGGATAGGTCTTCAAAAATGATATTGAGGTCCTATTACATTGGTCAACAAAATTTTAACTTTGTCGTGCCACACGGACTTTTTTGATATTTTTTACTTTAATTAGTGATTGTAAGAGAAAATAAACAGTTAAAAAAAAATTGCTAAAGAAGGATTGTATTCTATTGAGTAATTTAAAATATTAAGAAAAAACACAGATCTCGTAAACCAAAAATTTTTTTTTTTATAATGACTTAATATAATCTAAGATTTTCTTGAATATTTAGCTTCTGGTTGGTCCCTTTTAATTGTCCAGCAGTAATCTGCTAACACATTCGGGCTCCATTTGCCCTGGTACCACTTTTCCATATTAGAAATGTCCTGATGGAACCTCTCACCTTGCTTGTCACTGACAGCCCCTAAATTGTCAGAAAAAAAATCCAGGTGCGAGTCTAAAAAATGGATCCTAAGTGACATGTTGCAACCCAATGCTTGATATGACAATAGTAGCTCGCTAACCAATTCTCTGTAGCTGTCACTCTTGTGGTTACCCAAAAAAATTGCAATAACATTTTTAAAAGCCTTGTTCAGACTGCTTTTTACACAAATTTAAATCCCGAACCAAATCATTTAGGTCTCCTTGAGTTATCAAATGTGGCTCGTTTACAATTCCTTCAAACTCAAAGTCATCGTCCTCTTCAACACGTTAACCTGAAGAGGACGGTTGTGAATTGTCGTTCTCAACAGACGTAGTTGCAACTGGTATTAGTTCCGGCAATTTTTAACAATGAGAGACTGGTCTTATAGCCGAAGATAAGTTAGGGTAAATAACTGTTTTTTTTCTTGTAATTTATACCTTTTATGTCAGTGAGACAAAAATAGCAATCTGAAACGTGATCTCGCTGTTCAGTCCATATTATGGGTACAGCAAATGCCATAGGCCGTGCACCTCTCTTCCAGTCAGTTAAATTTTTCACACACGTTATGCAACAGACATGAGGGGCCCAGGATTTGTCTTGATGGGCGACAGAAAAACCAAAACATTGGTGATAACAGTCCAACACAAGATTCGTAAAATTTCGTCGTTGTTTTTTGAATGTAAGTTCTCCGCAGACATAAAAAAAGAGTTAGAATCATTATTACACACCCTCAACATGTTAAAAGGGTTAATGAATCACAAAAAAAGTGTTCAAATTTAACGACAAATATTTTTATAACGATTTACTTGTGAGCGTTTCTGTTAATTTACTGCCGTAGTACTAGTTATGAGTATTACCGTATCACAACAAATATGAGTCTAATTGACATATGACAACTATGATTTAATTATGAGGGTAGATTGATAAAACAAAATTAGCTATCAAAGTTCGGGTGGCAATACCAGTGTTGACCAGTGTTATCATATTTTTTCTAAACTGAATAGTGTGCGCGAGAGACACTTCCAAAGTGGTAAAATGTGTGTCCAAATTTTGGGGGTTCCCCGTACTTAGTTACTCAATTTTTTTTTTTCATCAAACCCACGTATTGTATCTATGGATAGGTCTTCAAAAATGAAATTGAGGTCCTATTATCATTTTTTTCTAAACTGAATAATTTGCGAGAGAGACACTTCCAAAGTGGTAAAATGTGTGTCCCGCCTCTGTAACTTTTAAAATAAGAGAATGATAAAACTATAAAAAATATATGATTTACATTACCATGCAAACCTCCACCAAAAATTAGTTTGAACGAGATCTAGTTAGTAGTTTTTTTAATAAGTCATAAATCTAAAAAAAATACACTACTTATTATTGAAACATCGATCAAAGTTACAACGAACCACAAGAACTTTTATTAAATAATTATTATGTTACTTGCTGCTACGGAACCCTTCATGGGCGAGTCCGACTCGCATTTGGCCGCTTTTTTCTAAGGGCTCTCGCCCACGACAGATAGTCGGTGACCGAATTTTTGTAGGTGAAAATTAAAACACACTGATAGCCACAGTGCAACGCACACGTCATACAAAAAGTCGGTCAGAAATACAGAATAAAACAAAATCGGCCCGATTATCTGTCCTACAAAAAGTCTGACGTGGGCCAGCGCGCTAATGGTTTAATTACCTGTGTGCTCACATAATAATTGGTAGTTGAACCAGGATTTATTTTTGTAATTTTTCTTTTTTTTTTTTCTTTTTACGTCTACTATCACATAGAATTGAGAAAACAATTACCAACATGTTCCAGTGCAACCCCTCGCTTGGCTCGCAGTGAAGTGTCGGGCTCTCGGCTGAGCGTGGAGAGTACGAACCCCTTCGAAGAGGATGGGCCTGTGGCCCCCGTCCGCGCTTCGAGGCGCAAGAAAAAGCGCGCGCCTCTCCCTCCGGAGGCAGCCCACATTACACCTGACACTGCTGTTACTACGGTAGGATCTAAATAACATATTATAAAGGCTAAACTACTCGTATTTGATATCTAGATGTGTCCAACTCTATTTGAAAAGGCATAAGGAAAAGACAGTCATACCTAACTATACTCCCATCTTTTTAGGTAGGTAGGTAGTTAACTAAATGTAAACAATATCATGTCTATTATCTAAAAAATTGCCTAAAAATTTTACATAAAAATGTTTATAATTAGGTATTTACCTAGACCTAAGTTAGGTAATTAACAAAATTTTAATAATATTTGTATGTCTTATAAACGATTTATTTTAAATAAAAGAGACATATCAAGATTATTTACGTTAAGGGGATGCATCTCGACATACATTTTCACTGTTTTTCATGCAACCGCTCTTACGTGATTATGACGTTATTACACATTTTTCATTAGATATTTTGGAATCAATTTATAAATTTCTGTAAAACTAATCCAGTTAAGACCTCTGAAAATCTGCTATTTTGCATGAACTTTGACACTTCATAATTTACCTACTCAAAAATGAAAAAAGTACAACATACAAGCCTAGCAAAATTTAAGTATAAAGATTCTAAATAATGACAATGTTTTTCAAAAACTTTTAAGGGTTTAACAAAAACACGTATTTCTTGGAACAAGTTTTAGGTATAAAATATTCGAGTAAATCACGGAATTACCGAATGCTAACAGAGTTTTCAGGCGTTATCTCTCTTTTTTCGCGTTGCCTTTTCGTCAAACATCGCGTTGGATTGCGCTAGGTGAAGTAACAAGCTTTTAAACCATGCTCAATGTTGACGATAGGCGAGTGGAAAAGCAGTCTCTTAACCTAAACAGATAGAGTAGATAGAAGCAGATGACGAATTCTACCTCATAGGTATAAACAAGAAAAAAGTAAAGATGACAATAATTAAATATAGGTATCTACCTATCTGAGATTATAATTACGCATACACTCAACTAGGTATTATACTTCGTCTTTTTTTTTTAATTAAGGGTTCAGTCAGATGTCAGACCAATAAATCAACAAACGTTAAATGGCGAATAATTCAAAGGTGTCGTCTATTAGTGTGCTCTCAGTTAGACTCCACTTGCATTGACACAGCTATCGACTGATCGACATCACGAATTCACTCGTGTAACAGAATTCTCTCAATGTTATAACATAACGAACTTTAGGGAACAACACTAACGTGGTCAGTCCATAGACATTCAATAATTTTACACTGTTATCTGTTGTATGTAGGTACTCTACTCACACCTTGCGAATACCTCTGTACCTAAACCTGACGAATAGGTATCTACTAATGTTAAAAAGTAAGAAAAAAACTAAACCTAAATTAGGTACGACAAAAAAAATCGACGCTAAGTTGGTATATAGGCGGTATAGAAAACGACGTAGGTACCAACCGTAACACTTTCTTTTTGTTCGGTTGTTTCTCCAGTAACCTTGTTTATTTTAGCATCCTGAAAATCTTGTTTCATACTTTTTCCGTGTCGTGTTTTTTTTTTTTGGCGTAGTCGGGTTTTAGTTTTTTTTTTACTTTTTATTTAATTATTTTGATATTAAATCTCCGTGCTTCTGTTCTATTTACTTGAAAAAGTTAAATTGAATTTTGATATTTTTTATTTTTGATAAGGTAATAAGGACAAGTGGTCTTTTTAAATGATATCAAACTCGGCGTATTTATCTTTTTTTTAAAAACAATACTTTTTGTCTGCTACAGTGCCAAATTGAGTTTTGTGACACGTCATGTTCAGCTGACGATTAAGACGGTTTTAACGATACCTCATGTCGAGTTCCAAGAAGTAAATTAGGAGCTATGAGGGAACAGATGAACATACCCACATATATACATAAGAGGGCAGGTGAATAAGTCCGTGCTTTTTGAATGTAACAAAGGGTTTTGGGTAAAAAATCATCCCTGCTAGGACTTTTAATCACTTTTATTCACTTTAATAATGACGACTATTTACTTTAGAAACGATAAAAAACACAGAACACAACATATTCTCCTGACACATGACATAAACGGCAAACGATTAGTTTCCAATTTCTGCCACGCGCCAACATATCTTGCGCTAGCTCTAGAGGACTGTTGACCTGAGCAGTGTTGTCCTTTCAATTTAAAGGCGGGAAATACGCACGCACTTAGTGACCCACCCTCGTACATATATATACATAGCCTGTCAAAATCATAACCCTCGTTTGGCTTTACCGTAGTCGGGTTAAAATAGGTATAGTACTCGTTACCTACGGCATATGTTCTAACATTAGGTACCTCATTTGTCGAGTTCCGATAAGTAGTTCAGGAGCTATGAGGGAACAACACATATCTACATACATACTGAAATAGCCTGTTAAAATCATAACCCTTCTTTGTCTTGCCGAAGTCGGGTTAAAAATAGATCAGCAGCATATTTTGATACATTATGTCGAAATATTTCATTAATTAAACTCTATACGGTTATGCCAAGTTAAGAACTTTTGTTATATGGGTATCTATGTTGATTGTACGTCAAGTTTATTTTACAGGTGACTGTGAATCTAATGTTAACTTTATTTTTCCAGGCTGTCAATGTCACAGAAATACAAAGGAGCGAAATAGAAGAAAAAATATTAAACAAAAATGAGGGTGATTTAGAATTAGAAGATATGAACTTGAATATAGAGTTAAAAATAGTTGAAGATGAAGATGTTAAAGATAAGAATGCGAATGCCATAGAAGTTAAACCAACGACTCCTAATACCTTAAATAACAATGAAGTGATTGACGTTTCGGTTACAATAGAAAAATCAGATAGCGAACAAACAAATACAGAGAAACAAACGGACATCACTGAATCTAAAGACAGCGAATTTACGCTAAGAAATAGTTCCTCAGACGAGGATATCCTAAACTCATCCGCATTCCATAAAGTAGACATTGTAAAATACAGGCGCAATTCCAGTGTTAACGAAGACGACATACGATTACGACGAGGTAATTTAGAGGATTTCCAGTCATTATCGAATAAAAGAAGCAAGAGCCTCACTAATGCCTTAGACACGACGTACACGATATTCGACATAAACTTAAATGAGAATACAGTGCACATGGATACTAATGGAAATGATGGTCCCAAGAAAGTTGTGTGCAAACTTTACGACGAGCCGCAAACAAAAAAGAGTATTGAAACGATTTCAAGTACAGAAAAGGAATTTCTAGAAATAGACAGAGCTACTAGACAGCTTGAAAGAGAAATAAATAAGTTAAATTCTGCTTTGAACGAAGATGATATTCCATGTGTAGAGGCAAGATTGTCTGTGTCCGAGATCAAGAGAAGGTTTGATAAGAATGATGCATCGTCACCAAATCCAATACCGAAACCGAGGAGAAGTCACTACGGTGGAGGCTCAAGTACTCCTTGAATATTAACCTTAAATTTAAAGGCTGTTGAATTTAGTTCCCAGTCATATAAGAAAGTTGTCATATCAAATACGCTATTATATTTATTATGCAAATGTAGAACAACATATCAATTCGCTATTATCCAAAGAAAGAACCTAAATTTACAAACGCACTACGCCGGCGGCTAAGAATTCTCTTTTGTAGTTGACTTTACGTGTTCGAGCCCCCGTGTACGCCTACACAGTACAGCGCCCATGTACGCAGCTAATGTGCTCGCACTGCGCAAGCGATCTTGACGGCCATAGCTAGCCGCTTGCGTCGCGTATGATCTCAATGGCCGCCGCGACCGAGTCATCTAGTGCATTTTTAGTATGTGTTTTCCAATGAATATTATACAAATTATAATTTTTAAGCATGTACGTAGTGACTAAAACCAATACAATCCAGCGTGTGTGCAGTAGTAGTTAAGTAGGTAGTTCATATTATTTATGTACCTATATGATGGCATTGTTGTCACCGGATAATTGCAAAGTCGCGTAAGATATAAAATATCTGGAGAGATTATACAGGGTGTGGCGTACACCCTGTTTGGGTGTGGCGTAAATAATGGAAACCCTGAAGCTGTCGATTGGCCAGATTATCATCTATCATTTACCCCACTTATATCACCATATGCCCAAGGATATCCAAATTATTGATATTTTAAATAAAAATCGTGCTTACTCAGAAAAAATCAGCTGCCATTTCTTCGATTGGTGGCTTTCTCTCGTTCTGTTTTTATGTCACTCCTGAATGTTTGTATAATCAGACCAGCATCAAGTTTTTTTTTTTTTATTACAGTCTAAGATAACTGTTGGGGACAGAGGGATACGTAGTATATAACAACAAACACAATGGTCACGTTGAAAGGCCTCGGCCGTATTTATTTCCACCTTTACATAACTTCACCTAACTTTACATAACTTTACGTAGCTATTATCACAGTAAATACGTTACAACAATAACGGAGTCCTTTAACACAATAACGTGACGACACTTACTGTACTGTTTCACTGACTCTAAATCTGTAGCCCTAGTGAAAAAGGATCTAAGTCCAAAAATGCAACTTTACAGGAGACGTAAAAAACATTCGGCGTGCTTCAAATTCGTGTTTGACCTCGTGTGTCATTCAAACCGCTACCAAATGAAATACATGTGATGTTTTTATAGGTAAACAATTTATGCTCTTTACTATTATTGGGTTATTTTTTATGTAAAGTTAATAGTTTTTAAGATAGTGACTTATACCAATCACAAAATGAATTCCAGAAGGGTATAAAATAAGTTAGACCCCTTCTCCCATAAGTTAAATATTAATTCATGCACTTGAAAAGGGATACGCATTTGAAATTATTTTTGATAACTAATTACCTAATGCAAAGAAATATTTTTTCTCTTTATTTCGGTGAAAACGGATATAAGTCTAATAATATCATTTCTAACTTAAACCATTTTTATGGACTAAGTGTTGTTGTATCGATAAACACCAACCAAATTGAAATGTGGTTGATTTATTTTAATTTAGATTAAAAAACACAAAAGAAAGTTTTTATTTTTCCGTTTAAAACAATATAAATGGACTTGAAGCCAATTTTTGTGGTTTTTTTTGGTGTCAGTTGAATCCTTTTGCACAAAGTAACTTCCTTATTTTTAGGGTTAGCTTAGATCTGTTTTCACCAAACGATAGAGCATTTTTTTCTGATCATTTCGGTATACTTAACTCATTTTCGACAAAATCGGACTTATACCCCTTTTCACTAGGGCCACAGAAATAAACTAGGAACTCGATCGACTAGGAAACCTAGGATCTAGGGCCGCTATACGAGTCTAGGGTGCCAAGACAAGTCGACGCGGAGGGCTTCAAATCAAGACTGCAGAGAGAGAACGCTGGTTCTAGCTCAATGTGGCACTTAAGTGACTTTGCAGCTAGGTAAACGTAGTGGCGGCCATGTTTTCTTAAACCGTCCTCTCGGCGAATCTTCCAGATGTAGTCTTCTTCTTCGCGTCCCGACCCCCGCATACCGCTAACTTGCTATTGGCTATTAATAGTGGCGTGATTCCAACCGTAAATTCTAACCAATAGAAGGCCGGATTATTCATAACGGTTTTCTATGTTATGTACTTCTTGGAAATGAAATACATAACCTTATATACTTTCCCTCGATCTGATTGGTGGTGAGCCCAGCCGTCTGATTAGCCGTTCCCTTCCACTCTATGTACTTATACCACGTACATAGCTGACGTAATACCTTATGACGTTATCCTTCCTGCTATATTTATATTATCAAACTATATACTTGTGTGTTGATAACAAGTTATATATGCTCGTTTGTCCGTAACAATAACATTACAAAAAATATTTAATTTCAAATTTAAACATTTCTTTTTAAGAAATTTAATTTTTGGGCCCCTGTATCGAACAAAAGAAATGTATTTGGTGTCTAAAATTAGTTACGACAGTGTAGTAATTTAATTTAAAAATCAGAATTGTATGAAAAATTTCCTTTAAGATTTGAATAGCAATAACTTTGTTCTTTATTAAGATACTGGTTATAATTTAGATATATCATTTTAGAATTTGCATTAAATAGGCATTTTTTTTAAATAATGGGCCACTGCAATGTTGTACATTTTTTTTTTCGATACAGGGGCCCAAAAATTATAATTCCTTAAAAAGAAATGTAATATTTTTTGCAATGTTATCTTAGATTGTAATAAAAAAAACTTGATGCTGGTCTGATAATACAAACATTCAGGAGTGACATAAAAAAAAAAAAGAACGAGAGAAAGTCACCAATCGAAGAAATGGCAGCTGATTTTGTATGAGTAAGTACGATTTTTATTTAAAATATCAAAAATATAAATAATTTGGACATCCATGGGCATATGGTGATATAAGTGGGGTAAATGATAGAATATAATCTGGCCAATCGAGTTTCAGAGTTCTTCATCTTCGAATCGAATTTCGATACTCATGTCTTCGTGTTGTGATGAAAAATAATATGGATTGTATAAACTCGCGAAAAATCAGTGCACAGGTCTACAATTTATCCGTAATGGTATGGTGGTTAAAACTGTAAATATCTCCTCATTGGTCGGTGTGAGGGTGTGGGTGCCGGCGCTAAAGGTCATGGCACACTTAAACGACTCTACTCCAACACCGCCCTAAACTAAGACGACTGCTCGCAGTCCACGCGGCGACAGCTAGCAGGCACCCAGCAGTCCACGCGGCGACAGCTAGCAGACGGCCAGCTGTCTACTGACCGAATGAGCGGCGACGGCGCGGCGACTGCTAGCAGTGAGGGCGCGGACACCGCGCCGACCGCTCGTGTACAACGTGCGGCCAGCGAGGCGTCAACTACCGAGCAGTCTGACGGCGGTAAGCTTGCTGAAAGCGAGCTGTCTGCTAATTTATGATGCCAATGTAAAATATATCTTAAGAGCAATATTTGAATGATATTCTTTTTGACGGGTGGGAGCACAGTCGTGTAAGTGAGCTATGACCTTTACACAGTTCACATGTAGGTACGCCATAGAATTATAAAATAATCGGAGCTCCCGTTATCTGTTGTTACTATAGTTTTATTATGAGGCTGTTTCATTACCATGAGTTAATTTTGAAATTGTAAAAGAAACGTTCAGTATACATTTTATGATGTTTTTGAGGTTTTTTTTTTTGGTTTGATAACTTTGCGGAGCAATCGTGTAACTAAAATCTCTAGTTTGCATCTATCCGGTGATATAGTAATGTCATTGAAAGATAATAACGATCACGGTATACACGTAGGTAATCGGTTCTCTAACATTCATAAGGTCCTGTTACATGTGATTATAAATTTAATTATCACAATAATACACACAGCTAAAATACTAGTGCCTTCGTTACATTTCGTAATATTTTAGAAGTAATAATAACACGTAAACCATAACGTAAACGAGAACATTGTTTTGCCATAAAATATTTTAAATACTTAGCGGTGCCGTGTAGAATATAGTAAAACTTGATACGCGAGTAGCTGTCGGGGCAAAGTACAACTGAGCCGGGATTGACGCATGTAAAACTGCGGCTACTTGTATTAAAATCTACTATTGTAACCAATATTTTATTACTTACATTGAATGTTAGTCGTTACGGGTAGTCAGAAGTCAGAAAATTTGACACCACTCTTGCCAGTTACTCTTGAGTATCGTGTTACCTAGTTACTGGGTTGTGGAGGTCTAACAGGTAATCACTCCATGCAAAATACTGGTATTCAACTACATCCAGGCGTAGGGTAGCCAGCCTTTCGGTGTTTTACAGATTGCATTTTGGAGAATGTGCGCAGGAATTGCATGACTTGATTCCGCCATCTCAATTCTACCATCGGACAAGCCGACGCACGGCAGGTATCCACCCTTACGTTGTTGAAACACCTACGGTCCGGACTAAGCGTTTCGCCTCGTCATTTATACCGCGTACATCAAAGGACTGGAACAGTTTGCCTGCTGCGGTCTTCCCGTCTGATTATAATTTGGGTGTCTTCAAGGCTAGAGTGAATAGGCTCTTAATAAACTAGTGCGCCTCACCATCAACGATTGCATCACTGCTTACCATCAGGCGGGATCGCAGTCAAGTACTAGTTTATAACAGATATAAAAAAAAAAAAACATCCGGGTAGAATAGAAGCCGACCCGAACATAGTTGGGGAAAGGCTAGACTGATTGAATGCTAGTCGCGTGTTCTATTAACCTTTCGAATGTCTTAAGTTACACAGTCCGACATAAGGTAATTGTCTTTCTATTGTGTCTCTAATTACGACATTCAAAGAGTTAAACCAAAAAAATACTCTTAGAAGTGGAAAATTTAAAAAATGTTGAATTTTAATGGCTTCTTTGAGTTACAAGAGATGTGGAGAACAAAGGAAAAAGTTGACAATTTTAACTACTATTTTTTATTCATTCGTTTCCGAATAGGTAACTTTTGACTCAAAAGCCGTTTGGTTAAATATTTGTTTTTTACATGTTTGGGCAGATATGAAATGTCTGTTAAGGCTTGGTCCAAATGCCCACCAAATAGCCATGAACAAAATCTGATTGTAAGGCAGGGCGAAAACGTGTGTCGTGTGTCAGATACAAGCTACCGATGAATATTTATTTTAATAGAACCGGTATGAAATTATCTACTCCCTGGACATATGTTAACATTTCTTGTGTACAGTTTCTTCCACTTAACACATACTCATGACGATCAAAAAGTGTTGTGTCGGTAACTGAAAATTACTAAGTGTCTACATTTGCGATGCGCATAATAGTCATTGCAAAACTATGCACTATCGCTTTTTCCACTCTTATTAGAGGCCTATGCGGCAATCAAAACCAAGTTCTATCACAACATAGATGCGATTGCAGTCTAACAGCCAGTTTCTTCATCTAAAGTAACAGCCAAACTAATGTCATAAAGTAAAAGTAACGGTCAAATTCGTTTTTTCACAATTTTAACTGTTTGTTTAACTGTTACTTTTGCCTTTAACTTTTACTACTCATTAGGGGGCTGTTAAAGCTAAAGTCACTGTCATTTTGACAAAGTTGTAGGTTATTTAGGTTTCACCAATATGTTATCACGAACTTCGTCTAGTGAAAGTTCAAGTTCATCAGACAATGAACTTATCGTTAGTTATTTAACGCGTAGACGTAAAAAGTTTAATGTTCGCAAAGATCATTTCGTATGGGACGACGCTGATTTTCTGTTTCGATACAGAATTTCAAAGGAAACAGTTACATACCTCAGCCTGTTGTTACAAGATAAACTGACGCCAACCACAGAAAAGTAAGTTTATTTTCAGTTTGTATTTAATACGACTACGTTAAATTAACTAATGTAAGTACAGTACGGCCATTCTATCTTGGCGAGTGTGAAGTTAGGCTCTGCGAACTTTAGCGCTTGTGTACCTACTCGTATAAAAATAACGGTATTAAAAAAAATAAATGCCAATAACAGTTGTTAATAGCAATAACAACAACTAATAGCATTTATTTTTTTTAATCATTTACTTATGTTATTATTTAGCAATTCAATTCTAAAAACATTAGTTCGTTGGCGTTCGTAAATGAACAGAATCAAATGACATTCGACTTTTTGGTACTACTTGACAGTGGATATTGCGATGTTGTCATGCGTAAAAAAAGCTCCCCACGTTTTTTTGGGGTAATTATGCCGTTTGTGTTATGGTAACTCTATTGACTTTTAGTTTAGCTGTTACTTGGATGAAGAAACACATTTGCTATAATGTCAGTAATAGTCAAGTAAAAGTTAATACTTTTACTGATAGTTTTAGTTGTTGATGAAGAAACTGGCTGTAAGTGCGCTAAGCTTGTTCAACATTCGACAGCTTTGCCAATTTAAATCAGAAACAATTTCCTCCACTTCAAATTCTCATTTCAGAAACCAGGTGTATTGGCTGTATCAAAATCACAACGCTAGTAGTCTATTTTATTTTAGCTATTGACTTACCTACATAGTAAGTGGACGTGCACAGTATGTTTTTATTATTAGATATTTTTTTTGTGCAAGATAGGTAGTTACCTATTTATTTATTCTTTTCGCATTGGGATTAGTTATTTGTTAGTTCAGTCATTGTTGTTTAATAAATTATTAATCTATTGATACTGTGTAGTTTTATTTTTCTCGGCCTCAGTATTGGGTAAAGAAAATTGAATAGTACTTAATATAATTATATTTATTATAAAACTCTTAAGATGGTCAACATTTGATACTTAATAACTTACACTTATAGCCTACTTACTCTATCCTTCTTATACTTTATAAATCTTGGTAAGTTTGACGATGCTGTACTGACGAGTACCTTGTATTCCTTAGGAAGCCTTTTTTGCTGCCTAGCCTGAAATAAATATTTATTTATTTAATAAGACTTCATACAACATAAAAGTACATAGGCGGACTTAATGCTTTATGCTTAAATATGAAGTTGAAAAGGTATTAGTGGAGCGCCATAAGGCGTAAAGTTAGTAAAACCTCGGAATCCGGGGCCAGTCAATGAATCTTAATATAAACTATTGAACTGTATTGTTAAAAGCTCAAATAAAAAAGTAAAAAAAAATTGTGCGATCTTGATTTTTTTTTTACCAGATATAAAACTAGTGCTTGACTGCGATCCCAACAATTGATAACAACAATTTACTGAAAAATAAGAGGGAAACACTCAAGTTTGCAACCCTGAAAACCCTGTACTACCTATGTTCGAAAAACTGCGAACTGTTGGCACTTTTTTTAGGATTCTCGAAAAAACTACTCGAAGAAAGCGTTTTTTAAGTATATTTGCTAATAATATAATAAAGTTAACAAAATACATTCAGTCAAAAAAGTATCGGGAATGGATGATTTGTTTATGGTTTCAAATTCAAATAGATATTTTTGTTGTTGCTAGATTGGCAAAACTGTTTTCCATTTTGGCGCGGAGTTTGAGTTGCATCTGTTATTTAAATACAGTGCTGTTTTTAGTTGTATCATATCTAGTGTGTATTGCGAATTTCATAATGGACAAAAATATCGAACAAAGAGTTTGTCTTAAATTTTGCATCGCCAACGGAATTTCGTGTTGATGATTGGATTATTCGCTGGCGTAAGTGTATCGTTTCTGAAGGGGCATACTTTGAAGGTGATAAAATAAATTTGGATGAATAACAAAAATTTTGTGTATTATTGATCTTTTCCCGGTACCTACTTTCTTGACAGAGTAGTATACTACAATTTGAGCTTAACCCCAGTTCTCTATGCGTAACTTGATATATTATTTAGGCTTACTTTTATTGCAATCGGTTGACTATATCGAAAGATCTACTACATTTATTGACTATTATGCTGTACGACGTCCACCGGGTCAGCTAGTTAAATAATAAAAACATTGTACTGAATTATGTATGTATGTATATACATATTTTGTTAAAAAAACCAAGAGTGTAAATTTCACATCTTACATGTATGTATCATTTATGGTTTCAAAACAAATAACATTAACACTGAGTAGGTAAATCACTGTGCTTAAACGTAAACATAAACAGCCACTTCACACGGTCAAGCAAAAACAGTTAAAACTTTCGCCCTTTTGGAAGGACCAAGTTTCATTCAGTCTAGATCAGTGGGAAGACTGGGGAAGGAGGAATAATGTTTTCTGGAGGTGGAGATGGGTCAGCATATGGTGTTAGGCCTTCCACATTCTCGTCCTCTTCATCCAGGACAACAGGGTTAACGTCAGGGTCGAGCCGACCCTAGTCAGCGCCTGTGTGCGAAACCTATGGCGCGCCTTTTTTTGTGTATTTAAATTATAATTATTACACATTTTAATTTTGTCACAATTTCAAGAATTATTTTTGGCACGATACCCTAATTTTTTTTGATATTGTAACGTAGCTCAGCTCACGGTAGGCTTCGTGTATCTTTCTTCGTGTTTCTAACAGATGTCACAGAAAAATCTAAAGTTTTGGATTGATTCCAGAAATAATTTAAACCAATACTTTTTGATTTATGCATGAGCTCAACTCATTTGGCGCCGCCGTGAGACACACATTGTCAGTTGTCTCTTTTTTTATACATATATAATCATTAGTGTCTACATGTTGTTACCACATTGTGTGTATCTACGAGTGTGTATGCCAAATAAAATAGATTTCTTTCTTCTTTTTCTTTCATTATTCTATTATATATACACTATTATATTTTCTTAGCTGAACACGCACAAGCTTTTCTTGCAAAAATCACTTCAACACTTTTTCACTACCATAAACCTTAAAAGATCCATTACATTGCCAGTTTTAACCCCAACTAATATGTGACCTTCATAGTCGTCACATGAGCTACGCCCCTGCGAATAGAAATGCTGAGGATGGCAAAGCAATAATTTCGAAATAATTATTAAGCGTCAATATGCGCTCATCAACTAACGCTGTCATGTTTAAACCCCACTGTAGCAAAACCCAGATAAAAGTCACAGCATAGCGCCCTTGTCATAATTAACATCTACTCAGGAGTCTAACATAAAGTAAACTAGAGGCATATTTCACCGGGACACCATGGTAGCGCAACTGATTGCGCTAACCATGGTGTCCCAGTGAAATATAGTATATAGTGTCTAGTTAGACACCATACTGACACTAGAGCAAAGATTTTATGTATCCTACGGATGAACTAGATTGATTACGAAGCAATCACACTATTGGCATTAAGTTCATATTGACAAGCAAACGAGGAAAAATGTAATGAGTAAGACCACGACAAAGGGTCGGTTGTCCCTTTCTTACTTCTATTTTAACTACAACCATAATTTTACTAAATTAATTGTTATTATTTCGTCACTGCAGCATGTGATATTAATTGATGGTGTAAATTTTTATATCGAGAGCAAAGTACCAATAACTCCAAAGTGTCTATGAAACTTTTTTTTATGGTGGGAAAAAATCATCCAATGACAACCCCCGCCGCTCTTGGGCGGAGCGGGAGATAGTGTCAAACTCTTACTGACTAAAAGACCCACCCCGTTCCTTCTAGCCTTCATACCGGGGCTCGAGCTCCCTTTCGGCTAACCCTGGCCCCAGTAGGCTTCGACCCGGCTGGGTCCCTGCTGTTGCTGACAACTTCTTGAGGCGCGCGGGAACAGTGCGCGCCGTCGACGAATTGGGCTTGGTCCGGACAGTTACCGGACGGCCGGACAGCGAGCTACCCATTGCTCACTGTCCGCAAGCCCGCGCCTACGGTGGCCGGAAATCGGGATCAGAATCCCGGCGGCGGCGAGAACGCCGTTGCCTGATGCGGTCGGCCTCCTCCTTGGCGAGCATTACTGCTTCGCAGAAGTCGGCGACCGCCTGCCACTCCTCGCTCCGGACCATGGCCTCAACCAAGGCCCGGCGCGAGAGGTCTCCGCCGCCGATCGCCCCCACAAGGGCACGGCGATGAACCGCCCAAGCAGGGCACACCTCGACTGTGTGCTCCACCGTGTCCTCCGGGCGTTTCGCACAGTGGGGACACCCGGGCGTCTCTTCCGCCTGAATCCGGAACAGGTAGCTCCCGAAAGTGCCATGTTCGGTAAGGACCTGCATCATGCGGAAGGTAAGGACGCCGTGAGGTCTTTCCAGCCACGCCTCAAAGTTGGGACTTACCGCCATGTGTCTATGAAACTTGAAAACAAAAAATTCACTTCGGAGATTTTACTAAGGCGATTATCACATTGCCACGCACCACGCAAGTTTTAACGTTGCTTGTAAGTATCTCCGTTTGTATAGAAAACACGCACAGTCCAACATACCGAAAATGCATCCACACGCGTTCATGCAGATCACGCGCCTAACATGATGAGAAACATGCACACACGCCCGTGAGTGCGGGGGCGACACGCAATGTATGGCACACTGAGTCTCGCAGTGTCGTGCGTAATTTTGTATGAAATGAGTCAGAGCCTGCGTGAATTTAGTGACAGTCTGAGTATCGCGTGCTGAATAACGCGTAGTGTAATAGGCGCTTTAGAGAAAATTCACCGAATCGACAGACAGTCTTTATACTTTTCTGTCTAACATAAATTCAAACATTTGTCAATCTCTCAGACTGCTAGTACTTACGATACGATTACAACCTCTTCTGACATAAATATATATTATATATATTGACCGTGAAGTATAGTGCATTTCACATAAGATGTTTCTTCGCCGTAATGTTGGCAATTCGGAAACACAGTGTTGCTATATTTTTAGCAATGAAATTACTTAAAATATTTCGTTACTTTTAACAATTGCCTTATAATTTTCTTTTTTTTTCTTTTGGAAATTGTAAAAACTATTTTTGAATAAAGTATAGGACGCTGGGCTCCATTTCGATTGTCATGCAATTCTTTCAAATGCCGAAAACGCCACGCCACAATGTCGTACCTCCCTATTGACAACTCCGTTTTAGACCTGCTTTTTTTTTAAATAAAATCCTATTCCTCCTACCGTAAACATCGATTTCGTTTCGCATTTCGAGCAACAATTTTGCTAGAATAGGCAACTCTTTTCTTTTTTATTTTCTTTTTTCTGTAGACAGACAGGGAAGCCAACATTACGGCGAAGGAACTTCTTATTTTAAACGCACTATACCAATACCTTCTAAAAATATTTTTTCAAGATTTTCATAATTTACCGCTATGAATTTAAGAAGGTTTTTCGTGTTTCAGTAAAATCTCCGAAGTGATTTTTTTGTTAAAATTGCTTTAAATTAAAGTGCGGAAACACCTCCTAACTAAACCAACGTGTCGGTAATTTCAAAATTAACTCATATGACACTAATAATTACTAGAAGTTATAAAACACAAGTGGTTAGAGAGACACTTTAATAAAATATATTAATTAAAGCAGTTTAATAATTCAACCAAAAGTCGTTATTGCTATTAGTTAATTAAATTCAAATTTTTTATTTCTCTTTACATTAAACTACTTTTTCAGGTTTCACGGACAGTTAGGAGTTATTGAAACTTTGCCGTCGATATAAAAATTTACAGCATCTATTAATATCACATGCTGCAGTGACAAAAATAATAACAATTAATTTAGTAAAATTATGGTTACCCTAGTTAAAATAGAGATAAGAAAGGGACACACCGACCCTTTGTCGTTGTCTTGCTCAGTACATTTTTCCTCGTTTGCTTGTCAATATGAACTTAATGCCAATGATAATAAAGAACACTTTAGAGTGTGATTGCTTCGTAGTCAATCTAGTTTATCCGTAGGATATATAAAATCTTTGGGTTAGATTTTCATCTAATTACATAGTCTTTGGGGGCGTGGCTGGATCCGGACTGGTGTCCGAGCTGGTAGCGCCACCAAATTGGTTGCAACAAACAGACACCAGGTGAGTAACGCTCTATAGAGCTCTATACATTTTGTTGGTGGCGCGACTGGTTGCGCCATCATGGTGTCCCGGTGAAATATGGCCCTTACGGTTATGACTCTAACCTCATCGGACGCTCATCGTGTCAGAGAAGAAAAAGACAGAACTGTGCAAAAGTTTCTATCAACGCTAAAAACTGAATATGTATCAATGATAAATCTTTAAAAAAAATCACGACTGTCCCGAAACCATTTTGAGTGGACTGTGGGATTTCAATAATGAACAGAATGATGACGATAAGCAGCGGAGTCGATGACGAGACGAGATTGGGGTGTGCGGATGAAGACAAAGACCCGGGTGTGTATGGTATAACCTGCCTATACCTAATACAGATGTCCCTAACTATAGTGGGAATGAATGTACATAAATTGACGCCTGTCTTTCGAAAGCGGGCTTAACTCATGTCAAACGATAAACTACTTTCAAATAATTTCTTAATAATTACTATGCGTCAATATGCGCTCATCAACTAACGCAGTCATATTTAAACCCCACTGTAGCAAAACCCAGATAAAAGCCACAGCAAGGGCGCTCCTCGTCATGATTGACGAGAGAAAGATAGATTTAACGAGGGCCCAGCTGAACGCATGCCAAAGGGTCATGGCAACACGGATGGTGCAGGGATACCACACGGTTTCTCCTTGCTGGCCTGCCACCATGGGATCTGGAAGCAGCAGTCTTTGCACACATACACGATTTGCGCGTGGAAATGCAACGCCGCGACAGGTTGCGGCATGGCGGAAAGAACACCGGCTGGATCCCATGGTGAAATGGCGTCAGCGACTATCGCAACCCACGCCACAATTATGACGGTATGTCCCCTCTTTGAGACGTGGCTGGAAATACCTCACGGCGTCCTCACCTTTCGCATGACACAGGTTCTCACCGGACATGGTAAGTTCGGGAGGTTCCTGCTCCGGATTCGTGCGGAAGTGACGCCCGGGTGTCGCCACTGTGCGGAACGCCCGGAGGACACAGTGGAGCACACAGTGGAGGTGTGCCCCGCTTGGGCAAAGCATCGCTGTACACTGGGACCCGTCCATACAACGCAATGAGGATATTTAAAAAAAATAAACATCATCCATCAGGTGAGATTGTGGTCAAAACGCGAGCCTATCCATTATAAAAAAAAAAAAAAAAACTATGGAAGAATATATTAATTTGGTTATTAATATTATTAATACTAACCAAAATTTTTGCGCAAGAAAACTTTTACTATCTGGAAAATGCGCAAAGTTCTATTGCTAATCTCTTCAGTTCATTACTTATCAACACCTCGTATATATGTATAATTAAAACTATTTCAAAAATAGAACTCTCCGCAAAAAGGAAAAAATGAAAAATGTTTAATTCAGTAGGTAGGTACCTACATAAAAAACATACCGTCACATATAATTAGTCATTAAACCAAAGATACTGATCGTCAAGGATCTTAAAAACAATGTTAGAATAACCATACCTTGCTTAGTTGCAGCCATGATGCACTTCAATTAAATAAGATTTTTTTTTATCTTTTAATGTGTAATGTTTTAATATTCTCTACAAACTCACGAACGCTGTCGGATAATTAATGATATGGCTATAAAGTAAACTTTGAGTTGATGCACTGGACAGCAGATAGCAGTTACTGATTTAGTATTTATAGAAATGATGTAACACATTCTTAAGTCTACCCTAACATTGTTAATCTTTTTAAATACCCTCATTTTGAGAATCGAGTTTTGAGCATTACGTTGTATGGACGGGTCCTAATGTGCGCCGTGCCCTCGTGAGGGCGATCGGCGGTACAGGCCATGGTCCGGAGCGCAGAGGAGTGGTAGGCGGTCACCTCCTTCTGCTAAGCAGTAATGCTAGCAAAGGAGGAGCCGCCGCCCGCCGGGATTCCGATCCTGATTTCCGTCCACCGTAGGCGCGGGCTTGCGGACGGCGAGCAATGGGTAGCTCGTTGTCCGACCGTCCGGTAACTGTCCGGATCGAGCTCAAATCGTCGACGACGCGCACTGTTGCCGCGCACCTCAAGGTGTTGTCAGCAACAGCAGGGGCCCAGCTAGGCCAAACCTACTGGGGCCAGGGTTAGCTCCGAAAGGTAGCTCAGCCCCGGTATGAAAGGCAAGAAGGAACGGGGTGGGGTTTTTAGTCAGTAAGAGTCTGACGCCATCTCCCGCTCCGCCCAAAGGCAGGGAATGTCATTTGGATGACTTTTACCCACCAAAAAAAATATTCTGTTCATAAAAACAATTTAAATTTTCATAAAATATCCTAAAATTATTACGCCTCTTAGCTTTAAAAAAAAATAACCATTGACCGTGACGTAATAGAAAAGAAAAAAGCCCTTGGTTTGATAAATTAAAAAAAAACACGAGGGTGATATACATGGCATGTTAAACCCAATCGTAGTGCGATAAGAGTCAGTTTTCGAGTATTGAAAAATAATTAAAAAATTAAGATCGTATTTTTTTTTTTACATTTTTAACTATATTCTTAAAAACACATTTTAGAGGTTTATATAAAGATTCATTTACTGACCCTGGATTCCGAGGTATAAATCTTACGACGCTCCAATGTATACTATAAATGTCATTGCTTAACACAATCATGTCATAAGATTTCAAACTTACTTTATTTCGAAGTATTGGGGCCAGAATTGACAACTTATCGGTCAACTTCACTTTAGCAGCCAGCTCATCTGTTTCATCTTCAGAAAATAAATCTACAAGTGTGTCTATTGCTTCAGCTAAAACCCATACTTCGTTTTCCTTATGTGCTTGTTCTAGTATAAATTCAGTGATGGTACATATTACGTTGGAAGTGACGTCATTCAAATTATTGACCAATAGTGAAGCCAAAATGCCAACCATCCGGATTAAGTTGGATCTTGTTTCAGGCACTAGACATTCCCTGATTCCAGTGAGCATTATCTGCAACAAAATGTGTTACGAATAAAAACCAGAAAAGCGCCAGTCGACCTCGCGGGGAAGGGGATCCGTATCTTGAATATGTTATCTACCGTATTTAATTAACAAGAACAAACAAATGAACAAGTGTCAAGACTCATTAAAATCAACAAAATGTTATCCTATTAACAGTACTTACAGTTTCACCAAAGAATATTATGGGACATGTCACCTTAAAAAAAACTTCCATACCTTTATTTTACACTGTATTCGTGATGCTCAATAGCTCAAGTTAAATAGTGTGCAAGTTCTATTAACAGTAACATACGGAATGAAATAATTTCACCATTACATATTTACTGTATGGACTTTAAAAAGATATTTTGATCCCTAAGTTTGTTTCGGTGTTTCTTCTCAGGCTAGTCAGCTAGGAAACACCGGCCACATTTAGTTTAAACTGACAAAAAAAATCGACGTGTAAAATGTTTTTTTTAAAACCTATTTGCAAAATAACTATCATTTATCATTAAAACCACATCCACCGTAACACGGCAAGGATGCCAATATAAGTCTGTGGCAAAGATACATTTGTGCTTTTGTTATCTGAGCCCACTAAAATTATTTCCAGAAGGGAAGCTGAGCTGCATATTGTAAAACTGGCAAGAGAAATTGATTGCAGGCGCCTTCGTCTATTGACCAAAATGAAAAGTGTAATTTAAAGTGTATAACTTACCTCAATATCTGATAAAGCTAAGTCGGTAAACAAACTACAGTCATCACTGTTGGCGTTGTCTCTAAACTTTATTTTATCTAAAGCTGCCCTCATGACTGCTGTTGCAGATTCCGACAAATGTACACTTTCAACATCTTGTTTAAAAGCTAGTTTACCAGTGTCAACCCAGACTCTATAGACGCCGTTGACCCCACCAAGATTTTCAATAGGAAGTGTTGAAATCAAATTATTTATGCACAATAGAGCTCGGGTTTGCAAGCTGAGTAATCTGAAAAGAAAAGAATATAGTTAAGATTTTCCAAAATTAAAAATACAGTTTATTTGCTTAACACTTTCAACGCCACGGTTTTATTCATAAAACGCTCACGACACGCCACGACTCAAAAATGCCTCGCTTAAGTATAGTCTAGTCAAATTAGGTCATTTTTTAATAAAGATTAGAATAAATTCTCTGGAGAGGCAAAAACGTTTCTGATGGTATTGTATGAGTGAAAAATAGAGTATAAAAAAAAATCATTTGGCACCCCTACGGAAGGGGGTGAAAACTGTTTATTGCTCATAACTAACCAGAGAATATAGGTGTGCTCACCATTTTTTTTTTTTATGGTATATTAAACCTCAACCTACATTATTGCATTTTAATTATTTTAATTAGACCAACGCAGCATTAGAAAAAAATAAAAATGTTATTTTTGGCCATTGCGGCATTGGGGAAAATTGTGTAGTTTTGTAAACTGAGGAGAGTGTTATACATTTCGACCTAAGTACATGATTGATTTTGCACCCCAGTGCGACGTATGGAAATTAGTTTTACACGTTTTTATGCCTCTGTACTTCGGGGGAAATTTAAGTAGTTTTGAAAATAATCACAATTACATTAATTTGGTTTCCTTTATATTTGCACCCTATAAAAAATTAGCATTTTTTTAAGGAACATACGTTTTTCTAGTGTTGTCTTAATTGCCAAAGAACTATTACGCCATGGAAGTGACAAGCGCGCGACACGGAATAATAAACTGACAAGAAGAGATAAGCGTAGTCATTACTTATGAGTGTTGTGGGATGTATTTTACGAGGAAGGAGTACTTTCTGATTGTAAATGCTCTGTTAGTAAGTGTTAGTAAAGAAACCTAATTTTGTTTTTATTAAAAAAAAAAAAAACAGTTAAAAAAACCGTCTATGTTTAAACAAAAAAAACGAGAGTGTCCTGCAAGCATGTCCTTTATTTATCTTCTATACATACATATAAATAAAATTGGAGTATCTGTTTGTAATATTGAAGTAACTGCTTTTTACTACATGCATATGAATATATATAGGTACGGTACATAGAGTTGACCATCGAAAGAAAACAACGAATTATTAATCAAACGTTATGTATGGCAGCATTAAAAAAAATTAAGAATTGTCAAAATTGTTTTCCTGCATCTTATTATACCCATTTTGCGTAAAATAATGCCATAAACAATCACTAGTTCGATGGAAAGGCTACTATTTAATATAATTGACAAATTTAAAGACGCAAAAAGTGAATTAAATTAAAAGCATGCAGATAAAATGCGACGGTTGGATACAATAATATCATTTCTAGGTTAGTTTTTTAATTACTATTATAAAAACTTGATACTTTTTGACTATTTAATAATTGTAATATTACTCACACGGTGTATTATACTTTTCAATAGATTTCGGCAATGAGTAGACGAAACTCCTAATAATGAAAACAGTACATGAAAAGTTTTATATTTCGTATACGCGCTATCTAGCAAAGTAGCGGCGGACATTTGAACGATAATGTATTGCATACATAATGACATCAATCGGCCATCCAAATTAATAAAAAAATCGATAACAAACAATTTGTTTTATTCAAATTTAAAGATTCCAGGGAAGTGTTTATTGAAAGACCCACTGGCTCCACAAATGATTGGACCTGTGCTTTGTATAACATTCGATGTTGTCCTGGTATGAAGCGCCGTCAGTGCCGGATTAAACCGACGCGGAGTCTATTGCTAATTCGACCAAGGGGGGACTACTAATCAATTAATTTCGTAGTAAGATATTGTCTGTGCGATAAAAGAACCGTCGGCGTCGTGGCAAAAAGTGAAAACAACATTAAAGATTTTAAGTAGCAACCCAACCCAGCCATCCGTCAAATGCCAAACGTCATAAAATGTTGACACCGGTTTGTTTATTATGTTATTTTGTTGTGATTTTTAATTTAAATCTTCAGAAATGTGATAAACAAATTTCACCGAGCTGCAAGGGAAATAATATTTAATATATTACAGTTTTGCCAAAGGTAACAAAATGGCAAATCACACCATAATTGATCAAAACAAAGTCACGCACTTGGGAAACATTGGTATGCCGTTTTTTTGGTACGTAACACTTTTATTTTAATGTTTTTAGACTTCCTAGGTAAACTCCTGTCCCTGTTATCTCCAAATATGTATAAATTAAACGGAAATTCATTTAAACATGACGATATTTGTTTATTTTGTTGTGGTCAATATTTTCATTGGCTAGTATAAAGAGTATTGATACTTTAAATTTATAATGCGTTTCCATTAACTAAGAATATTTCTTTTCAGTCTTGAGTAACTAAAATAAAAAAGGGCAAGTGCGAGTCGGACTCGCGCACTGAGGATTCTGGCCAAAACCTATGAAATTAATTCCCGAATTGTGTTACGAAGATTTTTCCGAATTGCGAACATTTTTTTTTTTTCTTGTGGCGGACCAACAAATTTACAATTGTTAAGATTTTTCTCTGTACTTATTCTATGAGACCTTGATTTAAATGCCAAATTTCAGGATTCTAGGTCAACGGGATTCACCCTATGAACTTTGATTCCCTTGAGTATCGAAATATACGTTTTTTTGCGACATAAATGGCCGTATCTTTTTTTTTCGTTAACTCAGAAGTCTGATTTTTCACAACTTCAAAAGACCGCAGACTTGAGTGTATGGTTTTAATTTTAACTCGATACCTCCAAGCGTTCTCGAATTAAAGGGTCTTAACAGATAAACAGACGGACAACCAAGTGATCCCAAGGATCTTATATACGAGATGGTCCCTTACAGGGTATATAGATTTTTTATGAAGCAACATTACAAATTATGTAGTGTACTTTATTTTCATAGTCATTAAGTTCATAGTTTTCATTGATTAGCAAAAGGGAAAAATGTACTGAGGAAGATAACGAGAAAATGGTAGTGTGTCCCATTTTTACCTTTATATTTAACTAGGGTAAACATAAACTTGCTGTTAGCTACAGTATTCCAGTCAGTGATAATAGACCGATCCCAGTCAAAGTGATAGAACCATTTCCGTTGGAACTGGGTAAGTGGTCGTTGGTGGAACCTACCTAGATAGGCAGTACAGCAGTTTCTTTACGCTATTTTCTTTTACCGGTTCCTGTTTGCATTTAAATGTTCATCATCATTACAATCGAAAGACGTCCACTGTTCGACATAGGCCTCCCCTAGGTGTCGCTACAATTAAAGCTTTGTTACTCATTACGCAAGAACTTATAAACGGATGAATTTAATGATAAACGTTGCGATAATGTAGCTTATAACCTATTTTTTTGCCAAGTTTCATCACGTGAGCAAGTTCAAGAAATAGGCTACTAATATTATAAATGCGAAAGTTTGTGAAGATGGATGGAGGTACTCGTATGTATAGATGTGTCGCGCAAAAACTACTAGACAGATGAACTTAATCATAAACATTGCAATAATATAGCACATAAGCTATAGCTTATGTGCTATAACTGTGCGTGTGTGTGTGTTAGTTATAACTTTGCAGTTTCATTAGGTGAGCATATTCAGCCAATAGGATATTTTTTATTATAGGGTGAAGCCGCTGGAAGAAGCTAGTCTAACATAGTTTAAAAATATCAAGATTTAACAGTCGCACTATAATGACGTCACAATGTTGCTTACATAACAAAAACGATATTTATCTACAGCAGCGCCCTCAAATCCCACGATGGTTTACTTTCCGCACAGACTCTACTAATTAATTTAGTACTTTTGGAAAACCTAGATGATGATCGTTTTTTGCATACCCCGAATGATTAGAAATTTGCTTAGGACGTTTTAGGTTTTCTTCTAACAAGTAATACAGAATTAAGGAGTCTTTTCGATGCTGATGGCGAAGCCTTTGTGAATTTATACAGAAAAGCTGTACAGTAAGATTTACTAATAGGATGCAACATTTATTTTTCTTTTAAGTAGTCAGATTTAGGCAATTTTTAAGTGGAGTAATCTTTCAAACTTAGATCTCATCAACATGCCAACATCGATAGTCATCATCATTTCAGCTGAAAAGCTTCCATTGCTAGACAAAGGTTTTTCCTATGTCACCACAACGGCCTGTCCAGTTTATCACGCCTCCATCGAATTCACGTGAACCTTACTAAACAAAAGGTTACCCTTGTTGCGAGACCTTTCAACGTTACGTCTTCAGGTATCCGGTCGCCATTCCAGAACCTTTCGGCCCCATCGATCATCTGTTCTGCGAGCAATGTACCCAGCTTACTGCCACTTAAGCTTATCTTCCTATCCATTGCTCTTTGTTTACTTAAAACCATCTGATGAGGCGCATTGTGAACGACCACGTTTCAGAGCCAAATGTCACTACGCACAGGCAATGTAATATTCACATAGACACACAAAATATGTAATTCCCTAAAAACCTTGTTTAAGCTTATTCTTAGTAGGGTTATTAAGATTGAGCTTAACCTACACATATTAAAATTAAGTAGTTTTAGCTAGCGCTGCTAGAAACTGCTGGCTGAAGCTACCCTTCCTAAAATAAGCTTGAACAAAATTTTTATTCACCAATAACTCCGTGGATTTTAAGATCACTTGCGTAAAACACAAACAGCATTTATTACGCAATCAAAGGGAAACCACGACATAATTTAACCAGAGTTCTGCACGATTTTGCATTAGTGACTTAGTGTCACTCGTCGCTCGGCTAGTTTGGCATCTTTTTGTTGCGTCCAACACAACACTACAATTACACTTCACAGACATACACAATAACATTTTAGATGCACCCGAATCACTTTTGTTCTAAACGTATTTATGTATCAATATTTACTCAACTTTTGTTTATTTGTTTTGTTTGAAGATCCACCTACTTTTTCTTTTGACAGTCGATGGAACTTGCCATAGACTACTAATTTCCACAGATTAGCTTTAGACTCCACAGTTTAGTAAGAGATACACTCTAATATTCGCGAACCGCCGCCGCGCCGGCTGCGGCGCCCTGCAGTGCGCCCGTGCGCTCGCGTTCCTCCGTTTGTCTATGATTTTGACAAATGATTTTGGAGCGCAAGTCGTCGGGCGTCTGTCTCTGGTTCATTATTTAATGCATTTTTTCTTATATTTTCTTATATCTAACACATAACACGTATTGTATTTATTATTTTTCCAGTGGATGTTTTATCAATGTTCGTATTTAATTATTTATTATTTTTTTGTTTCGATACCAATTAATATTAATATATTGAACCTCCGTGAATGTGACCGTGGCATCACCGCGGGCCCTAACAGAATACCAGCGCTGCGTTATTTATCTTTTTAAATATCGCAGCATATGCTGAGTTAGGCGCCCTTTTGGCCTTGCACAGTTTTTAAAGTTTTTTTATTTTTATTTATTATCGAATTCTGCTGTATGTGTGAGGTACGAATAAAAGTTTTTTCTTTCTTTCTTTTCTTTCTTTCTTTCTTTCTAAAAAGTACGACGATGGGATAAATGCTAAGAGATCTTCTATTCTGTAGTTTGCTTGCAGGATAGTCTGAAGTAAAGTGACTATCTCATCACATCCAAAAAATCAGCTGTATTTAGGTTTCACGCAGCACCAATATTTTGACTAGTTTTTTTTTATGTTAAATAAATGCGGGATCCCTGAACGCGTGGGGCTCCAAAATGGGGGGGTCTGTAACATTTGCTACTCTTTCTACATGGCTAATCCGCCACTGAGTGCCATCTAACCTTTGCATGAATGTCGAGTTTCCTAGCAGCTACCGTAGCTTTGTGCTCAATGAACTGCCCAACGTTTAAGGAAATTTCAACTCCCAAGAGCTGAAAGCGGTCGATACACTCCAAGGATACATTCTAAAAAGCAGGTGCCAAGGTGATCAGGCTGCTTTTGGCAGTGAACGGACATGCTTGAGTTTTGGCGGCATTGAATATCGCGGCTAAATAAGCAGCACATGTTTAATTGTAAAATAAACATGCAACATATATATATCGCATACTTATTATTTTCATGAATAATCAAACGTATCAACTCCGTTTAAGTGGCGTACAGCTAGGGTGAACAGCTTCAATTTTTTTTAATACGGCCTCCTTTTTGTTTTGCCATCTTTCGTTAGTCAGAGTCTACACCAAAATAAATTTTTTTGCAATTTTTGTCTGTCTGTTTGTCCGGGCTAATCTCTGATATGGCTAGACTGATTTTGACGGGACTTTTTTTGGCAAGTACCTAGCTGATGGAATAAGGAGTAACATGAGCTACTTTTATTTTAGAAAAAAATAAATTCAAAATCCTGTAGTCCACGCGAACAAATTCGCGGTCACAGCTAGTTGCAAATAAATTAGTTGTATTTCGGTTGTCTTTAGAACTATAAACCGTGTGACAGCGCTGCTTAACCTTTCGAATGTCTTAAGTTACACAGTCCGACATAAGGTAATTGTCTTTCTATTGTGTCTCTAATTACGACATTCAAAGAGTTAATATGCGCCTCAAAAATAAACTGGGTAAGGGCGAGTCGGACTCGCACACTGAGGGTTCCGTATCAACTAACTTATATAAAATAAATATCTAGCTTTTGCCAGCGGCAATTATTCCTATACTTATGCTATAAGACTTGCTTCATGCCAAATTTCAGGGTTCTAGGTCAACGGGAAGTACCTTTATGATTCCCTTGAGTGTCGAAATATATTTTTTTTTGCGACGTAAATGCCGGGTATCTTTTTAGGGTTCCGTAGCCAAATGGCAAAAAACGGAACCCTTATAGATTCGTCATGTCTGTCTGTCTGTCTGTCTGTCTGTCTGTCCGTCCGTATGTCACAGCCACTTTTTTCCGAAACTATAAGAGCTATACTGTTGAAACTTAGTAAGTAGATGTATTCTATGAACCGCTTTAAGATTTTCATACAAAAATAGAAAAAAAGCAATAAATTTTGGGGGTCCCCATACTTAGAACTGAAACTCAAAAATGTTTTTTTCATCAAACCCATACGTGTGGGGTATCTATGGATAGGTCTTCAAAAATGATATTTAGGTTTGTAACATCATTTTTTTCTAAATTGAATAGTTTACGCGAGAGACACTTCCAAAGTGGTAAAATGTGTGTGTCCCCCCCTCTAACTTCTAAAATAAGAGAATGATAAAACTAAAAAAAATATATGATGTACGGTCGGCTGCAATAGTGGTTGGATAGTACAGAAAAAAAATCGTGTGAAGCGAGAAATGACGCCATCTAGCGTAAAATCAGATTGAAATGTTGTTATCGACAACTTTATATTATACTGCTACTAGGTGGCGTTGCTGCGCTTCAAATGCTTTTTTTTTGTAGTTCCTTTTTGTTTCTTTAAACATTGAAAAAATTTATATTTTTTTATAAAGAGATGAAAATATTAAAATTGAATATCAATTTATAAATATCTGATTGTCTATGTATCAATTTCAAAACTTGAGAGGGTAGGTTGATTATGGATTTATAAATAATAATTAGTAGGTAGTATAAATAATACTTCGACCACAAAATTGTGACTAAGCTTAATTGATTGTAAGCTAAGTTCATTTTGATTACTTCGTTCGAGCTCCTTTCGTTCAATTTCAATTTTTAATCAGGTGAATTTATCACAATGAGTATGAATTGTAATATAGACTTAGTAACAAGAGCTCAAATAATTGCTTTGCATAATCAAGGTAAAAATTTGTCAGAAATAGCCAGAGAGTCCGGTGTAAACGTAAGTAATCTTATTTTACACTTTTTATATAACAAAAAAACTCCTTTATAATAATCATTATTTGCTATTATATATTTCTGTTTTATTGTTGCAGAGAAAAACAGTTGTTCTATGGGTACGACGATTTGAAAAAGAGTGTTCTTTGAAACACTGTCAAAGAACTGGTAGACAAAAACTTATAAACATGTTGCATCGTCAAACCATGGTAAGGGAGTACGAAGAAAATGGATTTTTGCCGACGAACCACTATGCTGGTTTATTTGACACAAGCGTCGATACTGTCCGTCGTGCTCTTCATAGTGAAGGGCTGCATTATCGAAGGCATGCTGTGAAACCTTTGCTTACGGAAAACCATAAAAGAGCAAGATTGCAGTTTGTTATGGATCACTTAAATTTTGATTGGAGTAATGTCATCTTTACTGATGAAAAAGCTTTTAAGTCCAGTGAACACGGTCGATTATGTTTGTGGCGTCGAGATAATACGCGATACACAAGTGATCACCTAGTGCCCAATAGGCAATCTGGCCATATAACGGTGAACATGTGGGGATGGATGAGTGCAGCCGATCCGGGAGAACTAGTGAGAATACCAAACCGAGCAAATAGTGCAAATTATATAGAAGTGCTGGAGGAGACAATGTTGCCCACAGTTCGAACTGGTTTGAACTGTGTATCCAAGCGAAGAATTGCAACAGATAACATTTGTGCAGGATAATTGTCCAATACCTACACCGTTCGCACAGTGTGCAGGCTTGGTTTCGTCAACATAATGACATTTGCGCTATTCCTTGGCCTGCTAGATCACCGGATTTAAATCCAATTGAAAATTTGTGGGGTGTTATTGTTCAACGGTGGAATAATCAAAACGAGCGTACTCCAGATGCGTTAGAGGCTCGTTGTTTACAAATATGGGAGAGTATTCGTGGATCAGATTTGTGTAAAAATTTGATTAATTCAATGCGTTCCCAAATGCAAGCTGTTATTTACCAAAATGGTGATTACACGAGATATTGATAAATGATTATTTAATTAATATTACATATTTACTCAGTGCGTACTGGAGACCTCGTTATGTATGTTTTACTTAATACATGTATTTGAAATAATTTAAAAAAGTTATGATCACTTAAAGTTAAAACACAACATAATTTTGTTTTTTATGTTACCTACTAAACATTTGATATGTTGTTGTGCAAATTGGTAGGTTTTTTTAAATATCTTGCCTCTTGTTTGTTTTTGTTAAGGTTACATAAGCTTCAATCCTCTTTCCAATTTGGGAAACGAATATTTAAGCTATGGCCTCAATAAAAAATTACAAGTAATATTATAATCTTATTCGATAAACTGACTGTTGAATAGTAAACTGTAAGAAATAAACATCTATATTATTTTATTATTGCCTTTTTGTTTGATGAGCCTGTTTACCTGCTTTTTTTCCTATTGTTGAGTAACTACCGACTTGAATATTAATAATAATATTCCACGACGGCGCCTAGTCCCAAGCTAAGCAAAGCTTGTGTTACGAGTCCTAAACAACTGATAAACATACTTATATATTTCTAAAAACATAAATATTGCAGATAAATTACACCCAGATTCAGCAAATGATCGTGCTCAACACACAAACATTGTCCTGGTTGGGAATCGAACCCACAACCCCGACATTACAGTCAGGGCCACTAACCAATAGACCAACAGGCCAGTCATATTATATTACAATTAAATATCCACTTGTCAGCTTCGATATAAATCCTACCGATTTTTTTTTGTTATTCATAACTTACAAAAAGCACAGAGGAACCAGAAATCTGACCCACCTGGCAGTAGAAGGTAGATAATATAAGACATCCTAAAAGTTAGACGAATTTGAACCTTCTGCAATTAGCAGAAGATAAGTGGTATTCAATTCGGGGCTAATTCAAATGAGTTTATCAAGGTGGCCAAATATTATAGAATACTATTATGACAATTTGATCTTTTATAACTTTGAAGTAAGGTTGTGAATACGGTCCTGTTACGTAATGCACTTGTTCATTTCAACATTATTCCATAAGTCGAAATAGTCTAATGGTTGTAACTGGAGGCTTATGTGGACGTGGTCGTAAGTTCAAACCCGTCACGCTACTTTTAGTAGGTTTGTGTTTAGAATACTGAATTGTTTTTTTTAAATCAAATTAAAATGTATATTAAATTAAATTAATCAATTTAAATTAATATTTTAAAAATAAATAACAACATTAATGAAAAACAACTAAATATTACATATATGTAATATTTACAATTTTACATACAAAGATAATTTAAGTATTCGTCTAATAGACGTAATTTAAATAACTATATATAAAGGTAAAACACATAAAAGAAGTGAAGATATTAAATTGCTTATGAAAGGATAGAATTATTTGAAGGTAATACAATTTTGAACATGACAAAAACAGTTTATTTATTTCAATAGTGCCAGTGGCGGATTAACCACGTAGCAAATGCTACGGGCTAAAAATTGTTTACATGACGTCACTGCAATTAGTGTCGACTGGTTTTTGCGTTATTAGAACGGTTCATTTTTATTTCTGTACCCTTAAATAAGTAACAATTGAATACCAGTTTTATGATGAATATGCCTAATTCTCTTGACTACCCACTTAATACAAGTCAAGCGAAATTATTCCAGATATGTTTGAAGAATGTCTAGTTAGTTGATTGTAGCTTACAATAACGTTTTGAAAATGTTTTAAATGGAAAGCAAAAAAATTTACAAGATTTGCGATTTAATCTCGTGCCTTACTGCGTCAAAGTCTTTACATAGACCACTAAGCCAACTTGTATAAAAATATCACATTAAGCTATCAGTAGTCTTACTGCAAAAGAAACAAAATTGCTTAATAAGTAGTTTTTTATACCATTATTATATCCTTTTCAAAATGTTTATAAATAATACCTAACTAAAACACAAAAGCTGGAAAACAAAAAAAAAGATTTGTAATATATGAGATTTGAACCAGCTACACATTCTTTATAAGTCGCTGTTGTTATTATTGAACCAAATGGACTCTAATGAACTGACTCGAAATTTAACGTTACTTGTTACGCTAGACGCAATATTCGTGCCCGCTTACAAACATTTGATAAGAATCACGAAATTAGTTATGCTTGTGTCTCATATTTTTTTATCAATCTACCCTCACATTCAGTTGTTGACGATAATGATGACGCATGTGTATATTTTCTGTCAAACTAAAAGTCAAGTTTATGGTTTGTGAGATTGCCTTGGTCGCCATTTAGCTGGGAAGAAACCAACGCCATCTAGTTACATTTTTGAAAACCTGAATTCTAACGTGCAAGGGAAAATAGACACTAAGGTACCCAGGCAATTTCACAGCTATCTGTACATTACCATGTAAACTACCAACGAAAATTGGTTTGAACGAGATCTAAGTAGTTTTTTTTTAATACGTCATAAATCTAAAAAAATACATTATTATTAAAACATCGATCAAAGTTACAACGAACTACAAGAACTTTTATATTACGTTACTTGCTGCTACGGAACCCTCCATGGGCGAGTCCGACTCGCACTTGACCGGTTTTTTATTCGTTAACTTAGAAGCTTTTACTTTTACACAGCTTTAAGGGACCGCAGTCTTGAGTATTCGGTTTAAATTTCAACTTAATACTTGCACTTGTTCCCGAGATAAAGGGACTTGACAGACAGACGGACGAACAACAAAGTGATTCTATAAGGATTCCGTTTTTTTTCCTTTTGAGGTACAGAAAGCAATAAAGATCGACAGAGAATTGATATGATTATCATAATTTCTTGTTAAATAAATACTTAATACAGGGGCAGGTCGGGAGGTCACGATAAACAATGCAATACACTTCATAATCCATTTTTCACAACACAGCTAATAAAATAGAGGAAATTATAGTTATTAATTTGTATAGCGCAGGGATTCTTGCCACAAAAATGATCTAAACGCATATACATGCACGCACTTACTCTCGACCCCGCCGCGCGACCCCGCGTTCGCCCTCCGAGCGCCACGAGGCGCAGTATGTATTCACGTTAACTCTACATAAACTTCCAGTTATGTATTTCTTATTTTTATTACGTGCGAATGTTTTATATATAGAATACATTATATATTAAAAAATCCATGACTACACTAATTTGCCCCGAAGTACAATCTACAAATATTGTAAAATGCTGTTTTCCTAGGGGTGCAAAAGGGTGCAAAAATAACTGGGTGTATAGGATGCTTTAAAAAGCTTATTATGAGTTTGCACCAACTGGCTAAATTTCCCTTGAGCTGCAAATTAAAAATAATGATTTATTAGTGTTTCATACACCTCACACTTTTTTCGTGAAAAGTAATTATACACCAAAGGGGTATCTACATATATCTAAACTTACCACAACTAAATACTTATGAAATTTTTAAATTTTCGGACTTTAATGTTAAAACCTAATATTAAACGATGTTCCGTACATAACAGGAATGGTGCAAACTCAGAGAAGACTTATATTCATGTCTTCTAATGATTCCACAAAAAATTACAACTACACGAATTAAGTCCAATCTTTTTGCTAATTTGACTAGACTAGTAGTGTTGCGAACAGGAATATATCGACGCCTTTGTAAAAAACTATAATTTTTAAATAAATATAAATATTACTATTAGTGTTTAAAAACCGACTTTATTTATAAAGAAAGAAAGTAAATATTATCCTGTAAACTGATATAATGAATGAAAAGGTGAACAGAGGAACCAAAAATAAACGGTTAATATCTTCATAAACGAAAGAAAGATCATTTTTAAATTATTTTTTCTAACGTGTCGGTACGTGCTGTGTGTGTGTTGCTCTCTGAAAAGTGTTTTTTTGGGTTAAAAAGAGTTTGTTATGTGTCAGTGTCAATAAATAACAATAAAGTTTAGTTACTTTTCTACCATAAACAGTCACAAGAATCACAAACATACGTTTTATAATGAAGAAAAAACTGCGCGCGACGCGCTTTACACTCAGTACGCGGCAGTTGAGCGTTTTATTAGATACGTTCGGCAGTTGAGAGGTTAACTGTATAGCTTCTTATTTAATTGAGATTTATTTAATTTAATTTAATTTCGTAAACACTTACATTTTGATCATGTAATTGTAGTTTGTAGTAGTCTCTTTCCAGGCGAGGCAAGACAAAGAGATCGCAAGGCGGACTGAAAACGCCTGGAAGAGCTACTGGTCCATGAAAGACCTATTCAAGGGTGAATTGCCCATGGCACTAAAACGAAAAACTCATGGACATGTGTATTCTCCCCGTCCTAACCTATGGCGCACAAACTTGGTCTTTGACTAACATCCAGAAGTCTAAACTTAAGGTTTGCCAACGAGCAATGGAGCGCAGTTTAATAGGTGTTAAATTAACGGATCGAGTTCGAAACACTAGGTATACTGCGCTCCAAAACCAAAATAGTTGATGTGGCTCAAAAGGCTGCCAAACTGAAGTGGGACTGGGCAGGACACGTCTGCCGCATGCCCGATAAACACAAAGTTGGTGCCCTGAAACAGCGCGTCGGAGTCGCGGTAGACCACGAAGGAGGTGGCGCGACGAACTTGATAGATTCCACCAGAATTGGCAAGAAGCCCGGGCGCGCGAAAGATGGAAAGAGTGGAGGGAGGCCTTTGCCCAGGAGTGGGACAGAACAGGGTAACAAAAAAAATTGTAGTTCGTCACTTTCAAATTCATTGTCATCAACTTCTTCAAAAATCCTAATTATAAATTCGTCCACAGTAGTCATTTTCATATATTTAAGTAACACATATATTTATAAGGCTATTTTAGATGATTATCATTTTTTTTAATATTATTTTTATTAAAATATCTACATTCCACATCACAAAATAAGCTGTTCTAGAAAAATCTATCGCTTCTGACGTCACTTCCTGTCTTATAAATCAGACATTGGCGTACGAGAGTTATTAAATGTTATGACACTATAGTGTTGTAGACACACCCAAGTTTGCAACCCTGAAAACCCTGTGCTACTCACTCCCGTGGTGCTCGAAAAACTGCGAAATTTTGGCACTTTTTTTAATTTCTTTGAAAAAACTACCCTAACGAAGCATTTTTCAAGATCTTTTTCCAGTACTCTAATAAAGATAAAAAAAATTGCTGCAATTTGAGCGAAACCTGCAGGCTTACTCTTGAGTTCAATTCCGATCGGTCGACATTGAGATTGTGACGTTTCGTACCCTTGAATTCAATGCTAGCGCCAAATTGGTTCAAAATTGCGTGACCATTTTGAGAACTACGTGAAATAATAATAATATTCCACACAACTATCACACAACGCCGTCTAGTCCCAAGCTAAGCAGAGCTTGTGTTATGGGTACTAGACAACTGATAAACATACATACATATATATTTCTAAATACATACATATTATAGATAAATTACACCCAGACACAGAACAAATGATCATGCTCATCACACAAACATTTGTCCTGGATGGGAATCGAACCCGTATTGAAATCGTATATGTTGACAATATTGTTTTCAAGAGTACCAAATCACGTGTCGTCAAAATTGACATTGCAATCGGATTGACTTTAGATTGAAATTGAAATTAATTTGGAGAGTAAGCCTGCTGAGCAAAATGGACAAACCATTGGTAGCGAAGATACAGCAAGTCAGGGATGAGCAATTCTACCGCAGTGATCGGAATACTGGAAAATTCTGTCACTAGTTTCAGTTTATTTTTTAGGATTCCGTAGCCAAATGGCAAAAAACGGAACCCTTACAGATTCGTCATGTCTGTCTGCCAGTCCGTATGTCACAGCCACTTTTTTCCGAAACTATAAGAGCTGTTAGATTTTCACACAAAAATAGAAAAAAGGCAATAAATGTTGGCGGTCCCAATACTTAGAACTGAAACTCAATTTTTTTTTATCATTCCCATACGTGTGGTGTATCTACTCAATAGTTTGCGCGAGAGACACTTTCAAAGTGGTAAAATGTGTGTGCGTGTGTGTCCCCCTCTAACTTCTAAAATAAGAAAATGAAATATTTTTTTAAATAAATGATGTACATTACCATACAAACTGCCAACAAAAATTAGTTTGAACGAGATCTAGTAAGTAGTTTTTTTTTAATACGTCATAAATCTAAAAAAATACACTGTTATTAAAACATCGATCAAAGTTACAACGAACTACAAGAACTTTTATATTATGTTACTTGCTGCTACGGAAACCTTCATGGGCGACTCCGACCCGCAATTGGCCGGTTTTTTTGGTTGGGTTAGAGTCGGGCACTTGCAGAAAGGCCAGGCTCAAGTGCTCTATCCTATTTGAATTGCAAAAACGCCATCCCTGTCGTCCTGGATGAGGAGGACGAGAATGTGGAAGACCTAACACCATATGCCAACCCGTCTCCAGCTCCAGAAAACATTATTCCTCCTTCCCCACTCCCCCCACTGATCTAGACTGGATGAAACCTGGTCCTTCCAAAAGGGCGAAAGTCTAAACTGTTTAAAGCGCAGTGATTTACCTACTCAGTGTTTATGTTTATTTATTTTTAAACCATAAATAGTACATACATGTAAGATGTTTCTGCACTCTTGTTTTTTTTATTCAAAATATACACCCTTAACTTTTGGTCGTTTTAATCCCGTGGAGGGTCAATCCGGTACATGAAACACTATCAATTTGTAAAGATAAAATTAAAAAATAAAGTACCTTTTTTTCAAAACTAATATTAATTTACGCATGTACGAAATTCATTTCTTTAAGAAAACGTCAGCTGAGCGAGTCCAATGACTTGTAGGTAGTAGTCGGCGTTGCGTACAAACAGGTCATTGGACTTGCTTGCTGACGTTTTCTTAAAGAAATGAATTTCGTACATGCATAAATTAATACAAATTGCAGTAAATGTTTCATGTACCGGATCGACCCTCCACGGGATAAAAATGATCAAAATTTAGGGGTGGGTAAAGGATGTACAAAGTCTGGGTAAAGGATGAGAAAGACCTGCCCTCCCTGGGGCAGATCATAAATCAATTTACCATACTAACCTTTTATGAATAAGTTGTGATGCTTCATATTCTTTCAATATTAACATTACATTGCTTGCAGGTAGTTGGGTTCGAGCCCAAACTTTGTCAAATATTTCCAGAGATATAAACGCTTCCATCACTTCAGTGACCAGCTTATCTTCTGCAAGATTGGTTTCAACACCATTTTCAAGCAATTCTTCATCTGCATCATCATTTTCCGATGAGTCACTGCTTTGTAAATCATCAGCATCTATATAAACACATCAGTTAATTAATTGGACGAGATTGGATAACAGGGTAAAACAACACAAAAGCTATTACTTTCCCTATGAACGGAACGATATACTCAGTATTTTTGTATCCTCTACAATATTTTTATTAAAAAAGAAGTATTAATCATTACACTGATAATCTTTAGAAGAAAACAGATGAGCCTGAACTTAACAGGACTATCTTATTCAGTTCTGGGGTCCTTTGGCCACCGTAGAGCTCCATAATCAGACCAGCCCTATAGCCCATATTATATTAAATCTGCTTTTGTATGCCAAGCTTCAGCTCAAAAAGATGCCATAAAATGAGTTGAAAAATTGTGCATGCATTATAAGTTAATAAAGTGTAGTAAAAATTAAACATGTTACCTTCGCTTGAACAAATATTAGCAATAATTTCAATAGCACTTTGTTGGGCAGTTAGCATTTGTGATACAGCCTGTATCTGGCTATCCAATTGTTGTGCTGCTTTTCCTTTAGGTGTTTCCACGTTTCCCGAGGCATCCCGTAAGGGCACAGTACTTGATAACTGACTACAGATCAGTCTGTGGTCTACTGACAGTGTATTAGCTAAAATAGACATAATTCTATTGATAACATCAGTTGGCAACCTTGTTATATTCCCACCACAAGTATTGATTATCACTCCTGCTGACAGGGTTTTCAGCAATACTATTGTGGGATCTTCTCCCTCAAGTCCCAACAAGGCCTGTAGTTGTTTTTCTGCGTTTGATATTATCTTAGCCATTGCTGCTGGATTATCTTCCACAACCACAAACAAACATTGCAAAACTGCAGTAACAACATCACCACTGAAAGTCCCAAAATCTAAATAACGTGGCAATATGTCTAATATTCTAGACTGCCCCAAATATTTGACAGCGAGATCTGGAAAAGAAAATAAAAAATATACGCTACTACACAAAAGTCTTTTTCCAGCCAGAAAAAAAAAACATATTTTTTATTAATTTAAAATATATATGTATTAGTACTTTTTTTGTGTGCGTGTGGTGTGAGGGCCCGTTTCCTAACTCTTTAAAAACTATGCTTAAGAGCACGGTGACGAATGAACTAGCCATACAAACTTAATACCAAAATCATTTGCAGATAGATCATATTTCCACCTTTTTATGATAATATTCGGATTTAGACACTATTTATCAAGGTTCCTGCGTTTTTCTTTTTTAAAACACTCACCTAAAACAAAATTTAAGCGAATTGCATTTCGCACATAGTAGAGTAAGAACCCAGGGCCGCCAACCGTCACGTATTTTCTGACGAAGGAAATGTGGACGATTGAATACTGTTAGTATGTACTAAGAACACATGCCTATCTGCTAGCTTGCTTAGACGGCCAATTTTCAGGTATCAGGTATTAAAGGGACATAAAAACAGTACTAACTGTTACTACACTGTTGTTGTTGTTTGTTGTTGTTGGTACTGTTGTTGTCTGTTGTTTGGAGTTGTTAGACAAACTTGACAGGCTCCTCAACAACTGCATCCGATTCATATTTAACTTGCGAAAATATGACCATGTTTTGAGTTACAGATCGGAGCTCAAATGGATGCCCATTCGCCAGAGAAGTTTGCGCGCACTGACTACACTCTTCTCTCTGCTCAACTGTCCTACCCCTCCTTCTTATCTTATATCTCATTTTCAATATTTATGTTCTTCCCATTCTAAGAATCTTCGTTCTTCTAACAATCTCCTACTGCTCTGTCCCTCTCATACTTCTGATTTTGTTCATTCTTCCTTTCATATACAGTCCATACTTCTGTGGAATGCGCTTCCTCTCGACATCAGGATGGCCACCAGTCAGTATGCATTTAAGCGAAAGTTGCGGCATTACTTTCAGAACAAATAGCGGAGTCGTTTCAAAACCCCCCTTCTTCTACTTTATATAAATATATATGTAGGTATATATTATATTAAATATATATGTATGTCTATTTTAGTTATATATATACATTTGCACTCTTATTTTTCTTAATAATCCATTTTTTGTTGTTTTTATTTTTTTTTGTGCACCTGCCATGTTTTTCTCTTCACCACCCTAGGTTGACTGGTAGAGAATGCCTAAGGCATTAAGTCCGCCTTTGTACCTGTGCGTTGCATAAAGTTCTAATAAATAAATAAATAAATAAATAAATAACTTCACGTAAATTCTTCAAGCTGATTTTTACGTATATTTTAGGCAATATCTTTAAAATCAAGTCGCCAATACTCCCAGACACATTCCGTGGGCCGTATTGCTTTACAAACGCTTTAAAGCTCCCAAAATAATGAGATGACTAGACGTAAATTCTCATTTTTTAAACCTTTTTTTACAAGAAGACAGACCGATCCAAGGGGCCTTTATATCTAAAACTCAAACCAAATCTTTAAAAAAAATATGAAGAACAAGATGTGCTTAACGATACAAGTGCGCATATCATGAGCTTTTCCCTAATAAATACACTCTCGAAGGGAGCAAATCATTGCCTAGGGTTCGTAACTCTGCCGACTATAGTATGCTACAATATCATGAGCAAGGCGAGATCAGAAGCACACGAGTGTGAATATTCACTTGCCAAGAGACTAACTATTGCGTTTTATTTAGTGTTAATGCGTTCTTAGTACATACTAACAGTACTCAATCGTCCACATTTCCTTCGTCAGAATATACGTGACTTCTGGCGGCCCTGGGATCTTGGACTATAAGAAGTTTTTATAATCATACTGTTTGACGGCACATTCTTCATCGACATTAACAGCACATTCTTCATCGAGTAAATCTTCAGGCGTTGGCTGTTGACTTAGATACATATTTTGGTTTAGGAGTTTCCAATTATTTGCTATGAAGCATACTATGTCGGCTCTTTCCTTATATTCTTTCTTCTATTATTTGCGCTTTTGTTTTCTTTATATTTTATGATCGATATACGTGGGACGCTCAGAAAGTTTTGAGAAACTAAAAAACTAACTTTTATGGATAAAACATTTTTAATAAATCTTTTTAAAGAACTCTCCACCAGCCTCTATACAAAGTTTCATGCGCCTGAACCAATTTTCAAAACATTTTTTCCTGTCCGCCGCAGACACTTCTTCCATGGCCTTCTCGAACGCTGCTAGCGCGTCTTTCGGTGATGAAAAGTGATCTTTCAGTTGATTTTTTAGTTTTAGGGAATAAAAAGAAGTCACACGGTTTCAGATCAGAAATCTAAAAGACTCCGACTAGTGTGGTCTCCAGGAAGTCCCTCGTTTTGAGCGCTGAAAGCGCGGGTGCATTGTCATGGTGAAGCAATACCCCGCGTAGCGGTGTTCGGTCGCTTGTTGCTCATTGCAGACAAAACTTCTGGCAGGCATTTTGTGGTATACCATTCGGCGTTGATGTGGCTTTGGTCTCGTAATGGAATAAAATCAGATACCCCGTCGAAATGAAGAAACTAGCGATCAAAATTTTCCCTGCGCTTCTTGGTCGCTTCACTTTCGTAGACGTTGGTTCGTTGTGAAACAGCCAAACTGTCGACAGATGCTTTGTTTCCGGATCGTATTGATAAATCTAGGATTTGTCATCTGTCATAATGTCGTAAACGTGCCGAGACCAGCCTGCTTAAATTTTATAATCATATCACGGCACCGCTCCACACGGGCAAGTTTCTGAGCTTCGGTGACGTTTTCTGGCACCCAGCGACAAACTATCGTGCTAGTGTAACTTCTCGTGTAGAATCTTGTGAACGCTTCACGAAACAATCTGCAGTGTATGCTGAGTCTCTTCGTATATAATTCGCCAGTTTTCTTGATTCAAATTTTTTACTGCCAGCACACTTTCTTCCGTGACAGCCGTCTTAGGACGACAACTCCTTTATTCATCCCCCAAAGTAAGGCGACCGCGCTTGAACTCGCTATACCAACGATAGATGGTTGCTTATGAAGGTCCTTCATCCATAAAAGCAATTTGAAATCGATCAAATGACTCATAAGGTTTTATGCCACATTTAAAATCGTAGGAAATCATCGCACGAATATGTTCTCAATGCAGATCCATTTTTTAAATGAGACACGATAATTTCATTTGGCTCGCGAAAAAATACAGGGTGGCCCAGAGAGAAATGCACTTTTGATTTTGCGCGCATATTTAAAAAACAAAATGGCGGCGCGCGAGAGTTATGTCAGTGCAAAGCGCGGACTTTATAATTTTTGTCACCATGAGTTTGTTGCACTGGAGAGCAACGCGCGTTTTGTATCTGCGCATTTTATGAGAATACTTGATCTTATGTTTTCGTGTTCGTGTTCGATGGCTCTACAGTGCTTAATTTAAATTGCAGCTCATCAGTGAGTGTAGAAGCACTAATTTAATTATGCAATGGATTGAATGATTCGAAAGGACAAGATTGACGCAAAAAATGCAGCCTCGTGGTCGTCAAAGAGTATCACGGACCGACGAAAACATTCAGCGAGTTCGTGAATTTGTACGCGCAAATGTAGGAGCGCAAAGTTCATCAACTTTGGGATTGTCTAGATCGACATTGCAGAGAATTTTACAGCTTGATTTGAAATAAAATCCTTATAAAATATAGTTGGTACAGGAACTAAAGGCATCAGACTTCGAACGAGATTGAGATTTGCAAATGAATGAGCAAGTATCCACAAAAAATAATTTTAGGCAGGGGTGACATCTCCTGACCACCAAAAAGCCCCGATCTCACTCCAGCATTTTTCTTTTTGCGGGGTTACCTTAAGAGCAGAGTACACTCTGATAATCCAACAACTCTGCAGCAATCGAAGTTGAATATTCGGCAAGAAATGGAATCCAGCTCGAGGATAAGTCTAACAAAAGTTTTCCAAAATTTTGATACCAGATTGGAAGAATGTTGTAACCGCCAAGAAAATCGCTTGGATGATGTAATTTTTAAAAAGTAAATTTTAAAATAAATTTCATTTAATTTTCATTAGATTGTAATAAATAAACATCTTCAAAATTTAACAAATTTTTTTCCTTGAATTTTCTTTCAAAAGTGCATTTCTTTCTGGGCCACCCTGTACCAAAATTTGAACAATGGTAATTTTACTTTTTATAACCAAAGTTTTCAAAATAATTACAAGTGGCCAGTGCCTTATACATAAAAACATTTTTTCGCAAAACTTTGAGTGGCCAGGTACTAAATAACTAAAGTCTGTCTAATAAGTCAACCGACTTGGGAATTTTGTATAATATTTAATAATTTATTTAATTTATTTTTTAAGGTTCTTCTGTTAGTTAATAATGATATCTATCACTTAATCAACCTTGATTATTGAACTCGTGTTGACTACATCAGATTCCATTAAATCCTAATAATTACCCAAGTCGTTTAACTTATTAGACAGACTCTAAACGATGATTACACCTGCAGTGATAATAAAATATATTAGTAACTAGCTTTTGCCCGCGCGGCTTCGCTCCCGCTCTTCCCTACTTCAGCCTACTATACCCTACCCTACTCTACTCTACTCTACCCTCCTCTACCTTACTCTACCCTACTCTACCCTACCCTACTCTACCCTACCCTACTCTACTCTACCCTCCTCTACCTTACTCTACCCTACTCTACCCTACACTACCCTAATTTTCATTTTTTTTTTTCCATAAGAACCTTCTCCTCATAATAACGAACACAACAAAAAAAAAATTAGCGAAATCGGTCCAGGCGTTGTTGAGTTATGCGCTTACCAACACATTTTGCGATTCATTTTTATATTATAGATTTACCGGCAGTGGCAACAGGTTTTTTTCCGCTAAACGGACCCAAATCTACCCGTCTCCATCAGTGGCGTGCCTGATGCCTTTACAGGGGGCAAGCCAAGGAATCTTGTGAAAAAAAAATCTCGTGCTAGCACGTGTCATCAGTGCAGTAATGCTGATTTTTCTGAATTGCTACACTACTATTAACAAATATAATATTAATAGTAAGTAATAAATAATGATAACAAAAGCTTCACCACAACAACTTTATCATCATACCAATAATCGTGAAGTTTGAATACATGAATAGAAAAAAAAAAATTATTCTAATTCAAATTGTCTATCTTTATTTAAAAATGATTTTCTTACTCCAGCGTAAAAAGTTGGTGAACGTTTTAATTCTAACAGCTGATTCTCAATTGCAATCAAAGATAATTCGGAAAGCCGCTCTTGTTGTCGAGTGCCGGCCGGCCGATTAATTTGAACTTAATTATCTAATGTAAAGTTGAGTTGAGTGTGAAATAAAACAACCGAGTACTAGATACTGATCTAATGTTATCCTAAATTGAACTCTATTGAAAGGAGGGTAAGTAAACGGCGGAGAATCTTAACACCGAATTCTAATTTGACGCCAACGCCATCTAGTTATGAATGTGTAACTAATACATAATTTTTTTGAAATCTTGGTGTTTCAAACACTTGTTCTTTAAAATAATATGTAATATTATTGGCAAATACTCACAAATGAAACAGCGGTAGCTTTTCGTTGTTCGCTTTTTTAAAACACACTTATCACTTAACTGTCGAGAAAGATAACCAACTTTCTATCGGCGGTTTATCAAAACTAAAGAATGAAATAACAGCTTTCAAGTACTTTTGAGAATTTTCATGGCACTCGCGAAGTTATTTGAGTCATACCTACCTGATGTATTCCAAGCATTGTTATTAACTTTTCTGAGAAATATTCAAAATAGTAAAGTTACAAGATTATATTTATCTTTAAAACTCAAACCCTACCTGGCCAATATCAATTCCACACATAATAATATCCACACACAACCACAAGTATAGTTTCCGAATTCATAAACTGTTAAATGACGGAAAACAAAAAAAAACTATCAAAACAATTACGTACAACACGATAACCGATCAAAGCAAATTTGAACTGAGTACTTTTTAGTTCGTACAACTTTACGCGTCATAGAGGGCGCCTCGTATTATAATATGCGTAAAAATTTATGTCAAAAAAAACCATTCATAAATTTACCAAAGCCCAGCTTTTTTTTAGAACAAAATGTTCGACGAGTATTTGCACACAATAACAAATTACACCCACACACACTCAAAATTTGACGTTTATATGTCAAAAGTAGAGATAGAAGAGCAAGCCTCATAAAAGCCTTTGAGGCAGAAAAAGACAACAACACATTAGTGTTCATCTCTTTCTTTTGTTAAGTGTTAGAGTGAAATCGGAGAGATTTCGCTCAGAATGGCATCCTCGCTTCGCCCTGGTATCGTCTTATGAATGATTTTTGAATTCCGCACAACACAGTGGCAACTTAGCGTAACCGCGTAAGCGCGCGAAGTTTAAAGTTTAGATTTTTGTGATAATTAATTGATTGGTCGTGTTCTATGAAGGTGAGGTTTTGGTAGGGCAAGCCGGGCTTTTTGGCTTCTATGGCGGGCACGCCACTGGTCTCCATCTTTCCGGGGTCTGACCGTGCCGATAAACGAACACTAAGTTTCTTGGGGTGCCGCTGCACCCGTCCATACAACGCAATGCTCAAAACTCGATTTTCAAAATGAAGGTATTTCAAAAAATAAACTATGTAAGGGTAGACTTAAGAATGCGTTACATCATTTCCACAAATACTAAATCAGTAACTGCTATCTGCTGCCCGGTGCATCAGCGCAAAGTTTACTTTATACCCATATCATTAATTATCCGAGAGCGTTGGTGAGTTTGTAGAGAATATTAAAACATTTATTTCTGCAAGTAATCGTCATATTTAATTGAAGTGCATCATGATTCATGACTACAACTAAGTAAGGTATGATTATTCTAATATTGTTTTTTTTGAACCTTGCCGATCAGTATTTTTGGTTTAATGACTAGTTATATGTGATGGTATGATTTCTTATGTACTGAATCAAACATTTTTATTTTTTTCCTTTTAGCGCAAAGTTCTATTTTTGAAATATTTTTTACAATATCTATGAGGTGTTGATAAGCAATGAACTGAAGAGATCAGCAATAGAACTTTGCGCATTTTCCAGATAAAAAAAAATTTCTTACGCACAAATTTTTGTTAGACGTTTTGATGTTACTATAAAACCAAAGTATTCAGTCCATAGCAATTAATTTTAATAAATAAGATATGTTTTGAAGAAAACAGTTATAAATCATGTCTGTCGCACCTACTTTTGATTTTTTTTTTTTTGATGTAGACAACTTTATTTCATTACATGTCAGAAGAAAGTTCATTATCATACTTCACCTTGAAAATGCAAACTTATGTGAGATTATATAGCAAAGTAGCTTTAAATCTGTGGGAAAGAAGTTCATAGACCTAGAAACCTACTTTAGACATCATACCAACTGTCCGGATTCTTGTTCGGTTGAAGAAGAAAACTTTTTTATCTATAAAATGCGCAAAGTTCTATTGCTAGTCTCTTCAGTTCATTACTAATCAACACCTCGTAAAATAAAATAGAACTTTGCGCAAAAAGGAAAAAAACAAAAATGTTTGATTCAGTACGTAAAAAATCATACCATCACATATAAATTAGTCATTAAACCAAAAATACTGATCGGCAAGGTTCATAAAAACAATAGAATAACCATACCTTGCTTAGTTGCAGTCATGATGCACTTCAATTAAATATGACGTTTATTTGCAGAAATAAATGTTTTAATATTCCCTACAAACTCACGAACGATATCGGATATAATATGGGTATAAAGTAAGCTTTCAGCTGATGCACTGGACAGCAGATAGCAGTTACTGATTTAGTATTTGTAGAAATGATGTAACACATTCTTAAGTCTACCCTTACATAGTTTTTTTTTAATCCTCACTTTGAAAATTGAGTTTTGAGCATTACGTTGTATGGACGGGTCCCAGTGTGCGCTGTCGCCTACCTTCAATTACGGCTTTTACATCGAGGCATAAGCTCGACTGCACGCCAAAAAAATGGGGATCTTAGCGAAGGTGAGACGGTATTTCACGCCGGAACAGCTGCTCAACCTTTATCAAGCGCAAGTTCGATCGTGTATGGAGTAATACTTTTACTTTGGGATGGGTCTGCCAAATACCAGCTTGATGCAGTAGAGTCGATTAAAAAGCGAGCCAAGAAGATATTCGGCAATGATGCACTTGTCGACAACTCCAGTCCTAAGGGCCAAGCGCCCGAAAAGTGCCATAAAACAGTGATTTTCTGAGGCCTACTCCTCCGTAACGGCTAGGTCAATTGGTTTGAAAAAAATATATGTTTATTATACATTCATGAAGAATAATATCAACATTTGAATTTTTCGTGCAATTAATACTTTTGTCAAAAAAAAAAATTTAGCAATTTCGTAACTTTTCGGAACTTTTCTCTACTCCTTCGAAACGGCTTGGACCTTTAGAAACATTTTTACACATAAAAATTGGTGGTTAAATATTCTTCAAAGTGAACATTGCATATGTAAATCAATCAATATCTCGCAGAGAAAATGGATTTAAAGCGCTTTCCGGGCGCTGCTGGCCGCAAATAAATGCACAGATTTGCGTACTGCCGCCTAGGCGAGTGCGAGTGTTGCGTTCACATAATTTCGGCCAGATGGTTCAAGGAACTATACGCCTTAAGCATCGACGCCGACTTGCTAGTCTGTCGGTTTTTTATTGTTTACATTTCGGGAAGTGTGCATTGGAATTGCAGAATTTAATTCCGCCAAGTCCGTTCCATCATCGGACCACAAGACATTCCACCCATTATGCATTATTGCGTTTTGGGGACACACTCATTATGCGTACAGCTAACGAGTGGAATTCCCTGTCGGGGTGAAAACTTTTTGTGTAAAGCTCCGTTCAATCAGTCTGTTACGACTCTGTTATGTTTAGTTTAAACTTGGCTGACACGACATGTGAAACCTGTATAACATTTTGCGCACACTTTGTTTGAAAGTCAATAATTACTCGCATTCGCATTCGCGAATGTGAGAAATCAGACATTCGTTACATCACTACTTCGTACGAAGGAGCCGTGCGCGAAATGCACGCGCAACGTTCTTAAGCGGCTCGCGAGCGAAGCATTCGCCAGGTCTGGACATATCATTAGGTGAAGCATCGGACTATGGCGATTATCACACTGCCATGACTCACGCTGCGTGTTGCGTGCCAACGCACCTATCTCTAGCTCTTTACCTATGAAATTGTCGTTTTTTAAAACGGCATTTTGAACTGTGATGTCTTCGGATTGATTAGGAATCCATTATTTTCCTGCCCTAGTCCCGTTTTATATGGGGTAGGCACAAAACTTTTTTTTCCATTCTGTCTTGTCACCCGTCACGCTATCACTAACTCCTTTTTCTTTCATATTGTTACGCCGCGCCGTGAAGCTTTAACAAGTCATATCCCCAAAGAAATCAAGAGTAGCATCAAAGAATTAAAACGCACTGCTAAGCGAAACTTCCAGAATGGAAGTACGTACCGAAGCCTGGCGAGTTATAGAAAAGTACACCATAAAGTACCTAACACTATTATTATTAGATAATAGTTGATAAGGGAATTTGTTCCTTCCGTCTTATGCGATAGAGTCGAAATTCGCATGAAGTTGCGAATGTCTATTGTTACTACAAGTTAATAATAATAGTGACAGTACAATATTTAATAGTACAGCTAGTAAATTTAGCATCACAATGCCTCTCCTACTATAAGCTCTTATAATTAACATTTAACCTACCTGAACTCTCACAAAGATTCAAAAGTAAATTAATAATTTGAATGAATGTATCAATATCCTCATCCTTTGTTTTGGAATTTGTATCAGGCACCCAACTTTCAGCAAGCTGAAAAAAAAATATTAATATTGTTTTTTATACATTGAAAGTAAAAATAACAAATGCATAGTAACTTTTGCGTTTCAAGCGTCTATATGATTTTTCATTAAAAGAATTTTGTCATTGTTTCTCGCCCATATTAACATGCATTTCATTCCTCCTATTCACAGAGTTATACTTACATAAAATACATAAATATTATTAAATAAATTTAATAGATAATACCTCCTTATGTGAATGTCATTAAATACAATTATTTATTGTCAACAATATTTCAATGTTGACAATGAGTCAAAAATGTATTTAACTCTTTAGAAAGTATTTTTCACTTAGATTCACGGTTGACCTTTCAGTATGTTGAGCTGACTGAACATTGCATTCTCCACCCTTCGTCTCGATTGAGGGCAAAAGAATATTAACAACACATATTATTGCATTTTATGTCCAGCAAAGGATCATGGGCATATTTATATGAAACCTGGGCGTAAGACCAACAAAACTGCAATTAGTGGCAGTTATTAGGACTTAGTTCCAGAATCGAAATTATATAAATAACACTAACCATATCCACCGGGTTTACTTGAAAAACTGTTCTAACAAAATTAAATAATACAAAAACTTTTAATAGTTGCTTGAGATCCCGCTGGAACTCGGTCCGCCATGCCGTGACTTTTCATGGCAGTAGAGTTTCGCTCCGGTGTCTCCACGTACAAATCATGCATGTAGTAGTACCTTTATTCATAACAACATAGTTGTGTCGAACAGATTGATAATTATAAATATGTCCTTAAAACTACATTAAATTAATTTCTAGATTAAATAAAATCATTACATAATTATAACAAATACAATAATAATAATTTATAACAAAAGTCATTGGTTAAATCATAAATAATGTCCTAATTGATATAATTAATTACAAATTAAATACTTGCTCAAATATATTATACAATTAAAGGTCTCCAACTGAGTATAAACACTTTTCCAAAAGAAACGCTTTAAGACTTGCTTTAAAAGTACTGTTATACAAATCCTGTTTTAGTGAAGTAGGCAATTTGTTATACAATTTTATTGCATTTATTTGAGAACAATGACTGACTACTTTGAGGTGGGGTATTATGTTCGACGATAGATCAAGTCTTCTCGTTTTTTCCCTTTTTATTCTTTCCTCATATGTTTCGAAATTGTCAATGTTTTTAGCCAAGTTCATTAACAAAACCATTACATACAAACTTGGTACAGTCAAAATATTTAATTTTATAAAATGCTCCCGACACGAATCTTCTTGTTTTATTCGCACCATAGTTCTGATGGCACGTTTCTGAGCAATAAAAGCTTTATCAATGTTATACTGATAGCTACCTCCCCAGAAAAGTATACTAGACCGTAACTTAGATTCCACCAAAGCATAATAAACAGTCTTTAACTGTTCTAAACCAATCACAGCTCTTAAACTCCTTAAAACATAACAAGCCGAACTGATAGTGCTAACCAAGGATGACAGCTCGTGTTTCCAATTTAGTAAATTATCCATACAAACACCAAGAAATTTGGCTACTTTCACCGTGTCAATTTTTTCTCCATTTAAGATACCATGAATTTTGTCAGTGGTTTTTATAGTTGACTGAAATAGCATTATGTTGGTTTTATTCGCATTGATTTTTAGACCATTTACAGTAAACCAGTCATCAAAATATTTTAATGTCTCATTAACCATTGAGTTAAGGTGGTCAATGTTACCATCAGAAACAATTGCATTTGTGTCGTCCGCATAAATAGTCAAATTAATGTCAGGTATATTATTAAGAATGTAATTGATAATGTCATTTATAAAGATAATGAAAAACGGTGGTCCTAGTATGGATCCTTGTGGTACCCCTAAATTTATTTTACTTTGTTTAGATCTGAAACCCTTCTTGCATCGGATTTCCTTGTTGCCACTATTTTCTTCGTATTCATAATTAATTTCAACAAACATTTTTCTGTTATGTAAATACGATTTCATTAGCTGAAAAGCTGGTCCTCTCACCCCATAATGCTCCAATTTAGCTAATAACAAGTCATGATTGACCAAGTCAAAAGCAGAACTGAGATCAAGAAAAATCCCAGCAACCTTTTTTTTGTCATTCAGTTTTGTAACTACGTCATTTACCAAGGTGTCAATAGCGTCAAGAGTTCCCACATTAGTCATATATCCAAATTGTCGTCTATTAATTACTTTATTTAAATTTAAATGTCTAAATAATCTATTTTTTATCAATTTCTCAAATATTTTAGATAGATTTGGTAATAATGATATAGGTCTATAATTACCGGGGTCTTTTTTTGAACCCTTTTTGTGTACCGGTGTGATTTTGGCTATTTTAAGCTGATCAGGAAAAATACTATCTGCAAAACATTTATTATAAAAATTACTAAGTGGTTCTGCTAATAAGTCAATGTTTTCCTTGATAATAGTTAACGGTACATCATCATATCCACACGATTTTTTAGCTTTCATTTTATTAACAATGTCATATACTTCTTTAGGTGTAACAAAGTCTATTTTCATGTCATTTTCTACTCTATTGGTGTATTTGTTAAGAAATTCTAATGCTGTTTTAAAGTCAGTAGGATATAGATTAGAACCTAAATTAAACTGCGAAGCAAATGTATTGGAAATATCATACGGATTAGAAATAATTCCATTTGCTGAGCGAATGACAAAATTACGTCTTTCTTCAGTTATCTTATTTCTGTGCTTGTTTACAATTTTCCATATATCCTTCGAAATGTTTGTAGCCTTATCTAATTCGTCCTGAATTGTTAGCTTTTTAGCTTTGTTAATAACATTTCTGTATATTTTTATGTACTTATTCCTGTATGTTTGTATAGACTTATCATTCAATTTGGTTTTACCCACACAGAGAACACGTTTCATTCGGCTTGCAACTTTTATCCCCTTAGTTACCCAATTGAGACCAGAGCTATGTTTGAGTTTTATTTTTTTCTTAATCTTTTTAAAACATTGATGGAATATTGTTTTAAACTTATTCAAGAAGCTGTTAATTCCCAAATCTTTCCAGTTGTTTATCATTATTTGAGTTCGAAAATTAATTTTATTTTTATCATTGAATAGGCGCCTAAAGATGTAAATAACGTCATTAGTAGATGCCTTGGGAAGGGCATTTTTATGAACAGAGGTGCACACTAAACCAGCGTGCCCATCCCCAATTCCATTGAAATCTACTGCACACTCAAGTACACAGTCATCTTTCAAATTAGTCAACATATTGTCAATACAGGAGTGTGAGTTATTACGAATATAAGTTGTAGTATTAACAACAGCCCTAAAATTATAACAATTTAATAAGTTTAGAAAATCATTTTTCTTTTTGTTATCAAGAAACAAATCGATATTGAAATCACCACATATTATACAGATTTTATCAAAAAAGTGTTCAAGTAATTTATCTAACCCATTCATAAAAAATTCAATATTATTGTCATATGGGCTTCGATAGCAACAAAAAATATATACTCCTGTGTTTACGTCCCTTACACCACAAATTTCAAAGCTATCTCTTTTATACAGTTTTTTGCACACTGCCAAATCTTCACATTCGATGTCTTTTCGAGCCAGAATCAGTGTACCTCCTCTCTTTTTATTAATTCTTGTATTATATGAAACCAGTTTATAATCGGAAAAATTTATTAATGAGGCTAATGTTTCATTAAGAAAATGTTCACTGATACATAAGTAATGTAAAGTAGTAGAGTAATTTTTGACATAGAGCTCGAATTCATCTTTTTTATTAATGATGCCACATAAGTTTTGATGAAAGATGTTTAGACTTGACAGACACTTATTTACATCACAACTGCAGTCTTCATTATTGATTTCGTTAATCACGAAAAAAATTATTTGAACATAAGTGTGTAGAATCACTCTCAATATCAGTCTGTGTACTAATGTTCCTACAACTGGTTTCATTTACAACAGGATCAGTTTGAACTGATTTATCAATCAAAGGTGTCTGTTTCAAACAAGTACAGTCAGACATACTTGCACTTTCTTTTTCTTTACACAATGTCACATAATTTAAATAATCATATTTATACTTGAGGCGAAGGATTTCTTTAAGGCTGTACACTACCTCAAAACTGCTTTACCGTTCGCGTTAGAACCTGCATATCATAAATAATATTGAATCAATCGTGTTGAAAAAAATATATAGTATAGTTGAGAATATACTCTGAGTCCCATATGTTGTGAAAACACGATTACTTAAAAAAATCTCGATACAAAAAAATCACAAACTTCCCTCTTAATTTTGTTAATAAACCGCAGTACTCGGTTAATACTTAACGTATTGTAATGAAATTTTTTATACAAATCTAAACTAATATAATACGTGTACTATATGTTTTCAATTTAAAATAATGTTACTTTTTATTTTGTTAGAAATTTAATACCGAAATATTGCGTGGAAAACTACGCGTCCGCGACGGCCGCTGCACTGATGCAGTCGCGCTCCGGCGCTCAGACGGGGAGCCTGTGTCGCGTCGCGTCGTCACGCGCTCTTACGTATTATTAGTATATTGTTTTATTTCTGAAATGGGAAATGACCGGAATACAAAAAAAAAAAGAAGTTGGAGAAAAGAAAATGCTAAAAACATGAATAAAATATGGAAGTAAGTGCCTATCTTTCAGATCCTAATAAGTCATAAATATTACCTTATCAACTACATGATATTTAGTCTAATTATGTTTTTTCGACACGAAAATTTTTAGTTTGTATCTAAATTGGTAAGAAATTAGCTAACTATTTACCTTCTTTACAATAAAAAGTAAATCAGATAGGTAAACCGTAATATAATCTTATAATACTTACCTAAATACGTTTTGCATTTTCAGAGATAAGAAAATATTACCCAATAGTGACTGCAATATCTTTATTACGGAAGAACTTTATTAGGAGAACGTATCGGAGACGGAGCCGTGCCCGTGATTATCACATATTATATTTTTTCACAAATTAGATCATTTATATTTTTGTTCTTTGGTACCTCGTAGGTGGGTACTGGGTACGTCTATATTGAATTGCTAGAATAAATATTGTATTGTAATTTTTTATTACTATTTATTTATTATCATCTTGTCGATTGCATAGAATTACGTAGGTGCAACTACACAGCTACCGTATCTAAATATTAGGGTAGCAGTCCCAGTTGTTTCCACGATCACAATTATTTTTGTAGTACCTACCTACTGAACAAGGTAAGTAAACCAATATTTTGTTACAGAATGCAAATACCAACGGAGCATACGGAACCTAGTAGTTGTAGAAATGCAAACGAATATCGTTTTATGACGTTACAAACTGTAGAAATGTAAGTTTATCTCTCTCTAAAATATTTTTGAATTACATTTATTTGAATATCCTAATTATGCCAGGAACGAGCTATGTTTACATTATTGCAAACGTATTGTTACAGGATACCAATGGAACACGTGTGTAGTACTCCTAAAAATGAAAACAATCTTGATGGTACAAAAGCTGTAGAATTGTGAGTTACTCACCCACATTTTCATAAGATTTGTTTTCACACTAATCACACTATATATATCTATCTTACATTCAGTCAAAAAAGTACCGGGAATGGATGATTTGTTTATGGTTCCAAATGCAAATTTTAGATTTTTTTGTTGTTGCTAGATTGTTGCATCTATTATTTATATTAAATAATAGATGCAAGTCAAACAGTGCTGTTTTTAGTTATATCATGTCTAGTGTGTATTGTGAATTTAATTTAATTAATTTATTTTGCATCGCCAATGGAATTTCGTGTTCGGAGTCACTGAAAATGTTACAGAAGGCTTACGGTGAATCGACTTTATCAAACACACGTGCTTATGAGTGGTACAAAGCATTCAAAAGCGGTTGAGATGTGATGGAAGATTTGCCTTGCTCTGGTAGGCCATCAACCTCTGCAACTGAAGTTAACATCGCAAAAGTGAAGGAAATAGTGACTGAAAATCCTCATTCAAGTTTGAGAGAGATAGCCACCGAACTTTCTGTATCTCACGAGTCGATCCGTACCATTTTAACTAATCATTTGGGTATTAAAAAAAGTTGCCGCTCGGCTAGTCCCAAAAGACCTGAATTTTCTCTAAAAACTCAATCGCATGAGAGTCGCTGAGGACATGCTAGAACGAGTCAATTCCGACCTAACACTCATGAAACGCATTGTTACTGGCGACGAGACGTGGGTTTACGAGTTTGACATGCAAACAAGTCAACAAGCGAGAGTGGCGCCTTCCAACTGAATCAAAACCGAAAAAACCACGCCATAATCAATCAAAAGTCAAAGTCATGTTAACTGTTTTCTTTGACTATCGCGATGTTGTGCACTCGGAATTCTTACCAAAAGGTCAAACGGTAAATAAAGAATATTATTTGAGCGTTATGCGGCATTTAAGAGAGCAAATTCGACGAAAAAGGTCAGATTTGTGGAAAGAAAATTCTTGGATTTTGCACCACGATAATGCGCCTTCGCACAAGGCCTTCATTGTGAACGAATTTTTGACCAAACACTCAACAAATACTATCGAGCAGCCACAATATTCGCCAGATATGGCTCCAGCCGACTTCTATCTTTTTCCTAAACTCAAATTACCACTTCGTGGCACCCGTTTTCAATCTGTAGAAGACATAAAGGAGAATTCGCGGCGAGAACTGAACTCAATTTCGGAAACAGCGTTTAAAAAATGTTTTGATGATTGGATTATTCGTTGGCGTAAGTGTATCGTTTCATACTTCGAAGGTGTTAAAATAAATTTGGATGAATAACAAAAATTGTGTGTATTATTGATCTTTTCCCGGTATTTTTTTGACAGAGTAGTAAAACCACTATTGTATTGTGTCCAACCTGTAAAGATGGTGTGTGTTTTTTAAGAAAATAAAATAAAAAAACATACATACCTACATAAAAATAAAATTGGAGTGTCTCTTTGTAATATTGAAATAACCGCTTTTGACTCCATGCATATGAATATATATACGGTACATACACCAAAATAACATTTTTAGGGTTCCGTAGTCAACTAGGAACCCTTATAGTTTCGTCATGTCTGTCTGTCCGTCTGTCCGTCCTCGCTTAATCTCTGTGACCGTTAGCACTAGAAAGCTGAAATTTGGTACCAATATGTATATCAATCACGCCGACAAAGTGGTAAAATAAAAATTGGAAAAAAATATTTTATTAGGGTAGCCCCCCCTATATGTAAAGTGGGAAGTTATTTTTTTTTTTAATTTCAACCCTAACGTGTGATATATTGTTGGATAGGTATTTAAAAATGAATAGGGGTTTACTAAAATCATTTTTTGATAATGTCAATAATTTCGGAAATAATCGCTCCAAAAGTAAAAAACAATGTGTCCCCCCCCTCTAACTTTTGAACCATAAGTTTAGAAAATATGAAAAAAATCTGAAAAGTAGAACTTTATAAGGACTTTCTTGGAAAATTATTTTGAACTTGATGGAAAGAACAGTTTTTGTACAAAAAAGACAAAAAGGTTGTACAAAATAATTTCTGGACTAAGTTTGTAGTATAATCGTATATGCAAGCATTTTTTTAAACTCATTAGTGGGTACACTTATTGTGACGGATGGGAAACTACGGAACCCTACATTGAGCGTGGCCCGACACGCTCTTGGCCGGTTTTTTACAATTTTTGTCTGTCTGTTTGTTCCGGCTAATTTTTGAAATGACTGGACTGATTTTGACGGGACTTTTTTGGCAGGTAGCTGATGTAATAAGGAGTAACTTAGGCTAATTTTATTTTAGAAAACATAAATTCAAAATCCTGTAGTCCACGCGAACGAAGTCGCGGGCATAGCTAGTAATATTATAAAGGCTAAAGTTTGTGAGTGTGTGTGTGGGTCTGTGTGTGTATATTTGTTACTTTTTCACGCTCGAACGGCTGAACGAATTTTGATGAAACTTGGAGTACGGGTAGACTATGTCCTGGAATAGCACATAGGGTACTTTATCCCAAAGGTATTTTTCCTTAGGGTAATTTTCTATTTTCACGCGAAACCACTGGTACAAGTTAGCTTTGTATATTTACTTATTTTTTCCTTTTCAGATTTCCAGAAACATTACCTAGTGACCCTGAGATTATGTCCTTGATAAAAATGCTTGGCTCAATGCCGGTCCTGCTCCACAGCCACAGCCACTTTTGCTTACAAATTAGTTTTATTTTTTATTTTTGTTTGTATTTATAAATATTGGAAGAGATACTATTCCCCTTTTTGTATTTTTGTTTTCGAAGTATTTCTTTTTTAAATATTTTATTTTAATTTTTTTTTTTAATTATTTTTATTTCTTAAATTATATATTATTATTACCTATCTACATTGTGTTCACATATTAGAAGCAACAAGAAATATGGAACTCATGATATGATTAAAAAAAAAAAGATTGTCCATTGAGTTTCTTGCACGTTCTTCTCCATAGAGATCTACGCTTTGGAACGTGCAATTTAGCTTCACTTTTTTTTGTTTTTGAAAATTCAAAAGTGCCTGTACGAGTAATTGGTCTATTTGAAATAAACGTTTTTTGATTTTTGATTATAATTATTATATCAATAATCTCTAATTTTATTTCCATACCCATGCCTATATGGATAGTAAATGTGTGTTTTACCCTACCGTACGCTCGAAAAGACGCGCGACGCGACACCGCGCCGATGTGACACGGCAGCGCTATGTAAGTACCTACTTCGTGCGAGCGAGATAGTTGCGACTGTAGCCACGGGCCGGTTGAACGAAATTTTTGATTTGAGCTGGAGTAGTGTGGGCTCTTAAGTATCATCTTACTAGCCAGAAGTTTATTACAATATTTGATACGCATACTATTATTATTATTAAAAGGATCTAAGGGCAAGTATACGGAGTTTTCAAAGTTATTACATATTAACCGGAATAAATTATTTAACTTATTTACATTAAGGTACCTACTATTATAAATCTTACCAACTAATACATTTGTATGTTGCAATTGACTCAAAAACCAGTACAAAGACGACTGCACACGCAGAGGATTGTCATCTTGCGAGCCTCCCATAATTATAACATAGTCAGACTTCGTAAAATCTTTACAGGTTATACATGTACGCAATATTTCATAAAGGGGTGCGTCAGGCTTGATTATTGACGTCACTTCAAAGGATTCTCCGAGTGCGTACTGTAGAAGCCGTCGCAAGCCAAAACCCGTTTGATCGCTGTAGATAACTACTCTATGTTTATTGCAGGACATGTGTGTAGTAGAATTACTCAAACCATAGGCCTTATTTTCTTGAATCATACGTGTGGATTTATTCTCAGTCTCTACATCAACTATAGTTCCCATGTCCACACAACTTCTACCCTCGATGCAGTCCTGTGACGATCGACGACTTTCCACCAGGCTGTTTTGCGAAGATTGTCGGTGCAGATAGAGGTGATTATTAGTTTTCGGGAAAGTTATCGATTGATCAAAAGTGAAACTCAAGTCGTTATTTGTAGTCAATGGCTGATTGTTGAGGCTTGTATTATGAAGTTTTGAATAACTTGCAACAGGGTTCGAAGTTAATTCTCTAAAGGAGACACCTGGGAAGCCCCTTTTTATGCAGCTGGACTTATAGCGTACTCTGTAGTGTGGTGAATAAAACTTTACCGGCGTACCAGTCGCTTTATCATAATAATTTAATTCACCCGCACCTACGGACTTATAAAGATTTATTTTAAGTTTACATTTTTCTAATTCTTCCTTCAAGTTACTATTCTCTATATTCAAATTTTCGATTTCAGAGTTCGCAATTTGTAATTCAATACTCAGTTTATTTATTTTGTCTGTTGAAACCTTGTCCTCTTTGTTCGTGGAGCTATTAGGTAGACTTTGATAAGAAATGTCAGCCAAATCATAATCACTCTCATTCATATTTAAACCGTGCCTCAGACGCCTTTTTTGTGTGTTAATAAACTCCGTCGTTTCTAAGTCGTCATCCATAACTATTTAATTGACAGAAAAATTTCAAAAAGTGTTCACAAGTTGAGGTCAGGATCGAACGCAGGAACGTTGGTACGTGTCACAGTCTAAACCACTCGACCACAACGTATATGAATCTTCTTGTCGAAATATAGTACCGTATCATGATTATGGTGGACACTGCTTTACCGACTCATTATAAAGCAGTCTTCCAAACACCATAAGATGCCGATAGATGTCGTTGTTAACACTTTTTATCAGAAAGTTTGAAATTGAAATTTTGAATAAAAAACGGAAACATCACAGTCACTTTTTGTAAATAGTAACAAAGTTTTTAGTCAATTCACTGAAATTATTATATAAGTAGAATAGTTTTTAAGAATTGTTTGCAAAATTGTATTTGTTTTTGTTCACTTGCACTTAAATTAGACTTGAATGTATTTGTTTAGGTATTACACTGGTAACTGGTTTATTTTATAGTTAGTGATATGTTATGCCTGAAAACACTGCTACGCGTTAATTATGCACTTATACACATTTTATCTTGATTTTTAACACATCAGAATGAAATTTTCAATTTTTACGAATTAAAGAAACACAGAGACGATGTTCACTACGTCATGGCAGCGCCATCTATCCTAACTGAATGTGTGCAAGGACTGTTGCTTCCAGATCTCAAGGTGGCAGATTATAATTAATTTATGATACCAAGAAAGTGCATCAGGCAACGGCGTTATAATCGCCGCCGCCGCCGTAGGCGCGGACTTGCGGACCGTGAGCAATGGGTAGCTCGCTGTCCGGCCGTCCGGTAACTGTCCGGACCAAGCCCAAGTCTTCGACGGCGCGCACTGTTCCCGCGCGCCTAATAAGCTTTAATTTGAGATATATTTCAATTCTGTTTGACTTATGCCCATTTTAACCATCATTCTTTAATAGGTATTAATATCATTGGAGCTATAGAAACAAGATATTGCTGAAAACCCATTTTAGTGACCCTTGACTTTCAATAACTTCGATGCCAAAACAAGATTTATAGAAACTTTTATTAACTGCTTTTAGAACCCTTGTGTCCGACTGTTGGGCAAAGGTCTCCCTAATGCCTGCAAATATCTCTGTCTTAACAGGTGATGATCTCATTAAGTCCACGAGTTCAACTTAACATAGAAAAATAATATTAAGTGGAAAAGATGTAGCACACCCTAATCCAAAGTTATCACAGTTGAAAGAGTTGATAAAAAAACTGCTACTTCATAGAAAAAATACCTAATATAAACAACAAACCTCATGGAAATAAGATGTCACTGGAGTCATTATGTCCTGTTCCATCATAGCATCGCATGTGTCCAAGGTAACTGTAGATAAATTGCGCAGTGTGCCAGCTGCTGCATTCCGAACTGAGCTGGCTTGGTCAAGAAGCAATGGAGCTGCCACCTTCACCAATCCACAATTTATAAGCTGAGGTATATTTTCTGGATTTTCTATCATTATGGCAAATGTTTGTAAACCACAATACTTTTCCTCGACATCGGCAGCCTTAAATGTACAATAAATGTTATTTTATCGAAAAAAGTGAAACGCAATTATATTGTAGAATTACAGAAATTTTTATTATGATAAATTTTCTAAAAGTTTGCCATTAAATTCGATAGGTTTTTACTCACCTGTAACTGGTCCATTATGGTTTGAATAGCATTTTCCTTGCTGTCAATTGCAAGTTCCTCTTCTTCATCACTATTATCTATCACCAGACTCCTCTTTGTTCTAGTTGGTTTAGATTTCCTTATTTTTCCCATTTTGTGTTAAGTATTTTAACTAACCTTCAAATTATTAACGTAACTCACGTTTCTTTCTGATGCTTGCTAACCATAGATGAGGATAAGTTTTTTTTTTCCCCCAATTTTATGGCATGGCCTTTTGGCCTTTGTGCCATTTCTTCATTTTTATAATTTCCATCATATCCTGATAACTCTCTTCACTCGTGTAAATTTTCTTTAGGTATATTTTTCCGATGGTATTTTTAATATAGTTATATAACGGCAAAAAGCAGTCTTTATTTTGTAGCATATCGATAAGGCGGCGGGATTCAATATTTGTTGACATTTCTTCAGATATGTCACAAAGTTCCATCAAAGTTCACTCGCAAGTATGAGACGTTGGAAGTAGAGGTGGGCAAAGTGTATCATTTTTGCGATTGGATCATTTGAATCTCGATCACTGAAATTATCCGAATCACTGATATGTTTCATTTGGCTCATTTGGATCATCGGCTCAAAGGATACAAAATACAGAATGTTACGTATACTTACGTTACATTATTAAACTAAACCTATTTACGTAATTCAATGTGTATTTACCAAAAATTCTCACGTAAAGTCTCATAGCTCTGACTTTATGAATAAAAAGGAAGAAAGTAAGTCAATAATCACTACGCAAACAAACTAAAATGTTTTCGAAAATTTGCGCGGACGAACGAACATAAACAATCTGCCGGCCTCGTGCCGCATCAACGTAATACGATAAGTTGTTAGTGAAAACATTATGTTCATATGCAAAAAACGACCGTATAGTATTTGATACGTAAGCGCCCTATTGGTCATTTTTACGTGCATGGATAACGACAACGAAAATCTGTGATAGCATGAGTGATGCACATCTCGATTGGTATCTCTTTCTGACTTGTATAGATTGTAATTATGTCGCCCGCTCACTCACGACTCGCCAGTCAATAATAACTCAGTGTGTCATGACTGGATGCTCAATGCAAATTAGTTTTAATTATTTTCGGTGTGAACAATATATTTTACAAAAAAACAAGTGAAGACAAGTGACCAATAGAAGTGTCATATTTTTTCATATAATTTAAGAAGCTTGCAAGAAGGTTTTATCTCCAACATTCTCTCTCTCTCGCTCGCTCACTGCTCAGTCGCCTCGTGAGCGACGCGTCTCGCGGAATGTATCAGAGCAAAATAATGTTTCAGTGAGTCGGTTCCGTAAAGAGTTACACACGCCTAGTTGGAAGTTATATTCCTCACAACTGAATATACTACGCTCTGCTGTTCCTGGGAACTTTCTACAAGCTGTGCATGTTGCATCTTCAATTATGTTGAGTCTGTTCAAATGAACGGGTGCGGTGTTATGCCCAAATCGGAGTCTATTTATTGTTGTAATGAAGTCTCTGCTAGCAGTCTTCAACTTGTAATACCAGGGTTTTCTGGGCAAGTCCATTTGAATGCTGCCATACCATTTGCCTCTCTGTTCTTGATCTTTTTTCCAAAATCTTCTCCAAACTTCATCTATTTCCATATTAATGTCAGTATAACAATCAGTAAAAGGAGTCCTAACAACAGCACTTACATCTATTGAATTAGTTCCATTATATGCAGCTTTATCAGCAATTTCATTTCCACTTATACCTCTATGTAAAGGAATCCACATGAAAAAAACTCCTTTTCCTTTAGAACTAAGATTATTTAAAATAATTTTAATTTTAAAAAGCAAATAATTTGATTTAAAGTTAATATTTAAACCTTTTAAACTCGTTATTAAACTTAGAGAATCAGTAAGGATTAAAAAGTGTGTACATTTGTCCACAGAATCAATGTGCTTAAGTGCTTCTAAAACTGCATATACCTCGGCAGTAAATATACTGCAACTATTATCTAAAACAAAACTTTTTACATATTTAATTTGGGGGTCATAAACAGCACTACGAACATGAGACTCTCCTTTACTCCCATCGGTATAAATTTTATAATATTCCTTATTGTGATCTATGAAATTACCTAGATCTTGATTGGTGCAAACTGAGGCATCAATAGATTTTAATTTGGAACTTTAAATAAAATTTGCAATTGTGTTGAATAGCATGGCCATAAACAATCAGAGAAAACTTTATCAAATTTACTTTTTATTTTTAGAAGTACTTGAGAGAGTTCTGGATGTTGATGGTAAAGAAGTTCCTCACCAGTTACCGTAGGAGTGCTACATTGAACAGGATAAGGTAAAATTTTGTTCATTACTAATTGATTCTTACAGGATAATAATTTTAAACAAAAGCGTTGAGCTAAGAGTAATCTGCGAAGTGTTAATGGCATTATTGCTATTTCTACTTCCATAGCTCTAATAGGTGTAGAACACATAGCACCTGATATTATTCTGAGACCCTTATTCTGTATTATATCTAATCTATTTACAAACTTACTATTAATAGTAATATATGCAAGGCAACTATAATCAAAATGACTTCGGACAATAGATATAAATAGAATTGTAAGTCTTAGGGTCTGCACCCAATGAAACACCAGCTAAACATCAAAGAATGTTAAGACCTTTTAAAGAATTTTGGGCAATGTATTTTAAATGATGTTCAAAAGAAAGTTTCTTATCTATGATTATACCTAAAAATTTATGCCTATCTGTATGTGGAATGATTTCATTGTTAAACTTTATATCAGTGCTAGGTAAATCCTGACCAAACACTACTACTCTACTTTTACTAGAATTGATTTTGAGTTCCAACTTATTATAGTATGTATGTAATTCCTTTAGAGCATCATTCAAAATACTTGCAGCTTGATTAATATTTCTGTTTGTACAATATAAAACAAGGTCATCAGCAAATTGCAGGATATTTACATTATGATTATTCACATATTTACAAATTGCACTACAGTAGAGATTATAGAGCAAAGGGGACAACACAGCCCCTTGCATTGTCCCTTTTGATGCAGTTTTAGGTCCGTGTATAATATTATTATATTTGACATATATGGTTCTGTTATGCAAAAATCTAAAAATCCATTTGCATGTGAGACCAGGTATACTTACCAATTTTCGATAAAACTTTAACTAAAATTCCTGGCTGTACACTATCAAATGCTCCTTGTACATCTAAAAAAGCACATATTGCGTTAAGTTTATTATTTCTCGCGTGTTTCAGATCGGAGACAAAGGATACAAAGCTGTCTGCACAACTTCACCCTCGTCTGAAGCCATATTGAATGTTTGGTAAAATCCCATTGTGTTCAACATACCAGTCAAGACGAGTTTTTAACATAGTTTCTAGTATTTTACCTATACAAGATGACAATGAAATAGGTCGGTATGAATCGGCGCTATCTGGAGACTTATCAGTTTTTAAAATAGGTATCACACATTGAGGCTTCCCAGATTCAGGAATAATCTGTTTAGTCCATAAATTATTAAGAATGTCTAAAAAAAGTTTTTGAACTGATTGATGAAGTTTTTTGACTAAGATATAAGGAAAACCATCTAAATCAGGTGTTGTATATCTACGTGAATTTAAAGATGCTGAAAATTCCTGAAATGTAAACTTTTCTAAGAGAAATTTCGCATTTTCGCTATCACTATGAACATTAAAATATGTTTCTAAGTTAGGGACCTCTACAGCCTTATCTGTCAATTTATCTAAAAACGAATTAATGAATACATCAGAATAAGACCTATTATTAATCTTTCCACGATTTTTAAACATTTTAATGTTATTCCAAATTTTGCTAATGGGAGTTGTCCTATTAAAACTGTTACACAAACTATTCCAACCATTTCTTTTTTCTTCAGCAATTATCTTTTTCTTTATAGCATCCAACCTCTTGTAATTGACGAAATTTTCAATAGTAGGATTTTTCCTATAGTACTTTAATGCTTCATAAGAATTGATAACGCTCTGTTTACATCTATCATTCCACCATGGTGCTGGAGGTTTACTTTTATAATGCGATGTTCGAACAAACTTAGGAACACACTCATCTTTTAAAGCATTAAGTTGACCGCAAAAAAGGTTATATGTTTGTAACGGATCTTTATCTACCACATTTACATTACTAAAAAAGTCTTTATAAAGCTCACTATATCGCCTCCAATCAGTCCTACTATATAAGTATTTTTCTGTGGGAGGATTTACTCTATATTTATCTACACTCAATAATACAAGGTGTCGTTTTGAAGCTGCAAAATATTTCAGGAGGTAATTATGTTAGTGATTCTCGACCCGAATCAATAATAAAATAAGTAGGTAATTTTTTTTTTTTTTATAACCGCGCTTTTTTTCACACCACAAACACGGAACAATAAAGGGCGTTTTCACACACACTAACTCGCAACGATAGTTTCATAAATAATGTATCATCCAATCATCATCCCGCACGCCACACCCTAGCCACGCCCCCTCGGCCATCGATCAATCGATTTAGTTTAGTGTAATTAAAAAATTAAATAACAAGTATTACTGATTATTGACCAGGTATCGTTTTTTTACATGATTATTTATGAGTTTTATTACAACCTCCTGAAATATTGTGCAGTTTTAAAACTGCACCTTGTATAGAAGTAATTGTTGGAAAATGATAACTACCCATGTTATTATCGTAAACTGACCAGTCACAAAGTGGAGCAGTACAGGGACTGACAAAAGTAACATCGATAGCTGATGGTTTACGATTTGGATATTGAATAGTTGTACAACTGCCATCATTTAGTATACACAAATTAGAGTCATCAATAATATCATAAAGCTGCTGTCCGCGACCCTTTGTGGAGACACAGCCAAAGGCAATATGATGCGCATTGAAATCACCACTAATAAAAACAGGTGTAGGCAATGAATTAATTAAATTTCGGAATCTCTTCATTCTCACATGTCCATTTGTAGGTGGGGAATAAACACACAAAACTGAAAGAATACCATATTCTGTAGTTAATAATACAGCTATGCTTTGTAAATCTTCATAAAATTGAGTATAAAACTGTTTATATTTAAAAGAAGGACGTATTAATATTGCTACACCTCCGTGTTTATTGCTTGCATTACGAAAATGTAAATTATATCCAGGAATACTAAATAATCTATTATCGTTAAACCATGTTTCATTTAAGAGACAAATGTCAATATTTTCGTTTACCAAAAAAATCTATTAGTAAGGGTTTTTTATTATATGCACTCTGTATATTAAACTGTGCTATTCGTAAGTGAGACTGTGATGATGTGCTATTTATATCCATAGATTTAAGAAAAAATTTTATGTAACATATCGTTAACTGTTTTACTATTAATTGGAGTTCCATCACCCTTATTACTAATTTCAAGTATAGTGCGAATAATAGCCGAGTTTAAATCTGAATTATTTAATAATTGTTCTTTTAAATTAATTTCAGGAGCCTGTGTAGTATAGATACTATCATTAACTTTATTTACAGCTTTATTTACTGGTTTAGTTTTATTTAAATTATTATTTACTTACAACATTTTTGGTTTTATTAAGATTTTCGGAAATTGTTGGAAAGGTTTGTTCATATGTTTTAGTTTCTACAACACTAGCATAAGTAATTTTCTTTTGTTTTTCTATCATTTTTTGAATTTTAATAGGACAAGATCTAGATACAGCTAAATGAGCTCCCCCACAGTTAGCGCAGCAGAGTTCATCAGGCTTGTTACATTCTGTGTAAAGATGTTCTCCAGCGCAACAACTACAACGTTGCTTGCCATTACAAACACGGGCTGAATGATTGAATTTAAAGCATCGGAAACATTGCTGCAGAGGCGGAACATAATCAAAAACCCTATATGAGAATAGATCATATTGTACATTTTCAGGAAGATTATTTGATAGAAAGGTCAAGCTAACAGTTTGTAAAGGAACTCGCTGCTGCCCTACCTTCTTTGTAAAGCGTCGCACTGCAATAATTTCAAAGTGAGATGACAATTTTGTAAATAATTCCTTGGTAGAAATGTTAATAGGCACAAAGCGTATGACTCCTGTTTTTTCTATTTGGGCTGCCGGTTTATAATATATGCTTTCAAATTATATTTTTTCAAAAATCCAGAGTTGGCTATGAAGTTGTTAGCTGTGTTCGCCAATTTAAATACAACAACAATTTTATTTGCGTTGACTCTTTGCAGAGCCACCACACCCTTTATTTCAGTTGTAAATATATGATTTAAATAAATATTGGGCTTTTATTTCCGAATTTCTCTTTTTTCTCCCGAGACTCAACATAAACTTTAAATTCAGTATTACAAGAATGCTCTGGGTACTGTCTGATATAATTAGTTTTTAGAAAAGGAGCAAAATTATAACTTTCCTTTTCCTGCTGCTGCTGTGTGTCTATGTGGCGCTTGGCCACTTTAGCCGCCCTCTTTGAATTGGGTCCATCTGGACCCCCGTCCTCATCGCCATCCATGTAATGAAAGTTTTCTAACTATTTGATAACTATTTATTACCTGATAATGCCGGCTGTGCTCAAGAATCTCCCCAGAAAATGCATTGCTTTCTTAGCAAGTTTGTTTAACGCAATCTTCCGAACATCTCACTTTCCTGATCTTTGGAAAATATCTCAAGTTGTCATGATCCATAAATTAGGTAAACCCGAACATGAAGCGTCATCCTATCGCCCTATAAGCTTAACGCCTGCACTCTCAAAACTGTGGGAAAGGATATTTCTAAACCGGCTGAAACCGTACATAGACGATAATAAAGTTGTTCCATCTCACCAATTTGGCTTCCGGAAATTACACTCTACAACGGAACAGGTTCATCGCGTGTACCAAACAGGCAGACAAGCTCTTGAATGCAAAAAGTATTGCTCAGGGGCATTTCTTGATGTACAGCAAGCTTTTGACCGTGTCTGGCACAAAGGATTACTTAGTAAAGTAAAGAAAAAGCTTCCCCACTCTAAAGTGACTGTAACCCCGTCTCATAGGAACTTTAATTAGGAAATTAATAAAACCATTTAAATACGTATTTTTGTTTTCGAATCAGTGTTTATTCTCTCTTAACCGTTCTAATAAGGTTTTAGTAAGCATGGCGCTGCCGTACTGATTGTTTACCGGCGATTAGCAAATAAGGTTTATTAAAACCATAGATCTGCGTAAGGTTTAGGTTTATTTGACGCTGTAACTTTTTTACGACATTTCTAATAAGGTTAAAACGCAGTTCTCAGGTTCAAGTAAGCATGGCGCTGCCGTACCTATAGTTTACTGCCTGATACATTCGATGCGTACCTATACTGTGCCTTAGCCTTAGAGGTCAGCAAGCGTCAAGACTCGTGTCTTACTTACTATTATATGAATATTTCACATGTACTTGTTGTACCAAACTACGAATTAAATGTATAATTTTGAATTGTTTCTTCGAACACGAAAGTAGTTAATAAGTACTAATTAGGCAAAATTACTAATATTTGAAGTTAAAAAAGAAAGCCACATCCAAAGCGCTCAAATATTCAATTTGCACTTTTTAATTGTAGGTCTAACGGATAACGTGATTCGTTAAAGTAAAAATGATATTAAACAAAGTGGAAAATGACACAATTCTAGATGCTTCAATTTGTTGTTAATTCGTAATTCGTCATTAGTTTTTACAAAAAAAAATACGATCACGTGATTCGTTGAGAATTGAGACAAACCCCATAAAATACAAGTATTAATATTATGTACCATGTTGCTCGTCAAGATTACAAACTTATCAAAAATACACAATGACCAAGTTCACATGCACATGTTACCCGGGCGCCTTTGCGATACTGACTAACAAAACAATAACGTCGTATAGGGCCAATTACACTACGCGTTTTCAGACCATTTTAGTCTATGGTTCGACGTATCGCGAAGAGTTGGCGCTTAATATAAATGTGAGAATAATATTACATCGTAATTTATATTATATAATACAACTTCTTGCTACTTATTACAACAAAACAATAATATATATTAAAGATACCGTACTATCGACGAGCCAATACCGTAATCACGGTATTGGCTCGTCAATACCGTGATTGAAAAATGACCAAAATATATCCGTGATCACGGTATTACGGGATCCCGTAATACCGGTATTGAAAGCCCTAATCCTAACATACTAAGAATTTCTGTGCGCAATTGTACACATGCGCCGATTGCCCCCACTACTTTCACCGAGCAATCTTGATTCACCGCGCGACCTGTACCTAATCGTATCGTGAGTACTAGCAGCCTGAAAGATTGACAAATGATGTCGCTGTCAGCGATAAGACCGCCTTTGTACCCATAAATTTAAGTTTCTGTACAAACTGTGTTACTTTTTGGTGTACAATAAAGTATTATTCTATTCTAAATGTTTGATTTTATGTTAGACAGAAAAGACTTTGTCTGTCGATTCGATTTTCTCTAAAGCGCCTATTACACTACGCGTTATTCATCACGCGATATTCAGACTGTCACTAAATTCACGCAGGCTCTGACTCATTTCATACAAAATTACGCACGACCGCGACACTGCGAGACTCACTGTGCCGTACCTTGCGTGTCGCCCCGCACCCACGGGCGTGTGTGCATGTTTCTAATCATGTTAGGCGCTGTATGAATGCGTGTGGATGGATTTTCCGTATGTTGGACTGTGCGTGTTTTCTATACAAACGGACATACTTACAAGCAACGTAAAACTTGCGTGGTGCGTAGCAATGTGATAATCGCCTCAGGAAAGTCTCCGAAGTAGCGTTGAAAATTCCGGAAAGAAACAATTGTTTTTTTCCTTGAAAAAAACAAATTGTGTTTTTTTCCGTTTTTTTCACATGTTGCATTGAAATTTTGCGGAAAAAATCGTTTGGGAACAAAACAGAAATCTTTCGAATATTTTATTAATTGTTTGGGTTAATTTCATGAAAGATTGAAAAAATACAAGTTTTATTAAAATTGAAAAATATAAATGGTGTAAGGGACAGCCCTCCACAAACTTTAAGGGCTTGCTCAGTAGACGAAACTGAACAACCCTCCATAAAAATTTTTTTCAGGAAACGAAAAAAAAATTCAGCCCGTCCATACAAACTGTCCAGTCAAGTTAATAATTTTGTATGGTGAGGCGGATTTTTGTTTTCGTTTCCTGACAAAAATTTTTATGGTAGGTTGTTCAGTTTCGTCTACTGAGCAAGCCCTTAAAGTTTGTGGAGGGCTGTCCCTTACACCTTGTATTGTAGTGGGCGATATACAAAAAAAAAAGAAAATGTACGAGTGGAGAATACAAATAATATAATAGATACATCTAGCTTTCCTCAGCCAAAATCTCGATTTCACTATCTTGATTAGACTCGAGCTTCCTCAAGCCTCCCCCAAGTGTCGCCATTAGGCACTATAATGATTGATGCCCACTGTTGGACATAAGTCTCCCTCGCTATAATGACCTATTCCCACTGTTGGACATAAGCCTCCTCCAAGTGTCGCCATTTAGACGCTGTAATAACTGATGCCCACTGTTGGATATAAGTTTCTCCCTCATTATAATGATCTATGCCCACAGTTGGACACCAGCCTCCCCCAAGTGTCGCCACCTAGGCGCTATAATGATTTATGCCTACTGTTGGACATAAGCCTCCCCTCGCTATAATGACCTATGCCCACTGTTGGGCATAAGCCTCCCCAAGTGTCACCACCTAGGCGATAAAATAATTGATGCCCACTGTTGGACATAGGCCTCCCCTCATGATAATGACCTATGCCCACTGTTGGGCATAAGCCTCCTCCAAGTGTCGCCATTTAGGCGCTGTAATGACTGATGCCCACTGTTGGATATAAGTTTCTCCCTCACCATAATGATCTATGCCCACAGTTGGACACAAGCCTCCCCCAAGTGTCGCCACCTAGGCGCTATAATGATTTATGCCTACTGTTGGAGATAAGCCTCCCCAAGTGTCACCACCTAGGCGTTATAATAATTGATGCCCACTGTTGGACATAGGCCTCCCCTCACGATAATGACCTATGCCCACTGTTGGACATAGGCCTCCTCTCCCTATAATGACCTATGCCCACTGTTGGGCATAAGCTTCCCCCAAGTGTCGCCATTCAGGCGCTCTAATGATCGATGCCAACTGTTGGATATAAGCCTCCCCCAAGTATCACCATTTAGGCGTTATAATGACTGATGCCCACTGTTGGACATAAGTCTCCCCTCGCTTTAATGAACTGTGTCCACTGTTGGACATAAGCCTCCCCCGAGTATCACCATTTAGGCGTTATAATGACTGATGCCCACTGTTGGACATAAGTCTCCCCTCGCTATAATGACTTGCGTCCACTGTTGGACATAAGCCTCCCCCAAGTATCACCATTTAGGCGCTATAAGGATTGTTGTCTACTGTTGGACATAGGCCTCATAAACTAGTGCACCTTACCATCAGATTGCGTCACTGCTTACCATCAGGTAGGATCGCAGTCAAGCGCTAGTTTGTATTAATTAAAAAAAAAGTACGCATTTGAAAAAAACAAACATGAAGTTTTCGGTTCTTTTCATATTTTTCCGTTTTTTTCGGTTTTATTGGAAAAATACATGAAATTTATAATTTATAAATTTCTTGAAAGTTTCGAATGTTGAATAAAACGGGAATATTCCCTGCATTTTTTAACGCTACTCCGAAGTGAATTTTTTGTTTTCAGGTTTCACGGACAGTTTGGAGTTATTGGTACTTTTCTGTCGATATAAAAATTTACACCATCAATTAATATCACATGCTGCAGTGACAAAATAAAAACAATTAATTTAGTAAAATTATGGTTACCCTAGTTAAAATAGAAGTAAGAAAGGGACTACTGACCCTTTGTCGTTGTCTTGCTCAGTACATTTTTCCCCGCTAGCTTTTCAATATGAGCTTAATGCCAATGCTTAATGCCAAACACTTTTCAACACACTTGCTCAGAAAGTGACTATAATTGTACTACACTTAGGTATATAATGTAGCTTGTAACCAAACTGTGACTTTTTGATTACCATTATGCACAAGTGTGATAATGTAGTGAAAACCTTTTTTGTTAAATCTCTGTTCTCAAATCAAACTTTGAATTCGAAAAAAAAATACATTAGGTATTGCGTTCAATAGTACAAATTACTGTCTTGCTTGCTTATTTTATGCTAATTTGTGTTAAAATAAACTATTTTAACTTTTACATGTTTAACCTTTCAATCGTGGAAATTACAGACACAATAGAAAGACAATAGGTGCGCGAACTTGGGGTTTAATGAATTAATAAATAAAACCTTTAATAAAATAAAACTATTTTTTTGTTTATAAACATAAGCAACCTCATTCTTATTTTTATTCAAACAGCCTAGCTAGTCTATGGCCGCCATTTTGGATGCGCGCGCGTAAAGAACAATTTTTTGCCGCCATACTACAAAAAAAAGAAACAGTTTTGCTGATAAAGCAATAATTAATTAATTTGTAAAATTATTCTTCTCAAGTGTGTCGAAAAACGTCGTATGATACACGTGAATATTGGCGATTACCGCTGAGGCGGTATTTAGATCCGAGCCAATGGCGAGGCAACATTATACACTTGTATCATAATGTACTATTTCGACACACTTGCTCAGAAAGTGACTATAATTGCACTACTTTTAGGTATATAATGTAGCTTGTAACCAATAGCGTTGAAAATTCCGGAAAGAACCAATTGTTTCTTTCAATGAAAAAAAAACAAATTGTGTTTTTTTCCGTTTTTTTTTTCACATGTTGCATTGAAATCTTGCGGAATAAATCGTTTGGGAACAAAATAGAAATCTTTCGAATGTTTTATTCATTGTTTCGGTTAATTTCATGAAAAATGCAAAAAAATCGCACATCATAACTCTTTTTGTTAAGGCAGTTTTTGTCATGAATGTGAATTGCTATTGAAAACATGTCGCACATTAATTGAAAGCTTATTTAATTACCTTTCTAATGATATGAAATACAGTGTAAAAAAATATCCTTGAAAGGGTTTAGAGCACAAAATCCAACAAATGGAAAAAATTAACAAATTTCACTTAAGAAAGAATGAGAGTCAAACTTAAAATTCGTGGTCATCCTGTTTGTTAATAAAGTGTATTCCCTCTCGTAACCTTATTTACAGCTGTTACTCGATTTTTCATCAGCCGTATTAATTTTACCATGAAATCTTAGGGTATAACGTCCTACTTCTCGTCAATGACAAATTGAAGTTCTTGAAGGCGTGGAGAGCCAGCCTTTTTGCACTAAGTCTTCTTTCAAGGTCATTCCAGATATGCTCAATTGGATTAAGATCAGAACTACGAGCTGGCCTCTCTATCGCAATGATTCCAACGTCTTACATGTAGTCGCAAACTATTCTAGCGACATGCGATCTGGTGTTGTTCTGCATTAAGGAAAAAAATGTACCATAAGCCACACAAGTGGCTTCACATATTCTTCGAGCACTTTTTTGATGTATCATAAAGCCGTCAACCCTCTCGATATCAGAACAGTAAAGGCCCAGTGATGAATACAATGTCAGTTTTAGTGTCCAACATTATGCCACCCCAATTCGCCTCCAAAACCAACTTCTTCGCTTAAGCAGCATTGTTAAAATTGCCCTGATGACCTTCTGTAGACCCTACAGCATCGATCATGGTCATCTAAGTCATTCTGCACTTAACAGAAAACACAACAGCTTGTCATTGGGCACACATCCAATTTAAGTGTTTCGTGGCAAATTATTGCCGGACTTGTCGGTGAGCTGTGGTCAATTTGGTTCCATTTGAGGAGTGATGTGTAGTCAGGCCTGCTTTACCCAGTCTTTTCCTAATCGTCCACTGATTTATACTGACATTGCAAACTTCTTGAAGTTTTTGTGTCAGTTCAATCGTGTTCAGTAGCCGATTTCTCAAAGTACTTGTTACAGAAAAGCGATAATCACGCCCAGATCCTATGCACCACCGGCCATATTCTAGTCGCCGAATACACCCACGGGTCTCTTAAAAGCTCTGGTACCTATACCAGACGAACAGGAAAACCGCTAAAATTTAGCTATCAAGCGACTTCATTTTGATTATGGCCTGCTGTGGGCAAGGCAATAACTTGAACGGCTTCTGCGGGCGTGGTATCCATATTTTTCCAGTAAATCCGCCTGTTTGTAATAGAGACGTTATCACGTTAACGGAAACTGTTTAAAACTCCAACACAGCACCCTATTTGTAGCTCCAGGTAAAGGTGCAAGTAGTGAAATGCAAATGGGTGAATTTGAGAAATTGGGTATACCGCTGGTTTTTGTGAGTTACGTGAAGGTCAGTGATCTTAATTTTGTGTTTTTATAAAGCTAACTTTGTATGCTTCAATTTTGCTTAATAATTTGTACTAAATATCTTTAGACTTAAGAAAAAAACCGTATTAAACGAAATTACAAGCCATGTGCGATTTTTTTGCTCTCAAGTGTATATTATAGTAGGCGAAAATGTACGAGTGGTACATTTTCGCCAAAATACAAATAATAATATCTAGCTTTCCTCTGCCAAAATCTCGATTTCACTGTCGTCAGCTTGATCAGAATCGAGCTCCCTCAAGCCTCCCCCAAGTGTCACTATAATAATGATCGGTGTCCACTGTTGGACACAAGCCTCTCCCAAGTATCGCCATTTAGGGCTTTAATGACTGCTGTCCACTGTTGGACATAGGCCTCCCCCGAGTGTCGCCATTAGGCGCTAAAATGACTGATGCCCATTGTTGGACATAAGTCTCCCCTCGCTATAATGACCTATGCCCGCTGTTGGACATAAGCCTCCCCCAAGTGCCGCCATTTAGGCGCTAAAATGACTGATGCCCATTGTTGGACATAAGTCTCCCCTCGCCTCGCTATGATGACCTATGCCCACTGTTGGACATAGGCCTCCACCTCGCTATAATGACCTGTGTCCACTGTTGGACATAAGCCTCCTCTCGCGATAATGACCTATGCGCACTGTTGGGCATAAGCCTCCCCCTAGTGTCACCACGTAGGCGTTATAATAATTGATGCCTAGTGTTGGACATAGGATTCCTCTCGCGATAATGACCTATGCCCACTGTTGGGCATAAGCCTCCCCCTTGTGTCACCACGTAGGCGTTATAATAATTGATGCCTACTGTTGGACATAGGCCTCCTCGCGATAATGACCTATGCCCACTGTTGGGCATAAGCCTCCCCTAAGTGTCATCACCTAGGCGTTATAATAATTGACGCCCACTGTTGGACATAGACCTCCTCTCGCGATAATGACCTATGCCCACTGTTGGGCATAAGCTTCCCCCAAGTGTCACCACCTAGGCGCTATAATGATCGATGCCCACTGTTAGACATAGGCCTCCTCTCGCTATAATGACCTATGCCCACTGTTGGGCATAAGCCTCCCCAAGAGTCGCCATTTAGGCACTATAATGATTGATGTCCACTGTTGGACATAGGCCTCCCCTTACTATAATGACCTATGCCCACAGTTGGGCATAAGACTCCCCCAAGTGTCGCCATTTAGGCGCTATAATGATCGATGCCAACTGTTGGACATAAGCCTCCCCCAAATATCACCGTTTAGGCGTTATAATGACTGATGCCCACTGTTGGACATAAGTCTCCCCTCGCTATAATGACCTGTGTCCAGTGATGGACATAAGCTTCCCCCAAGTTTCACCATTTAGGCGTTATAATGACTGATGCCTACTGTTGGACATAAGCCTCCCCCAAGTATCGCCATTTAGGTGTTATAATGACTGATGTCCACAGTTGGACATAAGTCTCCCCTCGCTATAATGACTTGTGTCCACTGTTGGACATAAGCCTCCCCCAAGTATCACCATTTAGGCGCTATAAGGATTGCTGTCCACTGTTGGACATAGGCCTCATAAACTAGTGCGCCTCACCATCAGATTGCGTCATCTAGTTTATATTAATTTAAAAAAAAGTACGCATTTGAAAAAAACAAACATGAAGTTTTCGGTTCTTTTCATATTTTTCCGTTTTTTTTCGGTTTTATTGGAAAAATACATGAAATTTATATTTTATAAATTTCTTGAATGTTTCGAATGTTACATTGAATAAAACAACAGTATTTGACAGAAACGGGAATATTCCCTGTTTTTTCAACGCTAGCCAAGAAGCCTGCATGGTTGAGTAAGGGTATACGGATATGTTCGAAACGCAAACGCCAATTATTGTGGAAGTACAGACTGACGTCAAATCCAAATGATAAATAGTACATTGTTACACTAGGGGTGAAAGTAACTCATTTCGTCCCGAGAAAAAGTTGGCGGCCGAGCGGAGCGAGGTCGCTAATTCGAGGGGTTAAATGGGTTACTTTCACCCCGAGGTAAACACTGTGCTTTTCATTACGAATACGAGGAAATTAAAAATAAAATAAAAAGTTTGTAAAACCTGAGTCGTCGTACCTATGATTTTAAGTAGGTATCTTTCTTCTGATTTAGGCGGTAAAAGGTATTCCACTACTGCTTTAGCCTCTTCTCTTATGAAATTAGGCGTTAAATCACTATTTTAATCTGATAAACATAACGTGTTAACAGGGCCGGTTTATGCATGTCGGGGCCCCTAGGCAATGCACGTCTCGGGGCCCCTTACCCTTTTCTGACTTTTTATTATATTTTGTGTCTTACATAAATTTATTCATAATTACGTTGTTTTTAGGGTTCCATAGTCAACTACGAACCCTTATAGTTTCGTTTAAATCGACAAAAATGGTTTATATTGGTATTAAACGGATGGGTTTAATTAGTTTTAAACCGGCCTTACATCTGTAATCAGGTGAATAAAATATGTAAAAAATAATAAAACTTACGTAGATATAATAATTGTTACTTCAATTTATGAAACTTTAGTTTACAGTATTTTGATTTTCTCATCGTTTCATCGATTTTCTCGAAGCCTGAAGCACTTCTGCAGTCTTTACAAATATATCCAATACTAAGATCTAAAATCGTAAGTTTTCAAACACAAACTGTAAAACTCTCTTTTTTTTCACGGCCGTAAACCTCTCAAAGAAATTCGTCGAAGTGAAAATTCAACGATTAAATAGTACGAAAATGTTGTCTGTGATACGTATTGAACAAATCGGGGAATGCCCCGGTCATGCGAACGAACTAGTACTGCCAATCTTATGAAAGTAGCGTGGCCATAGAATATGGTACCTTTAAAAATCCCGTAAAAATATATATTATTCTACAATTTATTTAGCAGAAGATCTTCGTTTTATAAATTAAAAAAATATTTTAAAATATTGATTTAAAAATATGCTGTGCTGTACACGGGCGTATGGTAATATATCGAACTATGTTTCGTTTTTCCATGTAGTTGATTGATTAAATTTTATATTATGTAAATTGATATAAACAAAATTATCAACAAAAGCCAATGAATAGCTCTGCACTCACACGTTGCTAATGAAAGATTGTTTTATTAACTCCGTATGTTGACAGCTTTTTCCATAATCCAATGCTTGGATTACTCATCGAAATTTCAAATTATTTTTTAAATTTTTATGTAGTCTATTTTTTTCCTGAAGCGCGGGGCCCCTGAACCTGGCGGGGCCCCTAGGCAGTTGCCTAATGTGCCTAATGGATAAAACGGCCCTGCGTGTTAATACAAATCTCTGTTGTACGGAAATGTAAACAAAACTCGAAAAAACCAACGACCGATTGCCACTTTCCCGCCATTTTGTTTTTTTTTTTCTGCGACCGGCCAGCTATTCAGCCTCATTAATGAAAAATTAGAAATTAATTGTAATCTTTTAAAAATAAAGTATTATAAAGAAAAAGTTGAACAAATAAATCACTTAAAATATAACATTATTTCATTAATACTTGTCTTTAAGTTATTTCAATTTTATATCGCGCTGTGATTGACTGACTGTATGGAAAATTGGAACATGGTTCAATAGAAATGTGAACATAGAACTAGTTTTTTTTTTAAATAATTTGACAACTGTCAGTTGTAAAGTAAAACTCCCTAGGGATGAAAAGTATCACTTTCAGCCCGTTCCTCAGGCAACTTCAGACCTACTTTCAGAGTATGAGCAATGAAATAGTAGTTTATGTGACTAGGGGATAAAGCAGTGTCTTTAAGTCGCGGGCGGCATGTTGAATTCCGAACGAAACGAAGGTTGCTGATTTTAATCCCGAACGATAGTGAGGGATTTATAAAATTAACTCCCGAGCATAGCGAGGGAGTTAATAAAGAAACCTGAGTGAAGTGAGGAATTTAAGCCGCCCAAGACAAAGACAGCTTTATCCCCGTGTTGCATACTCTACTTTTTACACCATCTGTGAGATAATTAAAAGACAATTTGGTCGACCAAATCATATATTAGAGAAATATAAGTATTATATTTACAAGTTCATCAAAAAAACAAAATTCACTATTCCAAGATTCTATAGTTTCAATTTTCTATAATGCTCCCGTGTCGTCAGTATGTACGCACGTTTTATTCTATTTTCTTTTTTTTTTGTTAGTGGCCAGTTTGAATCATAGTGATTACATACTCTTTGGTTTGAATTTCAAGTCAACTTGTTCGATGCGCCTACATTTTAATTCGCAATGTTGGCGATTCTTGATGTTCCAAATTCAAATCTCATTATTCCCTAGGGATCGGCCATACTGCATTATCTCCCTAGGGATAGAATGACTTGCTTTAAGTGAGGTTTGTATGACGTATAAAACGACATTATCGAGCAGGTGCTGTAAAAAAATATTTAAAGACTAGAAAAAAAAAAACAGAATTACCTATAATTTAAAGCAAACAAGGGAAAGACAATTTGGAAAATAGTAAATAATTATAAAACAGTAACTCCGAAAGAAAATATTACACAAATAAAAGTAAAAGATCAAATAGTTACAATGCCTAAGCAAATAGTAGAATCATTCAACAACTACTTCATCGATGAAATACAGTCTACTTCTAGAGGCTCTGTTACAGCTGCAAAAACCTACAATAAAAATTCAAATTCTATCTTTTTAAAACCAACCAATCCACATGAAATAGATCAAATTATAAAAGAACTAAAGAACACAAATAGCACAGGGTATGATAATATAAGTACGAAAATAATAAAACGGGTGTCAAGTCTTGTTGTGTATGTGAACGGGCGCGCACACGGATGCGCGCCAGCCGCCATTACGGCGAGTCCCGAACTCCCGACACTCGAATAAACCAGTGCGCATCATCTGTGCCAGTGCGTTACGAGCTACAGAGCGTTTCACTTGTGTCCCGTTCCCGCGCATCCGCGTGCTTAGCATTGGCGACGAGAATTTTACCGACCACGTGGCTAGTAAAATGGCTAGTTCTGTGCAATATGGCATTCTACATACGTTCGACCATAACGTACAAACTTGGAAGACGTATAAAGGACGTATAACGCAATATTTCGTGGCGAATAGTTTTAACGAAAAGACGGATTCCGCGGGTGAAAAACGGAAGGCCATCTTGCTCAGCGCACTCACAGAGGGTACATACAAGTTAACAACGGATTTGGTGCTACCAAAAACCATCGAAGACGTGCCCTACGAAGACCTCTTATCACTACTGGATAACCACTTTACTCCCAAATGTGTCGGGTTTGGTGAGCGTCACAATTTCTACGCGGCGTCACAACAACCAGGGGAGTCTCACTCTCAATGGGCAGCGAGATTACGAGGACTGACAGAAAAATGTGCCTTTCATAACGTGGAGGAGGCACTCCGCGACAATTTTATTATGGGAATGCAGCCGGGACAAGAGAAGGAGAAGCTGTACACGAAAGACTTGGCCGACCTCACGCTGGCCAAGGTCGTGGAGATGGCAGAAAACCTCCGATGTTCGCGAGCCGCCGCCGCGGCCAGTGCGGGAGCGCTGGCGCAGGCACCTACAGACCAACAGCTTTTCAAGATAGCGGATAAAGGAAAAAGTGTTAGTAGTGCAGTGAAAGTTAAATGTAGCGTATGTGGTTATACAAACCATAAATCAGATGACTGTAGGTACGCAAACTATATTTGTAAAAAAAGTCACGTAAAAGGCCACCTGCGTAAAATGTGTCCAAAAGTGAATTACGTAAAGGTGGAAGGCGGTGACAAGGGTGACGTTAACGATGACGATGACGGTAAGTTGTTCCATATCCGTTCATTCAGGGGAGAACCCATGGTAGAAACTGTTTGGATTGATAACGTGCCATTTAAATTTGAAATTGATAGCGGGTCCGCAGTAACCGTAGTCTCGGAAGCGTTTTACACCTCTAATTTCAAAAAGGTGCCATTATCAAGTACATGTAAACAGCTCATAACGTATAACGGTGGGAAAATTGTGTGCCTAGGTACGTTACGTCTACCTATACGCTACGCGGGTCGCACGAATATTATGTACAGATCGCTCGGTGAAAGTAGTGGGGGCAATCGGCGCATGTGTACAATTGCGCACAGAAATTCTTAGTATGTTAGGAATTTATTTTTAATTTCGTATGTTTGAACCACACTAGTTTTTGATTGTTATTTATCTTGTAAGTAGGTAAATTCAAAAAATTAAAAATTATAAAATAAAACATAAAATTAAAAAAAAAGACGGGTTGCACTCCGGGAGTGCCGGTAGAAGTGAAAACTTGATTATTAACGTTGAGCATGTTTGATATTTTGAAATGGTTGGAATAATTTTGCACCAATTGCTTTATCAGTATAAAAGTACTATCATTTATGTGGTAGAATACAATATTCATTTATTGCGCTATCGTACACAAACATGACAATTTATATTACATTAAAAATTTAACACTTTAAACTATTACAATTATTTTACATTAAAAAGTTTATCTCTCCGAAAAACTACTGAGGTGTCAAGGGACACCCGGATGGAACGAAGTTCCGTTCTGGCTTGCTTTCTATAAGAGAGAGAAAGAGAGAAAGACAGAGAAACATGCGCACGCCGCACGGCTTACAATAGCTTACTATAGAAAAAGTGTCGTTACAACTTTTCGTGAGAATTTTTTCCGTCTAGCCAATACAATATAACTAAAAAATACTATCCTATTTTATGTACATTTTGACAGCACTATTTCAACATCTTCGAAACCATGAAAACGACACTCAGGACGAAAAAGTTGATAATTTCTGACATTCGCCATCTTAGATTTACATTTTGACAGCACTATCGGCTTCAACAACCTCGAAAACCATGAAAAAGACACCCATATCGAAAAAGTTGATAATTTATTGCAGCCACCATCTTAGATTTAAATTTTGACAGTACTATCGGTTTCAACACCCTCGAAAACCACGAAAACGACACCCATGACGAAAAAGTTGATAATTTCTTGCAGCCGCCATCTTGGATTTACATTTTGACAGTACCATCGATTTCCACGCCCTCGAAAACCATGAAAACGACACCCATGACGAAACATTTGATAATTTCTTGCAGCCGCCATCTTGGATTTATATTTTGACAGTACTATCGGTTTCAACACCCTCGAAAACCATGAAAACGACACCCATGACGGAAAATTTGATAATTTCTTGCAGCCACCATCTTGGATTTATATTTTGACAGTACCATCGGTTTCAACACCCTCGAAAACCATGAAAACGACACCCATGACGGAAAATTTGATAATTTCTTGCAGCCACCATCTTGGATTTATATTTTGACAGTTCTATCGGTTTCAACACCCTCGAAAACCATGAAAACGACACCCATGACGGAAAAGTTAATAATTTCTTGCAGCCGCCATCTTGGATTTACATTTTGACAGTACTATCGGTTTCAACACCCTCAAAAACCACGAAAACGACACCCATGACGAAAAAGTTGATAATTTCTTGCAGCCGCCATCTTGGATTTACATTTTGACAGTACCATCGGTTTCCACGCCCTCGAAAACCATGAAAACGACACCCATGACGGAAAATTTGATAATTTCTTGCAGCCACCATCTTGGATTTATATTTTGACAGTACCATCGGTTTCAACACCCTCGAAAACCACGAAAACGACACCCATGGCGAAAAAGTTGATAATTTCTTGCAGCCGCCACCTTGGATTTATATTTTGACAGTACTATCGGTTTCAACACCCTCGAAAACCACGAAAACGACACCCATGACGAAAAAGTTGATAATTTCTTGCAGCCGCCATCTTGGATTTACATTTTGACAGTACTATCGGTTTCCACGCCCTCGAAAACCATGAAAACGACACCCATGACGGAAAATTTGATAATTTCTTGCAGCCACCATCTTGGATTTATATTTTGACAGTTCTATCGGTTTCAACACCCTCGAAAACCATGAAAACGACACCCATGACGGAAAAGTTAATAATTTCTTGCAGCCGCCATCTTGGATTTACATTTTGACAGTACTATCGGTTTCAACACCCTCAAAAACCACGAAAACGACACACATGACGAAAAAGTTGATAATTTCTTGCAGCCGCCATCTTGGATTTACATTTTGACAGTACCATCGGTTTCCACGCCCTCGAAAACCATGAAAACGACACCCATGACGGAAAATTTGATAATTTCTTGCAGCCACCATCTTGGATTTATATTTTGACAGTACCATCGGTTTCAACACCCTCGAAAACCACGAAAACGACACCCATGGCGAAAAAGTTGATAATTTCTTGCAGCCGCCATCTTGGATTTACATTTTGACAGTACCATCGGTTTCAACACCCTCGAAAACCACGAAAACGACACCCATGGCGAAAAAGTTGATAATTTCTTGCAGCCGCCATCTTGGATTTATATTTTGACAGTACTATCGGTTTCAACACCCTCGAAAACCACGAAAACGACACCCATGACGAAAAACGTTGATAATTTCTTGCAGCCGCCATCTTGGATTTACATTTTGACAGTACTATCGGTTTCCACGCCCTCGAAAACCATGAAAACGACACCCATGACGGAAAATTTGATAATTTCTTGCAGCCACCATCTTGGATTTATATTTTGACAGTACCATCGGTTTCAACACCCTCGAAAACCACGAAAACGACACCCATGGCGAAAAAGTTGATAATTTCTTGCAGCCGCCATCTTGGATTTACATTTTGACAGTACCATCGGTTTCCACGCCCTCGAAAACCATGAAAACGACACCCATGACGGAAAATTTGATAATTTCTTGCAGCCACCATCTTGGATTTATATTTTGACAGTACTATCGGTTTCAACACCCTCGAAAACCATGAAAACGACACCCATGACGGAAAAATTAATAATTTCTTGCAGCCGCCATCTTGGATTTACATTTTGACAGTATTATCGGTTTCAACACCCTCGAAAACCACGAAAACGACACCCATGACGAAAAATTTGATAATTTCTTGCAGCCGCCATCTTGGATTTATATTTTGACAGTACCATCGGTTTCAACGCCCCCGAAAACCATGAAAACGACACCCATGACGAAAAAGTTGATAATTTCTAGCAGCCGCCATCTTGGATTTATATTTTGACAGTACCATCGGTTTCAACACCCTCGAAAACCATGAAAACGACACCCATGACGAAAAAGTTGATAATTTCTTGCAGCCGCCATCTTGGATTTACATTTTGACAGTACCATCGGTTTCCACGCCCTCGAAAACCATGAAAACGACACCCATGACGGAAAATTTGATAATTTCTTGCAGCCGCCATCTTGGATTTACATTTTGACAGTACTATCGGTTTCAACACCCTCGAAAACCATGAAAACGACACCCATGACGAAAAATTTGATAATTTCTTGCAGCCGCCATCTTGGATTTATATTTTGACAGTACCATCGGTTTCAACACCCTCGAAAACCATGAAAACGACACCCATGACGAAAAAGTTGATAATTTCTTGCAGCCGCCATCTTGGATTTATATTTTGACAGTAAAAGTGTCGGTACAATTTTTCGTGAGAATTTTTTCCGTCTAGCCCCCTTTCACAACGCGCGATAAGGGATAGCTGTCTACTCTCCATCCGTCTTACGCTTTTTCGATCAGGTCACGTGTCCTGACGCGAGTTTAACCCTTAAGGACGTATTCACCTATTTCGACAAATATCACGGTTTTTCGGGAACCATTATGATGCTCTAGGAATCATAATTATGAGTATATCTTGGTATCAAATAAAAGACAATATATTTATCTCCACGATGGCATAAAAAAAATATTACGGTCTCATATAAAATTTTCATATAAATACGATTTTACCAACGCACTAATACAAGAAAATTTCGAAACACAGGGTCTGAGTAGGAACCCGTAACTTAAATCCAGTAAACATTTTTACTTTAAAAAACATAAAATAATACAGCCTATATAGTCTTCAACACCTATAGCTAATTATTTTGAACCTACATAAATAACTTTATGATTTATGACCAAAATAAAACCACTCTCAATATTTCTTCATACATTTTTCATTGAACGCGCGATGTCTAGCGTCAGTCCGCGCTGAGAAGCGCTTGTGAACGGATGTCCGTATCGCTCTCTTACAAAAAATAAATACGTCTAAAATGTGTGCCGACTTGTATACTGCGACTGCAAAGACGTGCTACTTTTTCGGACCGAAATAAAAGTACAAATATCATACTTATTTTTAAAATTGTTAATAAGGAGTTATTAATGGACTCACTGATACAGAATGAGTTTTATTCTAAAACAAAGACCAGAAATGGCCAACGGAACTTCATACTTACATAGATATCACAATGTAGATAGTTAAGCGACTATGACAATAAAAATAAATAAATGGTCCGTCATGGGTGTCGTTTTCATAGTTTTCGAGGGTGTTGAAACCGATAGTACTGTCAAAATATAAATCCAAGATGGCGGCTGCAAGAAATTATCAAATTTTTCATCATGGGTGTCGTTTTCATGGTTTTCAAGGGTGTTGAAACCGATAGTACTGTCAAAATGTAAATCCAAGATGGCGGTTGCAAGAAATTATTAACTTTTCCGTCATGGGTGTCGTTTTCATGGTTTTCGAGGGTGTTGAAACCGATAGTACTGTCAAAATATAAATCCAAGATGGCGGCTGCAAAAAAAAAAATTTTTCGTCATGGGTGTCGTTTTCATGGTTTTCGAGGGTGTTGAATCCGATAGTACTGTCAAAATATAAATCCAAGATGGCGGCTTTAAAAAATTATTAAATTTTTCGTCATGGGTGTCGTTTTCATGGTTTTCAAGGGTGTTGAAACCGATAGTATTGTCAAAACGTAAATCCAAGATGGCGGCTGCAAGTAATTATCAACTTTTTCGTCATGGGTGTCGTTTTCGTGGTTTTCGAGGGTGTTGAAACCGATGGTACTGTCAAAATATAAATCCAAGATGGCGGCTGCAAGAAATTATCAAATTTTTCGTCATGAGTGTCGTTTTCATGGTTTTCGAGGGTGTTGAAACCGATGGTACTGTCAAAATGTGAATCCAAGGTGGCGGCTGCAAGAAATTATCAACTTTTTCGTCATGGGTGTCGTTTTCATGGTTTTCGAGGGTGTTGAAACCGATAGTACTGTCAAAATGTAAATCCAAGATGGCAGCTGCAAGAAATTGTTAACTTTTCCGTCATGGGTGTCGTTTTCATGGTTTTCGAGGGTGTTGAAACCGATAGTACTGTCAAAATATAAATCCAAGATGGCGGCTGCAAGAAATTATCAAATTTTTCGTCATGGGTGTCGTTTTCATGGTTTTCAAGGGTGTTAAAACCGATAGTACTGTCAAAATGTAAATCCATGATGGCGGTTGCAAGAAATTATTAACTTTTCCGTCATGGGTGTCGTTTTCATGGTTTTCGAGGGTGTTGAAGCCGATAGTACTGTCAAAATATAAATCCAAGATGGCGGCTGCAAAAAAAAAAAATTTTCGTCATGGGTGTCGTTTTCATGGTTTTCGAGGGTGTTGAAACCGATAGTACTGTCAAAATATAAATCCAAGATGGCGGCTGCAAAAAATTATTAAATTTTTCGTCATGGGTGTCGTTTTCATGGTTTTCAAGGGTGTTGAAACCGATAGTATTGTCAAAATGTAAATCCAAGATGGCGGCTGCAAGTAATTATCAACTTTTTCGTCATGGGTGTCGTTTTCGTGGTTTTCGAGGGTGTTGAAACCGATTGTACTGTCAAAATGTAAATCTAAGATGGCGGCTGCAATAAATTATCAACTTTTTCGATATGGGTGTCTTTTTCATGGTTTTCGAGGTTGTTGAAGCCGATAGTGCTGTCAACATGTAAATCTAAGATGGCGGCTGTCAGAAATTATCAACTTTTTCGTCATGAGTGTTGTTTTCATAGTTTCAAAGATGTTGAAATAGTGCTGTCAAAAAATACATGTACATAAAATAGGATAGTATTTTTTAGTTATCTTGTATTGGCTAGACGGAAAAAATTCTCACGAAAAGTTGTAACGATACTTTTTGCTATAGTAAGCGGCGTGCGCATGTTTCTCTGTCTGTCTCTCTCTCTCTCTCTTATAGAAAGCAAGCCAGAACGGAACTTAGTTCCATCCGGGTGTCCCTTGACACCTCAGTAGTTTTTTTATATTGCTGAATATCTGACAGACAAATCGAAGCAAGTAATAGGAGCTGTACCCTATTCGCGGATTAGACATATAAAGAAAGTTTTTTTACTGTCAGTTCAACCGATTTCAACTTCTATTTCGTAGGCATAAGGATGGCATTAAAAGCAAAAAACTAATTACAATACCAACTATTTGCTGCAGCCACAAAATTTATGGGAAATAACATTTGTCATGCTACCAACGTAATGAAAGTCAAAATCGGTTGAACGGACAGTAGTAATAGGTTTTTTTTTATATAATGTATAGGCTCGCGTTTGACCACAATCTCACCTGATGGTAAGCGATGATGTGGCCGACGATAGAGCACGCTTGCCTATATCTTCGAGTACCAAGATAAATTAGGACACTTTTCACTACATATTATAAAACAAAGTCCCCCGCCGAGTCTGTCTGTCTGTCTGTTCGCAATAAACTCAAAATTTACTGCACCGATTTTCAAGCAGTTTTCACCACTCGATAGCGTGATTCTTGAGGAAGCTTATAGTATATAATTTGTTAAGTTTTTGTATGTATTTTTGTGTACATTAACGTTATTTGTTGAAGATGTTGGGAAAAAATAAGCCGTCTGGGAGCTTTTAACGCAAACGCTGCCTAAACCCTTTGAGATATAACAAAATAATGTATCGTGGAATTGTGTATCTTATATAGGTCTACAGAAAAGTCTGCGGTGGCATATGTCTATCTCTTAAGGTTAACATAATATATCCATTTTACTACTTTTAAAAATTGGCATTCATGAAGCATTTATTGGAAAGCTATTTACATAATTACGGTATTAATTCTTATCAAAATAAGTTACTTTGCGTTCAAGACTATATCAGTATCTGTAAATTACTTTTTGAATCATTTAAATCGGACGTACTATTAGAAAGCTTTCATAAATTTAATAATTCTCAAAATTAAATTCACGAGTTCACGAGTTCCGCTCTTCAGTAGCTACGCATGACGCGGTCACTGATCCACCCCCCGCGCTGTTTTGCCTACTGTTTCTTTAGCTAATAAGCCGAACGACAATAACGCACGACTGATGACTGTGTTTTCTTTTGGAAGTTGTTGAAAAGTTATAATTGCATTTTTGTTTTGTGTTTGTTTTCTTAACTAACACAACACCAACAATGGTAGTATATGTGAATTAAGGTAGTAAGAACTACGCTGCTCACGCGTGTAAAATGGAGGTCCAAAATTTATGGGAAATAACATTAGGTTACGCCACGCGGGCGAAGCCGCGGGCAAAAGCTAGTGTATTTATAAATCAATTTTTCCTGTTACCATTTTGATATACAAGGAATTAAAGTTGCCACAATATCATGATATCAAATTAACGATGATTTATTCATCTCCCAGTTACAGGCTTTAAAATTATTCAGTCCCATACAATCTTTTCACACAAAAACAATACAGAAATTGGCTATGCTACAAATAGGGTCTGGATAGTACACATAACTGCTAAATCCGTTGTATATTTTACCTTATAATTAAAAAAAAAAACTTTTTCCAAAAAAGATATAACCGATTTCACTAGTCGGTGTTAAATAAGGAACAAACAATATCGAGAAACACCGACTTCCGAAATTAAAATTATTTTGATGGCTTTAGTGTTTTTTTTTAGTGAAGTCGGTTATATTTTTTTTGGAAAAAGTTTTTTATTTCACACTTTTTAGTTGTAATACACTTATTTACAGCCAGAGTACCTTTTTCTCATGACAATTCCCATTAACTCAAACCCTGCTAGGATAAATTCATTGTTTTATTATGAAGCTTCCGTGTCTACCTTGCGGCTCCATCATCATCATCAGATCAGTTTGATAGTACCTTATAGCCAAAGTGCGGCGCATTTCATGATAATTCTAAGTAGCCCAAACACGGGTAGGATACATTGATTAATTACGGAGCCCCGGTGCCTATCTTCTAGCTTCATCATCATTATCATCAGATCAGTTTGATAGTACCTTATTGCCAAAGTGCATCTCATGACAATTCTAATAAACCCAAACACGGCTAGGATACATTGATTAATTACGGCGTTCCGGTGCCTATCTTCCGGCTCGCATAACTATGTTAATTGTGATATCTGTGTGAGTATGAACTTCCACTGGCCATTTCTGGTCTTCTTCACCAGTTCCACTTCATCAAATGTAATTTTTTGAGTGTAAATGCTTAATAAGTCTTTGATGAAAATACCAAAAGAACTATACGGTTGCTTATGATATTTGAGGAGTTCCCTTGAATTCGCCAAGATTCCATCATCAGATCCCGACTTGGTGACTATGGGACCATTTGGGAAGTATACACTTTCCAACAAAAAAAGAATTTTTCAAATCGGTCGGCAAGCAACGAAGTTATGCGCGAACATACATAAAAAAAAAACTACTTAGGTGTCAAGGGACACCCGGATGGAACGAAGTTCCGTTTTGGCTTGCTTTCTATAAGAGAGAGAGAGAGAGACAGACAGAGAAACATGCGCACGCCGCACGGCTTACAATAGCTTACTATAGCAAAAAGTATCGTTACAACTTTTCGTGAGAATTTTTTCCGTCTAGCCAATACAAGATAACTAAAAAATACTATCCCATTTTATGTACATACATTTTGACAGCACTATTTCAACATCATCGAAACCATGAAAACGACACTCATGACGAAATAGTTGATAATTTCTGACAGCCGCCATCTTAGATTTACATTTTGACAGCACTATCGGCTTCAACAACCTCGAAAACCATGAAAAAGACACCCATATCGAAAAAGTTGATAATTTATTGCAGCCGCCATCTTAGATTTACATTTTCACAGTACAATCGGTTTCAACACCCTCGAAAACCACGAAAACGACACCCATGACGAAAAAGTTGATAATTTCTTGCAGCCGCCATCTTGGATTTACATTTTGACAATACTATCGGTTTCAACACCCTTGAAAACCATGAAAACGACACCCATGACGAAAAATTTAATAATTTTTTGCAGCCGCCATCTTGGATTTATATTTTGACAGTACTATCAGTTTCAACACCCTCGAAAACCATGAAAACGACACCCATGACGGAAAATTTGATAATTTCTTGCAGCCGCCATCTTGGATTTATATTTTGACAGTACTATCGGTTTCAACACCCTCGAAAACCATGAAAACGACACCCATGACGAAATTTTTTTTTTTGCAGCCCCCATCTTGGATTAATATTTTGACAGTACTATCGGTTTCAACACCCTCGAAAACCATGAAAACGACACCCATGACGGAAAAGTTGATAATTTCTTGCAGCCGCCATCTTGGATTTCCATTAACAGATAAAGATTTAGTTTCCAAGCCAAAAACATTAAAAAAAATTAGTAAAGGAATATTAAAGAAGGAAAAAAAAGAAAAAAAAAGCAAAAAGTGTCGGTACAACTTTTCGTGAGAATTTTTTCCGTCTAGTCCCCTTTCACAACGCGCGATAAGGAACTTCGTTCCAAAAATCAAACATCCGAATTAAGAACCTCCTCCTTTTTTAGAAGTCGGTTAAAAATACATAAGTATTCATAGTTTTAACTGTATTTTACGATTAGATCGAATATTAAATTGGAAATACCTACTTGCTTCAGACATCGTACGAATATTTATTGAGTTTGAAGATTTAATTCATGTCGGAGAGGGGTTGTGCGTTGTACCTAATTGTCTGATAAAATTAATCTCAAATACCCATTTGATTTTGTTAAATATAATATTTTTAAAGAAATAAGCCTGGGAAATAATCGTAGGTTTACAAAGAAATTGGTCGTTATTACCCGTAACGATATGGCAACTACTTATTTTTGCTCTAGGAGTAGTACTCAAAACTGGATAAGCAGGCAATTACATATTGCCATATAGTAATACTGATACTAAAAATCAAACAAGCTTGACTCAATTAATACTTACTAAGAAAAATAAAATAATACCTCAAATATCAAGACATGTTCGGTTAAAGTATAAAATTGAGCGAACAATGGGCTCTATGTGTGCGTGCGCGTAAGGTCGATGTATTGCGACCAAGATACCTAAATTCGAGCGAGTGAATCTTGCTCACGCGTCCTTAAGGTCGCATGACATTTCATCAAAATAAAAGACCAAAATAATACCTGATTATGATTATTAGGCCTAAAATAAAAGTATGAAAAATAGAAAAAGAAAACCTAATTAGCTGATAATCTGAGATAATTAGTGTATATTATACTATACATTGCTCCCAACGTTAGTAAATCGTATGTGTAAGGGGCGTATAGTATAATATACAAAATACACTTTTGACATAGCTTGATCAAAATAATACAACGACAAAAATGTTTTCAAATTATTATAAATTAATAACATCAGTGCTTATGATATGCTGCAAAACAATTTTTTTTTAGCCACGTAACAAAGATGTTCATTGCACTTCGTACAACGAGTACTTACTACTACATGCTTGGCCCTTTTTACAGTATTTGCACCTCTGATGCTCGGTGTGTTCCGGCCACTGATCTGCGGCGTCATATCTGATGGCATCTATGGGCCTTTCAGTGGCTAGTTTCTTAATTTTATTTCTCCTCAGCCACAGAATTCGTGACTAAAGTTTTCACCATTTGTCATTGCTTCTTATAGGACCAGCAAACCAATTTACGATGGCAATTTTATTTTTATTGCAGGTTGCTTGACAATTGCATCCTTCCAATAGTCCTTGATAACCAAAAAATCAATTACATCCTCTTTGAGTTGACTTGCTTTTATTGACTTTCTAGTCTCTTGTATAATTATAGCGTAATTAGTGTTATTTGGTATATCAACAATAAGGTCATGAGAAAATTTCAGCTGCATGTTGAAACATTCTCTTGGTCCATTAAAAAGAAAGTGTGAATTTCTATATGCTTAGGTCTTTTTACCCTGTTGGCAGCAACTATAGGAACTCTGTTTCCTTTAGACACGTGTATGTAGGTAGTGGTGTCGACAGTTGAACTGAAGGCAAGGAGGGTAACGATGCGGTAGAAGGTATAGCATTATAATTGCATTCCGTATCGGAAGGAATTACTATTGAAAGAACTGAGCTACTGTTGGTGTGAGTGTTGGTGGATCTTCGAAGGCTTCGGCTACAGTTTCGTGGCTTTGAAAATTTATAGAATCCAAGTTTAGATATAGAATCGATAGCTAATTTTTATCGAGTGTCCTATAAACGAATCATTACTAGATAGATCTGGGCTATTGAAATCTAGTCTATCTAACGATGAATTACAGATGGAGCAGGAGACGATTCACGACTGTTTACTTCTTCTTCATTGCTAGTGACATCACTGACGTCAGAAGTAGCATTGAATTTAGGAACAAGTACTAGTATGCGTCTACACCGATCGTGCTGTCTAGGCTAGAACAAATAGTTTAAAAGTAAGCATGAAAGCAAGGCCATGCAAGAAAAAAGTACTAATGTCGAAAAGTAAATAAACGTAAACATAATATACGATCAAAGTCAAATTATAGTACATATAGTTCTGACATAACCAACACCCTTTAGTTGTCAGTGTATAGAATAATATACATCACAAACAAAATGTATTTTGAGCTAACAGTCGTAATGTATAGTATGCTATACATCCAAGATTATGTTCGTAAAAAGCGATGAAAATGAGCGTATTACGTAATTTTTTTAGCATTAGTTTGAGCTCAGTATATTTTTGATTTGAATTCACAACACACTTATTAGATTTTTATAATAGATAAGAAATTATAATAAATTTTATTTTGATGGGAACAAGATTCCTCGGCATGGTTTCGCAATTACGTCACAACTGTCAAATTTACCATAGAAAATACTTTCGTTTATTTATTATTTAAAAATGGAGTATTCTAAAAGTACTTTTCCGTAAAAAAAATAATTTTAAAGTATTTAGTTATATGGGATTTTTTTTTTTTTAGTTTAGTGTATAGTATACTATACAAATCAACCTTAAGGGTTAAGATTTTATACCCATTACAGAAAAAGTGCTCAACGCCGCTAAAGAAGTTTTCACTTCAAAAATAATTTCGTTAGTTTCTTTCTTTAACGTAATAATTCACGTCGTAAACCATTTTTCTGGCTAGCCGTTTTAAAACTTTATTTTTAACCATTTTTTTTTTACGACTACGTATTACTATTACGATAACACAAGCTGTACGCAACAGTACCCAAGTACAACAGTATCCAATGAGAGGTGAGAACGCAACGCGGGAATTGAAGAGCGACTCTATCTACCAATGACGTGTCGCCGATGGCGCACACCCGCCCGTACGTCGCCAAATAGACCGTAGAATTGAATACTGCGCATGCCCCTTCCACTTTTGCCGAGCGATCTTGATTCATCGCGCGACCTGTACTTGTACGTCGTTAACGTCGTACGCGACGGCGGGCCTCCCATTCTCGGTCGAGAATTCTTATCATTATTTGGCTTACAGTTAATACCGGTCAACTTTTGTGGAATTTCTGAAATACAGCAGCAATACCCGAAGTTATTTTCGAATGAGTTAGGAAAATTTAATAAATATAAAGTAAAACTATCGTTAAAGGAAGGTTCAAAACCGGTTTTTTGCAAAGCGCGCCCCGTAGCATTTGCTTTGCGAGCAATGGTCGCTATGGAAATCGATAGATTGGTCGATTTAGGAATTCTAGAACCCGTAGAATATTCAGAATACGCGTCACCGATAGTACCGGTTCTAAAGCGAAACGGGACAGTCAGATTGTGTGCCGACTATTCAGTTAGTATAAATAAACAGTTACAAGTAGAACAATACCCGCTGCCCACAACTAACGAACTATTTACAAAGATCCACGGGGGTCAACAGTTTAGCAAACTTGACTTATCTATGGCTTACAACCAATTAGTATTAGACGATGAGTCGAAAAACCTAACCTGCATAAATACAAACCGCGGACTTTATAGATTTACACGTTTAGTGTTTGGGTTAGCCAGCGCGCCGTCCATATTTCAACGGGCTATCGAGGGTTTGTTATCCGGAATAGACGGAGTGTTGTGTTTGTTAGACGATATTTTGATAACTGGAAAGGACAGGCAGGAGCATTTACAAAGACTAAATTTAGTGTTGAAGGGCTAAGAAGAAGCGGGGCTAACACTACAAAAGGAAAAATGTAGTTTTTTTCAAGACGAAATTAGTTATCTTGGGTACATTATCACTAAAAATGGCTTAAAAAAAGCGCCCGAGAAAATTAAAGCAATGTTGGAGGCACCGGTGCCCACATATGTCAGCCAGCTCCAATCGTTCTTGGGATTAATTAATTATTATAGAAATTTCGTGCCTAACGCATCCACAATCCTCAGCCCGTTGTACGACCTGTTAAAAAAAGGTTGTGAGTGGAGATGGACCGATGTTCATGACTCAGCTTTTAGGTCAATAAAAGAGTTCATGGCATCAGAACAGGTCCTCGCACATTTTGACCCGAACGCGACTATAATATTAACGGTAGACGCTTCCCCTAGTGGGTTGGGGGCAGTCCTCTCACAAGTAGGTTCAGACGGGGTGGAAAAACCTATTTCATTTGTTTCGCGAACCTTAAACTCGGCTGAGAAGCGATACGCTCAAATCCAAAAGGAGGCAACCGCCATTATTTATGGCGTTCGTCGATTTCACCAATATTTGTACGGTAGATCGGAACCGTTCATTCTTCGAACGGATCACAAGCCCTTATTGGCAATTTTTGGACCACATAAGGGTATACCAGAAATATCGGCAAATAGATTACAACGATACGCCCTGTTCTTAAGTAGCTATAACTATAAAATAGAATATGTCCGTAGCGCTGACAACAGCGCTGATTACTTTTCCCGCGCGAGCTTGCCGCGCACAGTTCACGAGTGCGCGTGCACCGAACAGTGTAAGTGTTGTGATTGCGAGGTATCATACGACCGAGCGACTTATGTTTGTTTTGTTGTAGACGGCGGTATGCCCGTAACGTTGGATAAATTGCGCGAAGAGACTAATAGTGACGCAATTTTAAGGATAGTAAAAGAGTTTATTTTAAATGGATGGCCACCGAAGATAAGCGATGTAAGGGTAAAACCATATTACTTATGTAGATCACAATTATCCTACGAAAATGGTTGTGTCATGAGAGGCCACAAAGTTGTTATTCCTCAGAGCTTGTACCAAATTGTTCTCAAAGAGCTACATACTTCTCACTTAGGCGTAGTGAAAACCAAGGCCGAAGCGCGATCAAGGTTCTGGTTCCCGGGAATTGACCAGGCCATAGAAACAATGATAGGTTCATGCGATGTGTGCATTCAGTTGCGCCCCTCGCCGCCGCGCGCGCCGCCGGCTCACTGGGAATTTCCACCCTGTCCCTTCAACAGAATACACATAGACTACCTAGGTCCGATCAAAGGATGCGTTTATTTGGTAGTGGTAGATGCACATACTAAGTGGGTCGAAGTATATAACATGAACACGGCTACTTCGTCGGCCGCGGTGATGGGGAAGTTATGTGATTTCATGTCTAGGTTCGGAATTCCCGAAACGATAGTAAGTGATAATGGCACAGCTTTTTGTTCGCGAGAATTTAAACTATTTTGCGCGGCAAACGGGATTTCGCATATTACGTCACCAGTCTACCACCCGCCTAGTAACGGTCAGGCGGAGAGTTTTGTCAAGGTTATTAAAAAGGGAATAAAGTCTTGTATTATGTCGACTAATAGCGCGAAAGAAACATCATTAAAATTACTAAGATATCTTATGGATTATCGGAATTCGATTCACTCAGCTACTGGGTTGTCCCCTGCGCAATTGGTGTTTGGGCACAAGTTAAGATCGCGATTGGATCTAATAGATCCAAAATCTCCGGTACCCTTGTCACCGTCTGTGTCTAACGTAGTTAAAAATCAACAGTGTATGCAAACTAAACTACAAGGGAAAAATAAAACAAGATATTTTAAAATAAACGATGTTATATTATATAAAAAGTTTGCTAATAAAGTAAGTTATACATGGTGTAAGGGCGCCATAAGATGTCTGTGGGCGCCATACTTAAAAGAATAGGAAAAGTTTTATATTTAATAAAAGACTGTAATAGTTCAGAATGTTATAAAAGACACATTAACCAATATTGATGCAATATAAAGGATCAAGCAAGACTAATACGCAAAATGCACAGAATTCAAATGTGAACTTACCTGGGTTATCCTGTCCTGCTGCACCGCTACAGTCGGCGCCACTCTCTTCATCGTCGTCGCCTCCATCGTCGCCGCCGCCTTCCCCGTCGACAGATGCTTCAGAGGCGCACACGCCACTGTCGGAGGTTTGCACCCCGAATCCATTGCCGGGTGTTTCGGTCAGAGGGAGAAAGTGCGACCTGGGCGCTTCTTCCTCGAGAGAGGCCGAGTTGGAGAGGGACCCCCAACGGACACATGAGAATGAACAGCAGGCGGGTGCCATGGTAGATGTTGAAGGATGTGTGACCGATACCCAGACCACTCAAGGCGGTCAGTCGATGGCACAAACACCGAGGAGATCGACACGGAACCGACCAGCTATTTGTTTTAAAAAATACTTTTAGAGGATAGGCTAGAAGTATTTTAAAAATACACATATTGATTGTTTAAGAGTAGGTTTACTTATTTTAGAATATAGTTGTATTCCTTGTTAAGAGTACCTATAGTTTGTGTTCGGGATTTTGGGAATAAGGGGAGGAATTGTTGTGTATGTGAACGGGCGCGCACACGGATGCGCGCCAGCCATTACGGCGAGTCCCGACACTCGAATAAACCAGTGCGTTACGAGCTACAGAGCGTTTCACTTGTGTCCCGTTCCCGCGCATCCGCGTACTTAACAAGTCTCATAGCTCCAGTAACATTATCCATCTACATATGTCTAGAACGTGGTGTTTTTCCGTTAAAATTGAAAAGTACAATTAAAAATATTTTATTTAAAAAAGAAGACGAGTAAAAAAGGCTGAAAAACAGGGAAAACTCAGAGGGCATCAAAAAATTCGTCCACATCGATGTCAGTGGGAAAAGTGCCCAGAACGCTGGCAGCATTACCACGCTGGATGGCAATGACCTTATCACCTTGTTGGCATTGCATTGCCCTCTGAGTTTTCCCCGTTTTTCAGCCTTTTTTACTTGTTTGTACATATTATTATTTTAAGTTTTTATATATATACCTAGTGATTATTTATTAGATTAATTGATATTATATAGCTTTTAATAAATAAAATAAGAAGATAGATAGGATATGCGTTTTTACAGACCGATAGCATTAATACCAGTGTTGGCAAAATTTTTCGAAAAGGATATATAAGGTATAATCATTTATATAATTACTTTGAAGCCAATAACTAATTTACTAAAGAACAATTTGGTTTTCATAAAGGAAGATCCACCAGTGATGCTCTTTTTATTTTTTTTAAGAAAGTGATGACCGGATGCTATCCAAGCATGAAACAAATAACAGCTATTTTTATGGATATGACTAAGGCTTTTGACCATGTTGACCATAACATTCTACTTGACAAATTGGATAGGTATGGGATAAGAGTGAATGCCCTAAATTTGATTAAATCTTATTTATCAAACAGATATCAAACGAATAACGAAAATAGATAAAGACACAAAATTCGAACATATATATAAGTCGGACCCTAAAATTGTTAAATTTGGCGTCCCGCAGGGAAGTATCCTTGAGGCTCTGCTATTTATTATATACATCAATGACTTACCAAGGTCTATAAACCAGGATATTATATTGTTTGCTGACGACAGTACGGCTATTTTTGCTGATAGTAGTCAAGAAAATTTTGAAGTACAGGTGAATAAATCTCTCGAAGATATTACTGGCTAATAGTGAATAATTTACAAAGTCGTATAAAATCAATACAACGTGCCGTTTTTAAACTGCACAATATTTCAGGAGGTTGTAATAAAACTCATAAATAATCATATAGAAATACGATACCTGGTCAATAATCAGTAATACTTGTTATTTTTTTTTTAATTTTACCGTTTTACAGAATAACTCCCTAAATAAACTTCTTAAAAAACAGAATCACCCGTTGCGATTTATCGCACGTCGTGTGTTTCACTGTGTGCGTGAGTGCATCAACCTCCGAGGCTCCGCCCATTTATTCTACGAAATGAATAATTTAACTTTAGATGTAGATCGAATTTGACGATCATAATGTACATTAATGTCTTAAATTTCGCTATTTAATTATTCCCTTTTAACCATCATTACAATGTGAAAATCTTTTAAAAGTTCACGTTGATGTCGCGTCGATAGGTACGTATCAGCTGATGAATAAAATGTTAGGCCGAGATCAATAAACCTTATGAGGCGTCCGTGCCTCCTTCCGTAGGTATCATGCAGCGCGCGCGAGCGCGCGAGATTTAGGTAGGCTAGATTTAGGTACATGAACGTACCTACCAGACGCAGCCTGTAGGTAATAATTTTCATTCTCAAGGTCAGTTTTCCGTAATAATTTCGTTTTTATTTGTCGATTAAATTGGTGGATGTGATATTTCCCTTCCTACCTTTTACTGGGCTGAGGACCGACAAAAATACTTCAGGATAATTTGTGCTAGTTACGTAGATAGGGTTTTTAAGTGATTTATCTTGCCTGTTAGGTAGGTATTTTTAGCGTAGTTAAAATTTTTAAATCAACTTATTTACACTAATCAAATTGATTCGGCTAACTAACAACGTATTTACAAATGATTTTTTAAGTACTTACCAATAAAATAAAAAAGATACCTAAGCAGGTAGTTATGTTACCTGGAGGTGTTGTTCAAACAGACAGTAGTCTAGCACGACGTTGCTGATTTTCTTTTAATTTCGTAGCACAAACACATTCGTTTTTAAAGTATCGAAAGCACTAATCACTAGTGATCACCTTTTCACGTAACGTACTTGCCGACCGTAGTAAGGAAACCAAACCGTCGACCAGCATTTCACGTGCTGGTCCGTGGCTCTCGCTCGAAGTAATCCAGGATATTTTCCTGCAAGACGACAGGCAGGCCTTCGTTGCCGCGACCGTCAGCATGCCGGGGAACGCCGACTCGTCGAAACTCGCGGAGTCATTGCGTAGCAGCCAGCATTACCCTTTGAGATGGACGTTACGCTGTTTCCACTGATAGCATACAAGCGGACTATCTCCACCAACTCTACATTGGAGTATTGGTCTGTCATCTTTCATCACTAGATACCGCAACCGTCAACCGAAGGCGCTGAGGGCGAATATTGCAAGCGCGTGTATGCACACGCCGGCGACATCAATTACACTAAACTTGATCGATGGCCGCGGGGGCATGGCTAGGGTGTGCCGTGCGGGAGATGATTGGTGCTTTATGAAACTATCGTTTCGTGTATGTGTGTGAAAGCGCGGTTATAAGGGAGGTATCATACTACTACGTTTTAAAAAAGGTAGTTCACACATACCGATTTCCATAAATAAGAAAAAAAAATAAAAAAAATTACCTACTCATTTTATTATTGATTCGGGTCGAGAATCATTAACATAATTACCTCCTGAAATTTTTTGCACCTTTAAAACTGCATTTTGTAGAAATTATAAAGACTAAAAAATAAATCAGGTCTTCATTAATCAATAACAGAAAGTTCCTAGGAGTCCATATTGACTTAGAGTTTAATTGGAAAATGCAGGTGGACATTGTCTGCTAAAAACTAAACCAATTTTCATATGCTCTTCATGTACTCCAAAAAGTAGTGAATGAAAACGTACTACTAAGTGTTTATCATGCATATGTAAGTTCTACGCTAAAATATGGCATATTGTGTTGGGGTAACTCTACTAACAGAGAATTTGCATTTAAAGCCCAAAATAAATGTATCCGAAGTATATGTGGGCTTAAACAAACCGATTCGTGCAGAGCGGAAATCAGAAGATTAAAAATATTAATCCCAGCGTCAATGTATCTATTGGAAGCAGCCTCAGTCACAAAGTGCGATATCAGTAATTATGAAACAATGAGAAGTACAAGGCATAAAAATAAACTTAAGGCCGCTAAAAGTAGAATTGTTAAGTTTCTAATCTAGCATATTTGGTATGGGTGTCAAAATTTATAACAAATTACCAGATTCTATCAAAACTATAACGTTAACTACTTTTAAATACAAACTCAAAGAATTACTGATACAGAAAGTGTATTACACAATCAATGAATTTCTAAATGACAAATGTTTTGACTAAAATCTATTTAATTTTCTAATAATGCTTAATTTATAAAACATTGGACCGGTTTAATTCGTTTATTTGTAATGTAATGTTAATTAATATTATGTTGTTTTGATTATTTTGAGCAATATGACGTTTTTTCTTTTCTTTTTGACATGTAATTGTACGAGTATACTAATTGACATTATAATTGTGTACTTCAATGACTTCTTAAATGACAAATGTTTTGACTAAAATTTATTTAATATTTTAATGATGCAATAATTATGACAAATAACAATTGATAAGTATTCCTAATTAATTCATTTTCTCTAATGGTAATTAATATCATGCTGCCTTTGTTATTTTGTGTTCTGTGAAGGTTTTCTTTTATTTTGATGTGTAACTGTAAATTTCAAAGATTGTACACCCCATGGATATGTTACAGTGATAGGTACTTGTTATAACAATAATTTTAAGAGCTGTATTTCCACATGTGACAAACAATAAATAAATCTGAAACAAGCTCTGTACTATGTTTTTTTCTCTAAAAAAGCCTTATACGTTGTGAGGTTTATTTTTTAAGTTTTCCGAAAACTAATTAAAAAACAATGGATTGATGCCAATGGAAGGCCACCTAATTCACTGCCTACAAAAATGTAGTACCATAATTATGCTCAATTTTGTTGAAATGAGTTCATTTTTGTTTTAATAACTAATATACATAAGTTATTAAACTTTTCAGGATTGTGTAGAACCAAGACATGCGCTTGGCCGATTTTTCGTATTTGATATTGTCGTTCTAAGATACCGTATTGCCTAATGGGAATGAATAATTAGAGTCTTTATGGACTGGGTTTTTACTGGACGCATTAATTTTTATTTAATTTGCATATGGGACCCAAAAAAAATAACAAAATGAAAAAATCGATAATTTTTCTATTTAGTCAACCACTAGCATAAACGTACAATATATAGTTTTTGCATAACACTTCGATAGTTGTGTGTTGTTTGTGCGTGCGTAAGTTGTACGGTGCAAGGAAAATACACGCTGTTTTTATGGAAATAAGGTTTATAAGTCTGGGTGGGATGATCTGATTTATGGATGTATGCGTGACTGCTTAAGTATAGTAGTAGTAGTGTAGTGGAAGGGGATAGTAGTGTAGTAGTGTCGGTAGTGGAAGGGGAAAAATGGGACACCTTGTTACGATGCATTTTTACTACTAAACATTATCTCCACCTTTCTTATATCTATGGTATTTACGTAGATACCTATACATACAAGTTTAGGCGTCGGTAATCTATTCCTCAAAAAATCACCACCATAATTACTTAAACTGTAACAATTATTGCTGGAATAACGTTCATTTAATAATCCAAATTAATTCAATCGTCTTCCATCCATCATCGCTTCAGCACAGTATTTTGGGAAATTAACTGCCCCTTCCAAAGTTTCTGCTATACCCTGCAATCAAAAGATTTATCAACACAGGTAGATTTACCTAGTTCCTGGGTCATTTCACGTGAAGCGGACAACTAAAAAATTTCGATGTTTCCGATTTTGGTAATATTTGAGTATCTATGTTACATGTCTTTATTCTCGATATATGTACAATATGTACATAATATTTTTATCGTGTTTTGTATGATTTACGAGTTATGAGCAACACAATAAAAATATTATGTGTGTACATCGAGATAAAGACATAAATAAAATACTCAAATATTACCAAAATCGGAAACATCGAAATTTTTTAGTTGTCCGCTTCACTTAAAATGACCCCCTCCTACATGCAACTATTGGACCAGGTGCAGTATTTTTGTAAGCCTAAATACTGGATACTTATTAGATATTGATATCAAGTAGTTGCAGTGTTCGACAAATTCCCAGCTGCGTGGTTTTACATCGATAGCTTAAATACCTATGTTGTTTTTACGAGACTATGAATGTTCACTTGTAAACAGGCACTTTTAAAAAATGTCGTCGATACAAGGGGACTCACCAAAAGCAATTCACTCATGAAGTTTCAAGTATGTATTTATCATTTAGTAAAATAATAGGACTTTATCTATGAAACTGCCGTTTTTAAAACGGGTTTCTTTGAAGTGTTATATTTTTGGACTGACTTGGAATTATATATGTTCAAAATTAAAAACTTCTCTTTTCGAAATTAGATAGGCATCAAAAACATAACATCGGACTAAACAATCTAATTTAGTATAATACGTATGGGTCATACACATATCCAATGGGCGTTCGGATAAAATAACTTAAAAATTTACGACAGTAACTGAAGACTTTTATTTTTAAGTTAAATCATTGTTACTTTTCTGTTTACTCATGTAATGATTTTTAAAGAAAATATTCATAAATCGTTCAACTTCCAATGTTAAGCGATAGATGGCGCTAGTAGTTACATGAACTTTAGGCATTCGTTGTAGACATTAAGTAATAATTTATAATATTAGACTTTATGCATTTGTTTTGTATAAATATATCATAATTGTTAAAATGAAATATTTACTTGCAGTTAATTATTAGATAAACCCTAATGTATATTAGTTAGTCAATTGATGTTACGTACTGTTTACTTTGCTCTGATTGGTCGATTAGTCGACCGAGTGTTTGTGAAAGTTTGTGGTAGGGAAACATTGAGTTTGTAACTGTAATTTTAGACAGAGTCAGTCTGCTTTGAGTTGTTGAACAGTAAACATGTCCGACTAATCCGTGTATTTGTAAATGATTATTACTATAACGATAAATATGAAATTGTGTTGATCAAAGTGAATAAAATATTTATACAATTTATCCTGAAGTGTTTGATTTATCACACTCATAATATTTCAAGCTATGAAATGATATTTCTTTATTTAAAAAAAAATCAAAATGTCTCAAAAGTCTCTTTGTGTGGACTGTTCGGATTCGAGGTATGAGTGTTTGGATAGATGTAGTTATTTCTTTTGTACATGTTTATCAAAACATCATTTTTGCATTTACGTGTAGGTATATCACGTTCAGTCAAAAAAGTATCGGGAATGGATGATTTGTTTATGGTTCCAAATTCAAATTTTAGATTTTTTTGCTGTTGCTAGATTGGCACAACTGGGGCCCAAGTCTGCTATTTTTATAAATTCGTCATTCCTGCATGATCACATTGTCATTTTGCTTTAAGTTCGTAATCTGCTAATTCATAATGATCGATCATTGACCGGTCAGTGGTATCGTAATAGAGTTGTGGTAGAATATATGATAATATCGAGCATATTAAAACCAATAGCTGCACAATAACGTTCTAATGGTAGAACACTGATCAAATAAACTGTCTAACGCGCATCACACTAATTGGTCTCTAAGAACTGATCGACGAGGCTCTGAATTATTTGACTCCATGTTAGATTACAATTTTATTCATTTGAATGATGGTAGTTTTACTAGAATCAGGATGGTTGACGGAGTACTTCAACAATCTAGTCCTGATATTACATTTGTATCTTCTGATTTATCTTTGTTATTCAATTGGAAGCCAACTAATGAAACACTGGGTAGCAATCACTTAATTTTATTATTAAATTAAACTTAGTACTTACTTTTAACTTTGGAAGTAGCCATGTAGGGTTAGTGAGAATGGTTAGTATGGATGAAGTCAGAGTAGCAGTAAATGGAATGAAAAATGGTAAAGCCATTGGTCCAGATGGAATACCCGTTGAAGTGTGGAAGTTATTGCGAGTGGATGGATGGACGTGGTTAGCTTTATTCTTCAATAAGTTGTTGCGGGAAGAAGCCATACCTGATGAGTGGTGTGCCCCTGTGCCTTTAGCTCTCGCCGGAACGCCCATACCAATCTGTTCCGACTTTCGGTACCTCGGGTCACTCGTCCAAGGGGATGGTGAGGTAGACCGAGACGTAACACGTCGGATCAACGCAGGATGGATGAAATGGCGACAGGTCACGGGAACAACTTGTGACCCACGCATGCCCCTCAAGTTGAAGGGTAAAATTTACAAGTCCGTCATAAGACCTGTCATACTGTATGGATCAGAATGTTGGGCTGTGAAAAAGAAGGATGAAAAAAGATTGCATGTAGCGGAGATGAGAATGTTGAGATGGATGTGTGGTGTGACGAGAATGGATAAAGTGAGAAATGAGTATATTAGAGGAAGTTTGAAAGTGGCGCCAGTGACTGAAAAGTTGAAAGGTAATCGGTTGTCTTGGTATGGTCATGTGAAGCGGAGGGATGAAGCGCATATTACTAAAAGAGTTCTGAGTATACATGTAGATGGATGGAGAGGGCGAGGAAGGCCGAAAAAAAGATGGATGGATTGTGTGAGAAGTGATATGAAAGAAAAGGGAGTTAGTGATAGTTTGACGGGTGACAGGACAGAATGGAAGAAGAAAACGTGTTGCGCCGACCCCAAGTAATATGGGATAAGGGCAGGAAGAAGAAGAAAGTACTTACTTTTAACGGTGAATATCAACGCAAAAGAAACTTTAAAAAATCTGACTGGGCGTCATACGCTAAATATACAAGGTGTCGTTTTGAAGCTGCAAAATATTTCAGGAGGGAATTATGTTAGTGATTCTCGACCCGAATCAATAATAAAATAAGTAGGTAATTTTTTTTTTTATAACCGCGCTTTTTTTCACACACACAAACACGGAACAATAAAGGGCGTTTTCACACACACTAACTCGCAACGATAGTTTCATAAATAATGTATCATCCAATCATCATCCCGCACGCCACACCCTAGCCACGCCCCCGCGGCCATCGATCAATCGATTTAGTTTAGTGTAATTAAAAAATTAAATAACAAGTATTACTGATTATTGACCAGGTATCGTTTTTTTACATGATTATTTATGAGTTTTATTACAACCTCCTGAAATATTGTGCAGTTTTAAAACTGCACCTTGTATAGACGAATATTTACAAAATTGCGTTATTCCTCAAGATCTTCAGAATTTATATGACCTTCTATATAATATTATGCAAAAAGCTGCAGACAAATATATTCCCTACATTAAAATCCCTCAAAATATTTGCAGTACATTTAAACCAAAACCATACTGGTCTCCAGAGTTGTCGAGGGCTGTTGCGGAGCGGCGTTTGGCCCTTGCAAATCTGAGATCTTGCCCCTCTCCTAGAAATTTAGATGTCCTTAAAGAAAAAATTAGCACCGCTCAAAGACTTATTCGTAGGGCTAAATGTAAATCTTTAACAAACAATAATCTTCCACAAACAGTAATTTAGATTTAGCGTTTGAAGACCTTCGGTCTGCTTTACGATATATCAAAGATTTAATAGATAAAATAGGTTTAACTATGTCTACAAATAAGACTAAGATCTGTGTTTTTAAAAAAGGTTGCTTTAGGAGGTCTATTGACTTTAATTTTGACGATGTTTCAGTTGAAGTCGTTAATTGTGTAAAATATTTAGGTCTGTGGCTGGATAGTTCATTAAGATGGGGTAAACATATCAATGAAGTTTCACAAAAAGTAATGAAGTTCATTAATTTACTTAAAGTTCTATCTGGTGCAGGATGGAGACTTCATCAAAAACACCTTAGACGTTTATATATTTCTTTAATCCGAAGCAGAATTGATTACACCAGTTTCCTGTTTGACAATAGTTGTAATTCTAAACTAATAAAACTAGATAGGGCTCAAAATCAAGCACTGCGTGTCGTAGGTGGATTTATAAGAAGTACTCCGATACACGTCATGGAAAGCGAGCTATGCCTTCCTCCACTTCATATCCGTAGGAGATATTTAGCTACTAAGTTTTTGTTAAAATCAAAGTCTATTTATAATAATAAAACTATTAAATCACTAGAAAATCTCTCACTTGTGACCGGTTCTAACTATTGGCTGAACAAGAAACTGCCATTACTGATTGATATACTTGCACATTATGCTTCGGTCCCAATACACTCAAGCGTTCAGCTAGAAATGTTTTCACTTGACAGGTGGATTAGTAATATTGATATGTCTACTATAATATTTGATAAAATTCCTAGCATTTGTCAAGCTAAACGCCGATACAGTACTGAGCAATTAAAACTCCTTTGCATAAAATATATCCGAGAATAATATTCGAATTTTCATACAATTTTTACCGATGGCTCCAAAGACAAACAAATCGGAGGCGCTGCTTTTTTGGACCCCATACTTCTGAATCAAATAATGATTAAGATTGATTCAGATATTTCTATTATGCACATTGAATTGATAGCAATATTAGAAGCTTTATCCTATATTCTATCAATTAATGGCGATAAATTTGTGATCCTGACGGACTCCAAAAGTTCGCTACAACTTTTGGCTCGGCATACTTCTTACATGCGAGGTAACCCGGTAGCCTATGCTATATATGATGTGCTCTTAAAACTGCAGTCCAGCTCCAAAACAGTATATCTTCAATGGATTCCATCCCATGTGCAGTTAGAAGAAAATGATATTGTTGACTTACTCGCCAAACAAGCGTGTGTTGAGGGAGTCCCCATGAATTACCCCACTATATTCAGTTTACTTTGGGAAAGCAAAAAAAAATTGTTTAGAACTTTGGCAGGAATATTTTGACAAAAGGTCAAAAGAAAAAGGGTACCGAACTATCCAGCCAGAGATTTCTCGGGTTCCATGGATTGACTGTAATCTTAACAGAAATTTAATAACTGTAGCTGTAAGACTTCGGTCCGGACATATTCCATCAAATAAATTTAACTATTTAATGAAGAAAGTTTTGTCTCCAAATTGTGTGTGTGTGTGTGACTGTGGTGTGGTTGATGATGTTTTCCACATATTGATGGAGTGTGTCCGGAACGAAAATACAAGAATGAATGTTTCTGGACTCAGTAAAACTTTTGATGTTGGCATTTGTAATGCAATCCTCTCTTCTCCAATGTCCGATAAAGCCAAACAATTGTTTGAATTAGCCTTAAGGTAGTTTGTAAGTTTTTGTTTTCTGTACTGGGCGATGTGGTCGCTAAGCGACAAAGCCCTTTAATCAAATTAAAAAAAAAAAACTGTCAAAGTTTTAACAGATTACCGCATACGTCAAATATTCATTTGTCAATATTTGACACTTTTTTTCAATGGAGTATCATAATGACGCCAATATATTAGTATAGTCTTACCAACTTATCTGTGAAATGGAGAAAATGGGAACTACGGCCGCCTTGTTGAAATGTCATTCGATTGTCAGTGTCTACTACATTCGGGTGCTCTGTGTTTTCTGTTGCGATATTTCTACATTTTCAGCGTTTAATATGCCGAAAGCGATTAAAAGTGATGCGCGAAGCATCATTCTTAAGGTCGAAGCCTTTTTTGAAGAAGAAGCTCGGGCGGAGGCTCCTATTATTCCATTAAATCAAGTATACACAACGAATTTCGGCAGCTACAGGTTAGTGTTGTCTACTTTCTTTTTGTAAATTACCCGATATTTTTTTCATTGATTACTTTTTAACGTAACTTTAACTTAAAAAATATAAAGCTGAGTGATTCAACTACCTATAGTTCTCGTCACGTAAAAAGAACGCTGGAATAATCTGAGGGGCTCTCCCGCATAGGTACGTTTGACTTAGCGTAAATTCTCTCCACTCCACTGCCTTCCAACGTTCTTCTTACGTGACGCGATTCGTACGCAAGCCGCATAAAAAATAGTTACTCATACTTACATTTAATATTTTAACTACAGTATGTAAATACTTAATTAATTTTGTCTATATTTCAGGTGTGAGTCAAGGGCTAATTTCAAAAATAGTTAAAGAAGGGCATGCAGCAGAAGAAGCTGGTACAAAAATTCGGACCCCAGGGAAGGAGAGAAACGTCAAAGTGGGTTTATTCATGTTGATGATTTTGACATGGGAGTTATCCGGAGGAAAGTACATGAATTTTACTCTTATAAAACCGGCCAAGTGCGAGTCGGACTCGCCCATGGAGGGTTCCGTAGCAGCAAGTAACATAATATAAAAGTTCTTGTAGTTCGTTGTAACTTTGATCGATGTTTTAATAATAGTGTATTTCTTTAGATTTATGACGTATTAAAAAAAAAACTACTTACTAGATCTCGTTCAAACCAATTTTCGTTGGTAGTTTACATGATAATGTACATCATATATTTTTTTTAGTTTTATCATTCTCTTATTTTAGAAGTTACAGGGGGGACACACACACATTTTACCACTTTGGAAGTGTCTCTCGCGTAAACTATTCAATTTTGAAAAAAATGATATTAGAAACCTCAATATCATTTTTGAAGACCTATCCATAGATACCCCACACGTATGAGTTTGATGAAAAAAAAATTTTTGAGTTTCAGTTCTAAGTATGGGGACCCCCAAAATTTATTGCTTTTTTTACTATTTTTGTGTGAAAATCTTAAAGCGGTTCACAGAATATATCTACTTACTAAGTTTCAACAGTATAGCTCTTACAGTTTCGGAAAAAAGTGGCTGTGACATACGGACGGACAGACAGACAGACAGACAGACAGACATGACGAATCTATAAGGGTTCCGTTTTTTGCCATTTGGCTACGGAACCCTAAAAACGAGTTACCGACTGTTAAGAAGCTCCTAAAGGTCCTAGAAACAGAAATAAACGAGACAAAGAGAAAGTCTACGAAAGCTGCTCCACAAAATGGGTTTTCGTTTTTAAAAGTTGCAGTCTAATCGTAAAATGCTCATGGAGCGCAATGAAATATCAGCTTGGGGAGCAAAATACTTGCATGCTGTAGAAAGAAATTATAAATCTCCACAGCCTCGGCCGCTAATTTATTTAGATGAAACCTATATACATTCATCGCATACATCAGTTAATGCTGGCAAGGAAAGGGTGTAGATGGAGTGTTAGAGCCTGTATCAAAAGGGCAAAGATATATTATTGTTCATGCGGGAGATTTGACCAAAATGCTCTTCTAGTTTTTAAGTCTAACACAAAAAGTGGTGACAATCATAACGATATGAATAGTACTAACTTTAAAAAGTGGGTTATTGAAAAACTTGTGCCTAATTTACAAGAGCCTTCAATAATAATAATGGATAATGCTCCTTATCACCGTATTTGTGTAAATAAAATACCAAATACTAATTCTTTATAGAAAGATATGCAATTATGGTTACAAATTGACACAAACACAAAATAAAATTGGCTACGGAGAGGAATTGACGAAACCTCAGCTGTTAGAAATAATTAAGAGAAGTAAGCCTGAACCTGTGTATGAAATTGAAAAATTATTAAAAGAAAATGGACACAAATGCTTGTACTTACCTCCCTATTATTGTGATCTCAATCCCATCGAATTAATATGGAGCTCGATGAAAAGAAAAGTTGCTGATGTAAATATTGACCACAAAAATTCTGAGATTCCCCGCCTAGTTCAAAAAGCTTTTGAAAGTATAACGGTTAGTGAGTGGGCTCAGCATTGCAATCATGTTCGCAAGTTACAAGCAGAATATTTGAAGCATGATGTGTATTTGGATAAACCGTTCATTATAGAAGTGATAAGTGATTCGGAAACTGAAAGTAACAGTGATAATGATGACATGGATATAAGCGGCGTATGGCCTCACAGCCAGGATAAAGTTGGGCGTGTAAGTTCATCAAAAGATCATAATTATTGTAAACCGGGATTCTAATAAATTATTGTTAAGCAAATTTTTTTTTTTTTTACCCCTCACATCGTTAAGGGAGGCCCGTGCCCCAGCAGTGGGGACGTATATGAGTTGATGATGATGATGAAACTTTTGTTTTATTCTATCTATTAACTAGGTCATCTCCTACAGGACACATCTTGAGTGTCTAGATATTTGAGTTTTGTTTAAATAGAGAAGCTAGTACTAAACTATGGGTTTTTTGTATCAAGCTTGTAACTGCTGAATCCATCTAAGTAGGTACTTATGCAAATGCAGAATTAGTTTTTTTGTTCTAATATAACGTTTATTTGCAAGTTATTAAATTTCATTTGCCTACTTTGCTAAACATTTAGTTTGTAAGTGGGGTACCTACATTATATCAATTGAATGCCAGAGAAAAAGCTAATGTATGTATCTACTTACATTAATTTTCCTATTTTTGAAGACTATTTAGTACTTATATTAGCATTTTATTATTATATAAAACAATGTTAGGTATTGTTTAAAATAATAAAATTATGTTTAATAATAATAATAATAATAATAATATTCCACAACTATTACACAACACCATCTAGTCCCAAGCTAAGCAGGGCTTGTGTTATGGGTACTAGACAACTGATAAACATACTTATACATTTTTAAATACATACATATTATAGATAAATTACATCCAGACACAGAACAAATGATCGTGCTCATCACACAAACATTTGTCCTGGGTGGGAATCGAACCCACGACCTCCGGCATAGCAGTCAGGGTCACTAACCACTAGACCAACAGGCCTGTCATGTTTATATGTTTACCTAGTTTCTTAGTAATCATGGGTAACTTTTATTAATTTGCAACACTAAAGCGACGGTGTCGCTACCACTCAGTTCACAGATAAGTTGGTGGGTCTGTAGATTACCAAACTAGTCAAAATCGACAATTATGACATCAATGATAGACCATTCTGACACTTGTAATAGCTGACTTAAGGCCCTGTTTTCCATTTTGGCGCGGAGTTTGAGTTGCATCTGTTACTTATATTAAATACAGTGCTGTTTTTAGTTATATCATATCTAATTTGTATTGCGAATTTCATAATGGACAAAAACATCGAACAAAGACTTTGTCTTCAATTTTGCATCGCCAATGGAATTTCGTGTTCGGAGTCACTGAAAATGTTACAGAAGGCTTACGTTGAATCGACTTTATCAATAACACGTGCTTATGAGTGGTACAAAGCATTCAAAAGTGGTCGAGATGTGATGGAAGTTTGCCTCGCTCTGGTAGTCCATCAACCTCTGACCCAACATTCACGAAACGCATTGTTACTGGCGACGAGACGTGGGTTTACGGGTTTGACATGCAAAAAAGTCAACAAGCTTCGGAGTGGCGCCTTCAAACTGAACCAAAACAGAAAAAACCACGCCAAAGTCGATCAAAAGTCAAAGTTATGTTGACTGTTTTCTTTGACTATCGCGGTGTTGTGCACTCGGAATTCTTACCGGAAGGTCAAACAGTAAATAAAGAATATTATTTGAGCGTTATGCGTCATTTAAGAGAGCAAATTCGACGAAAAAGGCCAGATTTGTGGAAAGAAAATTCTTGGATTTTGCATCACGATAATGCGCCTTCGCACAAGGCCATCATTGTGAACGAATTTTTGACCAAACACTCAAAAAAAGTCTCAAAAGTTCCTACTATGTTACAAAGAGAATTTTTAACAACATCAATATGACAAAGTTTCAAACTGCATTAAATAACATTAACTGGAGTGACATTTTTAATCAACATTTAGACATAGATCAAACTTATAATAAATTTCATGACATTTTACAATCTAATTTGAATAAATACATACCAAAAAAACGGATAAAAATAGTGCAAAATAAAACAAATAATTATCTTACTAAGGGACTAAGAAAATCTTGCCAAAATAAAAGATTAATTAGAATTATCTCGAATCAGCTCAATAGCGTCGTATTTAAAAAACATTACAAAGAATACTCGAAAATGTTAAGAAGATGCATTACAATTTCAAAGAAACTAAATTACATAAAAGAGATGAATGCCTCAAAAAATAAAACGAAAACGATGTGGTCAGTTATCAATAATATTACAAAACCAAATAAAACTAAACAAAATCAAAAAAACATTAACCTAAAATTAAACAATACAATAATAAAATCACCGCAACAAGTTTGTACCGCATTTAACGATTATTTCGTATCAGTAGGTGTAAGTAAGAGTACCAAAGCTGCGGCACCGGCGTCGTGTGAGCCAGCAGTACATTCGGTGCACACGCCCGCAATAAACTCCATATACATCGAACCAGTGACCGAGCGAGAAGTTTTTAATATTATACGCGCAATGCAAAATAAACGTAGCTTCGGAGTAGACGACATCCCGCCTATTTTAGTAAAAAAGTGCACAAAGGAGCTAACATCACCTATAACTCAATTAATAAATATTTCTTTCGAAGAGGGCCGATTCCCAGAAAAACTTAAAATTGCGAAAATACGTCCAATCGCGAAAAAAGGAGGAAATTCAGAAAATCCTAGTAATTATAGGCCTATTGCACTGTTACCCACTATGTCAAAAGTTTTTGAAAAAGCAATGGCGACACGTATTAATACATTTTTAGAAAAATATGATATTTTAGATAATAATCAATTCGGTTTTAGGAAAAAACGCTCAACTACTTTAGCGGTATATAATTACGTACAGGAAATATACAGTTGTATTAATGAAGGAAAGTACGCTGTTGGGCTATTCCTAGATATGACGAAAGCATATGACAGGGTGTCACATAAATATCTATTACAGAAACTTTACGAATCGGGTATTAGGGGTAACGCTTGTAATTGGTTTAAATCATATTTACATAACAGAGTACAATTCGTAGAAATGGAATATTTCGATAGTATCACCCAGGAAATGTACAGCATACGATCTGACATGGCTACCATAAATAATTCAATACCCCAAGGAAGTGTCTTAGGATGTCCTCTATTTATAATCTACATAAATGATTTGCCAAAAAATATAAGTTCGTCATGTATTTTGTTCGCTGATGATGTTTCCTTATTATTTAAAACACCAGCAAATGTTGACCATTTAACCATTTTAAAAACATTCTCAGAAACCGAGCAATGGTTAAATGAACATAACTTAGAAATAAACCTATCTAAAACTAAAGTATGCCAATTTAGAACTTACCAAAAAACCCCAATAAATCTAAACATGTTAACGCAACAATTAAAATTGGATGAAGTCAACGAATTTACACTTTTAGGCCTAACATTAGACTCAAACCTAAATTGGAAGAAACATATTGAAAATACAAAAGCAAAATTGTCTCAATTTATTTATGCACTAAGCTTATTGAAACGCAATACAGACTACAACACCGCCTTATCTGCATATTATGCGTACGCCTACTCCTGGTTAAATTATGGTATCATTCTATGGGGAGAAAGTACCGACTTTTTGGACCTCTTCATTCAGCAAAAGAAATGTATCAGAGTACTTATGAACATAGATCAACAGGAAAGTTGTAAGCCACACTTTATTAAGCAACAAATTCTTACACTACCATCAATTTATATACTGCAAAGTTGTCTATTCGTTAGGAAAAATAGGCATCTCTTTAAATCTAATATCGAACTCAATGCAAACTATAACCGACGGAACAAATCTAGACTGATAATACCCTTCACAAACTTAAAAGTGGTCGGGAAAAGTCCATACTCAAGACTAGCTAACATATTTAATAAACTACCCGAAAGTTTAAAATCTATACCAAATGACTTAACGTTCTCGAAACAGTTGAAATCTCTGTTAGTAAAAAAAGGCTACTATACCGTGGAGGAATTTAAAACTGACAAATTGTAAATAGATGAATCTTATAATATGCAACAAATATATGACTAATACGAAATTTTTTATATGATTAAAATTAATGACTTAATTGACAATTATTTAATTTAATTTAATTTTAATTTTAAGTATTGACTAATGTTTAGCATAATTTAATAAATTGTAATAATGATGATGATGAATAATAATATTAATTAGAATCAATATAATATAATGTAATTTAATAATTTTATATGTAAAATTTGCAGTGCCCTTCCAGGATGCATGTTAATACTGTGTCATGAAATTTTAATGCATGCTTAATATCCAGTGTTTTACATGTCAGAAAATAAATAAATAAATAAAACAAATACCATCGAGCAGCCACCATATTCGCCAGATATGGCTCCAGGCGACTTCTATCTGTTTCCTAAACTCAAATTACCACTTCGTGGCACCCGTTTTCAATCTGTAGAAGACATAAAGGAGAATTCGCGGCGAGAACTGAACTCAATTTCGGAAACAGCGTTTAAAAAATGTTTTGATGATTGGATTATTCGTTGGCGTAAGTGGTTCTGAAGGGGCATATTTTGAAGGTGATAAAATTAATTTGGATGAATAACAATTTTGTGTATTATTGAACTTTTCCCGGTACTTTCTTGACAGAGTAGTATGGTGAATATTATTATTATTAGAAAGTTGTTAATATGTAATTGCACAAGATTATTTTTTTATTTCCAATAAACATGCTGTTGTACGGATTTATCTCTTTTTGGTGGACCTAAAAATCAACCAAATTTTAATTAGAAATTAAAATTTGGTTGATTTTTAGGTCCAGCTACCATGTTTTGAATATTTTTTTAAATTGACAACACTGGATGGAGCCGCCATTTGTTGGAGTCCTTGTCAGTACAGCAACGTGTCATTTTCTAATTTACGAAGTTTTAAAATAAAATTAAGTGTTTTTGTCAAAGTTCAGTGCGTCTTTCCTGCTTGGGTTGTAATTTGGTAAGGTATTATTTTATATTTCATATTTTAGTAAATATTGCGCCGATGTGCCTTTTGAGGAGTATTTTCACCCCTCAACTTGAGGGGCATCCGTGGGTCACAAGTGTTTCCCGTGACCTGTCGCCATTTCATCCATCCTGCGTTGATCCGACGTGTTACGTCCCGGTCCACCTCACCATCCCCTTGGACGAGCGACCCGAGGTACCGAAAGTCAGGACAGATCGGTATGGGCGTTCCGGCTCTAGCTAAAGTCACTGGATTGGAGAGACCGCCGAAATCGCAGAACAAGTACTCCGGTTTTGGTTCTACTCAATTTCAGGCCAACACTCTCCAGTCTGTGCCACCACACCTCCAATCTATTCTGGACCTCTAGGCCACTCTCGGCAACCAGCACAATGTCATCGGCAAACAGCATACACCAGGGAGCCTCTTCCTGAATGTCCGACGTCAGAGCGTCCATTATCATCAGAAAGAGGTAAGGGCTGAGAGCCGACCCTTGATGTAAGCCGACAGCCACATTGAAGCTGCCAGTGGTGCCAACTGTAGACCGGACTTGGGTATTACATCGACTATACATCGCTCGGATCAACTGCACATAATTCCTAGGTACACCTTTCTTCTTAAGGGCCCACCACAGAACCTCACGAGGTACTCGGTCGTATGCCTTTTCGAGGTCAACGAATACCATGTGCAAGTTTTTATGCGCACTTCTGTATTTCTCGCACAGCTGGCGTATAGCAAAAATGGCATCCGTTGTACCCCGACCCGGCATAAAACCGAATTGGTTCTGCGAAATTTCACTCTCTTCTCTCAGACGCCTTTCAATAACTTTCTCCCAGGCTTTCATAGTATGTGACATTAGCTTTATTCCTCTATAATTGTTGCACTCAAGCACATCACCTTTGTTTTTAAAGATGGGCACTAAGAAACTGCTGCACCAATCATCAGGTATGGCTTCTTACTGCAACAACTTATTGAAGAACAAAGCTAACCACGTCCAACCATACACTCGCAATAACTTCCACACTTCAACTGGTATTCCATCTGGACCAATGGCTTTACCATTTACCATGGAAGCTCTCTTAATATAGGATGCGAATAATAAGATATCATAAATATAAGTTATCATAAATATTGGCTTAAGAAAAAGGATACATGAATTTTTAATCAATGATGAAAATAGCAGACTAAAAGCTGGTAAAAAGGAAACGATCACGCGCAGAAAAGTCAAAAAGCAAATACGTCTTCTAAATGATACACTCCTAAACCTTCATAAATTTACATTTAGACATATTGAATTTTAAATTGACTTGACGTGCTCTTTGCATCACTTTATGTAATCTCTCATTATATAAAGACTCATTTGGGCCATAAACCAGAATGTCATCGATGAATATTAGAACTCCTTCCAAATCGCCAAACAAATTCATCATAACTCTTTGAAATATTTCTGATATTGCATTTATTCCAAAAAGGTAACCTTAAATATTTATATCTACCAAAGGGTGTTTGAAAAGTACCTACATAAATCAGAACTATATTCATCTAATCTTAGCATCCAAAAACCTAAAAATGCATGTAAATGAGAAAAACAAACAGCTCCAGCGAGCTGAGATCTCATCTCATCAATTGACTTAAGTGGATAGATTTACCATATAATATTCTTATTTAAAGGGTGTAGCAGGATAAGGTAGGGCCAGCGGCCCCCACGAGGTTTTGGCAAAATAAATTATGGTATTATATCAGTGACATGTATTATTACTGTTGGCATGATTTTAGCCTTCTATCTCACTTCGTTACGGAGATAATTGACTAAACTTTTAATTTTTCAAAATTAGTTTTTTCAAAAACTATTATAGCTATACTAATAAAACTAAACGGTTCGTTAGAGAATAAATTGTTCTACATCACATATTTTTTGTAGATTTTACTTACCTTAATTACTATTAAAAAAAAAAGAAAATATATTTTTTAAATTTTTTATTCATAGTTTACGAAGAGGTACAATCACAGAAAAAATATATAATATAGATCACTATGTCTAGTATCATCACTAAAAATTGCATTAATATCAGATGGGTGCAACACTTCCAAAAAAAATTAAAACTGATCATGACCATTTTGGCTAGTAAAGACTTTACATCTGTCTTTTAAATAAACGTTTTTGTAAATATATATGTCATCGTAAAATTGTAAACACCGTTAGATTATAATCTATCTCACGCGATTCATCATCATCATCATCATTTCAGCCGATACACGTCCACTGTTGGACATAGGCCTCCCCCAAGCGTCGCCACATCGAACGTTCCTGTGCGTCTCGCATCCATCGGTTTCCTGCTACCTTCACCAGGTCATCGGTCCACCTTGTAGGAGGCCTTCCAACACTGCGTCTTCCGGTACGCGGTCGCCACTCCAAAACCTTTCGGCCCCAACGGCCATCTGTTCTGCGAGCAATGTGCCCTGCCCATTGCCACTTAAGTTTGGCAATTCTTTGTGCTATGTCGGCAACCTTAGTTTTCCTGCGGATATCTTCATTTTTTATTCGATCACGCAAGGAAACCCCGAGCATAGCCCTTTCCATTGCTCTTTGGGTGACTTTAAGCCTTCTGATGAGGCCCATTGTGAGCGACCACGTTTCGGAGCCATATGTCATCACTGGCAACACGCACTGGTTAAAGGCTTTCGTCTTGAGACACTGGTATGTTGGACTAGAAGATACCGCGTAGCTTCCCGAACGCTGCCCAACCGAGTTGGATTCGACGGTTGACCTCTTTCTCGAAGTTAGACCTACCCAACTGGACTGTCTGTCCGAGGTAGACGTAATCGTCCACAACTTCGAGTGTAGAGTCTCCGACCTTGATAGGAGTGGGCGCTACATGGTTGTTAATCATGATCTTGGTTTTATCCATGTTCATTTTAAGACCCACTCTTAGAGATTCACTCACGCGATTAAATAATAAAAAATGAAAACGTAACAAAATTTAGATTTTTTTTGTTATACTTTTTTGTATATGATGTCAGAATTATTGATTACATATTAAATAATAATAAAATAAATACTTGATGTCACATGCATAATCCTTCTGCATGATGCAGGTCGGACATGGTAAGTTCGAGAGTTTCTTGCAACTGATTTGTACGAAAGAAACATCCGTCACTATTGTGTGGATCATAGGATAGGGCACTGTGGAGCTTACGGTAGAGCGATCCACCCCACTTGGATGGAGCACAGCCGTGTCCGCACGAGGGCGGTCGGCGGCAACGATCAGCAACGCGGCAACGCTCTCACGCCAGGCCCTTGTACAAGCCATGGTCCGAAGCGAGTAGGAATGGCAGGTGGTCATCGGGCTCGGTCCGGTAACCGTTCGAACCGAGCCGTCGACGGTGCGTAGTGTTATATGCGAGCTACAAAGAGATGTCAGCAAAACCGTAGGGGCCCAGTAGGGTAGAAGTCTACTGGGGCCATGGGTTCGCTTCTAAAAGTAAAACCCGGCGCCCTGGAATGCAAGCCAAAGACATAGGAGTAGATTTTATTCAGTAAAAGTTTGACACCCTTCCCGCTCCGCGCACCACCGGGAGATGTTATTGGATGATTTCACAACTAATAAAATGTAAATTCCTTACTAGCCAGGATGGTCATGAGAATTTTTTTTGGGTTGTTGTAACCATTTGATATTAATGCAATTTTACGGTAATACTAGACTTAGTGAGCTATATTTTATATTCATACTGTGATTGTATCTCTTCGTGAACTATGAACAAAAAATATTTTTTTTTTTAAATAGTATAAATAAGGTAAATAAAATCTACAAAAAATGCATAATGTGGAGATTTTTTGGTTATATTATAGTGTAAGAGTTATTGATTACTTATAAAATAATAAATAAATACTTGATGTCAACAATTCCTTAAATGCATTTATTTTATTTGACTGACACATGTGTCTTATTACCTACTCTATGGACACAGAACAGACTACTGTACGACTGACCAATAAGAGACAGCCTTCGGACAGTTAAAAATTTAACGCGCGATAGGTTGGGATTTAACAGTTTCACTTCGATAGATCTAAGTACCAAAAAATAATGCTATTAATTGGTTTAAATTTTTCGACAGTTAACAATCTCGCAAGATAGATCATAATCTTACGGTATTTACACTTTTACGATGACATATATGTATATTTACAAGAACGTTTATTCAAAAGACAGATGTAAAGTCCTTACTAGCCAGGATGGTAATGATCAGTTTTAATTTTTTTTGGAAGTGTTGCATTAATGAAATTTTTAGTGATAATACTAGACATAGTGGTATATATTATATATTTTTTCTGTGATTGTACCTCTTCGTAAACTATGAATAAAAAAATTAAAAAACATATTTTCTTTTTTTTTAATAGTAATTAAGGTAAGTAAAATCTACAAAAAATAACAAACACACGCTCAAGGATAGAAGCTATGCAATAGCTTAAAATCGTCATATGGCTAATTTTAAGAATTTTCTACCTCGCAGTTTTTAAAGGCCTATTTTTTTTATGATTCTGAAAGCTGAGAGTCTGGCGCATTCTTAAAGCCTAATTAGAAACCATGAAGTCACCTGTTTAAATTTTTTATTTAAAGTTGAAAAGCTAAGTCATAATTTCACGAACGTAATTTTTTCACTTTAGACCAACTTTTTCATAACTTTCATCACAGTTACGAAGCTGATTATTTTATGCATAAAAGTACTACTCATGAAGATTCAGTTGCAAAAAAAAATCTCGACAAAGCCATGTACTTTTTTTTTTAATTTTTAGATTGGTCTGGTCGATCATTCTCAAAAAATCAGAAAAAAATTCATAACTCGAAAACTATGAAAAGTCGCGGAACATACATGGGGGTGATTCGGATACCCCACGATACGAGGGACCTAAATTTTATTTTTGGACGTCAATGTTCTGGCCACCCTGTATATAATAATACTAAGACATTAAAAACTCACCGGACAAGCGTCTATACACACAGTGAAGGGTAGGATAAGTACATAGATCCATCCAGCAATCCCAGCTATGTAACATGCGAGTATGAGGATCAACAACCACAATATTGAATTGACAATCCTCATTTTCTGAAAAGACCAAATTAAAATATTAGTTTCCTGTTACGAACTTTATATTTGTATAGGCAGACAGACGCCCCGGGCGTCGCGTCGGGGTTCGCAGGGCGATTCCCAGTCTTTATAGACGCGAGCTTGCAGACGGTGAACAATGGACGGTCGCAAAGCCCAGGCCCGGGTCAAGACATACTAGCCAAATTGACTGGGCCAGTTAGAGCCCATGTCTGTAAAGGCTGCGAGATTGTTCGAAAGAGTCACTCACTGTGGCCTTCACAAAAAGTAGCTGGTAACTGAAAGATTATGTTTCTTCACGTACTATGCTTTTTATTCACCAAAAGTTTGATAATTCTTCTCGCTCCACCTAGAGGCAAAATTGACTTATATTCTAACGAGAGACCAGAACGTTCATGGAAACTATTTGTCAAAATACTGATAAGTAGTTGCAGCACTAGATCGACATTATGTCGCATAACAAAACATAGCCTAGAGACTACTTATTTCGCGAACATAACGTCATAAGGACCGGGAATTACGTGGCACTTACGAGTTCCGTTCAAAACTCATAATTTTGTTGGTCAGAATCATCTTTTGGCATAATGTTCATACCCATAATAATTAAACAGCAGAACCACTATATAGCAGAAAATTCACAGTCAGAAACGTCTTAATTAACTCATCGAATGCCGTAATTAGAGACACAATAGAAAGACAATTGCTTATGTCGAACTGTGTAACTTAAGACATTCAAAATGTTAATTACGAAACACTGTTGGTTTATGTAGGGCCAACGGAGGCCCCATGCAGGTCCTCCTATTTTGGGTTGGTTATAAAAAAATGACCATGGCGGCTAGCAGGCATTTAGCATGCGCATAGACATGCCGCATGCAAGAAGGCATGCAACATGCAGCAGGCACGCAGCAGGCACGCAGCAAGCAAGCAGGCATGTAGCATGCTAGCAGGCATGCAGCATGCAAGCAGGCATGCAAGTAGGCATGCAAACAGGCATGTAAGCAGGCATGCAAGCAGACATGCAAGTAGCCATGCAAGCAGGCTTGCAGCGTGCAGGCAGCCATGCAACATGTTGCAAGCATTGTTTCTGTCACGGCTCCGGCACTGCGGACTTTGGGCGGCCCCACGCGAACTCATCGTCGCAGATGATTTTAACGCTCACCACCGCAGCCTCGGCTTGCTGGCCGGCCGCTTGGAGGAGATGTTGGCATGTCAAAATCTCGTTAATGAAAAAGTGTGGGCTGGATGGAGAAAAAGCCATCTCATGCATTATTTGAAGACTGCTAGCTGAACTACGTGCGAACGCGAAGGCCTGTGGCTACAGAACGCCCGCAGAGCTGTACTACGGATTCCTTTCCTCGCTCGAAAGCTACAAAGTGGAACCGAAGGTTGAAAAATCAAGACGCCTCTACGACCAGAGGCGGAGCAGGTCTACTTGGCACCGAGGCTCCGCAGGGAGCTTACACCCGAAAGTGTGCTATAGATAATAATAATAATAAATTTTATTCAAGTACAAAGTAAGTAAAATCTAAGCGCACGGTAGTGCGCAGGCCAAGTTCCAGCAACAGGCCGCGCGCATGCCGTGCACTATTTACACGAACCGTTTCGACCCACTTTTGATCCCCCTGTAGCTGAGATAAAATTGTACCTACGTAATCATATACTAATACTAAAGCAGTATGGTTTCGGTTGAGCAGAGGGATCTAAGGTGTATGGAATCCGAGAGTTGGGTTCCCACGGATTCCATAATCTCCCCTCGCTTTACATGCATGACTGCACATTAGTCCAAACCAAATTCCATCCTGATGGGACTACTGAAGGTTTCTTATTATTATTATTATTCCATTCATTTATTATAATATACATATTTATCATATTTTTAAAAATTTCTTCAAAAAATTATATTAAAAAAAAATATTATTATTCCATTCATTTATTATAATATACATATTTATCATATTTTTAAATATTTCGTCAAAACATTATATTAAAAAAAAAATTTAATAATATAAAAAATAGTAGCCCACCGGCATCGGGAACAGGGTCCAAGCTGCCGGCGGTCAGGGCTCCTGAGAGAGGAACCTCCGGACAATACGCGCCGTGTCTATGAGTACTGCCTTCTGGATCAAGCCCTTGATCCAACTGCCTAACGAGAGCCTCCGCAGATGTTGGTCGAGGCTCTTGGCTATTAAGCCATTGGCCGTCACGACTATCGGCACAATGATTGCTCTATCCACTTCCCTCATGTCGACAACCTCGCGAGCCAAGTCAAGATATTTAGTTTGTTTATCCTTCTCAGCTTTCACGAGGTTCTCGTCATGAGGGACCACTATATCAACAATCATTGTGCGACGCTCTAGTCGATCTATCACCACTATGTCAGGCTTATTGGCAACAATAGTCCTGTCAGCGATGATAGATCGGTCCCAATACAATGTGACACTGCCATTCTCGAGAACTGGGTCGGGCACATACCTATAGTACGGTACTTCTGATTCAACAAGATTGTATTTAAGAGCAAGTTGCTGATGGATTATCCTGGCTACAAGGTTGTGTCTGTGCAAATAGTCTCCGTTAGCTAAATGAGAACACCCAGAAATAATGTGTCGGATTGATTCCCCAGGCCGGTGGCATGCCCGACAGATGTCAACCGTACCGTCCTTCACAATATATTTCCGGTAGTTGTTCGTCATCATAACTTCGTCCATAATTGCAAAGACAAAACCTTCGGTTTCTCCAAAGAGATCACCAAAGCGTAGCCAGGAGGCGGACGCTAAAAGATCTACATCGGGCCCATGTAAGGCCCGGTAAAAGCGCCCGTGAAGCTCCTTGCCCTTCCATACTTCCTTGCGTTCATTAGTATCCATTACGACCATTACTACAGGTTTGCGCCAGTTCTCGTTGGCCAAGGAGAGCGGGGTGAGGCCTTTGTCCACCGCCACTACATCTCGGTGCATCCCCACGTCGGTTTCCAGGAAGTATTCCCTGAGACTGCATACCTCACGGTTGTGCAGGGTCTTGGCATTTAAGAAGCCACGACCCCCACACTTCCGCGGGATATACAGCCTCATCACCGATGATCGTGGGTGATGCATCCGATTTGCGGTAAGCAGAGTGCGGACCCTCCTATCCAGGGCGTCGAGTTCCGTCTGAGTCCATTTGAGTATGCCGAAAGAGTACATCAAAACCGGCATGACCCAACCGTTGAAGGCGCGCACCTTGTTCCCGCCCGATAAAAGACTTTTCAGTACTTTATTCAGGCGGCCAAAGAAACGCTCCCTCAACGATTGTTTTACGTCAGCAGCATTGATGCCCAACGCTTCCGACATACCCAAATACTTGTAAGTTTCGGTTGAGCTGAGGGATCTAAGGTGTATGGAATCCGAGAGTTGGATTCCCACGGATTCCATAATCTCCCCTCGCTTTACATGCATGACTGCACATTTGTCCAAACCAAATTCCATCCTGATGGCACTACTGAAGGTTTCAGTTACCTTCAGTAGCTCCATCAGTTGCAAGTTGTTGGAAGCAAAAAGTTTCAGATCATCCATGTAAAGAAGGTGAGATATGACCTGACCCTCTCTTCTCAAGCGGTAGCCTAAACCCGAACCCTCCAGCAGTGTGCTGAGAGGGTTCAAAGCTAGGCAAAACCACAGTCAAAAAGACATCAGAAAGGTGCGCAGAGTTACATCAATTTTATATAGCTCCAGCACCCTCATGAGCCATGTATGTGGCACTGAATCATAGGCCTTCTTGTAATCTATCCAACATGTCGACAGATCTCTTCGAGAACGACGAACCTGTTGGCTAATGGCAACATCAATGAAGAGCAGCTCCTTAGTACCACGGGACCCGTTCCTACATCCATTCTGAGAAGCAGACATGATGGAATTTGTCTCAATATGACTATTAATTTTAGCTCTCAGGATGGATGTAAGAACTTTATAGACCGTCGGCAAACACGTAATCGGTCTATAATTTTTGGGTTCCGCAGTACTACCCGATTTATGGAGCAGGTGGGTTATTCCTGTCGTCAGGAACTGGGGCAGCGACCCTGACTCTAAGGCAGATTGGAATTGGGACGCCAAGCGAGCGTGCGAACTTTTAAACCATTTAAGCCAAAACTTTTGCAGCCCGTCCGGCCCTGGACATTTCCAATTTGATAACGGACGGACTGCACGAGCTACATCTTGGGGGCTGATGGTAATTGCCCCCATTTCTGGTATAAGTTCGCACTCTCGCTCGACCTCCCGAGTCCAATCACCCTCAGTGTGACTGACAGGCACCGACCAAATGCTGCGCCAAAATGAATACATGGCATCATCATCCGGTAGGCGCGTATCAATCACACTTTGGTCCGGTCGCTCCCAAGCCCTGTAAACCCACCTTTCGGTGCTTTGGAACGCGCGATTCTGGGTGTACCGCTCCACTCGCCGCTTGTACCGTCGTATACGGTTTGCCCATGCATAGACTTTCTGCCTCAGGAAGTCGATACGCTCTGTGATACGGGGTAGATAATCTCGAGGACTAATATCTGTTCCCGAGAACGCCCGCCTCACAAAGCGCATCACTCTAGGGCGAGTGTTGCCCTCCCTGAAGCAGATAAGTTTGCCGATGAGTGCTCTAGCCTCACCGATACGACGCTCGATCCTGGACTGCCAAGCTGGTTTAGCTGGTCGTGTAGCTCTGTCACTATTTGGAATTTTGACGTGAGCTACACGACACGCCACTGCAGCCGCACAGTATAAGATCGAGTGGGTATCGGTAAGGTCTTCGCTGCTATCAAAACAATTTGATAGCTGCGAATCTAGAGCACACACCAACGCCCTATTTTTTCTATTCATAGGCAAACGAGGTAGACGGGGTCTAAGCTCTGGTGGTATAGAGCGGTACTCCCGGAATGCATCCTCCAAAGCGCTCTTCAAACGTGCATTGCACTGGGTACTCACGGATATAGCCCCGTCATCGTTATCCTCACCAACGTGGTCGGGTCGCGGTGAAACAGTAGGTTGACATTGCACCGCGGCCGGTGGTGAAACAAGTGAGACACGACCTCTCTGTTTCAGGTGCTTGAGCCAGCTGTCAACGTGTCGGCCCAAAGACTATCGGATCAGGTGCGGGTCATCCAGCGTAACCGTATGTTGGATGACACCGTACTTGATAGACTGCGCATAGAATCACGGAATGGCCGTGTCTCACCTATTTCACCACCGGCCGCGGTGCAACGTCAACCCAGTGTTTCACCGCGACCCGACCATGTTGGTGAGGATGATGATGACGGGACTATATCCGTGAGTACCCAGTGCAATGCACGTTTGAGGAGCGCTTTGGAGGATGCATTCCGGAAGTACCGCTCTATACCACCAGAGCTTAGACCTCGTCTACCTCGTTTGCCTATGCATAGGAAAAATAGGGCGTTGGTGTGTGCTCCGGATTCGCAGCTATCAAATTGTTTTGATAGCAGCGAAGACCTTACCGATACCCACTCGATCTTGTACTGTGCGGCTGCAGCGGCGTGTCGTGTAGCTCACGTCAAAATTCCAAATAATGACAGAGCTACACGACCAGCTAAACCAGCTTGGCAGTGCAGGATCGAGCGACGTATCGGTGAGGCTAGAGCACTCATTGGCAAACTTATCTGTTTCAGGGAGGGCAACACTCGCCCTAGAGTGATGCGCTTTGTGAGGCGGGCGTTCTCGGGGACAGATATTAGTACTCGAGATTATCTACCCCGTATCGCAGAGCGTATCGACTTCCTGAAGCAGAAAGTCTATGCATGGGCAAACCGTATTCGACGGTACAAGCGACGAGTGGAGCGGTACACCCAGAATCACACGTTCCAAAGCAACGAAAGGTGGGTTTACAGGGCTTGGGAGCGACCGGATCAAAGTGTGATTGATACGCGCCTGCCGGATGATTCATGCCATGTATTCATTTTGGCGCAGCATCTGGTCGGTGCCTGTCAATCACACTGAGGGTGATTGGACGCGGGAGATCGAGCGAGAGTGCGAACTTAAGCCAGAAATGGGGGCAATTAACATCAGCCTCCAAGATGTAGCTCGTGCAGTCCGTCCGTTGCCAAACTGGAAATCTCCAGGGCCGGACGGGCTGCACAACTTTTGGCTTAAATGGTTTCAAAGTTCGCACGCTCGCTTGGCATCCCAATTCCAATCTGCCTTAGAGTCAGAGTCGCTGCCCCAGTTCCTGACGGAACCCAAAAATTATAGACCGCGATATTATTGTTATTAGTTATTAGTATTTGGGTACGTCGGAAGCGTTAGGCATCAATGCTGCTAACGTGAAACAATCGTTGAGGGAGCGCTTCTTTAGCCGCCTGAATAAAGTACTGAAAAGTCTTTTATCGGGCGGGAACAAGGTGCGCGCCTTCAACAGTTGGGTCAGCCGGTTTTGATGTACTCTTTCGGCATACCCAAATGGACTCAGACGGAACTCGACGCCCTGGATAGGAGGGTCCGCACTCTGCTTACCGCAAATCGGATGCATCACCCACGATCATCGGTGATGAGGCTGTATATCCCGCGGAAGTGTGACGGTCATGGCTTCTTAAATGCCAAGACCCTGCACAACCGTGAGGTATGCAGTCTCAGGGAATACTTCCTGGAAACCGACGTGGGGATGCACCGAGATGTAGTGGCGTTGGACAAAGGCCTCACCCCGCTCTCCTTGGCCAACGAGAACTGACGCAAACCTATAGTAATGGATACTAATAATGAACGCAAGGAAGTATGGAAGGGCAAGGAGCTTCACGGGCGCTTTTACCGGGCCTTACATGGGCCCGATGTAGATCTTTTAGCGTCCGTATCCTGGCTACGCTTTGGTGATCTCTTTGGGGAAACCGAAGGTTTTGTCTTTGCAATTATGGATGAAGTTATGATGACGAACAACTACTGGAAATATATTGTCAACGACGGCACGGTTGACATCTGTCGGGCATGCCACCGGCCCGGAGAATCAATCCGACACATTATTTCTGGGTGTTCTCATTTAGCTAACGGAGACTATTTGCACAGACACAATCTTGTAGCCAGGATTATCCATCAGCAACTTGCTCTTAAATACAATCTTGTTGAATCAGAAATACCGTACTATAGGTATGTGCCCGACCCAGTTCTCGAGAATGGCAGCGTCACATTGAATTGGGATTGATCTATCATCACTGACAGGACTATTGTTGCCAATAAACCTGACATAGTGGTGATAGATCGGCTAGAGCGTCGCACAATGATTGTTGATATAGCGGTCCCTCATGACGAGAACCTCGTGAAAGCTGAGAAGGATAAACAAACTAAATATCTTGACTTGGCTCGCGAGGTTGTCGACATGTGGGAAGTGGATAGAGCAATCATTGTGCCGATAGTCGTGACGGCCAATGGCTTAATAGCTAAGAGCCTCGATCAACATCTGCGGAGGCTCTCGTTAGGCAGTTGGATCAACGGCTTGATCCAGAAGGCAGTACTCCTAGACACGGCGCGTATTGTGCGGAGGTTCCCCTCAGGAGCTCTGATCGCCGGCAGCTTGGACCGGCAGCATGTTCCCGATGCCGGTGGGCTACTATTTTTTATATTTCTAAATGTTTTTTTTTTAATGTTATTTTTTGAAGAAATATTAAAAAATATGATAAATATGTATATTATAATAAATGAATGGAATAATAATAAATGTTTTTATTTTTATTTACTTTCTTAAGAAATATTTAAAAATGTAAATAATATGTTAAAATGGAAAATAAAGGAGATAATAATATATTTATTTGCATAAAACATGGTATAAAAAGGTGTTCAATACTATATGGCCCAAACATGTTTAGCTAGGTTATGACAAAGCATGCATGCAAAATTTTAAAAAAATAGGCAAATATGTAAGGAAACATCAATAGTGAACAATTTTAAACATTAAAACTTTTTATCTATAAATTCTTTTAAACTATAAAAACTATGTTCAAGCAACCATTTATAAAATTTAGTTTTAAATAAGTTAAAATTTAATGTTTTAAAATGCCCCGGTATTTTATTATAAATACGCACACACATTGCTAGGCAGTTATTATTATATTTAGCTAATCGAGGCAAATCATTCAGCACTAGTTTGTATGGATCTCGTCTGTTTCGAGGGTTAACATCATTTGCAGTCAGTTGAATAATTGTTTATTTTTTATTACAAACATACATATTTCGTAAACATAAAGTGACGGTAACAGTAACAAACCAAGTTTCCTAAATATTGGTTGACATGAGTCATCAGATTTGAGTCCACAGATTGATCTCATGCACTTTTTTTGAGCGATAAATGCTCTCTGGAAGTCGGTGCTATTACCCCACATTACAAGCCCATAACGTAGTAGTGATTCAACGTAAGCATGGTATGATATTACAGCGGTTTTCACGTTAGTTACATTTTTGACTTGTTTAAGGGCGTATACAAAATTGATTTTAGTACTAACATTGTCTATGTGTTCTTTCCAGTTAATATCTTTATCTATAACTACACCCAAAAATCTTGTATGCGTTACTTGTTTGATTTTATTAATATTGACTTTGATGTCATTATTATGATTATTTGATTGATTGAATTGAATGTAAACTGATTTGTCTAAATTTGTTCTTAAATGGTTAATGTCAATCCAATGTAGTAATTTTTCAATTGTATTTTTGATGTCAAGCTCGTGATCCAAAACTGTATTATATTTTTTTTCAGATGTCACTATAAAAGATATGTCATCGGCAAATAATATGCATTTGTGGTCAGTTATTTCTATGATGTCATTTATATAAATTAGGAATAATATTGGGCCCAGAACGCTTCCTTGCGGAACGCCATATTTATTATGTCTATACTCTGATGAGTAGGATATTATGTCATTAATTTCATTTTTTTTTTATTGATAATGACACATTGCTTTCTATCACTTAAATAGGACGATAACCACTGGAGTGCCGGTCCTCTAATCCCATTAGCTTCTAATTTTTGCAGCAGAATGTCGTGTGAAACGAGATCGAATGCTTTAGATAGATCTAAGAAAAGACCGGTAGTCAGAAAATTATTATTAATATTTGATATTATTGCTTGCATTAGAGAATAAATAGCTAATGATGTTGATTTGTTTTTTTGGAATCCAAACTGCTTGTCACTAATAATTTTAAATTTAGTACATAAATTAATAAGTCTTTAATACATACATTTTTCATAAATTTTAGACAAGATGGGTATCAAAGTAATATGTCGGTAATTATTGATGACACATTTGTCTCCTTTCTTGAATAAAGGCTTAATTATAGAAAGTTTTAATTTATCAGGAAAGGTTCCATGGGAAAAGGACATATTTATTAAATGAGTGATAATACTAGTTAGTTCATTACAACAAGCTTTTATGATTTTAGTGTTTATTTCGTCATAACCCTCCGACCTGGGGCCTAAGTCTACTATTTTTATAAATTCGTCATTCCAACACGATCCCATTGTCATTTTGCTTAAAGTTCGTAATCTGCTAATTCATAATGATCGATCATTGTTCAGTCAATGGTCACGCAATATAGTTGTGGTAAAATGACAATATCAATGTTATTAAAAGCAATAACTGCACACGCTGACGTTCTAATTGTAGTTCAATGATCAAAGAAACTGTCAAAACTTTAGTAGATTGCCGCATACGTCAGATATTGATTTGTTATTTTGCACGAGATTACCATTCTATGCAATTTCTTTCAATGGATTGTCAGTGGTTGACCATTGGAAAGTCATAATGACGTCATTATATTAGCAGATTACCAATACTTGTCAAAATCAACCATTATGAAAACAATGATAGACCATTCCGACACTATTGTAATAGTAGACTTGAGGCCCTGGTGTTAGAAAGAGACATTATTTCCTGTCGTACCTCGTTTACTAGCATTGGTCGAAGGAACATTGAGTTGGCACATGCATTTTTGCAGGGGTTTTGACGTGCGCTTTTACCCCCTTGTGTATGCGTTACGTTAACATAACGGTCATTAAATGCTGTGGCCATTTGTACAGGGTCTGTAATAATAGAATCATTTAATTTTATACATTCTACCTATGTTGTCTTTGTGTGTATTATTATTCATTTCATTTTTAATGACAGTCCATGTGGCTTTACACTTATCTTGGGTAAGAATATATTGTATATTTGCATTCTTTTTGAAGTTATAAATACACAATAATAATTAATAAAATATTCTTTAGCAATCTAGAGTAATTATTATATTTAATTTTATTATCTATATTTTTATTTTTGTAGTAGCGATATCGTAGCTTCCGTTTAGTTTTGCAACTTTGTCTTAAACCTTTACTTATCCACCTTTGTGTGTTTTTATTATTACAATTGACTTTCACTCTTAATTTGGGATAACAGAGATCATAAAATAGACATACCTGTTCATGAAAGTCATTAAATGCGCAATTTGTGTCTGTGTTTAGATATATACAGACCAAGAAAGATTTTGTAAGCATGCCTTAAATTTTCGAATGTTGTCTAAATTATAGTCTCTTTAATAAGTGTAATATATTGTTGATCTTTGTAGTTTTTAGGGTTCCGTGGTCAACTAGGTACCCTTATAGTTTCGTCGTGTCTGTCTGTCCGTCCTCGCTTAATCTATGTGACCGTTAGCACTAGAAAGCTGAAATTTGGTATCAATATGTATATCAATCACGCCGACAAAGTGGTAAAATAAAAATTGGAAAAAAGTGTTTTATTAGGGCTGCCTATGCCTATGTATATGTAAAGTGGGAAGTGATTTTTTTTTATTTCAACCCTAACGTGTAATATATTGTTGGATAGGTATTTAAAAATGAATAAGGGTTTACTAAAATCATTTATTGATAATGTCAATAATTTCGGAAATAATCGCTCCAAAAATAAAAAAAAACAATGTCCCCCCCCCCCCCCATAACTTTTGAACCATAAGTTTAAAAAATATGAAAAGTAGATCTTTATAAGGACTTTCTAGGAAAATCATTTTGAACTTGATGGAAAGAACAGTTTTTGTACAAAAAAGACAAAAAGGTTGTACAAAATAATTTCTGTACTAAGTTTGTAGTATAATCGTATATGCAAGCATTTTTTTTAACTTGGTTTACATATTTTATTATTCTGAACGTATCTTCTTTCAAACAAAAAAATAATTATTAAAATCGGTTCTCGCAATCCAAAATTACCACCGGAAAGTTCTTCTGGTACCTATGTATTAATTAGTAACCCAATTCCCCGAGAGATGGCACTTTATTTTGGGCTATTTCGCGTTCGCGCTGTTAGGATTTTTCCTGAGTTGATGGGGTCGGGTATTATCGAATTGTTCGGTTGGTCTCTCCTTGGCATTGGCGGTATTATCTTATAATTACATTAAACTTCTATCAGGAACATGCTAAGGCAATTTAGAACAAAACTAAAATTCATTTTTTTAAGGCGTATAGTTCCTTGAACCATCTGGCCGAAATTATGTAAACGCAACTTTCGCACTCGCCTAGGCGGCAGTACGCAAATCTGTGCATTTATTTGCGGCCAGCAGCGCCCGGAAAGCGCTTTAAATCCATTTTCTCTGCGAGATATTGATTGATTTACATATGCAATGTTCACTTTGAAGAATATTTAACCACCAATTTTTATGTGTAAAAATGTTTCTAAAGGTCCAAGCCGTTTCGAAGGAGTAGGGAAAAGTTGCGAAAAGTTGCGAAATTGCTAAATATTTTTTTTGACAAAAGTATTAATTGCACGAAAAAATCAAATGTTGATATTATTGTTCATGAATCTATAATAAACATATATTTCTTTCAAACCAATTGACCTAGCCGTTACGGAGGAGTAGGCCTCAGAAAATCACTGTTTTATGGCACTTTTCGGGCGCTTGGCCCTTAACGCCGTCTATCAAAATGTTAAGGTAAAAACCAGTTCATAAATGGTTCGATAGATGGCGTTGCGTAATGACGTCATCTTTTTAAAAGTCGATGTTAAGATTTTCCGTGCTTTCATGACCTACCGTGGTAAGAAATCGTTGCTTCTTAAATATATTCGTAACTTTACGAGTGCACAATTGCTGAAATTTCTACTACTTGCATACTGTTTTAGTTATCACCGTCCTTTGTGGGCCCGTTTTTAGGGTTCCGTATTTATTAGAGTTCCGTACTTAGTATGTCAACGTTACAAATAGCCATTTTTTAAACTCATAAGTGGGAACACTTATTGTGACGGACGGGAAACTACGGAACCCTACACTGAGCGTGACCCGACACGCTCTTGGCCGGTTTTGTTTAGTTGGGAAGCTTAACATTTGTGCTGTCTCATGATCTGAAAGATACAGAGGTAGTACAGAGGCAGTGGCATTTGTAATGTTGATTAGGATATGGTCAATACAAGTCAGTTTGTGAGTAGGAACATTGATGTGGATTAAAATAAATAAAATAATAAAAATAAAATATGATCTTAATTATATTTTGTACGCCATTACGGCAAAACATGACAGTGACTCAACTGATTTTTATGTAACATCTTGCATTTATGTGTATACTCATGTTTTAGCAAAATAAATAATCTTGAATTTAAATTATAAATGTCAGACAAGTCTTGCAATCTACTTGCGATGTTACCTTTTTTGAGTGTATTTATGTTGAAGTCACCGGCTACAACTATTTTTATTTTATATTTGTTTTTCGTTAATAACTCGTGCTGCCAGCTATCTTGATCTCACCCAGGACCAATTGGATAAGCTTGAGCGACTTCAAAATCTTTGTATCAGGTTCATATTTGGCTTGCGCAAGTATGACCACGTTTCTGAATTTCGTACTTAGCTCAAATGGCTTCCTATTCGCCTTCGCCGGAACGCCCATATACTTTCTTTGCTTTATAATGTGCTATTTAATCCGTGTACCCCGTTTTATCTTAAAGAACGTTTTCAGTTCCTTAGTGACACACATAGTAGGTCCTTGAGATCATCGGAAAACCTAAAATTAAGTATTCGCACGCATTCCACTACCTTCGTTGACAAATCTTTCACAATTCAAGCTGCACGTTTGTGGAATGCGTTACCCTTAGAAGTAAGGCGTGCTCAAACGCTACCAACATTTAAAAAGATGGTGAAGGAGCATTACCTTTCTCTTTGATATATTTTTCTTCTCCTGGTTCAACTATATATTTGATATTTATTAGTATATTTTTTTTTTATTGTATGTATGTATTTGTGTTAATATATCATGTTAGTATTATATCTAATGTTTGTACACTGACAACCCTTAATCTATCTCCTTTCTCTCAGTCCATCCAAAGGTTGTCTGTAAGAGATCGCCCTGTGCGATAAGACCGCCCATTGTGCACTTATTATTTTAATTGTTTGTCCTGTATTTTTGTTTATTTGGTGTACAATAAAGATTATAATAAATAATAAATAAATAAATAAAAGATTATGCAATTTTGTTAAAAACAGATTCGGATCAGATTGCGGCGTGCTATATACACATATAACTACTAATTTATTACTTGTTACTTCCAAGCCGCAAGCTTCAAACGTGTTTTGAGTTGCATAGTTTTTCACGAATGATAACTCTTTATAACATAAGCCTTTTTTCACGAATAAGCAAGTGCCACCTCTTTGTTTGTCTCTACAGAAGTTAGTAGCCATTTCATAGTTGTGTATTTTCACATAGTTTTCATTGCCTTTTTTCACAAATGTTTCAGGCAGGCATATTACATCAGGTTCATTTTTTGCTTGTTTTAACTCCTGCATAGTCATTTCTAATCGATAGTTAAGCAACTAGACAATACTATAAATAAATGGTTCTGAATCATATTGTTGAAAATGGTATCATTGAGGTTATCTTATTATGATGATGGAGCCGGAAGGTAGGCACTGGAACTCCATAAATAACCATACATTGGTTACTTATGGAGTTCCAGTGCCTACCTTAGAAAGCGTTTTTTAAGTATATTTGCTAATAATATAATAAAGTTAACAAAATACATTCAGTCAAAAAAGTATCGAGAATGGATGATTTGTTTATTGTTCCAAATTCAAATTTTAGATTTTTTTTTGTTGCTAGATTGTCACAACTGTTTTCCATTCTGGCGCGGAGTTTGAGTTGCATCTGTTATTTATATTAAATACAGTGCTGTTTTTAGTTATATCATTTCTAATGTGTATTGCGAATTTCGTAATGGACAAAAACATCGAACAAAGAGTTTGTCTTAAATTTTGCACCGCAAGTGGAATTTCGTGCACTGAAAATGTAAAGCATTCAAAAGCGGTCGAGATTTGATGGAAGATTTGCCTCGCTCTGGTAGGCAAAATCAACCTCTGCAACTGGAGTTAACATCGCAAAAGTGAAAGAAATAGTGACTGAAAATCCTCATTCAAGTTTGAGAGAGATAGCCGCCGAACTTTCTGTATCTCACGAGTCGATCCGTACCATTTTAACTAATCAGTTGGGCATGAAACATGTTGCCGCACGGCTAGTCCCAAAAGACCTGAATATTCTCCAAAAACTCAATTGCTTGAGAGTCGCTGAGGACATGCTAGAACGAGTCAATTCCGACCCAACATTTATGAAATACGCATTGTTACTGGCGACGAGACGTGGGTTTACGAGTTTGACATGCAAACAAGTCAGCAAGCTTCGGAGTGGCGCCTTCCAACTGAACCAAAACCGAAAAAACCACGCCAAAGTCGATCAAAAGTCAAAGTCATGTTGACTGTTTTCTTTGACTATCGCGGTGTTGTGCACTCGGAATTCTTACCGGAAGGTCAAACGGTAAATAAAGAATATTATTTGAGCGTTATGCGGCATTTAAGAGAGCAAATTCGACGAAAAAGGCCAGATTTGTGGAAAGAAAATTCTTGGATTTTGCACCACGATAATGCGCCTTAGCACAATGGCTATCATTGTAAACGAATTTTTAACCAAACACTCAACAAATACCATCGAGCAGTCACCATATTCGCCAGATATGGCTCGGGCCGCCTCTATCTTTTTCCTAAACTCAAATTACCACTTCGTGGGACCCGTTTTCAATCTGTAGAAGACAAAGGAAAATTCGCGGCGAGAACTGAACTTAATTTCGGAAACAGCGTTTAAAAAATCTTGTGATGATTGGATTATTCTTGGCGTAAGTGTACCTATCGTTTCTGAAGGGGCATACTTTGAATGAATTTTTGAAACGAAAAAAAATCATAGTAGGATGAAACCAAATAGAAAATGAAGATAATATAACAAAAAAAAGAGGAAAAAAATAATTTACGGGCGATCTGAGGTAAAAACAGTTTATCTCGATTTCCAGCAAAACTACAAGTTCTATGGAAAAGAAATTAAATGGCAAAGTTGTAGGTAATAAAAAGATCTACAACTTTTGTATTACACTTTTTTAACATAACCTTAAAATTTATGTGAAAAATTCAAATAGCTAAGATTTTAGTTTTTTATTTTTACCTATTACCAAAAAAAAATCCACGTGATGAAAACTCACCTTTTTATGTCCCAAACACATTGTATTTTTTTGTTTAAAAATATTTATTTTTTGACCTTTATTTTGACTTAATATCGAAAAAGCACCCTAATTTTTAATTGAAAATTCTCACATCCAAATTTCTGCTTTTTTAAAAAAGTCGGTAGGCTTTTTGTTCGTTGAAATCTCTACTTTCTGACAGTGAAAAAATATCCTTACTGTAGTAAATTTTCTCAGAAAATGCCAAAAACGAAAAAAACTCGAACTAGAAAATTCTTTCTTTTAATCATTAAGTAACATTTTGAGTTATTTTATATTATTTACACTTTAATTACTCTAAAAACATAAGATTGTATGTTACGTTGATAACCTAAAAAAAATCCAAACCGAAATATACTACTATAATTAATAAACAAATCAGTTAATATTTAATGAGACTCCTACAATATTTTGAGTAAGGTGGTGGTGGTATCGTTTCTGAAGGGGCATACTTTGAAGGTGATAAAATAAATTTGGATGAATAACAATTTTGTGTATTATTGATCTTTTCCCGGTACTTTCTTGACAAAGTAGTAGGTACTACGCATTAGATTAGGCGTGCCGAACACTCACTTCAATTGAATCAGCTGTACCTTCTTGCACACAATAAGACATTCATTGATGACTTTAGAGCAATTTTGACGTTCATGCAGTGTGAGAGCGGCGCTAGAAAGTGTATCACGAAATAAATAATATGTAAGTAGTCAAGTAAATAAAATTACTGGTTGTTTAAGCAATTTAATAGCTTCTAATATTGAAGAAGTATGTTAGAAAATATATATTTTTTAACAGACTCCTAAAAAAGGAGGAGGTTCTCAATTCGGATGTTTGTATTTTTTTTTTATGTATGTTCGCGCATAACTTCGTCACTTGCCAACCGATTTCAAAATTCTTTTTTTGTTGGTAAGGGTATACTTCTCAAATGGTCCCACAGTCACCAAGTCGGGATCTGATGATGGAATCTTGGTGAAATCGAAGGAACTCCTCAAATATTGTAGGCAACTATGTATAAATAGTCATTTTGATATTTTCATCTAGGACTTAAGCATTTACAGTAAAAAAGTGAAAAATACCGACTTCCGTAATTAAAATTATTTTGATCGTTTTAAAATAGTGTTTTTTTAGTGAAGTCGGTTTTTTTTTATAAAAAGTTTTTTTATTTAAAAGGCTCCCCATATTATAGACTAAAACAATCATAGACTAAAACATGCAGATGATCCCATAAAAACCAGGTTTTTACCTACAACTGCTTTAGTGAACACAGACTTGCATTGTGTTTTAATCCGTTTGTTTTTTTTTTTAATATTTTATTTAATATTTTTTCTTTTTTGTATAAATAAAATCAATTGATCATTCAAGAAATTATGACCTCGTGTGTTTTTAACCGACTTCGAAAAGGAGGAGGTTCTATGTTCGGCTGAATGTATGTTTTTTTTTTTATTTTATTTTAACTGTGTTGTAGTTTGTTTTTTACCGTTATTGTTTGTTTTGTTACCAAATATTACCAGCTTATGTTCTGATCTTTTTCTTTATTTTCAAAGAAAAGATCTGTACATTAAACAATATTAACTGTGTTGTAGTTTTTTTTTTACTGTTGTTGTTTGTTTTGTTACTAAATTTTACCAGCTTGGAGTCCTGGTCTTGATTCTCTCAGGTTAGCTGTTCTGCATGATTACTGTTGGAGATAAAACCTTCTTGCAAGCTTCTTAAATTATATGAAAAAATATGACACTTCTATTTGTCACTTGTCTTCACTTGTTTTTTGTAAAATATATTGTTCACACCGAAAATAATTAAAACTAATTTGCATTGAGCATCCAGTCATTGATTTTCATCAGAATACCCATAATTCTCGCACATGGTCCATAACGAGCCGGATGAAATATAATTAAGAAGATCAGCGATTATTTTCAAGAAAAAGAATAGAGACTGACTTCCACGCTGAATGGAGGTTCATGGGTTCACTGCTGGAGAACTGGATTGATTTCAAGCAAGTTAGTTAGTGGTGTACAGACATAATTACGCTAATATCGTCACCCAACACTCAGGTAGTAGGTATATATAAGTAGTCATACTAAGGTCAGTACTATTTTATTACATTACCAATTATATTGTGTTTGAGTAAAATCATTAGGTACTTTGTTGCATTGTGATTAGTATTTTATTCAACAGCAATGTTAAGTTTAAACTCATACTTTTAACAGTATAGTTAGCTATTTTGCTACATTATTAAACTTACATTATATTAAGCTGTAACTAATTACATAACTACTTAACAGTGGTATTAATTTTTAACAAGTATCTTGACATAATAAAAATATTTGAGTGTTAGATATTAGTACAAGTCATTGTTATAAATTATAGTTAGCAGTCAGAAAGGGCATAGACTACAGCTAGGCGTATAATTATTGAAATTATATTGTTGGTTTTAATTTTATATTCCTGTATCAATGCCAGGTTGACAACACTCGTCTCCCAGAATGTCTGAGGAAAGGGATTTAATTAAGAAGCGAGGCAGCTTCAAAGGTCGCTTGACTAGTTTCCTCAATTTCCTGGACTCATTCAAGGACAAGGAGCTATCTAGCTGTGATGTGTCCGAGTTGCAGTTGCGCATGGGCAAGATAGAGGCGTTGTATGAGCAGTATGATGAGGTACAGTTACGTCTAGAATGCATTGTTGACGACATCAACTTACAATATTCTCAGCGTTCCGAGTTTGAGTCTATTTATTATAAATCCTTATCTAGAGCCCAGAATATTCTGACTGACTACAATAAAGATAATAAATCGATGGAAAGTTGTAAATGTACTCGTGTTAGCATAAAGCAGCCGGTTAAATTGCCAACGATTCAGTTACCAAAGTTTAGCGGATTATATTGTAATTGGCTTGAATTCCGCGACACCTTTACTAGCCTAATTCATTGTAATGATGACATAGACGCAATCAATAAGTTTCACTACTTGCGAGCATCACTTGAGGGAACAGCTGCTATAGTTATCAAATCCATTGAGTTTTCTTCAAGTAATTACTCTGTGGCATGGTCATTGTTATGTGATCGGTTTGACAACAAAAGATTACTGGTTCAGAATCATATAAGTTCATTATTTACTATTGAATCAATTACAAAAGAATCTTCTGTTGCCATTAAGAATTTGATCGATCAGTTAAATAAAGACTTGCGAGCTTTAGAGTCATTAGGGGAGCCTGTGAAACACTGGGATACACTTTTAATCTACATTGTCACACGAAAACTTGATCAAAAAACCTATCGTGAGTGGGAGGAGTGCAAAGGTAGGATAGACAAGGATGGCTTAATCACGTTTAACGCATTTATGCAATTCTTACGCAATCGAGCCGACCTCATCGAGACCCTGGAACTCCCCCGCAATCATTATTCGCAATCACCAGGTAAATCAGGTCCTAAGATCAAGTCAATGGTAGCACAATCTCCTATCAATTCTAGCACTGACTCAGCTTCTAAACCTTGTCCTAAATGTAATAACAACGATCACACATTAAATAATTGTCCACAGTTTCTCGCATTGAGTAACGATGACCGTCTCAAATCATTACCTAGTTATAAGGTATGTTTTAACTGTTTTCGTTCCGGACACTATGCTAACAAATGTAAAAAACCAGGCTGCAAACTATGCAAACGTAGGCACAACACATTAGTTCACGTACATTCTAATGGCACTGTATCGAATACACCTAGTGGTAATTCGATGAATAACTTGTCTGCTACGACTGAAACGAATAACGTAGCTTTATCCGCAAACATTGCATCTCCGTGTGGTCATACGCAACGAGATGTGTTGTTATCAACCGCTTTGATCAAATTAAGAGACCACAATGGGTGTGTGCATCTCGCTCGCGCGGTGCTCGATAGTGGTAGCACGTCTTCACTCATAACAGATAGGTTGTGCAATAAACTTAACTTAAAAACTAGCCAGGTAGATAGATCAATCCTTGGAATCAATAACGTCACTTCGCACGTAGGTAAAATATGTCGGGTTAAGGGTACGCCATTAGATGATAGCTTTGTATTCGAACTAAATTGTTTTGTTCTTCCGTTCATTACGAGTAGTGTTCCGTGTCGTCAGATAAATATTTCTGATTTCGACTTACCCTCGAATATTACTTTAGCTGATCCTACTTTTTATAACCCTGCCGATGTTGATATTTTAATCGGCGCTGATCTTTTTTGGGATTTGTTAGGATCTCAAAGACTAAAGTTAGGTACCGGGAAACCAATATTATGTGAAACCCGTCTAGGATGGATAGTTTCCGGTCCAATTACTCAGAATACTATCTCACTGCTGACGAATGACGTAAAGTGCAATATGTCTAAAATGGTTGCCGACAGCGATGGTGACTGGGAAAACCTCAAGTCAGAATTGACAAAGTTTTGGCAATTAGAGGAGGTGAATGCGAAGTCTTCCAATTCTTATATGCCTGAAGAGAAATTGTGTGAAGACAATTTCGTTACAAATACGACACGATTGTCTGATGGTCGTTTTTGTGTTCGCATCCCCCTTAAGAAAGATCCTTCAATTTTAGGAAATTCTTTTAATAAAGCCACACATTGTTTACATTCTTTAGAGCGTAAATTAAAGGTTAAGACGAACTTTAGTAGAATGTATCATGACTTTTTGTCAGAATACGAGTTACTTGGTCATATGACAAAAATTAATAAACCTAATTTATGTTTTGGTTATTTTATTCCACATATGGGAGTTTTACGCGAGTCGAGTACCACGACCAAACTTCGTGTTGTTTTCAACGCTAGTGCTTCTACTTCGACAGGAGTGTCCTCTAATGACCTACAGATGGTTGGGCCAACCGTACAGGACGGTCTATTGTCTATACTTCTTCGCTTTAGAGTCCACAAGTATGTTTTATCTGCGGATGTGGAGAAGATGTATAGACAAATAGTCGTCCACCCGTCGGACAGATATTTACAACAGATTGTTTGGCGTGATAATGTTAGTGATCCTATTAATGTTTATCAATTAAACACCGTCACGTACGGTACGGCCAGTGCGCCATTCCTTGCGACACGATGCCTTAAACAAGTAGGACTCGACTGTAGGAACCCTAAGATATCGGAAATCATCCAACATGACTTCTATGTCGACGACTTGCTGACCGGAGGGGATGACTTAGATGAAGTAAAGTTCATTCGCACTGAAGTCACCAAAGCGCTTGCGTCGGCATGTATGCCATTGAGAAAGTGGAAGTCAAATGATTCTCAATTATTGTCGAATGCTGTCCCTGCGTCATACGATTTGAACATTGGACAAAATGAGCCAGAAAAGTTGCTTGGTCTCTGTTGGCATATCGGCACTGATGAGATAGGGTTTCCTATAGGTCTGACTAAATCTTCGACTAGGTACACAAAGCGTGACTTGTTATCCGTTATTGCGCGAATCTTTGATCCCTTAGGTATGTTAGGTCCTATTGTTATTACTATGAAGATCTTGCTACAGAAAATGTGGTTAGATAAATTATCATGGGATCAACCATTATCTAATGAGATTTGTAAACAATGGGAGATTATTATTAAATCTTTACCTCTTTTAAATCATGTTCGCATTCCGCGACTTGTAGTCTGCAATTCATTTACGGAGTTAGAACTCCATATTTTCACAGACGCGTCTGAGTCCGCGTACGGTGCTTGCGTCTACATTCGCAGTGTTAATGCTAAGGGTGAGTACATGGCTCCCTTGTTAATGGCAAAAAGTCGAGTTGCTCCCATCAAGCCCACGACAATTCCACGACTGGAGTTATGTGGTGCGGTAGTCGGTTCTCGTCTTCACGAGAAGGTGATGAGCTCACTTCGAGTGAAGATCAGTCGGGTCTATTGTTGGACTGATTCAACCATTGTCTTGGGATGGTTACGGATGATGCCTACTAGACTTCAGCCCTTTGTGCGCAACCGCGTTGCTGAGGTTTTGGATAAGTCGGGTAACTGTACTTGGAGGCACGTCCCAACAGATCAAAATCCAGCAGACCTAATATCTCGTGGCATAGATATTAGTGATCTGCAGGAGTCAGATCTGTGGTGGAAAGGACCAGATTTTTTAAAACTAGATTCGTCTGAATGGCTTTCTCAAATTACGAGTCCAGGACTGCGATCGTTACCGGAGACTCGACCTAAAATCATATTACATGTTGTAAACGATTCGAAACCTGAAGTTTTAATTGATTTTAGTCGTTATTCCAATTACACACGGCTCGTACGATCTGTTGCCTACGTATTACGATTTATTAAGTCATGTAGAAAGCATTACCCTAAAACCAAATACTTGTCACATGATGAGGTACAAGATGCACTAACTCTTGTCATTATGAAGAGTCAGATTCAGTCATTTTCTGAATACCAATTATTTTTGAACAAAAAGAGTTTACCTAAAAAGAGCGCCCTTCTAAAGTTTAATGTTTATTTAGACGATAATAATGTAATGCGAGTAGGAGGACGTCTCGATAACTCTAATTTTGCTTATAGTAAGAAACACCCTATTTTATTACAGTCCACTCATGATTTCACTAAACTATTATTTAATTTTGAGCATAAAAGACTGATGCATGCTGGCCCACAATTATTATTAGCTTCCATTAGGGAAACTTATTGGCCAATAGGAGGTCGCAAGTTGGCGAAAGCCTGTTATCATAAGTGTGTTTTGTGTCACCGTATGAAGGGTAAGGTTGTAGCTCCCTTAATGGGTAACTTACCACGAGAACGCCTTCGTCCAGGTTATCCCTTTGAAAGCACAGGCGTTGATTACGCTGGCCCTATTATGTGTGCTAGTCGCCAGGGCCGTGGATGTAGGTTAGTAAAGGTGTATGTCGCTATTTTTATTTGTTTCACAACCAAGGCCATTCATTTGGAGCTCGTTGGTGATTTAACTAGCAATAGTTATTTACTGGCTTTGTATCGGTTTATTTCTCGGAGAGGTAAACCTGCTGATATTTTTTCCGATAACGGTACCTCATTTGCCGGTGCATACAACGACCTTTCCAAATTTTTAAAATTAAATAGTTTGTCCTTGGGTGAAAGTGCAGCAAACGACGGAATAAGGTTCCATTTTATTCCCGCCTACACCCACATTTCGGTGGACACTGGGAGGCGGGTGTCAAGTCAGCAAAGTATCACCTTCAGAGAGTGTTGGGAAATTGTAACTTGACTTTTGAGGAGCTGTACACCACACTAACCAAGATTGAAGCCATCTTGAACTCTCGTCCATTGACGCCGTTGTCTTCAGATCCTGCAGATTATACTCCGCTCACGCCAGGACATTTTCTTGTGGGACGGCCACTTACTTCTTTGCCGCAACCTGATTACCAGGATAGCTCTGCCAATTATCTGTCTCGTTACCAGAGGATCGAGCAGCTTCGCCAGCATTTCTGGAGCAGATGGAGCAAGGAGTATGTTGCAGAATTGCAACAACGCTCCAAATGGCGTTCCTGCAAGGATGGCTTGATGCTGAACTCCTTGGTGGTGATCAAGGAAGACGATCTTCCTCCGTTGAAGTGGAGACTTGGACGGATCGTGGCTGTTCATCCAGGAACGGATGGTATCGCCCGTGTAGCTGACATTCGGACGTCTACTGGAGTCGTTCGACGGGCATTCAACCGAATCTGCCCTTTGCCCGTGTCTTCAGAATCTGGTTGAAACCATTGGTTTCAACGCCCGGGGAAATGTTGGAGATAAAACCTTCTTGCAAGCTTCTTAAATTATATGAAAAAATATGACACTTCTATTTGTCACTTGTCTTCACTTGTTTTTTGTAAAATATATTGTTCACACCGAAAATTATTAAAAACTAATTTGCATTGAGCATCCAGTCATTGATTTTCATCAGAATACCCATAATTCTCGCACAATTACAATATTTAGTTTCAATATTTTACACGACTTTGAATTCACCTATTTGTTAAAGTAGTAGAACGCAGTTTTCTGAATTTACACTAACGAGGACTATTGTAAAATTTTTAAATAGAGTGTCATTGTAATGAAGTATACTGTAATGAAGATGAAGTATATTGTAATAAAGTGTGCTCCGGCAAAAAGCTGTGTCACTTCTGCGGCATAAATATCTATATGGATAACATGTCATTACACTATGATGAACTAAACGCGTAAGTACTACGAAATTCATGGCGCTTAAGACATTTTGGTCGCGAAAAAAGTATCCTCTAAAAGCCATCAGCACTTTATATTTTATAATAGTTCTGTTAGACGACATAATGCCAATGTAGCGCTGCAGCAGATTTTTTGTTTTAACCAAAGATATGTAAAAAATCTTTAATCCTATAGAAAATCTTTGGTTTTAACTTTTCAATATTTTGACAAATAGTTTCCATGAAAGGGCATATCTATCACTAGAATATAAGTCAATGTGGCGGATTAATAAATAATTTTCAAACTATTACATGAGCCTCTAAAAGTTATTGCACATTGAGTACATTTAAAGGAGAATTCCTGGTCTTCCACAGCATAATGCGGAGTGCATTGACTTCTTACGGTGTCCATCAGTTTGGCGAGAACAAGACGTTCCTTGTGCGACATGCGAGGTGACTCGCAGACGAAATAGGAACACAAAATGTTGAATTCTTCATTGCGTGTGTATTGTTTTTTTCGATCTCAACAAAATATTCTGCATTTTTCGCATTTATCTCAAATTTTCTTAGATCGCTATGTTTAAAGGAGCACGGTCATAAATGAAGCAGTAACTGATAAGTTGAAGCAGGAGTACCTAATCGTGAATATATAGGTTTTATGGTAGTGAGTATCTACTGCCAGGAATTTTTGACTGTATTAAAATATTCCTAAAATAACAGTTTTTAAAACTTGACTTATTATCAAGAGAACTCTTTGATCAAAAGACAAACCCTGAAACTAAATTCACGTACCTAGCACTTCGATGCATCGTACATAAAGAAGTAAGATAATACAAACCAGCTCGAATACACCGTGCTACTTCAACAGCCTGATAAATGAGTCCCGCACTATTTCCAAAGTTGTAAAGAAGGCTGCCGACGTGTGCAGCGGGAAAGTCTTCAATGTTCCATCGACAGCTGTCTCTTTATCGGGCAAGTGGAACGGATCCTCCAGCTATAAAGATAGGATACTAGTCAACAGAAGCAAAAAAATATGACTATTTTTTAACGCCTGCCAAAAGATGTCACCACTGTACTGACAGCCAGCAAGTCAAACGCCGTATTATGTCTTGTCCCACCACGTGGTCGATAAGGGGTGGTGACAGTTGCCGCCAAGGTAGCCAGCCAGCCATTATAAAAGCGAATAGAGTCTGTCTAACGAAAGCGTGACCTGAGAAAATGAGGTCAAATAAAAAAATATTTAGGGTGAGTTGCATCGAAATGACCTGTTAAAGCTAAAGTTAAAAGGGTGCCCAGCGAAAAGATAATTAATTTCCCCGAAATATATGTGGGTATTTTTTTGGCAATGGTAGCACTTAGCGTCGGGTGTCATTTTTCCCTGAAAGGTGCCAATTTTGACAGTGTATTTTTTGGATGGATTGTAATGTTTACAAATCATTTTCCTGTAAAAATACTTTGAATAAACCACAGAAATCTTAATAATAAGGCAATAGAAGTCGCATAGACGCGTGAACTTGTCGCCGCGCTTATGTGTTGGAGTACACAAGTGCACGCGGAGCGTTTGTTGCGGTTTCTTGTGTTATTTGAGACGCGGAGAGGTAAACATGGTGTTTTGCAGCATATCCAACTGCGGAAACTCGTCCAAAACTTGTAACTTAACAAATAAAGGAATAACATTTCATATGTAAGTACTTAATTTTTGAAATATTGTCGTTTTTTAGCAAATATAGACAAATCAAATATTTTCACTATCACTACTACGATTTATCACAAAAAACGATTTTTTTGTCAAATCAATAACCATTAACGCTTAAGCTTATTCATGTCTACTATTACTACTGCTAAAAGCAGCAATGAAATTATAGTCATACGCAATAAACAAAAATCGCCGTTTGCGTAAATTCTAGGTACAAGCCGCATGAGTTGGCCGCAATTTAGTGACGTGCTACTACTATTCTGTATCGATAATTATTTACGTTCAGCTTAATACTTCGTTTTACCAAATTGGAATGGATCATGTTTTTTTTTAATATTTAAATATGAGATGTAACCTTTTTCATTTTCCTTGTGCCCTTGTAGGCCCATGTGAAATAAAAGATTTTGACTTTGACTTTGACTTTGAGTTTGCTTAATTAAATACTGTTCAACGTGACCCATGAAATTCAACCTTATTTTTTGTTAATGCGAAACTTGTTACACTTGTCTAGTATTTTCATGTAAAGAATCTATTTACGAAATTTCATAACTGTGTCATGATAAATCAGAAAGTTATAAACTGGTTAAGTCAGCAAAATTCAATTTCACCGGGCTATCCAGGCGAATGAGGGGTTGTTTTGCACTTGTACCCAGTTGTTTGCTGTCGCCTTATATCCGTTATGACCTGCCGTGATCTGTATTGTACTTAATGTCGGCGGTATCCAACTTTGAACTTTAAAAAAAAATTTTTGGAAAAATATAACACGGCGTAAAACTATTGGAAACGATTCAGTTACTGATTCTGAACAAACTATATTCAGTAAGTTATATATATAAAAAAAAAAACTTTGTAAGTATAATTATTTATTTATAGTATTGTTACGCCATTAAACGTGAACACGCCATATCTCCGAGAAAATAACGAGTAGCACTTAATAATTAAAACGCATTGCTGTTCGAAAGATCTAGAATGGTTGTGCGTAGCCAGGCTTAGAAAAATCTCGAAACATCCACATGGTACCTACAAGTAGTAATAGGCATCTATCTAACCGATAAGGGAAATGGTACTCTCCGACGTTAACAATAGAGTCGAAATTCGCATGAAAGTGACTCTTATTACCACGAGCCATAAAAATGATTTATGACTTCGAGAAGCGATTGAATTGTTCTGGAATTCTGGATAGATCCGGGGATGTCGATATCTAGAATTTTCTTGGCTCCGCATATAAATACGAGCCCCCGGCCGGAAGCGAGTCAGTTGTGATTTCGACTGCGATCAAGAGCGAACTTCCTAAGAGTGTGAAGTGATTTTATCTAACGACCTGAGCGATAGTGTAACGGTACTCTAGTGTTAATTGCGATTCGGATTATTGTTGACTGGACTAATTTGTTATTGTTTGTGGTGAATAAAGTTGTCTGTTAGTAAATCGGCATTTGATTACCCACGCACGTAACAGTATTTAAATAATTATTATACTTAAATATTTATGTATTGTTATTTATATGAAACCTAAACAATTAAAATTGTGTTATTTTAACATTAGTTTAGTTTATTAAGTATTTATAGTCCACCACTACACTAACTACCTCCCCCTTTTATTCTAAGTTCATACACAATCCATCCTATTTGATTTGGTCATTGTTTTTACACGACTGTTTTTTACTGTAAGGTGAAGTATTGGAGAGCCTTTAAGATTTGTAAAATTATATAATAAACTTAATGTACGTACACTTATTGTTTTATTGTATTCCATTTCCTCATAAATAAATCGTCTAAAAGGGCGTTCACGAAAGAAATACTTTCAATAAAATTAATTATGTATTGTTGCTGGACTCCTTGGAGATTATTAACACTCAACGGAAAAATATAATTTATCGATATGAGCTCGTAATAGTTTGCACTGCACTATTCTTAAGTGAGAGTGAGCACGCAATATCATTTTTTGCTTTTCGCACACGTTTCTTATTGGCTGCAGGAGTCGCGCCCCCTGACATTATGCGTTTATAAAAAATATTGCGTAATATCATCGCATAAAGTTTAATTTTGTAGCAGTAATGCAAAGTGCATTTGTAGGTGTAATTGTGTATCTATTTTTTGTTTATGTAGTAGTAGCTGTGACCCGGCGACACTCGTCCCGATATAAAATTTAGTACTATAGCATTTCTATTGCCTTATTATTAAGATTTCTGTGGAATAAACAAACTGAAAATATTGAATATTGAATGTTTAGGAGAAATAAACAATAGCAATTTGTAGAACTTCGTTACAAAGTGAGTATTCCTTCATTTCATTGTTAGACTGAACTTAAAAACGGGTGAGAAAATAAATAAAACTAAATATGATCATAGGAGATGTTTATTACATGAGAAGTATGGGAGAAGTGAATAGTAGTAGTATTAATAGAAATATAAAATATTTCAGGGCGAGAAGTGTTAATTTTATAGAGGAGGAAGTTATTAAATTACAAATCCTTATAGAAAAGTACAAGAATGTTTTGATGTCCAATGCTACTGGACAAGTACTACGACTGGCAAAATAATTTAAATATTTTGGATATATGAAAAGAAGTACAGAAAGGTAACACCAGAACTACACTGTATTTTCTTTATACCTAACACTTATTTCGAGATGAATGTCCACTATCAATTGAAACGTTTCCGTTTATGTGGTTGTAATTGGTATTGTTCGAATCATTGTAAATAATTGGTTACTAGTATAATAATTTAAAGTTAGATCTTGTTTAAAGGAAGCTGGATAAAGGTGCGCCAGGAAATGAGATGTAGATTTGTGGGCCAGCTGCCTACACTTCAGGACTAGAAGATGCTACGAACTGGTTACGACACCAACCTCAATGGATAGATGGAAGTGATAGATTTTCCTATGTAGTCTAAGAAGTAATGTGTGGATAAAATAAAACATATTCCTAAAAAAATGGCGAGAAATGGGTAGTTCGCCGTCCGACCCCAAGTCATCGAAGGCAAGTATTGTTGCACGCGGGCCTCAAGGAGATATAAGGCCTAGCTGGGTCGAAGCTTACTGGGGCCATGGGTGTTGCAAAAGAGCCCCAGGGCCTTGGAACAAAGGCAAAGAAGGAACAGGAGTAGGTTTTGGTCAGTTGAAGTCTGATAAGCCCTCCCGCTTCGCCCAAGGGCTCCAGATGTCATTGTATGATTTCCTACCTTAAAAGAAAAGATGATATACAGAGATTATTTCATTGCTCGGCATGTCTCTTGACCTCTTGACTATAACTGCTCGAATTCCTAGAGTTAAAGTTATTGTTATTTATGACGTCATTTTAACAATTGTCACATTGAAATATTTTCATATTTTCGCTTAAGAGGGTCCTTCTCAATCCATCTATCATCAACGTGACTATGGTTTAAAAGCTTGTTGTTTCATTCAACGCATTCCAACACAGTGTTTGATAAAAAGGCAACGTGAAATAAGGGAAATAAGGCGTGGACGCTCGGTCAGCATTCAGTAATTTCGTTATTCATTCGAATATTTCACGAAACTTGTTCCAGAAAATAAGATAGATTATTATAGACAATATCCACAAGATATCTATATTTCCAAAATATCTAGAGAAAGATGCGCAATAACATCATAATCACGTAAAAGTGGTTGCGTGAAAATGTATCCCGGGTTGGGTGCTCTTAATGAGAAATATGACAGCCGACAGATATCTGATAGGTACCAGTTATGGTTAAAGCAAAGATTTTCTATTCTAGACTAGATTGACTACGACAACCTCAAAAGAGTCCCCGACAAGGAGAGTTAGAAAGACCCCCGTCATCTCGTTCTACTAGTGTGTCCATACACTAGCTACATACCACGGGACAATTTTGCTCTAAAGTAGTTAAAGATATTTTTGATGCATTATACAGACATGCAAGTTCAAAAACAATTAGTTAATATTATATTCTAACAACTGTTCCCAATATACCCCATAACCAAAACGGAACTGTGAGTTTTCTCTGTAATGATTAGGAAATAGCTGATGTCTGTATAGGTAGAGTCTGTCTAATAAGTTAAACGACTTGGGTAATTATTAGGATTTAATGAAATCTGATGTATTCAACACGGGTTCAATAATCAAGGTTGATTAAGAGAGAGATCACTGTTTACTAACAGAAGAACCTTATAAAAAGTACCGAATATAAGTATTTTTTAAATGATTAAATATAATACAAAATTCCCAAGTCGGTTGACTTATTAGACAGACTATATACCTTATATTGGTGTCATATAGTTGCATCGATTAATATAAAATGCTGGAATTACTACTTAATAATTGATGTTGTCATGAAATTCATCCATCCCAGACGGGTAATCAGGAGAATAACATTTTTATTATGAATTCGAAGATATATATTACATCGTACAAATCCGCACAATCCATGAGTACCTAGTGATTTACGGCCCATTCCTTTACCCAGAGAGGTTTGAGTCCCAACAGTGGGAACATTAATAGGCTAATTAAGCTTATTAAACCATAAACCTTATAAACCATTTTTAAAGATCGGTAACGAAGTGGTCACAGATAACTATATATTGAAATGGTCCGAAGTCCGAAGACACGTGTCCCGCATGCCGCACCTCTGGCCGCCGCCGCCGCTCGTCGCTTTCCGTTGTGTCACGAGAGCAGCCGAAGATTGCCGAGCGATCGAAGGCGCTCGATCAACGGGGAAGATAAGATTAGTAAAATTGGTACTTGATTTATTAAAAAAAATATTGAGCCTCCTCAGATATTTAGTATATATTACTAAATATCTGAGGAGGCTCAATATTTTTTTTAAAGCTTTGCTTTTAATAATATAAGACTTCCCACCAATACGCACAAAGCTTTTTTAGGAACACATTTAATATGCGTACAGCCAAGGAGTGGAATTCCTTGCTGGAGTCTGTGTTTCCTGATAGCTACAACTTAGGGGTCTTTAAGTCAAGAGTGAATAGGTTACTTCTAGGCAAGCGTGCTCCATCGTCGACCACATCATCGCTTACCATCAGGTGAGATGGTGGTCAAACGCAAGCCTATCAATAATAATAATAAAAAAAAAACTTAAACAGTAGACAACAACATTTTATAAAATTGCATCGCCCAGTCCGTCTTGTGAGTTGTTTAAGATGCCTCCTCTCTATGTATTTTTACAGGTAGTTAATATGTTTTAATTCCCGCATGAAATTCAAAACGATGTTTGTTGTCACCCTACATAAATAATTTGTAAACAAAACAAAAAAACTTACCTAAAAAATGAAATTCCACAACCAGGATACGCCTCACTAGTACAAAACTTTACACAGCAACGTTTGACACCTTGCACAATATAAACTTAACTAAATAACGTGTTAAAAACTTGTAACAAGTAGAAATACAACTCTATCCCTATGTAAACATCGGCCATATTGTTTATTGATGTCAAATTGAAGCCTCCTGAGTGTTGCCCTTCATAATTTGAAAATTACTACGAATAGCTACTATATCTAAATGAAATCATTATTAAATACAAGAAGAATGCGTATAAAATTTCAAGAAGCATTATTTTGAAATAAATGTTTTAATTGCAATTGATTTTATGTTGCATACCTATCAAAATGCATGAACATGGACTATTTAACGATTACTTGAACAATTTAAAAAATACATCTGTTTCTAATTTTTTTCTGATAGTAGGTGAGAAAGGGACACAGAGGATTTTGCTGTACTGTCTTGCTCGGAACCATTTTTCCCTTTTGTGTGTCAATAACAGAAATGAACTTAATGTCAATAGAAATAAAGAACACTTTAGAGAGCGTAATGTTTCTTCGTAGTCAATCTAGTACTGTAGGATATATAAAAAATCTTTGGGTTAAAGCAAAAGCAAAGATTTTATATATCCTAGTACTAGATTGACTACGACAACCTCACAAGCGTCTCGGAAAAGGAAAGTTACATAGTGTGTAACTTGTTGTTGTGTCCATACACTAGCCACATACCACGGGATAATTCTGCTCTAAAGTAGTAAGAGATATGTTTTGGTACATTAAATAGATATGCAAGTTCAAAAACAATTAATTAATATGTATCAACTGATCTCAATATTCATAACAAAAGGAAACTGTTAGTTTTCTCTGTAATGATAAGGAAATAGCTAATGTCTGTATATACCTTATATTGGTGTCATATAGTAGCACCGATTAATATAAAATGCTTGAATTACCACCTAATAATTGATGTTGCCACGAAATTCACCCATACCAGACGGCTAATCAGGAGAATAATATTTTTATTAAGAATTCGAAGATATAATTATTACATCGCACAAATCCGCAGAATCTACGAGTAGTGGTTTATGGCCCATATCTTTTCCCAGAGAGGAGGTTTGAGTCCCAGCAGTGAGAACATTAATAGGCTAATTATGCTTAAACCTATTTTTCAACCAGCCCGCCCTGTATTTTGCTACCAATAACGATAGCGATATCCTCTTATGCGGCATGTGAGTATGAAATATATTATAGGTAGTATAGGTACTGATAAAAAAAAAAACCTAATGTGTGTGTACGTAAGAAGATCCGGCACCTATTTAGTTTATTCTTTTTGTTTTTATAATTGTCAGAATGAGGTTTGTCTGAAAGAAAAAACTATTGACTTATATTCTAGTGATAGACAGGCCCTTTCATGGAAAATATTTGTCAAAATATTGAAAAGTTAAAACGAAAATCTGCTGCAGCGCTACATTGGCATTATGTCGTCTAACAGAACTATTAAAATATAAAGCGCTGATAGCTTTTAGAGGATAATTTTTTCGCGACCAAAACGTCTTAAGAGCCATGAATTTCGAAGTACTTACGCGTTTAGTTCAACATAGTGTAATGACATGTTATCCATATAGATTTTTATACCGCAGAAGTGACACAGTTTTTTGCCTACAATACTTCATTACAATAAAACTCTATTTCAAAATTTTACCAATAGTCCACGTTAGTGTAAATTCAGAAAACTACGTCTACTACTTAGTGAATTCAAAATCGTGTAAAATAATGAAACCATTTATTGTAATCATCATTCTAAAGGACGCTATCTTTAGTGAATGATGGTCAGGACTGCGCTGCTAATATTTAGTAACAAAACAAACTATAACTATAGCATAATCAGCTTTTTAATGTTCCCACTACTGGGACTCGAACCTTCTCTCTAGGAGAGGGAACGGGCCGTAAACCACCACGCTGGCCCAGTGCGGGTTGGTGAATGTCGCATGTCTTCGAAATATGCCGGTTTTCTTACGATTTTTTCCTTCACCTTTTTGAGAGCAATGGTGATGAAATAAATTACATAATAAACTAAAACATTTTTAAAATCTATTTTCAACTTTATTTTTCGGGGCGAATCAAAAATTGATTCGGAGCCAGAAATTTGCACTTGGTTTAATGATGTAGGGGAAAGCTATAAATGTTTATTATAATTATAGTTTATGAAGGACGAAATCTCAATAACAGTAATTATCACTTAGTGATGTATCACTTATATTACACATATGACTACAAATTCAACTGAACCTAATTTATATTTGAATACTAATCTATGTATATATAATATCTAGGTAGGTACGTAATACCTCAGTGCTTACGAATGGCAGAATGCTTAACCACAAAACTTAGCGATGAAAACTGATACTCAATGATTTTCTGGCATTTCTTGCTGAGTTTTTACAGTATCGCAAAACAGACGTATTCATATTTATTTAATTTGACGGAATTCATTGGTACCTATTATTTATACAAAAAAGAAAAAATATTAAATTAAATACTTAAAAAAAACAAACGGAATAAAACATCATGCAAAGTTCGTGTTCACTAAAGCAGTTGTAGGTAAAAAACCCGGTTTTTGTGGGAGGGAACATCTGCATGTTTTAGTCTATGATTGTAAAATGGAAAAGCTTTTAAATAAAATAATATAATTTCTAACATACTATTACGAAATTTGAAGCTATTAAATTGCTTGAATAATCAATTATTTTATTTTCATGACTACTGAATTATTATTTACGTCCCAAATTCACTTTCTTTTGAATTTATAAGCGCCGCTCTCACACTGTATGAACGTCAAAATTGCACTAAAGTCATCAATGTCAATTTGCCTAGAATTCAGTGCAACGGATTCGTTTGAAGTGAGTGTTCAGCACGCCCTATCTAGTACGTAGTAGGTACATATATATCGATGGAAAAAACCAATTGGTTTATAATAAAACTGATGTTATTCTTTTATTTTTACTTTATTGAAAATAGACTGATGCGTGACATCAAATTTATGGTACATTTTTTGCTACGTTAAATTGTAACAAATAAACAAACAATACATAAAAAAACAAACAAAACTGTTGCTTGAATATTTATTTTTTAATGGTACAACTTCAAGCCACTGTTGCCGTAGCTTCTCATTTCTTGGAAAATTATGACAAAACATAAAAAATAATATATTACTAGTAGTTAACCGTTAAGCCACATAGATACGTGCAGCATTGCATGCGGCATTTATTATGGACCTACCGGAGGACTAAACTTAGACTATAATTTAAAATGAATATAATTCTCGAATGTACAATTATATCGATGTTGGGGAAACGTTTGGAGTGCACGCGCGTCGTTTTCAGAGATCGGTAACGAAGTGGTCACCCGTCACAGGTACAGGTCGCGCGGTGAATTAAGATCGCTCGGTGAAAGTAGTGGGGGCAATCGGCGCATGTGTACAATTGCGCACAGAAATTCTTAGTATGTTAGGATTTTATTTTTAATTTCGTATGTTTGAACCTTAGTAACATAACTTATAATAACACTAGTTTTTGCTTGTAATTTATCTTGTAAGTAGGTAAATTCAGAAAAATAAAAAATTTTAAAATTAAAATTAAAAATAATAATTTCGTTAGTTTCTTTCTTAACGTAACAATTCACGTCGTAAACCATTTTTCTGGCTAGTCGTTTTAAAACTTTATTTTTAACCATTTTTTTTTACGACTACGTATTACTAATACGTTAACACAAGCTATACGCAACAGTACCCAAGTACAACAGTATCCAATGAGACGCGAGAACGCAACGCGGGAATTGAAGAGCGACTCTATCTACCAATGACGTGTCGCCGTCGGCGCACACCCGCACGTACGTCGCCAATTGGAATTGAATACTGCGCATGCCCCTTCCACTTTTGCCGAGCGATCTTGATTCATCGCGCGACCTGTTGTAACTACATACTGAAGTGGTCCGAAGACATGTATCCCGTATGCCACACCCACGGAATTAAGAAAAGTAGAGGAAGTGCCCCTCAGATATCGCGCGCGTGTCAACATTAGGTCGAGATGCGCAACATTTAGCTTATTCGCCGTCAGACACTTGTCACGATTGGTTCTCTCAGAAATACGCGAAATATTACAAATTATGCCTGGTTTTTCGGTTTTGACCTGCAAAAACGAAAGCAGAAAAAAAAATGTATCTTGTGGAGGTGTATTGTATCATCGTTAAGTACTAAACTTTGTTAATTTTTAATAAAATTGATTTTAAATGACAATACCACATTTTATGACTTTAATGCAAACTATAAACAACCTAAGGCCCGGCGCCTACTATCGGTGGGCATCGGTGCGGCTCGGTACAGCTCGAGCGCTTTACGCCGGCTTCGAGCGGCTTAGGGCGCCTTAGAGCTCCGTCGGGCGACTTCGGGCGGCCTCGGCAGCCGTAAGCATGGCTAAGGATGCCGAGGCGGTCTTCGGGTAGCTCGGGTGGCATTTTCGGATCAGACACGTCGCAGAACAGTCATTTCGATCACCGCACGCGCCTTCATTATCGTATCGTACAAGTAGACGCAAAATAACTTGGCAGTCCTGAACATAGGCTCTGCGAACTTCTGCGCATGTACATTCGTAAAGAAAACTGTTATTGGCATTTTTTTTTAACCAAAATACTAATAAAAATGTCCTAATACCAAGTAAAAATAAAATAAATATCAAAACAATTTGAGACTAAAAGCTACAAAAATAACTTATGAATAAACACTTAAACAAAAACAAACTTAAAAAAAAACTAAACAAAAACAAAACAATATAATAATATCAGCAAGATGAACAATGAGAACTAAGTCCCAATCCACCATTATAAATACCTACACACACATAACTGTTTTCACGGAACGTTACGAGTGACTGCTCTGCGATGTTTCTGCAGCCAGAACTATTCTTAGGCTACCCAAAATCAGCTACGGCGTCCTTAGGCGTGTTTACGACTGCCGAGGCAGCTCTCAGGCGCACAAAGCCGCCCGAAGTCGCCCGACGCAGCTCTAAGGCGCCCAAAGCCGCCCGAAGCCGGCGTAAAGCGCTCGAGCTGTACCAAGCCGCACCGATGCCCACCGATAGTGGGCGCCGGGCCTTATAGTCATAATTACAAAGTCTAAATACACTTGGCCGTCATCTACAAAATCATAACATAAATTCTAGTAACTTCGACGCTACTCCATTAGGGATGGGACACATCCGTAAAGTAGGTCGGTATCGATAATTTTTATTTATTTCCAACTATTTATTTCATGGCTGGCACCATCATTCAGAACATTTGTGTCCGACTTTTCATGTGTATAATTTATAAATATTTAACTAAGATTGCACATAAATCACGAGGTTTTAACAACACGTAACCTGCATCCGTCCGAAATAGGTGCGGGTTGCTAATCACTTTCTTTACTTCTTCACGCTTGAAAGGCTGAATATTACATAATATTAACCGTAATACATTAACTTCACAAAACAAGTATAGATATTTGAACGATAAAGCAATACCTACTAAGAACATTTTAATTTAAAAATAAAATATATTTCAAAGTCAGTCCACAATTGACCGAGATATCGGTGAACAAAACATACATTAAGCCGAACATAGAATCTTCTCCTTTTCGAAGTCGGTTAAAAATAAGATTACCCCCCTACATACAAATACCTCTTTAACATTGATATTTTAAAGATAATCAATCTTATCCATTATTAAGCATTTGTAAGATGTTAACAAATTATTATATGAATTAATTAATTAAACCCCAAGCGAACGCCGGCGTTCGCGCACCTATTGTCTTTCTATTGTGTCTGTAATTCTCACGATTGGACTATTCAGAACGCTATCATCTTTGAAATAGATGCCATATTCACCTGCACATGTAATCACTTTTGCTACTCATTTAGAGATGTAGACATATATCGATATTTTAATATTGATGTTACGTAATTTATTCAGGTAAGCAATGTCAATGCCAAGCGAACGCCGGCGTTCGCGCACCTATTGTCTTTCTATTGTGTCTGTAATTCTCACGATTGAAAGGTTAAAATAGAATTAATTGGTTACAGCGCCATCTAGCGTGGAGTAGCTGAACTCGTTGTAAATTGGTTATAAGACGAAAAACATCTTTATTGTTTGTGTCATGTCAAATAATAACAACTTTCACTTGTTGTAATAAGACTTAATTTATGAAAGCAATAAGAAGATGATTAGTAAAAGTTGCGTTTTTAATTTGTAGCCAATCATATTACTGTTTTTTATGTGTGTAATGGACAATTTGATATGCAATTGTGTGAGTTTGGCGACACTAGTTCCCGTACTTTGCCAGGATAGGGGCACTTCTACCTGTATTTTCTGTTCTGTGTTAAGCCGCATTTTCACTAGGGGACATTTGTTCCGCGACTCTGTCGCTCGACACGAAATTCACGTGTCCCGCGCGATGTCGCCCGTCGTCTTCCGAATAATTATGTAAGCTGCACTGAACAACACTACCTCCTCGGGCGACATACTGATCACGACTGGCCAATGTGAACAAGGGAAATGTCGAGCGACATTGTCCCACAAAGTTGCAGAGACATAGCACGTGAATGTTGGGCGATATGTCTCCGCGACATGTGTTCTAGTGAAAACGCGGCTTTATGAATCGTGATCTGTCAAGTTGCGTCACACTAAGTTTTATTTAACTTTGATTTGAGAACAATCCAAAGCAGATGTTTCCAGTTCAGGTCACTAATTAAATTAATAGACCAGGGTCGATAATTTTTAAAACCAAAAAAAATAATAGTAGGATGAAACCCATTAGAAAAGGAGGAGAATATTATAAAAATGAAAGGAAAAATAATTTACGGGCGATCTGAGCTCGGGAAGGGGATGGGGGTGAGTTTTTAAGGGTAAAAAATGGTTTTTCTCGATTTCCGGCAAAACTAAAAGTCCTATGGAAAAAAGTCAAATGACAAAGTTGTAGGTAATAAAAAGATCTAAAACTTTTTTAACAATTTTTTCACATAACCTCAAAATGTATGTGAAAAATTCAAAAAACCAAGTTTTTGGTTTTTTAATTTTATCTTTTTCAAAAATATTTTTAAATTCACGAAATTTGGTGAAAACTTACCTTTTTATGTCCCAAATACGCTGTAATTTATTTGATTAGAAATATTTATTTTGTTCACATTATTTTGAATTAATATCGAAAAAGCACCCCAATTTTCAATCGAAAAATCACCCGTCAAAATGTCGGCTTTTTTCAAAAAGTTGGTATGTTTTCTGTTCGTTGAAATCTCTACTTTCCGATGGTGAAAAAAAATATATATGTTACCATAATAAATCTTCTCAGAAAATGCAAAAAATCGAAAAAAACTCGAATTAAAAATTTTTTTTTTAATTATTATATACAATTTTGAGCTATTTATTAAAATTTACACTTTAATTACTTGAAAAACGTAAGATTACATGTTTTTACATTGATAAAAAAAAAATGCAAATCAAAATATACTACTATAATTAACAAACAAATAAGTTAATAAAATTAATATTTAATAAGACATCTACAATATTTGGAGAAAGTAGTCAAATCTTCTTTAAATTATATGCGTAGATGCCTATTTATAACTATTTTTAGATAACTTATATACCTGAGTGACCTACGAAAAATTTTAGCCCATCAAAAGGTATTTCATAGAGAAGTGGGGAAGGGGCTAGGCGGGTCTGGGTCTTACTACATACATACCTACTATTTCGTAGCAGCTGTAACAACCGTTAGCCTAGCCAGTATTCGAAATACAGTACAGTATACAACATCGTTTATAAAAATACACGTGCACGTTGAGTTTCTTTAAGATAATTGTAACAAGTTTACTTAAAAAAAAAAAAACTAACAAGATTAAAAAATAATAATCTCCTTTATTTTGCACAAACAAATTTAGTTAGGTACTCCCATGAAAAAAAAAAATATTTCGAAATTCATAAAAAAACATATTAAAAATCTATAAAAAATATATAAATATATATCGTAAATATATTTTTAATAACTAACTTTTGGCCAATTTTCATGTATATTTCATATATTTTAAATATATTTTAGATACATTCAAAATATATCTTAAAAGACATAAAAAACATAGCTAAAAATATAAAAAAAAAATATTTTGAATATATCTGAAATATATTTGAAATGTATAAAATATATATGAAAATCGGCCAAAAGTTAGTTATTAAAAATATATTTACGATGTACATTTTATATATATTTATAGATTTTTTATAGATTTTTAATATATTTTTTATGTATTTTGAAATTTTTTTTTTCATGGGAGTAACTAAATTTGTTTGTGCAAAATAAAGGAGATTATTATTTTTTAATCTTAGTAAACTTGTCACAATTATCTTAAAGAAACTCAGCGTGCACGTGTATTTTTATAAACGATGTTGTATACTGTACTGTACTTCGAATACTGGCTAGGCTAACGGTTGTTACAGTAGGTATGTATGTAGTAAGACCCAGACCCGCCTAGCCCCTTCCCCACTTCTCTATGAAATACCTTTTGATGGGCTAAAATTTTTCGTAGGTCACTCAGGTATATAAGTTATCTAAAAATAGTTATAAATAGGCATCTACGCATATAATTTAAAGAAGATTCGACTACTTTCTCCAAATATTGTAGATGTCTTATTAAATATTAATTTTATTAACTTATTTGTTTGTTAATTATAGTAGTATATTTTGATTTACATTTTTTTTTATCAATGTAAAAACATGTAATCTTACGTTTTTCAAGTAATTAAAGTGTAAATTTTAATAAATAGCTCAAAATTGTATATAATAATTAAAAAACAAAATTTTGAATTCGAGTTTTTTTCGATTATTTGCATTTTCTGAGAAGATTTACTATGGTAACATATTATATTTTTTTTCACCATCGGAAAGTAGAGATTTCAACGAACAGAAAACATACCAACTTTTTGAAAAAAGCCGACATTTTGACGGGTGATTTTTCGATTGAAAATTGGGGTGCTTTTTCGATATTAATTCAAAATAATGTGAACAAAATAAATATTTCTAATCAAATAAATTACAGCGTATTTGGGACATAAAAAGGTAAGGTTTCACCAAATTTCGTGAATTTAAAAATATTTTTGAAAAAGATAAAATTAAAAAACCAAAAACTTGGTTTTTTGAATTTTTCACATACATTTTGAGGTTATGTGAAAAAATTGTAAATACAAAAGTTTTAGATCTTTTTATTACCTACAACTTTGTCATTTGACTTTTTTCCATAGGACTTTTAGTTTTGCCGGAAATCGAGAAAAACCGTTTTTTACCCTTAAAAACTCACCCCCATCCCCTTCCCGACCTCAGATCGCCCGTAAATTATTTTTCCTTTCATTTTTATAATATGCTCCTCCTTTTCTAATGGGTTTCATCCTACTATTATTTTTTTCACTTTTTATTATTTTTAAAGGCTTCTACCCTGGTCTAGTACCTACACTATTTACGTTTTAATTTGAATTTCATAAAGGCTGCTGGTCACTCAAAGTAAAGTGTTTCAGTGTTCCAAACGATGCCTTCAAAACATTACCGATGTTCAATCTTTCGGAACACCAAAATGCCTCAGAACAGTGAGTCGGCTCAGCAAAAAGCTACACACGCCTACAGTGACATGACACTGTTATATCACCGCTTGTAGGTTAAGGCTAAGTTTTTATCTCAAAGACTCAAACTTTATCCGATTAGCAGTCACAAATTTTCACCAGTGTAGCTATATTTAAAAATAAAAAATAAACTGCGTGTGTCAATTCCCTTGAAAGTACACAGAATATGGTGTGTACTTTTAAACCAAGAGCAAATATAAATTTTAAACTAGTTCCCTAATTGGACAAGAACTAAAATAATGGGATTCAGCTAATCTTTGGTACCCACATCACTTCAAAAATATAAAATAACATTTAATCAACAGCAAAGATGCATTAAGGTAATATTTGGACTCGACAAATTCGACAGTTGCCAACCAAATTTTGATAAATATGTTTTCTACCTTGCTTATTCAACTATCAGTACTATTCGTTATTTGTTTTAACTAGAGCCAACAAAGCGTTGATGCCTATAAGTACCATACGCAAGGCACCTATAATAAGTAAACAAAATAGGTACCTACTGAAACTTTTTACACATTCTTTAGTATACTTAGAGTATTAGTTTATTTGGACAGTGATTACATTTTACAATTCGTTGATTTCCTCTTATGTAATTTCTCGAAAACTATTTCAACTATTTCTATATATTAAACTATGTATTTGGCAACTACTAGTGGATAATATAAAATTTTATATTCTTCACACTTGTTACCCATGGCAAATCATATAGGTCATCACCTAAACAATGTTTTACACATATCCATTTTGTACCAAAATAAGTTGATGTAGACAACTATATATATTAAAATTGTGCACAACCTGATATTGATATATTACTTAGGCCCTGCCCCACCACAACTAGTTGACTATATCGAATGGTATACCACACATTAACTGCCAGGCGGGACGAGTTCCCAAACTCAACCGGGCTGGGGCTGCGCTCAAGCGGCTCCTGCCCAACCTTGAGGGTCCAGATGCCTCCTGCCGGAGGCTCTACGCGGGGATCGTTCGGTCCATGGCCCTCTACGGGGCGCCGGTGTGGGCGCCGTCGCTGAAAAAGCAACCGGCGGCCACACCGAACGCCTGCCAGAGGGTCATGGCAATAAGGATGGTGCGGGGATACTGCACGGTCTCCCGCGAAGCGGCGAGTCTTCTGGCTGGCCTACCACCGTGGGATCTGGAGGCAACAGTCCTTGCACACATGCACGATATGCGCGTGGAGATGCAACGCCGGGGTGAAAGTCCGCTGCCGCGACAAGTCACGGCATGGCGGACAGAGCTCCGGCGGGATCTAATGGTGAAATGGCGTCAACGACTATCGCAACCCAGTGCTGGGCACGCCACAATCATGGCCCCTCTTTGAGGCGTGGCTGGAAAGACCTCACGGCGTCCTTACCTTCCGCATGACGCAGGTCCTCACCGGACATGGTTCTTTCGGGAGTTTCCTGCACCGGATTCATGCGGAAGTGATACCCGGGTGTCGCCACTGTGCGGAACGCCGGGAGGACACGGTGGAGCACACAGTCGAGGTGTGCCCTGCTTGGGCGGAGCATCGCCGTGCCCTCGTGGGGGTGATCGGCGGCGGAGACCTCTCGCGCCGGGCCTTGGTTGAGGCCATGGTCCGGAGCGAGGAGGAGTGGTAGGCGATCGTCGACTCCTTCGAAGCAGTAATGCTCGCAAAGGAGGAGGCCGAACACATCAGGCAACGGCGTTATCGCCGCCGCCGCCGCCGGGATTCTGATCCCGATTTCCGGCCAACGTAGGCGCGGGCTTGTGGACAGTGAGCAATGGATAGCTCACTGTCCGGCCGTCCGGTAACTGTCCGGACCAAGCCCAAGTCGTCGACGGCGCGCACTGTTCCCGCGCGCCTCAAGGAGTTGTCAGCAACAGCAGGGACCCAGCCGGGTCGAAGCCTACTGGGGCCTCGAGCCCTGGTATGAAGGCTAGAAGGAACGGGGTGGGTCTTTTAGTCAGTAAGAGTCTGACACTATCTCCCGCTCCGCCCAAGGGCGGGGGATGTCAATGCATGATTTTTTCCCACCATAAAAAAAAAAGGCGGGACGAGTTCGCCGGGTCAGCTGGCTCACTAAGTTTACTCAGTACCTACCAACTTCTTCCAATGCTCCTTTTAATTAACCTTTCAATCGTGGAAATTACAGTACAATAGAAAGAAAATAGGCGCGCGAACGCCGGCACTCGCTTGGGGTTCAATGAATTAAAAGGTGTTTCGCGGAAACATAAGATAAATATTCATCTATTAACATTTTCACATCAAGAATTTTGCCAGCAAAGCGATTTATACTCTGGTGATGAAATAAAATGTTATTATTAGGCTTACTATACACCGTGTAATTGACAGGTTGGCAAAAACTTAAACAGTAGCTTCAGACCATGATTTATGAATAGCATTACTGCAACGATTAGCCGACTCATTAGAAAACGTTTTCCAGCTTTAGCATCATCAGTTTGAAAGTGTGCAGAGCAGAAAAACTGATGTTTTTGTAGGAAGCCACGTGTTTTCACGTCTATCCTCTTGAAGATATTTTATCAATTTTTCTCTTTTCGGCTGACCAGAGAGAACAAACTTAAAATATATTTATAGTTTATGAAGGACTAAATCTCAATAACAGTAATGATCACCTAATGATGTATCACTTATATTACATATATGACTACAAATTCAACTAAACCTAATTTATATTTGAATACTAATCTATGTATACATAATATCTATAATAATTTTTTTATTGATATTGACATTTTTGCATGCTCGAAGTTCAAGTTTGAATGTTATGTTACGAAACTTTTATTTAATGATGTATAATTTGGAATCTAATATTGTGTTGCACATTTTTTATTAATTTTGATAATTTTATTTTATATCATATTAGACAAATGTAATTAATGAATTGACTTAGTTAAGATTTTTTTTTATAGTTTTGTTTTGTAATGTTTTTGTCAAATATTTATTCTTGTATTTTAAATTTCTTATTATTTTTTTTGATTATTTTAATTAATAGATAATATTTAAATAATAATGCTCATTTAGTGGCACTTTTTAATCACATATTTTATGATAATTTGTGGATGATGAGGTGGGCTGCAATATTGTTACCACTCAAATGACTGAAGTTTGTATATTTGTTATATTATATATTGTGGCTGTTAATTGTCCCTAAATAAATAAATAAAAAAAATAAAAAATCTAGGTAGGTACGTAATACCTGTGCTTACGAGTGACAGAATGCTTAACCACAAAACTTAGCGATGAAAACTGATACTCAATGATTTGCTGGCATTTCTTGCTGGGTTTTTACTGTATCGAAAAACAGACGTATTCCTATTCATAATTATTGAATTTGAAGGAATTCATTGGTACCTATTATTTATACAAAAAAGAAAAAATATTATGTAAATAAAATATTTAAAAAAAAACAAACTGAATAAAACATCATGCAAAGTTCGTGTTCACTAAAGCAGTTGTAGGTAAAAAACCCGGTTTTTGTGGGAGGGAACATCTGCATGTTTTAGTCTATGATTGTAAAATGGAAAAGCTTTTAAATAAAATAATATAATTTCTAACATACTATTACGATGTTGGAAGTTATTAAATTGCTTGAATAATCAATTTTACTTTCATGACTACTGAATTCTTATTTACGTCCCAAATTCACTTTCTTTTGAATTTATAAGCGCCGCTCTCACACTGTATGAACGTCAAAATTGCACTAAAGTCATCAATGTCAATTTGCCTAGAATTCAGTGCAACGGATTCGTTTGAAGTGCGTGTTCAGCACGGCTTATCTAGTGCGTAGTACATATATATCGATGCCCTTTGCATTCTAGGACTACGAGTTTCCTTTTCAGGAATTCGCCGGGGTCCTAGCTTGCGGGCTATTATTACTATATTATTTATCGACCGTGAAGTACCAATACCTCCTAAAAATATTTTTTCGAGAAAATCATAATTTACTGCTATGAATTTAAAAAGGTTTTTCCGTGTGTTTTAGGCGATTATCACACTGCCACGCATCATGCTGCATGTTGCGTGTCGACGCACCTACGCGCGTACTTGCGTAAGTGCAGATCTGCATCATCGTACGGGTTTTTTTACGCACTCACACGCGTAGGTGCGTTTTGTAAATTCACGCAGGCTCTGACTCATTTCATACAAAATCATACGACACTACGAGACTCAGTGTGCCATACCTTGCGTGTCGCCCCGCACCTACGCGCGTGTGTGCATGTTTCTCCTCATGTAGGCGCGTGATCTGCATGAACGCGCGTGGATGCATTTTCGGTATATTGGACTGTGCCTGTTTTCTATACAAATGGAGATACTTACAAGCAATGTTAATACACGCATTCACGCGCTACGCTGCGTGGTACGTGGCAATGTGATAATCGCCTTAGTAAAATTCGAGTGAGTTTTTGTTTTCAGGTTTCACAGACAGTTTGGAGTTATTGGTACTTTCCTGTCGATATAAAAAAATACACCAATTAATATCATATGCTGCAGTGACAAAAATAATAATAATTAATTTAGTAAAATCATGGTTACCCTAGTTAAAACAGAGGTAAGAAAGGGTCACACCGACCCTTTCTCGTTGTCTTGTTCAGTACATTTTTCCCCGTTTGCTTGTCAATATGAACTTAATCTTAATGAAAATAAAGAACACTTTAGAGTGTGATTGCTGCGTTGGCAATCTAGATTGTCCGCAGGATACATAAAATCTTTGCTCTGGTGTCTGAATTGTCTTTTTTGGTGTCTTGCTATATTTCACTGGGACACCATGGTAGCGCAACCAGTGGCGCTACCATGGAGTCCCGGTGAAATATGGCTCTTAGGCGTCCAGTAACGTTTGCACGAGCGAATTGAAACCACGCTAGGCGATGCGTAGGAGATAATTTAGGATCATTCGCAGGCTTTTGTGAATGTAATCTCCTTTCTGCAAGTCTAGCCCACTTACTTAGACTCCAGGAGCATAGCGAAATCAATGTTGTACCTGTACTCTGATGTCGATTACGCAGACATTGATACCATAAACCATCCCGCTCTGATGTCGCCCGATTTCTGCCTGAACCCGATCGTCTATTGAAACTTCCAGTCTCCAACAAACTTCTGGCCACGACGCACTGATTCAAGCCAGCCTGAATTAGTACCACTACTTGAGCGGGCTCAGTTGGACTTGTATCCATTTTTACAATAAGTAAACACGTTTAAAGTCAAGTTAGATGATTAAGAAACCAACGAAGTTAGGCAAATACCAAATAAAGAAAGATTTGATTCACTTTAAATACGGAGCAAAATCAGAAACGTTATGTTTTAAAAAGTTTAAAATGAGGGCGTCCGACGATTTGAGACGATAATTTTGGTAAATGCACCATTGTTGGATACATTATCAACCATGGTACATTTACCAAAATTAAGAGTAAGTGTAAAAAAAAGTTTATAAACCTATCTTCAACAATCCCGAAAGAAATTTTTAAATTATTCAAATTTTTGGTTAATTATTGGATTCCAAAGGGCTACCTAAGGGGTGGGTCGATTTTTTTGCACGCAAGTGTATGGATATGGGGAAAAATAGTAACAATGGTACTGGTATTATAAACAATGTTATTAAGCTATTGCATAGCTTCTATCGCGGGCCTTGAGCGTGGAGACCGAATCCAGAAATTCCGTAACGAAAATAACCTAACACCCCCAGCCACTCATTTGTTTTTTGAGCGTGATGACCGATAAGAAAACAAATGAGTGAACAATCAATCAAAATTCAATTCAATGTGTGAAAGTGTAACTTCAATTAATATCAAAGAAAAAAAAAACAAAGGAAAAAAAATACTGCATAAATAAAATAAATAAATAATTATAATTGCATAAGTTGATAAAAATGCTATGCAATAGCTTTACCGCGGCAGTCCCCGAGTGCCACACGTCTTTTTTTTTTAATTATTTTATACACATTGTGAGAAATTACCCAATTTTGTAACAAGGCCGCCAACTAGCCTAATTTTAAAATATAATAAACTGTAAAAGTCTGGGCGTACCAAAAACGAATGCGGATACAGAAACTTTGCAATATCATGAATTGCGAGCCCAAAAATTGTATGATAGTTACCAGTTTTCGATAAAGGTTATTGAATAGTTATCTATTAAATACCGCGGCTTCGGCCGCGTACTTAGCTGCTTTATTCCCGTGTGACACAGCAGGCTTTCTACCGGTGAAAAATGTTTAGCAATCGTACCGGTACTTTCAGAGATTACCTCCTACAAACAAAAAAACAAACTAAGTACCTCTTCATAATATTAGTGTAGGATTGTAGATAAAAACATTTAAAGAAGCAACATTTATTTTTATTTTTTTAAAACAGTAACAAAATATTCAAAATTATACATGTTTTTACTATTGCTACATACAAATTACATAAATAAATAATACAAACAATACATTAATCAATAAAATGATAATGAGATTTTATACATTATTGTAGCGTTTCTAAAAATTGTGCATCGTATCGGAAAAAATATTCTATTAAACATTATAAAATAGCTTTTCATTTATATTAACCAAAATGAGGTAGGGAATAGTAGTTTAGTAAAATACTGTCACGACAATATTGTAAACTAATGCACACACTTAACCTTTCTCTATTGATATGTTAAGTTGTGTGTTTTTTAAATTAGATTTATTCATGTGTAAATGTGAAGATTTAATGATTGAATAGCATTATGCTAAATTATTTTCTGCTTAACAATACTTGTATACTTATATCAATATTGTAAATGATTATGAGATAAAAAAATACCACTGTTGAAATTATGCTAATAAATTATAGAAAATGCTGAAGAACTGTCGTTTTTGTAAAAACTAGATACATGGTTAGTATATTTTAAATTTGTTTTTTTTTTTTTTTTTGTTTGTAAAATTTGAACTTGTATAAAAAATAAAATTAAGTTACATGCGTCCAAGATCGTCCAATGTGATATTATAATATGTAGTGACCGACCGAATATTCGTTTTCGGCCATTTTCAGCCAAATATAGATATTCGGCTATATTTTCGTTTTCGGTCATAAACCAGCCGAAGCTTCGGCCAAGCCGAATAACAAATACCGAATAAAAAAAGTGCATCTTATGTACCTAAATATTTTCTACAAGAAATGCCCTTTCCAATGTCACACTTGTTATACACTTATCCATCAAAAAAGAAATAAAGAAATATTATAAATCGAGAGAATTAGCTGGGCGGCCACTTCGTCTGTTTATATTTTTGTTTCGCGGATCTCCTTGGATAGAAAAACCTAATATTAACTTAAATTTCGTATCTTTTGTATATTTTTAGGCTGAAAACTATTATCGAATAAATATTCAATGCGATAGTTATTACTTTTTACACAGTACTGGTCTCACAATTTAATAAATTACTATAGTATTCTGACAGGCGTGTCTTTTTTTCGCTAAACGGAGCCAATTCCGCCCAGCTCCATCTTTTCGGGGTGTAACCGCGCCGATAACCGACCTTCTCAGATTAACGCAGCCGAATTCAGCAACAATCGGTCTATATAAATCCATTTTCCAGGTATACTATAAAAGGTGTAAGGGACAGCCCTCCACAAACTTTAAGGTCTTGCTCAGTAGAAGAAACTGAACAACCTTCCACAAAAATTTTTTCCAGGAAACGAAAACAAAATCCGCCTCACCACACAAAATGATAAACTTGATTGGAAAATTTTTGTGGAAGGTTGTTCAGTTTCGTCTACTGAGCAAGCCCTTAAAGTTTGTAGAGGACTGTCCCTTACACCTTGTATATCTACACCCCGAAAAGCAGACGTCTGAATATTCATATCAACCGTCTTTCCCACAGTAGATACAACAACAATGAGATTTTCTGGCTTTTCGTGCTCTTTAGTCGGCACCTATACTACGCAACTCAATAGTAGCTTTCCGTGACAAGAAGTTGATTAGATCTTGAACTTCTTGAGGTAACATTGTCACCCTCAATTTCGGTTCATATATCGAGGCAAAAGCTAAACCAGCTGCCAAAACAATTGTGGATCTTACTAAGGTGGGAGAGTTCTTCACGTCAGCACAGTTGCTCAAGCTTTATCAAGCACAAGTTCAATCGTGTATGGAATACTGCTCTCATCATTGGATGGAGGCGATAGAGTCGATTGAGAGGTGAGCCAAGAAGATCATCGGCAATGATGCGCTCGTCGAGTCGAAACTTCAAAGCCTTGAGCATCGACGCCCGAGTTGGTCGGTTTTCTATCGTTTACACTTCGAGGAATATGCACTGGAATTGCACAATTTGATTCCGCCAAGGCCCCTTCCATCATCAGACCATCAGTCGTTGCGCCACCGGTACATGGTGGACATCCCATTTATACGTACAAAACGTTTTGGGAACACATTTAATGCGTACGTTCAGCTAAGGAGTGGAATTCCCTGCCGGAGTCTGTTTCCAGTTAACTACAACTTAGGGGTCTTTAAATCAAGAGTGAATATGTTACTTCTAGGCAAGCGTGCATCACCGTAGACCACATCATCGCTTTCCATCAGGTGATATCGTGGACAAGCGCGAGCCTATCAACAATAAAAAAAAGATCACTGTGTGATAAAAAAAACTGACATATTTTGATGTCGTATCGTACTGGAACGAAAAACGGACATTAGTCACTTGGTATGCTCAACGGTCAAAAAAGGGTCGTTTTCGTTTTCGGCTGAAAATCCATTTACGGTCGGACACTAATTATTTATGTACTTACTTATAGTTTAGCAAACTTAATTTAACTGCATCTTAAAGATGCGTCACGTCATAAAAATAAATTAAAACATAAAGGGAATAAAACTATAAAAGAGATTGGATAACTTAAAACAAACTTATGACATCAAAATGCTTCTCTAAACGCTAAATCCAAGTCTTCAATGAGATCCTCAACATCTTCTAATCCAACGGAAAGCCTTATGAGCGAATCCGTGATACCAAGTTCCTCTCGTTGTTTTTCGGGAACGGATGCATGTGTCATTAGCGATCTGAAAATTATTATATTGAATTACAAAATTGTATATTTATACAATATTTACGTACCTAAATGAAAATTGCATAAAAAGCGAGTTACTTACGGTAATTCCGCCAAACTTTCGTATCCCCCCAAACTCTCAGCTAAAGTAAATACTTTCAAGGAACTCAAAAACTTTTTAGACTCTTTCAGATCACCAGAGTGTTTGAAGCTGAAGACGCCCGAATGACCAGTCATTTGCTTTTTGGCTATCTCATGTTGTTTGTGAGACGGGAGTCCTTAACAATTGAAATGACATTACATTAATAGATAGTTAGAGCGTCATGTGTCAAAAACTAAAATATAAAAAAATACAATACCTGGATGCATAACTTCAGTAACCTTTGGATGCTTTTCTAACCATTTGGCAATTGTTAAGGCCGATTCTTTATGACGTTCCATACGCAAAGCCAAAGTCTTCAAACTTCTGTTTACAAGATAACAATCGAACGGCGATGGCACGATTCCCATAGCTGAAAAGATTAGATCTAGGTAACTATGTAATTTCAAAATCATAATATCTACTAAATGCATACAGCTTCGGACTTTGCTCCTTATGAATGAAACGTTGTTTACTGATTGCGGCTTGTATGAATGGGGGTCTTAAATTATACACAAGATCTGTCTTGAAATGTAGCGGTTTAAAGTAATGTAAATGTAGGTTTCCAATAGATCCAGTGTTTTTCCTTACATTTTATAGAAATTTAATTTTATATTATTATTATGGTAATTTTTTAGAAAAAAATAATAACATAGTTTGGGTTTTCGTAATGCAAAGACACGTGATCCAATGTTGTAGACTTTAATTTCATTACCAGTATAATGAGTCATACCAGGCTACATTGCCGTGTAAACCGCAAGTCATTCTATACTACGAGTACAACAAACAGATAATGAAAATTTTCTTGACGTCATCGCGTACTACAACTATTTCCCCATGTCATGATTAATAGTACTTTCCAAATTTCGCAACAGTAAACAATCACCTAATTCATTAGTGTATTCTCTATGTCGTAATGATAGATAGATAATCGTCCTTCTGTGTGGCTTGAACACGCGTACTATATGGTTTTTTGCGCGAATTAGTATTCACGCTATTCATTTGTTTATCGTAGTCGATACAAAATAAAGAATGTAGATAATAATGTAATTTATTTTCTGTTGTTACGTCGCGGCAACATGAAGAAAACGGGATCCCTTCTTTTCGCATAATAAGTATTCTTTTTCCTAATATACTTTGGCATAACGATTTTGGTATAATTTGTTTTGCCATAATAATACTTTGCCATATTTTTTTGGCATACAGTTGATGTTGGCATAATTATCTTGAAGGCTAATTTGTTTTGGCACAAATTTAATTCGCATAACGTTCCTAGGTCTAATGGCCATCGATAAATAGGTACGTACTACGCACTAGATGACGTGTTCCAAACACTCACTTCAAGTAACTCAGTTGTATGGTATGGTATACTCGTACAACTTGATCAATATCACAACAAAAGTATGGAAAGTTATATTCGGTCTTAAATATTTAACACAAGCGAAAAAGGTATAAAAATGAAATCAAAAATTAAAAACATGTAACAGTAAAAAAAAAACAAAGTTAAGTATGTCTAATCGCTGTGTAAATATTATAAGATCCAAGTACTAATATAAAATTTTTAGTCTGCATGTTTGATGTTTCTGAATTTGGAGTCATTCCTCATCGGCTGGACAGTGCTGAACAAAATTTACCATATTTTAACATTCACCTGGTCACGTTTCCAGAAAAGAACTATTAATAAAAACTAAAAAAAAAACAAACTTACCATTTTGTAAAAATCTAAGTTTAGCCGCTATTGCTTGGTCATTAACAACCGCTGCTCCCATCACGACGTCGGAGTGACCATTCATATATTTTGTTAGAGAGTACAATACTATATCTGTACCGAAGTTTAGGGGCTTTTGTAAGTAACATGTGAGGAATGTGTTATCCACAACAACAATAATATCTTTGTTGCGACTTTTTGCTACTTTGGCTGCCTCAGCTATATCAATAACTTTCAAGTTCGGATTCGTTGGAGTCTCCAACCAGAGCATCTAAAATATAAACACATACCTTATGTCATTGAAGATTACACAGTTATTTGACAATAAAATGTCAATTGCGCACGTTTCTTTTTTTTTCAATATACCTTATGCAATAAGTTTTATCACATTTTATAGCGTTAATATTGTACCTAATTAATTCGAAATGAAACACTCGTGATAAAGATTGTTGTGGTTAAATCACAATACGCAACACATTACAAATAATATTATGATTTTCGTCATTTTAAGTTAAAACAAGCGCAGTCATAGAAAGATAAAGTAGATACCTACCTAATCGTCGTCTTCCAGCAGTGCTATTATCTAAGAAAACAGCCTTGAACGCAGCGCTGGCCGCAGCTGCGCAGCTACGAAATCCAAATAGGTACATTTAAATCACATACGAGTACTACATACACGTTTCAAAAGAGAATAGGACCGATTCCTATGTTTTGACGTCTCGTCGTACTGTCAAATCGAAGAAATTTTGGCAAAATTGAAGAACTCAGAGATGAGTAAAATTGAAGAACTGGATTCTGATTAGGGTTTGGGTCCCAGGACGCGTTGTGTCTCGAATTCCCGGGAATTTACCTAATTTTAGTTGTCTCGAGTACTGGGAATTTCGTGTCGAGACTCGAGACGAGACAAGATTGTCGAAATTGTTACGAAAAACGTACAAAAAGTGTAGAACTACTACATAAAGTTACCTTAAATAGAATTAAAGCGAGATCTGTTGAAGAGTAGACCTTGTCCGGTGGTATTATTACAAAAATCAGAAACAGACCGTCGGACAAAGCTTTAATACTAGAATTACTAGATAATAGTAAATTATTAAGAATTAGTATGATTTTTAACTAAGTTCGTTTTATAACTATAGTTAACTGCAAAAAAGAGAATCTGCGTGTGAATAAAATAAATAAAACTAGCAATTATTAGAACTGAAATTAACGTTAAATTGTTAAGATTTAATTTTCTGTTTAATAAATATTTATTTTTTTTACAAAAACTGCCTTTTTGGGGTTCCAACCAACTATAGGAAAAAATAAAACTCTTATAGGATTACTTCGTTGTCCGTCTGTCTTTCTGTCTGTGAAGACCTTTATCTCGAGAACGCGTGGAGGGATTGAAATTAAAATCATATACTCAGGTACGCAGTCCCTTGAAGTTGCGAAAAAATCAAACTTCTGAGTTAACGAAAACAAAAGATACGGCTGTTTATGACGCAAAAAACGTGTATTTAGACACTCAAGGGAATTAAAATTCTTACTTCGCGTTGACTTAGAATCCGAAAATTTTGCATGAAGTAATTATCTCATAGCATAATTACAGGAAAAAATCTAAATACTGTAGTCTGTAGTTACGTCACAAAAAATAAACTTTTTACGATTCGGAAAAATCTTCGTAACTTCATTCGGGAATTTAACTGTTTTCATAGATAAGTTTGTATGGAAGCCACAGTGCGCGAGTCCAACTCGCACGTACCCGGTTTTTTTTTAATACGTTTTACCCAAATTTAACTCAATTAAAATTCTTCAAAAAAGGCTTACCCCTCTTTGATTCATAAAACCCAAGCGAACGCCGGCGTGCGCGCACCTATTGTCTTTCTATTGTGTCTGTAATTTCCACGATCGAAAGGTTAAATAATTTTCTTAAAAGTCTCGAAGTCCCGCGAATTCCCGGGACTTTGTATGCCATCTCGAGTCCCGGGACTTTGAAATTGTCGAGAATTCCCAAACTCTAATTCTGATGAAACTTTTTTCGATCACAGTTCATAAATAAATTAATTTTTTCGTAAATTAATTAATGTTTAAAAATTTCTTTCCTCGATTTGAAAGTAAATCGTGACGTCACAAAATGGCGTTCGATCCTATTCTCAAACGTACCTCTTTGGATTTCGTCGCTGCGATCAGCGCTTGCGCTCAAGGCTGTTTTCTTAGAGAATAGCACTACTGCTCTTGTCGTGAATTATTTGGGGTCGGTGCAACACGTTTTTTCCTTCTCTCTGTCCTGTCACCCGTTTTACTTTCGCTAACCTTTTTCATTCATATCACTTTTCACACAATCTATCCATCTTTCCTTTGGCCTCCCTCTCCATCCAACCAAATGTATACTCTCATGACTCTTTTAGTAACATGCGTGAAATGAATGTTACTAAGAGTCCCCTCCTCTTTACATGATCATACCAAGACAAACAATTCCCCTTTAACTTGTCAGTCACTGGCGCCACTTTCAAACTTCTTCAATCTACTCATTTTTCATTTTCTATTCTGTCACCACACACCATTCTCAACATTCTCAACTCCGCAACATGCAATCTTTTTTAATCAGTCTTTTTCACAGTCCAACATTCTGATTTATGGATCACATACTGTATGCAGTCTGACAGGTGTTATCACGGACTTGTATATTTTACCCTTCAACTTAAGGCTTTTAGTCCCTTGAACCATCTGGCCGAAATTAAATGGACGCAACTCTCGCACCCGCCTAGGCGGCAGTCCGCATATCTGTGCATTTATTTGCGGCCAGCAGCGCCCGGAAAGCGCGCGACGAAATTAATTACTTTTATGAAATAGTCAGCTGAGCGAGTTCAATGACCTGTAGGTACTTTGTACGCAACGCCGACTATTAACTACAGGTCATTGAACTCGCTCAGCTGACGTTTTCTTAAAGATACTAATTTCGTACATGCGTGAATTAATACGAGTTTTGAAAAAGAGGTACTAATTTTATCTTTACAAATCGATAGTGTTTCATGTACCGGATCGACCCTCCACGGGATTAAAACGATTAAAATTTAGCGGTGTATAGAAAATTTAAACAGAAAGGTTTGAAGATTTTTGCAAAACCTTTTTCATGTGATATTGAAGAGGTACCAAGTCATTTACAAATGAACGTGATTGACGTCCAATCCAATGTTACTCTCAAAAGCTGCTTACACAAAACCAATGATCTGGTTAAATTTTATGGCAGCTTGCCATCTGATTTTGACGAATTGAAAAGGTTTGCTCAGCAGTTAATTACAATTAATACAATTAGTAGCACTTAATTATGCGAATAAACTTTTTCAATTGTAAATTAAAGAAAAAATAAATATGCTCCTCGTCTCACAGATGAGCATTTGAGAGCCATATAACAAATTTCAACTACAAATATGACGGCTAATATACAAGAAATAGCCTCCCAAATACAACCTCAGACGTCTCATTATTTTTTTATAAAACCGACTACTTGTTAGTAGTTATTTTGTAGTTTTTATTTCTACTTTTGAATTATAGACCAGGGTAGAAGCCTTTAAAAATAATAAAAAGTGAAAAAAAATAATAGTAGGATGAAACCCATTAGAAAAGGAGGAGAATATTATAAAAATGAAAGGAAAAATAATTTACGGGCGATCTGACGTCGGGAAGGGGATGGGGGTGAGTTTTTAAGGGTAAAAAACGGTTTTTCTCGATTTCCGGCAAAACTAAAAGTCCTATGGAAAAAAGTCAAATGGCAAAGTTGTAGGTAATAAAAAGATCTAAAACTTTTGTATTTACACTTTTTTCACATAACCTCAAAATTTATGTGAAAAATTCAAAAAACCAAGTTTTTGGTTTTTTATTTTTATCTTTTTAAAAAATAAAAAAAATTTCACGAAATTTGGTGAAAACTTACCTTTTTATGTCCCAAATACGCTGTAATTTATTTGATTAGAAATATTTATTTTTTCACCTTATTTTGAATTAATATCGAAAAAGCACCCTAATTTTCAATCGAAAAATCACCCGTCAAAATATCAGCTTTTTTCAAAATGTTGGTATATTTTCTGTTCTTTGAAATCTCTACTTTCCGATCGTGAAAAAAAATATATATGTTACCATAGTAAATCTTCTCAGATAATGCAAAAAATCGAAAAAAACTCGAATTCGAATTTTTTTTTTTATTATTATATACAATTTTGAGCTATTTATTAAAATTTTACACTTTAATTACTCGAAAAACGTAAGATTACATATTACATTGATAAAAAAAAAAATTGCAAATCAAAATAATACTACTATAATTAACAAACAAATAAGTTAATAAAATTAATATTCAATAAGACATCTACAATATTTGGAGAAAGTAGTCGAATCTTCTTTAAATTACATGCGTAGATGCCTATTTATAACTATTTTTAGATAACTTATATACCTGAGTGACCTACGAAAAATTTTAGCCCATCAAAAGGTATTTCATAGAGAAGTGGGGAAGGGGCTAGGGGGTTCTGGGTCTTACTACGTACATACCTACTATTTCTTAGCAGCTGTAACAACCGTTAGCCTAGCCAGTACCTATTCGAAATACAGTACAGTATACAACATCGTTTATAAAAATACACGTGCATGCTGAGTTTCTTTAATATAATTGTGACAAGTTTACTTAAAAAAAAACTAACAAGATTAAAAAATAATAATCTCCTTTATTTTGCACAAACAAATTTAGTTACTCCCATGAAAAAAAAAATATTCAAAATACATAAAAAATATATTAAAAATCTATAATAAATATATATATATATATATTTTTTTATATTCTTAGCTATGTTTTTTATGTCTTTTAAGATATATTTTGAATGTATCTAAAATATATTTGAAATGTATAAAATATATATGCAAATCGGCCAAAAGTTAGTTATTAAAAATATATTTACGATAAATATTTTATATATATTTATTATAGATTTTTAATATATTTTTTATGTATTTTGAATATTTTTTTTTCATGGGAGTAACTAAATTTGTTTGTGCAAAATAATGGAGATTATTATTTTTTAATCTTGTTAGTTTTTTTTAACTAAACTTGTCATAATTATATTAAAGAAACTCAGCATGCACGTGTATTTTTATAAACGATATTGTGTACTGTACTGTATTTCGAATAGGTACTGGCTAGGCTAACGGTTGTTACAGCTGCTAAGAAATAGTAGGTATGTACGTAGTAAGACCCAGACCCGCCTAGCCCCTTCCCCACTTCTCTATGAAATACCTTTTGATGGGCTAAAATTTTTCGTAGGTCACTCAGGTATATAAGTTATCTAAAAATAGTTATAAATAGGCATCTACGCATATAATTCAAAAAAGATTCGACTACTTTCTCCAAATATTGTAAATGTCCTATTGAATATTAATTTTATTAACTTATTTGTTTGTTAATTATAGTAGTATATTTTGATTTGCAATTTTTTTTTTATCAATGTTATAGGTAATCTTACGTTTTTCGAGTAATTAAAGTGTAAATTTTAATAAATAGCTCAAAATTGTATATAATAATTGAAAAAAATTTTTCGAATTCGAGTTTTTTTCGATTTTTTGCATTTTCTGAGAAGATTTACTATGGTAACATATATATTTTTTTTCACCATCGGAAAGTAGAGATTTCAACGAACAGAAAATATACCAACTTTTTGAAAAAAGCTGATATTTTGACGGGTGATTTTTCGATTGAAAATTAGGGTGCTTTTTCGATATTAATTCAAAATAAGGTGAAAAAATAAATATTTCTAATCAAATAAATTACAGCGTATTTGGGACATAAAAAGGTAAGTTTTCACCAAATTTCGTGAAATTTTTTTTATTTTTTAAAAAGATAAAAATAAAAAACCAAAAACTTGGTTTTTTGAATTTTTCACATAAATTTTGAGGTTATGTGAAAAAAGTGTAAATACAAAAGTTTTAGATCTTTTTATTACCTACAACTTTGCCATTTGACTTTTTTCCATAGGACTTTTAGTTTTGCCGGAAATCGAGAAAAACCGTTTTTTACCCTTAAAAACTCACCCCCATCCCCTTCCCGACGTCAGATCGCCCGTAAATTATTTTTCCTTTCATTTTTATAATATTCTCCTCCTTTTCTAATGGGTTTCATCCTACTATTATTTTTTTTGGTTTTAAAAATTATCGACCCTGGTCTATTAAGTGTTGTAACAATTTTAAAAACATTTTCATTTTTTCTAGATATGATCAATTGTACGCAGGTATCAGGTTGAATCATCATCATCATCATCATTTCAGTCGAAAGATGTCCACTGCTAGAAATATGCCTCCCCCAAAAACCAAACCCAAACCTAAAATCAGGTGGGATCTAGGGTTAATATTACAAGTGCGGCCCGCCTTCAGTTTTTTAACCACCTTGTGGCCCTTGCCTGACAAAAGGTTGCCGACCACTGGTCTAGTGTATCAAATAACTAACTAGCTTTTGCCAGCGGCTTCGCCTGCGTACATAAAATATAGCCTGTCACTCAGGAATAAAGCAGGTTTCTAATGGCGAAAAAATTTTAGCAATCGGTCCAGTACTTCCAGAGATTACCTTCTACAAACAAAAAAAAAAAAACTTTACCCCTTTTTATATTAGTGTAGATAATTTACTCAAAAACTGTACATTCCATAACAGCGCTTCAGTGACCTTTACTAGAATTAAGCATGAAATTAACAATTAGCTACCTACTTTTATCAACATACTCATTATTCATATCAAAATTGTATCTATGTGTTGACAAATTCTCCCAAAACAAAAAAATAAATTGAACAACCCTCTCGTAAATTATGTAAATCCTTACTCAGTATGGTTATAAACTGGTAATAACAAACGAAAATTAAATGAATTATTTGTACTATGTATAACAAAGGCATAAGAAAGACTCACCTTTGTGTTGTCTTGAATTGCATTTTCTAAATTACCAGGAACTGTAAAATCTATGAATGTTACATCAATCCCCATTCTTGCAACAACTTGCCTGAAATTGAATGCAGTTATTTATTATTCTTTCAGTTGTTTTAAAATCAATGTCGTTATTATTTCATATTTTAAAATGTTCTATACCGTAAAAGACGGTTTGAACCACCGTAGAGATCATCAATTGACACAATATGGTCACCCTTGCTCAGTAGTGCGGTCACTGTTGTCATCGCTCCAAGACCAGAAGCAAAAGTAAAACCATGTTTTCCACCTTCCAATGCTGCTAGGCATTCTTCCAAAGTATTCCTTGTTGGGTTTCCAGATCTGCCATATTCAAAACCCTACAAATTCATTGTTGTGTTACTACATATTGAATTTAATTTTAATAAATAATAATTGTATTCAAATTCAGTCCATTGAGGAAAATTTGTTATTTTAATGTGAATTATTAAATAAGGAGGCTTACTGTGTGTTCAGCAGGAGCCGGTTGTTTGAAAGTGGTTGATAATGTAATTGGTGGCACAACCGCAGCTGAATTCCATTTTTCTGGCTCTTGACCAGCATGTATGGCGATAGTAGCAAAACCGGGCTGTTGTTCCAAAAATCCTTGATCTGCCATCTAGTATTTTGAAAAACAACAACTAATATAAGTACCAAAAGAATATAACTAACTAGCTTTTGCCTGCAGCTTTGCCCGTGTACATAAAATACAGTCTATGTCACTCAGGAATAGAACAGCTTTCTATAGGTGACAAAATTTTCACAATCACACCAGTACTTCTTGAACAATATATTTTATGTGACAAAAAATTGCTTTACTATTAAATCATAAGAATAATTAAAAATAGGAACATGAAACAAAGTACAACATAATATGAAAGACTAATATAATTGATAATAAATTAATATCATCAGTTCACAAATTGTACAGAAACATGGGTTTTCATTCAACACCATTAAAACTGGGCATGCCACAATTATGGCAGTAAGTCTCCTCTTTGAGGTGTGGCTGGAAAGACCTCACGGCGTCCTCACCTCCCGCAAGAAGCAGGTTTTCACCGGACATGGTAAGTTCGGGAGGTTCCTGTACCGAATTCGTGCAGAAGTGACGCTCGGGTGTCGCCACTGTGCGGAACGCCAGATAGGATACGGTGGAGCACATAGTGGAGGTGTGCCCCGCTTGGGCAGAGCATCGCCGTGCTCTCGTGGGGGCGATCGGCGGCGGCGATCTCTCGCGCCAGGCCTCGGTACAGGCCATGGTCTGGAGCGAGTGGCAGGCGGTCGCCTCCTTCTGCGAGGCAGTAATTCTAGCAAACGAGGAGGCCGACCGCATCAAACAACGAGCCGCCGCCGGGATTTTGATCCCGATTTCCGGCCACCACCGTAGGCGCGGGCTTGCGAACGGCGAGCAATGGGTAGCTCGCTGTCCGACCGTCCGGTAACTGTCCGGACCGAGCCCAAGTCGTCGACCGCTCACACTGTTCCCACGCGGCTCAAGGAGTTGTCGGCAATAGCAGAGACCCAGCTGGATCGAAGCCTACACTGGGGCCAGGGTTGGGTTTTTTTGGTCAGTAAGAGTCTGACACTATCTCCCACTCCGCCCAGGGATGTCATTTGGATGATTTTTACCCATCAAAAAAAAAACACCATTAAAACTAAAATCTAAAAATAAATAAAAAAATTGCATGCCAAAATTCAAGGCTGATGGATATGTTTTAAAAATGTTCCAATATTTCATCATTATGTTAACATGAAACATATGTACGATTTCTAATTATATTATTTTATATTACTCTACAAAGAGAATTTAATCTTACCCTAATTCCCAATTTCAATTGCCGCTATAATGTTGCCCTTGTAACCACTTGTAACCTATTCAACGCACCGCCACCGGGGCTTGAATAACAATTCTGAATGAATGGTTTCAGATGTCAAAACGGCTTTTTATTGCACTTTCACACCAACCAGCGCGCGGCACCATCTAAGGCGAACAATACACGGATGGTTTTGCTGTCAGTTTTGCCACAGTCAAAGTTTTGACTGACGGAAAACCTACCATCTAAAGCCGGATCCGCTGTGCCAATTTTCTAAGAAAACATGTTAGGAAAATACAGGTCGCGCGGTGAATTAAGATCGCTTGATGAAAGTAGTGGGGACAATCGGCGCATGTTTAAAATTGCGCACAGAAATTCGCGTGTTAGGATTTTATTTTTAATTTCGTGTGTTTGAACCTTTGTAACATAACTTACAATAACACTAGTTTTTGCTAGTAATTTATCTTGTAAGTAGGTAAATTCAGAAAAATTAAAATTATTAAAATTAGAATTAAAATAAAAAAAATACTTTCGTTAGTTTCTTTCTTAACGTAAAAATTCACGTCGTAAACCATTTTCTGGCTTGCTGTTTTAAAACTTTATTTTTAATCACGTACGTTACACCACGTAGGTATTACTACGATAACACAAGCTGTACGCAACAGTACCCAAGTACAACAGTATCCAATGAATGAGACGCGTGAACGCAACGCGGGAATTGAAGAGCGACTGATCTACCAATGACGTGTCGCCGTCGGCGCACACCCGCCGCCCGCACGTCACCAAATAGACCTATAGGACCTATTAAGGGCCAAGCGCCCGAAAAGTGCCATAAAACAGTGATTTTCTGAGGCCTACTCCTCCGTAACGGCTAGGTCAATTGGTTTGAAAAAAATATATGTTTATTATAGATTCATGAACAATAATATCAACATTTGATTTTTTCGTGCAATTAATACTTTTGTCAACAAAAAATATTTAGAAATTGCGCAACTTTTCGCAACTTTTCCCTACTCCTTCGAAACGGCTTGGACCTTTAGAAACATTTTTACACATAAAAATTGGTGGTTAAATATTCTTCAAAGTGAACATTGCATATGTAAATCAATCAATATCTCGCAGAGAAAATGGATTTAAAGCGCTTTCCGGGCGCTGCTGACCGCAAATAAATGCACAGATTTGCGTACTGCCGCCTAGGCGAGTGCGAGAGTTGCGTTCACATAATTTCGGCCAGATGGTTCAAGGAACTATACGCCTTAAGGTGGCGGTTCGCGCCGCGACAGAGACAAGCGACCGCGACAGGAGACCGCGACCGAAGACCGCGACCGTTACTTGACGTTAGGCAATGTATGAGCGACAGTTCTCCTGTCTCTGTCTCGCTCGCGAGCTGTCACTTATACATTGTCTAAGGTCAAGTGACGGTCGCAGTCTTCGGTCGCGGTCTCCTGTCTCGGTCGCTTGTCTCTGTCGCGGCGCGAACCGCCACCTTTACACTGCGCTGAATATCGCGTGCGATCGTACTATTTTTCATTCATAGAAAGACAGTCTAGTCTATGATTCGACGTATCGCGTGTAATAAGGGTTAGACTGTCTTTCTATGAATGAAAAATAGTACGAGTCGGAATATCGCACGCGATATTCAGCGCAGTGTAAAGGTGGCGGTTCGCGCCGCGACAGATACAAGCGACCGAGACAGGAGACCGCGACTGAAGACCGCGACCGTTACTTGACGTTAGGCAATGCCTAAGCGACAGTTCGCGAGTGAGACAGAGACAGGAGACAGAGACGCGAGACGGGAGACAGCGAGACGGTCGCTGCCCCGGACCAGTAGTGTCTCGTGTCGCGCTCAAAAAGCACATGTGTATAGTGTTTAAAAATGAATACTTTCTGATTACATTTTCATCAAACATTAGGTGCTTGTTTACTAATAGCGAAAATGATCCTTCTTGGCCTCTAGTTAAATATAATTCCCTAATAGTATTATTTTGTATTTGTAATAATAATATAAGAGCAAATCATCGTCTTCTTCTTCCTCCAATAGAACTTCTACTACTTGGTTTTCCATCATGACACAAACACAACTGACTACATCGACAGACTCTCTTAGACTGTTTAACGTCTCCGTCGCGAAGTGACTGAGACATTTGTCGCGGTCTCCGGTCTCGGTCTCGACTTACAGTACATGCAGAAGAGACCGAGACACTTGTAGCGGTCTGCGGTCTCGGTCTCCTGTCTCGGTCGCTTGTCTCTGTCACGGCGCGAACCACCACCTTAATAGGTCCTTAACGAACGCGATATTCAGCGCAGTGTAGTAGATCCTTTATTCAGACCCGTTTCGTCTATGGTTCGACGTATCGCGCAGTGTACCTAATAGGGGTTAGACAGTTTTTCTATGAATGAAAAATAGTACGAGTCGGAATATCACACGCGATATTCAGCGCAGTGTAATAGGTCCTTACGATGCTACAATATTTTATCATAAGGTACAATATTGCACACGACGAAGATAATATTGTTACGCCATTAAACGTGAACACGCCATATCTCCGAGAAAATAAAGAGTAGCACGTAATAATTAAAACGCATTGCTGTTCGAAAGGTCTAGAATGGTTGTGCGTAAACAAACTTAGAAAAATCTCGAAACATCCACACAGCCAGTACCACTAGTAATAGGTATTCATCTTACTGATAAGGGAAATGGTACTTTCCGTCTTTAACAATAGAGTCGAAATTCGCATGAAAGTGACTCTTATTACCACGAGTAATAAAAATGATTTATGACTTCGAGAAGCGATTCAATTGTTCTGGAATTCTGGATCGTTCGTGGGAAGTCGGTATCTAGAATTTTCTTGGCTCCGCATATAAATACGAGCCTCCGGCCGGAAGCGAGTCAGTTGTGATTTCGACTGCGATCAAGAGCGAACTACCCTAGTACTCGAAGTGATTTTACTCAACGACCTAAGCGATAGTGTAACGGTACTGTAGTGTTAATTGCGATTCGGATTATTGTTGACTGGACTAATTTGTTATCGTTTGTGGTAAATAAAGTTCTCTCGTCAGTAAATCGGCATTTGATTACCCACGTACGTAACAATATATTTCATATTTCCGTGTCATAATTTTCGCGCTAAGAGAAATTTACCGTAACTTAACATAATCTTAAGTTATTAAATATATCTTACCTTAATATGTTAAGATAGGTACGTTAAATATTATCGTTTAGTCGTTATCAGTAATGGCTAATATATATTAATATAAAATCTTAAGATAAAATATTATAGTATCTTAGCCGTGTGTAGCGCCCCTTGGCGTGTTTTTTCTAACAAAACTGTTAGACCACGCCCCTATTCGAACAACGAACAATGTTAGCATGTTACGAAAACACGTTGCAGCGGGCCCGGCTTAAGGCGAGCATTACTCGGTCATGCAAGTGTCAATCATGAACGATGGTGAATAATGGTTTTCGCATGCAACGCATTAGACGGAAGGTTTTTCGTCAATCAAGGTTTTGCCTGGGGCAAAACTGACAGCAAAACCTACCGTGTATTGTTCGCCTAATGCAATGATTGACGTTTTTTAGTTGATTGACGAAAACCATCATTCATAATTTGCATCACATGCTCTTTGGTTTGCATGACCGTGCAATGGTCGCCAATAGTCGCCATATGTAGAAGAAAAGAGAGAGGTTAAAAATTATCGATTTTTCTTTTAGTCGATCATTTTCGTATTATTGATTTTATAATCGATTTTCAGTTGTAATAATCGATTTTTAATAAATCGATTAAATAAATTACAAAATTAAATCAATTTTCATAAATAACACCATGTATTATTAATTACTTTTTGAAGATATAGTGGAGTGCCGTAACACTCGGAATCCAGGGCCAGTCAAAGAATCTTTAAACAAACTTTTGAAATGTGTTTTTAACAATACCGTAATTACCACCACTTCCAAAATATTCAAGGCAAATACAAATTCTAGAATATGTACCTGCGCGTGTCAAGTAGTTTCAGTGTAGTTTAAGTGAATCGAGTTTCTGTTAAGTCATTTTTTTTTTATACTCAATACATCGAACTAACATCGATGCAACCGATCGATGCATTGCATCGGAAAAAAACGTCAATGTATATTTTATCAAATGTCCATCTCTAGCCCATAGTGACTAATGCCGGAGTTCCTCAGGGGTCTGTTCTCTCTGTAACTTGGGCTAAAATCATTAAAAAAAAGAATCTTAGACTGTAATCAGACTTTTTCAAATCGTATACAGAACACTGACTTTGACATTTCCGGTTATGAGTTGACATTTGACATTTCCAATTTGACAAAGTGCTGTTGATGTTTTTTTAAATATCGGGTTTTGGTTTTCTACGGATTTTCGATATGTCGATATTTTTAAATATAACAATATCGGAGTTTGATATATCGAAAAAAAAGATGTTTCGATGTATAAAAAAACAATCGAAAGTCGGCTTAAAAAAAATTACTCCGTTTATTTATTTATCAAATTAAATTGTGAATGTAATTTTAATAAGTCATATTTATGCGTACTAATATTTCTAACTAAGAGTTTTAAAAAATACTTGTTTTACATGTTCAGTTGTTTGATTACTACGATTAATAGGCACAAAATGATTGAATATAGAAGCACTTTATACAGATGCTTCAAATGTAGCAAATAAATTATCTAAAACAGGAAAAACATAATAATAGTGCAAATAAAGTACAGTAGATCAAGTTTACAATGATGTAGCAGTTTAAATAATTGGCGAAAAAATTAGTTAAATCATTAGTTCCGAATCATTGATATACAAAAAACCCAATTCAATGTTCCGAATACGTCAAAAGCGATTATATTGCGAATCCGACCGAATTTAACAGTCACACAATTTAAGAGTACCCTAGGTACTATTTGTGACGTTGCGCGTTGGTCGGATTCGCGATGTAATCGCTTTTGACACAATTCGAGACTCAGTATTTATCCAGTCCTATCCTACCCTTAATTCCGAATTACGTCAAAAGCGATTACATCGCGAAACCGACTAAATTTAATAGTCACAAAACATAAAGTCACCTATAGTCTGTCTAAAAAGTCAACCGCATTGGAAATTTATAATATTTAAAAAATACTTAAATTCGATGCTTTTTAAAAGGTTCTTCTATTAGTAAACAATGATCAGTATCTCTTAAAGGACCTATTACACTGCGCTGAATATCGCGTGCGATATTCCGACTCGTACTATTTTTCATTCATAGAAAGACAGTCTAACCCTTAATACACTACGCGACTAGACTAGACTGTCTTTGAATGAAAAATAGTAGGTACGATCGCTCGCGATATTCAGCGCAGTGTACTATGTCCTTCATTGAGATGGATGTGTGGTGTGACGAGAATGGATAAACTGAGAAATGAGTAGGTATATTAGAGGAAGTTTGAAAGTGGCGCCAGTAACTGAAAAGTTGAAAGGTAATCGGTTGTCTTGGTATGGTCATGTGACGAGGAAGGATGAAGCGCATAATACTAAAAGAGTTCTGAGTATACATGTAGATGGATGGAGAGGGAGAGGAAGGCCGAAAAAAAGATGGATGGATTGTGTAAGAAGTGATATGAAAGAAAAGGGAGTTAGTGATAGTTTGACGGGTGACAGGACAGAATGGAAGAAAAAATCGTGTTGCGCCGACCCCAATTAATATGGGTTAAGGGCAGGAAGAACAAGAAAATCAGTATCTATTAATCAACCTTGATTATTGAACCAGCTTTGACTACATCAGATTTCATTTTACCTTAATAATTATTCAAGTCGGTTGACTTATTAGATAGACTCTAATAGACAATAGTAGATACTATTTGCGATGTTGCGCGTTGGTCGGATTCGCGCAATTCTGAACGCGGGGCTAAATTGACAATTAAATTCCCGCCAATTTGCAAAGGCCGCTATAAACTGTCAAAAACTCAAAGAAAATAAAAAGTATTTCGATTGCTTGCTGTTCATTGTTGTTTTTTTTTCTAATATCAGGTCTAAGGTACTTAGTAGTCAAAGTAAATATGAAAATAGATAGCAAACCATTGCGTTACGCTCATGCTGAAGGCCACACTGATGTGTGCTACACAGAAGATGGACGGTAAGTTTTACTTTCGAATAAATGTATGTACTACTATAATCTTTGCAATTATTTGACTTATTTTATTAATTCTATTTGTTCAGGCAAATTATTACATGTGGAAACGATGGTGATGTACGAATATGGGTAGGTATAGAAGATGATGATCCGAATTCACATTGTGTTGGTGAAAATGCAGTTGCTGTTTGCTTCAAAGAAAAAAGAGTTTATGTGGCCACTGACAATCATGCCGTACAAGCATATACCTATCCAGCCTTTGATAAAGATGGTATTGTCACTAGATTTACTGCCCCAGTCACACAAATCAAGTCGTCAAGTAAAATTGAGGTGACACTCTAATTCACTGTTACTTTTGAAATTTTGTTTGAACGCTGTAAGATGGTCTAAATATCTATATTTATAGGCTTTGGGATGTTCATCAGAGAATATGGAAGCAAGGTTATGTAACTTGGAAGGAGGAGCACCCTTGTTTGTTATGAAGGAACACACAGGACCGGTTTTGAGTGTTGCAATGTGCCCGCATATGAAGTTTGCAAGTACTGCTTGTGGAGATGGAAAATTAAGGATATGGGATATTGACACCCAGAAAATTGTAAAAGAAGTATCATGTGTGCCAAAGTGTAACACATTTTTCGATGCTAAAGTTATGTGTATGTTCGTTTTATTAATTTTTATCAAGTACCTATAGATAATGGTCTGGCACAGATCTTGAGCGCTGGCTTCAAGTTGTTAAGAAGTCAAATATTCTGTCTCTTTATTGGTACATAGTGAGGCGCGGGGGCAGGGAGTGTCAGTGACTGGCACCCACGCCATCGTGTCATAGACGTCACTCGTGATTCGTTCCCTGCGCTTGCTGCATGTATCTAACAACGATGATGATTTGCTCGCCAATGTATGCCAATGTAAAGCGATCCCCACTCTGATACTGAGCGCTCAAGATTCGTGCCGGTACCTGTACTAGACAATTTTGCTAATCATGAATGTAATTGTAATACTTGTTACAGCATCCTGTAAGGATATTTACTATTTTGCTATTGTATTTTGCTGTTGCATTTGAGCTTAGTAATTAATGAAACTTTTATCACAGTAGAAGGAAAAAAACATCCACCAGTCATCAATTAGGATGAAAGAACAATTAGGATACTAATTGTTGTTTCATCCTATTGGCTGGTGATTAAAATGTATTACATCATGGATTTCTTTTGAATTTTTAGGCAGGATGGATTTTGAGCCAACATTAGGAAAATACCTGGCATATCCAGACAAAAGAGAGATAATTTTGTTAGACTGTGAGTCATGGGGGCAGAGGATGACATTTACACATAGTTTGGTAAGATCATAAATCCTAAAATTGTTTGTGTGGAGTACTGATTCAGTTACACTATTATCACTATGACTGTCCTATTTGGGTTTGTCATGGGACTGACTAGTATTAAAAATATAATTTCATGAAAATCTTGTTAAAATTTGTTTTTGTTTGTTTGTAGATAAAACATGCAATTTCTCAATGTCTCTTTTCACCTTGTGGCGAATATCTAGCTGGTAACACACTTTCTGGACAAATTGCAGTATGGGAAATAGGCTCCGGTGCATGCATTGATGTTATTGAACACCCTTCTACAGTCCATATAACTGCCATGGCATGGAATCCCAAAGGTATGACTAAGAAACATTATACTATCTTCCTATCTCATTTGTTTCGTGCCTGTTCATCAAATACTACTCTGTCAAGAAAGTAACGGGAAAAGATCAATAAATACACAAAATTTTTGTTATTCATTCATATTTATTTTATCACCTTCAAAGTATGCCCCTTCAGAAACGATACACTTACGCCAACGAATAATCCAATCATCAAAACATTTTTTAAACTCGTGTTTCCGAAATTGAGTTCAGTTCTCGCCGCGAATTCTCCTTTATGTCTTCTACAGATTGAAAACGGGTGCCACGAAGTGGTAGTTTGAGTTTAGGAAAAAGAAAGAAGTCGGCTGGAGCCATATCTGGCGAATATGGTGGCTGTTCGATGGTATTTGTTGAGTGTTTGGTCAAAAATTTGTTCACAATGATGACCTTGTGCGAAAGCGCATTATCGTGGTGCAAAATCCAAGAATTTTCTTTCCACAAATCTGGCCTTTTTCGTCGAATTTGCTCTCTTAAACGCTCAAATAATATTCTTTATTTACCGTTTCGACCTTCCGATAAGAATTCCGAGTGCACAACACCGCGGTAGTCAAAGAAAACAGTCAACATGACTTTGACTTTTGATCGACTTTAGCGTGGTTTTTTCGGTTTTGGTTCAGTTGGAAGGCGCCACTCTGAACCTTGTCGACTTGTTTTCATGTCAAACTCGTAAACCCACGTCTCGTCGCCAGTAACAATGCGTTTCATGAATGTTGGGTCGGAATTGACTCGTTCTAGCATGTCCTCAGCAACTCTCATGCGATTGAGTTTTTTAGAGAAAATTCAGGTATTTTGGGACTAGCCGAGCGGCAACATGTTTCATACCCAAATGATTAGTTAAAATGGTACGGATCGACATCGTGAGATACAGAAAGTTCGGCGGCTATCTCTCTCTTAAACTTGAATGTGGATTTTCAGTCACTATTTCCTTCACTTTTGCGATGTTAACTTCAGTTGCAGAGGTTGATGGCCCACCAGAGCGAGGCAAATCTTCCATCATATCTCGACCGCTTTGGAATGCTTTGTACCGCTCATAAGCACGTGTGTTTGATAAATTAGATTCACCGTAAGTCTTCTGTAACATTTTCAGTGACTCCGAACACGAAATTCCGTTGGCGATGCAAAATTTAAGACAAACTCTTTGTTCGATGTTTTTGTCCATTATGAAATTCGCAATACACACTAGATATCTTCTATAATATAAAAATGAATCGCAAAATGTGTTGGTAAGCGCATAACTCAACAACGCCTGGACCGATTTCGCTCATTTTCTTTTTGTTGTGTTCGTTATTATGAGCAGAAGGTTCTTATGGAAAAAAAAATGAAAATTAGGGTAGTGTAGGGTAGAGTAGGGTAGAGTAAGGTAGAGGAGGGTAGAGTAGGGTAGGGTAGAGTAGAGTAGGGTAGGGTAGAGTAGGGTAGAGTAGGGTAGAGTAGGATAGAGTAAGGTAGAGTAGGGTAGAGTAGAGTAGGGTAGGGTAGAGTAGGGTAGAGTAGGGTATAGTAGGCTGAAGTAGGGAAGAGCGGGAGCGAAGCCGCGCGGGTACAGCTAGTGATATAACTAAAAACAACACTGTGTTTACCTAAATTTAATATAAATGACAGATGCAAGTCAAACTCCGCGCCAAAATGGAAAACAGTTGTGCCAATCTAGCAACAACAAAAAAATCTAAAATTTGAATTTGGAACCATAAACGAATCATCCATTACTGATACTTTTTTGACTGAATGTCTTAATTTAATTTTAGAATATAACTAGCTGTACCCACGCGGCTTCGCTCCCGCTCTTCCCTACTTCAGCCTACTATACCCTACTCTACCCTACTATACCCTACTCTACCCTACTCTACGCTACTCTACCCTACCCTACTCTACTCTACTCTACCCTACTCTACCCTACTCTACCCTACTCTACCCTACTCTACCCTACTCTATCCTACTCTACCCTACTCTTCCCTACTCTACCCTACTCTACCCTACTCTACCCTACTCTACCCTACTCTACCCTACTGTACCCTACCCTACTCTACTCTACCCTACTCTAGCCTCCTCTACCGTACTCTACCCTACACTACCCTACACTACCCTACTCTACCCTACACTACCCTAATTTTCATTTTTTTTCCATAAGAACCTTCTCCTCATAATAACGAACACAACAAAAAAAAAATTAACGAAATCGGTCCAGGCGTTGTTGAGTTATGCGCTTACCAACACATTTTGCGATTCATTTTTATATTATAGACTAGCTGTCCCCGCGCGGCTTCGCTCCCGCACTTCCCTACTTCAGCCTACTATACCCTACTATACCCTACTCTACCCTACCCTACTCTATTCTACCCTACTCTATCCTACTCTACCCTACTCTACCCTACTCTACCCTACCCTACTCTACTCTACCCTACTCTACCTTACTCTACCCTACTCTACCCTACTCTACCCTACTCTACCCTCCTCTACCCTACTCTACCCTACTCTACCCTACTCTACCCTACTCTACCCTACTCTACCCTACTCTACCCTACCCTACTCTACTCTACCCTACTCTACCCTCCTCTACCTTACTCTACCCTACACTACCCTACTCTACCCTACACTACCCTAATTTTCATTTTTTTTTCCTTAAGAACCTTCTCATAATAACGAACACAACAAAAAAAAAATTAGCGAAATCGGTCCAGGCGTTGTTGAGTTATGCGCTTACCAACACATTTTGCGATTCATTTTTATATTATAGATAGATATTTAAAACATAGTGTGCATTAGGACATAATTATGATACCTATTATTCTGGTACCATGCTGGTGAACTTCACTTCACCAGGTGAAGTCAACGGCAGACGGCGAACGGCGAATATATTTTATGATCGATATACGTGAGATACTCAGAAAGTTTTCAGAAACTAAAAAAATAACTTTTATGGATAAAACATTTTTATTAAATCTTTTTAAAAGAACTCTCCACCAGTCTCTATACAAAGTTTCATGCGCCTGAACCAATTTTCAAAAAAAAATTCCAATCTGCCGCAGACACCTCTTCCACGGCCTTCTCGAACGATGCAAACGCGTCTTCCGGTGACGATATCTGCCCTTTCAGCTGTTTTTTAGGGTTCCGTAGCCAAACGGCAAAAAACGGAACCCTTATAGACTCGTCATGTCTGTCTGTGTCTGTCTGTCTGTCTGTCGATCTGTCTGTCTGTCTGTCTGTCTGTCTGTCTGTCTGTCTGTCTGTCTGTCGATCTGTCTGTCTGTCTGTCCGTCCGTCCGTATGTCACAGCCACTTTTTTTTGTGTTCGTTTTACAAATGACATGTATACATTTTAAGTACTTAAAGTATTTTTTTTTTTCTTTGACATAAATATCTAATAAACTATCAATTTGCTTATATTATTGTAAATGTGAGGACTATGTTGATTGCTTTTTCTTTTCAGTAATTTTAACGTATGTCTGGCAATTTCAGTGTTTTCTGCGGCCTACCCAAATGTCCTTTCTTTGGTATTGTTCATCAAGTCGTAGAGCTCCTTAGTAGTCCTAAGTTGAGCTTTTCGAATACTGACAAATGCTTACACTGATTGGACAGGTCCACTCAAATCTGTATGGTTCATTCTTCAAAAGACCATCTCAGACAAATCTGCATGGTTCTCATGTGATTTGACCATTACATATTTACTGTATGGACTTTAAAAGAGACTTTGACCCCTGAGTTTGTTTCGGTGTTTCTTCTCAGGGTAGTCAGATAGGAAACACCGGCCTCATCTAGCATAAACTGACGAAAATAAATTGACGTGTAAAAGTGTTTTTTAAACCTATTTACAAAATAAATATCATTTATCATTTTGGAAACTATAAGAGCTATATTGATGAAACTTAATGAGTAGATGTAGGGTATTCTGTAAACCGCATTAAGATTTTCATACAAAAATAGAAAAAAAGCAATAAATTTTGGGGGTACATACATAGAACTGAAACTCAAAATTTTGGAGTATCTATGGATAGGTCTTCAAAAATGATATTTAGGTTTCTAATATATTTTTTTTCTAAACTGAATAGTTTGCGCGAGAGGCACTTCCAAAGTGAAAAAATGTGTCCCCTGTAACTTCTAAAATAAGAGAACGATAAAACTAAAAAAAAATTATGATGTATATTATCATGCAAACCGCCAACGAAAATTGGTTTGAACGAGATCTAGTAAGTAGTTTTTTTTTTACCACGTCGTATTATTATTAAAACATCGATCAAAGTTACAACGAACTACAAGAAGTTTTAAATTATGTAACTTGCTGCTACGGAACCCTTCATGGGCGAGTCCGACTCGCACTTGGCCGGTTTTTTAGTTTTAGGGAATAAAAAGATATGAGATATGTGCAGCAAGAATAATGTTGCCGAGAGTACTGACCCCTGAGGGACCCCGGCATTAATAGCTATTTGACCGGACGAGCAGCCATCGATAACCACTCGGATGGACCGGTTACTCAGGAACTCTGCGATCCAAGCACATATTCCAGCGGGTAAACCGAAAGATGGAAGCTTACTAATAAGGCCTTCGTGCCAAACCCTATCAAAAGCCTTCGAGATACCGAGGGAGACGGCAAGCGCTTCCCCCCGTGCTTCTCGATGGCCTCACTCCAGATGTGGATGGCATAAGCTGGAAGATCTCCAGTTGACCGATTTCGGCGAAAGCTGTATTGACGGTTACTTAGGATATCATTAGCTTCTAGATATGCCAGGAGCTTAGTGTTGAGTACACGTTACATGGTCTTACAGAGAACGGACGTTACTGAGATTGGTCGGTAGTTAGCTGGGTCAGCCCGACTCCCCTTCTTGGGCACGGGCTGTACATTAGCTTGCTTCCATGCAATCGGCACTTTTTCAGCCTCAAATGAAAGCCTAAATAGGCGTGTCAGGATCGGAGACAATTCAGGCGCATACGTTCTCAGAACAATTGCTGGTATCCCGTCTGGACCGCTAGCCTTGTTCACGTCAAGGTTACGTAGCACCCCTACGAACGTCCTTCTGATGGATGCGAATATCCGACATACTCGTACCGCAACCATCAGGGTGAACAGGGGGTCGCGCGTTACCTGGATCTAGACGCGAAGATTCCGCGTAGAGTGAGGCAAACAAATTTGCTTTCTCCTCAGCGGTATGTGCCAGCGACCCATCGGGTTTCAGCAGTGGTGGTAGTGAGGGGCGACAGAAGTTCGATTCAACCGACTTAGCCAGGGACCAAAACGCCTTACTACCCGCAGGGTATGAAGCTAGTTTGTTCCCGATGCGGCTAATGTGGTCGAACCGAGACCTCCGCATCACCTTCTTGCAAGAATTGGCAGCTCTGTTGATAGCTCTCTTCTTCTGGCTTACGTCATTCGTCTTGTGCATACGAGCATCGGCCCATGCCTGATATGCTGCGTGCTTGAGCGCGTTAGCGCGATCACACTTCGCACCAAACCAAGGGCCAGCTCGGCCAGACATGGCTACGTCGGAGAATGGAATATAGTACTCTATTTTGTTAAATCAAGTAATTAATTAGGTAGATGGTTAAATCACAAATCGATGTGTCAATAGAAATTATGGTTTTTATAGTATTGGATCTCTAAATTAACTAAACTGAATTTCCCAAAAAATGTGTATTTATTTTATTATTAACACTTTTTCACATACTAAAAGTGAAAATAAATAAAAAGTATTTACAATTTATGATCACACCCACAGATTTTACACTTAACAAAAAAAAAGCTTTTATTTTTTTAACAATACATTAATAGCAGGGTTATCATCCATTGCAAGACTATTAATGAATACTTATAGATTATAATCGATAACAACTATAAGCATCCGGCTATTTACCCAACACTACGCGGTACCGAGTTTTTACCTACATGTAGTACTACAACCTCGTCTTAAGGCGAGCTTCTACTCATTTTGAACTTTTTTAAATCGCTGTAAATCCACAAATATAAAAGAGAACACCATGAAAAATTATTTTATTAAAATTGACTATATTACCAAGCGCTTGGTAAAAATGAAAACACGATACATATTAGTTGGCTCGAAAAAAATCGCGAGTCTGACTCTAACTTACGATTTCAAATATGTTTTTATATGAGATTTATTTGACAGAAATATTTGAAACTTACATAAAACAATCAAGCTTGGTATTTAGAAGAGAATGGTAAAAAAAAAAATTCGAAAAAATACGATATTTTTTTATAAAATCAAAATTGATTTTGCGGGGCCGCGAAGTCGACTTACACCCGGCCAGTGCTAGAGGTGGGTTGTAACAGGTTAAACACGATATCTGTTATGACTGTTACTGTTACATAAAAATAACAGATCCAAATACCTGTTAATAAATAACAGCCTGTTATTTTTGTACGGACGATAAATACGTATTTAAATCTCAGTTGAATATCTTCTTTATTATGTCCTCTTAAAAGCCGAAAATCGTATAGAAAATAGGTATAAAAGTGTATTTATATTTTTGTTGTCCAGTTACTGCTGAAATACTAGAAAAATGCTTGCATTCGGCCTAATTTTAATAAATGAATTAATTTGAATTTTTGAGACCCCAACCCCAACATATTATAGATTGGACAGATAGGAGATACTGATAGTTTTTTAGAAAATTCCTAACTGAACACTTTGCTTCATACTTTATTACAGGCTTAGGATTGTCAGTTTACTACACAATTCTGAAACTGGCACATTTAAGTGTTCAATTTATTTTATCACTTAATACGCCGTAAACAAACACTGAGAAACAGAGAAATCTTTACGAACATTCTATTATTACGATTGACCACTTTCGTTCGCAATCGTAATGAAAGAAGAAAAATTCAAATTTTCAAATTCATAATTTTAAATAAAACAAACAAATTAGCTAAATAACTTTCAATTGAAAGTCAACTTTATGGACATAATTTTAAAGTCGTAAATACTTTAAACATTTTACAACCAATCCCAATCAAATGTCAAACCAAAGACTATAAGGGAGTCCTAACACAATAAATGTTATTGTTTATGGTTGCCTCGCAAATCTAAAAAAATATTATTTTAAAAATAATACTATTTGTGTTAAAACTTGCCAACTTTGGCAAATAACTCTTACTTGATTTGTATACTGGTTGGCCAAAAAAACTCGTAAATAACTGGATTTTTTTTTTTAATTAATTCCGTTAAACCAAAGATTAACATTAATTACATTATAGATAAATACGATTATACAATCAATATTTGACTAGTTTAAAGCTTTCAATTCAATTCTTTATTGCGTTCGCTTTGCGTTTCGGTTGGCTGGTTTAAAACAATTTACTATTTAATATGGACCTATTTTTTTAAACTAAATCTAAAATTGCCTTATAGAAAATAAAAAAATATTTTTTTTTTTTACTATGGTCACTGGTCAGTATAAGGCCACGTAACAGGTAATACAGCTAAATTTAGGAGTCACTTTTTCGTTTCTTTTTGGTCTTGCAAGACCACCAACTATATTTTAGGATTAATAAATACTAGCAGCTTCTCTTTTTAGCGTAGTTTAACCGCTTTAGTAAGAGTGAGAAGTAAATATGTTCCGAAATAAATAATAGGTGTGTCTCTTTTTCGCAAAGGCCATTCTTTAATGAGGAAAAGAGACACACCTATAATTTATTGAGTATCTGGTAACAACCAGTAACAAGGTAACAACTAACAGTCTGTTTGTGTAGGGACTGTTACAATGAATAACAGTAACAGCCGCGGTAACAGTGTTCGAGGGTCTGTTATTAAAATAACAGATAAAATAAGTTGATAGTAACAATTGTTATTAGTTATTTGTAAATATCTGTTACTTCTATCTGTTACGATAAATATGCCTTTTTTTTTTTTTTTTTTTTTATGGTGGGAAAAAATCATGCATTGACATCCCCCGCCCTTGGGCGGAGCGGGAGATAGTGTCAGACTCTTACTGACTAAAAGACCCACCCCGTTCCTTCTAGCCTTCATACCGGGGCTCGAGCGCCCTTTCGGATAACCCTGGCCCCAGTAGGCTTCGACCCAGCTGGGTCCCTGCTGTTGCTGACAACTCCTTGAGGCGCGCGGGAACAGTGTGCGCCGTCGACGACTTGGGCTTGGTCCGGACAGTTACCGGACGGCCGGACAGTGAGCTACCCATTGCTCACTGTCCGCAAGCCCGCGTCTACGTTGGCCGGAAATCGGGATCAGAATCCCGGCGACGGCGGCGGCGATAACGCCGTTGCCTGATGCGTTCGGCCTCCTCCTTTGCGAGCATTACTGCTTCGCAGAAGTCGGCGACCGCCTGCCACTCCTCCTCGCTCCGGACCATGGCCTCAACCAAGGCCCGGCGCGAGAGGTCTCCGCCGCCGATCGCCCCCACGAGGGCACGGCGATGCTCCGCCCAAGCAGGGCACACCTCGACTGTGTGCTCCACCGTGTCCTCCGGGCGTTCCGCACAGTGGCGACACCCGGGCGTCACCTCCGCATGAATCCCGTGCAGGAAACTCCCGAACGAACCATGTCCGGTGAGTACCTGCGTCATGCGGAAACGATAAATATGCCTCACTCCTAGCCAGTGCTCGCCGAGGCGTGTCAGAGAGCGGACGTACGTCACTTTTTCCACAGAGCTACCCCTCTTATTACTTACGCGTCGATTTTGTTACTTTTTATCTTTTATTTAGTTAGAGATAGTTCTAATTTTTTTGTTTTTTATTATTATTTATAGGTTACTTACATTGTTAGTAGTATAGAAGTTAATTTGTTAGTATTTAGAATTAAATTATTATTTAAAATACAAAATGAGAAGTAAAAAAACCGGCCAAGAGCGTGTCGGGCCACGTTCAGTGTAGGGTTCCGTAGTTTCCCGTCCGTCAAAATAAGTGTACCCACTAATGAGTTTAAAAAAATGCTTGCATATACGATTATACTACAAACTTAGTCCAGAAATTATTTTGTACAACCTTTTTGTCTTTTTTGTACAAAAACTGTTCTTTCCATCAAGTTCAAAATATTTTTTCTAGAAAGTCCTTATAAAGTTCTACTTTTCAGAATTTTTTCATATTTTCTAAACTTATGGTTCAAAAGTTAGAAGGGGAGGGACACATTGTTTTTTGTTTTTTTTTGCGATTATTTCCGAAATGATTGACATTATCAAAAAATGATTTCAGTAAACCCCTATTCATTTTTAAATACCTATCCAACGATATATCACACGTTAGGGTTGAAATTAAAAAAAAATCACTTCCTACTTTACATATAGAGGGGCTACCCTAATAAAACATTTTTTTTCCAATTTTTATTTTACCACTTTGTCGGCGTGATTGATATACATATTGGTACCAAATTTCAGCTTTCTAGTGCTAACGGTCACAGAGATTAAGCGAGGACGGACAGACAGACATGGCGAAACTATAAGGGTTCCTAGTAGACTACGGAACCCTAATAAAATTGGAGTGTCTGTTTGTAATATTGAAATAACCGCTTTTTTACTACTGGTATAAGAATATAATATACGGAATATACACCAAAATATTTTTTTTACAATTTTTGTCTGTCTGTTTGTTCTGGATAATCTCTGAAATGGCTGGACCGATTTTGACGGGACTTTTTTGGCAGGTAACTAATGTAATAAGGAGTAACTTAGACTACTTTTATTTTCATCATCATCATCATCATTACAGCCGATTCACGTCCACTGTTGGACATAGGCCTCCCCCAAGCGTCGCTACAACGAACGTTCCCGTGCGTCCCACATCCATCGGTTTCCCGCAACCTTCACCAGGTCATCGGCCCACTTTGTAGGAGGCCTTCCAACGTTGCGTCTTCTGGTACGCGGTCGCCACTCCAGCTGCGGTGTATACGTGGTCCCAAGCAACATCTGTCGGGACCCAAGCCAACCTCACCCGCCCGTGGTACACCCTGCTGAAAAACGGACAAGGCTATGGCGACCCGCCAACACGCACTGGACCAGCGTGGCGGGTTTTGGTCCAAACCCCCCCAATGGAACATAACAGTACACACAGGCCCCAAATGCCCGGCGACTCCAGTGGTTGTACTGACGTAGACGGGCGTGGGCGCAGCCCTGGGGTCAGGGGTGCTAAAAATCTCCTGGCGGGAACGTTTAACCGTCGACGACTGGACCTGGCAACGCATAACGTATGTACACTCCGGTCCGACGAGAAGATCATCGAACTGGAGGAAGAGTTGAGCGGGTTACGATGGAGTATTGTGGGATTGTCTGAAGTTCGAAGACGGAGAGGACACGATAATTCTCAAATCCGGTAACCTGCTTTACTTCCGGGAGGGTGATCAGCAGTCCCAGGGTGGTGTCGGGTTTATCGTCCACAGGTCCCTCGTGAACAATGTGGTGAGAATCGAGAGTGTGTCGACCAGGGTGGCGTACCTTATACTCAGAATATCATCAAGATATTCGCTGAAGGTCGTACAGGTTTACGCCCCGACCTCGACACACTCCGATGACGAAGTGGAGTCCATGTATGAGGATATATCCAGAGTCATGCATATCCAGACTCATTTCATCGTGGTCATGGGGGACTTTAATGCGAAACTAGGCAAACGAGACTGTGATGAGCTGCGAGTGGGGCAATTTGGATTTAGACATCGGAACCGCCGGGGACAAATACTGGCTAGTTTTATGGAGAAGGAGGGCCTCTACATGATGAACTCCTTCAGAAATCGTAAGCACTGGAAGTGGACCTGGCAAAGCCTTGATGGTGTAACTAAAAATGACGAAGAAGCAAATGTTCAATGATGTCTCTGTGATCAATGCGGTGAAAACTGGGAGTGATCACCGTATGGTAAGAGGCACATTGAATATCAATGTCAAGCTTGAAAGATCTCGACTGATGAAGTCTACACTCCGTCCTGCACAGATTCAGATCCAAAACTCCGAGAGCTTTCAGCTCGAACTTCAAAATCGCTTCGAGTGCCTAGGAAGCTCCGTGGACAAATATAATGGTGGGCTCGTGGAAGCTGTTCATACAGTCGGGTCTCAGTTTTTTAAGACTCATACAAGTAAGGCCAAGAGGCTCACGGATCAAACTCTTGAGATCATGAAGAAGAGGCGTGAAATGACTTTGCAGTCTTCAAATGATGCAGCAGCTCAATAAACGGATCTCGAAGTCTCTGAAACGCGACCTTCGCTGATTTAATCCCGAGAGGATTAAGGACGCGATTGAGCGAAATAAGGGCTTCAAAGTTTTTGCATGGTATCTGTCTATTGAGCTGAGCCAGCTCACAAAACTGACGACCGAAAATGGCAGATCATATCCCCCAAATCGGAGCTTCTGGAAGAGATCGAGGCATTTTATGGACAGTTATACACGTCAATCTCCAAACCCGCTACAAATCTGGCAAACGACTCAAGAGCTAGATTGACTCAACACTTCACTGAAGATATCCCGGACGTCAGCCTGTACGAGATTAGGATGGCTCTGAAGCAGTTGAAGAACAACAAGGCGTCGGGTGAGGACGGAATTACGGCTAAGCTCCTGAAGGCGGGTGGAAAACCGGTCCTAAAGGCCCTTCAAAAGTTGTTCGATTCCGTCATACTCGAGGGAAAAACGCCACAGGCATGGAGCAGAAGTGTGCTGGTACTTTTCTTTAAGAAGGATGATAAAACCCTGCTGAAGAATTACCGGCCCATCTCACTTCTGAGTCATGTCTACAAGCTATTTTCCAGGGTCATCACGAACCGTCTCGCGTGCAGGTTTAACGACTTCCAGCCTCCCGAACAAGTCGGATTCCGAAAAGGTTTCAGCACCTTAGACCACATACATACGCTACGGTAGGTCATACAGAAGACCGAGGAGTATAACTTGCCTCTCCGCCTAGCGTTTGTGGACTACGAGAAAACTTTTGATTCGATCGAGACTTGGGCTGTGCTGCAATCTCTCCAAAGGTGCCAAATTGACTATCGGTACATTGAAGTGCTGAAGTGTTTGTATGAAAACACCACCATGTCAGTCCGACTCCAGGACCAGACCTCGCTGCAGGAGCAGCGAGGTGTGAGGCAGGGAGACGTCATCTCTATGAAACTGTACACGGCCGCAATGGAGGATGTCTTCAAGGTTCTGGACTGGAGTGGACTAGGCATTAATGTCAATGGCGAGTACATCACTCACCTTCGGTTTGCCGACGACATAGTAGTGATGGCTGAGACTATGGAGGAGCTCAGCACAATGCTAAATGACCTCAGTAGTGCTTCCGAAAGAGTGGGTCTTAAAATGAACATGGATAAAACCAAAATCATGATTAACAACCATGTAGCGCCCACCAAGGCCGGAGACTTTACACTCGAAGTTGTGGACGATTACGTCTACCTCGGACAGACAGTCCAGTTATGGGTATGTCTAACTTTTATTTTAGAAAAAATAAATTCAAATTAATAATTCAGCTTAACGAGTTCTAAATCACTACTTAGTGATTATTTTTTTATTTTTTTTTTTCGTTCAGCTGACGTTTTCTTAAAGAAATTATTTCGTACATGCGTAAATTAATACGAGTTTTGAAAAAAAGGTACTTTATTTTTTAATTTTATCTTTACAAATCGATAGTGTTTCATGTACCGAATCGACCCTCCACGGGTTAAAAACGATTAAAATGTAACGGTGTATAACAAATCTCTACCAGTCAATTCAGTCAGACCATTGTGGCGACACTTGGGGGAAGAACACACAGGCCTCCCCTAAGTGTCGCCACAATGGTCTCGTGCGTTAGCCAAGCGTTCGAGACCAATGTGGCGACACTTAGAGAAGCCTGCATAGGCCTCCCCCAAGTGTTTCCACAATGGTTGGACATCCAACAGTAGACATCTTTCTGCTGAAATGATGATGATAATAGGACTAAGTTTACCCACGCGGTTTCACCCGTTTTCTTATAGGAACTTACCCTACTGCACCGCCCCCGTAGCTCGTAGCATGATAGTCTATGTCATGTAGAATATGTATCTCAGGGATAGGGTTTTTCTAAATGATTATTATAACATCTGAATATACATTTTATACATGAAATCAACTATACTTTTCTTCCGTTTCTACCGTCCTACAGGACAGGTATAATCACCGGTTGGTACCACTGTCCATTAAAAGCGTTTAAAAGGGCCTCTGAGAGTTGGTTTCTCCTTCTCTTACGCCCACAAAGGTCCAGGATCTCAGGGTCTTGTGATCGACCCTCTGATAGGGTCTCGGTAGTACATACGAGGTCTGTTCAAACAAAAGGTGAATTTTGAATTTTCGCGGGCTGTGTACATTTGACTTTCAAATTTTTTTTTTTGTTATTTTGGAACACATGTTAATCATATGTTGGCATTATCAGCCAATTTGAATTAGTAGTTTGTTGTTGACAACTGAAAAGGTTAGTTACGTTTTTGTGTGTTCTTCGATTTTTGACTTTTGAAAAAAATATATCAAAAAATATGTATTAAATTCTGCGTTAAAAATGGAATAAAGTGCTCCAAGGCACTTTGATGTTGACTGTGGCAATTGGCAAGTCCACTGTCTCAAAAAAGCGTTTATAAGTGGTACAAGCGCTTTACAGAAGGTCGAGAAGATGTTAATGACGATGAGCGTCCTGGAGTTGCAACCACCTCAACAAGCCAAGAAAACATCGAAACAGTGAAAAAAATTGAAGTTGCAGAGAATGTTGGCATATCAATCAGATCATGCCATTCAATTTTCTCGAATGTTTTGGGCATGACACGTGTGGCAGCGAATTTTGTTCCGAAATTGCAAAATTTTGAGCAAAAGCAACGCACACACATCAATGCTTGTTCGTGATTTTTTGGCCAAAAACACCGTAATCATGCCTCAACCACCATATTCACCAGATTTAGCTCCCTGCGACTTTTTCCTATTCCCAAAATTGAAGAGACCAATAAAAGAAAAGCGTTTTTCCACAATTGATGAGATAAAGTTAGAATTGAAGAATGAGCTGATGGCCATACCGAAAAGCGCATTTCAAAAGTGCTTCGAAGATTGGAAAAAGCGCTGGCATAAGTGCATTATATCTGAAAGGGATTACTTTGAAGGGGACAAAATGGATATTGATGAATAAATAAATACTTTTCAAAAAAGAAAAAAATTCACCTTTTCTTTTGAACAGACTGTATATATCGATGGTCTCGCCTATGTACATGAACTTTGTTATCCACTTATTTTATAAGTTGTTATAGTGTACAATAAAGAATTAAAGTAATAATAATATTAATATAATAAAGTACTCTCTTGTGGAATAGCAGGTACTATACTACAGGTTTGTTCCCCACCCAGTTCTCGATAAAAACGATATCACGTTGTATTGGGATTGGTCCATCATCACTGACAGGACTATTGTAGCCAATAAACCTGATATAGTGGTGGTAACCGAAGCCAGAGGCGTGCAATGATTATATTCGTTCCGCATGACGAGAACCTCGTGAATGCCGAGAAAGATAAACAAATCAAGTATATTGACTTGGCTCGCGAGGTTGTCGACTTGTGGGAAGTGGATTCTGCGATTATTGTACCGATAGTCGTTTCAGCCAATGGCTTAATGGCCAAGAGCCTCGGCCAACACCTTAGGAGGCTCTCGTTAGGCGACTGGATTAAGAGTGCTATCACATTTTTTCTTGAATTTGAGCGTTTGATTCGAGTTTTGACGTCTGATTATGCTTTAGATACAGCACCAAAAAAAAAAAAAAATCAAAAATACGCTAAAGAAAGTTTAATCATTAATCTTGGGAGTGTTCTAAATAAATACGAGTATATAATAATAATATTCCACAACTATCACACAACGCCGTCTAGTCCCAAGCTAAGCAGAGCTTGTGTTATGGGTACTAGACAACTGATAAACATACTTATATATTTCTAAATACATACATATTATAGATAAATTACACCCAGACACAGCACAAATGATTATGCTCATCACACAAACATTTGTCCAGGGTGGGAATCGAACCCACGACCTCCGGCATAGCAGTCAGGGTCACTAACCGCTAGACCAACAGGCCAGTCAAATTATATCAATTTGTCACGTAGGTACATCAGTAAATTCTTTGTTTTCGCAAAGGGTGTTTCATAAAATTATGCTTTTGGTAATCTTTTGATGCTTTGGTACGCCGAAGATATAATCATTTAACCATTTTTAAAAATGTCCATGATACAACACTGTACCTTCTACTTTGGAATGGTCAAATCAATTTGTTACGATTCATACAGTAATATACCAAAAATAATTCTGTAAAACTGAGAATTATTGTCAATGTTCCGTGATTTTTATCTATGAAAGTATGATCCAATTTCAAATAAAAATTATTTAGTAATTAGGGAGGCATTGCTATAATACGTGAAAAAAAAATTGGTATATTTAAAAGTAAAATAATATTTCAAAATAATTGTTGTACGCAAAGCAAAAAATGAGTTAATAATTTATTTTGAAAAAAAAAAATGGCAAAGCGTCATGTTTGTTTGCATGTGTGCGTTGCGTACTTCACTAGACGCATCGAGCGCGACTGCTGCCGCCCGTCGTCTGATTTACCTAAACCCGAGCAATTCGATTTTGTCAAAGCGCTCTTAAGGGCTTGATTCAGAGAGCGGTACTTCTGGACACAGTTCGTATTGTTAGGAGGTGCCTTTCTCTGAAGCCCTGACCGCCGGGTAGCTTGGACCCTGTTCCCGATACCGATGATCTACTTTTTTTAAATATTTTTTATATTTATTTTACATTGAAATGTAAAACGTAATTTTTATGCAATATTGATGAATAAACGAAATAATAATAATAATTCTTTATTATTAACAAAATGTAGTTGTAGCTAGTTCCTAATTTTATTTTGTATAAAGGGCCCCATATACGGTACGATCCGTCTGTACGATCGATCTGCAGGAGATCGTTAACGATTGATCGCAAAAGTGACGCACATACACGTAACGATCGGTCTCAACGATCGGTCGTAACGATCTTCATTTACTTGTTTGAAACGGAAGGATAAAGTGTGTGATCAAATAATTCAAAACGTGCTCCAGAAAATGGAAAACGAAATTCTTTTGCTTTCAAAATTATGTGGCGGTAACTTTAATTCAGTTACAAAAAAAAAAGAAAGCATAGAAAAGTGTGAGTTAAAAAATGGTTACGGAAGGATAAAGTGTGTGATCAAATAATTCAAAACGTGCTCCAGAAAATGGAAAACGAACTTCTTTTGCTTTCATAATTATGTGGCGGTAACTTTGATTCAGTTACAAAAAAAAAAGAAAGCATAGAAAAGTGTGAGTTAAAAAATGGCTATTAAAGCGAAATCAATATTCGCACATAAATATTTTAAATGAATTAAGGTTCCATCCAGAAGATTGGCACAATTACATGAGAACGACCGGAAAACTGTTCATAGATTGTTATTTTTTTTTACTTTATTTAAGTCCGCTGTATTATCTATTTTTTTCATTTTTTCTAAAAGTATTTCGTAACATGCGGTTCTCTTTACGTTATTAAGGTAATCTTTGTGTTTCGTTTTCCACAGAGGCTCTTGCTCTCTGAATAACTCTATAAACTCTAATAAATGGTCGTTACTCCACGTGGTCATTTTATTTGCCTCACTCATCGAATACCTACCTACACTCACACTCAGTGTACGACTATACGAATACCTACGTAACGCGATGAAGAAGGCGTGCGATGCGTGCGGCGACTGGCGTCAGACTGACAAAATCGAATCGTTGATCGCAATGAGGCATGTGGTAGAATAGAAGCATGAGGCGCGCGGGAACAGTGCGCGCCGTCGACGACTTCGGCTTGGTCTTGCTGATAACCCTAACAAAATTGAATTAAAGTAAAATAGAAGTCATTATCTCAATACTATTATGATGATATAACCATGACCTGCCGTGGGTCGGGGTAATAAAGCCTCATTTGCACTACTCTATCATTTTGTTTGACAACATATTAACATTTCAGGAAATGGGGTATTGGCGTATTGTGATTTTTCTGGTCAACTAGGCATGTTAGTAAATTGCTATGGCAAGGATAGCTCGGCTGCTGCTGATATTGCTGATTATGTGGAAACTATTGAGAGGGCAGATGGTAAGCAATAAGGAACACAAGTATGGTGTCCACTTTCTTGAAAGTCAGGGAAAGTTATGAAAAAGTTAGGGAATTGTGTTAATTGTACATCTTGATAAATTAATATATGTAAATGGGTTATGCCTTAATCAAATAAAAACTTAGTTTATAAATATCAATGAATTCTTATGTTATGTTTTCACAGTTTCATAACTATAATAGAAAGTCTTACTACAAAAAGCAGAAACGTCTCGTTTCTGGTTTTTTTCCTGAACACGCCACACGTTTTCAATAAACGTAATACTTTTCAAATACCACCTGACCTGAATAATAACAATGAAAGTTTTCCTTCAGACCATGACGACATCGTGGATGACTTGGTAGAGAACTATGAGAGTGATGATGACAATGCAATATCGCTACAGAAGATAAAGAATGAGACTATGGGGATTGGTGTTGATCACGATGAGTCAAGGCCGGCTTCACGGCGTAATGCTACGCCAGCACCAGCCACGGTGCCACCTCAGGCACCTTTTCAACCCTCGGCTACTCCAACGCATTTGGAGCATAGGTCAGTGACATACACGGCGTGTCTGACACCGACTCACAAACGAATACCTTGGATCCAGTAAATTAAATTCTAAACGGAGTGGTGGAATTTTTCGTCGGTTTGGTTCCTATTTTTTTTTTAGCTTTTTTAACGTTTTTAAATAAAAAAAAATGTTGCTTGAAGATATATTAAATACATAAATATATTGATACCTGTCAGCAGCGTTATTGCTAGTTTTTGTTTTTTTTTCAGTGGAGTTTTTATAATGTGCACATATCAAAATGAATGCTTAATTTTTATATTTTTTATGGATTTTTTAACCAAGAAGGAGATGGCGGTACGGCTGGGATGTCTTCCTTGGGAATTGGAAAAAAGTGGCTCAAAACCGGGAACATTGGAAGGAGTGGAGGGAAACCTTTGCCCAGCAGTGGGACAGTAAGAGCTAGATATAATAATAATAATAGCATCTGCTTTGCCATAACATGCCTAGGGTGAGGGGACAGAATAAGAGAGATACAATCCGCAGGGCAGTTTTGTGGCGAACTGTTTACCCCATCTCCTGGGAGAATTCTCGGTCTTCATCTCCGGCTTGCCCTTATTGGCCGGCCGTAGTGAACACTGACCAGTAGCCTGATTCACGTAAAATCACACAAGCCAAATATCGTTGAAGTTTTATAGTCGTTCGATCGAAGTCCTATCCAAAAGCGGTACCTATTCACGATCTATCGACTTATTTCCAGTTACATTAATAAGTATTCTACCAGGATAATGTAATACAGTTTTTTTTTTAAATCGACGGATTTCAAACGACTTTAAAATCGGTGTCGTTCAAACTCGATTGATGGATGTAAATACGGAAATGGTCTAAACGACTAAATCGCTACGATAGCGTTACGGTTTTCATTATGTGAATCGGGCTACAGGAACAGAACTCCCACCTCTCTCTTGCCTTTATTGGTTGGCTTGAGTGGAGATTCGCAAGAGCAAACATGCTCGGAACAAGGATGTATAATCCAGTAAGGTGCTGGTAGGGATCTTGATCGTACTTTCGGGATTGTCCTGATCGCCGTGGTGTACCTCTTTTTATCGATGGATTTTAATAACATTGTTCGGGAAGAGGCCATAGTCGTTATTAACATAGTTCCTGGTAATCAGTCCACTTAAGACCCCAAAAATTATAGCCTTGTATATTAGTTTTCCCACATGTCGCAGTGTATAGTAGTTTCCCACCAACCGGGGGTTGTCCTTGGATGCACTAGCATAGCACGTACAGGGATAATCGCCGGTTGCTACCACGTTCCAATAAAAGCGTCTAAAAGGGCCTCTGGAAGTTGGTTTCGGCTCCTCGTACGCCTTCCAAAGGTCTAGGATCTCAGGGTCTCGAGATTAATAAATAATAATAATATTTTTTGTTTTTTTAAATATTCGCTTTTGTGACCCCAGTGTAAACAAAACCGTAACTTTTAAACTAAATGATCTATCACGATGAAACAAACTCCATAATGATTGAGTACGTATAATTAAGCGTCATAAAATGAAAATTGTGAAAATAAAATGGCCTCAATTAAAAATAAGCATTTTTTTTTAGCAAAATCTGTTTTTTTTTTCTTATTAATTTTTACAATACTTACCTAATTGTAAAATTTCTCAATAAAACGCCCCCATCACCTACCTTTTTATGACTTTAAGATATTCTTCATCGTATTAGGAACCTAATGGTAAAAAGTGCATGTTTTTATTTAAACTATTTTAAACCCCAAACTTTCATATCAACTGTCAAAGAAAGGCCCAGCGCATTTCTACGCACTATTGTTTATTAGGTAGATAACCTTTTTGTCAACTTTGATGTGAATGTGCGCGGGTCAGGGTGCGGGAAGGTAGATTGGACTAGTAATTTTACCGAGAACGTTGACCGGTGAAAGATTTTTAAAGAGAGATGATTGTTGGGGGATGTACAAAGTATAAATTTTTACATTTTATTTAATATTTTTGACGTCGATAAAATTAAGCATAGATTCCCTCATTTCGATATGTGCAATTATAAAGACTCACACTGTATGTTTCCCACTGTGTTTTAGTTTTATGTGCTCACACAACTGATTTCTACTTATCATACTTTCTTATGGAAAAATCATTTATCTCTTTTTTTAAATTTTATCAACCTAGATTAATTCATTAAACCCCAAGCGAATGCTCACCTATTGTTCGCGTACCTATTGTCTTGCTATTGTGTCTGTAATTTCCACGATTGAAAGGTTAAGCTGCATGCCTGACCAACAGTGAGCCAAAGTAACACGAAATTGGTGCTCTGAATTAGTGAAATAGATTTGGCCAGAACTGCAAGGAAGAAGCACGGGCTCGCAAAAGATGGATGGAGTGAAAGGGGTCCAAAGTGCGGTCAAGGAAGCAACTGAAATCTTTTTCAATTTTAGATACATGTGCTGGAACGACATCGGCATAGTTCGCTGTCACACAGCAGAGAACGGAGAATCAACGATAGATGTGGAGTTCCATGACACAAACTTGCACCATGGAATTCATTTGAACAACTATTTGAACCATACAATGGCTAGTTTGTCTTCTACCGTCGTCTCATTAGCCTGCGAAACACCGAGGTGAGAATTTATTTTTCATTAAAACTAGTTCTATCTTCACATTTCTATTGAACCATGTTCCAATTTCTCTCTTTCTGAAATAATTTAAAGATAAGTATTAATTAAATAATATTATATTTTTAAGTGACTTATTTGTTCAACTATTTTTTTTAAATACTTTAATTTTAAAAGATTCTAATTAGGGTTTGGGTCCCGGGACGTCTCGTGTCTCGAAGTCCCGGCAATTTTCGTAATTTTAGTTGTCTCGAGTCCCGGGACTTTCGTGGCGAGACTGGAGACGAGACAAGATCATAGAAATTTTAAATAAGAAGATGCTTAGCGCCATTTAATCTGTAATTATGAGAATTAACATTGTTGTGATTATGACCAATGAGTAGATACTAGTCGAATTGCCAATAACAGCAAAGTTATTAAAAATTCCGTACAGCAGAGATTTTTATATTAACACGATAAGTACATCAGATTAAAATAGTGATTTAATGCCTAATTTCACAAGAGAAGAGGCTAAAGCGGTAGTGAAACCTTTTACCGCCTAAATCAGAAGAAAGATACCTACTTAAGATAATAGGTACGACGACTCGGGTTTTACAAACCTTTTTTTTTATTTTTACTTTCCTTGTAAGTATTCGTAATGAAAAGCATTGTTTACCTCGGGGTGAAAGTAACTTATTTAGTCCCTCGAATTAATTACTTAAGTTACTTTCACCCTTAGGATAACAATGTACTATTTCATTACTCATACTCTTAATGTTTTCCTTCGCCGTTTTGAGAGCAGTAGGAGTGGCTGGGTTAGAAAACGCGACCTACGACTCGTAAGTCGGGGCCATTACCACTGCTTCACTCTGCTACCACTGCTCCGAAATATCGTGAGGAAACCGGCATGCCCTAGAACCAAAAATTCGAAGACATGTGACAACCACCAACACGAATTTGGGCCCGCGTGGTGGATTACGGCCCATTCCCTCCTAGAGAGGAGGCCTGAGTCCACTACGTGCTGCGCGGCGACTTCCCTGGCCTAGCACAGGAAGAGTCGTACCGGGTGGCGGTCGCTCTAGCGATACGCGGGGTTGCGATAGTCGTTGGTAGGATCCAGGAGTTGGGACTCGAGCTGGCGCTGCACGCTGTATAAATCCGAGGCTATGTGTTTTCACGGCCCTCGGAACGCGCCACCATCGGGTTCCCAACTAACGGTAGGAGGAGTTCGCATCAGCGTCGGGTCGACGATGAAGTACCTGGGACTCGCCCTCGACAGCCGGTGGAATTTCGTGGAGCATTTCCGACGTCTGGCTCCCAAATTGAACCGGACTGGGGCGGCTCTCAACCGGCTCCTGCCCAACCTTGGGGGTCCAGACGCCTCCTGCCGGAAGCTCTACGCGGGGATCGTTCGGTCCATGGCCCTTTACGGGGCGCCGGTGCAAAAGGTACCGGCGGCCATTCTGAACGCCAGCCAGAGGGTCATGGCAATTCGGATGGTGCGGGGATACCGCACGATTTCCCGCGAAGTGGCGAGCTTTCTTGCTGGCCTACCACCGTGGGATCTGGAGGCAACAGTTCTTGCACACATGCACGATATGCGCGTGAAGATGCAACGCCGTGGTGAAAGTCCGCAGCCGCGACAGGTCACGGCATGGCAGACAGAGCTCCGGCGGGATCTCATGGTGAAATGGCGTCAGCGACTATCACAACCCAGTGCTGGGCACGCCACAATTATGGCGGTAAGTCCCCTCTTTGAGGCGTGACTGGAAAGACCTCGGGAGGTTCCTGCACCGGATTCGTGCGAAAGTGATGCCCGGGTGGCGCCACTGTGTGGAACGCCCGGAGGACACGGTGGAGCACACAGTCGAGGTGTGCCCTGCTTGGGCGGAGCATCGCCGTGCCCTCGTGGGGGCGATCGGCGGCAGAGACCTCTCGCGCCGGGCTTTGTTTCAGGCCATGGTCCGGAGCGAGGAGGAGTGGCAGGCTGACCGCATCAGGCAACGGCGCTGTCGCCGCCGCCGGTATTCCGATCCCGATTTCCGGCCGCCATAGGCACGGGCTTGCGGACAGTGAGCAATGGGTAACTCGCTGTCCGACCGTCCGGTAACTGTCCGGACCGAGCCCAAGTCGTCGACGGCGCGCACTTTTCCCGCGCGCCTCAAGGAGTTGTCAGCAACACTAGGGGCTCAGCCGAATACTTTTGCCTAATATTCGGCTATTCGGTCAGGGGGCTCGCCGAATATTCGGTATTCGATATACTGCCGAATATACTATTCGTTGCAAGTCAAATTTTTAAGCGACTTATTTTTTCTACTATTTCTTTAAAATAATACTTTATTTAAAAATAATTTCTAATTTTTCAATAACGAAAAATAAAGGCTGAATAACTGGCTGGCCACAGAAAAAACAAAAAATCAAAATGGCGAGAAAGTGGCAACTCGTCATTAGTGTTTTAACCGACTCCAAAAAAAGGAGGAGATTCTCAATTCAGTTGAATAATTTTTTTATGTTTGTTACCTCAGAACTCCGTCGTTTATGGAGCGATTAGCAAAATATATTTTTCCTCTTACATGATATGCTTCCAGATTGGTCCCATTTTTTTTCAAAATCCAATTCTGATGATGGAATCCACGAGGAATCGAGGGAACTCCTCAAATATTGTAGGCAACTATACACCGCTAAATTTTAATCGTTTTAATCTCGTGGAGGGTCGATACCAGATCGACCCGAGATTAAAACGATGATGACATGAAACACTATCGATTTGTAAAGATAAATTAAAAAATAAAGTACCTTTTTTTCAAAACTCATACCTATTAATTTACGCATGTACGAAATTAATTTTTTACACCACCTGCTCGATAATTTCGTTTTATACGTCATACAACCCTCACTTAAAGCAAGTCATTTTATCCCTAGGGAGATAATGCAGTATGGCCGATCCCTAGGGAATAATGAGATTTGAATTTGGAACATCAAAAATCGTCAACATTGTGAATTAAAATGTACGTGCGTCGAACAAGTTGACTCGAAATTCGAACTGGCCACTAACAAAAAAAAGAAAATAGAATAAAACCTGCTTAGGTACTGACGGGAGCGCTACAGAAAATTTAAACTATAGAATCTTGGAGTAGTGAATTTTGTTTGTTTGATGAACTTGTAAATATAATACCTACTTATATTTCTCTAATATATGATTTGGTCGACCAAATTGTCTTTTAATTATCTCACAGATGGTGTAAAAAGTAGAGTATGCAACACGGGGATAAAGTTGTCTTTGTCTTGGGCGGCTTGAATTCCTCACTTCACTCAGGTTTCTATATTAACTCCCTCGCAATGCTCGGGAGTTAATATTATAAATCCCTCACTATCGTTCGGGATTAAAATCAGCAACCTTCGTTTCGTTCGGAATTCAACATGCCGTCCGCGACTTAAAGGCACTGCTTTATTCCCTAGTCACATAAACCTACTATTGTACATGCGTTGTTTCATGTACCGGATCGACCCTCCACGGGATTAAAACGATTAAAATTTAACGGTGTATATTTATTTTGATATTTTTATCGAGGATTTAAGCATTCACAGTCAAAAAGTGTCATTTGATGAAGAGGAACTGGTGAAGAAGACCAGAGATGGCCAGCGGAACTTCATACTCACACAGATATCACAATGAACATAGTTAAGCGACTATGACAACACAAATAAATAAATGGTTCTGAATAGTTATGTTGAAAAAAACTTAAAAAAAAAATATAACCGACTTCAATGTTAAAAAACACTGAAAAGTATAAAATAACTTTAACTTCGGAAGTCGGTGTTTCTATAATTGTTTTGTCTCTTCGTTATTTAACACCGACTTACGAAATTAAAGTTATTTTATACTTTTCAGTGTTTTTTAAGATTGAAGTCGTTTACCTATATTTTTTTTTTGTAAAAAGTTTTTTATTTTACACTTTTTAGTTATGGTACCACCACTAAAAAGTAGGTACCCCTCAGACAAACTTAAATAACTTATAGCCACAGTGCATCTCATAACGATTCTAATAATCCCAAACACGGATAGATTACATAAATTTTTTTTTTTCTTTCTGGCTTCATCATCAGATCAGTTCGATGTATCGAACTAAACGAAAAGACTCTGTAACTAAGCCATTATTCGCGTAATTTTGGCGCCATTTAGTGCCGTAAAAGTCAAGAAGTTGATTATTTCACATAAAACAATGAGGAAAAATAAAAGTTGCGATGAATCTACAAGGGAAGTGATAATAAAACTTCGCGATAAGAATTGGTCATATCAAAAGGTAGCCGATCATCTGCAGTGCTCAAAAACGATGATATTCCACGCTGTGAAGCATTTTAACAAGTATTAAACAACTACAAATATTCCACGTGTACCTAAACGAGAAATTCACCTCGGCGAGACGATAAAAATATCGCGCGTTTGGCAAAACAATACCCTTTTAAGGGGTCTAACGAGTTGACAAAAGAATATTTTGGTGAAAACAACTCTTCAGCGATCTCAGCGCGCACTATCCAGAGGCGTTTGGTAGAAGCTAAATTGAAAAGGAGGATAGCAAGAAAGGTACCCATGTTGACACGGTGTCATAGGCAAGCCCAGTTTGCATTTGCGAGGGGGTATGAAAGCTGGACAGTAAGACAGTGGAAAAATGTTCTTTTCTCTGACGAGACAAAAATAAACTGAGTATGTTCTGATGGGAAACGATATGTTCGACGCCCTCCCAATACAGCATTCGACCCACAAAAGTGACATTAAAGCATGGTGGTGGAAATGTGAAAATGTGGGGGTGCTTTTCTGGTCATGGTGTTCGACCTGTTAGATTAATAAAAGGAAACATGAATCAATTCCTATACAAAAATATACTGGAAAAAACAATGTTAACTTAGGCTGAAGACGTGCTTACGATTATTTGGACATTTTAACACGACAATGATCGCAAGCACACTCAGCACACTGCACACACGGTTAAAGAATTCCTCACATCTCAATCAGTCTCTGTCTTACAATGGCCACCAAACAGTCCAGATTTAAATCCCATAGAGCATCTTTGGTGCGAAGTTAAGAAAAAGGTTTCAATTCGACTGTGTGGTAACATAAGTGAGTTATACAACGTTTTTTTTTAGAGGAATGGCGTTCTATTTCTCTTGAAAAATGTTAAAAATTGATAGAGTCAATGCCTCATCGGTGTAAGGCAGTCATTAAAAGCCGTGGACACGCTACAAACTATTAACTTAGAATAAAATGTGTTGAATTTCAATTTTTAACATTATCACCGTCTTATCTAATGAGATTTTTAAAATCTAAGTATCTACTGAAACACCTCTTGAGCAGTTTAAGAATCGTTCTTAATTATACTATATAAAAAAATAATGATTTTAATATGTACTCTTAATCCCGTTTACTCTATCCATGTAGCTATTTCATATAACATAATTGATTACTTTTGAGAAGGAACATAAAAGTACATATGACATTGTTTTTTAAAAAAATATCTGGTACTACAAATCGTTCTTAATTATACAAGGTGTAAGGGACAGCCCTCCACAAACTTTAAGGGCTTGCTCAGTAGACGAAACTGAACAACCTTCCACAACATATTTTTTCAGGAAACGAAAAGAAAAATCCGGCTTACCATAGAAAATTATAAACTTGATTGGACAGTTTGTATGGAAAGGCCGAATTCTTTTATCGTTTCCTGAAAAATTTTTTTGTGGAAAGTTGTTCAGTTTCGTCTACTGAGCAAGCCCTTATAGTTTGTGGAGGGCTCTCCCTTACACCTTGTATGACCACCATTGTACGTAAAGCCGAACATAGGACCTCCTCCTTTTCGAAGTCGGTTAAAAATGGTATCATCGAAGCGATCTGATGATGATGCTGGAGCCGGAAGATAGGCACCGGAACTCCGTAGTTAATCAATGTATCCTAGCTGTGTTTAGGCTTATTAGAATTGTCATGAGATGCATTTTGGCTAAAAGGTACTATCGAACTGATTTGATGATGAAGCCGGAAGGTGGAAAGTGGACACGGGAACTTCATACTAACCTAGTCTTCATAATAACTTGTATCCCAGCAGAGTTTGGTTAATTTGAATTGTCATGAGAGAAAGGTACTCTGGCTATAAGTACCTAGGTATATCGCAACTAAAAAGTGTGAAATAAAAAACTTTTTACAAAAAGAAATAACCAACTTCACTAAAGAAAACACTAAAACGATCAAAATAACTATAGATAATATCGGAAGTCGGTGTTTCTGGGTAATAATGTTGATAATTTTATTTTTTTGTAAAAAGTTGTTTGTTCTATTTGCGAGTTTTGTTTACATTTCCGTACAGCAGAGATTTGTATTAACACTATAAGTTGGCGACGCTTGTGGGAGGCCTATGTCCAACAGTGGACGTCTTTTGGCTGATTTGATGATGGTGTATATTATGATGTTTTTTTTTATGGTTGGAAAAATCATCCAGTGACAACCCCCGCTCTTGGGCGGAGCGGGAGATAGTGTCAGACTCTTACTGACTAAAAGCCCACCCCGTTCCTTCGTGCCTTTCGTACCGGGACCGAGCTTCCCTTTCGTATAACCCTGGCCCCACTAGGCTACGACGCCGGGCCCATGCTGTTGCTGACCGCTCCTTGAGGCGCGCGGAAACAGTGCGCGCCGTCGACGACTTGGGCTCGGTCCGGGCAGTTACCGGACGGTCGGACAGCAAGCTACCCTTTGCTCGCCGTATGCAAGTCCGCGCCTACGGTGGCCGGAAATCGGGATCTGAATCTCGGCGGCGGCTGGGGGCGCTGTGAGCGCCGCTGTTGCCTGATGCGGTCGGCCTACTTTGCTAGCATTACTGCTTCGCAGAAGGAAGCGACCGCTTGCCACTCCTTCTCGCTCCGGACCATGGCCTGTACCAAGGCCCGCGCGAGAGATCACCGCTGCCGATCGCCCTCACGAGGGCACGGCGATGCTCTGCCCAAGCGGGCCACACCTCTACTGTGTGCTCCACGTGTCCTCCGGGTGTTCCGCACAGTGGCGACACCCGGGCGTCACTTCCGCACGGATCCGGTACAGGAACCTCCCGAACTTGCCATGTCCGGTGAGAACCTGCGTCATGCGGAAGGTGAGGACGCTGTGAGGTCTTTCCAGCCACGCCTCAAAAATTGGACCGTCATAATTATGGCGTGTCCAACACTGGGTTGCGATAGTTGCTGACGCCATTTCACCATGAGATCCCGCCGGAGCTCTGTCCGCCATGCCGTGACCTGTCTCGGCAATGAACTTTCACCCCGGCGTTGCATCTCCACGCGCACATCGTGCATGTGTGCAAGGACTGTTGCCTCCGAACCCACGGTGGTAGGCCAGCACGAAGGCTCGCCGCTTTGCGGGAAATCGTGCGGTATCCCCGCACCATCCGTATTGACATGACCCTCTGGCATGCGTTCAGCATGGCCGCCAGTCGCTTTTGCAGTGACGGCGCCCATACCGGCGCCTCGTAAAGGGCCAACGACCGAACGATCCCCGCGTAGAGCCTCCGGCAGGAGGCGTCTGGACCCCCAAGGTTGGGCAGGAGCCGCTTGAGAGTAGCCCCAGTCCGGTTCGGTTTGAGAGCCAGACGTCCGAAATGCTCCAAGAAATTCCACCAGCTGTCGAGGACGAGTCCCAGGTACTGCATCGTCGACCCGACGCCGATGTGAACTCCTACCGTTAGTTGCCAACCCGATGGTGGCGCGTTCCGAGGGCCGTGAAAACACAGCCTCGGATTGGTGCAGCGCCACCTTGAGTCTCAACTCCTGGATCCTATCAACGACTATCGCCACCCCGCGTGTCGCTAGAGCGACCGCCGCCTGGTACGACTCTCCCTGCGCTAGAACCAGCGTGTCGTCTGCGTAGCAGACTACGCTGACCCCGTCAGGGAATTCGCCGCGCAGCACGTAGTCGTACCCGATGTTCCACAAGGGTGGTCCTAGTACCGATCCCTGCGGAACACCGCACGACATCTCCCGGCGTCTCCACTCTCCCTGGTGACCTGGGTAGACTATAAACCTGTCCGACAGATAGGCCTCGACCACTCGACAGCGGTATTCGGGCACTCGGTGGTACCGGAGTGCCCTCCGGATCGTATTCCAGGACAGGGAATTAAAGGCGTTTGGGGTGGTGATTTGAGGGTAGGTTTGTGTTTGTTTGTGTGTGTGGTTGCAAGGTCCAAGGACACTGCCACGACAAACCTACCCTGGGACATCGCATCCCCCGTCGTGAGGTCTCCGGGCACCGTTGAGGACATCCTGCGAAAGCCGAACTGGTCGTCGGAAAGGTTCGGCCCCACCCGTGTTAGGCGTGCGACGAGGCGGTTTGCAATGACTCTTTCAAAGAGCTTGCCCACCGACCTCGTCGAGCAGCACAATGGGCCGGTACGCGGACGAAGAGTCCGCAGGGCGCCCTGGCTTCGCAAAGAGGACCAGTTTCCCTGTCTTCCAGCGAAGTGGGGACTGGCCCCTTTCCATACATGCGCTGAAGAGCCCTCTTAGTCGAGGTCCAAGAGCCTCCATGGCCAGGACCCAGGCTTTCCCCGGCAAGCCATCAGGTCCTGGGGCGGTATTTCTGGCACTCAGTCTTCGTACCGCCACTCTACCTAGGTCACCTCTGGAGCATTGTTGTTGTCGTCGCTGTTGTGGTCTCCGTCAGACACCGCTGGTGGCGGAGCCATGGGCGGAGGGGAGTGTTCCCCTCGCGCAGGGAACAGAGTGTATACCTACCACCTAAAATCATAGATACGACGACTCAGGTTTTACAAACTTTTTATTTTATTTTAACTTTCCTTGTATTCCTAATGAAAAGCAGTGTTTACCTCGGGGTGAAAGTAACTTATTGGGCACACGACGCGTTGCGGCGGCGGTTCGACGCCAGAGCGGGGCTGATGCGTCGTTTTACATAGAAATCTCTGTGGCATGTCACACGATGTGCTGCGGCACCGCACCGGACTTGCATTCGCCAAGACGAGGCGGGGAGGGGTGAATGCGTTGCCACGTCGCGTCGCTGCTTAATATAAACTATGTAACAATGTTGCGGCGCCGCGCTGCTTGTGTGCCCGTCGATACGGTGAAATCTTTGTGGTGCTGCGCCGCAACGCATCGTGAGGGTAACAATATACTATTTAAATTTCGATTTACCTTGTTGTAACCAGGCCCCGTAACATATTTTCAATTTTGAAAATTGAACTGTGGAAGATGGTTCATACCATTGTCAACGGAAAGTCTCCGTTATATGTTTTGATAATTTCAAATGAATCAAGTAAAATCAAGGTCTAATAAATCAATTTTTCGAAAACTTATTGAATTTGGCTCAAGCCAACACTCCTCTTTGATAGTGCTGGCCGTTCAGCTAATCTTTATTGAACCAACCGTCACAACATCAACATTTGATATGTGCTTCGATACTTATACAACTAGTTATAAGTAGTACTTAGTATCTTTATTTATAACAACGTAATTGTGTCGAACAGATTAATAATTATAAATATGTCCTTAAAACTAGATTAACTTAAATTCTAAAATAAATAATTGTAATGAACATACGAGTTAGTAATAAACTATCACAAATACAATAAATGATCTTTATTTTGCAAGTAGGTTTTATAAAAACACTTTTACACGTAATTTTTTTTTTTCGTCAATTAATGCTAGATGAGGCCGGTGTTTCCTAGCTGACTACCCTGAGAAAAAACACCGAAACACACTCAGGGGCCAAAGTCTCTTTTAAAGTCCATACAGCAAAACATGTAATGGTCAAATCATATGAGAACCGTGCAGATTGAGCCTGAGATGGTCTTTTGAAGAAAGAACCACACAGTTCTAAGTGGACCTGTCCAGTCAGTGCAAGCATTTGTCAGTACGCGTGAAGCTCAACTCAGGACTACTAAGGAGCTCAACGACTTGACGAACAATGCCAAAGAAAGGACATTTGGGTAGGCCACATCAAATACTCAAAACTGCCAGACATCATGTGAAAATAAAAGAAAAGGAAAGAGTAATCCACATAGTTCTCACATTCACAATAATAAAATTTACAAAAGTAAATATTGCAAATTGTAAAAAAAAAGTATATAAAAAAAATTCAGTCAAATAGTAAAAATAAACATGTCATAATTGTAAAAAAATAAATATATATATATATAATAGATTTTATTGAGGATTTTCGAAATAAACCACAAATTGTTTCTCTCAAAACAAAGGTTTGTTTTATTCAACATGCTTTTACAGTATAACAATTATCGTTTAACTAAAATTACACTTTTATCTCACCTGAAAACAAAGAAACGACATTTAAAGTTCACTAATATCGCCTCCTCAATTATATCCCTTTAATTATCTCTCTACAAGTTTTTATAACAATAAAATGCACAAAATAATCTAAACATCATCTGTCATTGAATCATACGTCACCCCGTATTCACAGCTTAAAAATTAAATTAATAAAATGTCATTTCCAAGGAGGTCATTTCATTACATCTCCCCCCCATAGGAACGAAAATTCTAAATAATATAATACAAACAATGCACCTGCAAGTTATCTTTATACCTATTCGTTTTCTTCTACTTCATCTTCTGCCGTAACAGGTTGTAATTTTGTTATGTGGAATAAAGTTGATTCTGTTTTTCTGTTGCCAGTGTCAATCTTATAAATGGAGTTCGATATTTTCTCTATTATCTTGAAAGGGCCTATTTTTAATTCGTCTAATTTTTTCCTGTTCAGTCTATTTCCATTTTCTACATATACACTGTCTCCTATCTCGAACTCTTGTATTTTCCTATTTCTATCAAATATTTTCTTGTTGTACTTGTGAGATTTTATTGTATTCTCTAATGCTAATCTTCTATCAGCAATCCACTTGTCTTCCTTTTCTATTGTTTTAATTTCATTTGGTAAAATACTGACATTTGTACCATCCAGTAAATATTTTGGTGCAAAACCTGTAACAGAATGGTCTGTTTCATTATATTTCTGTACACATTCTCTTGCTACTGTTGTCCATGTTCTCTTATTATTTTTCTCATTTATTTTACATCTTATTTTATTTACTATTGTTTGGTTTAATCTTTCGTTAAAGCCGTTCGAAAATGGCGTATTCACAGCTGTAAATATTAGTTTGATGTTATTCTCCTGTAAATACTGTTTAAATTCTTTTGAATTGATGCCTGGATATTGGTCTGTCAGAATTATTCCAATCTCATCTGTCTCGAGTACTTTCTTTGTTAGTTTTATAAAGTCACTTGCGTTCTGTGTTTTTGAAGTCACAATAAACGCATATCTTGTGTAGTGGTCTACTAAAAGGTGTAAGTATTTTTTTGTTGACCTAGATCCTCCAAAGCCACCTATAGTATCCATTGACATTATCTCAAATGGTTTTGTTGCTGGTCCCAGTTGTGACATTAACCCAAATTTTCCTTGACATCTTGATTTATTTTTTATGCATATTTCGCATGTTTTACAAATATTTATGATATTTTTTGTTAGGTTTTTAGCTGTATATAGTGGACTTATTTTTTTTTGTAATTGTCTGATTCCAATATGGCATAAATCTCCAATGCACCTTTTTTATAATTTTTTTACTAAATTCTTCTGAGAGTATAATCTTTTCAAGTTTCTTTATTTTTTTATAATAGATTTTATTTTTATGTATTAGATTTTGTTTCTTTTCTTTTATTGTTTCATTTTTTTCTTGGCCTTCAACTATATCTTTTATTTGTATTAAATTAACTATTTTTAATAGTTCCTCCTTGTTATCTTCTGATTCTAATACAGGGTTTCGGCTCAAACAGTCTGCTTCTATATTTTCTTTACCAGGTATATATTTTACTGTAAAGTCATATTGAGATAGGTAATATGTGAGGTCACCCAATTCTTCATCTGTCCTGCATTTAATATTCATGTTCTCTAGAGGTTTGTGGTCTGAGTAAATAGTGAAATGTTTTCCAATTAGCCAGTGTTGCCAGTATTTAACTGCTTCTTTCATAGCAATACATTCCAAATATATGGCCTTTTTTCGTTTTTGAGATTCGTTTAGTTTTTTTGAAAAATATGCCACCGGTTTGTCTTTACCGTCTAGTAGAGTGTGTTTTAATATTGCCCCGATACCCTCTAAAGATGCATCTGTAAAGATTTTTATTGGTAAGTCTTTGTCGAATATTTCCAACACAGGTTGAGAACATAAATATCTTTTTATTTGATTAAATGATTCTTCACACTTCTCTGACCACACAAACTTTTCATTTTTTCTTAATAAATTATGTAATGGGTCTAAAATAATTGCACTTCTTGGTATGTATTCATGGTAGAAGTTAATTTTTCCCAAAAATTGTCTGATATTCTTTTGTGTCTTAGGAGTTGGAAAATGTCTTATCGAGATCAAATGGTCTTTTAGTGGTCTTACCGAATTGTTCTGAATTACATGGCCGAGGTACTTTACTGAGTCTGAAGCAAAGTTACATTTCGTAAACTTCAATCTAAAGCCTTCTTGTATTATTGCCTCTAATACATTTCTTACGTGTTTTATATGTTCTTCAAAGGTGTTCGAGTATATCAGAATATCATCAATATAGTTTACGGAGTATCCTGTGAGATTGTGCTTTCTTAGAATATTGCTTAAAATTCTCTGGAAAATTGCTGGTGATGTTTTCAAGCCAAAGGGAAGGCAGGTCCACTGGAAGTGGCCATCTTGTGTGACAAATCCTGTTTTATATCTATCTTCCACCCGTAATGGTATCGCCCAGAATGCTGAGTTTATATCCAGTGTAGTAAAATACTTACAATTTCTAGTTTTAACAATCAAATCATCTATTAACGGAAAAGGTTGAGCTTGTGGAACAACAATTTTATTTAGTTCCCTGAAATCTATACACAAGCGGGATTTCCTATTTTCACCCTTTTTAAATGCCAATGTCACTGGAGCAGCGAAAGGACTGTAGGATTCTTCTATTAAATTATTCTTTAGTAACATGGATATTTGCTCTTCAATTTCTAATTTATCTTCTATTGTACATCTGTATGGTCTTTTACTACAGTATCTATTTACTAGTAAATCTATGTGAGCTTCATAATCTCTATCTGTTCCTATATCATACTTGTCCTTTGCAAAAATTGTTTTATATTCCTTTATTATTTTCTCGATCTCAATTTTCTTTTCATTATCTAAATGGTCTGTCATACTTACAAACTCTTCTGTTTCTATATGTTCATTAAAATTTATTGCTAATGTTTTTATATTCTTTTCTTCATTTCTGTTATCTTTAGACATTTCATCTATTTTATTTGTTCTTATCTTTTGTTCTATCCGCAAGTCCTTGTTTTGGGTTAGTTTGAATTTCTTTATCATATCCAATCCGATTATAAAATCATCAAAATATTCATTTTCTACTATGTATACATCCACCTCTTCTTCTAAATCAAATATTTTTATTTTTATTGTTATCAAGCCATCTGTTTTTTTCACACCATTAACCGTTTTCATATATGCTATATTCTCATTGTCCTTTTTTTCTTTTATTTTAATCAGTCTTGAATTTATTAAAGAGATCTGTGAGCCTGAATCATAAATGCCGCTCACTTCTAGTTTATTTTCTAATAAGAGCTTGATTTTGATTAATGGTGTACTTACTCGTTTTTTTTCTCAGTATTTATATCTACTTCAATAATGGAGTTGTTATTTACATTTCTGGGTTTAAAAACTTTTTCAGATTCATTTTTATTTTTCTTGAACCAACATGACTCTTCCGGATGATATCTAATTCCTTTGTCCAAAGATTCACAAGTGTAACATGGCTTCTTCTCATTAGTTTTATTTTTATAAAGGAATGTACAACTCTTTATTGTACTTGAGTTTTTCTTGTACATCATACCTTCATATTTTCTTATCTCATTGAACAAATCAGTAGTGTCATTGAGTTCATCTCTGTTTAACCTATTTAAGATAAACCCAGGTAAACCTGTTGCAATAAGATCTATCATTGTTTTGGAGTCTATCGATTTGTTTATGTCTAGCATAAGCCTTTCTTTTCTAATAGCGTAATCAATTAGTAGTCCTTCTTTATATCTAAATGCGAGAGCATATGTAACTATGTCCCATCCTCGGTTTTTAAAAGTTTCTAAAAACTTGTCTTTCCATTCATTCCATTCAGCCTTTATTGTTAGTTTTATGGCCATCGAGCTATACCAATCCAAACAAGATTTTTCTAAAAATAATCTCAATATATCTATTTTTGTTTCATCTTTTGATATATTAAAGCGCTCACACTCCTTTTCAAAATTCTCAATCCATTGCATTGCATTAGGGTTCTTGCTTGTGAATTTTTCAATAATAAATTTCTCTGAAATATGTTTTAGGTTATGTTGATTTTCTTTCTTTGTAGTAGTTTCTATTAATTTTTCCAAGATATGTTGCAAATTGTCGTTTTTGTCTATTGGTTGTTTTGTGCTTATTTCTTCTAAATATTGATCTAAAAATTGCATATTACCTTCCTCATCTCTATATGTTTTCTTAAGATCTTCATCCAATTTTATCCATATTTTTCTATTTTGATGCCTTTTCTTTATACTATTTTTTTATTTTTGAGAAAGTATTCATTTTGACAATATATGTATGATGAATCACCGGCTTCAGCTCATCAGGTAAAACATAACATTTTCCTTCTTCTGTAGATATTGAGGTTATGGCTAATACATTTGATTTGCCATCATTTGAAGCTATCATCGTAAACTCAAATTGCAGCCGGTCCATCTTCTTTTAGTTAACAAAAATGTCGTTTTATAATAGATTTTATTGAGGATTTTCGAAATAAACCACAAATTGTTTCTCTGAAAACAAAGGTTTGTTTTATTCAACATGCTTTTACAGTATAACAATTATCGTTTAACTAAAATTACACTTTTATCTCACCTGAAAACAAAGAAACGACATTTAAAGTTCACTAATATCGCCTCCTCAATTATATCCCTTTAATTATCTCTCTACAAGTTTTTATAACAATAAAATGCACAAAATAATCTAAACATCATCTGTCATTGAATCATACGTCACCCCGTATTCACAGCTTAAAAATTAAATTAATGAAATGTCATTTCCAAGGAGGTCATTTCATTCCATATATACAAGGTGCAGGTTTGAAGCTGCTAGAAATTTCAGGAGGTAATTATGTTAGTGATTCTCGACCCGAATCAATAACAAAATGAGTAGGTAATTTTTTTTATTTTTTTTCTTATTTATGGAAATCGGTATGTGTGAACTACCTTTGTTAAAACGCAGCCAGTCTGATACCTGCCTTATAACCGCGCTTTCACACACACAAACACGCAATGATAGTTTCATAATAAAGCACCTATCATCGTCCCGTGCGGACACACCCTAGCCACGCCCCCGCGGCCATCGATCAATCGATTTACTTTAGTGCAATTGTTGTCACCGACGTGTGCATACGCGTGCACTTTGCGCTCTCAGGTTCGCCTTCGGTTAACGGTTACGTACGCGGTGTCTAGTGCTAAAAAATGACGGACCAATACTCAAATGTAGAATTGACGGAGATGGTCCGCTTGTATGCTATCAGTGGAGACAGCGTATCTCGAGCTATCGAGATGTTCGTAGAACTGTTTCCCAATAGCCAAAGTCCATTTTAAAATAAGACTAGTGTACGCAAAGGAAATCACCAGTGTTACACAATTACGTGAAAAGGTAATAAGTGCTTTCGAAACTTTGAAAACAAATGTGTTTGTGCTACGTAAATTAAAAGGAAATCAACAACGTCGTGCTAGACTCTGCCTGGATTGTGAAGGTGGACACTTTGAACAATACCTCCAGGTAACATAAGTAGGTACCTACTTAGGTAATTTATTTAAGTATTTCATTTGTGAACATAAAAAAATCATTTGTAAATAAGTTATTAGCCAAATCAATTTGATTAACGTAAATCAGTTGATTTAAAATTTTTAACTATGCCAAAAATACCTACCTATCAGGTAAGATAAATCATTAAAAACCCTATCTACCTACCTACTTAACTAGCACAAATTACCTTGAGGTATTTTTGTCGGTCCTCAACCCGTTAAAAAGTAGGAAGGGATGTTTTACATCAACCAATTTAATCCACACAAAAAAACGAAATTATCACGGAAAACTGACCTTGATAATGAATTACCTACAACGCGCCGACTGCGATTGCATGTAGGTAGGTATGTATCTACCTACTACTTACTAGACGCCGTCGTCCGTTTTGTTTAGTGCCTAAATCCCGCGCCTCGCTTTCATCATACCGAGAGGGCATGTCAACATCTTGTAGGTACAACATACTAACATTATGCGTCTCAGTCACGGTATCAGTAATAAAGCAAAACTAAGGCTAACATAAATAAACATTATTTTGGCTAAGCTATGTTCCGTCTAACTTGCAATCATAGTTTCAAAGTTAAGCAGCAGGTACACGAATAGGTATTGCTTACGTGATATGTAATGGTGCCTTTACACGTCGAATCAGCTTCGGCCAATCGCCATTCCTAGCCTTTGTGTAATGCTGGGCTGGGCCCACGAGTAAACGCACCATAAGGTTTATTGACCTTGGCCTAACCTCTTATTCATCAGCTGATAGGTAAATAACTAACGACGCAACGTCAACTTGTACTTTTAAAAGATTTTCGCATTGTAATCATGCTTAAAAATTAGTTAATTAACGAAATTACATTATGATCATCGAAATTTAACTAGGTAGGTACATTTAAGGCTAAATTATTCGTTTTTAACATTTCGTAGAATAAGTGGGCGGAGCCTCGTACAGGTTGACGCCCTAACACACACAGAGACATGACGTACGATAAATCGAATCACAACGGGTGATTCTGTTTTTTTAAGAAGTGTATTTAGAGAGTTATTCTGAAAAACGGTTAAAATTAAAAAAAATAAATAGCAAGTATTACTGATTATTGACCAGGTTTCGTATTTTTACATGATTATTTATGAGTTTTATTACAACCTCCTGAAATATTGTGCAGTTTTAAAACTGCACCTTGTATATATACCAGTGGCGTGCCTGATGCCTTTACAGGAGGCAAGCCAAGGAATCTTGTGAAAAAAAAATCTCGTGCTACCACGTGTCATCAGTGCAGTAATACTGATTTTTCTGAATTGCTACACTACTATTAACAAATATAATATTAATAGTAAGTAATAAATAATGATAACAAAAGCTTCACCACAACAACTTTATCATCATACCAATAATCGTGAAGTTTGAATACATGAATAGAAAAAAAAAAATTTATTCTAATTCAAATTGTCTATCTTTATTTAAAAATGATTTTCTTACTCCAGCGTAAAAAGTTGGTGAACGTTTTAATTCTAACAGCTGATTCTCAATTGCAATCAAAGATAATTCGGAAAGCCGCTCTTGTTGTCGAGTGCCGGTGCCGGCCGGCCGATTAATTTGAACTTAATTATCTAATGTAAAGTTGAGTTGAGTGTGAAATAAAACAACCGAGTACTAGATACTGATCTAATGTTATCCTAAATTGAACTCTATTGAAAGGAGGGTAAGTAAACGGCGGAGAATCTTAACACCGAATTCTAATTTGACGCCAACGCCATCTAGTTATGAATGTGTAACTAATACATAATTTTTTTGAAATCTTGGTGTTTCAAACACTTGTTCTTTAAAATAATATGTAATATTATTGGCAAATACTCACAAATGAAACAGCGGTAGCTTTTCGTTGTTCGCTTTTTTAAAACACACTTATCACCAGTGGCGTGCCTGATGCCTTTACAGGAGGCAAGCCAAGGAATCTTGTGAAAAAAAAATCTCGTGCTACCACGTGTCATCAGTGCAGTAATACTGATTTTTCTGAATTGCTACACTACTATTAACAAATATAATATTAATAGTAAGTAATAAATAATGATAACAAAAGCTTCACCACAACAACTTTATCATCATACCAATAATCGTGAAGTTTGAATACATGAATAGAAAAAAAAAAATTTATTCTAATTCAAATTGTCTATCTTTATTTAAAAATGATTTTCTTACTCCAGCGTAAAAAGTTGGTGAACGTTTTAATTCTAACAGCTGATTCTCAATTGCAATCAAAGATAATTCGGAAAGCCGCTCTTGTTGTCGAGTGCCGGTGCCGGCCGGCCGATTAATTTGAACTTAATTATCTAATGTAAAGTTGAGTTGAGTGTGAAATAAAACAACCGAGTACTAGATACTGATCTAATGTTATCCTAAATTGAACTCTATTGAAAGGAGGGTAAGTAAACGGCGGAGAATCTTAACACCGAATTCTAATTTGACGCCAACGCCATCTAGTTATGAATGTGTAACTAATACATAATTTTTTTGAAATCTTGGTGTTTCAAACACTTGTTCTTTAAAATAATATGTAATATTATTGGCAAATACTCACAAATGAAACAGCGGTAGCTTTTCGTTGTTCGCTTTTTTAAAACACACTTATCACTTAACTGTCGAGAAAGATAACCAACTTTCTATCGGCGGTTTATCAAAAATAAAGAATGAAATAACAGCTTTCAAGTACTTTTGAGAATTTTCATGGCACTCGCGAAGTTATTTGAGTCATACCTACCTGATGTATTCCAAGCATTGTTATTAACTTTTCTGAGAAATATTCAAAATAGTAAAGTTACAAGATTATATTTATCTTTAAAACTCAAACCCTACCTGGCCAATATCAATTCCACACATAATAATATCCACACACAACCACAAGTATAGTTTCCGAATTCATAAACTGTTAAATGACGGAAAACAAAAAAAAACTATCAAAACAATTACGTACAACACGATAACCGATCAAAGCAAATTTGAACTGAGTACTTTTTAGTTCGTACAACTTTACGCGTCATAGAGGGCGCCTCGTATTATAATATGCGTAAAAATTTATGTCAAAAAAAACCATTCATAAATTTACCAAAGCCCAGCTTTTTTTTAGAACAAAATGTTCGACGAGTATTTGCACACAATAACAAATTACACCCACACACACTCAAAATTTGACGTTTTTATATCAAAAATAGAGATAGAAGAGCAAGCCTCATAAAAGCCTTTGAGGCAGAAAAAGACAACAACACATTAGTGTTCATCTCTTTCTTTTGTTAAGTGTTAGAGTGAGATCGGAGAGATTTCGCTCAGAATGGCATCCTCGCTTCGCCCTGGTATCGTCTTATGAATGATTTTTGAATTCCGCACAACACAGTGGCAACTTAGCGTAACCGCGTAAGCGCGCGAAGTTTAAAGTTTAGATTTTTGTGATAATTAATTGATTGGTCGTGTTCTATGAAGGTGAGGTTTTGGTAGGGCAAGCCGGGCTTTTTGGCTTCTATGGCGGGCACGCCACTGATATATACAATATCATAATTGTAAAACAACAACAATCGTCAATAAAAAAAAGGCAGTTAAAACAAAAAAACATTCAAATGATAACAATTATAGTGAGTAGGTATTGGAGCAGGTCAATCCCAAGCCGTTTTTTTTACAGTATAAAAAGCCTTTTGGCAAAGTTTTCGCTTTACAAATGTTTTGAATTTATTAATGCTAAGTTCTTGAATAGGACTGGGAAGCTTATTATAAAAATGTATACTTTGGCATCTAAATGAGCGTCCTATTTTTTTGAGCCTGGTTGCAGGAACCACTAACTTGTGTTTGTTCCTAGTATTAACGTTATGAATATCACTGTATTTTTTAAACATGTTTTTATTTTTATGAACATACAAAATATTTTCATAGATATACTGAGATGGCACAGTCAAAATATTAATATTTTTAAATGATAATAAAAGATTCTTATAAGTTAAACTTTGCACTTTATGGCGGTGTTGTTGGTGTATGATTGAATGTCATTAAACTCAGAAACATACAGTTTGTCATGTATTCTGCAGTAAGCTGGTGTGCATATCACTGATGGGCAGCAGCAAAGAGTGGAGTGCGTCCATGTCCGACACAGAAGAGATCCTGTGCGTGTCGGCCGGCACGGGCGTTGTCGCGTGCGCAACTAATGCGCGCTTGCTAAGGCTGTTCACTCCCATGGGCACGCAGCGGCAGGTGAGGAACTGATAATGTGTAAAGTCAGTTGCGACCTTTTCTTCTAGACAAGGATGCTTGAAACGTAGCTGTCAATTTGTAAATTTTGCCGCGAGAAAATTACAAAATTTTCCAGTGTTAAAGTATAATAATATTATTTTAATAATATTATTATACTTTAACACTTTGGAAAATTTAAAATATTATTTTAATTGTATTAGATTAGCACACAACGTTTATTTAAGTCGTGAGAGTGTTTATTTCGAGTGATTTGTGTTTTTCACGATGAATCCGGACGAAATTGTGCAGGTGAGTGCTGGAGGTGAACTTAGCTCAAATGTTGATGCTTCGGATGGAGATCAGCATTCGAGCAGAGTAAGAACTAATGACTCTCCATTGTCATCATCATCTTCATCCTCGGAGGATGAAGAGGGCATAGCTTCACCTCCACCCAACAAACGACGAAAAGTTTCACGTCAATACAGACAAGTCCAGACTTGTTCGGACCCGAGTGTTGCGACACTTATTCAACAAGTAGGATTTATATCTAGTTATTTGACTAACTTGCCTTAACAACATCAGGGCAATTGCCTGAACAACAAGTAAACGATCCGACTCCATCCACATCTAATTTTTTGAGAAATCCGACAACTTCATTATGTAAGCTCTCTTTAGGTGAACTTGGTACAGAATTTGACGTAAAAGCAATTATTCCACAAGCTGACAAAGAATGTTTAAAAGAATTGGTTAACCTTCAGAAATTTGATGCTTCTTGGAAAAGCATTCATTACAAAAAAGCACTACAAACTTGCATTCCTAGTGCTGGCTTTGTAGGTCTAAAAGTTAATGAAGATTTGTGTCACTTTACCAAGACTAAAGATTTTTAGCCCCAACTGATCAGTTGGGGCTAAAAAAGCTGGTTTGTCTAACAATATTTTAGAACAAAGACAACTGTTAAAGTTAGGATTACTGGATTTGCTTGACTGGGCTTCAGCAAACTAAAAATTTAAATATTAACATGTAGTGGAGTGCCGTAAGGCGTTAAATTAGTAAAACCTCGGAATCCGGGGCCAGTCAATAAATTTTAATATAAACCATTGGGCTGTATTGCTAAGAGCTCAAATAAAAAAGTAAAAAAAAAATAAAAATTGTCCGCTCGTTTTTTTTTACCTGATATGAACTAGTGCTTGACTGCGATCCCAACAATTGATAACAACAATTTACTGTAAAATAATAATAATAATAATGTTTATTGAATTGTTTGATTTACATAAATATTTCTACAATAAGGGCTTAAACTAGAGCTAAAGTTGCAAAATTGCGTTCTACCTGAACTAGGTATATATAAACCTGTATCTCAGGTAACTTATTTAAGTGCTTAAAATAAGAGGGACAAGAGAAAAAAAAAAGGTTTAACACCCAAGTTTGCAACCCTGAACAACCTGTGCTACCCCCCGTGGTGCTCGAAAAACTGAAAAACTTTTTTCAATTTTTTCGTAAAAACTACCTGAATAAAGCGTTTTTTAAGTATATTTGCTTATAATGTAATAAAGCTAACTAAATATACTACAACCCCGGTACTCTAGGTTCATTAGTTGCAGAGATAAGGTTTGTCAAAGTTAGTTTTTTTTTTGAAAAGTGAAAGTTTTGTGTTTGCATCATATTCAAAGACACGTTCTGGCTAAACTAATAGTCCTAGAGAAAAGTATGAGGCAATTTTTTTAATCAAAAATTAGCTTTAATTTAATACTATAGTTTTCTCAAAAATTACAAAAATATCGGGTTCGTCTATACGTATAATAGAGCAGGCGCCAAAGGGAGTGTGCAAAATATGAGGACCGCCTTCTGTGAATAGTTTTAGACTCGGAAAAGCATGCAGGTTATGATTCTGGATGTTGCCAGGAGGTATATTGGTCCTTTTTTTTTTACACCCCTCTCTAAAACAGCAAGTAAATTGACTGAACAAATGCTAAGAATAATTTTATTAATTGTTTAAGTAGCAATATCTAATTGTTTCTTATGATTAAATATATCTATAGAAAGTCAACTAAAAAAAAGTGAGTCGGACTCGCGCACCGAGGGTTCCGTAGCCGGAAATCGGGATCAGAATCCCAGCAGCGGCGGCGGCGGCGATAACGCCGTTGCCTGATGCGTTCGGCCTCCTCCTTTGCGAGCATTACTGCTTCGCAGAAGTCGGCGACCGCCTGCCACTCCTCCTCACTCCGGACCATGGCCTCAACCAGAGCCCGGCGCGAGAGGTCTCCGCCGCCGATCGCCCCCACGAGGGCACGGCGGTGCTCCGCCCAAGCAGGGCACACCTCGACTGTGTGCTCCACCGTGTCCTCCGGGCGTTCCGCACAGTGGCGATACCCGGGCGTCACTTCCGCATGAATCCGGTGCAGGAAACTCCCGAACGAACCATGTCCGGTGAGGACCTGCGTCATGCGGAAGGTAAGGACGCCGTGAGGTCTTTCCAGCCACGCCTCAAAGAGGGGACTTACCGCCATGATTGTGGCGTGCCCAAGAGCACTTGAGCCTGATCTTTCTGCAAGTGCACGACCTTAACCCAACCAAAAAAAAAGAAACTGAAACAAGTGACAGAATTGTACAGTTTTCCGAGCACTGCTCATCTTTGACTTGCTGTATTTTCGTAACCAATGGACAAATTTTGCTCAAGTTTCGCTCGAATTGTAGCAAATTTTGCTACCTTTATAAGTATCTATATCGCACTACGATTCGAATAAGAATATTAAAAATATCGATACGAATCGTAGTGCGATCAGAGTCAGTTTTCGAGTATTAAAAATAATAAAAAAATGAATATCGGACAATTCTTTTTTTAACATTTTTACATAATATTGTTAAAAACACATTTCAAAAGTTTGTATAAATATTCATTGACTGGCCCTGGATTCCGAGGTATAAATCTTACGGTACTCCACTAATGTTGTATGAAAAGATTTCTGATACTTTTGGTCCAGGGTCTACGTCATATAAAAACTCGAAGACTGCAATGCAGATTGTGTGTGACTACATCAGCTACAGGAACATACAGAAACCACCCAGGGACACGATTATAGACAACAATACATATCTTCATATACCTTCGAAAGAACAGCTCGAATCGTTTTGGTCTAGCATATGGGAAGAATAATTTAAAAAATAAAAAAACCCGACTGCGTAAAAAAATACTTTAAATAAAAACTGAAAAGAATAATAAACAAGTTCAGTCCACAGTTCAGCAACAGTCGGGACCCACATTAGATAGAATGATTTTAGTCTAGATTATTTTAATGGGTCCCGACTGTAATCTCTATGAGCTTTTTCATTTCCTTTGTTATATTTAAGAACAAAGGAAATGAAAAAGCTTATAGAGATTACAACAAAGTTTAGTCAAGATATAAATATGAGATTTGGGTTAGATAAGTGTAAAACATTGCATATTATAAGAGGTAGAATAAAATCGGGTAACTATACAATTAACGACACCGACACAATAGCAGCCATGGAACCAACGGATCTATACAAATATTTAGGGTACAAACGACTTAAAGAACTCGACCAGACGACCATACAGCAATTAGACAGACTCTCAATACAGAGTATCGAAGGAGGATTAACGCAGTGTGCAAAACACAGTTATCTGGAAAGCATTTAATAAAAGCCTTAAATACGTTTGCGATACCTATATTGACCTACTCATGTGGAGTAATAAAATGCTGTAAAACCGACATCGACCAACTAGAGAGAACCACACGCACGACAATCACAAAACACCACAACTTACACCCTTAATCTGCGATCGAGCGACTCACTATCAAAAGACAGAATGGACTGAGTGGCCTAATTGACATTGATCTCCTTTGGCAGAAGCAAATAACTAGGCTAAAAACATTCTTCTTTATGAAACCTCGAACTAGTGTCATCCACAAATCTATTACTCTAGGCTAAAAACATTCTTCTTTATGAAATCTCGAACTAGTGTCATCCACAAATCTATTACCCTAAATTATTTCAATTACACTCCTCTTAATTTAAATAATCAAAATATACAAGACGCTATCAACACAGATCCACAAAGACAAAAAATTGAAAATTGCAAAAAAGAATGCCATGGCAGATCTCTCACGCTTTAGATCAACCTCATGTTCACAAAGTAGCTTCGAACAAATGGCTTCCCATAGGTAATTTATTCCCTGAAACTGAAGGATTTATGATTGCAATACAAGATCAAATAATAAATACTAAGAACTACAGAAAATATACATATAATCAAAGATCCCTCAGTTTCAAACGATAGATGTCGAAGGTGTCATACACAGCCAGAAACGATTCAGCACATCACTGGAGCCTGTACAACGCTTACTCAAACGGACTACACTCACAGGCATAATCAAGAGGCAAACGTAGTTCATCAAAAATTTGCAATTAAATATGCACTCATACAGGACACAAACACTCCTTATTATAATTACACACCACAAACTATTCTAGAAAATGACACACATAAACTGTGTTAACTGTGTTGTATCCATAAGTAGGTACCATATCGTTACCGAGAAATATCGACCAGATTTCTTTGTACACCTACGATTATTTCCAAAGCCTTATTTACTGAATCGAAAATATTATTATTTTTAGGTTTTTTTTATTATTATTTTGAATAGGATATTACAAAATCAATTAAGTACTGGCACAAACACTGAATGAGTCACTTTATACTTAGATTCTAAAGTAAAGAAAAGATTTACACAATGTGTATATTACACAATTAGTTAATGTTTAAAAATAAATTATGTAAGAGATCGTTTTTTCACGACCTGTCACCGGAGTTGCCAGGAAAAAAAAATTTGATTCTCATACTGCCGGCTAGGCAGTACGAGTATGTGTCCATTTAATTCCGGCCAGATGTTTAAGGGAATATCACGTCTTAACGGTTAAACGGATTTGGATGAAACTTGGCATATGGGCAGACGATATCCCGGATCAAAGTATTAGATATTTCTTTTTATATCTGTAGTATATTTCCTTGGGATAAATTCAAACTTACGCAGGCGGAGCCGCTGGCAGATTCTAGTATTTAAGAGATATTATAAAACACGTTATTTCTAGGTAATATCTCTGGCTGGGCCAGTGGTAACTCTAGGAGCCTTCAACACCGCAGTACTAGCAGTCTACCACAGCACAGACCCTGGTTACTCAGACCAGCACCTAGCCATGGATATTGTAGCCTTGAATGGTACGCATTATGTTTTCCTTTTCACTATCCTTCATGTCACGTTATGTCGAAATGAGGAAGTCACGATGTAATGCCATCTTCTCTATTTCCCCTTAGTAATGGGTTTTTGTTGCATATTTTCCCGAAGTAGATTCTTGAATGTTTACAAAACGGAAAATACCGTTACGAACATTGTAAATGGAAACAATTATGTTTTGTTTTTCATTAACATCCTCTATTTTTTTGCTATTTGATCCATCGCTGCCGGTTCTTATCCGGTTAACTTATAACTGGCCCTTGCTCAAAGATTGGAAATTTCAGGTCGCCAAGTCCGAAGTAAAACAGTTCCTGTGCCGTTAACGCCAAGCTCTAAACTAGCTTGGCTCGGCACCACAGACGTGGGTTCTCCCTGCGCGTTCGACAACACAGGCATTTTGCGAATGTATGATATCGCCAGCGGAGTCTGGATGCCTCTCTGTGATACTAACGCGCATTCTAAAGGAGCTTCCGATTCCTGGTTTATTGTTTCTGTGAGTACCTGGACGTTTATCTTATCTTGTTTAATCAAGTATAACTTGGTTTTTTTATATAATAAAACATATAACTTTTTGGCGATAACCATTAAAAAATATACAGATATTCCTTTTTCAATGAGACATAGTCCTTACAAGACAGCCGGAAGAAACACCAAGCTCAACATGGGGCCGAAAAGTTTTGGAATGGCGACCACGTACCGGAAGACCCACTATTGAAAGACAAAAAAAGTCCAAGGTGGACCAAGGACCTAGTGAGGGTTACGAAAATCTTGTAGATGCGAGACGCACAATACCGGTCATTGTGGCTCCACTTGAGGGAGGTCTATGTTCAGCTGTGGACGTCTTTCGGATAAAATGATGATGATTATAATCAGTTATTACTAATATTATATTAATATTATATGTACTTGTAGTTCTTGACTGCGATCCCGCCTGATTGTGATTGTAAGCAGTGATGCTATCGTTGATGAGGCGCACTAGTTTATTAAGTCCCTATACACTCTAGCCTTAAAGGCTCCTAAATTATAATCGGACGGGAACACCACAGCAGGCAAATTGTTCCAGTCCTTCGATGTACGCGGTATAAACGACGAAGAGAAACGCTTAGTCCGGACCGTAGAGGTCTTATCAATGTAAAAGTGGATACTTGCCGTACGTCGGCTGTCCGAGAGATGGCAGAATCAAGTCATGTAATGCCTGCGCACTCTTTTTTTGCAGATAAGCGAAGCAACACAAAAAGTTCGCGCGATACTATGTCGAGGGGCATCGTTCCCGGCGACTGCGCCTAAACCCATCGTTGCAGAATTAAGTGTCCAGGTAATGTTTCTTCCTACAGAAATTGGGTTCTTGCCTCCTTTTATTCTTGTACAATTTTTTAGGGTTCCGTAGCCAAATGGCAAAAAACGGAACCCTTATGGATTCGTCATGTCTGTCCGTCCGTATGTCACAGCCACTTTTATCCGAAACTATAAGAGCTATACTGTTGAAACTTAGTAAGTAGATGTATTCTGTAAACCGCATTAAGATTTTCACACAAAAATAGAAAAAAATCAATAAAGTTTGGTGGTCCCCATACTTAGAACTGAAATTCAAAAACATTTTTTTCATCAAACCCATACGTGTGGAGTATCAGTAGATAGGTCTTTCAAAATTATTTTTTTTTTCTAAACTGAATACTTTTCGCAAGAGACACTTCCAAAGTGGTAAAATGTCCCCCCCCCCTTGTAACTTCTTAAATAAGAGAATGATAAAACTAAAAAAAACGTATGATGTATATTACCATGCAAACCGCCAACGAAAATTAGGTCGAACGAGATCTAGTAAGTAGTTTTTTTTTATTACGTCATAAATCTAAAAAAATACACTATTATTAAAATATCGATAAAAGTTACAACGAACTACAAGAACTTTTATTTATGTTACTTGCTACTACGGAACCCTTCATGGGCGAGTCCGACTCGCATTTGGCCGGTTTTTTAAAACAACACCAAAATTGTTTATTAAATAGAAAAGCAGTTAACATTTTCAAATATTGGTGCAAAACGTCTCTAGCAATATGGGCGTAAAATATCTCTTCTAACCGACTTCTTTCGTAATACCGCTTTCGCACATGACTTTTTCTCAAAAGGGTGCTTTCTCATAATGCCACTCGCGAGATTTCTATGGTTCCTAACTAAACTAATATTAAAAGAATTTGATTTTTTTTCTATTTGTGATTTGGGACAAAGTTACTTCAAAATATTAAAAAAAAAACTGTCATCTCGCCAATAATAGTAACTACTTAAATGGACGCCTTTTTCTTGTGAATGTAGGCAAAGACTACTCTTAAAACACTGGTCTACGATCCTTAGATAGTCCATATGCACTTTTTTCTAAATTTTAGATACCTCTTTGCGAGATGGATACAGAGAAGAGTCAGTATGAAGAACAGCTTGTTCGATGGGCCCATACAACTGCAGATGTGGACGTAAAATCTGCACGAGAAACTGCACTCAAACTATTTGCGGTAAGTTTTCATAATTACAGATAAAAACACTTGTGATAATGAATAACTCATCATAATAATAAAACGTTCGTTATCACATAATTCTGAAAACATGTTTTCGAAACTGTGATTTCACTTATATCAGAATGAAAATATTTATATTAAATTGTATTTTTAGCTTGCTTGCCGAAGCGAGACAGAACAAAGAGCGTTAGAACTAATGGAGTTATTAAAAGACGATCGTCTCCTGCCTTTAGCGGCCAAGTACGCCTCAAGGCTTGGCCGAGTGCACTTGGCAGACAAACTGACGAACTTGGCAGAGTCCTGGGACAAAGAGACAGATAAACTGAACGTGGCGCAAACCTCACACTTCCAAGAGCTAGATACACAGGAAACTTATGACGTTACTAACGGCGATACGGACTTGAACGCTAGTCTTATTTTACCACAGAAAGTTAAAGAGAAGAAGACTGATGTTGATACAACGCTTAAACCAATGGTAAGTTCTGTTGTTTTGAATATATTTAAAGTGTTTTCTGCCCAGTTTCAATGTTAGGTACTTGACGCAATTGCTAGGATACTTACAACTAAAGCTAGACTAACAACAACTATCATTTATCTATCACATAACATATAATGCAAGCAAATACATTAAATATATACTACCATGCAAAACTCCGAGTACGGGCAGACCGTACTCGGAGTTTTTCGGATCTTTAAGTCTAGAGTAAATATTAAGAATAGGTTGCTTCTAGGAAAGCGTGCTCCATCGTCGGCCACATCATCACTTTCCATTAGGTGAGATAGTGGTCAAACGCGATCTTATCCATAACAAAAAAAAAAACATTAGGGCAGCATGTTTGAGGTCGAAACCACCATGAGGAGCCAAGATATACGGTCGCTGTGGTCGAAATCGCATCATTCGTTCATAACTAATACCTACTTTTTTATCAATTCCTTACGCTTATGTCATTTTATAGCAGGATAAACTACCTACATAATATTGAACTTAGTTGAGTTGTTGCATTTCACGGATAAGTACATTATAAATTTGACTTGCTATACACTTTGGTGCATACTGCAAATATAGCAAGCAATTGATAAATAAATAAAATTACTCTAAAGGTCATTGGGCGTTATTGACCAATCTTATGAAAGTTCGCGTAGACAGACCAAATCAGTTTTAAATTAAAGAATTCAATCCCACTTTTCAAAATATGTATTTTTTTTTATATCTCATGGGAGATAAAAAGACATTTAACATTTAAAAGTTAATAAACTTGCTACTAAATGTTAATAAAACAGAAGTGTTTACTTTTTAACCAACTTTGAAAAGGAGGGGGTTTTATGTTCGGCTGAATGTATGTTTTGTTTTTTATTTTTGTATGTATGTTCACCTATATCTCGGTCAATTGTGGACCGATTTTGAAAATTGTTATTTTAATTGAAAGATTATGCTTTGAAGTTGGTCCCATAGAAATATTGTTATGATCTGATCATGAACTTCGAAGATATGGAACAAAACTCCTCATAGGATCACAGCAGAACTGTCGTAACAAGTAAAATTGCTTTGTTTATACGTGTAGTCGATGACCGACTGAAAAAAAAGGAGGACATGTATCAAACTGATCTGATGATGAAGCCGGAAGGTAAACTAATGTAGGTAATCTAACAAGTACTTAAGTTTGACTGAGGGGTACTTTTCAATGGTGGGTACCATAACTAAAAAGTTAAAACTTTTTACAAAAAAAAGAAATACAAGTCTTCAACGTAATAAAAACACTGAAAAGTACAAAATAACTATAATTTCGAAAGTAGGTGTTAAGTAACGAAGAGATAAAACTATTATAGAAACACCGGCTTCCGAAGTTAAAGTTATTTTGTACTTTTCCGTGTTTTTTTACATTGAAGTCGATTGTTGCTTTAACTAAATGTTAATAAAACAGAAGTTTTTACTTATAGCATCATCGCACATTTGGCAGATAGATAAAAACAGTTAGGTACCGAAGTGTACATGCGGTTGGGTGACTCTCTGGGCACAGAGCTAAATAGGCCGGTTAAGTAGAACAGACCTCTCTGGGTTATCCTTGAGATGCCCAAGATCACGCACCTGCAGCCTTTTTAGAAGAGATAACAATCATCATCATCAAGATTTTGATCAAGCAGAATAAAAATATTATTTAAGTAGAACTGGATTTTATTTTTAGAATAAGTGTACAATGGGCGGCACAGACCTGCAGGTAATAGTCGGCGTTGCGCACAAACTACCTACAGGTCATTTGACTTCGCTCAGCTGACGTTTTCTTAAAAAACGTAAATTAATACGAGTTTTGAAAAAAGGTACTTTATTTTTTAATTTTATCTTTATAAATCGATAGTGTTTCATGTACCGGATCGACTCTCCACGGGATTAAAACGATTAAAATTTAACGGTCCATACAAGCTGTCGTTTTGAAGCTGCAAAATATTTCAGGAGGTAATTATGTTAGTGATTCTCGACCCGAATGAGTAGGTAATTTTTAATTTTTTTTTCTTATTTATGGAAATCGGTATGTGTTTCTTAAAAAGCAGCCAGTCTGATACCTGCCTTATAACCGCGCTTTCTTTTTCACACACAAACACGGAAAATAAACGGCGTTTTCACACACACTAACTCGCAACGATAGTTTCATAAATCATCTATCATCCAATCATCATCCCGCACGGCATACCCTAGCCACGCCCCCGCGGCCATCGATCAATCGATTTAGTTTAGTGTAATTGATGTCGCCGGCCGGCGTGTCCATACGCTTGCAAATTCGCCCTCAGGTGCGCCTTCGTTCGTTAACGGTTGCGGTATTTAGTTAATCTCTAGAGACCAACACTCCAATGTAGAGTTGGTGGAGATGGTCCGCTTGTATGCTATCAGTGGAGACAGCGTAACGTCCATCTCAAAGGGGAATGCTGATTGCCACACTCCGCAAGTTTTGACAATTCGGCGTTCCGAACACAATTACGTGAAAAGGTGATCCGTGCTTTCGACACTTTAAAAACGAATGTGTTTGTGCTACGTAAATTAAAATAAAAGGCTGTGGCTGAAGTGTGAAGGTGGACACTTTGAACAATACCTACCTCCAGGTAACATAAGTACTTAGGTTTTTTTTTTATTTGTAAGTACATAAAAAGTCATTTGTAAATACGTTGTTAGCCGAATCAATTTGATTAGTGTAAATAAGTTGATTTAAAAATTTTAACTACGCTAAAAATACCTACCTATCAGGCACTTAAAACCCCTATCTACTTAACTATCACAAATTATCTTGAAGTATTTTTGTCAATCCTCAGCCCGTTAAAAATAGGAAGGGAAATTTCAATTTCGTAAGCTTTGCACCAGGTTTATTGATCTCGGCCCAACATTTTATTCATCAGCTGATAAGTACCTAACTAACGACGCGACGTCAACGTGAACTTTAAAAAGGTGTTAATAATAAAAAAATGAGTTAATTAGCGAAAAAGACAATAATTTACATTATGATCATCGAATCCGGTACAAATAAGGCTAAATTATTCATTTCGTAGGATAAGTGGGCGGAGCCTCGTACAGTTGATGCACTCACGCAAACAGTGACATGACGCGCGATAATTCGCAACGGGTGGTTCTGTTTCTTTATGAAGTTTATTTAGAGGGTTATTCTGAAAAACGGCTAAAATAAATTAAAAAAAAAAATAACAAGTATTACTGATTATTGACCAGATATCGTATTTTTACATGATTATTTATGAGTTTTATTACAACCTCCTGAAATATTGTGCAGTTTTAAAACTGCACCTTGTATACCTTGCCCTATTTCGTTTGTGTACGCCGTGGGTCAAATGTCCGAACAAAATGCCCAATGACCTTTAACCTTATAATAATGTTCTTAAAAGACATATAGCAAAAAAATATATACCAGGTATACTGCATCACATAAACAAGAATTTGTTTCCTAACTTTTGCAGCCCGTAAAGTCGTCGCCCAGCAGAGCGAGGAATATATTCAAGAAGCAGGCAACTAACTCAAAGAGTGCACAAAGTCCACTCAGTTTGACTGAAAGGACTCTCGTCGAGGTCCACAGACCGGCTGATACCTCCGAAAATGATGAAGTAAGTGATTATAACCTTGGAAAATGACATACATTCGTAACATTTCGTTCAAAGTACAAGTAACAATACCTAAAGTACTATGCAGGAACTATTTATATTAACGACGACTAGCTGTGCCCGCGACTTCGTTCGTGTGAACTACAGGATTTTGATTTTTTTTTTTTCTAAAATAAAAGTAGCTTATGTTACTCCTTATTACACCAACTACCTGCCAAAAAAAAATAAAAGTAGCTTATGTTACTCCTTATTACGCCAACTACCTGCCAAAAAAAGTCCCGTCAAAATCGGTCCAGCCATTTCAGAGATTAGCCCGGACAAACAGACAGACAGACAGACAAAAATTCATAAAATGTTGTTTTGGTGTATGTATCGTATATATATTCATATGCATGTAGTAAAAAGCAGTTATTTCAATATAACAAACAGACACTCCAATTTTATTTATATGTATAGATGTATAGATTTTGTTTAGATCTGTCAAAAGGAATGTTGTGTTATGAAGATCTATTTAAAATCATGATATTAGTCACTCTAGGTCTTTGAATACTGTGAAAGTACAAACCCCCCCTTTTGTTTTAACAGCCTGCAGCACCTCTGGAAGGTGAAACCTTTGTAGACTGGTTCACAAGAAATAAATCCGTGTTAGAAAAACAGAACCCAGACCTCGGACCGTCGGAGTTAACTCGACATGGTATCAAACTGTTCAAGACTGTCCAGGGAAAAGGCACCAATGGCACAGAAAATGGCCCTAAAAGGAAATTCGATGAAGATATCAATGGATCGGACACAGTCGTCAGCAACACTCCAAAACAATCTAAACTTAGTACCTTTGCCTTTGTTAAGAAATCTTAGCAGTTTGTTAGCCAGTATTATCATGTAACATAATTTCACTTTATTTAAACAATAAAATTAGTTTTTTACAATTTTTATTATTTTTACTACTATGCATGATAGGAGACATTAATATTCCATCTTATACAGGTAACTCGTGTAACTAAAATCTAAATTATAGATAACTAGTTTCTGCCAGCGACTGCGCCCTCGTGAAAGTCGGTTTCTCCACACAAACTTTGGATCCCATTTGAAAAATCCGTTCTTAGCGGATATCTACACTTAGTAGGTGTTATAGTTTCTGAGATTTCGTCAAAAGTCAAAGTCACAATCATTTATTTCAAATACACCATTTGCAGGCACTTTTGAATAGTCAAATGTCGGTCAGTCCAAGAAAAGTGAAGCTAAATTGCAGGTTCCAAGGCGTAGATCTCTATGGAGAAGAACGTGCAAGAAACTCCATAGACACTCTTTTTAAAACATATTAAGAGTTACATAGATCTTGGTTACATATTTCTTGTCGCTTCTAATAATATGTGAGCACAATGTAGGTAGATACGTAATAATAATATATTTTTTAAAAAAAAAAGGTAATTAAAAATAGAAACCGAATTAAGCCACTGGCAGCCAAGAGATGACCAGTCTCAACCGATGGCACCTGTTCTCGGGCATGACACGTGCATCAGCCCCACTCAGCTCAACCATTTTGAAGGGAACCGAATGACCCAATAACACGTGCCACCATCAGCAAGACATTTGGGTGAGCATGACAAACTCAACTGCCATGCTCGTAATGTTAAACAAGTTGTAACCTAATAAAGATGCTCCATGGTGCTTCACATTCACAAAACTTGAAAAAAAAAGTGCTTTTACATAATACAATGCTATTTAGTTTCCAATTAAAAAAGGTAATAAATTATCATCCGCTCTATTGAAATAAACAAATAAATTTAAAAAAAAAATAGATTTCGAAAGCAAAAGTACAAAAAGGGGAATAGTATCTCTTCCAATATTTAGAAAAATTATTGGAAGGTAAAAGTGGCTGTAGTTGTGGAGCAGAACCAGCATTTAGCCAAGCATTTTTGTCAAGGAGATAAACTTGCAGTTTATAATATGCTTGTCTACATAGTGTGCGTTTAATGTATGTTTTAAATTTGGACTCATTTAGTTGTAGAATCTCAATTGGTATTTTATTTTAAAATTTTATACAGTACCCCATGAAAGAGCTATGTACTTTAGCCAATCTGAATCGAGGTTGATCTAATTTGTTCCTATTCCTAGTATTAAAATTGTGCCTGTCACTTATCTTAGTAAAAAGATGAATATTTTTTCGAACATACATGATGATTTCATAAATGTATTGGCAAGGGACCAGGATGTTTATTTCTTTAAATAGTTCCCTAAGAGAATCGCGTCTGCGTAGATTATATATGGCTCTGATAGCTCTTTTCTGTAGTATAAAAATAGACTATGTTTGCAGCCCGTCCCCATAGCAAAATACCGTAAGACATGATACTGTGAAAGTAACTAAAATAGACTAGTCTCGCAGTATCTACATCAGTATATTGACGGATTTTTCTGACAGTATATGGTGCTGAACTAAGCCGTCCTGCCAGAGATGTTAAATGAGGACCCCATTGTAGCCTCAAGTCAAGCGTGATCCCTAGGAAAACCGTACACTCGATGAATTTGATTTTCTCCTTGTTCAATACTATGTCGGAATAATTGCTTTTAACATTCGGTAACGTAAATCTTATGCACTTAGTTTTTTTTTCGTTGAATACTAAATTATTAACAGTAAACCAGTTTTGGATTTGCTGTAGAGCATTGTTTACGTCATCAAGGTTTGTGGAACGTCTATTGATTTTAAAAATTAACGACGTATCGTCAGCAAACAATATAATATGTGGTTGTTTTTTTAATAGATGCGGTAGATCATTTATATATACAAAACAGAGGAAAGGACCCAATATTGAGCCTTGCGGTACACCCATTTTGACTTTCAAACTCGGAGAATTGACACCATTTATCTGAACTTGCTGTTGCATGTCAATTAAGTAATATTTCACCAAGCTGAGTGCAAGTTTACCTAGCCCATAATGTTCAAGCTTTAAAAGCAAGGTTTCGTGATAAAAACAATCAAAAGCCGGGATTTTTGGTGACCTCTCAAAAGGTCACAAAAAATCCCTATCGCATCTCGGGCTTCTTCCCACGCTGCAAATATATGTTTTAATAAAGTGATATCAGCGTCAGTCGTACAACGTCGTTTGGTGAAACCATACTGCTGATCGTGAAAGATTTTATTGCTGTCAAAATGATAAAGCATTTGATTAAGCATAACTTTTTCAAACACCTTACTGAAAACCGGCAATACTGATACAGGTCTGTAATTATTAGCGTCCTTATGGTCACCGGATTTAAAAAGTGGTATAACCTTACTGTATTTCATTATAGCTGGAAAGACGCCTTGGTCCACACACAAATTAAATATTAAAGCTAAGTATGGTGCTATAGGCCCAGCGCACACCGCTGGAGGTCGCTGGACGGTCTAGCGCGCATGCTCTTGTAGTAGCTTAAAGGCGCTCCGGGCGCCGCATGCGAATTTATTCTTTTGTAGACCGTATGTCAAGGTAGTTAAGGTTTATATTAAATTGTTGTGTATAAAAATTAAAACTGCAAGAGAAATTCCTCAGTGGCACGGCCGGAGCGTACAGACGTGGGATCCACGCCGAATTTACGATGTCCCTCTCGCTCTAACGTTACACTTATTCTAACACAGATTACGATTAAATGTTGCTCTACTATATTATTTTTGGATAAGATTTTTTGAGTGTGTGTGTCTGTGTACAGAAGTAAAAGTTTTGTAAAAAAAAAATGATTGAAGAAGTAAAAAATACGCTTGTAATTATTCGTTGGCGTAGGTGTATCATTTCTGAAGGAGCATATTTGGATAACTAACATTTTGTGTATTATTGACCTTTTCCCGATAGTTTCTTGACAGACTAGAACCGACCATGTCCGGTGAGGATCTGCATCATACAGAAGGTGAGGACGCCGTGAGGTCTTTCTAGCCACACCTCAAAGAGGGACTTACAACCATAATTAAGGCGTGCCCATTACAGCCTACTTTAAATAGCATTTATTTACTGGTGCGTCAATATGCTTTTATTGAAAAACAAATCGTTTTAAAATCGTAGTTTGTTTTACCGTAATATAAGTGGAAACCTACATAAAGTAACGCCTTTTCCCGTGAAGTAAGCAACTATTTAGATCGCTAACTGCTACGCCTCTTACATATTCCTTTTGCTTCGTTTACGTTCGCAAGCCCATTTGCGTTTTGACTTATAACTGTCTTATGTGATAGAAAAATAAATAAATTGCTTGAAAGGTATAAATCGCAAGCACAGAATTATTATTTTCTGTTTTGTTTTACGAACCTAACGCGGATGAAGTCAGAACAGCTAGTAATTAATATATAAATCGATGGCCTTAACCGTAATGCGGCTGATGCAAACAAAAGGCCAGATGGCAATAAAACAATATGTCACCTAGCGATGTGGTAAAATTAGCAATCTTTGCGTAATTATACGTACCTATTAACCCAGTACTATCTAGCATAAACAAACGAAGAAAATCACTTTGTTTTTGTTTTATGATAAGACTATTGACACGAAAATATTGACATTTTGAAGACCATCTATTTACACAAATCCCGATTGGTTGTTATGCAGTTCTGTTTTAATATGATATGAAGCTTTTCCCGCGCGCTTCAAGGAGTTGTCAGCAACAGCTGGGGCCTTTTTTTTTTCGTTGGCAAAAGTCATCCAATGACAACCCCCGCTCTTGGGCGGACCGGGAGATAGTGTCAGACTCTTACTGACTAAAAAACCCATCCCGTTCCTTCAAGCCTTCATACCGGGGCTCGAGCGCCCTTTCGGATAACCCTGGCCCCAGTTAGGCTTCGACCCGGCTGGGCCCCTGCTGTTGCTGACAACTCTTGAGGCGCGTGGGAACAGCGCGCGCCGTCGATGACCTGGGCTTGGTCCGGACAGTTACCGGACGGCCGGACAGCGAGCTACCCATTGCTCACTGTCCGCGAGCCCGCGCCTATGGTGGCTGGAAATTGGGATCGGAATCCCGGCGGCGGCGAGAGCGCCGTTGCCTGATGCGGTCGGCCTTCTCCTTAGCGAGCATTACTGCTCCGCAAAAGTCGGCGACCGCCTGCCACTCCTCCTCGCTCCGGACCATGGCCTCAACCAAGGCCCGGCGCGAGAGGTCTCCGCCGCCAATCACCCCCACGAGGGCACGGCGATGCTCTGCCCAAGCAGGGCACACCGCGACTGTGCTCCACCGTGTCCTCCGGGCGTTCCGCACAGTGGCGACGCCCGGGCGTCACTTAATATGATATGAACGGAACAGGAACCTCCCGAACTTGCTATTTCCGGTGAGGACCTGTGTCATACGGAAGGTAAGGACGCCGTGAGGTCTTTCCAGCCACGCCTCAAAGAGGGGACTTATCGCCATAATTGTGGCGTGCCCAGCACTGGGTTGCGATAGTCGCTGACGCCATTCCACCATGAGATCCCGCCGGAGCTCTGTCCGCCATGCCATGACCTGTCGCGGCAAACGACTTTCACCCCGACGTTGCATCTCCACGCGCATGTCGTGCATGTGTGCAAGGACTGTTGCCTCCAGATCCCACGCTGGTAGGCCAGCCAGAAGGCTCGCCGCTTCGCGGGAAATCGTGCGGCATCCCCGCACCATCCGAATTGCCATGACCCTCTCGCAAGCGTTCAGAATGGCCGCCGGTCGCTTTTGCAGCGACGGTGCCCACACCGGCGCCCCGTAGCCCACCACTTCCAAGCCTCAGTCCGCGCTGAACGCGTCCACGTTCTGAGCAGCACGGGCCGTTTCGCTTTCTTTAAAAAACGTATACGGCGATTGTATGCGTTGATACTTTTTCGAAATAAAATTAAGTACCTAGGTAGTTATGAGTATAAAAATAAAAAACGACTTGGGAATTTTGTATTATACAAAATTCCTAAGTCATATTTAATCATTAAAAAAATACTATTCAATACTTTATGTGAGGTTCTTCTACTAATAAATAATTATCAAGATCTCTTCATCAACCTTGATTATTGAACCAGTGTTAACTATATCAGATTTCATTTTACCCTAATAATTACCTACCTAAGTCGTTTGACTTTTTAGACAGATTCTACCACACTTATTTTTGTAATTGGATAGGTATTGATTTACTGATATAGAATGAAACTAAAAATAATATTTTTAACAACTTTAATTGAGTAGGTACATTGATATGAAAGTCATTTTTGGGGGTTGTGGCTACGAATATCATCCTTTTAATTGATGAAGGTGGACGTAAATTTTTTTTAACTGACTTCAAAAAAGGAGTAGGTTCCCAATTCGATTGTTTTTTCCTTCTAAATTCGATGGATTACGATCCATTCCCTCTCCTAGAGAGATGCCTGAGTTCCAGCAGTGGGAACATTTTGGTGTTTTTATCAAGAAGTCTCTATATTCATATTCATAGTCTATACAAGGTGCAGTTTTAAAACTGCACAATATTTCAGGAGGTTGTAATAAAACTCATAAATATTCATATAAAAAAACGATATCTGGTCAATAATCAGTAATACTTGTTATTTAATTGTTTAATTACACTAAACTAAATCGATTGATCGATGGCCGCGGGGGCGTGGCTAGGGTGTGGCGTGCGGGATGTTGATTGGATGATACATTATTTATGAAACTATCGTTGCGAGTTAGTGTGTGTGAAAACGCCCTTTATTGTTCCGTGTTTGTGTGTGTGAAAAAAAGCGCGGTTATAAAAAAAAAAAAAATTACCTACTTATTTTATTATTGATTCGGGTCGAGAATCACTAACATAATTACCTCCTGAAATATTTTGCAGCTTCAAAACGACACCTTGTATAGTCATCTACATTCTACTTAGCGTTGAAAAAAACAGGGAATATTCCCGTTTCTTTCAAATACTGTTGTTTTATTCAATGTAACATTTGAAACTTTCAAGAAATTTATAAATTATAAATTTCATGTATTTTTCCAAAAAAACCGAAAGAAACGGAAAAATATGAAAAGAACCGAAAACTTCATGTTTGTTTTTTTCAAATGCGTACTTTTTTTTTTAATTAATGTAAACTAGCGCTTGACTGCGGTCCTACCTGATGGTAAGCAGTGACGCAATCTGATGGTGAGGCGCACTAGTTTATGAGGCTTATGTCCAACAGTGGGCATCGATCATTATAGCGCCTAAATGACGACACTTGGGGAGTCTTATGCCCAACTGTGGGCATAGGTCATTATAGTACGGGGAGGCCAATGTCCAACAGTGGGCATCAATCATTATAGTGCCTAAATGGCGACTCTTGGGGAGGCTTATGCCCAACAGTGGGCATAGGTCATTATAGTGAGAGGAGGCCTATGTCCAACAGTGGGCATCAATCATTATAACGCCTAGGTGGTGACACTAGGGGGAGGCTTATGCCCAACAGTGGGCATAGGTCATTATCGCGAGGAGGCATATGTCCAACTGTGGGCATCAATTATTATAACGCCTACGTGGTGACACTAGGGGGGGCTTATGCCCAACAGTGGGCATAGGTCATTATCGCGAGGAGGCATATGACCAACAGTGGGCATCAATAATTGTAACGCCTACGTGGTGACACTAGGGGGAGGCTTATGCCCAACAGTGGGCAAAGGTCACTATCGCGAGAGGAGGCCTATGTCCAACAGTGGGCATCAATTATTATAACGCCTACGTGGTGACACTTGGGGGATGTTTATGCCCAACAGTGGGCAAAGGTCATTATTGCGAGAGGAGGCCTATGTCCAACAGTGGGCATCAATTATTATAACGCCTACGTGGTGACACTAGGGGGAGGCTTATGCCCAACAGTGGGCATAGGTCATTATCGCGAGGAGGCATATGACCAACAGTGGGCATCAATTATTGTAACGCCTACGTGGTGACACTAGGGGGAGGCTTATGCCCAACAGTGGGCAAAGGTCACTATCGCGAGAGGAGGCCTATGTCCAACAGTGGGTATCAATTATTATAACGCCTACGTGGTGACACTTGGGGGAGGCTTATGCCCAACAGTGGGCAAAGGTCATTATTGCGAGAGGAGGCCTGTGTCCAACAGTGGGCATCAATCATTATAACGCCTAGGTGGTGACACTAGGGGGAGGCTTATGCCCAACAGTGGGCATAGGTCATTATCGCGAGGAGGCATATGACCAACAGTGGGCATCAATTATTGTAACGCCTACGTGGTGACACTAGGGGGAGGCTTATGCCCAACAGTGGGCATGGGTCATTATAGTGAGGGGGAGGCTTATGTCCAACAGTGGGCATGGGTCATTATAGCGAGGGGGAGGCCTACGTCCAACAGTGGACAGCAGTCATTAAAGCCCTAAATGGCGATACATGAGAGAGGCTTGTGTCCAACTGTGGGCACCGATCATTATGGTGACACTTGGGGGAGGCTTGTGGGAGCTCGATTCTGATCAAGCTGACGACAGTGAAATCGAGATTTTGGCTGAGGAAAGCTAGATCATTTGTATAGTGGGTGAAAATGTACCACTCGTACATTTTCGCCCATTATAAATATATTTCGATTTCAATAAAACTCGTTTTTTTTTCAATTTTTCATGAAATTAACCGAAACAATGAATAAAACATTCGAAAGATTTCTATTTTGTTCCCAAACGTTTTTTTTCGCAAAATTTCAATGCAACATGTGAAAAAAACGGAAAAAAAACCACAATTTGTTTTTTTCATTGAAAGAAACAATTGTTTCTTTCGGGAATTTTCAACGCTATCTACTACAGTCAAAAAGTATCATTTGATGAAGTTGAACTGATGAACAAGACCAATAATGGTCAATATATTTTTGTTAAATTTTTTGTATATTTAATACAAAAAATTTAAATTATATGAGGGATACTTGTCTCAGGGGACAGTTAAAGTAAAACCACTATGTAAATCACTGTACTGATATAATATTTCAAAAGTTTACACTGTGAAGGGTACGAAAACCTAATGTTATAAACTTGCTTCGGTAACACTCGATACACATATTCACTCGTGAGAGAACTCCACGCGACTGCAACGCGCATTTGCCGTGCGGACGTTAGTGACATCCGGCCACGCCTACGAGTGCGAAAGGGATGCACTATCTAAGTATCTTGTCGGTACGCGGCCGCGGGACGCTCTTATAGGGCGTGTGGATGCGTGTGTTGCTATATACTCCCCCTCCAGTACTGGAGAGCGCCCTCGCTCCTGGACTGGTACGTTATCAGCAGCCTTAGCTGGACGTCCGCGGTTCCTCTTAGGAATAACGGGTGTCGGTAAAGTATCTACACTACCTTGGTATCGGGTAAGATCTTGAGTGTGATATTTCCCTAAAATAACATCAGGCTGTTCCGTGTTTGCGATCGTGTAGGTCGTAGGACTAACCTTTTTAGTAATGATATAAGGACCATCGCGGCGTGGGTAAAATTTGGAAGTAAGATCCTTAGAACCTTTGCTTAACAGGTGTGACTTAAGCATTACCAAATCGCCTATCTCAAAGGTGTCAGCAGGACGGCGCGACGTATCGGCATATTGCTTTGTTTTGTCCTGTTGTGCTTCCACGCGTTCACGAATCTCAGAAAAGGAGTTCAAGAACTTCCTTAGATAGGGAGTTACCTGCGGGATGAAGTTTTCTTTGTTCAGGATTGTACGTTGATCATGAACAACTTCCGAAGGCGACCGCATTTCTCTTCCGAAAGATAAATAAGCAGGTGACTTACCTGTTGTTCGACATTTTGCGCTATTCATAGCAAATCGGATCATCGGCAGTTTCTTCGGCCACGACGTGTGGTCGTCTTCTACGAGGTGTGCTAACATTGCCTTTAAGTCACGATTTTTCCGCTCTGCGGGATTGGCTTCTGGGTGATAGAGTGGGATGAAATTCTGTTTGATGTCCAGGGCTAACATACATTGGCGCATCACTGCGGAAACAAACTGGACACCGTTATCTGAAATGATTCTACGAGGTAAACCGAATCGCATAAAATATTCTTCGATAAGAATATGAGCACAAGCTTCAGCTGTAGCTTCTTTAAGAGCAAATAGCTCCGTCCATCGGGTAGCAGTGTCTTCAACAAGTAAGATCCAACGCTCCCCCTGGTCTCCTTCCGGTAGGGGACCGAATAAATCTATGGCCAACACCTCATTACGCTGGTTCATAACTGGCGTCTGTAGTAACCCTGGGGGTTTGGCGTTGTTGGCTTTATAACGTTGGCAGTGGATGCAGGCTTTGACATAATCGGTGATTATTCTCCGCATCCCTGTAAAATAAAACACCTGTGCTACCTTCTGGTAGGTTCTATCGATACCTGGATGGCAAGCTGTTGGAGAATCATGTAATTCTTTCACAATATCTGCAACTTGACCAGCAGGAATCACTAACTGAGGTGATTCACTATCGGAGTCTGGGTTAAAACGATACAGGACACCCTGATCAAGGAGTTAACCCCTTTCTAACCACTTTTGGGCTGCGATATCATCGGGTCCCTCTAATTCTTTAATTATCTTTAGCAATTCCGGGTCCGAAGTCTGTTCCGAACGAAGCTGGCTAGGCGTCTTCGTGGGCAGATCACAAATTACAGAACAAATACCGCATTGCTTGCGAGATTCGTCAGAGCAAACCGGTCTACTCAGAGTATCTGCCACGACATTTGCCTTACCAGGAGTGTACTGGAATTGGATATCAAATGACTGGAGCTTTAGAGCCCAACGGACTAATCTACCAGTTGGCGATTTGAGTGACAGCAACCAACGAAGAGGTTGATGATCACTGCCAATTACGACTGGTTGGCCGTCAAGATAAGGTCGAAAACGCTCTACCGCCCACACTACAGCGAGTGCTTCGCGCTCAGTAGTGGAGTAGTTGCGTTCGGCAGCAGTAAGGAGTCTACTGGCGTATTCAATTGGCCTTTCCTGATTACCCTCCCCTTGTAGCAAAACTGCGCCTAAGGCATAGTTACTTGCGTCGGTGCGCAGAATGAAGGGACGACTAAAATCAGCATGCACCAGTATTGGAGCTGTGGTCAAAAGACGCTTCAGCTCACTAAATGCTTGAGTCTGCTCTGAGCTCCAAGACCACACTTGATTTTTCCTCGTCAAGCGTGTTAAAGGTTCTGCAACCTTAGAGAAGTTAGGTATAAATTTTCTGAACCATGAACATGTTTGCAAAAAGGTCCTCAGATGCTTTAGGTTATCTGGTTCCTTCATGTCGAGTACAGCACTCACCTTTCCTGGGTCAGTAGAAACACCTTCTTGTGTAATGACATGACCTAGATAGTTAACGCTTTCCCTTGCGAAAGAACACTTCTCCCTATTTACATGAAGGTTGTACTCTTTCAATCGAAAGAAAACTTTTTCCAGGTCTTGTAGGTGCTGTTGGTATCCTTGGGATATTATTAGCAAATCATCCAAATAAGCTAGTAAAGTTACCTCTTGCAGGGCAGAGCAGGAGCGAAGACCATCAATGAGCCGCTGAAAAGTCGCTGGCGCGTTCCGGAGACCAAACGGCATTCTTTTAAAACGGAAAGTACCTAGAGGACAGATAAAAGCAGTTTTATCCTTATCAGCCTCCCTAACCTTCACTTGCCAGTATGAAGATCGAAGGTCAAGCGTACTCATGTAGCAGTCTCGTTTTGTGCTCTGAAGTAACTCATCGATGCGTGGCATCGGATATGTGTCGGCCTTGGTAATAGCGTTTAAGCGTCTATAGTCGACGCAGAAACGGATACCTCCATTGGACTTAGGCACCATCAGCGCCGGTGAACACCAAGCCGATTCACATTCTTCTATTATATCGTCTTGTAACATCTTACCTATTTCAGCTTTCATTAACTGCTTCTTCGAAGGGTTAAGGCGGTAAGGAGGTACAGCAATTGGTGGGTGCTCACCTGTGTCAATGCGGTGCTCAGCATATGGTGTTGGGCCTCCCCCTGCTTCAAAGATGTCAGCGTGCCTGGTGAGAATGTCAGCAAGCGCTTGTCGCTCAGCTGGCTTAAGGTGAGTACCTTCATCCTTCCTAAGTACATCTGTCGAGGCGCAAGACACACTACGAGAGCTAGGTTCGAAGCACAAGGTATATTTTTCGTTATTATTATTACTAAAACACCAAATATTTTTATGAAAGTCAATGAGTACACCAGCCGCAGTTATAAAATCGATACCTAATAATGTTTCATTATTGGTCGAATCAGGAAAAATTAAAAATGGTATCCTAATAACTATCGTTTCTAAAAAAACATCTAATGTAGTGGTAAGTACGTCCATTGTACGAATAACGCCGTCAGCGAGTTTGATTTCCCGAGTGGAGGAGCTGAGGGGATGACCTTGACGTAGAAGGAGAGTATACAGCGTATGACCCGCGATGCAGTGCTTAGCAGCCGTATCTACCAACGCGGTACCGTTGATTCCTAAAATTTTTATTTTAAAAATAGGTCTGAGGTTGTGGCCGCGTGGTGAAATCTCTCCACTACATATTATACAATTATTACAATTACAAGTACCATTAGTGCTACTTATATCATTTTGTGAACCTGTACACAAAATTTTAAAATTTGAGTTACACCCATTTTCTTTATCATTAGTGTTAATTACATCATTTTGTGAACTTAAACACAAAATTTTAAAATTTTCGTTACACCCATTTTCGTTTTCGGAGTCGGTTTGTTTATATTTTAATGTCGAACATTCCTGCGACACGGGAATCGATTGAGATTGAGACGTATTTAAACTAGGAAACGATTTATTGTTATTTTCCCGGGCACAAAACTGTTCGGCATTCACAGGGTTAAATATTTTAAGCGACTTCTTATTACGATCAACAACATTATTATTATAAGAATTATGTCTAGAATCATTATTTAAAGGTTGTGAATTACAATCTACGAGTAACTTAGTATTACTAACACAATGTAGTTTATTATTATTACTAGAGTCTTTTAATGTTGACGCGATCTTTTTCGATGAAAAATTTTTATTTACAGATAAACATTGCGTTTGTTTACAAACTGCACGAGATCGAACACAATAAAAAGATTGATCACTTGGCTTTTTAACACTACCGTTATCACGCACTACCGCAGAGTTATTATTGGATTGGGACTCACCTCGGTTTTGTAACTTACGACACTTGTCTTTGGTGTGCCCATACCGCTTATAGTATGAACACGCAGGACGTTGAGTCTTCGCAGTCGCCGCGGCGAAGTCCCGTGATGGCGGCGCGGGCGCGGGCGGCGCGCGCTGCGACTGGGGCTGCGCCGTGTCAGCGGCGGCCGGGGTGTCGGTGAACGGCGCGCGATTGACCGCGGCGGGAACGTCGCTGGTCGGCACGCGTGCGGCGGCGGGTTGTGTCTTCGTATTATTATTGTATTTAACGTCGAAAGAGTCTTCAATGTTTCGTGCGAGGCGGAGTAATTCGGAGAAGTTTATGCATTCTTCTCTCCGCAGCCTTTTCTTCATCCTGCTGTGGAGGAGGCCGTACGTTATGTCGATCTCCGCAGACTCTGATAAATCACCTATTGGTATTCTGGACAAGAGAGCACGAATACGTGCAACAAACATATCCGTGTTTTCGTTTTGTTGTGGCGACGCGAATATTTCTAGATAAATACGGTGCGGTGGCCGTCGATCGCCGTACGCACTTACTAAGTTTTCTTTGGCCTGTCGCCATGATAGCACTGAATGCTTAATTCCTTGCCACCACGTGGCCGCTTCATCTTTGAAGAGGTAGGCTAGTCCGCGAAGAATATTTGCTTCCGGTACCTGTGCGCATTCGCTATATGCTTCGATAGCGTCGATAAATGCTTCTACAGATTCATTTGGTCGGCCGGAGAAAGTGGCTTTGCAGCGAGTCAGTGTATTTTGTCCAGGTAAAATGATCGATTCCGGAGTCGATGCATTCACACGCGATACCGAATCGAGCAATTCCCGAAACGCTTCTGTTTGGGAACGCTGGAGAGCAGCGATTATGGATGCTACGCCTTCAGCCGAGAACGTAGCGTTCGCGTCGGCGGCACGCGGCGAAGAGGAGGCATGTCCGCCATCTTGTTGTGCGGACGCCTCGATCGGCGAGTTTGATCGCGAGGGGACGGGTAATACAACGTTGGCATCTTCCCTGCGATTTTCACTACCCGATCTACTCCTGGTCGTTGGCATTTTCACAGAATTTACCACACTGAACAAAAGTTACTGAATGTTACACGAAGAAACGTTGGGGGCCATATATGAGGGATACTTGTCTCAGGGGACAGTTAAAGTAAAACCACTATGTAAATCACTGTACTGATATAATATTTCAAAAGTTTACACTGTGAAGGGTACGAAAACCTAATGTTATAAACTTGCTTCGGTAACACTCGATACACATATTCACTCGTGAGAGAACTCCACGCGACTGCAACGCGCATTTGCCGTGCGGACGTTAGTGACATCCGGCCACGCCTACGAGTGCGAAAGGGATGCACTATCTAAGTATCTTGTCGGTACGCGGCCGCGGGACGCTCTTATAGGGCGTGTGGATGCGTGTGTTGCTATAATTATTAAATTAATTTAACAAAAATATTATACAAGGTGTCGTTTTGAAGCTGCAAAATATTTCAGGAGGTAATTATGTTAGTGATTCTCGACCCGAACCAATAATAAAATAAGTAGGTAATTTTTTTTTTTTTTATAACCTCGCTTTTTTTCACACACACAAACACGGAACAATAAAGGTCGTTTTCACACATACTAACTCGCAACGATAGTTTCATAAATAATGTATCATCCAATCATCATCCCGCACGCCACACCCTAGCCACGCCCCCGCGGCCATCGATCAATCGATTTAGTTTAGAGTAATTAAAAAATTAAATAACAAGTATTACTGATTATTGACCAGGTATCGTTTTTTTATATGATTATTTATGAGTTTTACTACAACCTCCTGAAATATTGTGCAGTTTTAAAACTGCACCTTGTATAACCATAAACTGGTACAAAACTGTAGAATCAAACCAAACTAACAGTTAGTTATTTAACAAAAACTATCTATAACAACAATTAGTTATGATTGTTAAGTACTGTAAAATTATCAAAATAACTTTAAATTCGGAAGTCGGTGTTAAAAACAAAATATACCAGAAAAACAGACTTCCGAAATTAAAGTTATTTTGATCGTTTTAATGTTTTTTTGTGTATTTTTTAGTAATGGCAAGTCGAGTCGACATCGACTATTCTGCCAAGTCCAAAGTAAATTGGAAAAATAAGCGTGTTTATAGAAATCTGAGTAAAGTGAGAATATTAAGCCGTCCAAGACAAAGATAGTAATAGCAAATGTACTGAAACATACTAGGTGAAATACCTATAAGTGTTACTTTATTTAACCTGTTTTTTCTTTATTTTAAGCTTAACAAATTACACCTTATCAATGCGGAAATAAATACCTAAATAAACTAGTTTTCATCTGTCAACTCAATAAGGTTCAATAGAAAACTAGCGTTAGGTAAAATGCTATATTTATAATTCACAATAGGATCCCTAAATTGATAAATAGTTTTCACACACTCGCAATAATCCCACATTATGAATAGTCTACCTACTAAGCAAAAAAAAAAAAGGGCGTTCTTGATCGTACTCTTCAGTACATTTTTGAGATTGACGTAATCAATCCTGCCCCCCTAGCCAAGTTACAACCGTTTCGCTTGTGCCGAACGCTTCGAGTTGACCTTGCCGCCAATTCTTTTGTTCTGACCACGTGACTGAGCGTTAAGACGACGTCATTCTCGTACATTTGAAGCTTTCTACAAGCGTTAACTATTGCAGATTAGCAACTTGGCTAGGGGTACAGATAGTATAAAAGATTCTTGGGTCTGGCGACACAAGAGCGCTCTCTATCTCTTTCTACTAGTGTGTCCATAGATTAGTTCGTACTACGAGCCATTCTATTCTAAAGAAGTTCAAGATGTTATTAATACATTATATTTTAGACAACTAATCAAAAACTAATATGTCCTTAATAATTTGGCCAGCGATAGTATACCTGTATAAGTATACTATCGCTGGCCAAATTATTAAGGACAGTACTCGCAGATATGTAATTTCTGATTGAAACACACTTTTTGAGCAAACCAATACATTTATACAAGGTTTTTAAAGTGGCATTACTTCTAACTTTGATGACTTTTGTCAATATTTGTTGAAAATTAGGTTTTTTTGTTGGTGGAAAAAAAAACATTTTTAGTTTGATTTTACTAGCTTTTCCTGTACATAAAAGTCAATGCGTAAGTAATTTTTCTTATTGCGTCGCTTTTTAAAAATTTTATACGTTATGTTTTAATTGTGGCAACGGTATATGGTGATATTCTCAAAATTGCTTCTTTTCAGTATAAGCAAGGCTTCACACACGTCTCCAAGACAAGGGAGAATCCAGCTTTGGCGCCCGGGGGGGGGGGGGGGGGTCACATAATCGTGTTTTTTTTTTTGGTGGGTAAAATCGTCCAAATGACATCCCCCGCCTTTGGGCGGAGCGGGGGATAGTGTCAGACTCCTACTGACTAAAAAACCCACCCTGTTCCTTCTTGTGCCGGAGCCGGGCTTCCCTTTCGGATAATCCTGGCCCCAGTAAGCTTCGACAAGCCTGGGCTCCTGCTGTTCCTGACAACTTGAGGCGCGCGGGAACAGAGCGCGCCGTCGACGACTTGGGCTCGGTCCGGACAGTAACGGGACGGTCGGACAGCGAGCTACCCATTGCTCGCAGTCCGCATGCCCGCGCCTATGGTGGCCGGAAATCGGGATCGGAATCCCGGCGGGGCGGCTGGGACGCTGTGAGCGCTGTTGCGTGATGTATTCGGCCTCCTCATTTGCTAGCATTACTGCATCGCAGAAGGAGGCGACAGCCTGCCACTCCTCCTCGCTCCGGACTGTGGCCTGTACCAAGGCCCGGCGCGAGAGATCGCTGCCGTCGATCGCCCCCACGATGGCAAGGCGATTCTCTGCCAAAGCGAAGCAAACCTCCACTGTGTGCTCCACCGTGTCCTCCGGGCGTTCCGCACAATGGCGACATCCGGGCGTCATTCCCGCACGAATCCGGTGCTGGAACCTCCCGAACTTACTATGTCCGGCGAGAACCTGAGTCATGCGTAAGGTGAGGATGCCATGAGGTCTTTCCAGCTACGCCTCAAAGAGGGGACTTACCGCCGCGGCGTTGCATCTCCACGCGCAAATCGTGCATGTGTGCAAGGACTGTTGCCTCCAGATCCAATGGTGGCAGGTCAACAAGGAGGCTCGCCGCTTCTTGGGAAACCGTACGGTATCCCCGCACCATCCGTATTGCCAAAACCCTCTGGCATGCGTTCAGCTGCGCTTTCGGTTGCTGATGCAGCGTCGGCGTCTACACTGGCGCCCCATAAAGGGCCATAGACCGAACGATTCCCGCGTAGAGCCTTCGGCAAGAGGCGTCTGGACCCTCAAGGTTGGGCAGGAGCTGCTTGAGAGCAGCCTCGTCACATAGTCGTGGTCAAGTCACACGAAGTTTTTATTTATTTTTTATAATAATAAATACAGGTATAAAGTAGGTAGAGCAGTGGTGGCCGAGTGGTAGCGGCCACGACTTACGAGTTGTAGGTCGCGGGTTCGAACCCAGCCAGGCGCATTACTTTGTGTAATTTATTTCATCACCACTGCTCTCAAAACGGTGAAGGAAAACATCGTGAGGAAACCGGCATGTCCTAGAACCAAAAAATCGAAGACATGAATGAATGTCACATATTCACCAACCCGCACTGGACCCGCGTGGTGGATTACGGCCCATTCCCTCTCCTAGAAAGGAGGCTTGAGTCCCAACAGTTTGAACATTAAATAGGCTAGTGATGGATAAAGTAGGTACCTACATAAAATCTATATTGTGCCAAAAAAATATATATTAAAACACTATGTTTAACTATTTTAATTAGTGGTCCACCTACGTCCTGAACCTAGCCCAGGGGGGGGGGGTCATGACCCCCATGACTTCCCCCTGGATCCGCCCTTGCTCCAAGAAGACGTACACAAATTCAAACATTATTTTTGCACTCCAAACATTCCTAGAGAGATATAGCAGCTATTAACCCCTCGAGCGCCAGGGGTTCATTTCAAAGTCTGTAGTTTAAAGAATTTAAAGAAAACTCATTAATACAAATTTTTGGAATCACGCCGTGTTAAAAAATGTGGCAGAAAAAGAATCACCACTCTTCGTAAAAATCAGGTATATCTCGTAAAAAGACCCCATCAACCCCACCTTACTACGATTACAAACTACGAGAGCCTAGAAGTTTTCGTTAGGACAATTCTTCGAGAGTAGGCAAAAGAGAAGTTGATAGGTCATCGGCCTACCAAAAAACCACGCCTCACCGAGGTCATTAAGAAGAGACTATTGCACAGGGCCAAACAACATCAAAATATGACTGTTTCAGACTGAAGTCGGTTAAAAATAATACTTTAAATAGGTACATAGTACAGTACATTGTTAATAAACTACTACATGTTTCTCCGATGAATCGACGTTTCAGGTTTTGGTTGACAAAAGCTCTTTTGTTCGTTCAAAAAATGCTCCTTTCCGACGACGCCCTGGAGAATAGCTCCATAAAAACCGCTGTTTAGAGACAGCTAAATACCCAATTAGTATTATGATGTGGTCTTTAATCTCAAGCGAGGGTCTACATATCACGAAAGGGACCGTGAGGCATGACCAGTACAAACGAGTACTAGAAACTGAACTGCTGCCGCATCTCGAAGAATGGTTCCTTAATAATTGACGAAGAGTCCATTTTTATGCCCGAATCTGCATTGTGCTACAAAACCAGGGGTGTTACTGCATACCTGGCTAAAAAACATTATTGTTTTACCCTAGTCAATTAATGCACCAGACATGAACGCTATTGCAAACATGTAGGAGCTCATCAAGCAGGAGATCGCTTAGCAAGTGATCACCACGAAAGTATTAAATTATTTATTATTATTGTTATATAAACACTAGCTGATTAAATTGCAGCTCTCAACAACACAAACCTGCAACAGGATGCCAGAATTTGCATAGAGAGCATATCACGATGAATGGAATCCATCACAAAATTCTGGTAATATTCGTCCAATTAACAGCGTATCTATTTTTTTTTTTCAAAAATATATAAATAATTTTGCTTTTAATTTTGTTGTTTTTATTATCTCAATCAAAAAAAATCTATAAATAAAAAATACCAGCCGGACCTACAAGCAACCATTTGCCTGCAATATTCAGTTAAAATAGATAATATAAAAAATTTGATGCTGTCCCTAATGATTTGACCATCTAGGTACTGTATATTGTGTGGACATGGATTTAAGCGCTCTTACGCGATTATGACGTTATTACACATTTTTCATTAGATCTTTTGGAAACACAGTATCTTGTGGATATTATCTAGGCTTCTATGGAAATCAATGTACAAATTTGTGTAAAACTAATCCTGTTAAGACCTCTGTAAATCTGCTATTTTGCATGAACTTCGACACTTCATAATTTACTCAAAACTTCAAAAAGTCAAAAAAGTACAATCGTACAAGCCTAGCAAATTTTATCAAGATTCTAAATAGTGACAATGTTTTTCAAAAACTTTTGAGGGTTAACAAGTTTTGTAAAATTTTCGAGTAAATCACGGAATTATTGAATGCCAACGGAGTATTCAGGTATTATCACTCTTTTTTCACGTTGCCTTTTTGTCAAACATCACGTTGGATTGCGTTAGATGAAGTAACAAGCTTTTAAACCATGCTCGATGTTTACGATAGGCGAGTGGAAAAGCAGCCTCTTAAGGGTACTGGAATAATAACCTTGTACTATGAGTGATAACATATTTTTTTTTATTTTAGTTTGTACACTTGCACTAAAATCACAAATATTTTTGTAACATAAATTCAAACATTTGTCAAACACTTGATTAATTGTATAATTAAATTTATTATTTATATAATTAAATTAACCTACCACGTTCAAATTTAACGATGATCAGGCTGTTGATGAAGATGATTATGATCGATTTTAAAGTGCATCTAAACTTGGCATTGAATTGGATTTCAACCCTTTTTTAGGCGAACAATTAGCTGATAGGAACTTGGCCCCCTTTTTAACAGGTATGTTTTTAGTGGGATTTCAATACTTTTTTTCAAGAAATCGTACCTATTCTTTTTCTTTTTGTGCCACGCCCGCGTTCATTGTTAACCTTAGATCGTATTCTCATTGTATAACTGGTTCATAAATATTTAATAAAAAATTTGATATTCGATTAAGTCAACTCACGCTTGACCGATTTCTTAAATTTCTTATGACATATTTTATACCCCCTCCCCCTTCCTCCCCCCCTCCTCTTCGTATTCTCATATCACTGGTTCATAAATATTAAATTGAGCCAAATCCCGCTTGTCCGATTTCTTAAATTTATTATTTTTTTGTTAATCTAGATAACACGACAAATTTCATAACGCTAGGACAATTGGAAGTGGCCTAGAAGTTTTGATTACCGGTCAGTGAGTCAGTGCCAAAATTAGCTATATTCACAGGGTCATATTTCAGGATCTACTGAAGCCATATCTATGAACTTTGGAATACTAGTATATGATAACGTAGGTTCAATTTTATCTCTGTACTTGCAATAGGCACTGACCTACAGGGGGGTCAAAAGTGGGTCGAAACGGTTCGTGTAAATAGTGCACGGCATGCGCGCGGCCTGTTGCTGGAACTTGGCCTGCGCACGGCCGTGCGCTTAGATTCGTAGTGCGATAAGAGCCAGTTTTCGAGTAAAACAATTGGTGTAGATGACATCAACCGTCATTTCCCAACCACATGTCATTTGAATTCTCAAATGTTGTCCCAGACGGTAGATTTCATTTCTGACCGGTAGCTCAAAAAAGCCGGTAGGTCAAAAAAGCAAAATGGCTCTTTGATTGGACTATACCTAGTCCAATTAAAGAGCCATTTTGCTTTTCTCCCGTCACCTTGGATGAAATGAAAAAGATTATCCTTTTTATTAAATCTAAGGCTGTGGGCCATGATGACATCAGTCGTCATATGGTCACCCTGATCCTTGAATTTCTCCTTACACCCATTACCCACATCATTAACTATTCTCTCGATTCTGGTCAATTCCCATCCCTGTGGCGTATGGCTTATGTCCGTCGACTTCCTAAAATTTCAAATCCCTCCCTACCGGATCATTTTCGTCCAATTTCCATTCTTCCATTCCTTTCTAAAGTACTCGAGGCGTGCGTGCCCAATCAGTTTTCGGGGTTTGTTCACCGACACAACCTTGTGAGCTCATTTCAGTCTGGTTTCAGATCTGGCCACAGTACAGCCTCCGCTCTCCTTAAAGTGACTGGCGACGTTAGAGAAGCAATGGTGGATACAATGGTTACCGTGTTGATATTAATAGATTTCTCTAAAGCTTTTAACGCCGTCAGTTACGACATACTTTCTATCCTTTCCCATCTTATGGTTTCTTCCGTGGCGCTGGAATGGTTCTTTTCTTATCTTCGGGGACGTCAGCAGTCGGTTCGCGTTGATGAGAGCTTATCAAGTTAGCGTGAACTGGATGCTAGTGTTCCACAAGGCGGTATTCTTTCTCCATTATTATTCCCCATCTTCATAAATTTTATAACTCTCTGTCTTTGGTGTGCGTAGGTATCATCTTTATGCCGATGATCTTCAATTGTATGCAGTTGCGCGGGTGGAAAGTTTGTCAGACGCTATAAATTATGTGAATCGAGATTTGAATGCTATTAGTGACTGGTCTGATAGTTTTGGGGTGTCTGTAAACCCCTCAAAATGTCAGGCCATTGTTATTGGTAGTGGACGTATGATGAGTAGAGTGGCGGTTGGCTCCATACCTCCTTTTATTTACAAGGGTGCCGTCATTCCCATCAGCCCTACGGTAAAGGACCTCGGTTTGCATCTTGACTCGACGCTTGGCTGGCAAAGTCAAGTCTCTAGTGTCTGTCAAAGAGTCAACGGGACTTTGCGGTATCTGTACTTATCGCCTAAGGAACTTTTTGCCTGCAAAGACTAAGACAATGCTTGTGCAGACTTTAATCTTCCCTATTATCGACTATGGTGATGTGTGCTTCTGTGTCCTGAACGCAGTCTTGCTGGATAAGCTTGGTAGGCTCCTCAACAACTGCATCAGGTTCATATTTAACCTAAAGAAAGTATGACCATGTATCAAGCTTCAGATCAGAGCTCAAATGGTTGCCTATTCGCCAGAGAAGAAGTTTGCGAGCTTTGACAACCCTTTTCTCTTTGCTCAAATCTCCTAATTCTTTTTTTTTTCTTGTGTTTGTTATTGTCAGGCGAAGGTTCTTAAGGAAAATGAAAATTAGGGTAGTGTAGGTTAGAGTAGTGTAGAGTAAGATAGGGTAGGGTAGAGTAGGCTAGCGTAGGGTAGAGTAGGGTAGCGTAGAGTATAGTAGGGTGGAGGGAAGAGCGGGAGCGAAGCCGCGTGGACAAAAGCTAGTCTATATATCTATAATATAAAAATGAATCGCAAAATGTGTTGGTAAGCGCATAACTCAACAACGCCTGGACCGATTTCGCTATTTTTTTTTTTTGTTGTGTTCGTTATTATGAGGAGAAGGTTCTTATGGAAAAAAAAATGAAAATTAGGGTAGTGTAGGGTAGAGTAGGGTAGAGTAAGGTAGAGGAGGGTAGAGTAGGGTAGAGTAGAGTAGAGTAGGGTAGAGTAGGGTAGAGTAAGGTAGAGGAGGGTAGAGTAGGGTAGAGTAGAGTAGGGTAGGGTAGAGTAGGGTAGAGTAGGGTAGAGTAGGGTAGAGTAGGGTAGAGTAGGATAGAGTAGGATAGAGTAGGGTAGAGTAGGGTAGAGTAGGGTAGAGTAGGGTATAGTAGGATAGAGTAAGGTAGAGGTAGGGTATAGTAGGCTGAAGTAGGGAAGAGCGGGAGCGAAGCCGCGCGGGTACAGCTAGTATATATATATAAAGATGGATCCCTATTTCCTTGGTTACGCCATCACGCGTGAACGGCTGGACCGATTTCGCTAATTCTTTTTTTGTTGTGTTCGTTATTGTGAGGAGAAGGTTCTTATGGAAAAAATGAAAATTAGGGTAGTGTAGGGTAGAGTAGGGTAGGGAGGTGTAGGGTAGAGTAAGCTAGAGTAGTGTAGGGTAGAATAGGTTACAGTAGGATGGAGCAGGGAAGAGTGGAAGCGAAGCCGCGCGGGCAAAACCTAGTTATATAAGTATGTACAGGTAAGTATATTTTTTATTAAATATGTATGTGTAGGTATACTGTTATTAATTATACATATTTAGTCTAAAATTTTGTAATACTTCTTTTCTAAATAATAATTTTCTTTTTTTTTATGCCCCTGCCATATCTCTGTACAACCCTAGGTTGACTGGTAGAGAATACCTAAGGCTTTAAGTCCGCCTTTGTATATTTTGTTGCAGGAAGATTAAATAAATAAAATAAAAATAACATGCTGTAGGTATTATTACATCATCTGATAGTGCCACTAATTAGGATATAAGAAAGTAATGAACGTATAGCAATTTATAATCGACATATTGAATGGGGTTTTAGCATGCCAATCATATAAAAACCCCATCAAATGGGTCGACTTATAATAATAGTATCTAGATACTCAATTTTCCTCATAACAATGACACTCTGACTTTGCAAACTAGGTAGAATTTGTGCTGAAGGTAAATTACAGTTTTATTTGCTTTCCTTATTTTGGTTTCCTTAAATACCTACGAACTTCAGAATTTCCCATGTAGTATAATTGATGAATGAATAAGCATTTTCGTAACATGCATGGTAGGTGATGCCTCCAAGTTTCCTTGTGCTCTTTAGAAACAAGACTAATTAGTATAAGACTTCTATTGAGCACAAAAATCGAATGAAGCTTAAAAAACAATTGACAAAGTGCGGAGGTGGAGTCGGGCCCCCCACCCGTGTGTGTTCCGTGCTTTAGGCCGGACGCTGCGTTACGCGAGCGCCCGCGCCGTCTTATACAAAAGTGCTCCGTCGCGGAGAGTCGCACGGCCATCCGTCGCCCCTTTTTCTACGTATTAACATATTAAAGTTCTCCATCGACACAACTACATGCACACCGTTAAAGTTGAACTTGTAACACTGTGCATGTAATAATCTGGTTTTCGTAACGAGGACCGCCGCCCGCACACGATAGGTATACCTACGCGCGACGTCACGCGACGGTTGCACGTGCGGGCTACTGCTTAACGCATCGTGGGCAGCATTAGTTAGCATTATAATTTCAATCTTTTTTTTTAGTTTTATGCAAATACAAAACTGATTTGTTTGCGAATTACTAAAACACTTCCTTATAAAGGGCAACTGAAGGACAAAGGTGTGGTTTTAATCAGTAAAAGTCTGACACTGGTTGACCCTAGAACGTGAGAAGTCATCGGATGATTTCCCACCTCAAAAAAGGTATCCCTGTATTATTTTTTTATTTTTTATTTAATTGATATAGTTATACTAGTGCTTGACTGCGATCTCACCTGATGGTGAGGTGCACTAGTTTATTAAGAGCCTAATCACTCTAGCCATGAAGACACTCAAACTAATATTAGTAAACCCCATTTATGTTATTTAATCTGAATTTATACATACTATTTTTGATAACATGAGTCATGACAGAACCTAGTAGTGTGTGAACTTGCAAGTCAGCATGTCATGCTTTCCTAGAATAAAAATTTCACAACATTGAGAAATTCATTCCGGACCCGTGGCTCCCCTGAAAGATACCCCTGGGGGTGCCACGGGAACTAGAATTCGGATCCGTGGTACCCCCAAGTCCTCAAATCCATACAACTTTGTATCAGTGGTATCACGGGTAGGTACTATTTCCTAGTTCCCATGGATCCACCAATCGAATAGTATAAGTTAAGATGGATGGAGATGGTCTATAATGTATGGACCAAAAACTAAGAATCGATTGGGACTAAATGGGTATAAATAGTTTCATTATATTGCACAATTTACGCCACCGAAAGCGCAATGCCAAAATCAATATCACATTCAAGAATTACCTTTATTCATAGATTTTTCCCATTTCTAGGCCCATTTCTATACGAGAAAATTAATAAAATTCTTCCAATATATTCGCTAAATAAATTGACAATAAAAAAAAACAATATCTGACTTTGGAAATTAACATACCTACGATCAAACTGAAGATTTGCTGACAATATTAAAGTAGTAATGTTTGATGGTAACAACTAACCTAAGTATGCCTAAGAATGCAATGCTTGAATTTATTTAATTTAAAACCTACACACCCTCTCACACATACACTCACCATTTTCACCTTATACATCCAGAGGACAGTCACACAACTATTATTTAATTTTAATTTTAATGCTTTTTTCTTTATAATTTATTTTTGTTTAACGTTCCTAAACTAAATGTAATACAAACATCGATACCATTTGCTCATGAGCTAATCCTAGAAAACCCAGTTCCAGTCCCTGAGGCGCTGCATGCCGAAATACAGGCTCCCCAAGCCTAGTTGGGCAGCACATGTTAAATTAGGCACAATTTTTATGTAATGTAATAATAGTATAATTATGAGGGCAGTCAAATTGTGTAATATGTACCTATTTTTGGTGTAATAAATTATTATTATTAATGGGGTATAAAAGCTATAAACTGACAAATTATATGAAAATTAATTAAATTAAAATTTATCAGTTTTTACAATATCAGCAATATACTAACGACCATAATGACAGGATTAATATACTATTGTTTACTATCAACCATTTATGTTTATAATTCTAATCATCACTAAAAAAATAGAACATACGCACTCCTATTATTCTCTTACTCACTCAATAAGGTTGTGAGCGCGAAAAAAATACCGCGTCATGTTCTGACTGAATATGAAGATAGGTCGGGCAATCTACTCTTCTCTTTTGCACTTCGGAATATTTTCGTTCTAAACATCTTTTGTATAATACACACACTGACGACGCAAAACCTGTTATTTATTGTGGTCACTCGAGCTTGGTAACTGGCGTACTATTCTTTAAGAAAACAGCCTTGAGTGCAGCACTGGCCGCAGCGACGAAATCCAATTATTGTACATTGGATTAGCAATCCAATACTATTATACATAGGATTGTTAATTCAATGTACTGCGCTTTCGACTCGTCGCTGCGGCAAGCGCTGAGCTCAAGGCTATTTTCTTAGAGAATAGCACCGCTGAACTGATAGAGAAAGAAATGACAATAGCATGCTTGAAAACCAAAAAATAAGAATTGTTATTTTATGGCGCCGTTTTACCGAAATATTAATGCTTATAAGAATGCTTGTATTGGACTTATAAACTAGTTGTAGGTACATATTTCTTCTCGACATAGTGATTACACAGTTGATTGTTATAACTTTTAAAGTAGATACCTAATCCTATTATCATTGTTAATCAGTAATAATTATTGTTTTTGTAAAAACTAGAAAAAAACACAAGTAGGTAACTTATGATTTGTCAGCCTATAGCTCATATACCCCATTGATTGCATTGCGCTTACGGTGGAGTAAATTGTGTTTTATAATGAACCTATTGATGCCTATTTAATCCCAATCGATTCTGGTTTTTTTTGGACCATCTCTTACATATACCATCTCTTACATATACCATTTATGATTTAAAAACAAATGAACATAAACACTGAGTAGCTAAATCACTGTGCTTTAACGTAAACATAAAAAACCACTACACAGTCAAGCAAAAACAGTTGAGACTTTCACCCTTTTGAAAGGACTAGGTTTCATTAAGTCTAGATAAGTGGGGGGAGGGGGGTGGGGAAGGAGGAATAATGTTTTCTGGAGCTGGAGACGGGTTTGCATATGGTGATAGGTCTTTCACATTCTCGTTCTCCTCATCCAGGACGATAGGGATGGCGTTGTTGCAATTCCGACCTTGGCAAAAGGAACATAGGATAGAGCACTTGAGCCGGGCCTTTCTGCAAGTGCCCGACCCTAACCCAACCAAAAAAAAAGAAACTGAAACAAGTGATAGAATTTTATAGTTTTTCGAGCACCATGGGAGTAGCACAGGGTTTTCAGGGTTGCAAACTTGGGTGTTAACTACTCTCAAAGGACTACTCTCTAAAAAAATCGTAGTTACATGCGCGTTTGCGATGTTTGAGCTTTTACCAAACAAAAATTGTGGAAACAAGATATTATCGCAAAACACTATCCTACTTTATATATCCTTGTTCGACAAATAGTCCTCAATGCTTTTTTTTTTTTTTTTTTTTTTTTTCGATGGGAAAAATCATCTTATGACAACCCCCGCTCTTGGGCGGAGCGGGAGATAGTGTCAGACTCTTACTGACTAAAAAACCCATCCCGTTCCTACAAGCCTTCATACCGGGGCTCGAGCGCCCTTTCGGATAACCCTGGCCCCAGTAGGCTTCGACCCGGCTGGGCCCCTGCTGTTGCTGATAACTCCTTGAGGCGCGCGGGAACAGTGCGCGCCGTCGACGACTTGGGCTTGGTCCGGACGGTTACCGGACGGCCGGACAGCCAGCTACCCATTGCTCACTGTCCGCAAGCCCGCGCCTACGGTGGCTGGAAATCGGGATCGGAATCCCGGCGGCGGCGGCGAGAGCGCCGTTGCCTGATGCGGTCGGCCTCCTCCTTAGCGAGCATTACTGCTTCGCAGAAGTCGGCGACCACCTGCCACTCCTCCTCGCTCCGGACCATGGCCTCGACCAAGGCTCGGCGCGAGAGGTCTCCGCCGCCGATCACCCCCACGAGGGCACGGCGATGCTCCGCCCAAGCAGGGCACACCGCGATTGTGTGCTCCACCGTGTCCTCCGGGCGTTCCGCACAGTGGCGACACCCGGGCGTCACTTCCGCTTTAATTCGGAACAGGAACCTCCCGAACTTGCCATTTCCGGTGAGGACCTGTGTCATGTGGAAGGTAAGGACGCCGTGAGGTCTTTCCAGCCACGCCTCAAAGAGGGGACTTATCGCCATAATTGTGGCGTGCCCATGACGGGGTTGCGATAGTCGCTGACGCCATTCCAACATGAGATCCCGCCGGAGCTCTGTCCGCCATGCCGTGACCTGTCGCGGCAGAGGACTTTCACCCCGGCGTTGCATCTCCACGCGCATGTCGTGCATGTGTGCAAGGACTGTTGCCTCCAGATCCCACGGTGGTAGGCCAGCCAGAAGGCTCGCCGCTTCGCAGGAAATCGTGCGGTATCCCCGCACCATCCGAATTGCCATGACCCTCTGGCAGGCGTTCAGAATGGCCGCCGGTCGCTTTCGCAGCGACGGCGCCCACACCGGCGTCCCGTAGAGGGCCATGGACCGAACGATCCCCGCGTAGAGCCTCCGGCAGGAGGCGTCTGGACCCCCAAGGTTTGGCAGGAGCCGCTTGAGAGCGGCCCCAGTCCGGTTGAGTTTGGGAGCCAGACGTCGGAAATGCTCCTCAAAATTCCATCGGCTGTCGAGGATGAGTCCCAGGTACCTCATCGATGTCCCGACGCCGATGTGAACTCCTCCTACCGTTAGTTGGGAACCCGACGGTGGCGCGTTCCGACGGCCGCGACCGTGAAAACACATGGCCTCGGATTTGCGCAGCGCCACCTCGAGTCCCAACTCCTGGATCCTACCAACATGGTCCTCAATGCTCACAGACGAAATAGTACAATGTTACACTAGCAGTGAAAGTAACCTATTTCGTCCCGTGAAGAAGTTGGCGGCCGAGCGTAGCGAGCGAGGTCGCTAATTCGAGGGATAGGTAGGTTAGGTTATAGTTAGATATAGGTTACTTATAGTTATAGGTTAGATATAGGTTACTTTCATCCCGATGTAAACACTGCTTTTCATTACGAATACAAGGAAAGTAAAAATAAAATAAAAAGTTTGTAAAACCTGAGTCGTCGTACCTATAATTCTATATAGGTATCTTTCTTCTGATTTAGGCGGTAAAAGGTTCCACTACTGCTTTAGCCTCTTTTATGAAATTAGGCGTTAAATCACTATTTTAATCTGATGAACTTATCGTGTTAATACAAATCTCCGCTGTACGGATATGTAAACAAATCTTGAAAAAAAATTTTTCATTACTCATACTCTGAAAGTAGGTCTGAAGTTGCCTGAGGAGCGGGCTGAAAGTGATACTTTTCATCCCTAGTGAGTTGGTTCTATCTTCACATTTCTATTGAACCATGTTCCAATTTTCCATACAGCCAGTCAATCACAGCGCTATATAAAATCGAAATAACTTAAAGAAAAGTATTAATTAAATAATATTAAGTGACTTATTTGTCCAACTTTTTCTCTAAAATACTTTATTTTTAAAGGATTACAATTAATTTCTAATTTTTCATTAATGAGGCTGAATAGCTGACCGGCCACAGAAAAATAGTACATTGTTACACTAGGGGTGAAAGTAACTCATTTCGTCCCGAGAAGGAGTTGGCGGGCGAGCGACCATTATGCACAAGTGTGATAATGTAGTGATAACCTTTTTTGTTAAACCTCTGTTCTCAAATCCAACATTGATTTCGAAAAAAAAATACATTAGGTATTGCATTCAATAGTACAAATTATTGTCTTGCTTGCTTATTTTATGCTAATTTGTGTTTAAATAATCTATTTTAACTTTTCCATGTTTAATAAATAAAATCTTTCACAAAATAAAAATATTTTTTCTGTTTATAAACATAAGCAACCTCATTCTTATTTTTATTCAAACAGCCTAGCTAGAGTACTAAGCTAGTCTATGGCAGCCATTTTGGATGCGCGCGCATAAGAAGAAAGAACAATTTTTTGCCGCCATACTTATGTACCTACTACAAAAAAATAACAGTTTTGCTGATAAACCAATAATTAATTAATTTGTAAAATTTTTCTTCTGAAGTGTGCCGAAAAACGTCGTATGATACACGTGAATATTGGCGATTACCGTCCTCGGCTCTCTTAAGAGCGGACTAAATACCGCCTCAGCGGTAATCATCAACATTACAGACACGCAGACAGACGGACGGACAACAAAGCGATCCGGTTATGGGTTCCGGTTTTTCCTTTTTAGATATGGAATCCTAAAAACGTGCTTAGTACACTCAAAGGTGGCGTGAAAACGTGTGCATATTATGACGATTATCTCTTTGAACTTTTTGAATCATTATATATCAAAAACGGTGGCTCTTAGGAAAAAAAGTGTGTAGAGGCGACAATGCACCATGCGTAGGTTTTGCAACGTTGCATTTGTGCGACGTAAGCCAGTCACGGGCTTGTCGGGTTGTGAGCGGGTCGCATCTGTAATTAGCTTAAGTTTGACTAAAATATAGCTTTGAGTGGAACTTCTACGCCTTTATGTTTCACGATTTATTATGTAAGTACGTTGATATTACTAAACCTGCGTCGTATAGGGAAGTACCTACTCACGGTGTTTTTCACCATATTGAAACCACTGGACCTCCAGTATTTGCTCGAGCTAGACCGTTATCATCGGCCAGATATAAGAAAGTACAAGATGAGTTTCGTTTTATGCAGGAAGTAGGCATTTGTAGACCTTCAAAAAGTCTTTGGGCCAGTCCACTTCATGTGGTACCCAAGAAAAATGGAGAGTTACGTCCGTGTGGGGATTACAGGAAGCTTAACTCTATCACCAAGCCGGACAGATATCCTACTCCTCGTTTATCTGACTTTACGTGTATACTATAGGACAAAAAGATATTTTCAAAAATTGATATTACAGGGCACTGTATTTCTATAGCGCCAGAAGATATAGAAAAGACTGCAATTATTACGCCATTTGGGTTGTATGAATTCCCGCGTATGACGTTTGGGTTACGTAACGCTAACCAGACGTTTCAGCGATTCATGCACCATACTGTGTTTCAGAAGTTAGACGCAGATTGTAAAGACAATATCTTCTCATATATTGATGACGTCATCATAGCATCTTCTAGCGAAAAAGCGCATCGTAAGCATCTAGAGTCATTATTTAAGCAATTTAACAAATATAATATAACCATAAACTTAGCGAAGTGTACGTTTGTTAAGACAGAAATAGATTTCGTAGGTTATCATGTCGCATCAGATGGGATCCATCCACTTGGTGAGAAAGTTAAAGCTATTACTGAATTTCTCAAGCCCAACAATTTCGAACAATTGCGACGATTTTTGGGCATGGTGAATTTTTATAAGTCTCATACCAAACACAGTCTCATCCCAATCGATTCTTAGTAGTTTTATTCATGGTTCAAAAAAGAAAGACAAGACACCTATTGCGTGGACCTCAATCGCTGAGCAAGCATTCGAAGAGTGTAAGCTTGTGTAACGCGGTCACGTTGTCGCACCCGGTGGCGGATGCATCGCTTGCACTTATAACGGACGCGTCCGATACTCACGTAGGCGCGGTTTTGCAACGAGTAAATAATGTATGTTGATGGTCACTATTACTTACTGGTTACTTTTCAAAAAAATATGTCTAAAACGAATGTAAGTATAGCACGTATGATAGGGAGTTATTAGCGATTTACTTAGCCATTCGTCATTTTCGGAATCTGGTCGAGGGACGGCAATTAACAATTATACAGATCACAAACCTATTACTTACGCATTTTCAAAGATAAAAACTGTCCCACAATGATAGATTACGAAGAACTCGCTAAGGAGCAGGAACGTGATACCTATGTTTTACAATGATTAAATTCTGATAACAGAAACGATAGTTTTAAAAAAATAATGTTACCAGACAGCGGGGCATTTATTTATTGTAATATAACTAATGATAGAATTAGACCTATTCAACTGAAAAGTTTCGGCGTATTGCTTTTGATACAGTGCATAATCTGAGTTATCCTGGGATCAGGACTACACGAAAATTGGTACAGGATCGTTTTTATTGACCGAGTATGAATCGCGATGTTAGTCAATGGACTAAAACTTGTGTCAAGTGTCAGCGATCAAAGGTTAACAGACATACAATGTCAGCTTTGGGTTCGTTTCCTCAATGTGATAGATTTGAACATATTCATGTTGATTTGATTGGTCTTTTATCGACTTCATCAGAAGGGTTCAGGTATTGCCTGACTATAATAGACAGAGGAACGTGGTGGCCAGAATGTTTCCCTACAAAAGACATAACCGCTAAGACTGTTTCGCGAATTATATGTATGTGAAGGTTGGATCTCGCGATTTGGTTGTCCAAAAAAACTAACCAGTGATCAAGGACGCCAATTCGAAAGTCAATTATTTAGCTCATTAATGAAGTTGTTAGGTATAAATAAACTGCATACAACACCTTACCACCCACAGAGCAACGGAGCGGTAGAGCGTTGGCATAAATCGCTTAAAGCGGCGTTAACCGCTCGCCTATGCAATATAGCATCATCTTGGGTGACAGAATGACCAACTGTAATACTAGGACTTAGAACAGCAGTAAGATGCGATAATGGCATAAGCGCAGCAGAAATGACTTACGGAACAACTTTGCGGTTACCCGCTGATTATTATGATAATAAGTCTAACTTAGAAATAGATACTTAGTAGCCATGAGTATGTATGCAAATTAAGAGAAACTATTAGGAAATTCCAGTCTGTAGCAATTAGGGAAAATAAAAATCAGAACATATTTATATATCCGGATTTGAAAACATGTAATTACGTTTTTGTTAGGAACGACGTTTACAACCAACATACGACGGACCTTTTCGCATGTTGAATAGAGATAGGAATGTTTACTACATTCAAATGTCAGGCAGGAAAGCTCGTATAACTATAGAGTCTATAGACCGTTTGAAACCTGCATATTATCTCAATGAGGATAGTGATGAAACGATTTGGGACTTCAGTATTTGTCGATGGGACAAATACTGAAGTCCCAAATCGTGATTACCCTGGCACTCACACCACGAGTAGTGGAAGAGTGAGTAGAGTTCGCATACGATTCAGGTGAAGTTAATATAAACGTATTATAATACTATTGTAAACCAACTTTTATTAATTCAAATAGTTTGCTTTACATATTCACATAAATTCAATGTGTAATTATTTCGTATAACCATGCACTAGCTTACTAAGAATTTTAATATAGGATCTCGCACAGTGAAAGCTATTGTAATGTTAAGCGACGCGACTGTCATATTATAGTTGACAGCTAGTAACTAGATAACAAATGTAGCAGCTAGCATAGCTACGTTCAGCTTGGAGTATGACAGCGGCTTTAGAAATAAATTAAGTAGGTTACGATGTAAGCATTTATTTACTATATATACAATTTTTTTACATACATTTTTATGGTTCTATTGACACCAGATTACTTTAAGTACTTATTGTAAAACTTATTACCACACAATGGGTAAATCATACAGCAAGTCAGAGGAAATAATCATAGCCCAAAATGGCGCGAATATTGCGAGCCAAAGTTAGGTGGAGCAAAAGTTGGAACTATAAGAGGAGTAGTCGCAAGTAGTCTAGTGTTATTGCTATTATTTGCAATGTGTATCTTGTGCAAAAAGTGTAAAAAATTACTGCTATATTATCAAACCAAATTGACAAAACTGGGCAGCAACCAACACCGAAGGTGCAGTACGCATAAACTTTATAGTGACAAAATATAGTGTAACTTTAATATATTATACTTCTGCCTACACCTTTCGGGGTAGGCGTGAGCATATGCAGTTATTGTGTAATTGTTTGAACCTCGTACAATCTATGTCACAAACTTGACACCTTGACACCCATTGTTATTGTACTCTATCACGATAGCAACTTGTATGTATAATCATATTGTACTTCTGTTTATCTTATGACTTTGTTTCAAAATGTTTGTAATTATACATGTTTTAATTACCTATGTATGTTTAAATTTTCGAAAAAGGGGAGGAATGATGTAGAGGCGACAATGCACCATGCGTAGGTTTTGCAACGTTGCATTTGTGCGACGTAAGCCAATCACGGGCTTGTCGGGTCGTGAGCGGGTCGCATCTGTATTAGCTTAAGTTTGACTAAAATATAGCTTTGAGTGGAACTTCTACGCCTTTGATTTGCAACCCGATCCCGTAACTCAACAAGTATTTAGACAATTTAGTAGATAATTTTCTCATCTATATTTTTTGCCTGAGCTGATTTTATACCCTCGGATGTCCTCGATTCGTTAACTGCACACATTTATAACAACAAGGTTACTGAAAAATGAGGTGAATAGAAACAAAACTTAAAAGGGTATTTTCTCGATATTTGAATATTTTTGCAGCATTTAACTTATATCAATTTATTAATGAATGTTTTTCTAAAAAGTCGATGCTTTGTTAGAGGCCGGCCCGTATAGTATCAAAGTGAAAAACCAAACCAAAGTTTTTTTTCTATTCACCTCTGAGTTTCTATTCACCCCGTTTTACGGTACCTATCCACTATCTTCTTACTCTTTAAATAAAAAAGTCTTTGTTTGTAAAAGTTTTAATCATGTAGCATTCGATTTAACCGTTTCGATTATTTAGATCAATTTATACATTGACTAATTCAGCTTCATCAGGAGGTGGGAAGATCCCGTCCTTGATCATCTGTCGCCATTCACTGCCGTTAGGATACGCGAACTTGTCTAATATACCCGGTAAGAATTCTGTGCTGTATCCCGGTTGCTGAAACAAAAAATAACTAAGCTCGGTCGTAGGTAGGGTACATATAGAGTCGCGTTATGAGAACAACGCACAGGTACAGATACGCCGACGTATCTTATGTTGCTTTTGCGCATCGTACGTACACGTCGGCGAGCCAATCACTTTACAAGGATTGCACTCCCCATTCCAGCGCTTCGCTTCTTAAGTAAAAGCTAGACCAAGGCTTCATGGCTAAACAGACCCGATATTTCACTTCTGTGCAAGTGGACGTCAGCACTCAAGATCCGTGCTGGTATTCGACGCTTTGTCGGAACAACAATTTAATTTAGACTTAGCTTTTAGACCATAGCTTTGTTTTGTCTTTTGAGATCATGTACCTATAATATACAAAAATCATTGGAACAACAAGTACAATTACCGCAACGAATCTTGAGCGCTGGCTTCAAGTTCCCCAGAAGTCAAATATTCAGTCTCTTTAAGTGCGAAGTAAGATGCGGGGGCGGAGAATGTCAGTGATTGGCTCGCCACGCCATCGTGTCATAGACGTCACTCGTAATTAGTTCCCTGCGCTGCTGCATGTGTCTAACAACGACGACGATTGGCTCGCCAATGTATGGAATGCGCAAAGCGATCCCCACTCTGACGCCGAGCGCTCAAGATCCATGGCGGTATTTGTAGAATTTGCGTTTAAATACTTTAGAAATAGACATTACCGAAGGAGAAGGTGTCAAAGTAGCCGAATCCTGGGCCTGGGCCCGGTTACTATCAAAACATAGTTTCGGAGGTTTGAAAATTGTACTCGTACTTAGTTGGTCCTATTTTTAGTTGCAAAAAATCGGTAACCTACGTTATTAGGTACCTACCGATATTTTTCTATCTATTGAAAAATTACTCTACAAGAAAACAAAGTTTAACCACGAAATGTTTTAGCCTACTTTCCGCGATTGTATATCCCACCTTAGGCGCGAGGTATTTGGCGTCCTCCACGATGCAGGGGTCGACGAAGTGTTCGTGCTGCTGATCCACGTACTCAATGAGGCGGTCCTGCATGGTGGCGGACACGCTCACGAAGTCCCAGTACTGCAGGTGCTGCACCATCTCACACAGGCCCACACCGCCCGCGTGAGGACATACTTTCACTGGAAACGATAGACGAAGGTGGTAGGTATAAATGACGAAGTCTCTTTAGGAAGTTGTTTAATTTGTTTTATTAAATCAATATAATAAACAGTAAGAGAAAGTAGTTTAGAAAAGTTTGAGCTATCGCAAAAGCTTTCAAATATATAAAGGACACCATTTTTTGCCTTTACTGAGCTGATCATACACCAGCGTGTATGTGTGAGATCATTGATATACGGTAATAAGGCAATGCTTGAAAATCGCATTTCATTGTAGCTTTGTAGCTGATTTTGCATGCTGATATTATGCTACAGGCACCATCCTTTTCAGATAGTCGTTACCAGTCGTAAATCCAATAACTGTCGCTAGGCATATCTTGATTGTGAAAAAGCCAACAAAAATACCTTTCAGTTTTTCAGCCATAAGATAAACGGATATTATTTCGTTTACTCCACCGATGCGCGCCGAGTCTATCTGACAGTACTGCATGCCTCCACTCTGGAGGAACTGCTTGAACATGACACGGTTAGCACACATCTCACCAGTCGCCACGCCGATGTTGTATGGCCTTGAAATAGAAAGAAAATTGATCTCTGAACTATGTACCTGTATCGCTTCGGGTAAGGCCTGATTTATGTAAGAGCAAGAGTAGGACAAAGTTTGAGTTCGTTAGATACATGAAAAGATTTAAAAATTATAATGGTGTTACAAGAGTGATTGGTCTTTATACCTACCACGCTCTGAATTCCCGAGTCGTGACAAAAAATTGTTTTCTTTCTTATGCTGTCTACACACCGAAGCCCGCCGGCATGAACCCGGCCGGTAGCCCCGGCGGCTCTAAAAGTTGCGAGCCGGACAATTTTCTCGGCGGCACGACAGTCGCGGCATGCAGTGTTCACAAAAAGTCGGCGGGCAACTGAAGAGCGGAAAGGAGCGTGCCGCGGGGTAGATCGCGCGGCCGCAATTCTTATGTTTCATTCACAATTTTCTGTTGTACTTTTTTATTGTGACGTTATAAAAAGGACGTGTGATTAATAGTAATATCTTAAGTTCAATGTTCATAAAAGTAAATGGTTGACTTTGATTTAAAGCAAACTTGTTTTTAAATAATATAGGTAACAATAAATTAACATTACATGTACCTAAATAGAATTTTAATACTCAAAACTGCCCCAGCACTTGTAATAGTACTTTGTTATCCAAGGGGTGAAAATTACATATTTAGTCCCGAGACGGGGTTTGGCGCCCGTAACGTAGTGAGGGCGTTAATAGTTCGAGAGACTACAACATTATTTGAGATCCAATGTTAAAGTGGCGCAACATAGCCCAAAAATGTAAGTCAATACCACAGAAATCTTAATAATAAGGCAATAATAAGGCCTTATTATTAAGATTTCTGTGGTCAATACTATAGGTGACCCATCCTTGTCACGACCGCACATACTGCAGCTTAACTTAACGAACGGATGATAGTCAGTTAAGTATTTTACGATAATTGAAATAATTAAAAATGCATTTAAACGTATTCGATACCAAAAATATTTTTGTCTTCGTAAATCATTAAAAAGGCCGTATGTGCGCCAGCAAGATCGTTAAAATCAGGCCCTTGCCCGCCGGGTTCGTGCCGGCGATGTCGGCGGCTTCAGTGTGTAGACAGACACCTTTATGATTAGGGCTTTCATCCCTGGAGTATCGGTCTCGAAAATACCGGGAGTCTGGACGATATTTACTCTTTTTCGAGACTCGAGACTCATTCCCGGGAATAACGAGACATTTAAGACTTGCGTAGATTTTTTAAAATCTACTTAACTAGATACTGCATGGTACGATGCAACACTTAACAGCAGATACCGTTTTGAATTTTTGCCTTCATAAATTAGATTTCCAGAAAAACTTTAACAGTATCAAAATCAAAATCATTTATTTCAAATAGACCATTTGCAGGAACTTTTGAATAGTCAAATGTCGGTCAGTCCAAGAAAAGTGAAGCTAAATTGCAAAGAAAAAATGCTGCTATATATTTGCACAATCCTACTTAATTTTATTGAGAGGTAGTAAAACACAAAGAAACCCACAACAAACCAAACCCTCAATAAATACGAAATTACATAATCTTTTAAAGTATAATATGAAAAATTAAGTAAATCACTGATTGAATAGCCGTCTGATAGCTTTCGAGCAAATATAAGTAGGTACTCCAATACATAACCGGACAATCGCGTAGCTCACGGGTTTTTGTTTATCTCGTATTTGACCACTGTCTCACTAAACCAAGAAAACCGGAAATGCCAAGTCACTCCACCAACTTTTATGATAAGTCGTTTGCAGTTCAGGCTGTGCGGCTGTGGAATGCTCTGCCCGTGTCGGTAAGGCAAGCTCAAACACTCACAACTTTTAAAAATGAGGTTACAAATCACTACCTTTCCTCCTGAATGTTAAATTGTCATTAAGTACAGTATTTCTCTGCTTTTATAATTATATTTATATATATATATTATATTGTTTGTAATATATTATTTATTTATTTATTTATTATATTCCTTATAATAATAGATGTAATCTATGTGTTCTTAATTATAATATATGTAATTTTGCTAGTTTATGTATTGTATATATGTAAATAGTACACCACGAACTACCTGCGTATCTTTTTCTCCTTCTCTGTCAAATCCATCCAAAGGTTGTCTTTAAAAAATCGCTTTTAGCGATAAGACCACCCATTGTGGCACCCTATTAATTTTAAGTTTCTTATGTAACTGCTTTATTTTTGGTGTACAATAAAGAATTTATCTATCTATCTATCTAAACGGTAAGCGTCGTAGTGGTCGAATATAAAACACACTTGCCTAAATCCATATCCATTTACTAAAACCTCAATATGACATAAGAGTAATAAAAGGTCAACATCTCATTGTATAATATCGGTGGCAGCGCTCTTAGATCACTTTGACTTCCAACTTTGGGGCACAGAAGGCAGGAAAGGAAGGGAGACATCTATTGCGAAGTGCGACTTGGTTCTTTCCGCACTTTGCTATTTGTTCGATCGTCTGTAGACAGTACTCACGCTAAAGCCTTCGATATAGCAGCATGCCCGAGGATGTCGTCAGGAGAAGTGGGCTCCTCGATCCACATCGGTTTCAACGGCGCTAGCTTCTTCATCCATTCGATAGCTTCGTTCACGCTCCACGCTTGATTGGCGTCAACCATCTTTAAGAAATTAAAAAGGCACTCTGAATTATTTCGGTGTGGAATATATTTTTTTCCGCTTTACAGTAGATATGTAGCTATCTATTTAACATTTAGAGTCCCAGCAATCGCAGTCATAAAATGTGTACCTTTGTTTTTGTTTTTCCTGAAGATGACAAAAAACAAACGACTCTCGTAGCTACAAATGGCCACCGCTGCCTGTGGATGTCTACAAACCAGAGCTGGAACGTAGGCGTTGCCTATCCTTTATGTAGACTCTTGAATTTTATCTAAAGCTCTCATGTTGTATAACTCCGTGAAGACCTGCCATACAAATTTTTTTTTGTCCTTAAACTTACCAAAACGTTATTAGGCCCAATACACTTGCGGACAGCGCTGCATCTTCTGTAATCGTCTTCAAAGTTAACTCCAACTTTAACTTTGAAAAATTTGAAGCCGAGTTTCAAGTACTTGTCGCATAACGACTGTACAAGTTCATCGCTGTAGCCCAGCCATCCTACGAAGTAAGAAAGACAGTTATTAAGAGTCTAAAAAATCTTCAGGTAAGCAATTTTTAAGGGTAAGCGGAACAGAGAGTAAAGTCCCGCAAACCTCAATTGAAAAGGGGGACCCTCCGACCAGACGGGTGTTATGTCTGATCAGGGCAACTGCCTGACACTGGCTGAACTCCTTTAATTCGAATTGCACAATGCAGAATTTCGTAGTTTAGTTCTTCTGTGACGCCATAGATGTCAAATTTATGGTTAGATGAAATCTAAACAGGCTTATCTAGAACCAGGGCTAACAAAAACTGGTTCATGTATTAAAATAAATAAGCAAGAGACATGTAAATACATAATACACAAGCATTTGCGCAAAATGCAGGTGACCTTCTGTACGTTCACTTCAGAATGGAGAAAAGAGATGAACACCGATGGTTCAACAATCCGAACACGATTGGACGGAGACCAGCACAAAATCAATGGATTTCCGTGGTATAGGGGTATCTAGGGTATGCTATACGAATATCGTGTATTTACATGATATGAACAACCAACACGGTTACTTCGCCTCATGATGATGTGGTAGACGGTGGAGCACGCTTTCCTAGAAGATTGGATGAAACGGGGTTCATCTATTTCATAAAAAAATATTCAATAGATAAACTTATTTAGTCCCTCGAATTAGCGACCTCGCTACGCTCGCTCGCCAACTTCTTCTCTGTACGAAATACGTTACTTTTACCCCTAGGGTAACAAGAGAAGAGGCTAAAGCCACTGAAAAGAAAAGTAAATAAGTCACTTAAAAATATAATACGATAATTTAATTATTACTTATCTTTAAGTTAGTTCAATTTTATATCGCGCTGTGATTGACTGGCTGTATGGAAAATTGGAACATGGTTCAATAGAAATGTGAAGATAGAACTAGTTTTTTTTTTAATAATTTGACAGCTGTCAGTTGTAAAGTAAAACTCCCTAGGGATGAAAAGTATCACTTTCAGCCCGCTCCTCAGGCAACTTCAGACCTACTTTCAGAGTATGAGTAATGAAATAGTACATTGTTACACTAGGGGTGAAAGTAACTCATTTCGTCCCGAGAAGGAGTTGGCGGCTGAGCGAAGCGAGGTCGCTAATTCGAGGGGTTAAATGGGTTACTTTCACCCCGAGGTAAACACTGTGCTTTTCATTACGAATACGAGGAAACTAAAAATAAAATAAAAAGTTTGTAAAACCTGAGTCGTCGTACCTATGATTTTAAGTAGGTATCTTTCTTCTGATTTAGGCGGTAAAAGGTATTCCACTACTGCTTTAGCCTCTTCTCTTATGAAATTAGGCGTTAAATCACTATTTTAATCTGATAAACATAACGTGTTAATCCAAATCTCTGTTGTACGGAAATGTAAACAAAACTCCACCAAACCAACGACTGATTGCCACTTTCCCGCCATTTTGTTTTTTTTTTTCTGCGGCCGGCCAGCTATTCAGCCTCATTAACGAAAAATTAGAAATTAATTGCAATCTTTTAAAAATAAAGTAAGTATTTTAAAGAAATAGTTAAAATATAACATTAAATATTTGTCTTTAGGTTATTTCAATTTTATATCGCGCTGCGATTGACTGGCTGTATGGAAAATTAGAACATGGTTCAATAGAAATGTGAAGATAGAACTACTTTTTTTTTAATAATTTGACAGCTGTTAGTTGTAAAGTAAAACTCCCTAGGGATGAAAAGTATCACTTTCAGCCCGCTCCTCAGGCAACTTCAGACCTACTTTCAGAGTATGAGTAATGAAAAAATATTTAAATTGAAAGTTCTAAATATTACGAAGTCTATGCGAAGGCGGGGGTCCTTGATGCGCTTGCGTCGCATCGTACAGACGTAGGTATGTATAGTAAAATACAGTGTTGAAATGATAGAACATCTTGAAGGTTTGTGTTGGGTAAATGAATTTTTCATCCCCCCATCTCGGAAAGACTATTTTTGCTCTTCGATGTCTGAGAGCAAAAGCCGTTTTTATTGTCTAGAGAGATAAAGTAAATTGAATTTAGAACATCGCGTGCACTAAGTTTATGAATTCAAAACATCTGAGTTGAGAGCTGAGCCTGAGTTTTTTACAACTTTTTTTTTAATTTGTAAAAATCTCAGGCTCGAACCTCCTTGGTGTAATTTTTTTTTGCATTTAGTCATTTCCTCGCTGAGGTGGCATAAAAAGTTACGTGTTGCACTCGACTGCAAAGATTTTTCACCTTGTGCTCTTTTGATTCTCTCGCTAATGCTCGGGATTCTAATTTTTAAAATTTTAAAATCCTTCGCTTGCTCGGTCATCAAAATTGAGCACGCGGTTAAACAGCAACTTTGCACTCTTGTATAACAATTATCTAATGTTTTGTAAAAAGTCATAGAACAAAGGTTGTAGTTTATGATGTAAGTAATACCCCAACTAGCAAAAAGTTGATTTAAATGTCATTAAAGACAAAAAAAAATTTTTTATAAAGGCCATATTAACGTCAATAAGACTGCATTTGGGCACAAATTATAAGGAATAAAACCCTGTAGAGGTTTTATAGCTACCATATAATAAGCTAATCCCTCTTAAACTCGCCATATAAAGGCATATTGTATGGCTGATTAATTATAAATAGGCAAGACATTTACCTACCTTTATTTAACAAATTGTCCTTAAATCAACGACTAACTACGTGTTTCATTTACGAGTCACTCTCATCCCTTATAAAAGTTTTTGTTCACTAAATTAACAAGTCAAGTGCGAATCGCATACCGACTTACCCGAGTCCCGAGGGTTCCGTACAAACTTACATATTTGAATAGTTCGATTCCCGAAACGAGCCACAAAGATTTTTCTGACAGCTGTTAAACATTTTATTTATGTCTATACCTACTCCATCGGTTTTGGTAGTTAACTATATGTAAACAATCTTAAGGCGTATAGTCCCTTGAACCATCTGACCGAAATTATGTGAACGCAATGCTCGCACTCGCCTAGGCGGCAGTACGCAAATCTGTGCATTTATTTGTGGCCAGCAGCGCCCGGAAAGCGCTTTAAATCCATTTTCTCTGCGAGATATTGATTGATTTACACATGCAATGTTCACTTTGAAGAATATTTAACCACCAATTTTTATGTGTAAAAATGTTTCTAAAGGTCCAAGCCGTTTCGAAGGAGTAGGGAAAAGTTGCGAAAAGTTGCGAAATTGCTAAATATTTTTTTTTGACAAAAGTATTAATTGCACGAAAAAATCAAATGTTGATATTATTGTTCATGAATCTATAATAAACATATATTTTTTCAAACCAATTGACCGAGCCGTTACGGAGGAGTAGGCCTCAGAAAATCACTGTTTTATGGCATTTTTCGGGCGCTTGGCCCTTAACATGTCTTTTGTCTAAAAAATTGGTTGCCTGTAAAGTCGGTATACGGGCGAAAGTTTTACGTGACAACGACTTTTTATGTCTGTCTCTCTCGCGCTTAGGCGGGCTAACCATGCCCGAGTGGAAGGGACGCGTGCCTCCCACTCGCTCTCATTGTGAGCGCATAACGTGAGCGGAGCGTAACGCAGTTTCTTGAAGTGTCACCCGGCAAACCAATTTATAAGACGTTGTCACGTCAAAATAGCGCTTCAGAAATTCGGTTATAAGGGCAATTTTGCGTGTTGCGAATGTGAAATTCACGATTTATTTAAGCGTCATTTGCATCAAAACGCCATTTATAAAATATATATTAATAGCCTGTATTACTAGACATTGGACACATGCCTACTTTTTCGCATTATACTGAAATATTACACGGAAAAGCAGATTTGTAAGAATTGTAGGTAAGTTATATGGTAAATTATTAACGCGCCTCGTTAATTATGACTTTTTTTAATTTTAAAAACTATTTAACTTTTGTGAGTTCCTGTTAATTCCTACTATAAGAAGTATTAGCAAATCAAATGTTTTAAAAAGCATTTATAAGTCATGTACCCTTATTGTGGCTGACTAGTGCAATTATACCCAACCATATTGGAATATTTTAGGGTTCAATCTCTATAATATTATTTCTTTTTGAATTCATAATAAATTTTCTAACAACATTTTGTGAGTAAAAATAAAATTTTGTTCAAAGGTTTTTTTTTCTATCATATATCCCTGTCATCAGCGAATACATTTGTTTGATTCCAGATACATTACGAAGAATTGAGCAGCTTTGATGGTTGGAACTTCTGGAAATCCGTCAATATTTATATTACGCGATAACTTAATGGGTATCGTTGTCAAAAATTTATTAATTGTTCCGTTGCTTTGTGCCAATAATGTCCAGTACTAATATTTCGTATTATTTCGGTAGTAGTATTTCAATTATTTTTATTTCGCTTCTTTTTGGAAGTGTGCCGCATCAGGCAACGGCGCTCTCGCCGCCGCCGGGATTCCGATCCCGATTTCCAGCCACCGTAGGCGCGGGCTTGAGGACAGTGAGCAATGGGTAGCTCGCTGTCCGACCGTCCGGTAACTGTCCGGACCAAGCTCAAGTCGTCGACGGCGCGCACTGTTCCCGCGCGCCTCAAAGAGTTGTCAGCAACAGCAGAGGCCCAGCCGGGTCGAAGCCTACTGGGGCCAGGGTTATCAGAAAGGGAACTCGAGCCCCGGAATAAGGGCTTGAAGGAACGGGGTGTGTTTTTTTAGTCAGTAAGAGTCTGACACTATCTTCCACTCCGCCCAAGAGCGAGGATTGTCATTGGATGATTTTATCCACAAAAAAAAAAGTGTGCTTGCATCTATTGATAATGTAAGGGTTACAATTTACTAACAACTAGCTTTTGCCCGCGTGGCATTAGATACTTAAGGAATCGGGATAAAAGGTAGCCTATGTTCTTTTCCATGTCAAAGGCTATATGCATGCCAAATTTCATCCAAATCCGTTCAGCCGTTTTTGCGTGATTAAGTAACAAACATCCAAACATCCACACTTTCACATTTATAATATTAGTTAGGATTTAAAAAAGTTTATTTAAAACATAATGTTATACTCAACAGCCCAAGTAATTATATCATCTCCAAAAACGTCATTTTCCACGTCTCTCTTTGTGTTAGGTTCATCATATAATTCATTATCACTTTTATAAGGTCGAAGTCGATCGAAAGTGTCATTGTCCTATGAAAATATTTCTACGGGACCCACAACATTTTCTTTCATCTCTGCCCATACTGAGTCACTATTATATAGTTACCGATTTTAAAATTTCATAGCTCTGACGAAAAACTTGTGTAAAAGCAAAGTCAAGCATACATATAAGAATAAAGTTCTTGTACCGGTTAAATAGAGGTACAGTCAACACTTGTTAATTTATAGAAGTTATGTACCTAACTTGCCTTTTTGCATTAGCTTTGAAGCTGCATTTAAATAAACGTTATAAGGGAACAGGTTTTATAGCACCCCTATTAATTTTTCAATTAGTATGAAGCCAATGCGACCACAAGGCTAAATTATTATATATCTGAAATGCCATATTATATATTTCTATAAGTTCAATACTTTATAATGGACATGAACATTGGTTATATAAACCTATGTATGATACGGTGATAAGACCAATATACCATATTAGCGAAAAACACTTAAGTATATAATATAGCGTTTTTGCTAGTTGGGTCAGTCCTGTGTAGTACTCCGCAAAAAAATAAGTGTTACGGCTGCCAATCATATTTAAAAACCTGAAGAAAATTTGTCGAGCTACCCCTTTTTTTAGGGGGGAACTCATCCAATGACTTCTCCTAGTGCGGAGCGAGACTTGGGCTGACTAAAACCCATTCCTATATGTTCCTCCTTTGCCTTGCTTTCCAGAATCCCTGCTTTAGCTTTAAGAAGCCCACCATGGTCCTAGTAAGCTTCGGCCTTGTTGGGCCCCTAAGAGTAGGGCTAGCTTCGAGCATACATATTGAGTACCTATGTGGATAGTTACCTGAACTAGAACTGGTGGCAATAAAATCAGTGCAGTGCAATGCGCGATCAAGTACGGACGTGTTTGCGCTGCTCGATACGAATTTTATATTCGCGTGTTGCGCGGCAGTAGCCGTTGCCCGTTTTTCGTCGCTATGAGTCAACCACTTATAGCCAACCAGCTGTTGGCATTCATCAAACATGCCATTGACTATATGGATGAGGTCAGCATCCTGCAGATCTGTAAGTCCAGTTTTAACGAGGAGGAGATAAGCAGTGCCAAGCTGCTGCTGTTCCAAGCGCTGGGAAAAGATGACCAGATGCAGTCCCGACGGAGGGATGGCGGCCAAAGAAGTGTGCAGGACATCATCACAATGATGAAGAGCACCGACCCGGACGACGTGCCCGCTTTCGTGGCGAAGGAGCTACATAAACTGCCCCCCGTCACGTTCGACCACGTCGATGTCACCAGGTTGCTGAAGGACATAACATCCCTGAAAGCAAGCCTGGCCGAGGTACAATCGAAGTTGGAGGTGTCCAATACCACCGTAGGTGTATTACGTGCCGAAGTAGAGTTGTTGCGCAACGCTGTTTCAGAAAGTAGGGCGCCTAACAACTCCAGCTGACGAATGAACATTCGTCGCGGGGCACATAATGCATCCATCGGCAATTTTGAGTCGGCGAGTCGCAATGCGTCACCCGCTGCTGATAATGCTTGCGTTGCATCTTGCTCCGCCGCTGCCGTGGCTGTATCGTCACCGGTCGAAGTAGTGACGCATGTAGGTACGTCGACCCCTAAACGTGCTTATTCCGCTGTAGCCGCAAACAAACCTGCTGTGTCGAAAACAACGCGACAAGCAGGTAAAACGAAAGGGGGCAAGTAGAGCGATGAGGATGGCTTCACAAAGGTAGAGAAGAAGAGGAAGAAGCCTACTTGTCAGAACCAGTGCGGTACCGCGCTGGCAGGACCAAACATGCTGCTGCGTCCAGCAGTGCCCACGACGCAGCTGTACGTTTCGAGGCTACATCACACCACGAAGGTTGAGGAGATCGCGGAGTATGTTCGAGTCAAGACGAACTGGACTTTGAGAGTTGAGCAGCTGGAGCCGCGCCATAACACCAATTTTAAGTCGTTTGTGGTGCGGGTGCCGACTCATCATTTGGACACCTTCCTCAAAGGAGAGTTTTGGCCGAAGGGTGTCGTGTATCGACGATTTCGTGGAAGGATACCGACCTCGCAGCGGAACACGACGCCGTCACTTCGTGTGCAGTAGTTTATGATTAGTTATATTATCTCTTTATGTATTAGTTTATTATTTTGTAAGATTATATTTGTATTTTATCTATGGGCCTTAGATGCCTGATAATAAAGAATTATTATTATTATTATTATTAATAACCACCAGTTCTATTCATGTATATGATCAGTGTCTTACCAACTTGTGTGGTGTACGCAGGGTATCCGTGCTGCATCAGATACTTGACTCTCTCATCCTTGCCGGCTTGTTTGTCCTTCAGCAACTTTATCGCCTCTTCCTTCGTTATCACGTCTGTTATATAACGGAAGTCTATTGTCGACACTAATTCCTGTAGGACAAAAAAGAAATGGTTTGACGATTTCTTTAGTTTCGTTTGCATAAACAAGAAACCGAAAAAATAATTTATGTAGGTAGCAATTCAACCTAGCTTCGCACGGGTGTTAGAAATTTTCGGCTTTTCTCTACTAGTATAATATGCTTGTATTAGAGACATAAATCTTTCTCGTGGATCACGGTCTTTTTTAATTGGTATAAACTAGTGATTGACTGCGATCCCACTGAATGGTAAGTAGTGATGCAATCGTTGATCATCTATTCGTGAAAACCACATGAAAATCAGTTCAGTCGTTTTTGAATTTATCAACACGAACAAACAGACAGACGTGGTGGGAATTTTGTTTTATAATCATTTATGTAAGGACGAAAATTGTATGTATCCATAAATCATATAAACCTCAGGTTCCATGTCGACGAGAAGCCTCCATAACGGTTTGTTTTCAAGGCGAGCCCATAGGTCCCACAGGGAATTCAGAATGGCAGCTGCCGCCAAGTGAGCTACGCCTTTTTCAGGTCCGATCTGAAATTAGAAATGTTGACATTTAGTTAATAAGCGAGGTGTCTTGAATTCCAGGAATCGAATTCCTGGGGATTCGGCCTAATAACTCAGACTTTTTGACAGGAAATTGCTAAAAAAAATACGGAGCATTGTATATTTCTAGGTACCCTTCATCCTGGATAGGCTTCCAACCGATCCAGGTTGAGTCGGTTATCGTCACAACGACCGCGACCCTCACCAGGTCATCGGTTAACCTTGTAGGAGGCCTTCCGAAACTACGTCTTTCGGTCCGCGCAATCCAGATTAATTCACTCCAGAAGCTTTCCCCATCGACCATCTGTTAGGCGAGAAATGTGCTGTGCCCATTGCCGCTTGCGTTTGGCGATTCTTTGGGCTACGTCAGTGACCTTGATTCTCCTGTAGATATATTAATTCCTATTTTATATAAATTTTTTTAGCTTACCCATCTCATCTGCGAGTCATTAGTGATTGTCCGCCAAAAGCCGGAGAAGTCTGCGAAGATATCGGCTGCATTCTTCCCGATGATGAACTTCTTCATAGACCGGATGGTGAGCACGATGATTTCGGTGCCTCGGCCGCAAGTGAAGGTTAATCCGAAGCCTCTGCTGCCATTCTCCGTGGTCGTGGTGACGTAGGCACACGAGTAGTTCGGATCAGTGTGCTGGAAATATTTGTTTTGAGAGATAGGAAGGTACCTAATTTTAACCTATCATAATATGACCATGTTAGGTAAGTACATTGTTTTCTCAACTAATGAAGGGATTACACCTTCATACAAAAAAGCGTTCGGACCGTAATGTATCTTTTTAACTTTATCCCATTTATCTTTAACATTTTTATAATTCCTTTAGAAATATAAATTACACAGATAAATTCATTGTTGTGATTTCCGACTCGCTATTAGAAATATAATAATATTTCACAACTATCACACACAACGTTCCGTATGGTGTCCGGACGTAAAGAATAACACCATCCCATCTCTTCCCGTGGGTGTCGTAAGAGGCGACTAAGGGACATTTTGAGACCGTGCGTACTGTTGAGCACCTGAGGTCACCGCATGGTGGCGGGTATACCACCAACAAAAGCATTCCCAAGGAGGGTTAGTGTCAGGCTGGCGGCCGACTTTAAAAAACTAGCCAAATCCCTTTGCAACATGTTCGGTTTAAATAGATTGCGCGATAGGGCTAGGGCGTACCCCACAGGCGACGCGCAGGGGCAGCACCCGGCTCCTGTGGGAAATGGACCAGGGTTGTTGCACCACCCCGGGCGGGTGCAACGTAAGAAGCAAGCTCGGGAAATGAGATTGAGGTATGCAAGTTGGAATGTAGGGACTATGACTGGAAGGGCCAGAGAGTTAGCGGATGTATTGAAAAGAAGACGGATAAATGTGGCATGCTTGCAGGAGACTAAATGGAGAGGAACAAAAGCGAGAGAAATTGGTGAGGGATACAAGTTCTACTATTGTGGAAGTGATGGAAAAAGAAATGGTGTTGGAATAGTGTTAGACAGTAGATTGAAAGAATGCGTGATGGAAGTACAAAGGATTAGTGATAGAATTATAGTTGTGAAAGTTATGTTAGAGAATGTGATGTTGAATGTAGTTAGTGTGTATGCACCACAAGTAGGATGTGATGAAACAGTGAAAGAGAAGTTTTGGGAGGATTTTGATAGAGCTTTAATGAACATCCCTGTTCATGAAGAATTGATAGTTGGAGGTGATTTTAATGGACATGTGGGAAGAATGAAAGGTGTTTATGAAAGAGTGCATGGGGGATGGGGTTTCGGTAGTCTGAACAGTGAAGGAGAGACGCTGCTGCAATCCGCTACTGCATTTGACCTGGCAGTAGCCAATACGTGGTTCCAAAAAAGAGACGAACACATGATCACGTATAAAAGTGGTAGTCATAAGACCCAAATCGACTACTTTCTAGTTCGGCGCAACAACTTAAAGCATGTCAAAGACTGCAAAATACTGCCAGGAGAAGACCTAGTCTCACAACACAGACTCCTAGTTATGACATCAGTAGTCAAAATACTGTCTAAAAAACACAAAGAGCATCCTCCCCCTAAAATAAAATGGCATATGTTAGAGAGGAATGATTGTGCGAATAAGTTCAGGGAACGAGTGGTGGACAGAATGATAGAGATGGGAGATATGAATGATCGAAGTATAAATGAAAGCTGGAATGAGATAGCTGGGTGTATCAGGCATGCAGCGAAAGATATTTTGGGAGAGACGAAAGGAAAGGGCATAATAGATAGGGATACATGGTGGTGGTCGACAGAAGTTCAGAATGTATTGAAAGAAAAGAAGAGAAAATTCAAGGAATGGCAGCGTGTAGAGCCAGGAAACGCTAGTTTAAAAGCTGAAAAAAAGAGTGAGTATGACATTTTAAAGAAGAAAGCGAAGAAAGCCGTGGCCATAGCAAAATCAAGAGCCCAGGACAAATTATATGACACACTGGACAGTCCTGCAGGCCAAAAAGAACTATACCGGCTTACTAGAATAAGAGAGAGAAAGACGAGAGACGTCTGCCAGGTAAGATGTATAAGAGATGAAACTGGAATGGTTATATCGGATGATGAGAAAATCAAAATGAGGTGGAAGGACTATTTTGAAAGATTGATGAATGAGGAAAATAATTGGAGTAGTGTGTTAGAGAATAAACCAGTGAATGTGGGGTTAGTGAGAATGGTTAGTATGGATGAAGTTAGGATAGCAGTAAATGGAATGAAGAATGGTAAAGCCATTGGTCCAGATGGAATACCAGTTGAAGTGTGGAAGTTATTGCGAGTGGATGGATGGACGTGGTTAGCTTTATTCTTCAATAAGTTGTTGCAGGAAGAAGCCATACCTGATGAGTGGTGCAGCAGTTCTTTGGTGCCCATTTTTAAGAACAAAGGTGATGTGCTTGAGTGCAACAATTATAGAGGAATAAAGCTAATGTCACATACTATGAAAGCCTGGGAGAAAGTTATTGAAAGGCGACTGAGAGAAGAGAGTGAAATTTCACAGAACCAATTCGGTTTTATGCCTGGTCGGGGTACAACGGATGCCATTTTTGCTATACGCCAGCTGTGCGAGAAATACAGAGGTGCGCATAAAAACTTGCACATGGTATTCGTTGACCTCGAAAAGGCATATGACCGGGTACCTCGTGAGGTTCTGTGGTGGGCCCTTAAGGAGAAAGGTGTGCCTGGGAAGTATGTGCAGTTGATCCGAGCGATGTACAGTCGATGCAGTACCCAAGTCCGTTCTTCAGTGGGCACTACTGGAAGCTTCAATGTGGCTGTCGGCTTACACCAAGGGTCGGCCCTCAGCCCTTACCTCTTCCTGATGATAATGGACGCTCTGACGTCGGACATTCAGGAAGAGGCTCCCTGGTGTATGTTGTTTGCCGATGACATTGTGCTGGTTGCCGAGAGTGGCCTAGAGGTCCAGAACAGATTGGAGGTGTGGTGGCACAGATTGGAGAGTGTTGGCCTGAAATTGAGTAGAACCAAAACGGAGTACTTGTTCTGCGATTTCGGCGGTCTCTCCAATCCAGTGCCCTTAGCTCTCGCCGGAACGCCCATACCGATCTGTTCCGACTTTCGGTACCTCGGGTCGCTCGTCCAAGGGGATGGTGAGGTAGACCGGGACGTAACACATCGGATCAACGCAGGATGGATGAAATGGCGACAGGTCACGGGAACAACTTGTGACCCACGGATGCCCCTCAAGTTGAAGGGTAAAATCTACAAGTCCGTGATAAGGCCTGTCATACTGTATGGATCAGAATGTTGGGCTGTGAAAAAGACGGATGAAAAAAGATTGCATGTAGCGGAGATGAGAATGTTAAGATGGATGTGTGGCGTGACGAGAATGGATAAAGTGAGAAATGAGTATATTAGGGGAAGTTTGAAAGTGGCGCCAGTGACTGAAAGGTTGAAAGGAAATCGTTTGTCTTGGTATGGTCATGTAAAGAGGAGAGATGAAAAGCATGTTGCTAAAAGAGTTATGAATTTACATGTGAATGGATGGAGAGGGAGAGGGAGGCCAAAGAAAAGATGGATGGATTGTGTGAGAAGTGATATGAAAGAAAAGGGAGTTAGTGATAGCGTGACGAGTGACAGGACAGAATGGAAGAAAAAAACGTGTTGCGCCGACCCCAAATAAAATGGGACAAGGGCAGGAAAAAGAAGAACTATCACACAACGCCGTCTAGTCCCAAGCTAAGCGGAGCTTGTGTTATGAGTACTAGACAACTGATAAACATACTTATATATTTCTAAATACATACATATTAAGTATAGATAAATTACACCCAGACACAGAACAAATGATCATGCTCATCACATAAACATTTGTCCTGGGTGGGGATCGAACCCACGACCTCCGTCCGGCATAGCAGTCAGGGTCACTTACCAACCACTAGACCAACAGGCCTGTCAAATAATTATATTTTATTTTTGTACTGGGTATAGCTATAGCATACCTACGTAATAGGACAAAAATTGTTGAAAATTGCGTCTTTATATTGCTAGGCTAGTATCTTCAACGATGGATAATATAATTACTCGATATCCGTGACAAATACTATATATATATATATTTATACCTATTATTTTTATGATGCATTTATATATCTGGCCTTAGTTCTCGTTATTCTGGTCTAGGTTCTTGTGTAATTGGTCCAAGCGCACTGCAATGTACCAAAAAGTTGGACTCTCAATATAGTTATTATTAGGTGCGAAAAGTTGAGTTGGTTGGTTGATGGCATGCTCATCGGGGATGAAGGTATAGGATAAAGGTCTCGTCCTAGCTTGGAGTCCTTCATTGCATGTCGTATTCCTCATCATATGTTTATAACTCACGAGCGAAGCGAGGGTACTCTGGCTGGCGTGCTATTCTCTAAGAAAACAGCTTTGAGTGCAGCACTCGCCGCAGCGACGAAATCCAAATTCGTACATAGGATTAACAATACAACGGTTCTATACATTGGATTGTTAATCCAATGTAAGTACCTATTTGGATTTTGTCATTGCGGCCAGCGCTGCGCTCAAAGCTGTTTTGTTAGAGAATAGCTCTATTTTTTGAGGTGTGGCTGGAAAGACCTCACGGCGGCCTTACCTTCCGCATGACGCAGGTACTCACCGGAGATGGTTCGTTCGGGAGTTTCTTGCACCGGATTCATGCGGAAGTGACGCCCGGGTGTTGCCACTGTGCGGAATGCCTGGAAGACACGGTGGAGCACACAGTCGAGGTGTGCCCTGCTTGGGCGGAGCATCGCCGTGCCCTCGTGGGGGCGATCGGCGGCGGAGACCTCTCGCGCCGGGCCTTGGTCTCAGCCATGGTCCGGAGCGAGGAGGAGTGGCAGGCGGTCGCCGACTTCTGCGAAGCAGTAATGCTCGCAAAAGAGGAGGCCGAACGCATCAGGCAACGGCGTTATCGCCGCCGCCGCCGCCGCCGGGATTCTGATCCCGATTTCCGGCCACCGTAGGCGCGGGCTTGCGAACAGTGAGCAATGGGTAGCTCACTGTCCGGCCGTCCGCTAACTGTCCGGACCAAGCCCAAGTCGTCGACGGCGCGCACTGTTCCCGCGCGCCTCAAGGAGTTGTCAGCAACAACAGGGACCCAGCCGGGTAGAAGCCTACTGGGGCCAGGGTTATCCGAAAGGGCACTCGAGCCCCGGTAAGAAGGCTAGAAGGAACGGGGTGGGTCTTTTAGTCAGTAAGAGTCTGACACTATCTCCCGCTCCGCCCAAGAGCGGGGGTTGTCATTGGATGATTTTTTCCCACCATAAAAAAAAGCTCGGTTGGAATTTTTTATTATCTAGGTATAGTCAAGAGGACGAGATAGACGGCATGGTTGACGAAGTGGTTGAGCGCTTGGTTGCTGCGCTGCGTGTCGGGGGTTACATTCCGCACTCGACTATTTGTACGACCTACAGAAAGCTGTTCTGGGTCTTGATGGCTTATGATGTGAATTTTCCTCACAAACATATCATGTTTGTGAGTGAATGCACCCACAATACAGGAGTAATCCCTAGTGTGGGGTGCGTGCTAGATAACCTCCACGTGTGCTCTCTTGCTGTTCGTCCCAGTTCATGCATGTATGCATCTGCATTTTATATGCGGCTGTATGTAGGCATTCGCTGGGAAGAACAGTGGAGGGGACGGTGCATCCTGGGCGCCGCTGTAGGCTCTCTTACGTGGGTCATTACTTATGGCATAGGTAGGGGAATCACTTACAGTGGTGGCGAATAATTAGCAAAACCCAATCCAAGGTGTCATTCGTATCGAGCCGAGGGATGCGTGGCCAAGGGGGAAGTTGGTTCCTATCGGTGTCTCTCCAGGGAGATGGCAATCCTGGAGTAGTAATTTCGCCTTACCTGGGCAAGCGGGGCTCTGCCCAGGTGGACTGTTTATTTCCCTAGCTTCTCGTGGGAACTGTATGGATCTACAACTTAAAAAAAAAAATACTCCATCTCTGGACGATGACGAACGTCCGGAAGTCTCGAGTAATCTAACTGGGTCAATTCCCGATCTGACTGCTCTCTTGCTCGGTTTTGAGGGAGACTCTCTAGTCACCTTGGACACCGAACTCAACCCTCCTGAGCTGGAGTCGGCAAACGATGGCACGAGGCCTACTGAGATGGACTCGGAAGTGCCGTCGGGAACTGACCTCAGTCCCAGGAAACGACAGTTGCCAGGAGCAGCGCGTAAGCGCCTGCGGCGCCTCAGGGCTGGCGGTATAGACCCCATTGAGGCTTACAAGCTGGTCACGGAGCGGTTGGCAAGTGCGCACACTCCTTCGACTGGTCTAATGGCCGATATGTTCTCGGGGAAGAGGCCGGTAAAACGATCTCGATCCGAGGACGAGTCGCCAAAAGATCATGCCAAAAAGACCACGCGTGTAGACGAAAAGTCAGGGTCATTTCCAATGATCCCTGATGAGCCGTCCGCAACTCAGGTCGGACCACCGCCTGAGACAAGCGCTATGTCTTTTAAGGATGCCCTAACCAACATCCGGGTGGGAATCCGTAACAAGGAGCCCATGTCGGACGCGCAATTGGGGCTCCTTTACAAGGACATACTGAGGGCGATTCTTAACGCCCCTATGCCCAAAGCCCCCGAATTCAAAATTCGAATTGAGGGCTGCACTTTCAAGCCGGGATGGCTGCAAGTCGTAATTAAAAACGAATACAGCCTGAAATGGCTTGAAGAAAAAGTGGGGACACTAAAGCCGTGGCCAGAGGCGGAACTCTCGTTTATTAACGAGAAGGACTTGCCAAAAGCTAAGGTTGGGATCCTCCACTTCAAGACAGAAGATGTCCTGAAAACTCCAAGAGATGCCCTCAATCTCCTGGAAAAACAAAACGACCTGCAGACTGGCTTGTGGAAGGTGCTGAGCGTCAAGAAAGAAAGGGACGGAATCAGACAGCCCTCTCTATCGATGATGCCTCTGTAGAAGCCTTGCGCAAGCTAGACTGCAGGCCGCAACTAGGCTTTCGCAAAGTCTGGATTCGCATTCGCGGCGATAATACGCCGGCGAGGGCTGAGCAGGTGGCAGGAACTAGCCAATCTAGCGCAGAGATTTTGCCACCTGCTCAACACGCTCCTAAGGCGGGGCCGAGCGTCCAGGTCTCTGGTAAAACGGCAAAGCGGCAAAACGCCAAGCCGAAACCTGGAGGCCAGGGCGTCAGGAACCGCCCCCTCGGAGCACCACCGACGAAAAGGGCTACACGTCCCAATCGATCGGGAGTGGAGAGCAGACCGGCCAAACCTCAGGGCTGCCCTACAGCCCCGAAGCCAAGCGGGTCGAATAACGCCACTTAACCCACCCACCGACACAAACACATAACACTAACACAACACAAACACACCACAACACAGACACACACAAACACACAAGTGGTGCAGATCAACCTGCACCATGCCAGAGCAGCCACGGCTTTTCTGGAAAAACACTTCACGCAGAAGAACCTTCACATTGCTCTTATTCAGGAACCGTGGCTGGCTAATACTAACACGGTGTCTGGACTGGGCTCTGCAGGTAAGGTCGTACACCATATCGGTGGAGTCAAACCAAGAGCGTGTATACTTTTCAATAATAATATTGATTTCTTATGCATACCAGGCCTGTGCAGCGATGACCTGATTGCAGCTTATGTTAATGTCAAGAGCGGAAATGGACGCCTCATCGTTTGCTCGGCATACCTGGACGGGACGAAAACCGACCCATCCGAGGAGCTTGCAAAGGTAGTTGAGTACGCCTATGCCAACAATGCCGAGCTTCTCATTGGGTGTGACGCCAACGCCCACCATACCAACTGGGGCAGCACTGACATCAATGACAGAGGTGAGTTGCTTCATGATTTTGTACTAACTAACCGCCTCCAAATAGTTAATGAGGGATGTAAACCGACCTTTGTAACTAGATCGAGGAAGGAAGTTCTTGATGTAACTCTCGCTACTATTCAAAGTGCCAGGCTGATAACCAATTGGCATGTCACTGATGAACCATCTATGTCTGATCATCGACTAATTAAATTCGCACTGAATACATCCAACATTTGCGAAACCATCACTTTTAGGGATGCGAAAGCCACGGACTGGGACTTGTACAGAATAAAGCTCCAGGATAGACTCCAAGACTTCCCTAAAACCATACGCTCCCCTGAAACATTGGATTATGCTGTTGCTCAAGTTACGGAAGCCATTACAGCCTCTTACGAAGAGAGCTGCCCTCTAAGAACTGTGAGGGATAGAAAAGTGACGTGGTGGAACAAAAAGCTCAATGTTTTAAGGGAAGAATCACGTAGGTTGTTTAATAAGGCTAAATCGACTGACGACTGGGATCGGTATCGGAAAGCTTTAACTACCTATAATAAAGAAATCCGAAAGGCGAAAAGACTTTCATGGAGGAAGTTCTGCGAGGAGATTACTAAAGTCCCTCAAGGAGCCAGAATCCACAAAGTCTTATCCAAATCGCCTACAAATCAACTGGGATTCTTAAAGAAACCAGACGGTGCCTTCACTGCATCAGCGGAAGAAACCCTGAAACTTCTGGCGTCTACACACTTCCCTGGCTCGGTGATGGCACCAGATAACATCGTACAAAATACTCCTCATATCCGCCTCACCAGGCCTTCAAATGAAGACTGGAGAAGAGCGGCGAGGTATTTTAGACCGAACAAGGTAGAATGGGCTATAGACTCATTCAAGCCGATTAAATCTGCATGGGATGACGATGTCTTCCCAGCTCTTCTGCAGCAAGGGAAGACTATACTCATCCCTATTTTAATCAAAATCTTCAGAGCAAGCGTTGCCTGGGGATATATACCAGAGAAATGGACTATGGTTAAAGTCTGTTTTATCCCAAAGGCCGGTAAGAAGGACTACTCTCAACCAAAGTCCTTCAGACCAATAAGCCTTACCTCCTTCCTACTCAAGAGTATGGAAAAGGTTATTGACGAATGCATCAGGGATGGACCATTAAGGGATAACCCTCTGCATCCGAAGCAACATGCTTACCAAAAAGGAAAATCTACAGAAACTGCTCTGTTAGAACTAACAGACAGGATCGAAAGGGCTTTGGAAGATAAACAGATAGCCCTATGTGCTTTCCTTGATATTGAAGGAGCTTTCGACAACGTCACCATAGACGCCCTTTCCAAGGGAATGAAGGCGAAAGGGATTGACGAAACAACTACTCGTTGGATCGAATTCATGCTCCTCAACAGAACTATCAGTGTTACCTTACACGGAACTACAAAGAGCTTCAAAACAACTAAAGGGTGCTCACAAGGAGGCGTTTTATCGCCACTTCTATGGCTACTCGTTGTTGACCAATTGCTGGTTGAAGCCTCTAAAAGAGACTTAGATGTACATAGCTATGCTGACGATGTGGTGGCTTGTGTTGTCGGCCCCTGTCACAGCACGGTATCATCTATACTACAAATATCTCTAGCACAGAAAACAATTTATCGGTTAATCCGAGTAAAACAACAATAGTCCCCTTTACTAGGAAGCGTAAGTTGGACAAACTTGTAACGTCCACTGTAAAGGGGACTCTCATACCATTCTCCAGCGAAGTCAAGTACCTGGGCGTAACTATCGACCAGAGACTGACCTGGAACACTCACATTAACAATGTGATCCAAAAGGCTAAAATAGCTTTAGGAATATGCTGTCACTTAGCAGGGAAGAAATGGGGCTTAAACCGTAAAATCGCCCTGTGGTTGTACACCGCCATAGTCAGGCCGATAATAACGTATGCCTGCGTAGTATGGTGGAGGAAAACAACTCAAGTGACAGTCATTAACAAACTTAATGGTTTGCAGAGACTTGCATGCCTCATATCAACAGGGGCCATGTCCACAACCCCAGGAGCTGCTCTAAATGCCCTGCTTAACCTACCGCCACTTCATCTATTCATTGCGAAGGAGGCCAAGGCAAGCATGTACAGAACAAACAGCACTGGCAAAGCAAACTGGCGTTCTCAAGCACTGAGATCGCTACACGAATCAGTACTTGAACATGATCAACTAGCTATGACAACAGACGTCATGCTTCCACAGTGTAATTTCACAAGGAATTACACAGTGGAACTGCCGAGCAGAGAAGATTGGTCAAACAACCTCATCACTTGCAAGGCTGGAAGCCTGATCTGGTTTACAGACGGGTCCAAAATGGGTGAGAATGTAGGATGTGAAATAGGGTAAGTGCTCCAGTGAATGAACACTTAAGCGATTTTCGAACTTCAAAAAATAATTAAACCATGTTAACTCTAAGGTATACGGTCCAAATCTATATTTTGTTAATGTAAATATATTAAATAATTGTTTTTAAGTTAGATTTACGATATAACCTGGATACATTTTTAGATATTTAGCAATAAATTCAAAAATACCCTAAAACCCCAGTGAATGAACGAAAATTTCTAGTAAATGAACAGAGTAAATCCAGTAAATGAACACAATTTTTTGTTTGTGTAATAGTTCAAAAAATCTTTGTTTTTGTAACATATTTAGCCCCAGAAAAAGTTAAAAAACGAACATATGTCCTCTGCCTCTAAATCTATTACAAACATTATTAAATAAAAGTAAAAGCCTTCAAATCATCAAGTCATCGGTCCACCTTGTGGAACGCCTACCGATGCTGCGTATTCCAGTATACGGTAGCCACTGGCTCTAGCCCACGAAAGGTTCCATTTCAGCTTTATCGACCATCTGTTCTACGAACAATGTGACTTGCCTTTTCAGACTATGTCGGGAACTTTAGTTCTCTTGTGGATATCTTCGTTCCTGATTCGATCACGCACAGAAATTCCGAGCATAGCCCTCTCCTTTGTCTTTTGAGTGACTTTAAGCCTTCTGATGAGGCCAATTGTGAGTGACCACGTTTTAGAACCATGTAGGTACCTGGAACCATCTGTTCCAGGTAAATGTAACTGTCTACAATTCACGAGTTTAGTCTCTGATCTTGCTTTGAGCGGGTTCTAAATGGTTGTTTACCAAGACTTTGGTTTTGTCCATATTTATCTTGAGACCCAGTATTTTTGAAGCTCTACTCGTTTTATCAAATTTTGTTCTGTGGCGCTCCATAGCCTCAGCTATGACCATTAGGTATATCGTCGGTAAATTGAAGGTTGAGTGATATACTCGTCATTGACATTAATGCCTATCTCTCTCCAATCTAGGTCCTTGAATACCTCCTCTATTATGCCGTGAATAGTTTCTGAAAAATGACGCCTCTCTGTCTCACAGCCCGCAGCAGAAGGATAAGTTTAGAGGTTTCTGAAGTCGGATTGACATGGTGGCATTTTCGTACAAATACTTCAGTACTTCGATGTAGAGCCGACCCCAAATAAAGGGACAAGGCTAGGCAAAAGAGAGAGAGAGAGAGAGAGACTTCAGTACTTCGATGTACCGCTATAGTCAACCTGGCATCGTTGACTTGGGGAATACTGCGATACAGCCCAAGATTCGATCAAATCAAAGGCTTTCTCGTAGTCCACAAACGCTAAGCAGAGAGGCAAATTATACTTCTCGATCTTCTATATAACCTGCTGCAGTGCATGTATGTAGTCTACGGTGCTGAAACCTTTTCCATCCTGAGGTTAGAAGTCGCCAAACTGCGCGCGAATCAATTCGTGAAGATTCCGGAAAACGGCTTGTAGACATGGCTCAGATGTGGATGTATGAATAATCCTTAAACAAGGCATTGTCGCTCTTCTTAAAATAGAGTACTACTACACTTCTGCTTCATTGCTGTGGCGTCTTCCCCTTGATTATGACGTAATTGAACAGCTTCTGAAGAGCTTTAAGGATCGGTTTTCCACCCGCGTTCAGGAGTTCGGCCGTAATTCCTTCTTCACCCAATGCCTTGTGGTTTTTACGTTACTTCAGAGCCAGCCTAGTCTCGCACGATATTTTCGGTATAGACCGAACGATAACCGACCCGAATCGATAAACGACCCAAAAGCTGGCTTGACTCGACAAGTCAAGCCAGCAGGTCGTTTCCTAGATTCGCAGTGGATAAATTAGTAATATAATTAAAATCAGTCAATGCAGCTCAGTAGGAACAATTAAATCAGTATCTTGCGTTAAAATGAGCAAGACGGAAGGTGAAGGTATTAAGAGCTTCTTTTAAATTTTCTTGGGTAGGTATATCGAAACCTTTCGCATTTATTTTTATGGAAATTTATGGTGATATAAAGGTACAATATAAGAAAAATTTATGTAACAATAAATAGATCTTAAAAGGATGATTTCTAACTGAATATATTGTGTTCATTTAATGGTTACATTATCACGACGAAAGCTAATAATTGAACATGGTGAAAAATGTTAGTTCATTCAATGGATTTTATGAACCAATAAATGAACGCACCTGTCCCAATACTGGCCTAAAGATCAGAAATAGATTGTTTATACGGCTCCCAAAATATGAACTTTGTGGCATAAAAATAAATTACATATTTCAATAAAAATATGAAATCTGCATTTGTCCAGTGAATGAACGCCCGTTCATTCACTGGATTTCAAACGTTTTGTATTTCCAATGCTGGGACGTCGAATAATTTACATAAAACTGGCTAGAATGGCATTGTAATAGATTTCAGACATATATTAAAACTATCTATTATTCAAATAAATAAAAAACTTATAGTGCATATTTAAATTACGGCCACAATTTGATATCAAAAATTTTATGTCTACCCCGAGTCCTAAATTCTTGCCCGAACAAAAATATTTTTACACAACACTGCTAACTTTAAACGCTTGCCGTTTTGAAACGAACAGTAACATATGAAGTGAAGATTGTCATAATAATAGAAAATAGAGCAGTAATTACGAAAAAAAATACGTCATTGGGTAGAAATATTTCAATTTCTTATTTTTTTGAAAAAACTGTGTTTTGTTCATTTACTGGGGTGTGTTCATTCACTGGAGCACTTACCCTATTTGGCATTAGCCCGAAATTCAGCAAAAGCTTGAATCTGGGTAAAATATGGTAGCATATATTCCAAACGGAGGTATACGCCATTATAGAATGTGCAGGGGCCAACCGTCAACGAAATTACATAAATCAATTAATTCTGATTTACTCAGATAGCCAGGCAGCTCTTAAGAGGCCGGCGAATGTCACTCGCTACTGCAAGTTGACGCGTATTCAAAATTCGTTCGCGGAATATAGCTATCTCTGTTTGACAAAAACAAGTGACGGATTGATGCAGCTTTGTGTGTGTATGTGAGCGTCTTACAATTTATTGTTAGTAAAATGAGGTATATTCATTATTTGCTTTATTTTTGTCGAATACTTCGGGAATTGTTTGTGGATGTACGAACTAGTAATGCGTTTTTTGGAAATTTTATTACCGCGCCAATATCTCAACATATTATGATAACAATAGCAGATATGTCATACAAAGGTGGTCTTTTTTTACGGTAGGAAAATCATCTAATGACATCCCCCGCTCTTGGGTGGAGCGGGAGATAGTGTCACACTTTTACTGACTAAAAACCCACTCCTGTTCCTTCGTTGCCTTTCGTACCGGGGCTGAGCTACCTTTCGGAGCTAACCCTGGCCCCAGTAGGCTTCGACCCGGTTGGACCCCTTCTGTTGCTGACAACTCCTTGAGGCGCACGGGAACAGTTCGCGCAGTCGATGACTTGGGCTCGATCCGGACAGTTACCGGACGGTCAGACAGCGAGCTACCGATTGCTCGCCGTCCGCAAGCCCGCGCCTACGGTGGCCGGAAATCGGCAGCGGCTGTGAGCGCCGTTGCCTGATACGGTCGGCCTCTTCCTTTGCTAGCATTACTGCTTTGCAGAAGGAGGCGACTGCCTGCCACTGATCCTCCTCGCTCCGAACCATGGCCTGTACCAAAGTTTGGCACGAGAGATCGCCGCCGCCGATCACCTCCACGAGGGCAAGGCGATACTCCGCCTAAGCGGCACACCTCCACTGCGTGCTCCACCGTGTCCTCCGGGCGTTCCGCACAGTGGCGAAACTCGGGCGTCACTTCCGTACGAATCCGGTACAGCCCGAACCTACCGAACTTATGTGTCCGGTGAGAACCTGCGTCATGCGGAAGGTGAGGACGCCCGCGCCGTGAGGTCTTTCCAGCCATGCCTCCAAGAGGGGACTTACTGCCATAATTGTGGCGTGCCCAAGGTGGTCTTCTTGTGGTCAAATCAGAGAATGTTATGGAGGCGAGAGCTTTTTTTTTTCATAGGTGGGAAATTATTCAATGACTTCTGCCGCTCTTTTAGTGTCAGACTTTTAGGGAAATGAAAACTGTTCTTTCGTTTCAAGGCCCCGATGTTCTCTTTCGCTCAACCCTTGGCCTCAGTAGACTTCGAACCTGCTGGGCCCTTACGGTTTTGCTGACATGTCCTCGAGACGCGAGTGGAACACTATGCAACATCGACGTCTCGAGCTCGGTACGGACGCTTACCGGACGGCCGGATGGAGAGATACAAATTGCTCGCCGTCCGCAATCCTGCGCCTACGGTGACTGGAAAAAGGAATCAGGATCCCGGTGGCTGGGGCGTGAGGAATGATGTTCCCTCATGTGTACGACTGTCTCCTTTGCTAGCATAACTGCTTCGTAGAAGGAGCCGACCACCTGCCATTCCTACACATTCCAGACCATGGCTTGTACCAGGGTCACTCCCACGAGGACACGGCGCGGCGGCAGTGCTCCTCCTGAGTGGAGCATACCATCGCCGTATGCTCCACCCTGTCCTTTGGGCGGTCTACACAATGATGACAGCCAGGCGTTTCTTCCGAACTTATCACGAGGTGAGGTGTCGTCATGCGGAAGGTGAGGATGTTTCCACGTCTATTCACCAACACCTCAAAGATTGGATTTACCGCCGGTACTCAGACCGCCTTCTTCAGTGGTTTTTTACCCCGGCGTTGCAACTCCATGCGCAAATTGTGCATGCGTGCAAGGACTGTTGCCTCTAGATCCCATGGTGGCAGACTAGCAAGGAGGATCGTCGCTTCGCTGGAGAACGTGCGGTATCCCCGCACCATTTGGATGGCCATGATCCTCTGGGATGCGTTCAGCTTTGCCCCCGGTCGCTTTCACAGTAATGGGACCAACACCGGCGCTCCGTAATGGGTCATGGACCAAACAATGCTGCGTGGAGCCTCCGGCAAAGGGCTAAGGACCTGTATGTTGGGTAGGAGCTGCTTCAGGGCAGCCCCAGTCCGGTCCAGTTTGGGAGCCAGACGTCGGAAGTGTTCTTCGAAATTCCAACGGATGTCGAGGACAAGTCCCAAAAACATTCCGACCCATATCTTGGTACCGATCCCTGGGGAACACCGCACGACATCTCTCGGCGTTTCCATTCTCCACGGTGAGCGAGGCAGATAATGAACCTGTCCTTCAGGTTGGCCTCGATCACACGAATGAGGTAGACCGGCACCTGGTGATACCGGGGTCCAACTAGAGCGCTCCCTGCAAAAGCCAAACTGGCCATCCGCAAGATCCGGCTCCACCCGTACCAGGTGCGTACGAGGAATAAAGAACAGCGACGCGCACCCTCAGAGCGGAGATACGGCTGGCCAAACTGGAGGCCCGCGACGTGTAGCTGGGGACTCTGAACAGAGACCCGTGGAGACGACCCTACGAACCGTACCTGGGCTCCTCCGCTGACACAGAGTACCGGCCCCTGTTTATGAAGGGTGTGATGAACGCTCTATTCCCGTCAAAAGGGGAGCATTCTCATCCGCCCATGGCTCCGTCACTAGTTTTAGTGTAGTTTATATTTTTATGTCACCGTTTTTTGTAGCTATATTTGCATACTGTGTGCTATGCGACCTCAACGGGGTCAGCGTGGTCTATTAAACTGACGACACGCTGATCCTAACGAAGGGAGAGTCGTACCAGGCGGCGGTCGAACTAGCGGAACGCAGGGTTGCAACACCCTCCAACCAGCCTTGGCCCCACCGACATCATGTCATATGAGACGGCTGCGGACACAGCCCACCTATATAAATATGAGCGCGCTATCACCGTAGCCGCTTCTTGACTCCTTTACAAATTTCCTCGTCTTGTCCCCATGTTGCCTTTCTCCCCATCCTGGGGCGGCATACTAACGGTCCACCCTCACGTGGGTAAGACAAACACACAGTACGGGTTCGCTGCCTGCTTACTCCTTAGTCTGTGCCATTCGTGTTCGAACTCTTTTGAGGCCATGAGATTGCAGTAGTAAGCCGGTCTCACATCCAAGCAAGTGATCCCGTCCATCATCTACATATATATCTTTCGTCGCTGTTCGTCACAGCGACGAAAGATATATATGTATAAGGGGGGCATCGCCACAGAACGTGATCAAAATTTTCATCCTCATCACCGCAATAGCACACGCTAACCTCACATAACCGCATATCATACAGTTTCTTCCAGAAATATCCATGTCCAGTCAGGATCTGCGAGACTTTGTAGTCCGGCTCGACCCAAGTTGCCTTGAGCCTAACCGCCACGTCAGGGAGGAATCGATGAAGTTCCATCGCCTTCTCTTCACGCAGAGTTGCAACAGTCATGAAGAGGATCCAGTAGTTGGGACTCGAGGTGGCACTGCACAAGTCCGAGAGCATGTGTTTTCATGGCCCTCGGAACGAGCCACCGCCGGTTTCCCAAATTACAATAAAAGTTTACAAGTATCTGGGACTCGTCCTCGACAGCCGATGGTATTTTTAGGAGCACTTCCGACGTCTGGTTCCCAAACGTGTTACTTATTGTTTATTTTGTGTTGCGCCTTGTGCTGTACCAAATAAATTATTTTTCTTTCTTTTTTTCTTTCAAACTGGATTAGACTGGAGCACTCAAGCGGCTCCTGTCCAACCTGGGGTGTCCAGACGCCTCCTGCTGGAGGCTCTACGCAGGCATCGTTCAGTCCATGGCCCTTTATGGAGCGCTGTCGCTGCGAAAGTGATCAGTTGTCAAGCTGAACGCATGCCAGGGAGTTTTAGCCATCCTAATGGTACAAAGACAAAGCACGGTTTCCTGCAATATATCCGCACGGTTTCCTGCAGGCCTGCTACCATGGAATGTGGAGGCAGCAGTCCTTTGCACGCATATGCATGATTTACACGTGGAGATGCAACCCCGGGGTGAAATTCCGCTACCACGACAAGTCGCTGTATGGCAGACAGTTCCGGCAGGATCTCAGCGACTGTCGTTACGCAAATCCTCACCGGACATGGCAAGTACGGGAGGCACCTGCGTCGGATTTAGGCGGAAGAAACGCCTGGTTATCACCATTGTGTGGACGGTCTGAAGGATACGGTGGAGCATACGGTAGAGATGTACATATGTGCCCCGTTTAGGCGGAACACCGCCGCATCCTCGTGGGGGCCATCGGTGGCAACGACCTCTCGCGCCGAGCCCTCTTTCTACGAAACAGTAATGCTAGCGAAGAAGGCGGCCGCATGGACGAGGGAATACCCTGACGCCCCAGCAGCCAGGATCTCGACTCAGATTTCTAGCCACCCTGGGCTTGGAATCGCCGTCCAGCTATCCGGTAACCATCTGGACCGAACCCAAATCGTCAACGGCGCTTTTTTTTTACTCTTTTTTTTAAGGGGTTTTTGACGGCGCTTTTAATCAGCTAAAGTCTGACATGTCCTCAAGAGTTCTGTATTCCTTTTATTAAACTTTAAATGCTTACGTACTATTTTATTTAAGTCAATAGTGTCAAAAATATTACAATAAAACTCGACCTATGAACGCAACTGAAGTAATGACAGCACGCACACAATGACACTGACATCCCGCTTGCCGCGATAGCACTAGTAAACTCTTGGAAATTTGCGATAAATTGGACGTGTTTCGTAATACCAAAATTGATGAATGAAAACTTAATGTTTTTCCAATTTGTTTTCTATCATTTGTAAATTGATAATATAGGTAATCTGTGTTCCTACATTGAGAATATTGGACATATTGTTATTTTTAATATAGGAAAAGCCAAATGAAAACATGCCATTTACGTTGTAAAAAAGTGCGAATTATAATTCGCTTTAATTTCGTATAAGGCAAGTTTTTTTAAAAAAGAAAGATGTAGGAACCTAGATAAATATCGTCTATAACCGAATAACATCATAATATGTTGGAAATATGCTCCAATTGCAAATGAGCGTGGTATTACGTTTGTATGAAAAATTCATCTGTCGCCGTGCTCTTAACGCCCTGAACTCGAATACTTTAAATTCGAAACTGGTAAAAGACTGCGTTAACAAACTGAATGACCTGGGGCAAAGGAATAAAGTTATTCTGAGATGGGTACCAGGTCATTCTGGAATCAATGGCAACGAAAAAGCCGATGAACTCGCACGGGCTGGGGCTCAAGGTCATCAGATAGTCCAGAACCCTTCTGTGGTATCTCAAAGAACCAGGCCATGCAGACCCTTAAGGGCAACTTATTTGGCGATTCAAAAAAGCACTGTTCGGTACAACCAGGTCTGCTAACGCCAAATCTCTTATAGAAGGCTACTCACAAAAACGAACTGCCGAGCTTCTTGAGCTCAGCAGGACGAACATCTGTGCGATAGCCCGCGCCTTAACCGGCCACTGCAAACTAAACAGGCACCAATTTCACATGAAGCTAAGTGACACTGATGTTTGCCGGTACTGCAATCAGGAGAGGGAGACGCCTAAGCACCTCTTGAGTGAATGCGGGCCCCTTATCCACAAACGCAGTGTCCATCTGGGCCGACACATTATTCGCCCGGAGGAGAATAAAACTCTAAAAGCTAGGAGTATTCTAAATTTCTTGGAAGCCTCCGGGCTAAAAGAGTTACTCTAACAAGGTGTCGAGTCACAATAGATCTTTTAGGTCACAGTGACTACATCCCCTACACTATGGGTGATGCATAGCCCCTTATCTTCTAAATAATAATAACAATAATCCCTAGTGTGGAGCAACGTCCTTTTTTAATAGTAGGTTATGTGACTAGGAGATAAAGCAGTGTCTTTAAGTCGCGGCCTGGGGATGGACGCTTGTCTAAAAATAAACTATTCATTTTTGACCTAAAGAATTATAAGTTATAGCTATCAGGAAACACTCTGGTAGTGAATCTTACTCCTTCCTTGGCTAATCGCATCTCATAATTAATGTGTTCCCAAAATGCTTTGTACATACCTATATACGGGTGGGATGTTAACCATGTACCGATGGCACAACGCCATACGTTTAGTGGTCCGATGATGGAACGGATTTGGCGGAATTTAATTGTGCAATTCTAATGCACACTCCCCAAAATGTATACGATAGAAAACAGACAGGTTAGTGACTCGGCGTTGATGCTCAAGATTTTGGATTTTGACTCGTCACTTGTCGAGTCAAAATCATTGCCGATGATCTTTTTAGCTCACTTCTCAATTGACTGGTATTTGGCAGACTCAACCCACAGATGAGAGCAGTACTCCAACACAATCGATTTTGTGCTTGATAAAGGGTTGAGCAGCTGTTCCGGTATCAATATCGTTTCACCTTTGCTAAGCAGTCAGTTGAGCTTTTGCCTCGATGTAAGAGCCGAAATTGAGAGTAGATGATAGCTTTGATATCCTGTCAGTTCATCAAAAATTGATTTGCAAATTTTCATTTGACAACCAACGATTGGCAAAAACTTGGTTCGCTATTTCATCATTATACAACAACAAGTTTTCCAAACGATTTACTTTACAAACAAATCACTAAATAAAATTTTGTTTAATAATGCGTCAATTGACAAACAATTAATTTTTTATTCATTTTATCCCGTAAAACGACGTTTGAAATATATTACATTTTGTAAATGTTTAGTAGGCCTCCCGAAACACAATATTTTACTTTGGTTTGGTCTATCATCTTGGTTCGGTTAGGTTAAAAATCGCGCCTGGATTGGGTCTGATTAGAGTAGTGACCACAGAAATCTTAATTATTATTAAGATTTCTGTGGTAGTGACACTAGAACGCGACAGCGAGTGAATGACGCGATCATGTGGGTTAGGTTAGGTTAGAACAGTGACCATTAAAGATAACCTTTTATTGCTTGTGAATCATTTTGGTTAGGTTAATTCATTAAAGCCGATGATTATAAAAAAACCGGCCAAGAGCGTGTTGGGCCACGCTCAGTGTAGGGTTCCGTGGTTTCCCGTCCGTCACAATACCTAAGTGTTCCCACTTATGAGTTTAAAAAAAGGCTATTTGTTACGTTAACATAGATACTAAGTACGGAAATCTAATAAATACGGAACCCTAAAAACGAGCCCACAAAGGACGGTGACAACTAAAACAGTATGCATGTAGTAAAAATTTCAGCGATTGTGCACTCGTAAAATTACGAATATATTTAAGAAGCAACGATTTTTTACCACGGTAGGTCATGAAAGCACGGAAAAACTTAACATCGACTTTTAAAAAGATAATGTCAATACGCAACGCCATCTATCGAACCATTTATGAACTGGTTTTTACCTTAACATTTTGATAGATTGTTCTAAATTGCCTTAGCATGTTCCTGATAGAAGTTTTATGTAGTTATAAGATAATACCGCCAATGCCAAGGAGAGACCAACCGAACAATTCGATAATACCCCACCCCATCAACTCAGGAAAAATCCTAACAGCGCGAACGCGAAATAGCCCAAAGTACAGCGCCGTCTCTCGGGGAATTGGGTTACTAATTAATACATGGGTACCAGAAGAAGTTTTCGGTGGTAATTTTGGATTGCGAGAACCGATTTTAATAATTCTTTTTTGTTTGAAAGAATATACGTTCAGGGTAATAAAATATGTAAACAAAGTTAAAAAAATGCTTGCATATAGGTACGATTATACTACAAACAGTCCAGAAATTATTTTGTACAACCTTTTTGTCTTTTTTGTACAAAAACTGTTCTTTCCATCAAGTTCAAAATGATTTTCCTAGAAAGTCCTCATAAAGTTCTACTTTTCAGATTTTTTTCATATTGTTACGCCATTAAACGTGAACACGCCATATCTCCGAGAAAATAAAGAGTAGCACGTAATAATTAAAACGCATTGCTGTTCGAAAGGTCTAGAATGGTTGTGCGTAGACAAACTTAGAAAAATCTCGAAACATCCACAAAGTACTTACAAGTAGTAGTTAGGTATTTATAGGAAATGGTACTCTCCGACGTTAACAATAGAGTCGAAATTCGCATGAAAGTGACTCTTATTACCACGAGTAATAAAAATAATTTATGACTTCGAGAAGCGATTCAATTGTTCTGGAATTCTGGATCGTTCGTGGGAAGTCGGTATCTAGAATTTTCTTGGCTCCGCATATAAATACGAGCCCCCGGCCGGAAGCGAGTCAGTTGTGATTTCGACTGCGATCAAGAGCGAACTACCCTAGTACTCGAAGTGATTTTACTCAACGACCTAAGCGATAGTGTAACGGTACTCTAGTGTTAATTGCGATTCGGATTATTGTTGACTGGACTAATTTGTTATTGTTTGTGGTAAATAAAGTTCTCTCGTCAGTAAATCGGCATTTGATTACCCACGTACGTAACAACTGGTGTCAGAAGTGGGATGCCACTAACACCGAGAGACGACGAACAGCGACCACGAACAAGAAGGCAAATGGAGATGGATGCTGCGCGTCATCGTATGGAGGAGGAAGATCAGGCTGGTATGGTAGCAACAGAAGCTGCTGAGGCACCAACACGACCATCCTCGGAATTGAACCTCGCTGCGGTGTTGGCCGCCATGCAAGCTAGTATGGAAGCTGTCCGCCGCGACCAGGAAGCCGCTCGCCGCGAACAAGAGGCCAACCAGCGTAAGCTTCAGGACCTAATCGCAGCGAACCAGGAAGAAGCTCGCCGCGAACAGGAAGCCGCTCGCCGCGATCAGGAGGCCAACCAGCGTAAGCTTCAGGACCTAATCGCAGCGAACCAGGAAGAAGCTCGCCGCGAACAGGAAGCCGCTCGCCGCGAACAGGAAGCCGCTCGCCGCGAACAAGAAGCCGCTCGCCGCGATCAGGAGGCTAAGCAGAACCTGATCATCGATAAAATCGACCACGGCCTCGTCACGTTGGGCGAGAAGGTAAAGAATCTCACCTTGGAGGTCAAGGAGGTTTCCGCCCGAGCTGATAGCCTCGAAACAAGAATTGATGGCCACGAAGATCGCCTGCTGGACATCAACAAAAAAATCGTCAAGCTCGAAGCACGCGAACCCGTTGTTGTCGGCTCACCATCGCACACTCCCTGTGCATCCGCCGCAAAATTTGATGTGCCGCGTTTTGATGGCACGTCTTCCTGGACGGCATTTAAGTACCAATTCGAGACATTGGTCGAAACAAACCGCTGGGATGATAAGCAGTCTTTTGCGGCATTAACTTTGGCTCTACGAGGAGACGCCCTGCTGGTCCTAGAGAACCTCCCTGCGGACGGCAGGACATTGGAGCGTCTCATGGAGGGACTGGACACTCGTTATGGAGACAAGCACCTCGAGCACGTTTTCCGCGCGCAGTTACGCGAGAGAACGCAGAGGTCGAACGAGAGCCTCCAGCAATGGGGAGTCGAGGTTGAACGGCTAGTCCGGCGTGCGTACATGTCAATGACACCAGAGACGGTGGAAGTAAATCTGGTGCAAGCATTCATCGACGGTCTACGGGATACTGAAGTCAGAGCTACGGTGCGACTCGGACACCACCAAACTTTGAAGAGTGCGATGGCTCACGCTCTGGAAGTAGAAGCCGTACGACAAGATTCACGTACGCATAGAGTTAGGGAAGTGGTGGTCTCGCCTTCAGCGCAACCACGTCACCGAGAAATGCTGACTTCTTCTTCGGCAAAGTCCCGCTATATTCCGACGTGTTACGGGTGCGGAGAAAAAGGGCACATTCGTACCGATTGCCCCAAGAGGAAGAGGGGAAGTGTGGACTCCGGAACTCAAGTTAACGAGGAGTCGTTAAACTAAATGTCGCCAGGGCCGCGGGGCGGGTGCTGGCTGGTCAACTGAAAGCCCCAACCATCACCATCAATCAAGTTCACAACGGAAATAGTTTGATCATCGAAGGGACGCTGAATCATCGTGCTTGCAATTTCACCGTTGACACGGGGGCGTCACGGACTGTTATAAGACCTGAGTTGCTGAAACGCACCATCTTGTGGCAAAGAGAGTCTCCATCCTGCCGACTTCAGACAGCAACCGGCCAGCCAGTCTCCGTCCTCGGTGATACAGAAATTGAGTTCAAAATCGGTGATCAAGTGTATATCCATCCTGCGTTAATTGCGAATATTACCGACGATTGCATACTGGGTCTCGACTTCTTGCGGAATAACCGATGTATTTTAGATATCGACAGGGGAGTATTGAAATTCCCAGATCAAGAAGTCTTCCTGCGAGGAATTAAGTCATGCAACCTCTATTGTTTAAAGAATACCACACTGGCTCCGAGAACAGAAACCTTAGTCGAAGTAAAGTTTCCCAAGAAAATCAGGCAAACAAGATGTGTTTTGGTTGAAGATACTGGCCGGCACCCGGAGCTCATCACCGCGAGGACATTAGTTATGACAAAAGGGAAATCCAAAGTAAGGATTGTGAACCTTGGGAAAGAAGAGGTCCAACTGAAGAAAAACAGTGTTGTTGGGAGATGTGAAGAAGTTCAGTATCTCCGTCAAATCAATAAATCTCCAGCAAAGCAAGACACGACCAAAGTCGAAACTGATTACATCCAGCAACTTCTGGAAAATTCTAAGAGCAATTTATCGACTTCGGAACTACAGCAAGCCAGGGAATTTCTGCTACGGTTTCGAGATATCTTTGCAACGGGAAAAGACTGCGGGAGAACAGGTCTCGTCAAGCATGAGATAGATACAGGTGATGCTAGACCAATTAAACAGAGACCGCGTCGCATACCCTGGGCTAAGGAAAATGAGGTAGCAGAAATGGTAAAGGACATGGCTGATAGCGGAATAATTGAGCCTTCTACGAGCCCATGGTCTTCCCCCGTCGTTCTGGTGAAGAAGAAGGACGGCAGCACAAGATTTTGTGTGGACTACAGAATGCTGAACAATGTGACGAAGAAGGACAGTTACCCCTTACCAAGGATAGACGATACGCTGGATATGCTCAGTGGCATGAAGTGGTTTTCAACCATTGATTTAAAAAGTGGCTACTGGCAAGTGGAAATCAGCGAGAAAGATAAAGAAAAGACAGCGTTCAGTACGGGTATTGGCAGCGGCCTGTGGCAATTTAACGTCATGCCTTTTGGGTTATGCAACGCTCCAGCGACGTTTGAACGCCTCATGGAGAGAGTCATGGTGGGCCTTCTTGGTGACGTCTGTCTGGTATATTTGGATGACGTCATTATAATGGGTCGCACCTTTAAGGAAAACCTGAGGAATATGGAGAAAGTGTTCACCAGGATACGAGGGGCTAACCTAAAACTAAGCCCAAAGAAGTGCGCCCTGTTCAAGAAGGAGGTCAGCTACCTAGGACATGTTATTTCCGCTGACGGGGTGAGAACCGACCCTGAGAAGATAAAGGCAGTCCAACAGTGGCCGGTTCCAAGGAACAAAACGGAAGTACGTGCATTTCTAGGGTTGTGCACATACTACAGGCGTTTTGTCAAGAATTTTTCGGACATTGCAAAACCTTTACATCAGCTGACTGAGGATAAACGAGATTTTATCTGGGACGAGGACTGTGAGTCGGCATTCGACGAGCTAAAGCAACGGCTATGTGAAGCGCCCATACTGGGGTATCCGAGCAGAGACGGAAGATTTGTCGTTGATACCGATGCCAGCAACACGGGAATTGGAGGAGTGTTGTCACAGGTGCAGGGTGACAGACAGGTCGTAATCGCTTACTTCAGTAAGGCACTTTCAAAGCCAGAAAGAAACTACTGCGTGACTCGACGAGAACTGCTGGCTGTGGTTAAAACCTTGCAGCATTTCCACAAGTACCTCATAGGAAGACAATTTACGTTGAGGACGGATCACGCTGCATTGAAATGGCTTTTACAATTTAAAAACCCTGAGGGCCAAGTTGCAAGATGGCTCGAGCAGCTGCAGGAGTTTAACTTTGTGACGGAACATCGTAGTGGAAAAGGGCATAACAATGCTGACGCCCTGTCGCGACGTCCATGTAATGATGACTGCAGACACTGCCAGCAGAATGAAGCCCGAGAACACGTTAATTTAATTAGGGCTGAAGGCAACTTCAAGAAGTCCCAGGAAGAAGATGACGATATTCGACCTATACTGGACTGGAAGCGTAGCGGAACTAGGCCCCAGTGGAGTGAAGTATCGTCACACAGTCCCGTAACTAAGAGCTACTGGGCACAGTGGGACAGTTTAGTCCTAGAAAATGATGTGCTTTGTAGGAAATGGGAATCGAACGATGGCAAGGAGGTGACCACACAAGTGATAGTACCACGATGTGAAGTAGTCCCCCTGCTACAGGAAATACACGATGGTGCTTCTGGAGGACACCTGGGCATCAAGAAAACTCTACTGAAAGTGAGACAGCGGTATTACTGGCTCAATTGTAGAGATGACATAGAGCAATGGTGTCGGAAATGTACAGCGTGCGCATCTGTGAAAGGACCACAGACTAGGAGCAGGGGCAGGCTTCAGCTGTACAATGTGGGAGCCCCATGGGAACGCATCGCTATCGACGTCGCTGGACCTTTTCCAGTTACAAATGACGGAAACAAGTACATAGTGGTGATCCAGGACTATTTCACAAAGTGGCCCGAAGTCTTCGCCATACCCAATCAGGAAGCGACGACAGTGGCGAAGAAGGTGGTCGAAGAAGTAGTATGTCGGTATGGCGCACCTTTGGAAATCCATTCCGATCAAGGCCGTAACTTCGAATCTGCGCTGTTCCAGGAAATGTGTACTCTTCTGGGAATTTATAAGACACGCACCACACCTGCGCACCCTCAGTCGGACGGAATGGTGGAAAGGTTTAACCAAACCCTGGAGAATCACCTGGCTAAGGTTGTCGATGACCATCAGAAGGACTGGGACCGGTATATTCCACTATTTCTGATGTCTTACCGATCGGCAGTGCATGATAGCACGGGACATACTCCAGCAAGAGTGAATTTCGGCAGGGAGATGAGACTTCCAGTCGATGCCATAACTGGCGTGCCACCTGACAAGACTAAGCCAGTTACGGACTACGTAAGTGACCTTCAAGATCAATTGGACGAAGTGCATAAACGAGTTCGTGAGAATAGCATGAACACCAGCGTAAAAATGAAAACTAGATACGACCGTAATGCCAATGCCAAGGGATTTGAGGAAGGTACACTGGTCTGGCTTCACAACCCGCTTCGACGGAAAGGGAAGTCGCCGAAACTCCAAGCTCGATGGGAGGGACCTTACACCGTGTTAAAAAGGATTAATGACGTGACCTACCGCATCAAGAAAGGGCTAAGAGGGAAACCCAAGGTTGTCCATGTGGATAGATTGGCGCCGTATCACGGATCTAATAATGCTCGGGACGAGCATGACTAAGAGGGGGGCACTGTTACGCCATTAAACGTGAACACGCCATATCTCCGAGAAAATAAAGAGTAGCACGTAATAATTAAAACGCATTGCTGTTCGAAAGGTCTAGAATGGTTGTGCGTAGACAAACTTAGAAAAATCTCGAAACATCCACAAAGTACTTACAAGTAGTAGTTAGGTATTTATAGGAAATGGTACTCTCCGACGTTAACAATAGAGTCGAAATTCGCATGAAAGTGACTCTTATTACCACGAGTAATAAAAATAATTTATGACTTCGAGAAGCGATTCAATTGTTCTGGAATTCTGGATCGTTCGTGGGAAGTCGGTATCTAGAATTTTCTTGGCTCCGCATATAAATACGAGCCCCCGGCCGGAAGCGAGTCAGTTGTGATTTCGACTGCGATCAAGAGCGAACTACCCTAGTACTCGAAGTGATTTTACTCAACGACCTAAGCGATAGTGTAACGGTACTCTAGTGTTAATTGCGATTCGGATTATTGTTGACTGGACTAATTTGTTATTGTTTGTGGTAAATAAAGTTCTCTCGTCAGTAAATCGGCATTTGATTACCCACGTACGTAACAATATTTTCTAAACTTATGATTCAAAAGTTAGGAGGGGGGACACATTGTTTTTTACTTTTGGAGCGATTATTTACGAAATTATTGACATTATCAAAAAAATATTTTAGTAAACCCCTATTCATTTTTAAATACCTATACAACAATATATCACACGTTAGGGTTGAAATTAAAAAAAAAATCACTTCCCACTTTACATATAGGGGGGCTACCCTTTTTTTTTATTTTTTTTTTATGGTGGGAAAAAATCATGCATTGACATCCCCCGCCCTTAGGCGGAGCGGGAGATAGTGTCAGACTCTTACTGACTAAAAGACCCACCCCGTTCCTTCTAGCCTTCATACCGGGGCTCGAGCGCCCTTTCGGATAACCCTGGCCCCAGTAGGCTTCGACCCGGCTGGGTCCCTACTGTTGCTGACAACTCCTTGAGGCGCGCGGGAACAGTGCGCGCCGTCGACGACTTGGGCTTGGTCCGGACAGTTACCGGACGGCCGGACAGTGAGCTACCCATTGCTCACTGTCCAGGGGGGCTACCCTAATCAAACGTTTTTTTCCAATTTTTATTTTACCACTTTGTCGGCGTGATTGATATACATATTGGTACAAAATTTCAGCTTTCTAGTGCTAACGGTCACAGAGATTAAGCGAGGACGGACAGACAGACATGGCGAAACTATAAGGGGTCCTAGTTTACTACGGAACCCTAATGATATCTACACATATAAATAAAATTAGAGTGTCTATTTGTAATATTGAAATAACCGCTTTTTACTACATGCATACACGGTACATACACCAAAATAACATTTTTTTACCATTTTTGTCCGTCTGGCTGTCTGTTTGTTTGTTCCGGCTAACCTCTGAAATGGCTGGACCGATTTTGACGGGACTTTTTTTTGGCAGGTAGCTGATGTAATAAGGAGTAACTTAGGCTACTTTTATTTTAGAAAAAATAAATTCAAAATCGTGTAATCCACGCGAATGAAGTCGCGGGCACAGCTAGTTTAGTATATAAACGTACTTTTTACCAAAATAGGCAAAATATTAAATGAAAAATGTACAAATGATTAAATATCATCTGAACCATTTATCAAGAGAAGCATAATAATATGTCAAAAAAAGTTTGTAAACTGAGAGTTTGCAAAATGAAACATTTTCAGAACGTATCGTTTGTGAAATAAATAGTGTACGAAACGTTGGTTGTCATGTCAACTAAAAATTTGTCATGACGCCCGTGACTTAAAACATAAAAAAAAAATTCAAAAGTTTTTTATTTCACATAGGCCTACATGGGTATTATAAAACGTCAGAAGCTATTGCTACAGTATTACAATATTTCCTATATTGTAATACTGTGATATTGCTTATTAACTAAGTAGGTACCTACCTATGTTACATAATAATCTACAGTACCTAGTATTTCAATGTCACGAAACACCACGTGGAGAAATTAAAGGCTATAACTGCCTACTTAGACCGTTTAGTTACGATTTTTGAGGAAAATAAACATACATACAGGTGTGTTCTGTGTATTTTCCATTATTAATGACCTACTCATTCATTTTCATTAAGTCGGTACCTAGCTACTGTTATTTGAACGCATATTAACATGTAGGTTCTAGATAAAACTAATTTAAATCTAAAGCGAATGTAACAAGGCCATATTTGCATGGAGGTCAGCAATACATCGGTAATATTGTTAACCTACTTACACCGTTCTCTGACCAAATAAAAAGCTAGCTATAGATAGATTATATATCAACTTACCAGCGCATCAGAACCGTGCGAGCCCAGCGATGTAGGGAACCTCACATCCTTTACCTCTATGGATACAATTTCCAACCCGCTTCGATTAGGCACCGGCATTTTGTAAAAACGTAGCTCAACAGACGACCGTCAACCGCGCTCGGATAACCCCGACGTTATGTTTTGTTATTTGGTTATCATTAACAGTACGAGTATTTGTTGTTTTCGTCGAGATAAATAACGGGATACGTTTTATGTAGTCAGCTGTTCAGTTTTCGACTTAAAGTGTAACAGAAAAAGATTGAAAATACCATAGGTACCTACTATTTCACATTTATCTGATACTTAGACGCTCTGTCTTCTATTAAATAAAATTCTAATTAAGTGACTTTTGAAAGATGCATATTTACATATTCTTTCTGTTCTGTGATATGAACATCAATGCCATTTTTTTGTATTTTATTTAAAAACCAGATACGAAGTTACGAATTAGCCATTTTAACATCTAATGTCATATTGATTTCTATTTTAATTAGGCTAATTTAACAAACAACTCTTTAGTTTCACTGATACTAGAATTTTCGGCATGTCTGCTGTGGTTACGGAGTCGCGATAGCAGCAGAATCGTACTTACTGAAACAGCTGGTTTTACTTAGCAATAGCTACAATTTAAATAAAAACTTTTCAATGCACTTACTCGAAAACCCGCTCTTGTCCCACCGCTTTAAGGCACACAATAGACTGTTTTCCGCACTGGTGAAGAAAAGTGAGCGTGCTCTCCATCGCCATAATTTTATTACATTTCGTCGTATCGTATGCGTACCTATCAGGCTGGTCGCGCGTCTAGTCCCACGTGTCGTCGGTCAACCCCTGTTTATTAATTTCTTCGTAAGTGTATCCAAAAAAGTCGTTTGATACGCGTGCAAATTTACTACTAAACTTTCTACACTTGTATCCAAATGTACTATTTCAAAGTATGCAGCCAGTAGCAAAAAGTCTATGATCTACATATACCCCTTACCTTACCATGACAATGTAGTCCATTAGAGTTAGCATGCACAAGTCACTTTTGTCAAGTTTTGTCTCCGCCACTAATTTGTTTCTCCCAAGTTACAAGTTTGTATAAAAATGCGACAGAGGAAAAAAGTTAACTGCCATTTAATTTACTCGTGGGCTGGGGCCCTTACTGTATTTATTTAGAATCTTTTTATGGTCCCGTACCCTTTGGGTAAAGGGTAAAAACGGATAGCGGAGCCAAAGCAATAGGGTCCCTATTGCTTTGGCTCCGCTATCCGTCACCAGGCTGTATCTCATAAACCATGATAACTAGTCAGTCTAAATTTTCATAGATGATGTATTTCTGTTGCTGCGATATCAGCAAATACTAGAAACAGAATAAAATAAATATCCAAGTGATTATGATACAACAAATGTGATTTTTTTTGCTATGGACGGTACAGAATCCTACTAAATTTACTATTCATAATTCACTATAGAATCTGTAAACCTATCTCTACAATCTGAGTTAGGGAGTGTAAATTAAAAAAAAAAACTAAAATATTATAAAATTTATTCAATGTTGTACATATTACAAATATTGTATAAAAATACATTTAGTGGAATGTCGATGCCGTATGGTTTATTATACTTACCTCAGAACACTGAACGGATTTTTGTTAAACCTTTTTGAATATGTTCTTAATATTGGCACAAACAATAGTAAATTGTGAAACCCAACTCATTTTTTTAATTATTATAAAAGTATGTTTTTTAGAGTTCTCATTTATTTTCTGCAAAAAGATTCGATTTTTTCAACTATTTTTCTCTTCAATTAATGACATCTGCTTTAGAACTTAACTGATCTAGATTACGTTAATAATATTGAAACACGGTCCATAGAGTTTCTTGCACGTTCTTCTCCATAGAGGCCTACGCTTTGGAACGTGCAATTTAGCTTCACTTTTCTTGGACAGACCGACATTTGACTATTCAAAAGTGCCTGCAAATAGTCTATTTGAAATAAATGCTTTGACTTAGAAACGAAATAAAAGAAATATGCAAGCTGCCGTATCTTGTTTAGTTATCTTATTTATAACTCCTTATAGCCTTTACCGTAATTTTAACAACTTAAGAGGATTACAAGAGCTAATCACGAGTTATATAAAGTGCAAAAGTATATGATCCACTACAATAAAGAGAATCAGAAACATATATGTTATTCTGCAGGATAAATGACAAATAGATAGTGTGTTCAAAACACAATACAGTTGATTGTTTGTCAGATTATTCTACAAGCAACGTCTTACCGTTATAGTGTTTTAATTTGTTGTGTGTACAATAGTATATAGTTTTAATAATTTGTATTAGTTTTTTTTAGTATTTTTTAGTTTATTATTTTGTAAGATTTATTTATATATCGTATCTATGGGCCTTCGTTGCCTGATAATAAAGGATTATTACTAATTTTATAAACAAATATGTAATTTTAAAAAATGGCTTAAATTTTGCTAGCATTTTTGTTTTTGCGCATCTCTTTCTTTTTTAATCAGTTCAAGAGTGACCGCGTTTTATGTCCTATGGGCCTCTTAAAAAATAAACAATATTGTTATGAATATGCTATTAAATTGTCATATTTGAAATTGGCCGCTTTGAAACGGAATAACTTCGGTTTGAGTTGGAATTATAATTTCAGATAAACTTTATAATTAAGGGCCAAGCGCCCGAAAAGTGCCATAAAACAGTGATTTTCTAAGGCCTACTCCTCCGTAACGGCTAGGTCAATTGGTTTGAAAAAAATATATGTTTATTATAGATTCATGAACAATAATATTATCAACATTTGATTTTTTCGTGCAATTAATACTTTTGTCAAAAAAAAAATTTAGCAATTTCGCAACTTTTCGCAACTTTTCCCTACTCCTTCGAAACGGCTTGGACCTTTAGAAACATTTTTACACATAAAAATTGGTGGTTAAATATTCTTCAAAGTCAACATTGCATATGTAAATCAATCAATATCTCGCAGAGAAAATGGATTTAAAGCGCTTTCCGGGCGCTGCTGGCCGCAAATAAATGCACAGATTTGCGTACTGCTGCCTAGGCGAGTGCGAGAGTTGCGTTCACATAATTTCGGCCAGATGGTTCAAGGGACTATACGCCTTAAGGCACGATATTCCTCTTTAAAAAAAAAAAAAATTATTTGTATCTACAGATGTTGTTTTTTCTGTAATATCGCCTATATTTAGATTAGAGGCATTTTTGTATGAAATGATGTGTGCCAAATATCTTCCAAATCCGTTCAGATGTCCGAACGTGAAGAAGTAATAAACAAACATACTCACAAACTTTCGACTTCATAATATTAACAAACAGCACTCCACTAATAAATTTCTATTGGTTTCTTGTTTGTAAATAAACACACTATTACAATTCAGTGACTAGATCTAAAAATATGTTTTTTCTTTTCTTTTAATAAATTTTGTGATTGTAATTTCAATAAAGCACTTAATTTAGGCGTTGTTATTATTTATCATATACATAGATGCATTAAATGCATATTGAGCTTTAAAATATATCACGTATTTACTAGAACCTATGATGTAAACACTTTCATTATAAAACTTATCCTAATCGGCTAAATTAAGATAACAAATGTTGCTATTTTATTCATGACCCAAATCCTATACGAAGTGTCTGGGCGCGTCGGGCTCCATACATTTTATATGGAAACTTTATAGACTTGTAGAGTGACACTGGATCCACGCTACGCGACATCATTCTACGAATACATCGATCGTGGTCCACGTTTGCGTCGGATCGGTCTAATGTACGTCTATACCCCATCTGTTTAGGTAGTTAACTAAACATAAATTATCTTGATATGTCTTTTTATTTAAAACTAGCTGACCCGGAAAACTTCGTACTGCCCAATATTCCTTTTAGCTAAGCTGTCAAAGGATAACGCTATTTACAGGCATTACCAGAACCAGCATAATTTATTTCAAAATGACATTTTAATTAGAGATTTTTTCCAGATTTTTTCACCGTTTAAAAATTCCCAGGACTGTCACGAATTTATTAACACCAAAATTAGCCAAATCGGTCCAGTCGTTCTCGAGTTTTAGCGAGACTAACGAACAGCTATTCATTTATATATATCTATATATAAATGAATCCCTATTTCCTTGGTCACGCCATCACGCGTGAACGGCTGGACCGATTTCGCTAATTTATTTTTTTGTTGTGTTTGTTATTGTGAGGTTCTTATAGAAAACAAAAATGAAAATTAGGGTAGTGGTAAAATAGAGTAGGGTAGAGTAGGGTTGAGTAGGGTCGTGTAGGGTGGAGTAGGGAAGAACGGGATCGAAGCCGCGCCGGCAAAAGCTAGTTCTTTTTTTTATAATTTATAGACAATTTTTTAGATAAAAGACATGTTAAGATTGTTTACAATTAGTTAACTACCTAAACAGATGGAAGCTTTAATTTAGTCTCATACATTGCACATTGTGATGTTACTGTCTATTGAAACAGACTTTCGCATTCACAACCCTCATAAACAAATTTCGAATAATTTCATTTTCTGTGAAGAACTTACCTTCAAACACTTTAAAAAAAAATCTCAACATTTAAGGAACGTCTCAATTTTAAATACTTCATTCTATCTTTCCTCAACAATCTCAAAGCTAGCACCCAAGTTTCCGATCATAACTTAAAGTTTAATTTAAATATAGCACGGTCAACTACACGTCACTAGTATCGAAGTATGATGCTAGGTATTGAATAAATGCTGTCAAAGTTCTACTGTTATCGTAGACGTGCAGTTGACTATAATGTAAGTTTTAGCATAATATTAATATGACACTAAAGCCCGTTTTCATTAACACTAGACGCCAAGACGTTTAAATTAACACGTGATTGAAAATCCAGTAGCACTGTTCGAAAGAGTTACCGCGGCCCTGGGATGCAAAAGGCAACTGAAAGAACAGATGGGTTTTAGACAGTAAAAGTCTGATACACCCTGTCGGGAGAAACCCAGAACGGGAGAAGTCATTTAATGTTGTCTCATCAAAAAAAGGCAATGAACTTTACAATAATAGCTGAAACATAATGTTCATGAAGACGGGCTTGACAAATTATATATCTACCAAAAGAAATATGTATAATTGAAATCTAAGAAAAAACTGTTGGTAAAATTAAAAATAGATATTAGATAATTACAACACTAATTACAAGTACCGGTATTTTCTTGATTTCAATCCTCATACCCTTGGATATTTGTACAGTCCGCTACAGAGATCACTTTTTGTACTTCTTGTACATGACAGAGAGATCTTTGACAATGCTCCTCTCCCCCTCCTCCCACAGTAAAGTAGCAAGCCGGCCGAGAGTTCCGTCGTCGTCGTTATTCACCCACTCCAATAGCAGCTTGTAGCGAGCCTGGAATATTAAAAAATAATCATAATAATAATTGATATATTAATACTATACACCGCTAAATTTTAATCGTTTTAATGCCGTGGAGAGTCGATCCGGTACATGAACACTATCGATTTGTAAAGATAAAATTAAAAAATAAAGTACCTTTTTTCAAAACTCGTATTAATTTTCGCATGTATGAAATTAATTTCTTTAAGAAAACGTGAGCTGAGCGAGTTCAATGACCTGTAGATAGTTTGTACGCAACGCCGACTACTAACTACAGGTCATTGAACCCGCTATACTATACATAAGTTTGTAAGTACCAATTGCAAAGTGAATTTTTCAATCTACACTAATATTATACAGAGGTAAAGTTTGTATTTTTGTTTGTAGGATGTAATCTCTGTTAGTACTGGTCCGACCGCTAAAATTTTTCACCAATAGAAAGCTTTTTATTCCTGAGTGACAGGCTATTTTAAGTACGCGGGCGAAGCCGTGGGCAAAATCTAGTACATAATACGTGCTTTTCAAGTTTAGCTAGGGCGTTACTGACACCCCGTGCCTCGGGAAGCACGTAAAGCCGATGGTCCCGGTTATCATTCGTAGATATTTGACAATCGCTACAGGTAGTCAAACGCCAGAGAGCTCTGTCAATAGAAAGCGTATCGTGTTGCCCAGTTACTGGGTTATAGAGGTCGGATAGGCAGTCGCTCCATATAAAACACGGATATTCAGCTGCATCCGGTTAGACTGGAAGCCGACCCCGAGCTAGTTGAAAAGGTTAGGGAGCTGATGATGACTATATACTACATATTATGTAGTATGTAGTATGAAGTTGGCCAAAGAAGACAAAACATAGAGAGCTGAGAAAGAGATAGGGAAGACTTTGCCCAGCAATGGAAAAGCGTGGGCTGATTAAAAAACCAGTATTTTATTACTATCACAGTTAACAAGTAATCTGAAACCAAACAACATAATGCAAGTTATAATCTGATAACCATTTTGTCGGGAATAATACTCGTATATTATCAGATAAAAGATATTTTATCGTGGTCACTTATTTTTTTATGTCTTTGTACTAGTGGTGTAACGAATTTCTGATTTTTCACATTCCGGAATGCGAATGCGAATGCAAATATTCAAATTCAATATTCGCGAATGCAAATGCGAATATTGACTTTCAAACAAAATGTACGCAAAATGTCATACAGGTTTCACATTTTGTGTTTAAACCAAACATAACAGAGCCGTAACAGACTTATAGAATGAAGCTTAACACAAAAAGTTTTTCAAGAGACACAAACTCTGCAAGGGAATTCCACTCCTTAGTTATATTCATAATGAGTGTGTTCCTAAAATGCTTTGTACGTATGGGTGGAATGTTCACCACGTACCGTTGTCGGAATACCGTACGTCTTGTGGTCCGATGATGGAACGGACTTGGCGGAATTAAATTCTGCAATTCCAATGCACATCTCCCGAAATATGAACAATAAAAAACCGACAGGCTAGCAACTCGGCGTCGATGCTCAAGACTTTGGAGTTTTGACTTGACAAGTGCATCTTTGCCGATGATCATCTTGGCTCGCTTCTTAATCGACTCTAGTGCATCAAGCTGGTATTTGGCAGACCCATCCCAAAGTGAAAGTATTACTCCATACACGATCGAACTTGCGCTTGATAGAAGTTGAGCAGCTGTTCCGGCGTGAAATACCGTCTCAGCCTCGCTAAGATCCCTAGTTTTTGTCACACAGTTCAGCTTTTGCTTCATGTAGAAGCCAAAATTGAGGGTAGACGACAGCGGCACCCCAAGAAGCTCAAGGTGGTCGGTTATCGGCACGGTCAGACCCCGGAAAGATGGAGAGGGGTAGAATTGGCTCCGTTTAGCGAAAAAAGGCGCGTGGGTTTTGGTACCATTGAACTTGACCAGATTGGCATCGCCTCATTCTGAGACTGTCTGATTATGTCTGAAAGAGATCTCGGAGAGGCTGGATCTAAGACCCACTAGCTTGCGCGCCGGGCATGTAACTCTCAACAACAGTGCTATCGTCTGCATACCTAAAGGTACCGGGTTTATGTAGGTCATTTATGTGCAGCAAGAACTGTGTTGCCGAGAGTACGTGGTGTGAGTATATGGTGTCACATAGGGACCCCGGCATTAATATCCGTTTAATCCGACGAGCAGCCATCAATAGCCACTTGGATAGATCGATCCCTCGAGAAGTTTACTATCCAATCACACAGACCAGTGGTTAGACCGAAGGAAGGAAACTTAGCAATAAGGATTTCGTGCCAGCTTAGACCCTTTCGAAAGCTTTCGAGATATCAAGGGAGAAGGCAAGCGTTTCCCCATGAATCTCGATGGCTTCGCTCCAGATGTGAATGGCATACGCTAGAAGGTCCCCAGTAGACCGCTTTCGGCAAAAACCGTATTGCCGGTCACTGAGGATGTCGTTAGTTTCTAGGTATTCCGGAAGCTTTCTGTTAAGCACCCGTTCCATACTCTCACAGAGGATGTAGTTGGCCAAGTCAGCTCAACTGCCCTTCTTGGGCATAGGCTGAACGACAGCTTGCTTCCAAGCCATCGGCACTTTTTTAGTCTCATATAAGAGGCGAAATAAGTGCACAAGTTTTAAGAACAACTGCTGGTATCCTGTCGGGGCCACAGGCTTTATTCACGTCAAGGTTACGCAGAAACCTACGAACGTCTTTCTGATGGATACGAATATCCAACATACTCGTCACGCACCGATTTGAAGGAACAGGGGGCCGCGCGTCACCAAAATTCAGTTAGGTTCATTCGCAGATTTGTTGTGTTTTTTAAGTTAGCATGTTGTTTCACAATTTGTGGTACTGCAAATGTGAAATAAAGTTGAGTGATAGAAATATATTAAAGTAAATATAAAATCATACAAGTTGTATTATCTTTGTTAACAAAACATAACGCAATACCTAATTTTTAAGATCTTGTATATAATTATCACCTATGTTTACGAATGATTCTGATTCTTTCTGTATCCATTCAATAAAAATATTATTTCCTTTTTGTTTGTCAGAAACATTCGCCAAACATTCGCATGTTTTTTGCAAATTCGAATGCGAATATTCGTTACATCACTAATTTGTACAGCCGTGCAAATAATCCCACTATATTATAAGGGTGAAAGTTTATAAGTTACTTTTTCATGTCCAAACTGCTCAACGGATTTGGATTAAACTTGATACACAGGTAGACCATATCCTGGGATTTGACATAATAGGGTACTTTTTATTCCAAGTCTATGTTCCCTTGGGATAATTTCCTATTTTTTAGCTAGCGGTAGCTGGTAGAAGCTAGATATAGAATATATTGCGTCTTTGTATTATTGCGTCAATCTAATCAAGATATGATTATAGTAATTCTTATCAGTGTGTAGGTACTACTTGTATAATGTTTGAGGAAAAAATCATAAATAATTGAGGAGATTGTTGCACATATTGTCTGATTGCTTTGTTTAACTGTAGAGAAACCAAAATAACAGTTGATAACAAAAAAAAATTAGGTTGATAAAACTGCAACAACAATTATTGGTTATCTAAAGTCATCATTATCATTTCAACCGAAATACGTAGGTACACTGCTGGATATAGGCTCTCTAGTCTCAAGTGTAGCTACAACGACCGGTCCTGGTGTCTGTGTCTAGCCTCCATCGGATTCCCGCACCTCTTACTAGGTCATCAGTCCACCGTAGGAGGCATTCCAACGATTCGTCTTCCAGTATGTGGTCACCACTCAAGAACCTTTCGGCCCCATCGGGCTTATGTTCTGCTCACTGCCACATTGGTTTGGCGATTCTTCGGGCAATATCGGTAACCTTGGTTCTCCTACGGATATCTTTATTTGTGATTTAATCGCGAGCATAGCACTCTACTGCTCTTTGGGTGACTTTAGGCCATCTGATGAGACCCATTGTGAGCGACCACATTTCAGATCCATATCATCATCACTGGCAACATGCACTGGTGAAAGACTTTTGAAACCAATTGTTTATAGGTAGGTATATAAATCTGGATCTAGCTTCGTCCAGCGGCTTCGCCCGCGTGAAGTAGGTGGCGTAGGTTTCTGCACACAAACTTTGGACCCTCGTTTCATCCCCTTAGGGGGTGAATTTTGGAAAATCCTCTCTTACTGCTCGCCTACATTATGACGTTTTGTGCATAAATTTCAAGTTCCTAGTCCCAGTATTTTTGCGTTGATATGTCAGTCAGTCAGTTTCTCGTTTTATATAATTATATATATTACTTTTCCATTAGCTAAATCGTAAGTTTATAAAGTGCTTGTGGGAGTATTGAGTAATCCTAGTTATTATTATATCATTATAATAATAACTAGGAATGCTGAATGGCATTAAATTTGTTTGACTAGAGACACTGTCCTCACTTCTACATAATGAAAAACATTAGGAATAAATGCAATAATACTACATAAATAGTTATTACTCGGAAAATCTTTTAAAATACCTACCTCAGTGATATCATACCCTGCACCCTTTGCATTGAGCTCGGCCGTTTCAATCCTCCCTAGTTTAAAGCCGAGTGCCATGAAGACAGCGTGCCAGTTCTTTCCTAGGTTCTTTGATATGTAGTCCATGAAGTCATGATCAGGCTGGAAAACGTAAATTACGATTTTGTTGTTATTCAAAGGCAGACGTAATTGAATTTCAAAAACTACAAAAGACAGTCCTGCTCAGGGTTGGAAAAAGTTTTTTTTTAATTAATGATAGGTTCGCGCTTGACCGCCATCTCACCTGTTGGAAACAAACAGTTCAAATTGTTTTAAACAAGTGTTTTATTTCATTTTTTTTTGTTCTTTTTAATTTAAAGCGTATTATTTGGATTTTTTCATTTCTTGACTAGCAAATTCGTTATAAAAAATTAAATATTTACAAAAATTATCAATGGATAAATATTTATTATAAATTGCACATCTGTTTACTAACTACTGAACGCTTTACATTCACCCTGTATGTTCTAAATGATGTTAATTTATAAAATTGACGGCATAGGAATTTATTCTAGCAGAAACTAACAGAAGTATACTGCGGGGAATTACCTATGAACTATGAATTCTATACTTTAAATAGGGGAAACACCAATATTTATATATTTAAATGAGGGGAATAAAAAACAGTTTAAAATCAAATTGTTTTAAACATGACTTTTAAAACAACTTGTTTTAATCAAGCCAATCCTGGTCCCACTACAGCTCACACTCATCATTACGTCCTAGTACTTAGAGTTTTATTGGTTTAGGGGCACTTTTATTACTGTGGTCATAGCGACTTAATTGTTGTTGCCTGTCAAATACTTCAAAGTGCAGGGCCCGATCTAGCTATTTAACCGCTCCGAACAAAGATAAATTTCACCACCCTTTACATTCACAAAACTAAATGGTATATTTACTTTTTAATGGTAAAATCATGAGTATATCTCCACTATCCAACCTGAAGTAGGTTGAAAGGTGGCACATAAAATTCTCAACCTGCCAACTTGGCGGTTGATGGCTAATAGCTAAGTTGGAAAATAGGATTAAGTCAATACTAATAATAATAATAATAAGAGCTAAGCAACAGCCAACGTTTTTTCAAAATAATAATAATAATAATCCACAACTACCACACAAGGCCGTCTAGTCCCAAGCTAAGCAGAGCTTGTGTTATGGGTACTAGACAACTGATAAACATACTTATATATTTCTAAATACATACATATTATAGATAAATTTCACCCACGACACAGAACAAATGATCATGCTCATCACATAAACATTTGTCCTGGGTGGGAATCGAACCCACGACCTCCGGCATAGCATCCGGCGGCATTTTATGCTGCTCTGGGCAATGCCCGGCTTGCCCCCCCTTAGACTGGGCCTTGTCAAAGTGAATGTGCTTTTGTATTTTGGGCCGGTGTCTGAAAATCCACAACTAAACACACTAAAGCGCGTATTTTGCGTACAGAAGTACATGTGCTTATATCTATACTATAACTAGCTGACCCGGCGAACTTCGTACCGCCTAATAGTTATGTTGTGATACCTTTTATCTAAGCTGTCAACTCTACCCTACACTACCCTAATTTTCATTTTTTTGTCCATAACAACCTTCTCCTCACAATAATGAACACAACAAAAAAAGAATTACCGAAATCGATCCGACCGTTCACGCGTGATGCCGTGACCAAGGAAATATGGATTCATTTTTTGTAAAGTACAGATACTCATGATATGTTGAATGTCAATGATACTCATGTATCATTCATCATAATATTGTATATAAACAGTACAGATAATAATTATAAATTATTATTGGTTTGCTAGAATACACTAATCTCAGAAACTACTGGTTCCAATTGAAAAATTTATTACTGTTGGATAGCCTGGAATTTATAGAGGTAGGCTTTAACATCGCACTGTAGCAGTAACCATGGGGTAACCATGGGGGACTGCTTGTATTTTATAAAACAAAAGATAATCAATCACCTTTATTTTAGCTTCCATGAGAATCCTGATCAAGTTATCCTTCTCAATTTCTTCCTCTTCATACTTTTTCTGTCTGCCTGATCGATCAGCCGTTTTGGTGACTGGACCAAAGTAATAATCATTTCCCAACCTCACATCTTTGGCATTCACTATGTTGTACACATTTCCAGTAGCTGAAAATAGAGTTAAATCGATAGAAAAAGCAGCATTAGCAGAGGGATCTTAACATCACTTTCATCCTATTATCTTCCAAGTTATTCTTACACATATTAAAATCTATATAAGTCCTACACTGTTTCTTCCTGTCTCATCATCATCATTACAGCTGAAAGACATCCACTGCTGGACATAGGCAACTCCCAAATGTCACCACAGCAAACGATCCTGTGCGTCTTGCATCCATTGGATTCTATCAAAGTTTTCCAACTGTCTACTAAATGCTAGATAGACAGATTAATTCATGAGGAAGTTTTACATGCATGTTGTTTGAAGATCAAAGATTATGAGAAAGAACTATGGATGAGAACAAAATATATAACAAAATATTTAGTTGAACTGTGTGCTAATAAGAAATTTCACTACAAGTAAATACACAAAGATCCACCATCTAATACTTATACATCAAAGGTGCTTTGACAAGTCCCGAGCGTTGCATGCATCTTTACAGTGAAGATAGGCTACATAGCAATACAATAAGAGCAAATGATCGAAACCCGTAGTTGCATTGATGACAGTAACCGGTCACCATAACCAAAATCGGCAAGGGAGTATATATTATGAACAAGTAAATAAATTAGACAATTGTGTGCTTTGATGCACTATCTTCAAATTCAGAAGGTCATCAGATTATAAGGAAAAAGATTAGAGATATTTCATGAGTGACCTCATACTATCATACACATTGTGATTTCAAAATGTTTAATAAAATACCAGCAGAATTATTTGCACAAGTTTTAGAGTTACAAAAGTCAAACAATAAAGGTTGAATGATCCAAATGAGTGTATGAGGATAAATATTATTTTGGGCAATATTTGTGACAAGCATGTTCAAATGTGAGGTTCTAGCATTCAAATTATATGATTAGTAATCTCATAATCACATTATAAGCGCCAAAGTTCGTTGCTCTTTCATGCTAAAACTACAGAAAATACTAAACATAGGATACTTTTTATCCTGACAGTATGTGCTCTAGGGATAGTTTTGTAATGTCATAATGTCACATAGGTGAAGCAACTGGTCAACATTACAAATTGTTATTATGACTCATCAATACCTACTTTGCAAGCATTTTATACAAAATATTATTCCAACATAGTGGACTCAAATCACAAACAATAATTACCTTGAACATTTACTGAACTGGCGCTCCCGCGTTTTTCTTGGGAAGACTTCGAAAACTCCTCCTCATCATCATCAACATCAATTTTTTTTGGTTTCTCCGATTTTTTAAAAGGATTTTTCTTATTAGGATTCTTTCCCTTTTTTAAATCGTCGTCGGACACTGATTCTATAATTATTTCTTCTTCTTGTTCTTCAGGAAGGTCAACGTTTTCATTATGAGCTTCCGGTGTCACAGTTCTTTCAGTTTTCCTAGGAGCTCTCGGAACTGCGTCCGATTTCAACCCCAGCTTGAATACTTCCAACATTTTTTGAAGTTTACTAGACATTTTTTTTAAATATTTACGAAATAGGTACCTACGTAATGTTTGTTGAAAACACAGTCCAAAAAACTTTGGAGATTTTCAATTAATTTTACTGTCCACTAGAACACCTATACACAAATTTTGTTGGTTTATAATTGTATCACAGTATCAAATCAAATAACCTAGTTAATAGTAAAGTTTTCTCTTCTTGATTATAACTTCAACTTTAATGGGAAAAATATTAAAAAACTAAAGTTTAATATGACAAGTAGATAAAAAAAATATGACAATAATGACAGTCTGACACTGACAGACACTTGTTTGTGTTACCAGATTGTAGTTTCTGGCCAGAGTCTACTATCAGGCTACATGAATAGGTAGCCTGATAGTAGACTCTGGCCAACGAAAAATGGTACAACTAAAAAGAAGCCGTATTAAAAAAAATAGAAGCTGCTCACCCTAGCTATACGCCACTTAAACGGAGTTGATATGTTTGATTATTCATGAAAATAATAAGTATGCGATATATGTACCTATATGTCGCAGGTTTTTCATAAAATTAGGTTTTTGATCAAAAACCGGAAGATGACACATTTTAAACTCAATTTCATCTTATAACTGTAACAATCCCGATTTTTGATCAAAATCCTTAACTAGTTTGAGTTTATGATGAAGTTCTTGTCAAAATTACGGGTTTGCTTTGTTTTTGACAAATAAAGCAATGTATATGAAATAAATGAAACAATCCATCATCATATGATGCATGTTTATATAACAATTAAACATGTGCTGCTAATTTGGTGACTGTAAATTTAAATTTTAAGTGACAAAAATAATTATTTTGGGTGAAATAATATTTTTTCAATATTTGGACCATTGTCCATTTATACAGAGCAGAATTTTATCTTAAATGGAGTGTTCCGAATGTCCTAAATATCAATATTTATGTATGTCAAAAGGTAATTTGATAATTCGGATATTGCGAAAACCTGGATAATTAGAAAATAGTGAAATAAAATTGCAACTCGGTCGCGGTAGGTCATAGTTCTAACCTAACCTAACCTATTTCACCCAGTTCAAAATGATTAATCTACCTGCGACTAGATAATTAGACAATGGTGAAAACATTTGTTAAGAATAACTTTTTAGTAGTTCGATATGTAAAACCTCAATTTTATTTGTAGTCGCTCACTTGTTAATTTAGTCGCTCATTTTTTATTTTAGTCGCCCACTTACTATTTAATCGTTTAACTAGGATTTCAATAATCCACTTTTAGTAACCTCGTTCTGGATTTTATTGTTAATCAATATTTGTCGTTAGTTTAGTTAATGTGTCGCTTACTCAAATTCATACCGCTCAAGATAGTAAAACAGTATCTCATCATCATTCAGTCGATAAGTTTTTTTTTGTCGCTCGTTTTATAATTCCCCTACAGATAATGATATATTCCAGGCAATATGTTCTCAGTGATGAAGCAACTAAAGATCGTTTTTTAATCAAAGACTATGATTTGACATGTGCAAATGTCAAATTCTGAAAATATGTTGCTAGATTTTTAGTAAATTGATGTCTCCAAATTCGATTTTTATTTTAGAAAATAGGCCTAAGATGCTGTAGTGTTTATTTAAAGTAGAGTTTAATATGAATTGAAAACTAAAATAATCAAAATATTACCATACTTTTTAACACTCCGCCTTTTACTAAGAACTCACGAAGCGGTTTTCACCCATGTCCGACGCAGTTGCGGGCCTGCTACTTCTGTAGAATGCTAGAGATATGTAAAAAATTAAAACACATTTCACGACGCATTTTACGGCCGTGGTGTGCGCGGTTATTTGCGGCTTCCTCTGCAATGGCGAGGAACTAGTAGAATCGCGCGAGCTTCGGTCACCCGCAGCCTCGGTGGGTAGCGCCCGCACGCTTTGAGGTCGATTAGCGCCCTCAGGTGCCTCCAGCGGGCAGGGAAATCCGATGCACCCAGAGCTATAAAAGCCTTTTGTTTCTAATTCTTCTGTGAAATAAGTATAATGCAACAGCTCGTTTCTAGTGTGTGTCCATGGTGGTCCAGAGCTCAGCTGATATTTAACCGCCCGTCTTTCAATTTTTACTCACCAAGCTTTTTTCTGCTGACAACTCCTTGAGGCGCTCGGGAACAGTTCGCACCGTCGACGTCTTGGGCTCGGTCCGGACAGTTACCGCACGGTCGGAAAGCGAGCTACCCATTGCTCACTGTCCGCAAGCCTGCGCCTACCGTGGCCTAAATCTTCAGATCGGAATCCCGGCGGCGGCTGGGGCATGACCGCCGTTGCTTAATGCGGTCGGCCTCCTCCTTTACTAGCATTACTGCTTCGCAGAAGAAGGCGACAACTAACTCTAGAAGATCTCTAATCTGGCAACATATAAAGCCCGCGGTTTCGATTTTAATCACACCAAGGAAAATGAAAGAGTTGCCTAGAATTGCATTGCATTGTCTTTTTTACACTCATGATAAACCCTAAGCTGCAAATGTAACTATTGCAACCTTTGCTTGTGATGCGACATTTCTTTCTTGCATCCAGTAGTGATCCAGACGAAGCCATTAGATACCTACAAAACCAACTCAACCAAACCAATAAATGGATGCAAAGATGGCGTGTAAATGCGAGTGCCCCTAAGTCTCACCACATTACATTAATGTTGAGAAAGAAGCTGTGCCTAAAAGTCAAACTTAGCCAGAATCCTTTACCGCCATGCAAAAGAGTCAAATACTTGGAATTTTACTTGGCCCAACGTATGACATGGAAATACCATATTAAGCAGATGCGGAACGAAGTAAATAATCGATTCAAAAACATTTAGTGGATGCTTGGCAAGCAGTCGACTCTACCCCTAAGCAATCAACTTAAAGTCTATAGTTCAGTTATAAAAACCGGTTTGGACCTATAGGACTCAACTAGGTTCTCCAGCCAGCAAATCCTACATACTTTGTCTTCAAAGAGCCCAAAACAATATCCTAAGGACCATAAGTGGTGCAGCCTGGTTCACACGTAACACTGAAATATATGAGTACCTAAATATGAAGACTGTCATTGAAGAAGTCAAAATAAATAGATAACTATGCTGGGCGATTAAAGCTCCGTCCCAACCCATTGGCAAACATGCTTCTAATACGAAACCCAATCAATCGACTGAAAAGAATAAAGTATGACTAACAACAGTTAAGACAGTGGCTCTAACCTACCAAAAGTTCTATTTACTGCAACCTATCTGATTATAGTCAACTGGACTGATCGCATGAATAAACTTAGACCCACATTTTTATGTGGCTTCCGTTTATGCTTTAGAATTAAAAAGTTATCCTCATTGGTCGTTAATCTGTAAACACAAATGTCTGCATTGTTAGAAACCGACACACAATTCGTTTTTATTGCTACAATTTTTAAGAGATCCGCACGAAAATAGTACACGAAGACGTAAGAACTTAGGTATGTTTTTACAATTACCTATTATTCGTTTTCAAACCGAAGTCATTATTAATAGTACCTATTCGTTAAGTTGTAATAATGTGTCAGCTAAAATATCAGCTAGAGTAGTTATATGACGAAAATATTATTTTCGTCATCACCAAATCGAGACGAAAAAATAAAATGACACAGCTTTAGCTAGTCTTAGTCAATTGTTAAGCTTAACCTCTTAAATTATAATTTATTTTATAAGTATTTGCGTTTATCAAATTACCTTCAGGAAATACAAAAGCTGATCATAATAAGTTGCATAAATTTAAACGAAATTATTTTTACGAAAATTTTTCGGTTTTTTGGTCTGTATCGGTTGCGGTACCTCACAATTTATGAAATGGAAAAAACATGCAACATTCATAGTCAAATCGTAGTCTTTGATTAAAACACGAAGTTTATACCTAAATATTAAGTTTTAACCCAATCGGCGCTTCTTACACGAAGCATAAAATGGCTTGAAAAGAAAAAATCGTTTAGTATGGCACCACTCTTTACGTCACTTATATTAATCATCAATCCTTGATTGTGTGTGGTGTTGTGTGAGTGATGGCCTCACTTCATACTTGTAATAATAGTGAGTTTTGCTGGCGGCATCGCCAGTAATATTGTTGTCTCTTTTTAAACTGTACAAAAGAAGAAGATGGGTACAAAACGAGAAATGATGACACATAAAAATGTAGGTTTATGTTTCTCCCCGATTTGACTTAATACCTAGGCCAATTAGGAGGCAATATAAATATAGGCTGCTTGCTAATGGTTTCGGCACCGCCTTTCTAAAGAAGCGTATTAGGTATGGGTCCGACCATATTTAACAAAATACCCGATGGGATAAAAAATGAAGCTCTTCCACTTTTTAAAAAGAAATTGACTGAATTATTAATGAATAAATGTTATTACTTTATTAGCGAATTTTTGACGGATTATAATTTAAATTAATTTGCCATTTTATTACTTATATTACGTATTTTTCCTTTTTATATTGTTGACTTAAAATTAATTTATGACATTTCTTAATACTTGATATTATATCAGCTTGACTGTGTTTTATTTAGCCCTAAGCATAATAATTATATTAACAGTGTTTTGCATGCCTTTTTTATGGTAGTTAGTATGGATCATAAAACTTGACAAATATCTACCTGTAACCTGTACCTACTTTCTTTGCAAAATAAAAATCTATTCTATTACAGTGGACTTTTTTCAATTGAAATCGAAAATAGCGTGAGGAAACCGCTGTACTGCCTTTAAAAGTAGGTACCACCAACGACCACATACCCCGTTCCAACCAAAATGGTTCTATCACTTTGACTGGTCTATCTTTGATCGGTCTATCATCACTGGAATATTGTAGCTAATAGCAAATTTATGGTTAATATACGAGTAGATAGAGGTAAAAATGGGACACACTACCACTTTCTCGTTGTCTTGCTCGGTAATTTTTTTCCGTTTTGCTAATCAATTAAAAATATGAACTTAATGAATAAGAAAATAAAGTACACTTCAGAATGTGTAATGTTGCTTCGTAATCAATATAGTAACCTTACAGGCTAACTGTTAGCCTGTAAGGGACTACCTCGTGTATATGATTCTTGGGATCACTTTGTTATCCGTCTGTTTATCTGTTAAGACCCCTTAACTCGAGAACCCTTGGAGGTATCGAGTTAAAATTAGAAAATTAGTTTGTTTTGCCATCTTTCTTTGGTCAGAGTCTAAAACCATATACTAAGGTCTGCAGTCTCTAGAAGTTGTGAAACAATCAGACTTCTGAGTTAACGAACTAGTGCGCCTCACCATCAGAGATTGCATCACTGCTTACCATCAGGTGGCATCGCAGTCAAGCACTAGTTTATATCGATTAAAAGATACGGCCGTGTATGTCGCAAAAAACGTATCTATATTTCGATAGGTACTCAAGGGAATCAAAGTTCATAGTGTAAATCCCATTGACCTAGAATCCTGTTTGGCATGAATCAAGGTCTCATAGAACAAGTATAGGGAAAATCTGAAAACTGTAAATTTGTAGATGTAATTGATAGAAGTTAAATGAATTTCCGTTTAATTTGTACATATTTAGAGATAACAGGGACCGGAGTTTACCTAGGAAGTCTAAAAACATTAAAATAATAATAGAAATTTCTTAGGCAACCCACCCGCGTTATATTATTTAATATACTAAATTTATCATAAAATACGTTTCGTCCATTAAGCAGTCCGGTGAAGGTCGTTCTTAATCGGATCTTAGACTATATACAGAGTGTTTTAATTATGGCTCATGCTAACCTGCTAGATTTATTAGTAGTCCAGTCAATATCGACACAAAAAAGCACAAACATCGCAAACGCGCATGTAACGTGTTGAGAGTAGTTTGCACCCAAGTTTGCAACCCTGAAAACCCTGTGCTACTCCCATGGTGCTCCAAAAACTATGCAATCTTGGCACTTTTTTTAGTTTTTTTCGTACATCTACCCTAACGAAGCGTTTTTTAAGATCTTTGTTCAGTACTTTAACCTTTCAATCGTGGAAATTACAGACACAATAGAAAGACAATAGGTGCGCGAACGCCGGCGTTCGCTTGGGGTTTCATGAAAAGATAACTAAATTTGCTACAACTTAAACGAAACCTGAGCATAATTTGTCCATTGGTTGCGAAGATACAGCAAGTCAAAGATGAGCAATTCTACCGCACTACTCGGAAAACTGTAAAATTCTGGCTTGCAAAAAAGGTTGCTTAGGGTCGTGCACTTGCAGGAAGCAAGTGCATGACCATAAGCAACCTTTTCTTTTGGCTGGGCTGAAGTGCTCTATCCTATGATCCTTTTACCAAGGTCGAAATTGCAACAACGCCATCAATATCGTCCTGGATGAGGAGGACAAGAATGTGGAAAACCCAACACACCCATCTCCACCTCCAGAAAACATTATCTATTATAGATTTCCCATCCCTGACAAAAGACCAAATAATACTGTTCGCGCTTGGCACCTAGCACATAAAACTAGCGAGGTCTTGTTGTGTCAAAAATTTGCGGGATGGGGTATTCCTCCCGTCCGCTAATAAATCTCCAGGAGATTTCTGTCAAAAAACGCGCGTCTGGTGGGAATCTCCTGGAGATTTCGTGGATCGGGTCGGATTAAATGCCAAATATTGCCTGGCTAGAGTATACCTTTCCTACTCTAACTTACACAGAGTGTAGGTGAAAGAATAAGAAAGGCATAAAACATCACATGCTAAACATTCAACAACATTTGATATCTAATTGAGTTAAGTATATAGAGATGGACAATTACATGACCTAAACGAATTCAATATCCAACAAAGCAACGTGTACCTACTTAATGTGGATTAGAATACAATCCAGACACGTTACGGCACGCCAATATTATGTACATAATAATAGACCGAGTTCAAACTAGTATCGACGCTATACTTCAATATTAATATTACTGTACAGACCCACCAACTTATCTGTGAACTGAGTGGTAGCGACACCGTCGCTTTAGTGTTGCAAATTAAAAAGTTACCCATGATTGGGTATGTCAGATAATAAACTAGGTAAACATTTAATATCTGAAACTTGGTCTTGACTCCTTCTAGTTCATAAATTAAATTGTTTAAATTGTATTGTAATTTTATGTGCGCTATTGCTGTTGTTGACGTCCCAATATACCTTTTCTATTTCTCCAATGGATCCGTCTACCAGTCCTTTACTGACATCTACGTTTCTTCACAACATTATACGTGTACCTATTATTATTATCGTGATGACATTTTCTAAGCCAGCATTTAGCGACGAATCATCCTCATTCTTTTTGAGTAGGGGGAAGTGGGGTAGATTGATGCATAAAAATTTAAACTCAAATTATAGGTGAAAAAATGACATATTTTTAACTAATTTTCATGTGGCTGTTTAGCTAAATATAAATAAAAATATAGTTTAATATGTGAAAGAAGAAGATTAGCACGTTTTTTGTAAAAAATCGGTTTTGAATCATTCTGCCCCACCAACGGGGCACTTAGATACGTTACCTGGGGCACTTTCATATCAAGTGGATATTGTATGAAATTTGTTAAATCAGAACATCTTTATGAAAATAATACTTTATTATTATTAAAATATTATAATCAGTTTTAAAAAACTTGTAACTTAACCAAATTAAAAATTAGGAACATCTTAATTCTTCAGAACAGGACTACCAACACTGACTACCAAGTGTCTTTTCTTTTTAGGTTTTTCATATTCTGTAAGTTCCAATAAATTTTGCATCTTGGGTTTGTACGTCCGCATCATTTTCTGTTGACAATATAAAAATATGACTATAATTTTAATTCAATATATTTTACAAATTATATAAGGGATTGATACAAATCAATGTGCCCCGTGCTTTGATGTATCTAAGTGCCCCAAAAGATTTTTTTCAAAATGATAATTATACTAAAGAAACTAAATGATTTCTATCGTAAAAAATGCTAAATACTAATAATAATGTTTAACATAACTTTGGTGTACAGATATTCTCACAAGATGGTATAAGAGACCGGGGAAACACTGTTACATTTCACGTTATTTTTTAGTTTACCGCACTCAAAACACGTTACGAGTTGTAGAGCGTCAACGGCTGACAGCCTGTAGGCGCGAACGCATAGGATACGTTTAAGCAATTCTATGATCGTTTTAGGGATGTCATCACTCGAATATGTCCAATCGTTTTTTAGATAATGTTTGTGTATCTATGTGCCCCTTGCATCATTGTGCCCCCCTCCCCCTACTTCGTTTGCTTGTTTTTTAAAATACCGTGGACAGTCTATTTCGCCTATCGAATTTAATTTAATTTCTGCTTGCTCCATACTTGCCAACATTGCAGTATTCAATTTATCGAGAGATAACCGGACAGCAAGAAAACGCCGCTCGCGCTCATGAGCGTGGCTGCCACTCGCTCGGACACGTTCGTGTCAAGGTTTTATCGCACCACTCCCACCCCGCTGCTCCGGCGTTACACAGCGGGTCGTGTGCTGAAATGCCTATTATGTTTATGAAATTTGGAGCACATATGTATCTCGCAAGTCTCAATATATGAGCCAAATTTAACACGTTTATGTGAAATAGTTTTTGAGTTATGAGGGGGTCAAAAGTGGCTCCAAATGGTTCATGTACCACGGTGCTGCTCGCCAGGGGCCTAAGTCTGCTATTTTTATAAATTCGTCATTCCAACTCGATCCCATTGACATTTTGCTAAAAGTTTGTAATCTGCTAATTCATAATGATCGATCATTGATCGGTCAAGTAATAGAATTGTAGTAGAATGACAATATCGAGCTTATTAAAAGCACTAATTGCGCAATGACGTCGTAATGGTAGGTCCAAAGGTCACTTGATCAAAGGAAATGTCAAACTTTTTGCAGATTTATATGTCAGATATTCATTTGTCACTATGTACGAGATTACCATTCTATATCATTTCTTTCAATGGAGTGTCAGTGGTTGACCATCGGAAAGTCATAATGACGCCATTATATTAGTACACAGTCATTGTACCAAAACTTGTGAAAATCAACAATTATGTAATCAATGATAGACCATTCTGACACTATTGTAATAGCAGATTTGAGGTCCAGTTCTGTTACTTGAACTTGGCTTCACACGCTACTGCGTGTGTAGATACAGGTACCAGCCGCCTCGGATCTAGGGGGGGAGGCAAGTCGGGGTCCATGCCCCGGGCGGTATATTCATAGGGCATCAAATTCAAACATGGCAAACGAATTTACAACTCATCTAGTGTTAATACACAACTTTAACCACTGAAACGTCCTGCACATTATGTACATTTTCGCGAGGTGCGTATGTTACAACCGCGCTCGCCTGAGGCGATCGGTCGTTGTGGCGTTTATTCCCGGAAGCCCATGCCCATCAGTATCAGTGCGCGTCCTTCTTTTAGAGGTGGGAAATCATCCGATCAAAGCGAGGCGTCGCGTCCAGTTTTTCATCTACAGATACCTTAATTATGAGAAAACAGATATGGTATTGTCTGTGCGATAAAAGAACCGTCGTGGCGTAAAGTGAAAACAACATTAAAGATTTTAAGTAGCAACCCAACCCAGCCATTCGTCAAATGCCAAACGTCATATCATGTTGACAGTATTATGTTATTTTATTGTGATTTATAATTGAAATCTTGAGAAATGTGATAAAAAATTTCACTGAGCTGCAAGGGAAATAATATTTAATATATTACAGTTTTGCCAAAGATAACAAATGGCAAATCACACCATTATTGATCAAAACAAAGTCACGAACTTGGGAAACATTGGTATGCTGTTTTTTTGGTACGTAACACTTTTATTTTAATGATTTTAGACTTCCTAGGTAAACTCCTGTCCCTGTTATCTCCAAATATATATAAATTAAACGGAAATTCATTTAAACATAACGATATTTGTTTATTTTGTTTTGGTCAATATTTTCGATGACTACTAAAAAGAGTATTGATACTTTAAATTTATAATGCATTTCGACTAACTTAAAATATTTCTTTTCAGGTTTGAGTAAGGATACACACACACACTAAAATAAAAAAAAGCGCAAGTGCGAGTCGGACTCGCGCACTGAAGATTCTGTACAAATTTACCTATGAAATCAATACCCGAATTGAGTTACGAAGATTTCTCCAAATTGCGAACAATTTTTTTTTGTGGCGGATCTACAAATTTACAATTTTCAGATTTTTTCCTGTACTTGTTCTATGAGACCTTGATTTATGCCAAATTTCAGCATTCTAGGTCAACGGATTTCACCCTATGAACTTTGATTCCCTTGAGTATCGAAATATACGTTTTTTTGCGATATAAACGGCCGTATCTTTTTTTTCCGTTAACTCAGAAGTCTGATTTTTTTCACAACTTCAAAAGACCGCGGACTTGAGTGTATGGTTTTAATTTTAACTCGATACCTCCAAGCGTTCTCGAGTTTAAGGGTCTTAACAGATAAACAGACGGACAACCAAGTGATCCCAAAGATCTTATATACGAGATGGTCTCTTACAGGCTAAATAGATTTTTTACGAAGCAACATTACAAATTCTGAAGTGTACTTTATTTTCATAGTCATTAAGTTCATATTTTTCATTGATTAACAAAAGGGCAAAATGTACTGAGGAAGACAACGAGAAAGTGGTAGTGTGTCCCATTTTTATTACCTTTATATTTAACTAGGGTAAACATAAACTTGCTGTTAGCTACAATATACAGTCAGTGATAATAGACCGATCCCAGTCAAAGTGATAGAATCATTTTCGTTGGAACTCGGTAAGTGGTCGTTGGTGGAACCTACCTAGATAGGCAGTACAGCAGTTTCTTCACTCTATTTTCCTTTACCGATTCGTGTTTATATTTAAATGTTCATCATCATTACAATCGAAAGACGTCCACTGTTCGACATAGGCCTCCCCTAGGTGTCGCCACAATTAACGGTTTGTTACTCATTACGCAAAAACTTATAAACGGATGAATTTAATGATAAACGTTGCAATAATATAGCTTATACCCTATTTTTGCTAAGTTTCATCACATGAGCAAGTTCAATAAATAGGCAACTAATATTATAAATGCGAAAGTTTGTGAAGATGGATGGAGGTACTCGTATGTATGGATGTGTCGCGCAAAAACTACTAGACAGATGAACTTAATCATAAACATTGCAATAATATAGCACATAAGCTATAACTTTGCAGTTTCATTATGTGAGCAAATTCAGCCAATAGGATAATTTTTATTATAGGGTGAAGCCGCTAGAAGAAGTTAGTCTAACATAGTTTCAAAATATCAAGATTTAACAGTCGCACTATAATGACGTCACTATGTTGCTTACATAACAAAAATGATATTCATCTACAGCAGCGACCTCAAATCCTGCGATGGTTTACTTTCCGCACAGACTCTATAGGCGAAAAACATGGCGCATCGTGATTGTGACGCTTTGACTCTCAATTAATGTGAATTGACCCTTGTAGATTGTTGGTTCGCTACATGCAGAAATGCAGCTGCTTACACATTTTGATGAGATAAATTATGTGTCGGTGTCGTTCATCGTTCAACATTTTTAATTGTGATTAAAAATGTGTCGAGAACTCGAGACCGATGCGCCCAGATCTGTGCAGCACACGTGTGAGTAGTGTAGTTTTACTTTAAGTAATACGTACTAAACTGATTACCTACCAGTCAATTAATTTCTTATATTCTACATTTTTGTAGATGAACATTTCGATCGAAGTAACCTATATCTATAAAAAGTCCGATCTTTTTTTGCTTCTGAAATGAGTTCGCATAGGAAGTACGCACTTACCAAGTTCCATTTTTGAAGCCATGTTTATTGTGCTGACATTTGCCTTCAATGTCAGCACAGCCTTAAAATTTTCTTTTATTTACCTCCGATGCAATAGTAAAGAAATGAATAAAAAAGGAAATATTTCTAGGTTTTCCATAATACCGTTTTTGAATTTATATAAATTGGGAATTTTTGAAACCATTTATGCTAAAGGTCCCTGTGACAGTAATCCTCCTCGGAAGGAACAGCAGCATCCCGAATCTACGCGACCATGTCAACCCAAGGAGCAACCGATGGATAACTATAGAGCCGCTGGAGGCGATGCGCCTCCGATCAAAATTTGTAAATGTAGAACACCCGACAACTCTTGCTCAGCTGGAGATCGAGGGAAAACTGGAGTTGGAGTCACTGGTTCCCGGTCGGGCATTGCCGTTTGCCGTACAAAAGAAGAAAATTTGCCAGCAGGTTCCATCAACCCAGGGCTTCTACGACATATACATAATTCGGCAAGATATCGAATACCACAATGTTTTGAAGGGGGCAGTATTTCTGTAAAACAGAGTACTACAAGTGATTGGGTGTTGGGCCATTCTTTGTCGTTTAGTTCTGTGTCTCCTGGGGGTTATAAACTGCTGCTGTCGTACGGGAATAAGAAGAAGCCGTCAGCAATACCGTACTTCGTGATGGAAGCGGCGCCGGGTGGTCAGATGAGCTGCGAGATGCGCGTGGGCCCGACGAGCGGCACGCGGGCGACCGTCATGGCGCAGATAGCCGACGCAGAGCTCTACAGTTTTGAGAGCATCATAGACGCATATTTCAATAGATTTACAGCTTCCATTATAGCTGTGAATCGGGAGTTCATTGCACTTCACTATCTTCAGGTATTATTTTTGTACTATTTTTGGTTTCTTTTATAATAGAAGATACGGTTAAGAACGACCTTCACCGATTTGTTTAATGGATGAAACGTATTTTACGATAAATTTTGTATATTAAATAATATAACGCGGATGGGTTGCCTGAGAAATTCCTGGCCAAACATTTTTTTTTTTTTAAAATGCTCCGATGTGTTTAGCGAATAAAAATACTAACCGAAAGTGTGAAGCATTTCGAACATAAAAATGTTGGATTGCCTATTTGTTTCCTGGCCTAACTATGGGTTGCCAGGTATAAACAGGTATGTATAAACAGGTGTGTTTATTTTGATATACAACAAATTCTATATCAAAATAAACGCTGTTTCATTACGAATACGATGTTATAGTGATGTCTGCAAAAATATCTGGTATGAATAACGGTTGTGCATTTTTCTAAAAAAAAAGTAAATTTTCAATTTTTTATTAATAATAGTCTGGCTAGGAATTTCTTAGGCATCCCACCCGCGTTATATTATTTAATACACTAAATTTATCATAAAATACGTTTCATCCATTAAACAGACAGGTGAAGGTCGTTCTTAATCAGATCTTAGACTATTATAATTTCTACTGTGTCGGTAAGCAAACAAAACCAGTCAATCTTATAAGGTGGCGAAGATAATTCTATTGTGACTGTATATTGCCTAATTGGCTGTTAAACTTCGGTTTGAAGGCTGTGACTAAAACGTTATCATTGGGAGCGGAGGTGGTAGCTCGAGGTCACTCCACGGAAGTGAGCTCAGCATCGGGCGCCGGGCGCTGGGCCAGCGGCGACCACGCCATCAGTGCCACGCTGGGCAACAGGGGCTTGGACCTGTGCTATGCCAGGGAAATCAAGCCCTTCCTCACCGTGGCTGCTATGCTTGAGGTGACAACTAGATAAATTAAAATCTTCTAATTCAGTAAGGACTCATATTTTCTAATAAATAAGTTACAGTCGTCAATTAAATTCAGGCCAACTTTTTAAAAGATCAATTTTTTAACCGACTTCGAAAAGGAGGAGTTTCTATGTTCGGCTGAATGTATTTTTCTTTATGTATGTTCACCGATATCTCGGTCAATTGTGGACCGATTTTTAAAATTATTTTTTTATTTTTGACTGAAAAGTTATGCTCCCAAGTTGGTCCCATAAAAATATTGTTATGATCTATTCATGAACTTCGAAGATATGGCACAGAACTCCTCATAGGATCACAGCAGAACTGTCGTAACAAGTAAAATTGCTTTGTTTATACGTGTAGTCGATGACTGGCTGAAGGAAAAGGGGGGAGGGGATGTATCGGACTGATCTGATGATGGAGCCAGAAGGTAAATTAATGTAATCTAACCGTTATACGCGAATTGGTAACCCCATTATCTCAGAATTTTAGGTACCATAATTGGTGAATTGAGGGTACTTATACCTGAGTGAACTTTACATGACACATGACTGAGGTACCGTTCTGAGCGTTTTGGCACGGTAGATAATATCTACAGTAATCCATCTTCATATAAACGGATGAAACGCGACCTATACCTACGCGCCTCGATCTCGCCACAAAATAGATAGGTACAGAAGACAATCTCATGTATGTATTTCACTTTTTATACCTACGCTCGGTGGATGCACACTAATGAGTGTTTGAGCCGGAATTGTTCGACGAGTGATCCGAGACGCGACCGAGACATCGTGTCTGTGAGCGGGGTCTTTGTGTGCGTTGTTCGAGCGCGCTTTGTATGTAAGTAGATTAACTTCTGTACCTATATATTTTGTGATCTCGCAGTGCGCTCGTGGTGCAGACAGTCGCGACTGTGCCACAGTAACGATCGGACGGTATGTTATTTTTTTTTTTAAATAACTGCGCAATTTTTTCATTAAAAATAAGTTCAAGTACATATTTACATATTTAATATAACTAGTAGGTTATATTGTGCTGTTTTTGGTTGCATAAGTTCGTCAAGAACGCATCCAGAGATAACTCTTTTAGATTACCTTTTTTTATGGTGGTAAAAAATCATCCAATGACAACCCCCGCTCTTGGGCGGAGCGGTAGATAGTGTCAAACTCTTACTGACTAAAAGACCCACCCCGTTCCTTCTAGCCTTCATACCGGGGCTCGAGCTCCCTTTCAAATACCTGGAAAGTCTGAAAGGTACTTACAGGTAGGTCTGTATGTCTTTTTAATGGATAAGTATTTCCTTTTATGTCCCGAAAGAAAATATTTCTCGATTAATAAATAAAGTGAATAGAGTAAAGTGATTGACACGAGTGAAATAGGTAGTTATAGGCGGTTCATGAATCATGATACGGTAGGAAAACTTGTGTTAAAATCTCGGGGCATGTGTGTTTTGTTTTGGTAGTTTGTATAATTCAAAGTAAAGTGGTACTTTATTATTAATAATAGTTCTCTATTGTACTGTGTGTATGAATAAGACTAGAAAAAATAAATTTGACCGTCTGTCTAAGACTAGATAGTTGAAATTTTCTCAAATTAAGTATTTCTGTTGCTGCTATAACAACATACTTTCAATCAAAAAAGTATCGGGAATGGATGATTGGTTTATGGTTCCAAATTCAAATTTTAGATTTTTTGTTGTTGCTAGATTGGCACAACCGTTTTCCATTTTGGCGCGGAGTTTGAGTTGCATCTGTTATTTATATTAATACAGTGCTGTTTTTAGTTATATCATATCTAGTGTGTATTGCGATTTTCATAATGGACAAAAATATCGAACAAAGTGTTTGTCTTAAATTTTGCATCGCCAATGGAATTTCGTGTTCGGAGTCACTAAAAATGTTACAGAAGGCTTACGGTGAATCGACTTTATCAAAGACACGTGCTTATGAGTGGTACAAAGCATTCAAAAGCGGTCGAAATATGATGGAAGATTTGCCTCGCTCTGGTAGGCCATCAACCTCTGCAACTGAAGTTAACATCGCAAAAGTGAAGGAATTAGTGACTGAAAATCCTCATTCTAGTTTGAGAGAGATAGCCACCGAGATTTCTGTATCTCACGAGTCGATCCGTACCATTTTAACTAATCATTTGGGTATAAAACATGTTGCCGCTCGGCTAGTCCTAAAAGACCTGAATTTTCTCCAAAAAGTCAATCGCATGAGTCGCTGAGGACATGCTAGAACGAGTCAATTCCGACCCAACATTCATGAAACGCATTGTTACTGGCGACGAGACGTGGGTTTACGAGTTTGTCATGCAAACAAGTCAACAAGCTTCGGAGTGGCGCCTTCCAACTGAACTAAAACCGAAAAAACTACGCAAAAGTCGATCAAAAGTCACAGTCATGTTGACTGTTTTCTTTGACTATCGCGGTGTTGTGCACTCGAAATTCTTACCGGCAGGTTAAACGGTAAATAAAGAATATTATTTGAGCGATAAGCGGCATTTAAGAGAGCAAATTCGACGAAAAAGGTCAGATTTGTGGAAAGAAAATTCTTGGATTTTGCATCACGTTAATGCGCCTTCGCGCAAGGTCATCATTGTGAACGAATTTTTGACCAAACACTCAACAAATACCATCGAGCAGCCACCATATTCGCCAGATATGGCTCCGGTTGCATATCTATTAGAAAATCAATACTTTCTCGAGCAAATTTCAAAAGAACAATAAACGAAATAACAAAATTTAAATAACCAAATGTTTTATTTAGAAAAATTTTAGAATCCCAATGTATGTGACATCAAATGAACGACTGATCAAAAGTTGCTAGATGTAATTTTAAAATATCAAATCATTACCAATCAAAATCCCGACTCGTCCGTGTCGGGGTGCCGTAAGGTCCCGATCTGTTTTATTTTGAGAAGTAGCACTCGCCGGCCGCTGCCACGGCACCGCTCGCTACGCTCGCTCGGCTCGCGCGTGGTTGGTCACAATTCTAACCTAACCTAACATATTTCAGCCAGTTCGAAATAACGAATATAATATCTACAATCTCTCGTAAAAATTGTACTTTGATTGCACTTTGAACTGGGTAAAATAGGTTAGAACTGTGACCAACCGCGCGTGAGCCGAGCGAGTGAAGCGAGCGGTGCCGCGGCAGCGGCCGGCGAACGCTACGTCAAAGTTGTTTCGTCCATTCGAGATTTTTACCTTTTTCAGTTAATCCATTTGATAATTAATAATTTATCCAGTAATCCATTTTGACCTTTGAACGATTTGGTCAATAGTGTAATAAATAATTTAAACATTGATATTCCAGACTTTGGTCAGCTGAACTTTTGATCAAATGACTATCGTTATTTTAAACTTTGTTGATTTATATGTTGTTCTTTTGAAATTTGCTCAGGAAAGTTTTGATTTTCTAATATGCAACCATGGCTCCAGCCGACTTCTATCTTTTTCCTAAACTCAAATTACCACTTCATGGCACCCGTTTTCAATCCGTAGAAGACATAAAGGAGAATTCGCGGCGAGAACTGGGGGCCTACTCGCTTTCTCCGAAAAACGAAGTTTCGATCGAAATTCAGCGTGTTTCCTACAATGGTTCATTTCGTTCCCGAAATTTCGTACGAACGAAAATTATTTGACGTACCGAAACTCTAAACCTACTCTAATTAGTTATGTTTCGAAAAAAAATATGATTATGACATACGAATATTTTGCAATTTTAACGTCAAATTGACGAAACCGTAGAGCTGCTTCAATTAAAAGCATTCTTGGGGCCATTTTAAGCACTTTTCTTACAAAATCAACACAAACGAAAATGAAAAGGTAAGCCTTTTGGTTTCGTCAATTTGACGTTAAAATTGCAAAACATTCGTATGTCATAATCATATTTCTTTTCGAAACATAACGAATTAGAGTAGGTTTAGAGATTCGGTACGTCAAATAATTTTCGATCGTACGAAATGAACCATGGTAGGAAACACGCCGAATTTCGATCGAAACTTCGTTTTTCGGAGAAAGCGAGTAGACCCCCTGAATTTAATTTCGGTAACAGCATTTAAAAAATGTTTTGATGATTGGATTATTCGTTGGTGTAAGTGTATCGTTTCTGAAGGGGCATACTTTGAAGGTGATCATATAAATTTGGATGAATAACAAAAATTTTGTATATTATTGATCTTTTCCCGGTACTTTCTTGACAGAGTAGTATACCACTTAAAACTGTTTTTAGGGTTCCGTAGCCAAATGGCAAGAAACGGGAACAAAAAAACAACACGCATTTTTAGGGCTCCGTAGCCAAATGGCAAAAAACGGTACCCTTATAGATTCGTCATGTCTGTCTGTCTGTCTGTCTGTCTGTCTGTCTGTCCGTCCGTATGTCACAGCCACTTTTTTCCGAAACTATAAGAGCTATACTGTTGAAACTTTGTAAGTAGATGTATTCTGTGAACCGCATTAAGATTTTTGCACAAAAATAGAAAAAAAGCAATAAATTTTGGGGGTATACGGTAGTATACCCCCAAAAAACCCCAAAAAAAAATTTTTGAGTTTCAAAAATTTTTTTTTCATCAAACCCATACGTGTGGGGTATCTATAGATAGGTCTTTAAAAATGATACTGAGGTTTTTAATATCATTTTTTTCTAAACTGAATAGTTTGCGCGAGAGACACTTCCAAAGTGGTAAAATGTCCCCCCCCTCTAACTTCTAAAATAAGAGAATGATAAAACTAAAAAAAATATATGATGTACATTACTATAAAAACTGCTAACGAAAATTGGTTTGAACGAAATCTAGTAAGTAGTTTTTTTTTAATGCGTCATAAATCGAAAAAAATACACTATTATTAAAACATCGATCAAAGTTACAACACATAACAAGAACTTTTATATTATGTTACTTGCTGCTACGGAACCCTTCATGGGCGAGTCCGACTCGCACTTGGCCGGTTTTTTTATTAAAAACTTCCTATTCTATTCACAAAGTATTTTATTTGTTTATATAAAAAAGTATATTTACAATCACAAAACTAAATGGAAACACAAAGTAGCCAAATGTAATTAGAATGCTGGAGGCAGGCAGCCCTATCGCAGGTTTACGTACCGCGCGGCTGTAGGCATTTATTTTAAAAATACGGGCGAGACACATTACTGTATGATATTATTACCGTGGTTTTGGCGTGATGTTATGTTACGACGTGGAATTGTCAACAAACAGACATGCGGTTGCAGCTATTTCAGAAGATTTGCTATCATTTATTGAAGTATTCCATGGTTTTCTCCGAAGTTCTTCTTCAGATCATCACCAAGTTTAAATGGGACTACCTGGCAGAGTGGCAGACACATTCTTCGAAACAAAACAAGACTCATCAAAATCGGTTAACATTTGACGAATATATCGCTGAACTCTTCAAAACAAACCAAAACGTATAGATGACTTGAGAACCTCCTCCCTTTTTGGAAGTCGTTTAAGAATGTATTCAATCATTGACATCTTTTATTTATTTAATAAATACTATTTTATATGAATAACTACATTAAATCATGTTTAACAATCCTCATATTTTTATGCCTTGCGATCGGGCATTAATCGGGCAAATAAAAATAAATTCCCAAAATGCCGCCGGGAAGTTACTATATTTTCCTGCCGGGCAGAAACACTTTGCCCATCTCTACCCACAGCACGTGAATTCAATTTTATATCCTCGAAGTTCAAGTCGTCTCGCACTTGACTGGTTTTTGTATTTATTATCTACTAATTAACACAAAAAAGAAATTAAAAATCACAATCCCGCTAATCCCGTGGGATCCGCGGGATTGCTGACATCAATCACGCAGGCGTGCGGGATTGCGATTTTGATGCGGGATTGGATTCCCTAGTTACGACGCCGACGTTTGAAGACCTTACCGACCTACTTATCATAGGTATTTCGCCACCCACCTATAAACAGCTTTAGGGTGTTTATAACAAAGGTGATTTCATCACGCGTGCGGGGTTGCTCCGCATGCAGAAAATTTCAAAACGCAAAAAAAAGAGTCCCACGTGTGTATTCCGCGCATTACTATAAATACTTGTATGAATGGACATTTGTGGGGGCTACGAATGCGGGGCAATTCCGCATGCGTGATGAAATCCGCAGAATATTAAAAGCACCCTAAACGTAACAGTAAGCGTAACGCTCAAAATCAAGTAGGTAGGTAGGTACTCGGTACCTACAAATTATTCTTAAAATTAGATTTTGATTGAATTAAATGGTGCATATCTATCACTTTAGATTTTCATCTCCTTTCTAATTGTAAGTGATTATATTTTATATTTATTAGTTTATTACTTGGTTTTTCATTTATGTATTATATTTTTATTTTATTTTTACATTGTTCTAAAGTTGTCGTACACTGTCAGCCCGAAATCTTGTTCCTTTCGGTTCAGTCCATCCAAAGGTTGTCTGGTACAAATTACCCTGTGCAATAAGACCGCCTATTGTACACTTATTTTTGTAAATGTTTGTCAATAAAGTTATTTAATAGGTAATAATAATTGTCTCATCACAGGTGGGTTTCGCGGTGCGTCGCGCGGTAGCAACCCTGGCCTACGAGTGGCACACTCAGGAGTGGACCGCGCGCGCCTCCGCGGACTCCGATGGGCTGGTGGGCGCCACGCTGCAGAGAGCCATCGGGGGCAAGAATGCGCAGCTGGCCTGCGCCATCTCCGCACTCCTCAACCACCCTAACGATAAATTCAGGCTCGGCTTTGCTGTAACCGCTGCTATTATTTAAACCTAATTAATATAAAACCTAAACTTTAGGTCTTTTTCGAACGTGCAGAATAACTCACTTATTTGTTTCTTTAACAAAAACACAAACCAGTCATTGTCACACTCAGAGGCGTAGCGTAGACTAATTTAGACGTGGGTGAAGAAACATGAGCGAGGCCTTTTTCTTTCGTAAATTCGAAAACGAGACAACGACTGTCACAACCCAGTGTTCGACCATATCGTCACTTACCATTAGGTAAAATAGTGGTTCATTACAATTATAAATAAAACCCACGTTCTTAAAGACCCGTCGCTTTCGCGAGGCCCCTTTGTGTCAGCCAAGTTTAAACCGAACATAACAGACCCGTAACAGTCTTATAGGTAGAATGAAGCTTAACACAAAAAGCTTGCCAGAGTCTGCTCTGGCAGGGAATTCCACTCCTTATCTGTATGCAAAATGAGTGTGTTCCCAAAATGCTTTGTACGTATGGGTGGAATTTTCACCATGTACCGCTGTCGGAACGCCTACCGTCTTGGCGGAATTAAATTCTGCAATTCCAATGCACACTTCCCGAAATGTAAACAATAAAAAACCGACAGACTGGCAACTCGGCGTCGATGCTCAAGACTTTGGAGTTTTGACTTGACAAGTGCATCATTGCCGATGATCATCTTGGCTCGCTTCTTAATCGACTCTAGTGCATCAAGTTGGTATTTGGCAGACCCATCCCAAAGTGAAAGTATTACTCCATACACGATCGAACTTGCGCTTGATAGAGGTTGAGCAGCTGTTCCGGCGTGAAATACCGTCTCAGCCTCGCTAAGATCCCCAATTTTTTGGCACGTGGTTCAACTTTTGCCTCGATGTAGAAGCCAAAATTGAGGGTAGACGACAGCGACACCCCAAGAAGCTCAAGGTGGTCGGCTATCGGCACGGTCAGACCCCGGAAATATGGAGAAAGTTAGAATTGGCTCCGTTTAGCGGAAAAAGGCGCGTGGGTTTTAGTACCATGGGCCTCAAGTCTGCTATTACAATAGTATCAGAATGGTCTATCATTGATGTCATAATTGTCGATTTTGACAAGTTTGGTAATCTACTAATATAATGGCGTCATTATGACTTTCCAATGGTCAACCACTGACACTCCATTGAAAGAAGTGACATAGAATGGTAATCTCGTACATATTGACAAATGAATATTTGACGTTTGCGGTAATCTGCTAAAACTTTGACAGTTTATTTGATCAGTGTTTTACCATTAGAACGTTATTGTGCAGTTATTGGTTTTAGTATGCTCGAAATTATCATTCTACCACAATTCTATTACAAGACCAGTGACCGATCAATGATCGATCATTATGAATTAGCAGATTACAAACTTTTAGCAAAATGACAATGGGATCGTGTTGGAATGACGAATTTATAAAAATAGCAGACTTGGGGCCCTGTTTTGATGCGTTTTAGTTACATACAATAGGTACCACCTATATAATCGACCTGAAATATAATACAATATAATAGTAATATTTACCTAATGTTTCTTAGAATTGTTTTATCTTAATAATTAGTATCTAATTAATTTGTGTATGTACCTATATCCTTTATTTTGTCTTGTCAATATTTGTGTAGGTACCTACCATAATTTTGATTTGTTTTTAAGAACCTGTGTTTTCGGCGTGTTTAAGTGAATTATTATGCTCATTTAATAAACGTTGGCTTATAAAAAGTATTCATTTCATTTTGTGTTCTTCGTTAAAAAACTTCTTACAAAAAAAAAATACAACCGACTTCAATGTTAAAAAACACTGAAAAGTGCAAAATAACTTTAATTTTGGAAGTCAGTGTTTCTTTAATAGTTTTGTCTCTTCGTTATTTACCTAACACCGACTTCCGAAATTAAAGTTATTTTGCACTTTTCACTGTTTTTTTAACATTGAAGTCGGTTGCATTTTTTAGTTTACATTTTTTAGTTACCACCACTAAAAAGTACCTCTCAGCCAAACTTAAATACCTTATAGCCAGAGAGCATCTCATAACGATTCTAATAATCCCAAACACGGTTAGATTAGGTGCATTAATTTACCTTCTGGCTTCATCATCAGATCAGGGCCCCAAGTCTACTATTTTTATAAATTCGTCATTCCAACACGATCCCATTGTCATTTTGCTAAAAGTTTGTAATCTGCTAATTCATAATGATCGA